>BTHU01000021.1:4193241-5393241 GCA_036184795.1 Tokudaia tokunoshimensis | reverse complement strand
GATGTTACTCAGTCTAACCAGCCATCCACCTGGAGCCTTAGATTCTCTTTAGTGTAATAGCTGGAGATTGGAGTTGTCTAAATGTACCATTCATCTTTAAAACTCCAGACACTGGGGGCTGAGAGGATGGTCCAGTGTGTAAAGCAGTTGCCATGCAAGCATGAAGACTGGAGTTCTGATCCCCAGCGTCACATACAAGCTGGGTGGCATGGCACCCCACCTGTAATTCAGTGCTCGGGAATGATCCGAGTCACCTACCTGTAGGTATCACATGCCACGCATGGGTACACTCAGAAACAAAAACCAGATATCTCAGTTATGCTGACCTGACACACCTTCCCGTGCCCAAGGCCGTGCTGTGCGTTGGACGTGGGATATGTGGACTACCATCTCTGGCTGCCCTCAGCGGCATCCCCACCCTTTCCCCTTCCAGCCAGGGCAGTTCTCTTTGGCTGCCTCTTTAGCTATTAATGACTCCATTATTCTTACTAGTCATTTTTGACCATTTCTTAAAAGCTAGTGAGTCACTAAATTCCTTTGTTTCTGACTTAATGCCTCTTTTTAATCTTTTCCTTTGATTTCCACTAGTCCTAGTTTGATTAACGTGTTAAAGCAAAATTATCCCTATCTGTCACGAACTTATCCATATAAAAATTAAGACTTTCCTATGAGGTAAATACATAGGATATTTTCTTCCCTTCTAGAGAAGCCTCGTGTTGTATTTTTATTTCTGGAGCTGGGGTCTCCCTCTTTAGCCCAGAGTGTCTTTAGACTCTTGATCCTCCAACCTGAATCTCCAGAGTGCTTTGAAAAGTTGTCTTTGGTGAGCATAGTTAAGCTCAGATGGAGATTAAACTCTGGACCTCATGTGGCTAGTTATGTGCTCTACCACTAAGCTAAACTTCTGGGCTCATAACTTACAAGGGCTCAGTAAAAATATTTAAACCAAGATGGCTTTGCATTTAACTTGGTGTTAAAATTGTATAGACTCTGCCGGTGACATCACTTTAGAGTTAGAGTTATACAGTTCATAGATCTGTACCCTCGAGCCCTTCCAGTCCTGGCGTCTTAATCAACTGTAAGTTTAGTGGAAGCAGTCTGTCAGCCTCTTGTTTGTTTGTTTGAACTCTTCAGCATTCAGAAGTGCTGCTCTCACAGGTGAGCTGGTGACGCTGGTTGGGACAGACTTCCTTCATGGCATTCTGCGGCTGGCTGGGAAGGAAGAGAATAATACATAGATTTAATATCACACACACATTTTGGAGATGTATCTTATAGCCTATGCTGAACTTGACCTCACCGTGTAGCTGAACTTCTGGTCTTCCTGCTTCTACCTCCCAAGTGTTGGGATTATAGGTGTTTGTTACCATGTTCGATTCTATGTGCTGCTGGGACAGAATTTAAGCCTTTGTGCATGCTAGAAAGCAGTCCACCCTCTGAGCTTGACCCTGCCCCGCCCTGGTGTAGATTCTTAATTGTACTGCCGGAATCTGAATCTCGGCATTACGACTTGCAGTGAGACAAGACACTGGGTGAAATACTCGTTTTCCTGGGCTCAGTTCTTTATCTGTAAGATTCAGGGACAAAATGAATGGACAGCAGCCGGTGGCTCCAGGGCTACATGAGACAGCAGCTTGGGTCAGGGCTCTGTGTCTTCAGGAGTCTTACATGGACTCTTACTCCAGCAGTTTGTATTAGGAAGCACTGCTGCGGACCGGTGCGGACGTACCATTGTGTTCTAAGTAATGTTATAAAACAAGACTGTCCTCTCAGAAAAGAGAACATATGCACAAAGGATAAATAGCAACGCAGATCCCATGGTAACTGGCAGATTTCTTCAGAGGTGAAGAGGCAGGAATAATTGCCAAGCAGACAGCAACTTAAAGAGGAGTCAGGACTTGACCGGAGCGCTGCAGGACAGGTTGGCGGGCTGTCGAGTCCGTGCTCTGCTCTTCCTTCCCTCTGAGGCCACTGAGAATGAGGCGAGTTTATACAGCTGAGATGTTCAGAGCATTGCCTCCAGCACCATCGGAACAAGGGAAGAACGCACATGAGTGGGAAGACAGGAGAGGCCTTGGGGTTCGAAGTGGATGGAGCGATCAGGTGACAGCCCTCTGGGAGCATGGCATCCTTCCCATATTTGCTGAGGAAGGCTGATACGGTGCTTAGCATCGGTTATTAACTGGGTTTCTCTGTCCAGGACGGCCAGGGCTATACGAAGAAACCCTGTCTCGAAAAACTAAAAAAAAAAAAAAAAAGAGGAAAAAAAACCAAGCAAACAAAAATCTAAAACTTCAGACAAAGGGCAGACAGGGAGTTGGCCCTGCTCAGTTACAGTAGAACACTGTCCCCCAAAACCAAAATACCCAAACAAACCAAAGTGCCGGAGAGAGAGCTCAGTAAGCACTTGTTTTCTTGTAGCGGCTCCATCCAATGCCCAGCAGCCGCATAGCAGCTCACAGCCACCTGTAACTCCAGTTGCAGGAGACCCAGTGCTGTCCTCTGGCTCCCACGGGCACCAGGCACCCCCATGATGCACGGATAGACGTGTGCAGGCACACATGCACGGGTGTGTGTCACACTTTAGTCCCAGTGTTGCAGAGGTAGGCAGCAGGCTCTGCGTTTGAGGCCCGCAGGGACTATGTTGTGAGACCCAGTTTCAAAAACAAACAAAACCCCTGAAACTTTAAAACTGATTTCAGCTGTGACGCTGATGGCCGTCTTTTGTGAATGTTTATGCATCTATAATTTGCCCATTTATTTATTTTTTGCTTTCTCTTTTTCTTTATATTTTCAGTTGTTTATATAACCCTTATTTTTTATCTCAAAAGTTTGATGGTTTTTTATGACCGGTTTCCTCCCTCCTCTCTAGACAGCCTAGTCGCAAAGCCACCCAGTAGAAAGGACGGTGCAGAAGGGGGAGGAAGAGAAGGGAGGAAGGCACGCTCTCCAGCTGCGAGGTTTTACAGACATGGAAGCTGAGATCTGGAGGAGACAGTCTCGGGTTCAGGATCCACCGCTGGGACTGGACTGGGCTGGTTTGTTTTCATTGCTGTGGTTCTCAGCCATCTGGGTGGAATTACAGTAGCACCCATTCCACCGCTTTTCAGAAGAACCGAGGTAGAAAGTGATTTCCCATCAGGAACTGCATGGCAGCAATTCACCCTCACGAGAAGGCCGTGGTCGTGCTCTCCACTGAGTATCGCTGCTCGTTTATTTGAAATTACACTTGTACTTCGTGTGTGGGTGAGTGTGCACTCACTTATGTTGTGGCTCATCTGTGGTGGTCAGAGAACAACTTTTGGGAGTTGGTACAAAATCAGGTTTTTTTTTGAGGAAAAAAAACCAGTTCCTTTTTAGTTTCTGAAGTTGTCATTTATGTGTGCTTTAAGCCTCAATATTCTCCCTTTCTCAGTCAACTTTTTGTCTTGTCATGGTAGAACACAGATTCTCTTAGAGCTGCACATAGGTGGTCCTAGCTCGCATGAGAAGCTGTACCCTCGTGTTACCTCAGACCACCCTGAGCTTCCGCCAGTGGCTTCAGTCTCAGAATTCAACATGCTAGGCAAAACGGCACAGACCATAGTTAAGCCTCGATTCCTTCTGTGACAAGGGTCTGGGCTGCTTCGTGTCTAGCTGTACCAGTTGCCCAATAAATGTCCCCTCCCTCCACAGAGTCAGATTCCAGCCACCATTCACCGGCACGGCAGCTCCTGTCTCCCTTGAAATGTATTGTTTTAACTTCAGTGAGACACTCCAGTTGCACTTAGAAAGAAAATGTGCGTAGCGTAGCAAACAATACTTCTTAGTCACTATAAGCATAATTTTACCATGAAATCATTTTGCAACTGGCAATTGTTTTGTGTTCTGTATTCTTTCTCACGGTTAAAGAAAGAAAAAATGGCCTGAGTTACAGAGAAATGTCTCAGACCACTGCAGGTTCTTTCCAGAAGAAGCAGGCTCCTAGACTAGATTCAGTTTTACTAAAATATTGATTTTTTTCTTTATTATTTTAAGCACTCCTGAGATTGAATCGTATAACCTACAATTTACACAATTGTTTCCGTGTCTTCAGCGGTGGGTATCAGGTCACTCACTTATGTACTGCACTTTGGTTCTTTTCCTTCACTTCATTGCCCTTCCTCTTTCCCTCTTCCTTTCTCTCTCTCTCTCTCTCTCTCTCTCTCTCTCTCTCTCTCTTTCTCCTCTCTCTCTCTCTCTCTCTCTCTCTCTCTCTCTCTTTCTTTTAGTTTCTCTGTTTGGCCTTCTAAATTTATATAGTAACAGTTTTTGTTAGCTTCATTCTTAGGTTGTGTTTTGATAGTTTGATTTATTTGAATATTAATCCAGAGATTCTCATACCAGACAGAAAGGGAATGTGTGTTTGAGACAGGGTTCTCTGTGTAGCCCTGGCTGTCCTGGAACTCACATTGTAGACCAGGCTGGCCTCCAACTCAGAAATCCCCCTGCCTCTGCCTCCCAAGTGCTGGGATTAGAGTTGTGAGGCACCACACCCATCTGGAAAATGGGTTTCCTGATGAATGTACATATGTTTTCCTCCTGCCGTTTGTCTTCATATTCTTTGTCTCCTAAGGAAAAACGGAGCTTTAATGTTCTGCTGTTCTTTTGTTTCTTTAACCTTTTCTTCATTTCTCCTTCTCTTCTTTCCTTTCTCTTTATTCCTTTTCTTTTTCTTTGATTCTAAGAATTGGTCCCAGGGCTTTGCACATGCTAGGCAAGTGCTCTACTGCTGATCGTGTATTGGAGGCTCTGTATATTCTTGTTGGTTCTGTTTCTGAGCAGAGTCTCTCTATGTAGCCCTGGCTATCTGGGAACAGTAGACAAGGCTGACCTTGACCTTACAGAGATCTGCTTGTCTCACATCCGTGAGTGCTGGGACTAAGGGTGTGCACCATCATGCCAGACTTCCTATGTACTATGCAGACTACTATATATGTTATGTTCATTTCTTTGTACTAATTATAATATGGCTATATTCTAGAAGTTTCTTATTTAGTACATGATATATTTTTTTGCCAAATTAGTTTGATGTGTTTCATTTTGTTTTCATTTTTTTTCAATTATAACTTCATGTAAAGATATCTTTGAGTATGTGTGTACTCAGTTTCTGAACAAGTGTGAATAGGTTTTCTTTTTTTTCTTACATCTCAAAAGTTGTCATTTTAATATTTTCATACATAATATCTATTTTGACCTAAAAATGTTGATGACAGTCTAGAGAATTTAATACACTTGATATGAGGTGACTTTTTTTTATTAGATATATTCTTTATTTACATGAGGTGACTTTTTAAAAACTATTTGGCATTGCCAGATTCTATTAATTTTACTAATAGAATTAACATATAGGATAATTAATAATAGAATAATTCTATGCTGATTCTATTAATAAACACTTTAGTAGTTTTGTAATTTAATTTAGAGTCCCAAATCTAGTATCTTAAGTTTTGATTCTTAGGTCATTTAATTTCTTTATTATAAAAAATGTCCTTGGCTTTTCTAAAAGCCAATCATAATTATATGGAATAATTAGCCTTTTTTTTTTGGTTTTTCACGAAACAGGGTTTCTCTGTGTAGCCCTGGCCGTCCTAGAACTCACTCTGTAGAGAATAATTAACTTTTAAAGAGGAAAATAAAGATTCATTTTAGAACCTATATTCTGGATAAAGTGGGTTAATAGATACACAGTGATTTGAAGATAAGAACTTTTAGGTCACGAGTTTTCTCTTAATTTTGTAACTAATTGAAAAGGATTTGGTAATTTAAAACTTAAAAGGCAAAGTTCATTAAAACAAAGGAAAATGAATATAAATCACTTGAGAAATAATGAACAGGATGAGAGAATGGAAAGGAAGAAAAATTTAACACCAATAATCTAAGGCGAGATAGTGTCTATTTGAACATTAAATTTAGCTCCACACTTCCTGGCAAGCAAGTGAAAAAGGGAAACCGATGGTTTCATGGTTATTGTCTGATAAAGAAGCTTTTCGGTTTTTCAGTAGAGAAAAAGTTAAAAAAAAATTCCTGGGTTATAAAGCTGAATCCATGTTCAAGGAATGTACTTCCTATCTCCTCCTTTATAAGTGACTAAATTTCTGCTGTTGCTGTCTTTATTGCTATAGTTATATTTGGTCAAATTGAATTCATGTCCACTGTTGTCAAAAGTGGAAATACCCTGGCTGGAGAGTGTTTATGGATTGCCTCTGGAGTGGAAGGCATTGACGAACAGGAAACTGAAAGCTAAAAGTTCAGGAAATGTATTGTATTTAGATTGTGTGGAGAAAATATATATAGTGCTAAGCTATTGAAGTCCATGACCATTTCAAGACTGAAATTTGTACTGATGTGTTTAGAGCTGACCACTGAGGATTCTGACAACCATACCCCACGTGATTAAGCACGATAATGGATGTAGTCGTGCTTGTGGGGCGACATTGTGCAACTTGAGAGAAAGCACGCAGCAGATGACATGCGCTCTGCTTACACTTGCAGGAAGCGGTACAGCCGGCAGCTCAGAGGATGTTCGAGGATATTTTGTCTTTAAGAGTTAGTTTTAGTTTGGTTCTAAGGAACAGGAGCCTCCTGTCTTACATGATGTCCTGTTTCATGTCTCACTCAGCAAGTCCCGATGGTCGTTATTGTTGAATTATATTTTTCTCCATTTTATTAATATACTTAATAGTTTTCTTAGTGTTAAGATCACCAATATTATCTTAAAAGTTAGCTGTCTCCCAAATAATTTCTAATCACTGTAGTATTGTAGGAGATGCACAAAGTCTGTAGAATTCTATTTTTTTGAGTTACGGTCTCTCTACATAGCCCTGGCTGTCCTGAAACTCACTATATAGACCAGGCTGGCCTTAAACTCACAGAGCCCTGCCTGCCTCTGCCTCCTGAGTGCACCACCACTGCTGACTTTAGAGGGGGGTTTCTAATACTGCATTTTTTTTCTTGTTCATTGTTATGTGTACATGCACATGCATAATTCTGTTGTTTTGAGGCAAAGTATAGCTAAGTAACCTAGGCTGGCCTGAAACTCTTGGTCCTCCTACCTTTGTCTCTAGAGTGCCAGAATTATAGGTGTGTACCTCCACACCAGTCTCACTGTGGTATGTTATAACAAAAGTGGTAAATTGTGGGATCAATCACACAGAATACTTAAGTGTTCCGTGAACGTCGTCTTCCCGAGTTCCTCTGAGGAACGTCAGCTGCGTTGAAGAGTCATTGCTTTCACAGGTCAGTTGAAGCTGATCTGCTCAGGACTGAGTTTGCTTTGGATCTGCTAAGTTGTTTATGATTGTTTCTAAACTACTCTAGTGACCAGGAGGATTGAAGGCCCTGACTAGAAAAGATGGTCCAGGAAGTAAGAAGCAGTGCTTCCCCAAGGGCAGCCTCTGGAGCGTCCTTTCTAGCGGAAACGGGACTGGGACTGGGCTGACGGGAGCTGATGTGGTGGGAAGGTGTTGGACTTTAGGTGGTAGCTGATCTCCCATTGCAGGCAGAGAGGCGTGCACTTTAAAATCTCAGCACTCAGGAGGCAGCGTCACGGGGTCCATTTAGGCTATGTAGCAAGACTGTTAGAAAACCAAAGGGTGGAAAATTACTCATGAAAGAAACAAATTAAAACTTATAAATCTTTTATTTCTGTTTAGTCTGCTGATTCTGCTAGCTAATACGTATTTTAGTAGAAGCCTTCAGCATAATAAAAACAGACTTATAACCAGTGGTTCTTAACTGGGTAAGTGGGGACTCCCACCCCACCCCAACCATACACACACCATGAGCTCTTTGGGAGCAGGGACTAGGTGCTTCTTGCTCACCATCTTGTTGGAGTCCTCAGGCAGTGCTCCATACAGAGTGAGTGTTCCATAAGTACTTGTTATGAGTGACAAGCTTCTGATTAAGTACTTGCAATAATTCACATTTTCTACACTGTGGGGTTCAATTAAAGTGCCCTTGTATACTCAGCCTTTTCATTAATGAGAATTAAAAAACTTTTAATTTACTTTTTAATGAAATTTATTTATTTATTTTTATGTGCATTGGTGTTTTGACCATATATATGTCCGTGTGAGGGTGTCAGGTCTTCTGGAACTGGAATTACAGGTAGCCATGAGCTCCCATGTTGCTGAGAATTGAACCTGGGACCCCTGGGAGAGCAGCCAGTTCTCTTAACCACAGAGCCATTTCTCCAGCCCTGAGAATTAAAATTTAACTGATGGATTTTTTTTTAAAGATATGGATGTTTACACATTAAAAAAAAACCCCAAAATATAAAAATGTCTTGTTTTTCATTTTGTTTTGTTTTCTGTTGAATTCTCTGATTCAGAATGGTTTCATGTAGTTCTTAGATGTTTTTCTCTGCACTTACAAATATGTATGTTGTTTTTCAGACAATATTTTAATGCAAATATGTACATCCTGTGGTAGTAGTAGTCAAACCAAAGGTTTCATGTATATTCAGCAAGTACTCTTATCACTGAACTATATTCTTGGCCCTTAGGAAAGTTAGGTTCTGTTTTATAAATTGCTTTTTTCTTTAATGTCATTTTTTTTTATTAATCTTCATTTACATTTCAAGTGGTAAAACCTTTCCCGGTTTCCCCCCTCCCCAAACCCCCCCCACCCCTCCTCCCACTCCCTGCCTCCAAGTATATGCCCTCCACCCGACCCACTCCACCTCCCCCACCCCCTCAATTTCCCCTTGTTGGGGCATCTATTGAGCCTTCACCTGACCAAGGACCACTCCTCCCTTGTTGAGATTTATAGTAATAGTCTGTTTTTTCCCCGTGACTGCTGAAGTGACTCAGTAAAATGCTTGGTGTGTAATCATGGCAACCTGAGGTTGGATCCCGACATCCTTGTAAGAATTCATGTACATGGTGTGTGTCTATAATTCTAACCCTGGGAAAGTAGAAAAGGGTGGCTCCCTTGAGCTTGCTAGCCAACCAGCCTAGCAGAATTCATAATTCAGAATTGCTCTCTTAGATTAACAGCAGAGCAAGCCCCTCAGGAGGAGATGGGAGAATATGAGCGCACGCACTCGGAGAAGTTCCTAGGAGAGGGCCCGACAGGTGCAGAGGTCTGGGAGGGCACAGGGAGTAGGAGTTTGCCAGAGCAGCTCGAGCAGAGCTCGGTGGGTGGGAATGAAACGTCTCCGAGCCGGCCTGTGATTGCGTGGAGGGCTTTGGACTCGGTGCAGTTAGTGATGGGAAGCCATTGGAAAGTTGCCAGAGTGAGTTGTTTTAAGCCAGTCTGATTGTCACTTTCCTTACAAATGCTTCAGTTCCCATTTCCTTTGGAATAAAGTTCAAATGCTGTATTCTGGTACACAAGGTCCTTCAGTCAAGCTTCTGCCTATTTATTTAGCGTCGTCTGCGTCTTTCCCACATGTACCCTTCACTTTAGCCAAATTGGATCACAAGCAGTTCCTGGATGGGTCATTGGTGATTCATGTCTTTGCGTCTTCCTGTATGCTGCTGGCCTGCAGGAAGCCCTCGCTTCTGCCCGCTGTGGTCACTGGCTTGGTTTTGGAGGGTCTGCATTGTGCTTGTCGTCTAGCCATCCCTTCCCAGTCCCTTTCTGCTCTAGCCACCACCTTGGAGAGTCCTGTGTCCTCCACCTGCCCTAACTGTATTCTCACCACCCCGTCTGACGGAAAGCCCACCCTGTCATTGCCGCCTGTACCTGCCTGTGGTGCTGTCCCTCTGAAGTATTTCATTGTGGTGACCTTACACTGAGCTCTCTGCCCTACAGACCCCCCACCCATGGCCTGCTTTTAGTTTCCATATGAAATTCTGAAGTCACTGCTTATCAAAGGCTGACGAAGATCCTCATACTTGTGCAGCAAGTATTTCAGCTAAGCAGCCTCCCTCCCCTTCAGCCCCTTGCCCTTGACTTTGAGACAAGGTCTTGCTATGTAGCCCAGCTGGCCTTAAAATTATGATCCTCCTGTCTCGGCCTGATGAGTGATGGGGTTACTAGTGTGTACTGCCACTCCGGTGTAGTTTTATGTCTTGAGTTACTTTTTGTATGTGGCATGAAGCCAGGCATCTAGTTTCAGTCTTTATATGTGGAGATGTAGTTGTCCCAGCACTGCTTAGTGGGAGCATTCTTTTCTACCTGCATTTTAACAGTGCCTTTTCTGAAAGGAAATTAATGAGAATGCATTAATATTCTTGGCTGTCAGTCCTCATGGTCCATTGATTCCTTTGTCCTCATAGCAGACCATACTGTCTTGAGTACTCTTTGTCCTAAGCATTGGCCACACCGTTTTCAGTATATTTTGTCCTAAGTGTTAATTAAAAGTACAGTCCCCAAATCTTGCAGTTTTGTTCTTTTCAGGGTAATTTCAGTTATTTTTAATCCTTTAGGTATCTTCATGAATTTTAGAATCAGCTTGCAACAAAGTTAACTTAGCTCGAGCTAGGGATCTCTTTGGCCAGTTGGAGAAACACTCAGTAAGATACAGTTTAGCTATTTAAAACTGTGGTTGTAAGGACAACCGTAACACTTAAATACTCCAGTTGTTAAATTGGAAAAAGAATATAAAATATACACACTAAGATTTAGTATGAAAATGGTAGGAAGACAGAACCTTTTCTTCTTTTTTGGATGTAATTTCCCTTCTTTGGAACAATAGTTGATTAAACACACTGCAGGAGCTAGGGAGTGTGGGTACGGCTCAGATCTTTTCTTTTTCTCTTTTTGCATTTTGGAGATGATCTCACTTTGTAGTCCAATCTAGCCTTGAATTTGTAGCATTCCTCTTGTCTCAGCCTCCCCAATGCTGGGATTACAGACAGGAACTGCCATACCTAGTTTAAAACAAAACAAAAACTCTAAGCAGAGAAAGATGACAAGCTGTAAATCAGGGGGAAAAACTGGCAAAATCCATAATAAACAAAGAACTAAAATTCAATAGTTTGGCTATTAGCATCATTGCCACTACCAAAAACAGTAAAAATATAACAGTTGAAAAATATACCCCTCCCCCAGAAGGTATATGTGTGTGTGGTTTCTCTGTGTAGACTAGACTGTTCTGGAATTAACTGTATTGACCAGGCTGGAATTAAAGGTGTGTACCACCACAGCTTGATGCAAAAAAGCCTTTTTTGAGCAGACATCTCAGGAAAGAAGATACACAATGTGCTGACAGTACTCCCTCTAAAGACTAAAGATGACTTAACAAAAACCCTAATAGTATGTGCGAGGGGCCCTCCTTTGAGTTGTTGACTGGGTGCAGGGCAACCAACGGTCCTACCCGGCTCTGAAGCCGATGAACCAACATCAGTGACCAGCATGGCACAGTAGCCTCAGGAGTGGCGGCAGTGCTGTGCATACTTGTCACTAAGCAGCAGCTCTTTAATTGGACCTAAGACCTGCTTAACGGGAGGGACACTATGTCTGGTACTGGAAACCCAGCTAGATACTCAGGGAAGTCGTGCTTATTGAAGGATAACCTACAGCTGTTACTAAATGAACATCGCTAACACTAAACATCTGCTCTCATACTCACAGATAAGTACGTCACCACCCCCATCAAGGAAACTTCTCTTAGGAGACTACTACAGAAAACCACAACCAGTCAAAATGCAGAATCATGGAGCCCAGTCCCAATGGAATTAAAAAACTCAACATTCTAAAATATTCCATAGATTTTGATATATTAGGCAAACATTTGAGGTTTTCTGTAGAATAGAATCTACACTTAAGGTTCTGTTAAGCTCTGTTAACGTTAGCACCAACCGAAGCTGCCAGCCTCTGTAGCACCAGGACTTGGGATGCTTTGCTTTCCTCTGTGTGCTTTTCAGTTGATTCATGAACAGCTGCTCCGGTGGTGCACACACCTGTAATCCCAGGACTCAGGAGGCTGGGGCAGGAGGATGGACAGCTCCAGTTCTACCCTGAAATGTGTAGCACGACACAGCTGTCTCAGACAACATAAAGTGTTTGTTTTTAATTCAGTGTTTAACTCAGAATTAGTAATGGTTCTTTGGAATAGAAAAATCAGTTTTTGCCCTTTCCATAACCATTTCTTATATATATTAAAGATCAAAGTAAAATCTGGGTCTGAGCTGGGTGATGGTGCACACACCTTTTAGTCCCAGGACTTGGGAGGCAGAGGTGGGCAGATTTCTGATTTGAGGCCAGTCTGGTCTACAGAGTGAGTTTCAGGACATCCAGGGCTACACAGAGAACTCCCATCTTGAAAATAAAACAAAAAATAAATAAATAAAAAGGGGGATATGATGGTGTACTCCTGTAATCTTAGTACCTGAGAGGCAAATGTGATGCCAACCAGGATATACAGTGAGGCGCTATCTCAAAAAGCCAAAAGACAGGAAAAAAACCCAAAAAACAAACATGATGCTTCAGTTATCCGGATTTCCAAAGTCACAGTTTTGATAAGCGTTTTAAAATAAAACTACCTGACATTTTGGAAGAAAGATTTTATTTTATTATCAGTGAAAGTAGTAGGCTTTATAGTGACCTGGAAAAACTGTCTTTCAAACCTTAGAACACAGATTTGCCCAGCAGTGCCTATCATGTAAAACTTACACTGTGGAAGTCTCACTTGTCCTAGCCATATCTTTTTCTGGCTTAAAAATGGAGCCTGCAGCCTTGTGCTGCTGGTTGACTGGGATGTAGTTAACAGAGATTGGATTTACTCTCTTGGCCACAGTCACAAGGCAAACAGAAATCCCTAGACAAAATATATGAGGCAACAGCTTGAAACGCCAGAAAGCTGACTGCAAAAGGGAGAGTGATCTCTGAGGAAACAGAAACCAGCAGGTAAAGCCTGTAATTACACCATCTGACTCCCAGAGTTCTTGTCTGCTGGAGTCCAGGGAGGACAGACGGACAGCCTTTGAAAGGAAAGAGCTCCAAAAATGTGCGGAGGATCCCATTCGCTCTTCAGATGAGCACTGCTGAGTTGTGTAGAAACCACTCAGTCAGAGAAACAGCCACCCAGAGGGATGAAGAAAAGAAAGCCCTGTTTCTCAGAGCCAGGCATGGTGGCAAATGCCTGTCATCTCAGCACTAAGGAAGCAGAGGTGAGTTCAAAGCCAACCTGGGCTACTCAGCAACAAGATTCTGTGTCAAACAAAAAATGTTTGAGTTACTGCCAATCAAATAGGAAAAAGCCTTGTAAGTCACAGAACATCAGGGAAAGTACTTAGAACCAATTGCCTTAATGGTGGGCGAATGCAGCCCTCAACCGAAGACTTCTATCCTCCCAACCAAGTTCCAAAACAAGCTTGGAAAGGATCAGATTGTTTCCAGGTAGCTTAACTAGGACAAAGTTTCACATCTAGAGGAATGCAAAAATACCTATCCCTCACCAGGGCCAAATTCACAGTTAGCCTTTGGTGAAAAATATCAGGCCTACACAGAGACAGGAAAAATTAGTCAATAGCAACAGACCCAGAAATGACTCTGATGATAAAATTAGTAGACACTGAAGTAGTTGTCATAACTATAATCTATTTAAGAAAATATAGAAAAGATTGAGAGTGTTGAATACAGTTCACTGGAGTGAAACTTAACAGAGGGTGAGTGTAACAGCTCACAGTATGGGAGGAGGGAAGATTAGAAAACTTAATGTCTTAGCAGTGCAAATTATTCAGAATATACTTAGAGAATTTTTTTGGTTGGTTTGTTGGTTTTCAGGCCTGGGAAAAGGAATCATTTAGCTATGAGACAATCATGAAGATACAATGTGTATATAATTACAGTTTTGAAGAGAAAGGGGATTACAGAAACCCCTGAAGACAAAAAAAAAAAAAGCCAGGAATGTTAAATTTGGCAAGAAAAAAAGAGAGGAAATAAAAAAAAAAAGATGTGATTAATAGAAGACACACATTAAGAAGGTAGATTCACATATAAACAATCTTAGTAGTCACATTAAATATAAATGTCCTAAAAACATGCAGTTAAAAGGCAGCCTTACAAGTTGAATAGTAACTTGTTGTGGGCTCCCTAGAAGAAACTCACTGTGTTGTGTGAATAAAAACATACAAATAAGATAAAAGGATACTCCATGCTAATACCAAGAAAGTTGAAACAATTGTACTGATTTACACAGATTAGATTTTAGAGCCAACAAGATTACCAACATGAGGAGCTAAAGAAATGGCTTAATAGTTACAAGTACTTACTACTCTTCCAGGTGAGCTGAGTTCAGTTCTAGCATCCACACTGGGTGGCTCACCAACCCCCTTTAGCCCCAGCTGATGATCTCTTCTGGCTTCTGCCAACACTCACATGTACATATAAATGCACATAAATGTTAAAACAACAACAACAAAAAGGTTATCAATAATAAAGACCTCATATTAAAGGGGTCATCAGTCCTATGTATTTGTTTGGAATATTTATGTACCTATCAGTAGAACTTCAAAACAAATGAATGAGAATCTGATAAGCTGAAGAATGGGGTCTTCAGTTATCATTTCTTTCTTATTAGCTGATAGAACAGTAGATTACCTCCCTGCTTCCCAGGTTGAGTACAGCCTCAGAAGCGATTTAGAAGACTTAACAGTGTCAGCCAGCTTATTCCTGAATTGACAATTATATGATATCCTATCCATTATAAGCCAAATACACTTTATTTTCAGTTCACATGAGATACTGACTAAAAAGGACCATATTTTTAGTCTAAGATAGTGTCAAGGATTTGAATGACTTAATACTCAAATATTTATTCTGACCAAAAGGAATTAAAAATTAATGCTGGGTCTGGGCATAGTGGCACATGCCTTTAATCCTAGCGCTTGGGAGAATGAGGCAGACAGATCTGTGTGAGTTTCCAGACCAGCTTGGTCTACATAGTGAGTTCCAGCACAGCCAGTGTTAAATAGTGAGACCCTGTCTCAAGAAAAAAATAAAATCAGTGCTGGGGGATGGGGAGATGGCTCATCAGTTATGATGTGCCTTCCAGAGGACCTGGGTTCAGTTCCTAGCAACCACATGTTGGCTCATAACCATCTGTAATTCCAGTTCCAAGAGTTCTTCCAGTCTCTGAGAGCACTAGGTACACACATGGTACACAGATGTACATGCAGGCGAAACACCCATATGTATAAAGTGGTAAAAACAAAACAAAAATCCTGGGTATAGTGGTGCACACCTTTAAACCAGCACCTTGGGAGGCAAGAGGCAAGTAGATATCTGAGTTTGAGACCAGCCTGGTCTACATAGCCAGTTCTAAGCCAACCAAAGCTACATAGTGAGATCTGTCTCAAAAAAAAAAAAAAAAAAAAAAATTAGTGAAAGATACTTGGAAAAATCATAAGCACTCATCCAAGGAAATCATACTTGAATTTAGAAAATAATTTTAATAACTATGTTATCCAAATGTGTGGCTTATAGTTTCTAGAAATACCCAAAGGAAAAATCCAAAAGTGTAAGCGATAAAACAGTATCTGTACCTGACTCTTTATCTTAGTCAGGGTTTCTATTCCTGCACAAACATCATGACCAAGAAGCAAGCTGGGGAGGAAAGGGTTCATTCAGCTTACACTTCCACATTGCTGTTCATCACCAAAGGAAGTCAGGACTGGAACTCAAGCAGGTCAGGAAGCAGGAGCTGATGCAGAGGCCATGGAGGGATGTTCCTTACTGGCTTGCTTCCCCTGGCTTGCTCAGCTTGCTTTCTTATAGAACCCAAGACTACGAGCCCAGGGATCGCACCACCCATAAGGGGCCCTCCCCCCTTGATCACTAATTGAGAAAATGCCCCACAGCTGGATCTCATGGAGGCATTTCCTCACCTGAAGCTCCTTTCTCTGTGATAACTCCAGCCTGTGTCAAGTTGACACACAAAACCAGCCAGTACACTCTTTAAGAAACTAGAGAGTAAAAAACAAAAGCTAAAATAAACAGAAGAAACAGGTTGAAGACAAAAAGCTTAAATCTGTAAAAACAACAAACAACACAGAAAAATAGTAGCGAAATCCAATGAAATAAAAGCTGCCATGTGGAAAACGCCAATGTGATCTATGAACCTCGAGCCTGAGTGAGCAGGAGGAGGAGAGGACACACATTCTCGTTGGAATGAGGGTAACAGAGACTTAGAGCACACATTTTAAGAAGATAGGTAATATTATGAGTTACGTTACACAAATAAGTAGAGATTCAAGAGACTGAAGAGGAGGAGGAGGAAGAAGAAGAAGAAAGAGGAAAAAAGACAGAAGGAAAGAACGAACGAACATAGCTACATGGTGGCTTCAACTGTCCATAATTACAGTCTGATGCATAATTGGAGTCTGATGCAGACCTGCAGCCACCAGGCATACACACAGTGAACAGAAATACAATAAGCAAACTACTAACATACATAAAATAATAAATAAGGCCTTAAAATCTTTTTTTTTTCGAGACAGGGTTTCTCTGTATAGCCCTGGCTGTCCTGGAACTCACTCTGTAGACCAGGCTGGCCTCGAACTCAGAAATCCACCTGCCTCTGCCTCCCAAGTGCTGGGATTAAAGGCGTGCGCCACCACTGCCCGGCTCTTAAAATCTTTTAATAGAGAAAAAGATTGTCTTTTCACAAACAAAAGTTGTGGAGCAAATTGGTCTTCCTACTTCAAAAAATAATCTGTTTTATTATGTATAGTGCGATGTGGAGATTTAGGTGGGTGTATGTACCTGCTTTTTAAAATTTATTGCTTAAGTCATCACTCCACAGTAGCTTAATCCAGTAGCTTTCCCTTGTTCTGTGAATTACAGGGGACTTCAGGAACATAATTAATATCCCATATTCCTTCAAGTGCTGTTAATAAGCAAGACCATTCTCAAATTTCATTTTTTAGTTTTTTGTTTGTTATTTTGAGACAAGATTTCTCTGTGTATCCCTGGCTGTCTTGAATCTGACTGCAGACCAGGGTGGCCTCAAACTCACAGAGATCTGCCCGCCTCTGCCTTCTGCCTCCTGAGTGCTGGGAGTAAAGGCCTGTGCCCCCACTGCCCAGCCAATCAAAGTTTAGTTGTAGTGAGAGTCCTAGAAAGGAGATGTATAACAAGTTATTACAGACATCTGGGTGGTTTACCCTTGTGGGCAGGAACAACAGTCACATTAGGAAAAGTGTCGGCCACGCACGGTCATACTTTAATCCTCTAAACTGTGAGAGATGAGTGATGCCTGGTTGCCAAACAGTTCTAGATGTTTTAACCCTTGAGAACTAATTTCACCAGCAGAGGGCAGGAAAGAGGAAAGAGCCCCGGAGGCAAGGCAGCAGTTCCCTGCAGGGTGGCTCAGTGGTGAGCATTGGTTCAGATTTTGGGAGTCTGACCCTGAGAGGTTTATTTCAGGCTTATTTAAGCATAGCACGATCTAGTGAACATTATTCTTACGACTGATTCAGTCCCACGTGGATAACAAAGCATAATTAGGTCTCTGAGGAACAAAGGAAGTACTGGTCAGGTGCAACTATGTTGAGGCTCATTGTAAAGTGCATGTGCCACCTTCCATGAAGTGAGGTTCTCTGACTGACTGAGATACAAGTTGATGGGAGTCTCCACAAGTGCTGACAGTCCCTCAGAGGGCACAGGGCTCATCAGGCTAGAAAGCACATGCACCCCAGTCTTCCGGGTAGAAAATGGTTTTTGCATTCTTTCCCTTAAAGGAACAACCCTTAACAACATCTTAACATTCTGGGTTCCTCGGCTGCATCTGGGAGCATAAAGACTCTTATGGCCCCCAGTTGATTATCTGTAAAGCACAAATTTATGAAATTTTTGGAAGAAAATCTTTGTAGCGTTGGATGCAGGAAATTTTTGTGAAGTAAAGTAAGTAAAAGAAAACAGTGGGACTAGTTGTGACACTCCCGCATGAGAGACGAGACGAGTCCCTGGGGCTTGAGGGCAGGCAGCCTGAGCCACACAGCAAGCAGATCAGAGGCTGCCTGGAGTCCCGAGCTGGGAAAGAAGGAATTATAAGTGAACACAAGCAGGACGTTGTGGACGGCACGCTTATTCGTTATCTGGAGTGTAGTGTCGGCTTAATGGGGTGCGGAGGGAGAGCACACATGCTTACATGTTGTATGCTAGAGTATGTGCAGGCTAGTCTGTGTGTAAGTTACTGTGCAGTCCTCACACTGTCTGCTAAGGAGCATGGTGCTTGTGCATTCTTCAGCATTTGTAGTGTGCTGCTTACAATTTCAAAGCCTGAGAGTCATTTTAGAGAGAATCGGTGATTCTCGAGGTAAAAGAAAATGCACTGTGTATATTGTTTTCTTGCAGTTTTAATGTGTTTTGGAATTGAAAGGCCAGGTAGCCAGGTGTAGTAGCACACGCCTTTGATTTTCAGTACTTAGGAGACAGATGTATCTCTGTGAGTTCAGGACCAGCCTGGTCTACAAAGTGAGTTCAGGGTTACACAGAGAAATGCTGTTTTGGAAAAAAAAAAAAGGAGTAAGAGGAGGACAAATCAAGTAAGTACCCCAGTGTGCGCTCTGACATGCTGAAGGCATTTTCAGAGAAATGCTAGATTTTACTTATCTGTCAGATTAGAACTTGGTTGTCCAACTGATTGATGGAGAGAAAGAAAGAACAGAACATGAGGAGAACCCTAAGTATGGAATGAAGGAACCTGCAGAATGTAGTCTAGGGAGAGACTCATGGCTTTGTTCAGATGGCAGGGTGTCTATTAAGTGATGAAAAGGCTGTGTGTGGGATTTTATAGGGCAAAGGGACTCACTGTGGGTGTGAGTAAAGCTGAAGACTGAAGTGAGGGCGGGTTTATCCTCCGGAATCCAGCCAGGCCCGGCTTTGTCTCTTAAAAGGAAGAGGGACCATGACTACAAAGGGATGACGAAAGAGGCAGCATTTGGCTTAGTTGCTAAAGCGCTTGTTATACAAGTCCAGGACTAGAATTCAGATCCCCACCACTCACAGGAAAAGCCACTTGTGGCGGTGTGAGTCTGGGAGGCAGAGAGGAAGGGTCCTGGGCTTGGTGTCCAGTCTGGCTGAGTCTTCCAGGTGTAGATTCAGTGAGACAATGTCATAAGAAATTAGATGGAGAGCAACTCAGGAAGGCTCCTGCCGTCCGTCCACTTCCAGTCTCCACAGGCACACACACACACAGGAATACACAAATGAATAACAGCTAAAATTGATTTAGGAAAGAGCAGAGACATGCGGCATTGAGGATGAAGGGAACCTCCTGCAATACCGCAGAGACCCTGTAGGCAGCACCTGGAGAGCCAAGGCACAGCTCCCTGCCTGTCCACAGGCAGACACACCCCACTCGTCCTGCTGTTTCTCCACGCCTCACCTTCAGAGCTGCGGGGTTATAAAAGTCCGTGGTTGCCACCCTCGAGTCTCTAGTCACGTGTTAGAGCAGCTACAGACAACTAGGGCCCTCTCTAAGGCAGCTCAGAAGGAACTTTTTTGTCCAGAGGACTAGAGTGGAAAGGCAAGCTCTATAATATTAACATGACTTTTTATTCCTTGGGAAATTTTCTCTTTCCAGCTTTCAAATCTGACTTCCCATAAAGACATAGATTTATTCATTAAGGCATTCTAAATACAAAGTCTTACAACCTGAGTGTGGCTTTAGTCTAAACCCTTGCAGTTTATAGCTGGAGAAATTGAATGTTGGTGCCTGCAGATGAGGGTCTGTGCCTTCTGACTGCTGAGACTCCTGCCTTCAGAATGGGCATTCAAGGTGACCACGGCCTTTGTTCTTCTCACATGGCGAAGGCTCGCCGCTCACAAACCCAAAATGCTATTCTTCTTAAAAACTGATTTATTCCAGGTGCTCACAGACCTTCAAATCTCCAGAAATTAAAAAGGTATACAAACTCCAAACAGATGTTACACATTAAACTTTGCTGTAATTTTAAAGTACAGGGAATTTATTTTTAGAGATAACTCAGGAAGCATTCATTAATGTGCTTTTTATGCTCTAAGGGACTTGTTCTCTTCATCTTCACATCGTCACAGGGTGCTGATTCTGCACAGAGGTTCTTTAAGAAACACAAGGCAGCTTTGTTTTTAACATCTGCTTGATATACATTGAAATGTTTTAATGAGACAGTTGTATGTTACGAGGGAATACAATTTTTATGTGTATGTATGTTTTGCTGCATGTATGCCTGAGTCCCACATGTGTGAAGGACCTGCAGAGGCCAGAAGATGAGATAACGCAGAACTGGAATTACAGATGATTGTGAGCTGGCATGTGGGCGCTGGCAATCAAACCCGGGTCCTCTGTTAGAGTGGACAGTGCTCCAGCCCAGGGAATGATAGGACATAAGACCTTGGTTCTAGGCTCTTTCCCCATCGTCCAACTCACCATCTTTTCCTTCAGTTGCTGGCTAATGTGTAATGGTGAGATGTGGCCCCGGTCCTCTGTTCCTGACTCTTTGCTGTTAAACTGGTTAGAAGGTGGTTAGACAGTTTGCTGTGTGCTGTGTACACACAGATGTGCTTTCAGTGCGCCTCAGACCTACGTGCTTAATTATTATGCCCAGGGGTTTTAGTTACCACTTCTCAGGAGAACCAAATCTTGTTTTTAAAGTTAGGAGTGTGTACAGCATTGTTTTTTCATATTTAATTTAGAGAAGTAGTCTGTGTCACTGCACCTTAGCCCTGATTCTGTATACTGCCTGGTATGTTACTGTCTTTGTTCTGACTACTTTCGAAAATCACAGGTCATTCCCCTACGTGTCCAGTATTGCTTATGTGTCCTAAGACCAAGGAGTGGAGGTTTTAAAAAAAGCAACACCTTCCACACTGTGGGGTATTTACTGGCTTCTGTTGGTCTGTTCTTAGAAACCAGTGCAGACTTGGAACTAAATTATTAGGCGTTAATGAGTCACCTCAGGTTAATAATCTACCACTCTGGTACTGAGTAGAAATTTGATTTTTTTTTCCCTTTTAAGATTAAGAACATGGAGCCAGGTGTGGTAGCACATTCTTTTAATTCCAACACTTGGGAGGCAGAGGCAGGCTACTCTCAGAACTTGAGGTTAGCTTAGCAAGTTCTACGATATTCAGGGCTAGATAGTGAGACCCTGTCTCAAAAAAAAAAAAGCCCAAAACCAAACAACAATGTGGCCCAAAGTTATAGATTCATTCCTCTGTTTCTGCCCTAACCAAGTATATGCTTTATGAAGACATTTTCTAGAACAGTGCCGGGTGCCTGATGCAACACAGTTGCTCATTGGCTCCCCTTCCGGGAATTCTAACTCAGGGCCTCAAAACCTAAAAAAAAAAAAAAAAAAATCCCTGAGGCCTGAGAGGGCCAGGAAAGGTTGAAGGATCTCTAGACCTCGAGTGATCTTGAGCTGCTATGGGTGTCTGCATTGGATCCGGGTCCTCTGCTGCTAACCATCCAGTCATCTCTCTAGCCCTGGAGGACATTTCAGTTCTAGGAAGAAGATATTGAGAGTGTTCCTCAGTCTATAACAGCTATGCCCACCAGATGAACCTTTAAGCTGGGCTTCTGACTTGGTCGGGGAGCTCTGTGGAGTTTGTTACTGACTGGACTGCCTGCCTCCCCCCACAGGCAAGCGCTGAGGGTGCATGACAGGGTGGAGGTGCAGGGTGTGAGAGCATTGCTGTGGGCACAGATCCTTTACCCTGCCCCAGGGGGAGCTTGGCTTCTTCAGCAACAGTGTTCAAATCGTGCTGCACAGTCCTACCGCCAGCGGTGCCACCTGGGCGTGAAGATCCGAGAAGCAAGCTCGGTGTAGTGTGGGCAGAGCGCTGCTAGCACGCACAGACCCTGCGTTCAGTCCCTAGCACTGAAACGAGGTTCAAGAACTAGTTTGGTTTGCTTAGGAGTAGTTGGGACAATATTTTTATATCATTACCACTAAACTCCCTAATATATAACTGTTACCAAGACTTTTCTCCCCATGTATTTTGAGATCACCTCTTGCTCCACATGACCCAGCTCGAGTTCCCTTTGTCTTGGGACAAAGGCACTGCTGATGCTGAATTAGGCTAGTAAGAAGGCCCTGCAGGTGGTTCCTGGGGCCCATGTGGTGGAGGAGGCCAGACTCCTGGCAGCTGTCCTGACCACCACATCCATGCTGGAGCATGATCCCCTCCTTCCCCATTAATAAGCCAGCTGTGATTTGGGTTCTTTGTTTTGTTTTGTTTTTGAGGTATGGTTTCTCTGTGTAGCTGCCAGTCTTCTTGTCCGGTGGTTCTCACCTGACCTACCAGTGTCGAGGGGCTTTGCCCGCTGAGGATCCTTGCAGACATCTTGGAATGCATATCAGCAAACACATACACATTTCTTCCAAAAACAGAATCATGTTACAAATTGTTCTGCATGTGCCATTGTCTTTTCTAAGAGGATGTGTTGGTACCTGGGGTGATGGCACACACCCCTTTAAAGCAGGCAGATCTCTGGTGAATTTGAGGCCAGCCTGTTCTACATAGTGAGTTTCAGGACATCCAGGGCTGTGTACACAGACCCTGTGTATTAAAAAGAAAGTTGTATGTGTGTGTATGTGGGGGGGGGGGTTGGCAGCTTTCTAGTTTTTGTTTGTTTTGCTTGTCAGTATTGCAAGGTGGTTTATCTGCAGTGGGTAATGCTTCACTTGTTCATGCAGATGGGTTTGTAGCTGTCTTAATCCTAAGGGGCGATGCAATGAGAACAGACATTTGACATTTAGGTGTCAGCCTGTGCGGTTGTAATCAGGTACAATCTGTAGACATCTGCAAACTGTCAACTGCAGTCATAACGACAATCTGATACATGCCTTCTCATCCGTACCTCTTCAGTGTCTAGGGACAAGTCATCGCTGCATGCCCTAGGAGCTCTGTATCTGCCGTAATAGCTTTCTTAATGCACTTTGGTGAAAACAGTGGTGTTCTTTTGAGTAAGCATTTGCAAATTTCTTTCCTAGTTAGGTGGTTTGAGTGTTTTTAATGTTAGCAGCTAAATAATCTTCAACTGTACATAGATTTAGTTCATCCTTTTCACAACTGTGTGACATTTTTATAGTATGCATTTCCAGATGTTTATACATTTCATGACCATTCACCTGAGGAAATGTTTTTCTTTGGGTCTGGAGAGCTTGCACAGCCATTGAGAGCACTGACTGCTCTTCCAGAGGATCGAGATTCAATTCGTAGCGTCCACAACTGACTGTAACCCCAGTCTTGGAGGACCTTAGACCCTTCTCAGGCCTTTGTAGGCACCAAGTATGCATCTGGTATGCATATACACATTCAGGCAAAACACCCCTGCATATATATAAAGTCATTTTAAAAAATCAGAGCATAGTTTTAAAAGAAACATTTTTGTTGCTGTTGTTGAAACACTATTCAGAGGCTTAGGGAAAGGTTGAAGAAGTCCACGCTGTCTGCTGTCCTGCACAGGACAGACCTTAGAGGTCTCCCTGTCGCTAAGAGGCCGGACTGTCATGTGGCCTTAACTTAAAGAAAGCATCCGGAAGTTGTTCCAAAAGAAATATTTTTATTTAGCCACACTGTTAGTTTAGCTCTACCTTATGCGGCCTGTGCATATTTAATTAACGGGGAAGCCTGTGCACCTCCCTTTCTGAATCATGACATTTTATTCCCTCTTGGCGATTTCCCTTATGAATTTAAGCATGACTGGTTCTTTGTACAATTAAACCTTTCCTTCCCTCTGCCAAAGCATTTCATGTTCCCCGCTAAATCCCCGCTGCAAGCATCAGACTTTCCCCCTGTCACCTCGGCATCTTTGTTGATCCCCCTCCTGCTTCACTTTGAGAGTCTGGACACACTGCCTTTCTCTCTCTCCCGATCTTTACCATCGCCCCACGCCTCTGAGAGGCACTAGCGAACAAACAGACTCGGCACTTCATGTCTGTCGTTTCAAAACAACCTTTAGCCAAATACTTACTTTTCAGAAATGTCCTCTCTTAATCTGCAGAAAAGTTTGAAGTTAGTCACACAAGTACAAAGTGCTCAGGGAAGTCAGCAATCAAGTAATAAAAGATGGTGAAAAACACTACTAATGTTTAAAAGGCCTCTGTAACATACGAAAATACTGGCCATAGCTGCTGACCAAATAATGACCTAGACATTCTGTCAGAAAATCTCTCCCAACATAGAGCAAAAGGACAGTGATAGAAGCTTTCTCGTCTGCTTTCTAGTTCTGGGAATTTCCCTGACTTTTCACAATCAGTGATGCATATCTACCTTTTTTGTTGTTTTTCTGACTACTAGGAGTTTTACAGACTTCCTGGACATGAGGTTGTCATGTCTCTTCAGCCAGTTCCCAACACTGCAAAAAACAACTTTTGTATAGTGTGACCTTGAGGAGCAAAAGCTGAGGATTGTCTGTCAACCTGAAGCCCAATAGGGTAAAATATTAAGAGACAAAATACTTTATTCAGATTCTTCTTCGTTGTATAATGTTAACATTGGATAGTGTAATATTTTCTAGGGTTTCTTTTGTTTTGCTAGCAACAAACCCTGTGCCTCCTGCTTACTTAATCATTCAGACCAAAATGGTGATACACACCTTTGATCCTAGTGCTCAGGAAGCAGAGGCAGGAGGATCTCTGTGAGTTCTAGGACAACCTAGGCTACACAGAGAGATGCTATCTCAAAACAAAACAGGAAACGAAGCAACAATAATTCATCTGGCTGACTGCCCAGGAAAGCAAACCTGCACTGAGAGAAGGGTTTGGAGGGAAGTCAGGGAGCATGGCTGCTCTATTCCTTCTCAGGAGAACAGCCTGCGATGCTCACCTCTGGTGAGGTGTGCATGGAGCTGAGGGAGAGGGAGGCTGCTTCCCTTGCCAGCCAGCACCTCATGACGATGGAGTGACTAACAGACAGTGGAGTGACAGATGGCGCCACAACACCTCACACCCAAGGCGAGTGAACTAGGTCTTCGCCAGCTTGCTTCAGTATTTGTAATGAGAAGAACGAGTCCTCTACAGCATCGTGTGTATCGAAGACTAAAATGAATAGTTCCGGGCTGTAAGGTGGCAGGGCCTCTTTCTTAAACTGTCTTTTTTTCTGGACATCTCAGAGCCCTTGACTGAGAGGCTGATGGAATCACTCCCAGAAGTCCAGCTGAGGACTGAGGAAGGACACTGGAAATGAGGAAGTGAGGAGGGACTCGGGAAGGTGGCTTCAGCTGCCTGGCCGCTCTGGTGTGTCTGTCTGCTCAAGCTGTTTGTTTATTTTTCACTTCTTATAAAAAGTATACATACTGCTTTACACATTTAAATGTTCCTAAGTGGCATCAAGAACACTCCCTCCCAATGTTGTGAAACCATCACTGCTCATATTTTTTCATCACCCCAAACAGAAACTCTGTACCTTACAACACCCCCTAGTAACCTTTATTCTACTTTGATTCTGAATTTGACTCTGTGCATGTGTTGTACAGACCGGGGTCAACATCCAGTGTTGTAAAATTTCTCCATATTTTATTTATGATTGGTGTATGTGCATGTATATGCCACAGCGTTTGTGTAGAGGCCACAGGATACTTTTAGGATATGGTTCTTTCCTTCCATGTGGAATCCTGGGATCAAACTCCAGTTTTCAGGCATGCATAGCAAGCGCTTTTACTCTCTGAGCCATCTCTCCAGTCCTGCACCAACTGTAGACTGGCTGACCAGCAAGCCCCTGAGATCCTTCTGTCTCGTCCCCCTGCTGCCCTCATCCACATGTACCACTGCACTGGGCTGCAAACTGCTCTAACACTGAGCAATTACCGTAGGATCCCCACCACTTAACTCTTTTCCCATGATATCCATTCTGATGGGTAGGAACTGGACTTCCTTACAGTGTTTCTTTCCGTTTACCTGGTCACTGTTGATGTGTAACATCATGTCATTTTCTGCATGAATGTGTGTGTGTACATATATTTTATGAAAGAAGAGTGTGTGTCCGTCCAATTCCACCACCTCAGTGTAGAAGACATTTCTTTGGGGAAAGTAGCTGAATAATCGTAGTTTGTAATTTCACATAGCTGTGTAGCTGTTTCCTCTACATGTATAGTTAGCTCTTTTTCTTTTTTAAAGTATATTTCTTGTCTGCCAATAAATATTACTGTCTGTAGACTGGAATGTTTAAGAGAGGTCTGAGGTTGAAATTTAAATGAGGGCTTTCTAGTCCATTCTTAGGACAAAATGTCAAAATTGAGGTTCACTTAACATGCCCTATGTTCTGAGGCCTAGGTATGTTTCTTTCCTGCGTCTTTTCTCTTGTGTGGAGCTGAGAGCTTTAGGTAACAAGGCCAGGGGTTGGCAGGGCTTAGAGGTATTTGCTGTGACTCCTCAGCGCTCTGACAAAGAAGCCAGGATGATCCGATGGGACCCTGGTGTCAGAACAGCACCAGGCATGGGCACAGATTGTGTGCAAAGCTCGGGGTAGCTTCTCATGTGAGAGAGAGACACCGTCTTCTCGTGTCTCTGTTGTGTCTCGGGTGATCGCCGACTGGCACTTTGGAGGGCGAGTGCCTATCTGGCATGTCCATAACGAAGAACTGGTTGTTCCCTCTGGAGCCCTGGGGTGCAGGTCCCAACGTTAGCTGCTGCAGCACAGCACGTTTTATCGTGAGTTAATAATAGCCTTAGGTAAAAGTGACTTTTAACCAGAATAAACAAGACTGTTAGAAAGATCCTGAAATCTCCTTAGTTTGTCTTAAAGGTTTTTAAGAATTGTCTTTTTTATATAATACCATAAAGTAAAAAGACTACTTATTTTGTTTGTTTGTTTATAAAAATCTATACTTCTAGTGACCTAAATGAAATTAAAGAAAAATGTTTAGAAAATTAAAGGATTGACTGGATGTAGGGGAACGCCAGGACAGAGAAACGAGAGGGGGTTGAATGGAGAAAAGAGGGAGGGAAGGGGTCTTATGGGACTTTCGGGGAGGGAGGAAACGGGAAAGGGGAAATGATTTGGAATGTAAATAAAAAAAAAAACTTAGAAAATAAAAAAAAAATTAAAAAAAAAGAAAATTAAAGGATTGGCGGGGGGCAGACTTGCTTTGGTTTTTGTTTGTTTTTTTCTTTGGTTAGTTTTTGTTTGTTTATTTTCAAAACAGTTTTTCTGTGTATAGCCATAGCTGTCTTGGAACTCGCTCTGTAGACCAGGCTGCACTAGAACTCACAGAAATCAGCCTGCCTCTGTCTACTGCGTGCTGGGATTAGAGGTATGTAGGACCACTGTCCGGCTTAGTCTATTTCTTTATTCCTTAAGATTTAAACGGCTTTGAACCTGAAAAAAGAAAAATCTGGTTTTCCAGATTCCTAGTACTTCTCTTCTTAAGGACCCAGCGGTGCTGTTCCAAGTCATCTCAGATTAGCTCGCTTACATCCTTAAGTTGGTCAAGCTCCGTTGTCAGGTACTGACAGAAGCAACAGATTGGGTTGAGGGGAGCTGAGACTTCCTTGAATAGCAAGCCAAGGTTTTCTTTTCCTCATCTTTTATTTTTAATTTAATATTTATCTTTTGAGAATTTCCTATATGAATACTGTCTTTACATCATTTCTCCTTTAATTCCTCCCGTATCCCCTTTGTTAATTATTGTTATACATGTGTACATTCATACACTTGGACGTGTGTGTGTATGTGTGTGTGAGAGATAGAGAGAGACTTTATGAATACAGCCTGCTGAAGTCATATAGTTTTGCTTATATGTGTTTAGAGAGTCTCGTGTAGCCAGGTTAATGTTCACCCCTGATCCTCCTGTCTCCGCCTCCAGAGTGCTGGTCTTGCAGGCAGTATATGCCGTCGTCACCAGCATGTGCCTGGGTGAAGAAAACTTTTTTCTCTTTTTTAAAAATTAATTTTGCATTGTCTGCATGAATGTTTTTGTATCATCTGCATACAGAGGACAGAAGGTGTCAGATCTTCTGGAACTGTGTTACAGATAGTCCTGAGGCCCCATGTAGGTGCCGGGACTCAAACATCAGTCCTCTGGGTGCTCTTAACCACGGAACCATCTCTCCAGCTTCTCCGTAAAGTATTTTGGGAAGAAAAAGCACATAGATAAAGTCCGCATCCCCTTACGTCACCATGAGGCAGTTTGTCTAATTGCTGTTGTCACAACACACAGTGCCTATTAGAAGGATAGTTTTTAAGTCAGTCCTTTCCATTACCCTTTGAGATTTTGAGACGGGGCTTTTCCTGTGACCAGGCTGGCCTCGAACTCAGAGATCCACCTGCCTCTGCCTCCCAAGTGCTGCTGGGATTCAAGGCGTTCGCCACCACGCCCAGCCATAGATCCGGTTTCTTAAATGTCCCCCCTCATGACTCCCTTTTTGCCCAAGAAATTCCTAAGCAGTTCCGGACATGCAAGTGTATACAATAGACGTGCAAGGAGAGCATTTATTGATAATAAGCCAGAGTTTATTCAAACAATCTTTGCTGTGCAGATATTTTTATTCTTTATTCAAGATGAAAGCAAATATGCATACCAACATTGTCTAGTACAATTGAGTCCAAAGATGGACTGTGTTTTGATATTACCTGCCGAGATCACCACTTACTCTTCCTGCTAGAGGCTTATATTGCTTCGTTGGGAAGGCCCTTTCACCTTTTCTGGTGGGTAATCTGTGGGGTGGTGCCGGTGGGTAATTCTCAAGAAATTTTCACCTAGTGGTTTTAATGTGTTCAGTGCTTCAGTCGTGTTCTGTTGATAGAGGTCCATGTGTCTCTGAAAACCTACGGAACATTTCCCAGGGATACAGCCCATGACCTGTTCCCTCCAGATATTTAAAATGCCATTTTTTCCCTTCTGCTTAGGTGCTTCCTATAAGCTCTCGTGTATCAGAAATATATGTCACCAAGTCCTAGAAGCTGAGAGGCAGCCCCCACTTGGCTAATTCCCTTATTATCTAGTCCAGCATTATGCTAAGCTAGGTACTTAACTTTTGTTGTTTGTTTGAGAACAGCCTGTTCTAGGCTTTCGCTTACCCTGAGCCAAACATGTGGACCTTTTATTCTGGTATAAACTGTGCTAGAAAATCCAGCACAGGGGCTTGGCCCTGGGATTGTGATGCTCTTTGAAAATCTTTCAGCACAACAAACTGATCACCCTGAAGAAAACTTAGCTAGTTTGGAAATGAGTTAAAACACTCATATTTTAGTTGCCTAATTATTAATTCTAACAGTAAAGCGGGTTTTTACAAGTCTGGAAGTTGTCTTGTTTGGGTTTGGTTTTGACTGTAAACAGAGGGCCCAGAAGGTGACTTGACTGAGCCTGGAGTCTGTTCTTGCCCTAGTGTGGAATAGCTTTAGAGGTGGATCGTGGTTAGCCGGGTTTGGTAATGTCCTTAACCTCAGTAATCAGAACATCAAGGAGAGAGAAATGTCCAGTTTGAAGCCAGACTGGGCTACATAAGAACCTGATTCAGAAAATAATTGGCGTGCTAATAATTCTTCATTTCTCTGCTCGGTCTAGGAGCAGTGTAAGATTGCTCAGAGCAGTAGACAAGTGTGTTTCCTTTAGCCTATTGATCACTGATATACAGGTTGGCCTTGCATGAGAAAAGGTCAGGTGACAGCACTCAGGAGGCAGACAGGTGGGTCTCTCTGTGAGCTCAGACCAGCCTGGTCTACAAGTTGGAGTTCAGGACAGTCGATCTCTGTAAAGCAGAGTTTTTATAATGAGCAGACTGCTCTGAGTAAAGCTTTAGAGCACCTGAAGTAGGAGCAAAAGGAGAACCTCAGGGTTCCAGTCTACATGCCCTGCTAAGGACTGGAATGTGTTCTAAAAGACCCTTTATCTACCGGGAATGCCTCAAAATATCAGCATCCAGCTGAGAAGTGCTAAGGAAGGGTAAAATGGGCAAAATGACTTGATGGGCATCGTGGATCTGGCTTGTGAGAAGAAGAGAGAGTAACCAAGTGGGTGTGGCTGCTTATGGAAAGGGAGCTGGTTGGTTTAACCAGTGAGCTGTGATTGAAAGTGGTGGAGCACTTGAGAGGGTCTCATTCGTTCTCTTTCAAGGAGAGGAATGTTATAGGGTTCTGAGAGAGCAGCTTCTCCCTGGGAGTCCTGCTAAGGACTATAATTACCTGCAGGCCTGACCTATACTGTTCTCTAATCTAGGACCATGGTGGCTAGACGGGAAATTGAAGAAGTGGGTGATTTTTTTATTTCCCTGTCTGATGACATCAATACATGTCCACAGCAAATGTTTTTGTTACTGTTTCTGTGTTTTAACTCTATTAGTCTTATGTAAGCTCAGTTCTCACGGACTTCTCAGGTGTTTTAAGAAGCAATACTTTCATTGAAAGAAATGTGTTTCTTTTGGCAGGTCTTCTTCTTACAAAGGACAATGACTACTGATGAGGGCACCAGTAACAATGGAGGCAACCCAGCAACCACCGTGATTGAGCAGGGCGAAGATATCACTACAAAGAAAGACAGAGGAGTATTAAAGGTAAGGCCACAGAGGTGTGTAAACAGGGAGGACTCTGCGTGGGAGCTTGTGGATGCTTTATGCAGCCTGTTTTGTGGACGGGATGGGGCTAAGTAGCAAACACTACAGCTCACTTCCCATCTCCCATAGTTGGGGTAATCTCAGATTATGGGTAGTTCAGCTTCGGCTGGGCTAAGTAAATTAGCTCACAGGTTAGGCCCTGGAGGACAAGTCCAAGTTATGCTTTCCCTCAGAAGAATCCTGCCTTATTTCAGAGGGTGAATGTAGACTGCTGTTTGAGTGTGCCATCTCAGTGTGCTAGCTATGCAGTGGCTGCTAAAGAATCTGTACAGAAAAGGAGAGGATTTAGTTTTTATTAACAAGTACTGTTTCTATGTGTCATGATAGAAGGACGCAGAGAGTATATATTTGGATCATCTTTTCTATTTATTTAGTGTGTGTGTGTGTGTGTGTGTGTGTGTGTGTGACATGCATTTGTGTACACGTGTGCATTTGTACTTGCCTCTCTGTCAGGATATCTTTCCCAATCCCTTTTCTACCTTATTTTTCTGTGAGACTGAGTCTCACCAAACCTAGAAGGAGGCCTGTTTGAGTAAGGACCCCAGCCTCTGGGGTCCGTTTGTCTGTCCTCCAGCACTGGGGTTGAAGGCACACTCTGTCGTGATTATGTTTTTACATGGGTCTAAGGAATCTGAGCTCAGATCCTCCTTGAACCAGCACCACAGACGGTTTTGAATTTGCATCTTAGCAACAGTGTTATGAGACAGTACCTTTTGGTGATGGTGGGACTGGGTATGGTTCCTAGGGTCTCACTAAGGTGCCAGGCTGGCCTTGAATTACAATGTAACCCAGGCAGGTTTTGAACCTGCCATTCTCTTCCCTTAGTCTCCTAAGTAGTTGAGATTACAGGGTTGTGCCCCCAGGATGGGCCAGATTCTCTTCTTTGGTTGTTTGTCTTCTGAATCTCCATGTTTCCTGTTTCCATGCTCTGTGCTGTCAGTCCATCGAGATCTCTTTTTCCTGCAGCTTCTCAGCCTGGTAGCTGTAATTCCTCACCCAGAGCTCCAGGAAGCTTCTCAAGACAGCGGAGAATCTTCGGGATGTCCGCAGCATCTCCTACCTCATCTTTTCAGTGTGCTGCATTCAGAGCACTGGCCTCCCAGGTCCCTCAGACCCTGTGTATTCTGTAACAGAATACTGGGTGATTCATAAGAGAGAAGTTTATTTTGGCTCACAGTTCCGTAGTTTGAGAAGTCCAAGAACATGGCATGCCTGCATATCCCTGCTTCTAGTACTGACTCACTTTAGAGTAGAAAGCAGAAGGCAGGCAGGCAGGCAGGCAGGCATGAAGATCTGAGAGGCATAAGCAGGCATGGACAGCTTCGTACACCGTGTGCAGTGAGCCCAGTCCCTCCACAGGGAGCTCACAGATGCAAGACCTTGATTCTACCTAACTACCTACTTCCCTCCTAAAGACCACGTGTCCCAGCACTGTCCCAGTAGCAGTCAATGCAGTGGAAGCTTTAGAGAGGACAGGTCATATTCGTCCCTCACTCAGAGCACAGTATCCCTCCCCTGGGAGTGTGCATTGCTGCCGAGCCTGCTCAGAGCTCTCTGAACACTCAAACCTCAGTCCCCTCTGTTCTGGGAAGGGAGTCTAAGAACAGCGAGTTTAGGCTTATTATAACTGTTTGTGGTTTGAAGTTCTTTAGGTTATAACATCTATTACTGTCTAGATCCTTCAAGTCACCTTGGGGCTTTTGGTGAGGATTCAGTGCTTTTCACAGCGGTGACACAGAGCATTTGTCAACCTCCCTGCTCTAAGCTTTCTGTTTGTAAAATTAAAAAAAAAATAATATAATGAAAAGTATAAGTTGGCTTTACATTTTTCACATAAATTAAAACTAGATTTTTATCTTTAAGGCAACTTAAGAGTTAAGCACAAGTTTCATCTTGCTGGGAAGACAGACACACAAACACACATGAGAAGAGGCCGTTATCACGTTAGCTGCTCTCTCTGCACCACTGAAAATGGTCCTGTTGGCACAGATGATTGACAGGCTGAATAGCACCACTTCACGCCTGGATTAAATTCTCTGTTCCAAGAATTGACCAACTGCATTAGCAGCTTGCTCTGCCAAGAATTAAAGAAATTTTTACAATGGATAAATATTTTTTCACTTTGGAGTTCTTTTCTTTTTTTCTTTTTCTTTTTTCCTTTTTCTTTACTAGAAAACAAGCTACTTAGTATCGTCTAAGTCGATATTTTACAGATTATTCAAATAATGGAAGTGTAAGCTATTACGTCAGAGCATATAGCAGATCATTTGGAGCCTTCTTTAGCAAAGGAGGGAAGTAAATAAGCCGTGTACGCCTTTTGACTTTTTGCTGTTTACGAAGTCTAGCAGTCTTTTGGACAAGTCAGTTTGTGTACCTTCTGCCTGCTCCTGAGTCTGATTTTGAGAGATTTTGGCATCAAGTATGGGACTCTCAACCAACTGAGTGAGGTGTACTGGCTAATTCTGTTTTGTCTTGTTGGAGATAGGGTTTCACAGGATAATCTAGCTGGCCTGGAACTTACTATGTAGACCAGGCTCTCCACAGTGGTCCTTTTGCCTCTGCTCTGGCTTACTATTTTGAGAGAATATTGTAGTGAGCAGTAATAATAATCATAACACAGAGGGTTAGTGACAGACTGAGATCACTACAGAGAAAGTTGTGAGGAAGGGAACGGCGGTGAATCTGCCCATCTGTCTGGATGCCGCGGTGTGGCCTTTGTATCTTTTTACAAGTACAGAGCTCTACACTTTTTTTTTCTTATGTTTGTCTTCCAGATTGTCAAAAGAGTGGGGACTAGTGAGGAGACTCCAATGATTGGTGACAAAGTTTATGTCCACTACAAAGGGGAGTTGTCAAATGGAAAGAAATTTGATTCCAGTCACGACAGAAATGAACCGTTTGTCTTTAGCCTTGGCAAAGGTAAGAGGGCAATGTTTTCAGTGTTTGCTTAGGTTTGTTCTGTGGAGCCTGACCCTGGCAAACGCAGTCCACGGATCCCTAGGCGTCTCTGCTCCTTTGGGACCATAGTGTCGCTTCTTTTTGTAACTGTATGAAGGTGATGCCGCTTTCGCTTACTGACATTTCACACCGGCAACCTAAGACCTGCAGGGGCACAGACTGCAGCGACCTCCTTGGGCGTCAGTGATGACGTCTCTGCAGCCGACACGGGTGTCACTGCCTCTCCTGCAGGCTGTCCCCTCAGTGCTCCATAAGTCAGCACGTTGTCACACACAGTGCAGCTGCTGGGAGGCTCTCGGGGCCTGCACACCCTCAGCTGGGAACTGAGCTAGCTCAGTGTTGCTGCGAACACCGTTCTTCCTTGCAAAGGCAGACGATGACTGTTGAGACTGGAGAGGTATTTCCTGAAGTAGAATGAGATAAACCTGTCACTTCACGGAAAACAGCCGACAGCGTTTGTTGCCATTGCAGCTTCAGGTAGAAACCAGTTTTAAAAAATGTGTGGCTGCCGTGCACTTAACAGCTTCCTGAAACGTAAACCTTTTCTGTGAGAGCAGTGGGTACTAATGAGTGTGACTTGACTTCTGGACAGTGAGATTCGCTGCTGTTCGCATATCTGCCTAACTCACTTAGCCAGTATTTCCCAGGGACCAGTGCAGTACATATCCAGTCAAGTGTGGACAAGCAGTCCATTCAGGCTAGACCAGTGCGTTAGCGGAATACAGTATGAAAAGTCCTTTGATGCACTGACCTTCTGAACTTCTCGTCCACTTTTGATAGATAGTCACCTAGGAATTCTGTGACACTGCCCTCCTGCCTTTTCCCAGGTCCTTGTGAGTTTGTTTGTACTTTTCTACATCTTCAGTCAGAAGCAAACAAATGACTTCCTTTTGGCTTATATTAAGTCAAACATATTTCACTTTTGTAAAATTAAAAATGACGGCTTAGGACCGGGGTGTTGTTCTGTAGTTAGAGTGCTTCCCTGACATCCACAGAGCTGTTTGATCTTCTGGTGCAGTACTGTCTGTAATCCCAGCCCTTGGCAGATTGGAGGCAGCGGGGTCAGAAGCACAGTGGTGTTCAATTGACCACAGAACAGAAACATAAGCCAGCATAATGGCGCACACCTATCACCCCAGCAGTTGGGAGGTGTCCTAGTCAGGGTTTCTGTTGTTGTGATGAAACACCATGACCAAAGGCAGGTTGGGGAAGAGTAGGTTTATTTGGCTTACACTTCCATATCACTGTTAATCATTGCAAGGAGTTCGGACAGGAACTCACACAGGCAGGAACCTGAAGGCAGGAGCTGATGCAGAGGACAGGGAGGGCGCTGCTGACTGGCTTGCTCAGCCTGCTTTCTTACAGAACCCAGGACCACCAGCTCAGGATGGCATCACCCACAATGTTCCTCCCCAATTAGCCACTAATTAAGAAAATGCCTACAGCTAAATTTACGGATATATATTCTCAGGTGAGGCGTCCTCCTCTCAGATGACCCAGCTTGTGTCAAGTTGATATGAGCTAGGCAGCCCAGGAGGCGAAGCAGAGGCCTAAGTTCAAGGCTGGGTTGTGCTTCACAGCCTTCCTGAGACACAACCCTGTCTCAGGAAGAGAGGAAAATTAACCAGGCCATTACATCTTATATTAATAGTGTAAAAGTTGCTACCCCATCAAAATAACAAAATAAATAGGAAGTAGTATAAATATTGTCTCTTGAGCTCTCTAGTCCCTTATAGTATACGTCTCCCAAGGGAGTGCATAGAAATATTCCAAAGAGAAGTTCCAGGCTGATTTTGGGATTCTAGTAAGACTTCGGTGTTTTGTTTTGTTTTAAGATATAGTCTTCTCTATGTAGCCCTGACTGTCTTGGAACTCACAATGTAGAGTAGGCTGGCCTCAAACTGAAAGAGATCTACCTGCCTCTGTCCCCTGAGTGCTGGGGCTAAAGATATGCAACACTGCACCTGGTCTGAGATTAGTATTTTAAATGGGACTATTATGAGCCTGCCTATAAGAACTTTAATGAATAAGCACATACAAAAGAACACTCCCCCCCCAGCTGTGTACCCACTGCCCTTCCTCCTACTGTGTGCCCATCCCTCTACCCCATTGTGTGCCCACTGCCTTCCTGTACTGACCTTTAAACTCCCGAGTTCATCATCTACACTGTGAACAATTGTGCTCTTGTGAACCACTATACAACGTTGAGGTGAAAATAACACACACCACTGCGTACATCAGCCCAGCATAGTGCAGCACACCTGGTACTATTGTATTACAGAAGAGATGACTGGTGGCTTTAAAGTTTTACTGCAGTCACAGTAAAGACTGTTGTAGCCTCCTGTGTCATAGCTCTCTTTACTGAGCAGCCATATAAGCCTTTGAAACAATGCTTAGCCAGTCTTTTTTTTTTTTATTTGAGGAAGTTGGGAAAGAGAAACGGAATCACTCTAAGACCTGGTTGTTAGCACAGTGGACTGTGTTCCAGGATAGAAACAGGACAGTTTCTCTTCTGTGCTCATGTTATTTTTGTTTGCTGTGCGGGTGTCCAGATTGATTTTTTTTTCCTCTGAAGCATCCCTCCTTGATTGTGAAGTACTAAATGAAACAGAGAAATCCTCTCTTCAAGTTGCTCTCTATCTCCATCAGTCTAGGAGTTAGAAAACTTCAATGTCCAGTTTCCCAGCTTTATTGAAAAGACTTCCTTTTCTAAGGATGTCTCTTGTCTCCCTTGCTGAAAATTACTGAGTATACAACTTTTAAATATATGCTTGCATTTAAAATCTGAGTGTGTTTAGAATCTGACAGCTTGGAAGTGTTTTGTATCCGAGGAGGCAGAGGTACAAAGGTTTACAGTGTCCGTTCACTGTGCACAGCGAGTCAGCCAGGACTCAAACCCCAGTTGTGTTTCTGAGGTTTCGTCAGACCTAAGGTGGGAAACAGTCCAGTCCAGGTTTAAGAACAGCCACAGTGTGTGCGAGCGCAGTGTGTGTGCGAGCGCAGTGTGTGTGCGAGCGCAGTGTGTGTGCGAGCGCAGTGTGTGTGCGAGCCGCTCCTCGCCGGCTGCTTTTCTCTGTGCAGTGAGGCACTGTAGTTTGTAGGATTTATAAACACAAAACGCTTGATAAAATTGTGAAGCTAATGTGTACTTTAAAAGAAGTGTTATACTTTATAAATCTCATAATAATAAGCTTAAAAGACTTTTTACATCACGCTTAATACACGTATTAGAAATTTAGAAGCTTGGTGATGGTGGCACACACCTTTAACCTTCTACTCAGGAGGCAGAAGCAGAGGCAGGTGGATCTTTGTGAGTTCGAGACCAGCCCGGTCTACATAGTGAGTTCCAGGACAGCCAGGAACACACACAGAAACCCTCTCAAAAGAAACAAAAAAGATCAGAGCTGGAGAGAGATGGCTCAGCAGTTAGAGCTTGGGCTGCTTTCCATGGGACCCCAGTTTCAATTCCCAGCAACTGCCATGCAGGCAAAACACTAATGCACGTAAAATAAGAATAAATAAATCAAAAAATGTTAAAGGAAAAAAAAGAAAAAATAATTTAAATACAAAAGACTCAGCTATGATCCAGCAGCCCACTTCTGGATAGCGATACAAAACAACTGTAAAGGGTCTCATGTTTATACACACACTCACAGCAAGTGTTAGCCACCGGGATCCAAAGGTTGATGAAGCAACTCGAGTGTCCTTCAACACCTGACTGAAACAAAATGTGATATGGCCACAGGGTGGATTATTACGCAAGTCTCCCCCCTTGCCCTCCCCCTTTGGTTTTTTGAAACAGGGTTTCTCTGTGTAGCCCTGGCTGTCATGGAACTCACTCTGTAGACCAGGCTGGCCTCGAACTCAGAAATCCGCCTGCCTCTGCCTCCCGAGTATTGGGATTAAATGTCTGTGTCATCACACCGGCCATATTACTCAATCTTTAAAGGAGAGGGAGCCGGGCGGTGGTGGCGCACGCCTTTAATCCCAGCACTTGGGAGGCAGAGGCAGGTGGATTTCTGAGTTCGAGGCCAGCCTGGTCTACAGAGTGAGTTCCAGGACAGCCAGGGCTACACAGAGAAACCCTGTCAAAAAAAAACAAAAACAAAAAAGGAGAGGAAAGTCTGGCACATGCTGACATTAGTGATGAACCCCAAAGACATTCTACTAAATGAAATAATCCAACCCAAAAATGAATGCTGTGTATCTCCACTTGGATTATGTGCTTGTAGGAAAAAAGATGTTTGCCAGTGGCTAAGAGGAGGAGGAGATAAGGTGTGTAATCAGGTATAAAGTTTCAGATGGGTAAACTGGAACATTCTGGAGATAGGCTGCACAGCCTGTGCGTGCAGTCATATCAAGTACACACTGAAAAATCCTTAAGGTGATAAACTTTGTTTAACCACAGCGAAACATGTTTGAAGATAGAGGAGTTATGCAGTAAAACACTAGTCAGTTATTAATAGAGTAGTTTTCATTATCAAGGGAAGTGTTAGGTGATTAAATTTTAATATGTTTTTTAAAGTGTCATGTGGGCTTTTTAACCAGAAAATATATATATCACTACAGAAGAAAGAAAAAAATATAGTACGTCGCTCTTATCCTGGGCTAGTGTACATTTTGCCTACTTATTTACTTGTGTGTGTTGTACAGATGTGTGTCATGTTCGTGTCTGTACACGTGTGTGTGAAGATCAGCCGTGGGCTCTGTCCGTGGTGCTTCTAAGAACGGACTTCTCCTTTGGACCTGGGATGCACCCGTCAGCTACACTGCTGTCCCGCAAGACTCTGTCCTCCCCGCTCTGCCTCCCAGGGCTGGGCTTAGCAGCTCTGCCACTGGGCCTGGCTTTTACATGGAGCTGGGCTCTGACTCAGGGCCTCACACTTGACCTGCTGAGTTGTTTCCCAACATTGCCTTTAAACTCAAAATGCCTGTGTCTTTGTAGGTACAAGAGGTTATAAAAGGAATAGAACTCCTAAAATTGAAACATTGTGTTTGAGGTAGTAAAATTGAGGCCCAGGTCAAATGTAGGAATAAATGTTTTAAAAATATATTTTTGGCATATGCTGTCTGCAAGATAAAGATCCCAAAGATGAAGGCTGTCTGAGTGGTGGTGCGTTTGGCCTGCTGATTCACCTTCTGGGGACTAGGCCTTCAGGAAGGCAGCAGTGGTGTTTAACTGTCTCCACAACAGCTTTTGCTCCCACGGAGCTGAGCAGTGTTCCACACACTGTGCCCATGGGAGCCCTGGACACTCACCCTCTCCAGCCACAGACCGCCGGGAGCGCACTGCGGTTGAGTGTTCTAGGTTCAGCCCCTTCCAGAGAGGATGCACACAGTGGGCAGATAGAGGGTTGGAGAATGCATGTTGGAAAGGATGTCGGGGTGCGTGTCGGAAAGGATGTTGGTAGTGTGGGCTCTCGTGTGGTCTGGGCACTCTCTGGAGAGACAGGATATTGGGTGACCCTGTGCTGCAGAATGAAGACTTCTGCCTGGAGCAGAGTGAGACTAGATGAACCTATAGTGAGGTGCAACAGCTGTCCAGAGCAGCCAAGAGAGGGGGCTCTTTGATATTTTGTAGGGTGCACAGTGACCTTATCTTTTATCCAAGCTTAGATGAAATTTTGAAGTTTTCTTGTTTTGTCTGAGTTTGTGATGGTTGTGCAGTAGCCTTGCCTGATGTTGGTGTTTTACAAGCTTGTTTGTGTGCAGTGAGAGACTGGCATGGCCTTGCCCTGAGTCCAGGCTCACCAGACAGCAGCGTAGCTGCAAGTGTCAGCACCTGCCCGTGGCCCAGGACTACATCTTTATTACTCTTACTAAGAATCATCTTTAACCTAACTACCCATGTATACTTTTTCCAAGTATGATGTTTCAATAGACTTACAAAACATCAAGATTAATGGTAAAAAGGAAGAGGAGCTGTCTGTGAGAGACTTGGAGGCTACTCGTACAGATTCGTTAGAAGTGCTGAAAGTATTCTTGCAGTGCCTCTGACTTAGAGGTGGGTGGATACACAGTTAAAGTGAGTGGCCTTCGGAGCACTTCACCAGGAGAGCCTACATACTGGTCACCCGCATTGTTCGGATCTGGTTCCACATTAAAGGAATTTTTCTGTCCTGGAATGACCATACTCACAGACAAAGCCTTGGCCGCTAGCATACTATGAATTAATAAACTGGTCATGTTTTAAGTTTTAAAACGAGGCATGTATATGTTGTTTTGCATGATTCTTTGCGTAACAGTTTAAATTAATGCACCAGCCAATCCTGATCCTTTCAGTTCCAGCCTTTCCCCCTACAGAGAGCATTGATACACGATCGTTCAGTGGAATTTGATGGTAGCAGCGGCCTGGACTAGAACTGGAATACTGTGGTTAATGAGGGGCATGTGTTCAGACAAAGTCAAGAAACGGGCTTTTATAACATGAACTGTGTTGAGAAGCTACAGAGCCAAATAATGAATCATCCCAGTCCTAAGAATAGGCATGTAAAAATTTAATATATAACAAACAAATATTATGTGGATAATTTAAAGGAAATGAACCAGGAAATTGACAGTTTCCTTGGTTGCAGGGATTCAGAAGTTTTCAAATGGTGTTTGTTCTCTCTGTTTCAATGTTTCCTTGCTGTTGCTTTTCAGAAATCTGGTCGGGGAAATGGTGAGGTGGTTCCCACCTGTAATTCCAGCATCAGAGGGGAAGACGGGTGCAGGCAGAGATAGAGAGGGCAGGGTTATCCTTGGTAACAAAGGAGCTGGAGATCAGCCTTGGGGCACATAAGACTGTCTCAGTAAGAACAGCAGTAACAATGCCAGGACCTTCCTGTAGCAACCCTTGTGCACTGCAGGCTCCTGTAAGGGACAAGAGAAGGGTGCACTTTTATATTTCACTACCGTTTCCCACCAGTTCTTGTGACTGTCACATGCACACACACAATAAGTAAAGTAGTCCATTTTAAAAGAAGAATGGGAGAGATGGTGCTGGTAAGGTGGCTCAGTGACCTTAGCGTGACCCCTGGAGCCATGTGAAGCAGAAACCAACTCTACAAGTTGTCTTCTGACCTCCACATGAGCACCATGGCACAGGCACACGTCATACACAAGCAGTATATTCATCACACATGCACACGTGTACACGCACACCGTAAGGAGTGAGGCAGAGCAGCAGGCGCCGGCTCATTCCCAGACCGCGCTTAAGAAGCTGAGAGAGGAGATGACAAGTTGGGACCAGCGGGCTGTGTAATAGACCCTGTCTCAAAAGCCCACAAGGGGGTGGTGTGTGTTGGTGACTGTGAGGGCAGCAGCTTCCCTTTATTGAACTGTATTAAGACCAGACTCTGTGTATATACTGTGCTGTGCATGTGGGATGGGGGCTGTTACTAAGTCGTCTAGGTCAGGACTAGTCGACTAGACTTGTACAGGTTTGCAAAGCAGATGTAAGGTTGGAATCTGGCACTTTGAACCTATTAAATGAAAAGGAGCTCAGAATTGAATGATAGTACCACATAATTTATGGGGGGATGTATTGCTTTGTTTTTTCAAGACAGGATCTCACTGTATAGTCCTGGCTGTCTTGGAACCCTCTATGTGGACCAGGCTGGCCTTGAACTCAGATCTAACCCCCCTCCCGAGTGCTGGGATTAAAGGTGTGTGCTACCACCACCTGGCATGTCAAGTCTTAGGAATAAGCATGCACTATGTAAAATTAGAACTTAGTGGAGCTGGTGTTAAGTTTTATAACAAAGACTAAGCTAAAGTCCCAAATAGCAAATGTGTTTTCTCTCCTGCCTTCGTATAGGCAGAGTCCCGTGGTCCTAATGTAGCAGGTCCAGTCCACGTCCTCTGTGCTCTGTTGTTTATCTGCCCCTCCTTGGACACTTGTCTGTTTGTGTGGAGAGGTCAGAACAGCCTTACAGGAGTCAGCCCCCCTCCTATCACTTGAGTCCCAGGGCTCAGAATCCGGTCAGCAAGCTTGTCAGCAGGTGGCCTTGCCTGCTCATCTCTGTGGCCCACATGTCTAAGGTTTTGATTGACAGAACACCTCAAGTGTGTTTGTTGTTAGTGCTAAAATCCCCTGTTGTTTCCCGCAGGGTTTGAGACTGCTTACAATGAGACATAGTTTTTTGTTTTGTTTTGTTTTAATTCTTTTTATTTTACTTTGTCTGGCCTGCCTGCTTGTCTGCATGAGGACATCCAGTTCCCTGGAACTGAAGTTCCAGGCGGCAGTGAACTGCCAGGTGGATGCTGGGAACTGAAGCTGGATCCTTGGGAAGAGTGGCCAGTGCTGTCCACCACTGAGCCATGTCTCCAGCCCCTAAATGAGACCTAGTTAATGCTCTACATGATAAGAGTACTATTCAAGCATGGTGCACACACCTGTCATCCAGGAGTCCTAGACACAGAAGGATCTGGCAGAATTAGGGGTTCTAGGTTCTGTGCTGTGTTATGAGCTGTCTTAAAATTTCAGAACAAAAGCTTGTAACTATTGACACTGAACAGGTTACCTGCTGCAGTTCCACAGTACAGCAGTAAATCTGAGTTTCTGAAGCTGTCAGGAAAGGAAACTTCCCAAATTTTATAGTTCTTATGATTTGGCAGATCTGAGTTTTGTTTGAAGATTTTCTTTGACAGATTTGTTTTGTTTTGTTTTTTCTTTTTCTTGCTTTCTCTTAGGCCAGGTTATCAAAGCCTGGGACATTGGGGTGTCTACCATGAAGAAAGGCGAGATCTGCCATTTATTATGTAGACCAGAATATGCTTATGGCTCGGCTGGCAGCCTCCCGAAAATTCCCTCGAACGCAACTCTCTTTTTTGAGGCAAGTATATGTCTGCCGCCTTGCGGGCCCGTGCTGTGCCGCAGCGGTGAGCCCTGAGCCGGCCGCAGCGGTGAGCCCTTAGCCGGCGGCCGAGAGCGCGCTCCAGGTTATTGATTTTGGAGCTTGGCTTCTTGAATTGTTTCCCATACACCCAGGGGATGTGCCAGTGCTTTCTTAGAAGTGTGTCTCTGGCACAAAATGGGCATGTCCAAACAAACAAAAGACGAAGATGTGGAAATAAAAGCTCTGGTCAGTAGAGGAGATGAGACATGGCCGGAAGGGGTGGTGGGGAATGTTAAGTTGTGAAGGTTTACTGTCTCCTCATACCCATCAGGAGCAGCGAGTGGTGGTATATTTTTACTGCGTTGAATTAATTACACATAATTGGCCAAACTGGATCTTTATCTAACATGATGAAAAGCACCTCAAGTCAGTTGAAGGCCAGATTCTTAAATCTTAATTCTTAAATCTTAAGGTGGAAAGGTTACAAATCTGGGGTGGAAAGCGAGTGTCCTCAGAGTCAGCCAAGACTGTTCTACGCCAGCACCTTGTACTCCTGGCCTTTTGCCCACAAGGCAGTTGTCCTAGTACTTCCTGTCTGTCTTTGCACAGCAGCCCCACAGGATGCAGTCCTAGACGGTGTCATTACACGGAGTTCTTTCCAAGGATTGCAGAGTACAGTGTCCTCATTTCCCATATTCCTTTTATCTAAGCCGTATAGTTAAAGATGTAGCTTAAAGTTTTATAAAATAACTTTATTAAACTGGCTTTCATCTTTTCCATTCTAGATTGAACTCCTTGATTTCAAAGGTGAGGATTTATTTGAAGATTCAGGCATTATCCGTAGAATCAAACGGAAAGGCGAGGGATACTCAAACCCAAATGAAGGAGCAACGGTCGAAGGTGAGTAGTGAGTACCGCCGGCAGCCAGGCCTTCCTGGAAGAGGAAGAGGACATACTTCTAGGGGAAAAGTCATTAAACTGTCTGTAAGAAGAAAGCTTATCTAAAACAACTAGCATGACTTTCTTAATTTTAGCCTGTACATACTATCTAGACCAATATTTCATTACACAAGTCTAACAAAATTAGTTGGAGTTTAGTTATTTTCTTATTGGAAACAGTTTCAAATATAGCAGTGGCAGTGTTACAGGTGATATGTCATTCAGGATGTGTTCTAGAACAAAGAAAATCTCAACAGGAGCAGGAGACTGGGGTCCGAGGCTGGCTCTGGACCTCTGGGCCTCACTTGTGCCCTCACCCCTTCTTAGACTGAGGCCCTGCTGGACTTCTTGGTTTCAAAGGTTCCGCCTGCCCCCAAAACCCACAGTGGGAGTCATGCTGGTGAAAGTTGAAAGGATTAGAGAGAGACAGCTCTAACAGCCACTTAAGAGCTTACTAGTAACGTGATTTCATCTTTAATATGAAAAATTCAAATCTATACCCCAGGTTTTTTTCCTATGCTTAGGGGAACTCCTCCAGAGTCGGATTCATAATAATTTGTTTTGATTTGATTTGATTTGATTTGATTTCTTGAGACAGGGCATTTGTTGAGACCAGGAAGTTAGCAGTGCCATCCCCTGCCCCACTCCCGTCACCACACTGACTTCTTTTCTAGTGTGAGTTCGCATTCAGAACCTGGAGCTGCTCTTAGCTCTCATGGCCATATTCCATCTTTGTTTCCTGTGACTTTGACACTTTTAAAGAGACAACTCTCTGTTTGCTAGAGAATCCCACAGTTTAGGTTTGTCTCGTGCCTGCCGCGTCTAGATTGAGCTTTTAGAAAATGCCCTGTGAGTGGCGCTATGCCCTCTTTAGCTCACTAACACCACCATCATGGTGACGTGACTACTGGGCTAGGTAGGGTAGAGCCTCCCGTGTTTCTCTTCTGTCACGTTATTCTTTGTAAGTGCTGAGTGTTTGAGGAAAAGGAGTGCTGGGAAGCCACCAACCTTTGCCCAGCACACGCACTAGTGAGGTTTCTGAACAGCGGTTATCACTGGTAACTGTTTTCATTTTACGTTCATTAGTTGGAATTCCACTGCAAGGAAGATCTGTCTCTTCTCCCCGTTGATTCAGCTGCTTACCGAGCTTTGTCAGCAAGCACCTAGGGGTATTGTCTCCTCCAGTGAGGTGCTTTCCCTCAGATTGTCCCAGCAGTGACTGTTGGGAATGCCTGCCTTCCTTCCCGTGGGCTCTGGTCATCACGTTGCTGCCTTTGCTTGTCGTTTGTGGAGAACATCATTAGCTGGTTTTGCTTTGCTTTCCTCACTTTATGGTGCTATGAGATGCTCTAGGATCACTTTAAAATCCCCCTGCCCCAGGCTTGGGATCCATTTCTCCAAGGAGCTCTGTTTCCTTCCGCTGGAAAATAGCGTCTAGAAACCGTGTCAAGTGCTCTTGTGTCTTCATATGGTGGGACTCCATGCTCCTAGAGCCTCTTCGCAGACAGAGCTCGGTAGTGTACCTCAGAAGTATAGACAAGCATCTGCAGGATCTCTGGGCCAGGCACATTTGTATTTAAAACATTGAGTTCTGGGCATAGCAAGAAAGCACTGGCTGCTTCCCCAGAGAACCTAGGTTCAATTCCCAGGGTGTACATACGTGGTAGCTCACAATTGTCTAACTCCAATCCCAGGGAATCTCAAGCCCTGTTCTGGCCTCAGAGGGCAACAAGCACACATGTGGTACACAAACATACATGCAAGCAAAACACCCATACATGTAACAAATTCTTAAAAGCCACGAGTACATGGAGTACCATTCAGCGCTACAAATTTGTTCTTCCTTGACTCATCTGGAACTTCTTTTTCTAATATAGCCGCAAGGTGTTTACATCTGCAGTCCTAGACTGTACCTCAGGTCACACGTTATGGTAAACAACCTAAGAGTGTCAGGGTACAATGGAATGGTCAGGCATTGGGTACATGTGGGCTTTGGAGGTCTTAGTCTGAACTGTTGAGTCTTGCAATTACTTACCTAGTTTATCTAGTTTTCCTATGTGTAAATGGGGCTGATTTTTCCTATTTGAGTTGTGATAGTTGTAGTACAAGGGTCCCTCTTATACAATGGGCTTTCCTTCTAACCCTCCATGCTGTGTTTACATAACTTGTTTTGCTTCCTTTACCTGGATCTAAGGAAGGAGTTCTTGACTCTTTTCATTTCCTGCACCTAAATCCTTGGTTAATTTGTCTGTACTGACAGCCTTCATTTTGATTTTCTATCGTCTTAGTAGTTTTGTTCTTGAGTGGGTGAGCTAGATGGAAGGCTGTTAAGTCACAATCTTCTGCTGCTTTTTACGTTTGTGACATTTATTTTTCTCAACAGTGCGCTTTTTACTCTTTCCAAGATTCTCGTTCTTACAAATCAGTCACAGGTCCTCCTGTGCTTTTTCTTGCCAAGAAAAATGACTGTCTTGTCATTTGTGTTCTGTGTCGTCCTTTTTCCATCATGTAGAGAACTCGGTCTGTGCTGAGGGCTCTGGTGGCGTGGCTGTGGTGACTGGCACTTTAATCATCACACTTGAGCTTCATCGCTAGCCCCGGCTGCATTGCCTCTCAGAGTGTTGCTGACACAGGGCTCTGAGTAGCTCCCGTTCCTCTGGTGCAAACTCCTATTTTGGGTTTCAGCTGTGGTGCTGGTGATGGGAACTGACTATGGGAGCGCAGGCTCGCTCGTGGGCTCCTTTGCCCCGGGCTCCCTGCTCCATTCGAATGGAGCTGCAGTGCAGGGTGCTTTCAGCTGTACAGTTCCAGCTGTAACCTCCAGGTTCCTGCTGTGGGAGAATTTCCCTCCCTCTCACCTCCTGACCTGACAAAACATAGGTGGAGGAGGGGGAGGGAGTTACTCTGTAAAAAGAGGAGGTTGGTTGTGGTGGTACACACCTTGGAACCCTGCACTCTGGAGGCAGTGGTAGGAGGACCTCTGTGAGTTCAAGGCCAGCCTGGTCTACTAGTGAGTTCCAGGATAGCTAGAGCTACATAGTGAGACCCTGTCTTGAAAACATAAAAAGAAAAGAGAGAGACAGAGAGATGGAGTAGAAATGTGAGTTTATGAAATGTATAAATTAGATGGGCTTGGACTAATGGAAACTGGATTCTGTAAATCCAACCCAAAGCAGGTGTTGAGAAGACCTCTGTAGAGGTACATACTGTTCTTCTCAACAAGCGTGGGCAGAGCTCCAAGCTCGCAGTCAGCTGGTGCAAGGGAGCCAGAACAGGCTATGGGGCAATCATCGGGACTGCTGTAAAACAGTATGGGGCAGCCACCCCAGTAAGCCCTACTGTAGGAGCTCTCAGCCCTGCCTAGTGAGAGCTATCCCAGTGCCCGAGCCTCCAACCCACTAAATAAGTCTCAAAGGAGAGACTGGCAGAGGCAAATATTTTTTTAAACTCCCTAGTGACTCCAGTTTGCAGCTGAGGTCTGGCAATGAACGGCCTGAGGGTCTGTCTCACTGTGATTTCTGCTCAAAAGCTAAAGCCTAGTTCCAGATGCAGCAGGGACTCCTCGGAGGCTGCCGGTGTCACAGGCGGGCTGCAGAGCAGGAGTACAGTGTGCAGCAGGGACTCCTCGGAGGCTGCCGGTGTCACAGGTGGACTGCAGAGCAGTACACAGTGTCATGGAAATTCTTAAACATGGACTGGGCGTGGCAGTGCTCCACGATAGTAAATAATGCTGTGAAGGGGTCTTTCTCTGACAGAAATCTTTTCCATACATCAGCAGTAAGGCAGGGCATCCCCAACCTTGTATGTATAGCTGCCTAATAAATACATAAGGAATCTTCACCTATACCCTTCACAATGACCCTAAGGGGGAAAGACTGTCATGTTGCCTGCTTAGATATCAGTGAGGGAGCTGCAGTCATTTGAACAACTTTAGGTGTACAGCGCAGATGGCAAGGATTGGTCAGCAAGTATGAGAAGTGTAAGGGAGACGAACAGAAAACAGAGAGAGCCGAAACACAGAAGTAGTTTACGAGACAATTCAGAAATAACAAAACCAAAAACCCATCCAAACTTCTGAAAGTGGAGAGGACAAGGAAGTCTAGAAATTGATGTTCGTTAACATTGAAACTCCAGAGGGGGCTGGAGAGATGACTCAGTAGTTAAGAGCACTGACTGCACTTCCAAAGGTCTTGAGTTCAATTCCCAGCAACCACATGGCGGCTCACAACCATGTAAAGGGAGCTGAAGCCCTCTTCTGGTGTGTGTGGAAACAGCTACAGTGGACTCACATACATAAAATAAAATAATAAACTCCAGAGTAAGAGCAGGGGCTGAGCGACAGGTCCTCTCGTCTATGGTGATCTGAGCAGTGGGCAAGGAGAGGGGACGGGTGAAGAGGAAGGAGGAGGGACATTCATGGGACAGAAAGTCTTCAGAGCAGAAGTGTGTTAAGACTTAGAAAGGGCAGGTGACAGTGACAGGCAGGAAGAAGTAGCTTTTCATGCAGTTATACCCTGATGAAATTGCTAAATTCTTTTAAAATATAATGGAATATGCTAGAAAAATATCCAGGCCAGCAAAAGAACACTTGAAGACTGGAGCTCAATGCCCCACACCCATGTTGGGTGACATACAACCACAACTCAGTTCAGGACATCTGATACCCTCTTAGGCCCGCCCCTAAGGCATGTACATGTGTGCACATATACACACCCTGTGCACACCTCTCGGTTTGTTTAAAGCTGACTGGGAGTGGTGTGGTAGGACAGGAGAGACAGACCCTTGGAGGTCATTGGCCATCCAGTCTAGTCAAATCAGTAAGTTTTAGGTTCTGTGAGAGACCCTGTTTTAAAAAAAATAAGGTGGAGCCTAGCATAGTGGCACCCATCTTAATCCCAGCACTGGGGAGGCAGAGGCAGGTGGATTTCTGAGTTCTAGGACAGCCAGGGCTACACAGTGAGAGCCTGTCTCATAAGCAAAAGGTGGAGAGCCACTGAGGGAAATACCCAGGATCAACCACTGACCTTCACGTGGTGTGCGTGAATGAATGGGTGAGTAAGTGACAGCAGTCAAAGGCACCAGGACTCAGAATGCCAAATGGCACAATCAGGCTGTCTGTTCCTTGTACATGAAGTAAGGAAAACCTATCTGAAATTGAAAATAGAGTAAAGGTTTTTGTGTGTTCATGCTAATGTCTGGGAGAGCTGTGTTCTGTTGTTCACATACCTTTCAGATATTGAGTGAGGGTCAGCAAATGACACAGGGAGAAATCACAGGATTTTCTTTGTTTTTTTTTTTTTATTTAGATTTTGTTTTAAGATAGGGTTCCTCTGTATAGCCCTGGCCATCCTGGAACTCACTCTAGACCTGCTGTCCTCAAATTCACAGAGATGCCTCTGCCTCTGCCTCTGCCTACCGGGCACTGGGATTAAAAGTGAGTGCCACCACTGCCCAGCAAAATCCCAGATTTTTTAAACCATCTCATTATGTCTCAGAAAATAGCATAGTGTATTCTCAGTCTAAAATGTGCAGTGTATTCTTTCATGTGTTTTAGAGGTAGGTAGCTCCTTTTTCTAGAAAGTATTACCAGGTCTTCAAGTGGAGTGAAATCATAATAGAAAATAGTATTTTAAAAAAAAGAAAGAAAGAAAGAAAGAGAACAAACAGAAGAGCCAAACTGCTAATGCTTTGTTCATTTTAGGATTTCGTACAAAACAGAAGCTCTGGGTCAGTGGCACATTGATAGCCTCCTGGAGCTTGTTAAAATCAGAATGCTGGACGACGAAATAAAAGCTAGGCAAGGTAGTGCACACCAAAAGTAAGTAAGTAAATAAATAAATAAATAAGGATGCTGACTGATAGATTCCGAAAGGCAAGTTCCTATAAATTGGTGCAAATTGCCACTGCTTCCTTCAAAGCCCTGCTTTCAGATTAGCCATTAAGCGAGTACTTATTTAGGGGTCCTGAGCCGTGTGCTAGGTGTTGTGGCCTACAAAGGCGGTGCAGAGCTCCGACCTGGCCTGCTGGGACTCTCCCTTGCCCTTGACAACTGTGTGGGACATGAAGTGCATTCTTGCAGGGATCCTAAAGCATTCAGTGGAGGACGACTCCTGCTAATGTGAGGAGCGGCCCTGTGTGTCGTTTCCTGCGTTCATCTCCACACCCACAGTTAATGCACTGCTTGCCTATGGATGACGATTGGATGCCAGCTCTGTTCAGATGCTTTAGTGTAGCGCCTGTCTCCTTTTTTCTCTTTTACAGTTTTTTTAAAAACTTTGTTGTATGCTATATGTTTTGCCTACATGTATGTTTGTGTACCACATGTAAGACTGGTGCCTGAGGAGGTCAGGAGAGGGCATCATATTCTCTGGAACTGGAGTTATGGCTCTTTATGAGCCACTTGTGGCTGCTGGGAACTGAAGCCAGGTCCTCTACAAGAGTAACAAGTGCTAACACCAACAGCCAAGCCTTCAGTCCAGCCCCTTTCTTTTCTTCAGAGACAAGGCATCATGTCACTAAGGCTGGCCTTAAATACTGTTCCTCTTGCCTCTCTGCCTCTTGAGTCCAGTGCTAATCAGATTTCCCCCAAGTCGTCTGTGCCGTTGTGCCCACTCTTTCTTTATTCTTAGTTATCTTTTTTGTGTGGGTTTGACAATCATACCTTGTGATTTGAGGGTGCGAGTAAACACTCTTCCACCGAATCCTATTGCCAGGCTCCAGGGTACTTAAAATTCCCTGTTGTTTGTTGTTGTTGTTGTTTGCTTGAGAACGGGTCTCACCAGGTAGCTCTCAGCCTCCAACTCATGTGAAGCTCTAGCTGGTCTCAAATGGGTGTTATCCTCTTGCCTCTGCCCGCCAAATGCCACTACACTTGGCTTTTGAATGCTTCACTTATCCTGGCAGTTTCAGACTAGCCAGTGTCATCCCGCCATAGATGCAGAGACCAAGTGCCCCACGGTCAGAGTTGTTAGGTGGCGAATGGCACTGGTTAGTATCAAGTCCAACGCTGTTATAAAGGGAAGAGCAGTAAGATCACGAATGCCGTTCCAGCAGTCAGGGGCCAAGCCTGCCCTGGGCTAGGGTCTGGCACACAGTGCGTTCTTCCCCTGAGTTAGAATAGAGTGATATAGAGCAGGAAGGGAGGCCGTGTGGGGAAACCTGAGCACCATGCCTGATAGCAGTGGTGTCCTGTGGTCCGTGGTTAGTGTGCTCGCTGCTTTAGAATAGAGTCTCTGCTTGCCTCCTGGGGATTAATAACGTCCACTCTCCTGGACCCTGCCCAGTGTGCCCAGTCATAACCTGGTTTCCTCCAGCCAGATGACCAGTCTTTTCTAGTAGCAATGCTATTACAACACTGCCATTCAGATCCCATGACCCAGTCATTGTTTGGGGACGAGTGCAAAGCTATCAGACACCAGCTGCTATAATTAGAAAAGGGAAAGCAGACGCTCACCGCTCACCGAGCTAGCGTCTTAGGCTGTGGCATTTACAGCACTTGTAAAAGTTATGCAGCCTCTTCCTCAGTTTTACTTCCTGAAATACAAGCTGTACAGTTTTGGGCTTCTTGCATTCCAGTTTTTGTTACTGCTGTGTGCTCCCCCCAACCCCCCATTTTAATCGGAGAACAAATTGCTGTCAGCACATCGAGTTCATGTGCCAGCCACATTCAGAACAGGGTGTTCTGTGCTCTTCAAAACAAAATTGCTCTAGGGCAGTAAGAGAACAATAAGTCAGAGCTTCAGTTTAAATGATGTTTTGCAGTGACCAGGCTCACTTGATGTGGTTACACTCTGGATTGCGCAGCTAAACTTGGGTAATTGGTTTGGTTTAACTTTGTGGGGTTTGTTGGAGTACCCCCCCTTTCAGGTTACATAGACTTGTAAGTCAAGAGAAAATATTGCCACTTTTAAACTTGTTTATTTCTCTTTACCAAAAGAATCCCTAAGTAAAAGCATCCTGTGTGCACTTCTCTCTTCACTTGGAGAACATCGTAGATCATTTACTTCCTGTAAATCATGCTGGATGAGATTAGCAACAGACCTCCTGAGCCCTAGAGGCTGAGCTCGGAGTGAGTCATGGTGGCTTGTATTAAATATTTATGAAATGAGTATTTGTGCTATGGAATATAGAGTCAGAAGCACCCACGGGGCTTCCAGAGACAGCAGAGGAAGTGGCGTTCCTAGGACCTGGGCGCCTCTGCATAGATCAGCTCAGAGCAAGTCCTCACTGTGCAGCGGCCTGCTAGGGCCCTGGTGCTGTGAGCTCTTGTTAGCAACCTTACAGGACTTGTCACACCAGTGTTCAGAAGCCAAATAATCCAGACTGGGATGACCTTTCTCCCTGTGGATGGAGAGAATCATGGGCTGTGTTTACCTGCTCTGATCCTTCATTTTTCCTGACTTAACATTTCATCTTGTTATGAGGTGGTGTATGCATGTATGTGTGAGGTGAAGCGTATCGGGAATGTCACCTGAGATTTCTAATTTGTATTATTATTATGTATGTAAGTGTGTACACAGAGTTGAGAGAAAATGATTCTCTTCTTCAACCATCTGAGGCTCAGATAATAAGGTAGGACATCAGATGGAGACAGGCAGCCTTAGGCTAGCTGCTGATCTTCCAGACACAGTTGGACAACTTAAAAAAGCCTTGTAACTCCAGGTTCTAGGGATCTGATGCCCTCTTCTGGCCACTGTGGGCACCTGTACATACATAGCTTATAGTCAAACACACACATACATAAATTAATAAAGCCTTCCCCCCCCCTTTTTAGATTTTATTTTATGTGTATATGTGTTTTTTATTTCTGTCTGAATGTATACATGCAGTGCCCATGGAAGCCAAAAGAGGGATTTAGAGCGGGAGGTACAGACAGTTATTGGCTTCCATACAGATGCTAGGAATTGAACATCAGGTCCTTGGCAAGAGCAGCAAGTTCTCTTACCCACTGAGCTGTCTCTCCAGCCCCAGGGTTTGCCTTCCTGCTCTGACTTTGTCACACTCTGACTTTGTCACACCCTGACTTGTCACACCCTGACTTTTTGGTTACTTTTTGTTTCCTTCCGACATTCATCTTTCCTGCACACAGCAATGACTTAGCACATGGAAAGAAAATGTCTGAAATTATTTACAGACTGTGGGAATCTCACCTAAGATTTTTAATTACACTTTTATGTATTATGTATACAAGCTTGCACGTAGAGGTGAGACATTCCGCTCTGCAAGTTGGTGGAGGAAACTGATCCGGGGATCCTTTGCAGAAGTCTCTGGATTTCCTATTTTGAAAACACATTCAGGGGCTGGAGATAAGGCTCAGCGGTTAAGAGCACTGACTGCTCTTCTGAAAGTTCTGAGTTCAAATCCCAGCAACCACGTGGTGGATCACAGCCATCTATCTATACAGCTACAGTGTACTCATATACATAAAATAAATAAATCTTTAAAAAAAACAAACACATTCAAATTTGATCAACCAAAAGCTACAACAAATGTAGTAATAATTCCCTCCGCGCTAAAGGCTCCACAGTAGGGAGGAGGAGGGTGATGGTCTGACAGTAAACCTCAGAATTCTCTTCCCCCAAAAGTCTGTTAAGCTGTCAGTGCCTGGATGATAAACCTCAACACTAAAGAGGCTCCATGGCTTGGGCCGGAGTTCCTACGCTCATGGACAGACCATCCGTTATTCTAAATTCAGTTTTTGAACAAATTTAAAAGCAGTAGTTACATGAATTTATAGTTTTGTTTGATTGGTTCTTACATGTATGTTTATTTATTGTGATTGTTAGGACCGAGCCTCAGGCTCTGTACCTGCTGGGCAGGTTCTCTAGCACCAAGACACGACTCTGTCCCTACCTCTCCTTGTACTTTTTATTCTGAGGTAGGCTGTGGTTGTCTGAGGACCTGGGCTTACAGGCCCGAGTCAGGCTCAGCTTTGACACCTAACCTGAGAACTAGCAGACACCACCTCTCACTCCACAGAGAATACCCTAAGCCTCAGGGTTGCACCCAAGCCTCTGACGCTCACACTTCAAAATAAGGTTGATTCTGTTTGTAAAATACCAGAGGCTGTTGGCAGCATCTCCTGCTGCCCAGCTGGATGCCTCTGTGCTGTGCACAGCCTGCCTCATTTTTGATTTTGTTATTGATCTTCATGTCATGTATCACTAAAGGGGGGGGTCTGTAAGTTGGCTGTTTTATCTAGAACATTCCAAAAGTGAATATATAGAAGTCATCCTATAAATGACTAGGGCTATAAAACAGGAGGCAGTGCGTGACATCTGAGAGCCAGGCTGCTGTAGCTGTTGTCTTAGAAGAACTGACTTAGGATTTGGATTGACAGCCAAGATGGTGTCCGTCCTGGCTTTACGTGTGACTCTGAAGCCCTGGTATGTAGCTTACAACTGATTATCTTCCAGAGTTTTGCTCATTTCTCAGGCCTAGGCTAATGGTGATCTGATCAAATGATTAATGAGGAATTAGCTTTGAAGTTAGTTTCCAGGACAAAACAGAGTCATAGACTTTGAGGGCTTTTATGAGACTGTTGAGGTCCGGTAGTGAAAGTGGAGTAATTTGAAATTGGATTGCCTGGAAGATGATGGTTACCATAGGACATGGAATTAATAATGTTTAAGAGAAGGTGGTTTCTCAAGACTAAGGCAAATTACTGACCCAAAATAAGTTAGGCAGCCTTGTCAAGAAATATTTTAGGAAATTACTAGATTTGAGGTAGAAACTACTTTTCTTGTCAAAGAGAAATCATGGTACCTATTGAATTGTCTTACAAGCCCTCTGTTTTTCTTACTGGGTAAAAGGCCTAATTGAAAAGTCGGGTAGCATGAGCATTAAAAGTAGTTGGACTAGGGTCACTCAGTGCTTGAGTGATCATCCCCTTATGTGCACAAGTCCCTGGAGTCAGTCCCCATGACCACACAGAAGAATTGGAGCAAGATGTGGTACATACCTATAGTACTAACGTGCTGGGAATACAGGGGCCAGCCTGGGCTACTGTGTGGAAGGAGCATGTGATCCTCCTCTAAGACGTCTGCAGTCTTATGGGATGGGATCCTAGGCTTTCTTTCTTGTTCATGTACTTTTACCCAAGCATCTCAGACCAAAACACTGTTGCAGATGGTTAGGCCTTTGTGTGTATTCAATACTAGATGCAAGACGTTCCCCTAGTGGTGGGTTCAAATGAGCCAGTGTATCTTGACCCTGTGTCACAGCTAAGAAAATAAGTATACATTTAACTTAAAATAGAAAAAAACCCTTTTGTTCTTAAACTTTCAGCCTAGGTGGGCAAAGCTTCCAGAAGACACTGTGTCTGATGACCTTCAGGGGAAGTGGTGTTACTGCACCGTGGGCCAGTCCCGTGGCAGGGGGTGCTGAGGGTGGCTTGTGACTGTCCTGTGTCCTCACCCTCAGTCCACCTGGAAGGCTGCTGTGCTGGAAGGATGTTTGATTGCCGAGATGTGGTGTTCGTCGTTGGTGAAGGAGAAGACCATGACATTCCGATTGGAATTGACAAAGCCCTGGAGAAGATGCAGAGAGAAGAGCAGTGCATTTTATATCTTGGACCACGGTAAGAAGTGAGCGCCTGTTTCAGTGCACAGTGCGGCTGTCTGAAGACCAAGGACTGCTCGCTCGCTCGCTCTTGCACGCGCGCGTCTCTGTCGCAGGGAAGCTATTGCATTGAGTTGGGTGATGGTTAGTGTGACGTTTGGGGCCTCACAGCCCCGTAGAAGCTTGCGAGCGAGCTGGCTCAGCTGAAGTATGTCTAAGAACAGGATGGTCAGTGTAGCCTTGGTTTGGGTTTGTTCAGCTGCAGGGATGCCAGGTCAGCAAAGATTGGCTCGCCCTATACCTCTCTTGTTCCTCTTTTCTCTGAACTCAGCAGGAGGGTTTGGGGACTGCAGTAATACATGATTTACTACCACTTGAATCCATGCCACATTCTTATATGGAGTCCCTGAAGGAAGAAAGAGCCGGCTTGTTCTTCCTGGATCTAAAGGCAGCGGAGATGACTCATTTTTGCCTAACTTTTTCCCGTCATAAGGATAGCCATTAGCACTGCCAAGCTTAGAACCATCCGGCATGACAGTCTCCTGTGAAAACATGCTTCCTATTATTTTTAGATCTAAAATTATACCATAAATTCATCTCTTCTATCTTGAGAAATGGGCCCCTGAGAGGACGCAGGAGTGCCGCCTGCGTGCAAGTGCATCTGCTTGTTCCGAGCACCCTCCCAGAAGGCACAATTGCCACTGCTAGGATCCTGAGACTCAGGGCTGCCCTCACCAGGAGGGGTTTGTCTTTTGCCTTGGAGGGGTTTTGCTGTAGGTCTCTGATGAAGCTATTTCTTTTTTATTGAAAGAGCTTCCCCACCTTACTCACAAAGTAGACTCTCCATAACCTATAGTCCCTAATCTTTTCATCTTTTCTTTTCCCCCCTCCCTCTCTCTCTCTCTCTCTCTTTCTCTCTCTCTTCCCCCCCCCTGAGATGTATTCTTACTATGTAGCCCTGACTGCCTTAAAATTCAATATGTACACAAAGTTGGCCTTGAACTCACAGAGATCCGCCTGCCTCTGGCTCCCAAGTGCTGGAATTAAAGTTCTCTAATGTTTAATCTACCATTCCAAAATTAAAGTAGCTCTGCACTCAGGTATCTCAGGTATGGTCTCACAGTTCACTTCTTTAAGGGTGGTTCTGTAAAGTATGAGCGAGCATTCAGAAACACATGACCCAGATCTTAACCTTGCTGGTGGATGGTTTGGAGAGCGGACATACCAAATTTAACAGCAGAGTGAATCAAACTGCGTCTCTTTATTAGTGCAGGTGTACAGTTAGTCGTTCCTGGCTGAATCCTGCTCACTACAGCTTACCAGTGTAAGGTAAGCACTGGGCAAGTCACCCAACTCCCCCAAGCCTTGCAAAATTGCAGATACCCAAATGGAGTAATGAGGCAAATCACATCGCCCCACCCCACCCATTAGCTGCCCTCCCTCATTAGCTGTTACTGCTTTCATTCATTTTGCCCTTAGACCACGAGAAAATAGAAATCTCTGGAATGAATGGTCAAGTTTTCAAATTTTTTCAGGCATAACGAGAACGTCCAGTTCTCCTACCTTGTAGTGTATGAAGGGGTTCCCTCCCCCTCTTTGTGGGGTAGGCGTATGAGTGCATATGTTAGTACATCTCCTGGGCGTTTGCTGGTACATGGAGTTCTGCCAATGCATTCTATGCAATGCTTTCTATACTGTCTCCATGTGCTTGCGTCATGCTGTGCGTGTATGTAGAGCATCCTGTACATGTATGTAGAGCATCCCTATGCACCAAGGATGGTTTGTGTGCATGCGGCATATTGACTTGTCCTAGTCAGAGTCCACCGAGTCTGGGTTGCTATAAAATGCAAATGGGATTTGTACTCAGTGTCGTCTGCATTTCCCTTTCTACCCTTCCCCCAACCTCACCCACACTTCTCCCTTGACATCCATAGACTCTTCGGCAGGATGTTTTCATAAGAAACTAATAAAGCATTCAAGCTTCTCTCTCATTGGAACATTATCTTTTCTTGGTAGTGTTCTTTAAAATATTGTGGCAAGGGTATATGCACTTTAAGACCTTGCACCCTCAGGGATTTTTTTCCTCAATTTTTAAAAATTTGCTGTTCTCCTCAAATAAATAATGAAATATTGTAACTGATTTCTATTTAGGCTAAGTATAGATAACTAACTTTTTCCTTCGTTTTTCTTTATACCTGTTTTGTAACAGTCCCAGACAAACCACAGGCTACTGAGAGTGGTCAGTCTAATTAGGAGTTGTGTGTGTGTCACAGCCTTAGTCTTCTCAGGACAGTGAGGTCTGAACGTGGTCCTGCCTCTGGATGACCTCTCAGGAAGCATGTGTCTCTGGCCTCAGCTTTCTCATCTGTAAGCAGCAGCTGGTGAGGGCATCCACACTACTGTGTGCTGCAGGGCTGGCTGACTCCCCCCACCCCCCACCCCCCACGCCCTTAGTGTATCTGCTCTCCAGGGTGACTGCCACTCGGAAGCGATGTCAGGCCTACTTTGCCCAGCGTAAGTTAGGCATCTTTCTGTTTAACACAGTCAGGCTAGCCATTCCCAGACTGATGGCTGTGCACCCGCGTCTCTCAGGAAGATGTGTTCTACCAATCTTGACAGAATTACTTTGTTTGAACCAGGAGAAATGGTACAAATAATCTCCTTTAATCTCTACTTCCACTGGTAATAGCCAGGCTATGCCTGTTCCAGACCAGTCCCCACGTTCTCTAAACCACAGCCCGCACCACACCCCCACACCCCTGTCATGGAGCCTTCAGTGTAAGTTTCTTTTAGACAAGTTTTCATGTCCTCAGTACTATGGATGTTTTGTGGTCTGGTTCTTGTTGTGGGTTTTCCTTGTCCCATAAGGATGTGCAGTAATATTTCTTATTCCTACCTACCATCCAGTAGCAGCTCTAGGCATTACTAAATGTTCCCCTGACAAAGACAGGTTAAAATCAACCCAGGTAAGTGACATGGTTCCAAAGTGATGCCAGTTCATCTGTCACATTCTTCCCTGCCTGGCAAAGACTGCCAATCATAACATGCTCTCAGCAACGGGCTGAAGAAGTGCCCACCAGTCTGCCTCCTATGCAACAAAGTGAGGGACAGTCCCTGTTTACCACAGGCAGCACGTGCACTCACTCACGCACGTACTCACACACTCACTCACGCACTCACTCACTCACTCACTCCGGGGAGAAAACCTGGCTCCATTTCCAAACTTGCCACTGTCCGTTGCACCCTTCCCTCTGTTCCTTTGCTGACGATGCCCTCTGCGTGTGTTCAGGCTGCCACACCCAGTTCTTCCCAGGCTCCGTGTACCTCTGCTCCAGCTGCGCCTTTTCTTGTGTAACGGTGGAGGTGAGAAAGTAAGCGGATTTTCCTGGAAAATTCAAGGAAGAGGTAGAGAAGTAGCGTGTGCAGCGTGGTCTGAGTTCTCTTCCACTCCCTTGGCCCTGGAGAAGGCCAGAGCAGGGTATTACAGACTTAACCCAGTTTTTGACACCTTCCAAACCATGGCCTGGAGTGAGCTAACTGAACCTTTTATGCCATTTCATATTTCACGAGTTGTTTGGCTCACAGCAGATAAACGTAGTGTTCCAATAAACTCCTTGCTATTACGCTGACAGTTGATCTACCATTTTTTTCCTTTTGGTGTTTTGAGACAGTTTCTCTCTATTTATATGTAGCCTTGGCTATCCTGGAACTCACAGAAATCGGCCTGTCTCTGTCTCCCAAGTGCTAGGAATACAGACAGGTGTGTCCACTGCTCCTGGTTTGAAGCGTTCTAGATGCTGGGAACACTACACTGAAGCAGACAGAGTGAGCTGCGTGGGGCTTCTGTTCTAGCAGACGCATGCTTCCCGGAGGCACTTGCTTTGCTTAAGATCTGAACTAGTGCCCCAGGACAAGTTTACAAGAGCTGGGCATGATGGAGTGCCCCAGGGAACCAGTGCGCAGGAGCATTGCCCCAAGTTAAAGGACAACCTAGGCTACATAGCAAGGTCCTGACCCTTACAATGAAATGTACATAACCTTGGGTTCTATTTGGTCTGGTCTTTTTTAACTTACTAAAAGGTATTTACTGCGTCATAAGCAGGATGTCTGCAGAAATATAAGCTTATATCCTCAGAGAGAGGGTGTTTACTGCGTTGTAAGCAGGATGGCTGCAGAAGTATAAGCTTATATCCTCAGAGAGAGGTGCTGGGCTGCTGGGCTTGATTACATGTTGTCATCTGGTTGTCACTGTGCCTTTTAAAATCTTTTTTGTTTACTTTTTGTTTTTCAAGACAGTACTTCTCTGTGTTAGAAGCCCTAACTGTCCTAGACTCCCTTAGTAGATTAGGCTGGCCTTGAACTCACAGAGATCCATCCATCTGCCTTTGTCTTCCTAGTGCTGGGATCAGAGGTGTGTACTACCATGTGCTTATGCCTTTTAAAATCTTTAATGCCACGAGGATATAATATCGTGAGAGCTGCTGTCTTTGCTAATGTATTGCCTCCTTTGGTTTTTCTGATTGGAAGGTGACCCAGCCTTAAAGTAAGAGCTTTTTTTAAAACCCTTAGCAAACTCAGTGGGTGTCACACAAGAAAACGAGATGAGAGTAGACATGGGCGTGTGGGGAGTGGCAAGGGAGCTGGGGTAAAATGAAAAATGTTATATACAAGTATGAAACTGTCACAGAACAGCAAAAACAATAGAAATAAAATAACAAAAAATGCTAAAAGAATTCAAACAGAATTATAGGGATTTTACTACTATAATGATTATAGTAATGGACTCTTCTGTCCTTTCTTCTCATAAAGCTTAAAGGAAAAAAGTCCTTATAACCAAACAGAAAAGAATAAAGTCTAAAATCAGGCATCGATCGATATTGGACACCATATTAAGCACTGTCCCAGGCAGCGCAGGAACTGTGTGCATACGCTAAGAGAAAATGAGACGCAGCCGGTCTAAGGAGACCACAACCGTGATCCCTCGCCTCTGAAACCAAAGGAAGTGCCTAGAAATACACCAGCTCTCCTAAGCCTTGGTTTTTTTACTCTCCATTTCAGATACGGTTTTGGAGAAGCAGGGAAGCCTAAATTTGGCATTGAACCCAATGCTGAGCTTATATATGAAGTTACACTTAAGAGCTTCGAAAAGGTGAGAAAGTCGGACTTCTCTAAAATCGTGGTGGATTTCTTCTCCATCTCTTCCTGTAACTGTGCATTAGGCGGTTTGGCTAAATACTGTCTATTCCTTGCTTGCTTTTCTTTGCCCGTGACTCTTGTCCCCACACTTCTGCTTAGAGCATGGGAAACTGAGATATAGGAGGGGAGCTGCGTTCTTAGTGAGTTAGCCCTTTTTTTTTTCTTTTAACTTTTGGGTAGAATCCAAGACTTGTTCCCTTATTTGTTCCTAAGCTTGTTCTTTTTGTACTTTTTTTCCTGAGTTGAGGACAAAAAAGTTCACGGACTGCCAAGCAGCTCCTTAGGGGAGTTGGGGTGCAGCTTTTCAGTGCTGAACGAATTGTACAGTCCACAGAGGCTCCGCCGGGGCGCCAGGTTACGGTCCCAATGTTTTAGCCTCGGGGCCAGCAGCTGCAACTAGGGACAAGAAACGAACCTGCTACCCAGGCTGTTTGTCATACTTGTCCAAGAACAGGAGAGGGAATTTGCCGTGGCCTCCAGGCTGGTGTACCTCCTTGGACATCCTCCAACTCGGGGCTATCTCTGGAGGCTACCAACTGTACTTGACTGCACAGATATACAGTGTCCCCATAAGCTAGGTAAGCTGTCATCCTCAGCTGTATCTCCTAGTGACCAGCATCCCCCTTCCCCGAGCACCTCAGGGACTGCCCTTTTTATTAGGTTTTAATTCCTATGAAATGACCCCCACGTTCTGTACGCTAAGTCTTCATTTAGAAATGTGACCTTCCATATTATACTAGATTTCAAAAAGAGATTGTCTTCTTGTTAGTCTGTAAGTTTGGGAGAAAAAGGTGGGCTTCTCCCTTCCAGCGCCATGCTCCCTACCGCGTGCTCTTGCCATTCGGGTGCGTGCTTGGGGTGGCCTCGTCCGAAGGACTACAAGCTCAGTGCTGCTCTCACCGTGGACTCCATTGCTAAGAGCGAGACAAGACAGGATTATCAAGGCCTTGAGCGTCTCTGCCCTTTCTAGAGCGGACTCTACCCTTCTCCAGGCTTGGTGACGACATGCCTGCCGTCACGCTGCACCTCTGGAGTGTGCCCTGGAGTCACTGAGCACACTCAGTGTGGAGCCTCTGGTGTCTACCTGGCTTAGTCCCCTGCCTTGTAGAAAGGAAAAGAAGCCAGACAAAGTAGTGCGGCACTTATAACCCCAGTGCTCCATTGGCTGAAGCGGAGGGTGTCGCCTGACGTGGAGGCATGTGCTGGGGCAGGTAGGAGGGACCCTGGGACGTGCTGGCAGCCTAGCCAGTCAGTTTGCTCCAAGTTCAGTGAGAGACGCTGTCTCAAGACATTCGGTGCCGATCTGAGAAGATGACTGTGTGGGTGAAAGCACTTGCCACAGAGTCTGCAGGCTGAGCTCGGTCTCTAGAAGCCACAGAGGAGAGGGCAGACGCCACAGAGCTGAGCTTTAACCTCCACACGTGCACAGTAAGACCAGAGAATAGTATATGAAAATTTGTATATTGCATGAATTTTTTTTCAATAAAGTTTTTTTAGGGGCTGGAGCGATGGCTCAGTGGTTAAGAGCACTGACTGCTCTTCCAGAGGTCCTGAGTTCAATTCCCAGTACCCACATGGTGGCTCACAGCCATCTGGAATGGGATCCAATGCCCTCTTCTGATGTTTCTTTTTTTTTTTTTTAAAGATTTTATTTATTATATGTAAGTATACTGTAGCTGTCTTCAAACACTCGAGAAGAGGGAGTAAGATCTTTTTAAAGATGGTTGTGAGCCACCATGTGGTTGCTGGGATTTGAACTCAGGACCTCCGGAAGAACAGTCAGTGCTCTTAACCACTGAGCCATCTCTCCAGCCCTGTCTTCTGATGTTTCTGATGACAGCTATAGTGTACTCATATAAATAAAATAAATAATTCTTTTTAAAAAAAAGTTTTTTTAGTCAAAAAAAATATGAAAAATAAATATGGTTATTCTTAACAAAAAAAAAAATTGGGGGTAAGAGAGGTAGACGTGAACCTGTGCCCTTCACACCGGAGCACACACAGGAGTGATTTGTTTTCAACACTGAAGCTGATATGAAAATGCAGACGACCCTTGTTAGCTAGGCTTTCAGTCAGTTCAGCCGGCAGAGGAGACGACTCTCTGGGTGAGGGACACTGCTCAGGAAGCTGGGCCTGAGTGTGTAGGACAAGGACTGTCACTGAGCCCCAGAGCTGCTGTTTCCAGGCCTGTGTACTGTTTAGGAGAGTCGGTATGCCTAATACGAGCCATGATGATGAAGGTTGTGTACAGTGATGGTTGGCATGAGCCAGACATAGTGATGTACACCCGTGACCCTGGCGCCGGGGAGGTCAAAGAAAGCAGGAGAATCCAGAGTTCACAGTCAGCAGCTACAGAGTGAGTCAGTCTGTTGTATAATCCTGTCACTCAGGAGGATCAGGAGTCAGTCTCAGCTCCGTAATAAATGGAGGCTTGCCTGAGATACACGCAGTGCTGTCTGGAAAAAATAAAAGATCAACTCCCCAGGTACACACCTGCAAACTGGTACTGTTAGAGGTGTGTGTGATACCACTGGCTGTGTGAATGAGGAGTCAGCTGCCTGACCTGGGATTGTAGAAATGCAGTGCAGCTTGGCCTGGACATGAGTAGTAATCTCTCTTTCAGTTGGGAAGCAAGCTTGACAGAAACAACCTGCTAACAGCGGCCCAGGGTCCTTCCATCCCTCCAGAGGACTTGCTGCGTCACCCTAGAGTGCAGTCTCGGGGAGTGTGCCGTGCTCGTGTTCCTGGCTGTGCTTTGCCTGTTCACCCCTTGGACAGCATGGGCCAGAGCACAGCTGGGCCACGGCGCATGGGGACAGATGGGGATCCAGAGCCCTGGCCTGCCGGGGGCTCGGCAGTGGCACACAGTTGTGTGGGATAGCCTGTAGAGATCGCTGCTGTCCCCAGGCGTCAGCTCGTGTTTCCTCCTCTGCTCGTCTAACTGATGCCACAAATCTATACGCAGGCCAAAGAATCCTGGGAGATGGACACCAAAGAAAAACTGGAGCAGGCCGCCATTGTGAAAGAAAAGGGGACTGTGTACTTCAAGGTGTGTGAGTCCTTTCCGTGTCAGGATACTGACCCAGTGTCTGTGAGCCGTGCTGGGGTTCTCTGGGCGTTCCCTCATCACCCTGTGGTAAGACACATCCTTGGTTCCTGCAGGCCTGCTGTGTTGTATATGAGGATTGGTGAGCAGAGTGAGTTCGTGTGTGCGGGAGATAAAACAGGAGGCTCCTCCTTAGGAGCGGGTGAGGCCGACCAGACCTGGCCACTCAAGGCCTAGAGCAGCCTGGTTGGTGTCTGAGCAGAGAAAGGATGGAGGGTGTCACAGGTCAGAGTTCACGGGTGGGCGGGATCCACACCATGCTTCTTATGAGTCATTAGGACATGAGACAGGAAAGAACTTGCAGATTCTTCAAATCATTTTGGATGATTTCACACAATTTTCAATTGAAAAAAAAATTTTTAGGCTGGAGAGATGGCTCAGCAGCTGAGAGCACTGGCTGCCTTTCCAGAGGTCCTGAGTTCATTTCCCAGCAACCACATGGTGGATCATAGCCATCTGTAAAGGGATCCGATGCCCTCTTCTGGCCTGCAGGTGTTCATGTGCACAGTGCTCATACATAAATAAATAAAAAAAAAAATTAAAACAAGTCTTAAAAATGTTTTTTTAAAGATTTATTTATTTATTTCATGCATATGAGTACACCACCATTGCTCTCTTCACACACTCCAGAAGAGAACACCAGACCCCATTACAATGTTTTTTTTTTTTTTTTTATTTTTATTTTTTCAGACCCCATTACAGATGGTTGGGAGCCACCATGTGGTTGCTGGGAATTGAACTCAGGACCTAGAGAAGAGCAGTCAGTGCTCTTAACCGCTAAGCCATCTCTCCAGCCCCTTGAAAATGTTTTAAAGCATTTTTGCTCTTTAAAATAAAACAGTAGCTTTCACAGCAAATATCCTCAAAATAAATGTTTAATATTTAAAGTTTTATCAAGAAGTACATCACTACTAAACAGTACTGCTATTAACTGAACAAGATAAAAAGATGCCATTTAGAGCAAAAAGAGCCACATGGTGGCTCACAACCATCTGTAATGAGAAACAAATAATAAATGTGTGGGCTGGAGCGAGCCAGGCTTGAAGTGAGTGGGGCCGGAGCAAGAGAGGTGGAGGGATGCCATTAATGGGACCGGCCAGGTACCAAGAAGGTCCTGCAGACCGGAATGGATGGTATAGCATCCAGGGATGACCAGGCTTTGCCTTCCCAAGAACCTGATGAAGGGAAAGCACTGAGCCTTGTGGTAGCCGCAGTGATGTGATGTCATTTCCAGCTGCCCTGGGGGATCACTGCTTCTCCGGATCCTTGTCCACAGATCCAGGCACCAGTGCTGTATCCCACAGGCTGACGCCCACCCTCATTAAATGACATGTCAGAGTGCTGTGCCCACGTCAAGTGAAGGGCCTCGTGATGAGAGTTCAGGGCCGGCAGTCTCCTGCTGGTCTGGGTGGCGCTGTGGAAGCGGCTGACTCCGGTCTGTGCCTTGTAGAGAGGAGATCCAAGGCAAAAGCCAGCTTTGTTGGCACACCTTTAATCCCAGGGCTCTGGAGGCAGAAGCAAGTTTCCGAGTTTGAGGCCAGCCTGGCCTACAGAGCAAATTCCAAACAGCTAGGGCTACAGTGAGCCCCTGCCTAAAAAAAAAAAAATACTTGGAGGGAACCCAAGCTTTCTTTACTTTTCTTTCTTTAAACACAATTGTTGGGGTTTTTTGTTTGTTGTGTGGTTGGGTTTTTTATAGCTGTATAAAGCAGAGACCTGAGGCTACTTGTCATGAGCCTCTCTACTGAGAGATGCTGTCACATCTATGGCCTTAGGCCTTACAGTAGCGGGTTGAACACCATGTGGGACAACTGCAGACCTGTGTGGCCATAGTCACCTCAGAAGGAACACGGGCAGAGGCACCGAGTATTTGTAACAAAGGTATAAGCTAACGTATGAGTCCTGGCAGTCAAGCCGATGGTGATAGGGTCCTGGATGGGGATCTGGGAATCAGGCTGTCGCTCTCTTGTCACTGAGGCCACTCACCTGTGTGGCTGGGAGCGTCATAGGGCTGATGCGTACATTTCAACATGCTTCAGATCTTCCTAAAATGGCCCATCTGAATAAAAGCTGGATCATCAGTCACACACATGGAACACATTATTTTTAACATGTAATTTGATAGAAAAGATCTTTCAAAACATCAGTTTGTTGGGGAAAAAAATTAATGAAAGGTTCAAAACCACTGACCTAAGACTTACCCCAGAACGTCTCTGAACATTCTGTCCCACCGAGCACTTCCTGGAGGCACCTTCCTCATTCTAGGTGAGGAGCACAGCACCGCCCCACCACCACCACCACCACCACCACCATGAGGCTGTCGGCTTCAGAGGCGGGCTGTCTGTCTTCTGTCCACAGTTCCTTCTCCCCTCAAGGCTTAAGAAGCCTTTCTTTTTGCTGCACTGCTCTGCAAAAAGTGTGTGGTGTGGGTGACTGCAGAGATGGGCTGGACTACAGTTCTGTGTCCTGACATCTGCATGCTCTGTTTACCTGCCGGTCCGGTTTCCAGCTGTGGGCAGAGAGGGACTGAATGTATATTTAGACTGATGTTGAAACTTTCTTTCAACCTCTGAACACTCATGCAGAGACACAGGAAAGCTCTGTCCTCATCCAGTTCTGAAAGTCACTGTCAGGCACCCATAGCAGGGTCACCGCACAAGGGCAGGCTAAGGCTAGGCTGTGTGCCGGCATCTTGCGCCCCCTAGTGCTCCTTGGGAAGGAGGTGTGGCTGAGGCTGGCTGGCTGTGCTGGGGGCTGGAGTATTGGGAGAACTCTGCAGTGTCATGGCCTCACTGTCCTGAATGAAGTCAGGTCTGCCTGCCCTTGTGCCATCGTACAGGAAGAGTCCTCTGTACTCAGGCTTGTAATCCTGTGCAGAGAACCCTCACCGATATTCCAGTTTTCCTTGTGTGGTTACCAGCTGCTATTCTAACTGGTACAGTCGGCATGCCGTCTCCACCCCACAGTCTGTTGTGTAGAGCATGTGTTGTGTGCCACCTTCCATGGTTTACAACTGTCAGAGCTCAGTAGGCAGCAGGACCGTGTCTAAAGTCGGGTTACTCCGAAACAGTGGCTCACAAGCGTCAGATACATCATGATTCGTAACACTAGCAAAATTAGTTATGAAGTAGAACAAAAATGGTTTTATGATTGGGAGTCACCATACATGAAAAACTATATTAAAGGGTCGCAGCATTAGCAAGATTAAGAACCACCACCCTAGCCGGGCGGTGGTGGCGCATGCCTTTAATCCTAGCACTTGGGAGGCAGAGGCAGGCGGATTTCTGAGTTCGAGGCCAGCCTGGTCTACAGAGTGAGTTCCAGGACAGCCAGGGCTACACAGAGAAACCCTGTCTCGAAAAACCAAAAAAAAAAAAAAAGAACCACCACCCTGGAAGCTGAGGCAGGAAGACTAAGTTTGGCACTAGACTTGACAATTTAGCAAGGCCTTTTCTGTGTGAAATAAAACTATAGGCCTGGAGATATAGCAGATATGGTTCTTGCTTAGTGTGCGTGAGGCCTTGGTGCGGCAGAGGAGGCTGCTAGAACAGACAGGAGCGGGACAGTCTCTCACACATTGAGTTTGCTCTCCAGGGTTATGTGCACTGCATGCTGCCCATGGTCAGCACAGGGTCCTGTGGCCCACCCACTCTTAGTAACATGGTGTCAGGTACAGCCACAGCTCTGCCTCTGCTGACTGCTGCTTCTACTGCTGCCGAGGGCCGAGCACTTGCACAGTCTTTCTGCGGTCGACAGCCCAGGCCTGCTAGGTGGGGACTGCCAGTTACCATATTGCAATATTTACTATCAGTGCTGAATGCCAGGAGGAAAGAGGAACGGCCCCTCCTCTTCCAGAAGCCAAACGGCTCGCCATCCTTTTGAAAGACTGAGGAATGTTGGCTCCAAATGGTGTAACCTCCTGCTGCCAGGCTGAAAGAATCCCGAAACCGCATGCTGTGGGGTTACCCTGGTCCAGGCCACCGCACAGGCCCACGGAGCTTCCACGGGACTGAGGAGGGGCAGGAGATAGAGTGGGGCTGGCGTGCAGGCCTGTTCCTGTTCCGTGTGAGGACCCGGCTGAGACGGGCCGTGCCCACACTTCACTGTACCCTTTCCAGAGCGATACAAATCATTTGGGGCTCTCTTCTCCTAGGGAGGCAAGTACATGCAAGCGGTGATTCAGTACGGGAAGATAGTGTCCTGGCTGGAGATGGAGTACGGCATGTCAGAGAAGGAGTCCAAAGCGTCGGAGTCCTTCCTGCTCGCAGCCTTCCTGAACCTGGCCATGTGCTACCTGAAGCTCAGAGAGTACAACAAAGCCGTGGAGTGCTGTGACAAGGTGGGTGAGTGCACACACACACGCACGCACGCACGCACGCACGCACCCGTCCACGGCACCGCCGCCCCTTCAGGCTGCTCCTCTACGGGCAGCATGAGCTGGGACACCCTAAGGGCTGGGGCTTTCTATGCACTGCTTTCATCCTGTGTTTTACATAAGACCGTTGACAGAATTGATAGCAGGCTTCAACTGTGAGAGTAGACAGAGAGCTCCGAGGGCCAGGGTTGAACCAGGGCATTGTGCACGCTGGGCAAACCACTGAGCCATACAGCCTACCCACAGTGACACACTTCCTCCAACAAGCCACACCTCCTAATCCCTAATCCTTCTAATCCTTTGAAACAATTCTATTCCCTGGTAATGACCTAGTCCAGTATAGAAGCCTATGGGGCCATTCTTATCCAAAGCACCGCAATGGTAAGTGCCTGTGTTTGGGAGGCAAAACAGAAAGTGTGAGAGTTCAAGACTGGCCTCATGATTCCTGTCTCAAAGACAAGTATTGTCAAGATAGCTCAGCTGGTAAAGGCATTTGCTACCAAGCCTGGTGTCAGGAGTTTGATTCCTAGGACCTACATGGGAAAGAAAGAACGACTTTGTCATATGTCCTCTGGCCTCTTCCTCAGTCATAGTGTTTACATGTATATACACAAATGTAATAATAATATGATTTTTAGAGATTTATTGATTTTATGTATATGAGAGCACTGCACCTGCCTACAAGAATAGTGCATCCCATTACAGATAGTCATGAGCCCCCATGTGGTTGCAGGGACTTGAACTCAGGACCTCTGGAAGAACAGTCAGTGCTTCTAACTGCTGAGCCATCTTTCTAGCCCAATAATACATTTTTCAAAAACAACAAAAATATATAAAGTAGCAAAAAAGACATTTTATATGTTATAAGACTTCAGTTTGCTTGCTTATTTTGTTTTTTTCACATTAGACTAAATTTTTGCCTTGAGAAAGGGATATTATTGTTAATTATACTTTTTAAAGTTTGTGCTTTTTTTTTCTTTTTTTAAATATCTAGCTGTTAGAAGATGTGGTATATCTACACAATGGAATACTACTCTGCAATTAAAAACAATGAATTCACGAAATTCCTAGGCAAATGGTCAGAACTTGAAAATATCATCCTTAGTGAGGTAACCCAATCACAAAAGAACACACATGGTATGCAGTCACTGATAAGGGGATATTAACCCAGAATCTCGGAATACCCTAGACACAATTCGCATATCAATAGATTTCTAAGAAGATGGAAGGAGAGACCCCTGGTCCTGGAAAGACTGGATGTAGGGGAACGCCAGGACAGAGTAATGAGAGGGGGTTGAATGGGGAAAAGAGGGAGGGAAGGGGGCTTATGGGACTTTCGGGGAGGGAGGAAAGGGGAAATGATTTGGAATGTAAATTAAAAAAATATATATATATATAGCTGTTACTAAGTTCAGAATTTAAGCCCACAGGAAAAACCCAGCTATAAAATTCCCATCAACTTTCTCTCCCAAAGCCACTCATTTAAAGATTTACTTTATTGCCAGGCAGTGGTGGCGCACGCCTTTAATCCCAGCACTTGGGAGGCAGAGGCAGGTGGATTTCTGAGGTTGAGGCCAGCCTGGTCTACAGAGTGAGTTCCAGGACAGCCTGGGCTACACAGAGAAACCCTGTCTCGAAAAACCAAAAAAAAAAAAAAAGATTTACTTTATCTTTAAAATATTTGTACATGTGTGTTATCTCTATGTGTGTGTGTGTGTGTATGCTTGCATGCGCTCCCTGGGTGGAGAGGAGGGCATCTGATCCCTGAAGCTTGAGTCACAGGCAGTTGTGATGGGGATACTGGGCTGCTGGGATCTGAACTCAGGGCTTCTGCAAGAGCCATATCCTCAGCCCTGGGATGGCTTCTCCAACTGCCCCCTCCCCACCCTTTAAGCATTTACCGTGTGGGAGAGGTTGTCATTGTGTGCATGTGACATGTGGACGGCCTGGGGTCAGTTCTCCTTCTTCCCCCTGCAGAAGAGCCAAGTTCAGTTTGTGAAGCCCATCAGCAGGTTCCCTCCAGCGAGCGTCTCCCCCGTCCTCCCAGGTCATCATTCTAGTGTTTCCAAGTGAGGAATAGCATGTTTATTTTTTTCAGACAAGCTCTCATATCCCAGTTTGACTTCAGACTTGCTATGCAGCTGAACTTCTGGTCCTCCTGCCTCCACCTTCTGTTGATGGCTTGTTTGCTTGTTTGTTTTTTGGTTTGGTTTTGGTTTGGTTTTGGTTTGGTTTGTTTTTGTTTTGTTTGGTTGGTTTTGGTTTTAAACTAGGGTTAAAATTCAGTATTTTGTATGTACTAGACAAGCTAAGCTAAACAGCCTCTGCATATGTATTTTTAAATTAAAATACATAGATTTAGAGCTGGTAAGATGGATCAGAGACTGAAAGAGTACTCACTGTGCAAGTGTGTGGGACCCGAGCTCAGATCTTGCCACTCACATACCAAGCCTGGTCTGACCCACAGAGGATCACTAGTGCTTGCTGGGAGCACTGAGTAGATCAGGATAGAAGGATCACTAGTGTTTGCTGGCTGCCAGCCTCTCTGAAAATTTGAAAATTGTGAGCCAGGTTCAGGAAGAAACCCTACCTCAAAAGAAATAAAGCAGAGAATAAAAGGGAAGATACCTGTCCTCTGAGTGTGTGTGTGTGTGTGTGTGTGTGTGTGTGTACACGCACGCATCTGCATACACTTGTACAATATATAACTCAAAAATAAAAAATTAAATATAGAAACTAAATAGAGAAAGGGAAAGATTTGGACATAGTTGTGATGTGAAACCAGCACTCTGCACATCAGATGAGCACATTCCATGACTCTCCGTCACTGTGCGTGGCGTGAAAAGACTCACACTCTTAAGACCCAGTCTGTGAATCATGGGGATTTACTCAACTGATCCTCACAGGAAGATTTTCAGGGTTTGTTTTTATTATAAGGGTCATAATAATTCTAAGAGTTGTAAGAAAGGCTGTTCATTGTTTCTCTTCATGTGCTTCTGGGGTGTTTCCACAGGATAACCTAGAGATAGAAGTAGAGTGCTAGAGATAAGCACATTTAGGGCGTGAGGGCTGAGACGGTGGAAGGCGCCTGTGCAGCAGTCGTAAGGACCCGAGCTTCGTCCCTGGGCTCAGACAGCTGTGCACGAGGCGCTGGAGAGCTGACTCTGTGGTTAAGGCTCATAGTGACTCATAGTCATCTGTAATTCGAGTTCCAGGGGATCCAGCTACCTTTTCTGGTTTATACAGGTGTTCAAGCAGTGCACAGACACATATGCCAACAAAATACACACACACACACACAAATTCCAGGCTACCCGTAATGGTAATGTCAGTGTTGGCTAAGGCAACTCTCCAGGGCTTACCAGCCGGGCAGCCTAGCCTATTCAACAAACCCCAGACTAGTTAAGGGTTAGCCTAGTGCACAGCCTAGTAGGCTGACTGGTGCCATGGGTAGAGAATGGTGTAGAAGGGCAGAGCAGAGCCACCTCCGTCCCAGAACCCAGGATGCAGAGAGACCCGGGGACAAGATGTGCCTTTTAAAGCACACCTCTAGGGCCAGGCATGGGTGGCAGGGAGGCCAGCCTGGTCTACATAACTGCAACTTTACTACTGTTAGGAATCATATAAACATTGGATGGGTGACCCCCGTTCAGTGAGGCTCCTCAGCGTCCAGTCAACACTCTGAACGCCATTTGGGGACCAAGGCTTCAACCCTGAACTGGAGACATTTTATACTAAAATACCGACGACGAGTGAATTTGACCACTGTCTGATTGTTCCGTGACCCTGTACATACCTCTGCTCCTCTCGGTGTGAGTGCACTGTCTCGGCACTGAGGTGACGAGAGCAACAGGCGCCCCTTCTAAACTGTACCCGACTGTTCTTAGGCCCTTGGACTGGACAGTGCCAACGAGAAAGGCTTGTACAGAAGAGGCGAAGCCCAGCTGCTCATGAACGAGTTCGAGTCTGCCAAAGGCGACTTCGAGAAGGTGCTGGAAGTCAATCCTCAGAACAGGGCCGCGAGACTGCAGATCTCCATGTGCCAGAGGAAGGCAAAGGAGCACAACGAACGGGACCGCAGGGTGTACGCCAACATGTTCACGAAGTTCGCAGAGCGGGACGCCAAGGTGCGCGGCCCCGACAAGAGCTGAGTGTGCCCCGCCTCCCTCGGGCTGTAAGACAGCCTAGGAACAAGCCGTAAGAGGAGTGCCGCTGTGGGCAGAGCCCAGGGGGGGAGGCCTGACACGTCCGGGGGAGCTGAGCGCGGACCCCCAGATGGAGTGATCTTTAAAACAGGCTTTCTCTTTGTAGACCCGCTAGCTTCAGCTCCGAGATCCTCCTGCCTCTGGCGCATGAGGTTTGGGACTCTAGGCCTCTGCCACCAAACCCAGTTCGCTTGTTATTTAAAAAAAAATAAACGCAGCCAGGCAGTGGTGGCACATACCTTTGATTCCAGCACAGAGTGAGTTCCAGGACAGCCAGGGCGACGCCAAGAAACGCTGCCACAACAAAACAATGGCAGCAACAACAACAGAACCTTAAGCCCTTCAGTGTTGTTTCTCTAGTGACACCTCCTAGTTGAGTCTAGGTTGGATTGGAAACAGGTGTCGCTTTGGTGGCCATTACTGTATACTCTGCTGTCACCTGGAGCCTCGCTGGCAGTGGGTGTGTCTGAACACAGGTCAGCTTCTTGCCCCACAGTCATCCTCTGGCCCCAGGTCTGTCCTCATCTTCAGCTACCGGGAGCACAAGGACTTAGTTACTCAACGGCTGCCTGAGGTAGCCAGCTCTCCCACCGTGTCACCCCTGCTTACCTAGTGTGCACCCCAGAGACAAGCGTAGACCTGATAAAGCCATCTTGGGAAGGCAGGGTTAGTTAACTTCCTCTCCTCCTCTGACCCTCAGGAAGAAGCCAGCAAAGCGGTAAGCAGGACGGCTGGAGAACGAGTGGCTGGCAAGCCGTGCAAGGGTCAGGCTGTGGAAGAAGGGCGGGCCAGAGGCCACGTATGACGCCACGCCAAGGAGGGAAGAGAGTCCTCATGAACTCGCCCTCCTCGCTGGGCGCGCCCCGCTCAGGACTGAACAGTGTTTAGTGTAAGGTTTGTTAGTCTCTGTGATTCGGAAGCCAGTGGCAGTACCAGTAGCTTCCCAAGTAACCACCTGCTGCTGCCGGGGCTAGGGGAGGGGACATGCCGGGGGACAGCAGAGAAGGCCGTGTGGAGAGACCAAGCCAGCAGCTCAGCCTAGCCCGTTTCAGTCTGTCGCCTTTCATTGTCCAGCACCGCATCCCTTGTGATCCTAGGGCCCAGCTGCACTCTCTATGGTCGCTCTGCAGAAACCGTTGATAAAGCAAACTCGGTGGATCTCTGCTTTCCTGTCGGTGGGCATGGCAGGGGCGGGTGATGAGATTGTTTAGCGCTGACTTGTGAGAACACAAGCCCACAGCCAGGTCCACGGCTGGGTCTCAGGCCGCTTGCCTGCCTTCCAAGTCCCCTTCTCAGACTCCTTTGAGTATGGCTTTCCGTCCTAGCCAGCATGTCCCACGGACTGTCATTCCTCCACATCCTTCATTAGTGACAGCAGGCGGGAGTTTCCCCGGGCAGCTTTCTCTGTTTCGGGTGGATTTCTGAGGTGTGGAGAGCGGTCCGAAGTGGGTTTATCTTCCCCACTGCTGGTCCCTCTCAAGGATGACGTTAGCACTCAGTCTTTCGTGCCCACCTTGTGTTCCCATTCTCTGCCTTGCTGTGAAGACCCTAAGGCTTGCTCTTGTCCTAGGCCTGGAGTGGACTGACGTATCCAGCTAGGACTGATGAGTTGCTGTCTCTTTTTATTATTATGATTACCTACTTGTAAACGTGTATACTGCTTTTTGGAAGGAACTTCACACTCCTCTATCATGCAAAAATATTTTTCAATTTTTACTTTTTAGCTTGGGTTTTGAAAGGCAAACTCTTGGGAGGTTTAAAACAGGCAGTTACTCATAAAGTGAGGTACCTGGACGTCCGACAGGCAGATGCCTCTCCCCGCACCACAGCCTCTGTGCTCTGGTGGGAACTGTAAAGGTTGCTGGCTTCAGGTGGACATATATCAAGCCGAAGTCTACAAAACCTGGGCATTGAATTGGGGCAAATCTTAAATAGTTTTGGAGTTGGATTTTAGTCCTACAGGTGATGGGCGGGATTGAGCATGGCTGGCTTCTCCAGGGCCATGGGAACCCCCGTGGGGACACACCTAGCAGCCCAGTGATCCACGTACCTCTGCCTGGACAGCTCACTTCCAGCCCTAAGGACCACTGTGCTCAAGACTTGTGGCTTTAGTGAGACAGTCTCGTTGTCAGTTGTTAGTCAAGTCAGGGCCTTCAGACCTGCAGGACAGCTGTTCCCTCCGTTGTGGTTCTGCTCTGCCGGCAGCCGGTGTGGAGCTGTGCAGCAGCCGGGGGTGTGCCGGGCCCTCCAGGTTCACACTCTGCACTTCTGCCTCTCCCCACCCATGTCTTAGAGCCCTGGTCTCACCCAGGAAGTACAGAGTCGACCCTGCGTGCGGACTGCTGGTGTTTGTAGTTCTCTTACCTAGAATTACAGGGGCAGGGAGGCTGTGCTGGAATTTGAGCCTAACAAGTTAGATCTTTACAGGAAAACTCTTCTTTAAAGACGTGGGTGGCCCTCACCAGCTGTCTCCCAGGTGTGTATTGTGGGCCAGGGAGAGTGGTATAGAAGGGGATGGTCAAGGTTCCGAGCCAGAGATGGCAAGATGCCTGGCACCACTGGATTTCACATGCTCTTGTATTCAGTAGTTTCAGACAATTTTTACAGAAATCAGAAGATGTTTTCAAACACCCTTAGACTGGATTGAGTGATGGGGAAGCAGGTGATACATTGAAATTTTGGTTTTTAAAAAATCACTTAAACACTCGGAGTAATGGTGACACACACCTTTGATCCCGTGACTGGGGAGACCCTGTCTCAAAACAAAACAAAATCATTTAGATGCATTTTGTGTTCCTTAAATAAATTTTTTAAAAAGTGGTTTTTCATTGTTTATGGCTTGGTTTTTTTGTTTTGTTTTTTGTTTGTTTGGTTTTTTGTTCATTTGATTTTTAAGATTTACTTTTAACTCTGTGCCTGAGAGTATTTGTGTCCAGCTGCTCTTGGGGACCAGAAAAGGACTTTGAATCTCCTTGAAGGTACAGACTGTTGTGAGCCAGATGTGGGTGTAGAGAATTGAACTGAGTCCTCTGAAAAGCAGGAAATACTCCTAACTGCCGGACGACCCGTCTCCCACTCCTCCATTGTTTGAATTTGACTTAAATACATATTTTTTATGATTTTATTTTATGTGTATGCATGCTTTTTTGCAATACTTTATTGAGTGCCTGTGTAACCCTTCTAACCCCCTACCCTAGGTAGGGGAGAAAGAAGGTTAGAGGGGAAGGGGTTGTAGCTCTTTTCAGACTGCTTCCTGCTGAGAGTCAAGTCCAGACTTCATTGTCAGAATATCCAACCTTCTCGTCTCTTCACTCACAGTCAGGTGACCAACCACAGCAACAACAGAAGCAGTGGCCTCCTCCGCAGGGCGGCGTCCACCAGCCCCTCTCAGAGCTCCGGCATGTATACCCTGTGAGAAGTCCCCAGAACCCCAGATGTCACACACTTGCAGAAACTGTCTGCAGCTGCAAAGCCACGCCTCTTCAAGAGCACAAGGCAACATAGCTGCTACGAAGCAGTCTCTAGTCCCACGTGTGGGACTAAAACAAACACAACGTAACTGGGTTTTTTAAGAAACCAAAATTCTCACCACATGTATGGGTGTTTACCTGCATGTAGATATACACACCATGTGCATGTAATGCTCAGGGAACGTAGGAGAGGGCATCAGACTCCATGGAACTGGAGTTACAGGTGGTTGAGAGCTGCCATGTGGTTCTTGGAACTGAACTCAGGACCTCTGCAAGAGCAGCCAGTGCTCCTAACCACTGAGTCATCTCTCCAGACCCTGGTTAGTATAAAAGAAAGAAAGGTCTATAGCCATCATGCCCTAAACCCAATGAATCTCCACAAATCTCAGAAGCTACACAGACCGGTCTTAGTTACTGTTTCTTTGCTGTGATAACATACCATGACCAAGGTAATAATATAAGGAAGAGATTACTTGGGGCTTACAGTTTCAGAGTTAGGAATCCATGTAGGTGGGTTGGAGAGATGTCTCAGAGGTCGAAAGCACAGACTACTTATAGAGATCCCGAGTTCAAGTCCGAGCAACCTCATAGCCATCTGTAATGAGGTCTGGCGCCCTCTTCTGGCATGCAGTCAGGCAGAACATTGTGTACATAATTAATAAATAATTCTTTTTTTGGGGGGGTGGGCTGGAGAGATGGCTTCAGAAGGTCCTGAGTTCAAATCCCAGCAACCACATGGTGACTCACAACCATCTATAATGGGATCCGATACCCTCTTCTGGTGTGCACATGAACACTCATACATAAATTAGATCTCTTACCAATGGATAATCCAGCTTTTTAACTGACTTGGGAAACCATGCATATTCCCACTAATAAATAGAGGAAACAGAAGTGACCATCTCAGGTGGTATCCTGTGTACTCAATGTGTTTTACCTGGAAAGTCCAGATTCCCAGTGCATATGCCCTGCAGGCCTAAGATGTTGAAACATTTGGGACTGGCCTTGAGCTCAGAGGTCCACCTACCTCCGCCTCACAAGTGCTGGAATTAAAAGCATGTACCACCTCACCAGGCCAGTTCTACATTCTCTTAGGAACTTGGGGTAAGCCAGAGCCCTGCCTGGAACATTGTCCCTGGGCTGTGTGCCTTCCAAAGCATGCTGGTGAGTGAGCTGTGTCCACAGTTGGCCTTAGCAATGTCTCAGACACTCCCTCACCATGGCACATTAGCACCCTGTGCCTTTAGAGCCTGTCCCCAACACAATAAAACCAATTAAATTTGAACCAGTTTCGACCTAGAAAATCCAAAGCCTGGCTGTGCAGGTCCCACCTATACATCTGCATAGAGATAGCACTGGTGTGGCCTTTATTTAAATCCAGCATTCCGGAGGGAGAGGTGAGCAGATCTGAGTTCCTGGCCAGCCTGGGATGCATGAAACCGTATGGGGAAAGGCGGGAAGGAAGGGACCACCCCTGTAACTCTGGCACGGGCGACAGTCCAGGAATCAGAGATCCTTTGTCCTGGAATGAGGGAGCCTTGGAGAATCAGAAAAGAGAGGGAGTCCTAGACTGAACATGTAGCTGACCCACAGTTGTGGAGTCACCTGATGCCCTGACCCAGTCCAAAGCGGGTCTTTTCCATACTGAGCTGTGGGTCTCTTCCTGTCATTTGGTAAACTTGGGACGCAGCAGAGGCCTAGGCCCCATCCGGGAAACTCTGGAGTAGTGGTGACTTTCCAGGTCGTCATTGTGGTGCCGAGAGGCGTCTTCCCCCATTTCCTGTATGGACGTAGTGCTTTTGGGACCCTTTGTGTGTCTTGAGTAAAGCAAAAAAAACAAAAAAAAAAAAGACCCAAGTTTTCCCGACTTCACTCATGTTAGGCAGCCATTTCTACTTGTTGGAATCTTGCTGTTCACTGAAGACCAGGCTCAGCTCTGCTGCGCCAGCCCCACACTCCCAGGGTCCGCGGGGTCAGCTACAGTGAACAACAGTGGGAAAGCCACAGTCTGGAATGGGGAGCGATCACCATTTCCTGAAACCCCAGCTGAGCCCTCGGGCCCTCTCTCTGGTGACCTTCCAGATGCAGGAAGATGTGGCTGCTACAATGTTCTCACTTGAGATCCCAGAACTGTGGGCCAGCAGCACCAGCGTGTCTCAGATGACAGGGTCAGACATACCTAGCCTCTGGCCCCGTCTTACGGTAATTCAGTACCTCTAGCCCAACTTTGGGATATTATTTTCCTAGGATAACTCTTGCTCCAAGACATAACTCAGCCTCAAGTTAATCTCTATAAAGCGTCTGACCATGAAAAGAGATAATAACGATAATTATTAATATTTAGGGTGAGATGGGGGAATCCAGTCATGAGTCCCCAGAAGGCTTTGTATTATATCTGCTCACGGCCGGGTTTCTACACTGAGAAGTCCTCATTGTTTTTTCGATCTAGAAATTCTAAATCTGGGCTGGCAAGATAGCTCAGTGGGTAAAGGTGCCTGTCTCCAAATCTACTGATCAGAGTTCAGCCCCCAAGGCCCAGTGTGGTAGAAAAGAACAAACTGGCCAATTGTACTCTGACCTCCAAACACATTTACGCTTGTATGAAATAAAAAATTATTTAAAACACATAATGCATATACACTGGGCCAAACGAACAAACAACATAGGGCTGGAAAGATGGCACCCCAGTTCAGAGCACTCTCTGCTCTTGTAGGAAACCCAGGTTGGGTTCACAGCCACAACCAACTGAAAGTCCGCTTGCAGAGGGTGTGTTGCTTCTGGCACCTGCACATACCTGCACATGGGTGAGCAAAGGAACTCACAAAGGCACGCACATGCTCAAAAATAAATGAGGGCTGGAGAGACGGCTCAGCGGTTAAGAGCACTGGCTCCTCTTCCAGAGGTCCTGAGTTCAATTCCCAGCAACCACATGGTGGCTCAGAACCATGTGTAATAGGATCTGATGCCCTCTTCTGGTGTGTCTGAAGACAGCGACAGTGTACTCACATACAAGATTTATATCTTGTTAGAAAAATAAAAATAACTGAAAAGAAAAATCTTTTTTTATAAATGTTTTATTTTATTTTAGATTAAGTTCTCATTTGTTTCCCCTGTGTTGGGTTTGGTTAGTTGGTTGGTTAGTTTTTGTTTTTTGTTTTTTAAAGATTTATTTATTTTATTTACATGAGTATACTGTAGCTGTCTTCAGACACACCAGAAGAGGGCATTGGATAGCATTACAGATGGTTGAGAGCCACCATGTGGTTGCTGGGAATTGAACTCAGGACCTCTGGAAGAGCAGTCAGTGCTCTTAACCGCTGAGCCATCTCTCCAACCCAAAAAGAAAAATCTTAACCCCAACAGTGGCCCACAACTTTAATCTCGGCACTCAGGAGCCAGAGGCAGGTGGATCTTGGAATTTGAAGGTCAGCCTGGTCTATGTAATGAGATTTTTAATAAATAAATAAATGAATAAATAACCCTTAGGCCCATGCATAGACTATTGCATGCTGAAATGCCAATGATGTCTTTTCTAAAGATGACATATGCCTGAACATGAAATGTGAGCACCCTTCAGAGACCTGGAGGGCATGACCTTGCTCCACTGCCTAGTGTGTGGCACATGGCCCCAGTCTGGTCCCTGGTAGGTCCTCAGTAAATGGCTTGGTCCCTCATTTCCCTTGAAATGTGGAGTCTGGAAGCACACCATACTCCAGCCATCCTGCACTCTGATGACCCACCAGCAATGTGACTTCAAGGGCGCCATAACGGCGGTAAACTGGATCTGCACCCATTAGACTATATTCAGTTATGTGAATGTGTGTGTGTGAATGTGTGTGTCAGAGTGTGTGTACATACTCAAAGGAGATCATAAGACAGATGACAGTTTGCAGAGATGGTTTCCCCCTTCTGCCATGTGGGTTCCAGGGATCAAATTCAGGTTGTCAGGCTTGACTGACAGTGCCTTTATCTGCTGAGCCATCTCAAACCAATAACCCATTTATTTGTTTGTTTGTTTGTTTGGGTTTTTGTTTTGTTTTTGAGACAGGGATTCTCTGTGTAGCCCTGGCTGTCCTGGGACTCATTCTGTAGACCAGGCTGGCCTCAAACTCACAGAGATCCACCTGCCTCTGCCTCCCGAGAGCTGGGATTAAAGGTGTGCGCCACTACCTCCTGGTTCCCCCCACCCCTTTTTTAAAGATTTATTTAACATATATGAATGTTCTATCTGCATGTATATATACCTACATGCCAGAAGAGGGCATCAGATCCCATTACAGATGGTTGTGAGCCACCATATGGTTGCTGGGAATTGAACTCAGGACCTCTGGGAGGGCAGCCAATGCTCTTAACTGCTGAGTCATCTCTCTCTCACACACACACCTTTTTTAAAAAAATGGGATATTGCTATGTATTTCTGGCTAGCCTAGACCACACCATATAGACCAGGATGGCTTCAAAACCAGAGATCCACCGGCCTCTGCACCTGCCACAAGCGCTGGGATTAAAGGTGTGCACCACCATGCCCAGTCACTCTGGCTTTTTATGTGGATGCTGGGGGACTGAACTTAAGTCCTCATACTTGCACAGTAAACACTTTACTGACTCCCCATCTCTCAAGTCCCATCTTAACATATTTAAGTCAATACTCAATAATCTCAGCCCAGGTGGCGATGGCATGGGCCTTTAATCCCAGCACTAGGGAGGTAGAGGGAGGTGTATCTCTGATTTTGAGGCCAGCCTGGTCTACAGAGTTCCAGGACAGCCAAAGCTTCACAAAGAGACTCTGTCTTGAAAAACCTAAAATAGAGAAAATAGTTCAATGCGTTCTCAAGTTTGCACAAACAGTCTCCAAAACTCTCCTCCTTGACTCTGCAACTGCCCCAACCCACAGGACAGTTGACGGGGATCTCAGGGGCACCTAAGAGAGAATGGGGGACAAGAGACGCAAAGAACTGACAGCAAGACAGGAATTCTGATCAAGCTGCAATTTTTATTTTTCTCACACTGCAATATAAAGGGGGGCAAGCAGGATGTAGGGGAGGGGGTAGACGTTATCTCAGGAGACACACTGCCATGTAAAGGGGAGCAAGCAGGATGTAGACTTTATCTCAGGAGACTTGCTTGGACTTGTTCTCAGGACCTTAGAGGGAAGTTGGCCGCAGCTGCAGGATATTGATTAGCTAAAAATCAAGGGAAGGTGGGTGCAGGTTGTGTTGCTAGGCAACCCAACCATGGGAGAGCTATGTTTGTTCTAACTTACTCTCTTTGATTAGCTAACTTGGCTAAATCAAGAACTAGTATCTTTTTAACTTAAATGAGCCTGAATAGCTGAGCCCAGTAACAATGAAAGGGGGCTGAAGATCAAAGTGAGAGTGGCTCCTGGCAACCAACTGTGCCTTTTAAAACCATAAGTCCTCACGCAATCCCTGCCGCCGCCACTCCATACCTCCAGAGCTAAGCTCTATGAGCAGACTCCCTCAGTATTTATCCCAGTTCCATTTTGCAGTGCTGGGTATCAAATTCACACCTGCTAGTAAAGGATTTCTTGCTGAGCTATACCCCAGCCTGGTACCTGCTTGTCTTTCTATTACTGCATTTTTCCGAGTTGAAGCAAGTGTCAGAATTTCCTGTTCCAAAGCTGAATGACCCATTGTATGCCTTCGTCGGTGGGTGGAGGCTGTGTCTTCACCCTTCCTGAAGTTGTGAAAAAAAGCTGCTAGGAAGAACCAGGTGGGTGTGGTGGCCCAGGTGCTGGGATGCTGGGGACAGAATCTGGATCCTTTGAGAGAGCAGTACCAGCTCTTGGCTGATGAACCAGTTCCCTGTGGGTCGGCGGACCGTGAGAGGAAGCCTGGTAAGGTCGAGCCGGGCTTGAAACTCCAGGAACCCAGAAGGGACAATAGGAGCTTTGCCTGACACCAGGCCCCTGTCACATAGCCACAGCCCTCCATAGAGAGAATTGTGGCCATCAGTCACGTAGGGGCAGTGCCCCCAAAGCCCTCCACGTGTAGATGAGGCATCCCTAACATCTCAAACCAAGCCAATAGGAAGCACCTACTGTCAGACCCCCAACCCATCCGCAAAATGTGTATAATATCCTATCCAGAGGAATAAAGGTACTTGTGAGAATGACTCCATCAGCGGAGAGCATCTGTCTTGTAAGAGCTGTAACAGCGCGTGGGGAGAGCAGCAGTGCTCAGGGCATCAGCGGCACCAGAGTAGCAGGGGTGGCTGGCGGCCAGAAATCTCCAAGGATAGCCTTGGGTACGCAGACCAGCATTTCCCTAGCCTCAAGATCTTGCCTCTTTTTAATACACGCTTACCAGCTCCAACTCCCCCCTCTGGCTATCCACAGCACATATGCATTGTTTCAGATCCGTTATTTTGTGTTTTGCCTGCACGTATGTCTGCGCACCACATGTGTACCCAGTGCCCGTGGAGAGCAGAAGGGAATCAGATGCCCCAGAGCTGGACGAGGTACAGACAGTTGTGAAATGCCACATGGGTGCCAGGAATTGAACCCGGGTCTTTTGTGAGAGCAGCCGGTGCTTGTAACCAATGAGCCGTGTCTCTCCAAGCTGCGTTTTTTTCTCAATTCGTCCCAAAGTATTTTCTAATTTTCTTCATATTTTTTTTCTGCTCTTTTCCAATTGCCTGCCTCCTGTTATTAATCTGATTTCATTCCACTGTGGTTACAGCGCACACCATGGTTCTTTGTCTGACTTACGTGATAGTAAATGTATTGAGACTTTTCGAAGCCACATATGGTGCCCCCGCCCCCACCCCCACCCTCGAGAATCCATTTTAAGAAGACCGTGTGCATGCTTTTGCATGACATTTAGTTTTACATTTTATAACGTTTACATGGGTCAGAGGACAACTTGGGGGATCCACCTCACCAGCCCAGGGTGGAGTTTTGTAAGCGCGTGTGACGTCGGCTGGGTTTCCAGTGCACGTGGCTTGCGCTATTGTCTAGCTGTGCCTTTCCTTGGTGGACGCGTGGTATCCGAAGCCTCTGTCGTGACTGATGAACTGACTCGATTGGCCTCCTCCAGCTTGGCTTCATATATTTTGGGGCTTGGTACGCACACGTGTTTGTAATAACATCTTCCTTGTGACACTTTTCGTGGTGAGATCTTCGGCTCAGCCTTCAAGAGCTGCTGCTCTTCCAGTGGACCCAGGTTCAGGTCCCAGCGTGCCACATCCACTCAAGGCAAGCACGCTGCCCACACCATGTGGGTGCCGGGAACTGAACTCAGGACCTCTGGAAGAGCAGCCATCTTAACCACTGAGCCATCTCTCCAGCCCCTTGTTTTTGGTTTTTAATTGAATCTCAACAGTGACCAAATCATTTGATCCTTTGAATCAAGTTTAGATTCTAGCTAGAGATCTGGGGGTGGGAGGGTTTTATCACTGGCCTTGCTGGAGGACACCAGGAAAGGGCTTCGTTTTGTCTTGGAGTTCACTCTGACGCCCCTGCCCATGTCATGAGCCGCCTACAGTGGCTCTCCTCTGCTCCAGGATTCTGTGCTCCGGAAACCGCAGGGAGGGCCCAGGCAGCTATAGAGACGGGGTCAGCTCACCAAGTTATGCACGGAGGGCCCAGGCAGCTATAGAGACGGGGTCAGCTCACCAAGTTATGCACGGGCACAGCGTCTCAGAAGGTCAGTGCTGCCCCACCCCACAAGGTGATTTCAGCATCCGGCAATGAGCCCCTGGGCAGCTGGGGAGGCTTCACCAAGTGAATGGAGCCTCAGCCGCTACCCACCTGGAGGGAAGAGAGCCCCCCACCCCTGCCCTTCAGTGAGATCAGCTCCGCCAGCCTCACACTCCACCCTCTGCCGCAGCGGCTCGCACGGTCCCACCAGTGGCCCCCACCCGATGCCCAGGCTCTAAGGTATCTTCCTGGATCTCCATCTCAGTCCTCCCTGCCCTCCCCTGCCTGCTTGACAGATTCCTGTGATTCCAGGTAAGCACCCTCCAAGGAAGCCCCGTGTGCAAGTCTGCTGGGTGGTCTTCTGGTGACTGGCTAGGAGGTGGGTGGAAGTCTGGAAGGAACCAGGGCCCTTCAGCACAGCAAGGTGCCACTGAACAGCGTGCTAGGGAGGGGACATCAGAGAAGATGCCGAGTCAACCCAGTCACCCTCTTCAATTCGCACCCCATTGCAGCCATGTGCAGGATGGGGGAAGGGCAGAGGTGGGTCACAACAAGGGTTCAGAAAAGAAAGGGCTGGAGAGATGGCTCAGCGGTTAAGAGCACTGGCTGCTCTCCCAGAGGTCCTGAGTTCAAATCCCAGCAACCACATGGTGGCTCACAATCATCTATAATGGGATCTGATGCCCTCTTCTGGTGTGTCTGAAGACAGCAACAGTGTACTCATATACATGTGAAATACATGAAATAAATAAATAATTCTTTAAAAAAATTAGAAAAATAGAAAAGAAAAGAGAGAAAAGACAGTCCAGGTGATGAATTTTTTTGGGGTTTTTTTTGGGGGGGGTTGTTTTTGCTTTTGGGTTTTTTTTGTTTTGTTTTGTTTTTTCGGTTTTTCGAGACAGGGTTTCTCCGTATAGCCCTGGGCTGTCCTGGAACCCGATCTGTAGACCAAGCTGGCCTCAAACTCAGAAATCTGCCTGCCTCTGCCTCCCAAGTGCTGGAATTAAAGGCATGCGCCACCACTGCCTGGTGATGATGGACAGTCTTATTCTGAAAGTCTCCACAGGCCATATATTCACTATTACAGGCACCTGAGATCATGCCTGTCTCGGTCCATTAAGATTTAATCGGCGGGGGCTGGAGGTAACAGCTCCATTGAGTGGCAACTGCTCTTACAGAGTACTGAAGTTCAGTTCCTAATACCCAAGTCAAGCTCACAAGCATCTGTAACTCCAGCCTCTGTGGGCACGTACACAGAAGCACACAGAGGCACACACGCCTACGTAATTAAAAATCAAGGTGTAAGGGGCTGGAGAACTGGAGAGATGGCTCAGCAGTTAAGAGCACTGACTGCTCTTCCAGAGGTCCTGAGTTCAAATCCCAGCAACCCCATGGCGGCTCACAACCATCTGGGATGGGATCCGACGCCCTCTTCTGGGGTGTCTGAAGACAGCAACAGTGTACTCACTTACATAAATGATGAAACAAATATCGGGCTCCTGGGATGAGAACACTCAGGAGGAAAACCTGACACAGGACTAGGCTGAGACTCAGATCTCAGAGTATGCCGCCAGGAAGTACAAAGCCCTGGCTTCCACCCTAGTTCATCGCAGACTAGAGGCGTGCGTCTGTAACCCCAGTACCGGGAGGCGGAGGCAGGAGGATCAGCAGCCATCTTCAGCTACATTGCTTCTTAGAGCCTGGTCTCCTTGAGACCCTGTCTCAAAAAATAAATCATTAGAAAAAGAAAAGTCAAGCCAGACATGGGGTTCGTGTGTTTAATCCCAAGACCGGAAGCAATGCCGTTTTGGGATGAGAAAGGGGGGAGTATAGGTTGGGCAGAGAATGAGAGAGGAAAGGTGAGGTGGTGGGTGGGGGAAACCGAGTCTGAAGCCAGGTAAAGAAAGGACTTTGTTCCCTCTGGGCTGAAGATCGAGCAGGGATTTTGGTGGATGGTTTTTGTGGTCTGAAGGGACTCCGCTGGCCTGGCCTGGCCTGCCCTAAAGGTGAGGGAAGGGAAGGGAATGACTGGGGTGGGGATATCTTGGTGGAGACCAGCCTGGTGGCTGCAGACCACTAACACAGCCCTGGAGGCTTTGCTGCTGGTCCCCCGCCCTCTCCCTTTCCCCCAGGCTGGGCTAGTCCCTGTAACCACTTGCCCCAGTGACCTGGTTCCAGAACTCACCTGGCCGGTGGCCCATCCTGTAGTGAGGGAAGCCCAGCTTGGAGGCCATGCCATGCCTGTGGGGTCAGGCACAGATGTGCCAACCACAGAGAACAGCAATTCGAAGGGGAACCCCCAGGGAGCCATCCAAAAGAGGAGATGGGGCCCAGGAAGTGTTCTGACGGCAGCCGGAAATGAGAGGCTTGGCCCAGCATGGAAGCACCAAGATTCTGCCAGAGGGCAGAAGGACACCTCGGGTGGCTGTCTTGGAGAGCATCGTTCCTTAGAGGTGATGGGCCATCCACAAGCTAACGGGCATCAGTCGGTCCTTCGGGGTGGCTGACAAGGATAGCACCAGGTACTGGTGCCCTGGGTACCGTAGAATCAGCAATTTTATACCTCTCTAGGAGTAAGCTTCCCATCCCCTTTTCCGCCCATAAAGAGAAGGTTTCAAACTCTCTAAATACCAGTTATTAAGAGAGGCCAGGGTGACAGGATGGCTCAGGGGGTAAAGGAGACTGCAGCCAAGACAGCAGATGGCCTGTGTGAGATCCCTGCCTCCCACATGGTAGAAAGAGAAAACTGGCTCCTGCGAGTTGTCTTCTGACCTTCATATGCATATAGACCCCCCCCCACCCACACACACACACACATGGACACACACACAAAATAAGATGCAATAATTTCTTAAAAGCTTTTTAAAAGATACCACTGTATGACCAGCTATATGAACAGCTGTATGAACTATCCTATGCCTTCTTCTAGCCTGGCATGGTGGCCCTCGCCTTAAATCCCAGCACTCGGGAGGCAGAGGCAGGTGGGTCTTCGAGGCCAGGCTGCTCACAGTGCAAATTCCAGGACTACATAGTAAGACCCTGTCTCTAAATAAATAATACTATAAATATACTCCACCTGGAGAAACGGAAGCATCCGCCAACAGGAAAATGGAGCTACATTGGCCTATGTACCACTCCGTTGTGCCTTCTGTGTAGAGTGCAACACCTAACACCCGAGATGCAAGATTTCACTGGTGTGGGGTGAAAGAACACAGACTCAATAGTATACTCTGTAGAATGGGCCACATACGATTGCAGTGCTCAAGAGCAGGTGAGCCAATCTCGGGTGGCAGAACCCTGAAAAATGGCTGGCTCCGGGCCACAGAGGGGAAGGGGATCGAAGGTCTGCTCAAGTGGGTGGAGTATGTGGTTGTCTGGTACACATGAGGAACATTTTGTTTTCACGTATATTTATTGTGCATGGTTGATGATCAGTTAATAATAAAGAGTACTGGAAGAAGAGATCATTTTAAGACAAAATTGTATGTGTGTGTGTATGTATGTGTGTGTATGTGTATGTGTGTATGTGTATGTATGTGTGTATGTGTGTATGCATGTGTGTGTATGTGTGTGTGCATGTGTGTATGTGTGTATGCATGTGTGTATGTGTATGTATATGTGTGTGTATATGTGTGTATGTTTGTGTGTGTGTATGCATGTGTGTATGTGTGTATGTGTATGTATATGTGTGTGTATATGTGTATATGTTTGTGTGTGTATGTGTGTGTGCATGTGTGTATGTATGTATATGTGTATGCATGTGTGTATGTGTATGTATATTTGTGTGTATATGTGTGTATGTTTGTGTGTGTGTGTGTGTGTTTGCTTCATTTGTGAATCCAGAGATGTCTGTTTACTGTGTATGTGCCTGGTGCCCTTGGAAGCCAAAAGGAAGGAAGGATCAGGGCTGGAGAGATGGCTCAGCGGTTAAGAGCACTTACTGTCCTGAGTTCAAATCCCAGCAACCACATGGTGGTTCACAACCATCTGAAATGAGATCTGTCGCCCTCTTCTAGAGTGTCTGAAGACAGCTACAGTAGTGTACTTACATACAATAAATAAATAAATCTTGAAAAAAGAAAAAGAAAGGAAGTATCCCTGAGACTGGAATTACAGTCAGCTGCTACGTGGACGATAGGGATCCAAAGCTGACTTCACTGGAAGAGCAATCAGTGCTCTTAACAGCTGAGCCATCTGTCCAGCGCCAGGACACCGGGGATCATTTTTCAATCCCAAGGGAGTGATAGCATGAGGGGCTGAACCAACACACAAATCACTGCCCGGTGTAGAAGTGGGCATCGAGGAGACCCGTGCCACCGAGACCTATACACACAGGCGCACCAGGTCAGGAGAGAGGGCAGTGGCTGGTGGAGTCAGGAGAGCGCAGAAGCACTGGGTCAGGGAGGCTCTAACACTTCACCCCGGCCTGTAATTGTGGTGCTGTCTCAGCAAGCGCCCTTGCTGAGAGGAGGAGTCACTGCTAGCCTGGGAATTAAGTAATACATGAAGAACCAAACAGGGAGATGCTTCGCGCCCCGGGGCGACCCCAGAAAGATGGCAGAGGACTGCTAAGCCCGTAGGTAAACGCTTTTCTGTGAAGGGCCAGGGTTTCCACGGCAGACACTCAGTGCTGCCCCCTGGTGGGCGTCACCCGGAAGATCTCTGGCCTTGACCCACATTCAGTGGCGAGACTTTAAGGCTGTGCCTGTCCGGCTGTACAGGGGTCTGGAAGGGGTAGCCTGTACCACGCTAGCCATGTGCCTACCAGAAATAGACCTGGGAAGCTGGAGAGGTGGCTCAGCGGTTAGGAGTTAGCTGCTCTTCCAGAAGATCTGAGTTCAATTCCCAGCAACCACACGGTGGCTCACGGCTATAATTCCAGTTCCGGAGGACCCAATGCAAGACTCTCAAGCAAACGACCTCTTTGAGCGCTAACCACCCTGCATTTCTGTATTTTCTACTTTTAGTTGTAATTCTCGAGCATGCGTGTGATGCACACGCGTGGTGCGCGGACGTTTACCCACACACGTGTGAGGATGCAGAGACCGGGGACATTTGGGTGTCTTCCTCTATTGTCTGCCACCTTCAGCTCCAACACTAGGGTTACAGGGACATGCAGAATGTCTGGCTTTTTAAAAACATTAAAAGAATTAGTTCAGGGCTGGAGAGATGGCTCCGCGGTTTAGAGCGCCAACTGCTCTTCCGAAGGTCCTGAGTTCAAATCCCAGAAACCACATGGTGGCTCACAACCATCCGTAATGAGATCTGATGCCCTCTTCTAGGGTGCTAAAGACAGCTACAGTGTACTCACATTGAATAAATAATTCTTTAAAAAAAAATTACTTTGAGGGGTGGCGCCCCCTAGTGTGAGGTCCTAGGGATTGAACTTGAACTCGTCTTACTGATCCATAGTCACTATTGTATTTTGTCCCTCATGGAGCCAGGCTGACTTCACTCACTCTGTGGCTGGGGACAGCCTTGGGCTGGATTAGAAGCGACGGCTTGGGTTTGAGGCCAGTAATCCTCCAGCCAAACAGTTTAATGCAATGGCTCCCAAAATTTCAACTTCGTTGCTATTAGATTCTTTTTCTGTGTTTGCCTGCCTGCACGTGTGTGTGTGTGTGTGTGTGTGTATGTATGTATGTATGTATGTATGTATGTATGTATGTATGTCATGTGCAAAGAAGTGCCCAAGAAGACCAGAAGAGGGTGCCGGATCCTGTGGAACTGAAGTTAGAGATGGTTATGAGCCATCTTTCAAGTACTTATTGTTTTGAGGCAGAGTCTCATGTAGACCAGGCTGGTCTCAAACTCTCTGTGTAGCTGAGGATGACCCCGAACTCTTTTTCTTTTAGCACTGATTTTTATTTATGTGTCTCCACGTATGCTGCGTGTGTGCAGGTATCTTCAGAGGTGGGTATTGAATCTCCCAGAGCTAAAGTTTCAGGCCACCCAACTTAGGTGCTGGGGACCGAGCCCAGGTCCTCTGGGAGAGCAGGCAGAGGTCACCACAGAGTCTCTGGGCTTTAACCTTGGGTCTCTGCCTCAGCCTCCCAGTTCTGGGATGAGAGGTGTGCCCACCGCTTTCAAAAGATGGTGCTGGGAAGATGGGCAGAGCTTGTGTGTGCACACGCACACTCACATACACTCACACTCACAAACGCACACACACTCATGTACATACACTCACATACACACACATATAAACACAAAGAAACTCACACACACCACAAATACACACTCTCACACATATATAAATACACACATACACTCACACACACCACACATAGACTCACATACACTCACACATATACTCACATACACTCATAGTCACTCACACACACACCACAAATACACACTCACACAGTCACTCACACACACCCAGACACAGATACTCATACACAGTCACACATATGCAAATACACACATACACTCACATACCACACATATACACACACAGACTCACACATATACACTCACATACACGCTAACATATTCACTCACACACACACACCCATACACAGATGCTCATACACACATGCACTCACACTCAGACACACACACACACACACACACACTCACATACACTTTCTCACACACCGTCACACACTACCATGCAACTAAATGAACCTGGAGCCTTGCACTCGGAATTGAGCTTGTGAGCCCGGCACCCTCGCCTCTGCTCCCAGCTCACCCCCAGCTCTTTAAGAGGTGCTAAGATCCTCGTGTTAGTACAGGAGGCACTTTGCCATCAGGGCTGTCTCCACAGGCCTCCTTCACAAATCTCGATCGCTGGGTGCCTTCTGGAACATTCCACGAGCAAGGGACGTGCAAGTAACAAAGCCATTCCCCACCTCTCCTCACAATGTGCTTTTTTTCTTTTTAATTTCCTTGGATTTTTTTCGTGGTTGTTGGTTTGAGGTTTGTGGTTTGGGGGAGGGGGTTGTTGTTGTTGTTTTTGTTTAGAAGCAGAGTCTTGTTTTGTTTAAGACATGATCTTTTTTTTTTGTTGGTTTGTTTGTTTGTTTTGGTTTTTCAAGACAGGGTTTCTCTGTACAGCCCTGGCTGTCCTGGAACTCACTCTGTAGACCAGGCTGGCCTCGAACTCAGAAATCCGCCTGCCTCTGCCTCCCGAGTGCTGGGATTAAAGGCGTGCGCCACCACTGCCCGGCAAAGACATGATCTTAATATGTAGCCCTGGCTGTCCTGGAACTCACTCTGTAGACCAGGCTGGCCTCACACTTGGAGATCTGCCTGCCTCTGCCTCCCCAGTGCTAGGATTTCAAGTACGCGTTCCACATCTGGCTTCCTCCTCACTGTCTCAGGGACACAGTAGGGTCTCAGCTCCCCTGACCAGAATTACTAGATCCAAGTTACTCTCCTCGACCAAGCACATAGCTGATGCCTCCTCAGAGCACACAGGCTAGCGTAATACAAGGTGGCTAAATAAAAAGGCCGCAGTCGCTACCCACTCTCCCGCATGCACACCCCTCTATGTTGCGACTTGATCGCAGAACCCATCGGGGATAAGTCTGTTTTCTCAACCCACTTAAACCCAGGTTGGCCCTGTGTGAAGTCAGCTCGCTGGGACCCTCTGGCCCCAAGACCTCAAATGAAGAACCAAACTGTGCATGGGTCAGTCTGTAGTGAGAGTTTTTGTTTCTTTAAAAAAAAAAAAGTTATGCTATTTTGATGGTTTGTATATGCTGGGTCCAGGGAGTGGCTCTTTTAGAAGGTATAGCTCTGTTGTGCTCTTTTAGAAGTGGCCTTGTTGTGGTGGGCGTGGCATCGTTGAAGTGGGTGTGGCCTTGTTGGGGTGGGTGTGTCCTAGCTGCCGGGAAGCCAGTATTCTCTTAGCAGCCTTCAGATGAAGATGTAGAACTCTCAGCTCCTCCTGCACCATGCCTGCCTGGACGCTGCCATGCTCCCGCCTTGGTGATAATGGACTGAACCTCTGAACCTGTAAGCCCGTCCCAATTAAATGTCATCCTTATAAGACTTGCCTAGGTCACGGCATCTGTTCACTGCAGTAAAACCCTAACGAAGACAGCTATGTAACCAGGTTTGGTTTGAATCCCAACTGTGAGATACAGGGTCGCCTCAGACGGTCCACAACAACAGATTATTTGCCTCGTATGTGTTCAGACAGGGGCGTGGTTCTGTCAGCTGAAGAAAGTTTCTTTCTGGGGAACTCTAGAGAGGGTGTAAAAAGATCCAACCCTGCTGGGCGGTGGTGGCGCACGCCTTTAATCCCAGCACTTGGGAGGCAGAGGCAGGAGGATTTCTAAGTTCGAAGCCAGCCTGGTCTACAAAGTGAGTTCCAGGACAGCCAGGGCTACACAGAGAAACCCTGTCTCGAAAAACCAAAAAAAAAAAAGATCCAACGCCAAGAGAGGAGACATGGCTGTCTTTTCCTTCACATTGGGTCAGAAGAGGTCCGTCCCTTCATCCTCAGGACTTGCAGTGTTACTTGAAACAACTGGTATCACTCAAGTCCCGGAATGTTCCTCTCCCTGTTCGTTCCCGACTTCCGTGTTCAGTGGCGGAGTTTGTGAGCTCACTTCCTATATCTTCTCTCGAGCACCATCACCTCAGTATGCACGCTCTCTCCAGGGAAGAATTCCCTCCTATCATCTGGGTTTTTTTCCTCACAGTCCGTTGGGAACGGACTTGTGAGGTCAGTGTTGGGCGTTGTCACCCCGGCTCTGTGGGTGTTGCCTGTCCTTGGACTATTTGTTGCCCGACCCTACCCGCCTTGGGGGGTTGGAAGTGAGGTGACGCAGAATCAACAAGGGGCGCTACGGCAAGCGCCTCCGAACGCAGCTGCAAGCTCTATTAAGACCCTCCACCCGCGCCCCATTGGTCCCAAGAAAACATCTCTTCGAAATAGCCATTCCCGATTGGCTGGCATTGTCCATGTCGCTCAGGCAGTCCTCAATTAGGTCCTCCTGCAGGAGACACTTTTGCAGCTATGTCCCTCCCCCCCCCCTTTGATTAGCTAGAGGTGGCCCCGCCGTTCCTGCTACGGGTGGGTGTCTGAAGAAAGATCTAGAAGGGTCTTTCTTCTCCTTGGATGTCAGTTTACTGTTCTGGCTGGGCAGCCGCTCCTCCTGCTGGCTCCTGCAGGTTTGTCAAGTGGTCCTGGGAAAAGAAAGGTTGAGAAGAAACTGGGGCTATCCTGAGGAGACAAAGATCAGGCTAGCCCCAAGGAACTCAACACCCCTAATCAGCAGAAGTAGATCCATTCAAACGATCCCAACGCCCTCTCTCCCTACCGGCCTTCCATCCTGCTTGGTGTTGGGGTGTTGGAAGGGATTGGGGTGGAGAAGCGTAGTGGTAGGAGATGGCCTGAGTTCAGCCATCTTGGGAACAGCCTCCATCTTGCCTGCAGGGTCAAAACTGAGTTCGTGGGCCCAGGTTTCCGCGCCTGGCCTGCTTCTTCAGGTGTTTGGCATTTGTCTGTTAGCCCGTAAGGGATGCAGAGAGGGAAGCTGTAGGTTAGCGAGGCTCTCGAGAGTGCCTGGCATGACTTAATTGGCTCCTTGTAGCTTGCCTATACCTTAGTTCCCTTGTCATTCTGAATTCCAGCCCTGAAGTCCAGGAGGGGACCCGACTGCAACAGCTTAGTCAAGGACCCTGAGGCCAGGTTACCCGGAGAAGGCCCAGTCGCCTCGTATCAAAGTGTGACTGGACAGCCCTCCTTGCTGCCCCAAGTCTTGGGGTTCTAGTCTTTAAAAATGCTGTATAGTTTCTCTTCCGGTCGCCTTTCAGGTGCTCAGTCTGTTCTGCCGCCGCGATTGATCAGTAGTGGCCTGAGTAGAATTCGGTTTTGTCATCTGCTTGAAGACTAAGGTAACCGGTCAAAGACGGTCAGCTCCCGAGACGAGATGGTGTCTGACGCAGGGAGCTAGCGGGGATAGGAGGAGAAAATGAAGCCATAGCAGAAAGAACAGGGACCTCTGAGACAGGGGTGGGACAAGGTGCGGAGGACACAGACTCCTCAGAAGTGGGAAAGGATCAGGGTTGGGAGTCACCCGGGGACCCGGATCACCACATGCCCCAGGGGAGCAAATGCGTCATCTTAAGGCTGAGACCTATGGGGCAGAGGGAAGGGCGAGTTCTGCCCTGGAACATGAGGGATGTGGGGCCCTCCTGGCCGAGTTACAGGAGCAGAGGAAGCAGCCCTGGGGGTGAGTATTGTTCTCAAAGAAGGTGGAGAAGACATCTCAGAAGACACAGCACCCCAGCCCTAGCCCCCTCCCCAACCCCTCATCTGTCCTACCCTTGTCCTGTGAGTCGGGAGACAGATAAGACACAGGAAAGGGGCCAGATAGGGATTAGGGGCAGGGAGGGGGGCCAGCAGGTTGCTATGATGGGCCTTGTAAGCCCGGGATAAAGTTCTAATGAGATTAGTCCCGAAGACTGGAGGGGGGGAGGGGGACAGAGCTGGGCCGAGCAGGAGCCCAGTGAGCATCCCCCCACCCCCCCCCACCCTCCCGCACTTACCTTCAGAGCCCTGCTAAAGGCCCACATGTATTTGGGGGTGGGTCTCTCCAGGGCCCCATGGAAACTAGAGGGCATAGCTTTTTCCAGAACCATGACTCCCACTGACCCCTTTCCAAACATGCTCAGGAAAAATGAGAGGGAAATGGGAAACTCGGAGGTGTTGGACCAGATCTGAGTTTCCCTGCCGGGGGTGGGGGCGGGGGGGGGCGGAGTGTCCATTTGGGGGAATTGGAAGATCAAGATCACTTACTAAGTGGTGCAGCCCCTGCCCCTCTGCCCCACCAGGAAGACAATGAGGCAAGCTACCACAACCATATAAGAGTGAATCCAGGGTGAGCATGTGACTCCGTGGGCAGAGGGCTTGCCTGGCACGCACAGGCTCCAGTTTCGGCTTCGTCTCCAATGCCCCATAAACCCTGTTTGGAGGTACAGGTGGGGACAGGAGAACCAGGAGGTGGAAGCCATCCTTAGTTACATAGTGAGTTCAAGGTCAGCCTGGGCTACTGTTGTGGTAAATGGTATTTGGAGGCTGTACCCCCACTTAGACCACGTAGCGCCCAAATCAAAGACACAAAACCTTTATATTTGTAATAAACGTAAAAACACTAGAGCTGAGCAGATAACGACCCTCTATGATGTTTTGTCTATTTCCCTGTCAATAACCCCAAGATGTCACTTGTCATGTTCTTCCTGGGCTGCTCCAACAGGTCAGCGCCCACGGCTATGTGTCTATGATCCACCTACTTCTTCTTTCTCCTCTTCTCTCCTCCCCTAGTGGTCCCTTCTGAGACCCCAAGCCTGGGACCTTCAGCCCCACCTACCTCTCTTCCACCCAGCTACAGGCTGCAGGCATCTTTATTGGCCAAAAAGGGACAACTTGGGGTGGGGTGGGGTGGGGGCAGGGTTTGCACAAGAAAAGCTGGTTTACCTGAGGATCTGCTCATCCTGAAATGTCGTGTTTAGCCTTTGAATGCATAGCAGCACCAGGCCAGCCCCTACAGGCGACTTAGGACCTTGTGTGGCTAGGTTTGGTTGTTAGCCTGACACACCTCGAGTCCCCTGGGATTCGAGGAAACAGTACCCTCGGTTTAGCCGGTGGACAAGTCTGTGCACCATTTTCTTGATTCATGATTGATGGGGGAGGGCTCAGCTCACTTCCCACCGTGCAGTCCCAGGGCAGATGGTCCAGGTCAGCATAAGAAAGTAGGCTGAAGCCAGGCAGTGGGAGGCAGAGGCAGGCTGATCTCTGAGTTCGAGGCCAACCTGGTCTACAGAATGAGTTCCAGGACAGCCAGGGCTACACAGAGAAACCCTGTCTCGAAAAAAAAACAAAAAAAAAAGATTTTTTTAACTTAATTTATTTTATGTGCCCAAGTGATTGCCTGCAGGGATGGCAATGCGCCGTGTGCCTGCAGTACTCCAGGCGGCCAGTAGAGGGCATCAGATCCCCTGGAGTTACAGATTCCCCTGAGGAGCCCTGTGGGTACCAGGATGGGAACTCAGGAAGAGCAGCCTGTGCTCTTAACCGCTGAGCCATCTCTCCAGCCCCGAAAGCAACGGGCTTTACGTTAAAGATGTCTGTGTTACATGGTCACACTTTTATATAAAAGCAGTGGCAAAGGAATCTGACGGACGGACTGGAGAGACGGCTCAGGGGTTAAGAGCACTGACTGCTCTTCCAGAGGTCCTGAGTTCAAATCCCAGCAACCACATGGTGGCTCACAACCATCTGTAATGGGATCTGATGCCCTCTTCTGGTGTGTCTGAAGACAGCTGCTGTGTACTCACATACATAAATAAATCTTAAAGAAAGAAAGAAATCTGATGGACACGCAAGTGTCCCTCCTCAAAAGGCCAAGAGGAGGGAGGCCTCAGAAGCAACAGGATGACGTCGTTTCTCAGGCAATTCCAGGAGATTTTCATTTCCTTCCATTTCCTTCTCATCAACACACTTGAGTTTTCACGATGTATTGTTATTTAATTTGTTTTTTTTTTTAAAGCAGAACAACACCACAGTGCAATCAAACTGACCTAGAACTTGAAATCCTCCTGCCTCAGGTACTGGGATCATAGATGTTGACCACTGCACCCAACTACCTTTGTTTCTTAAATATTTTTTTTCCTTCTCTCATGTAGCTGTTCTGGAACTGTCCATGTAGATCAGGCTGGCCTGATTATGAACTCACAGAGACCCATCCACCTGCCTCTTCCTCCTAAATGCTGGGATTATAAGCATGTGCCATCACACCCGGCCTTTAATTTGATCTTCTTTGTGGATGTTGGTGGGAAAGGCTGTGTTAGAGCTTGTGTGTCTGTAAATGTAGAGAGCGGGGGTCGATGCCAGGTGTCCTCAATTGCTAACCCCTTGGCGAGGTTGGCCAGCTGACATGGTGAAGGATCTGCCCGTCTCTGCCCTCCCTCCTTAATGTTACACATACCACCAGGCTCAGATTTTATGTGAGTCTCAGAGATCCAAACTCGGGTTCTCCTGCCCGTCCAGCAGGTACTTTACCCGATGAGCCACAGCCCAGCCCCCACTGTGGGATGGGGGGGGGGTGGAGGCAGGTCCTGCAGCCGGAGCAACAGAAGCAAAACTGATCAACTTTCAGGCCCCGTGCTCAGGTCCTCTCCAGCCTGTGCCTTCTGAACTTCACTCAACAACCCTCTCCCTCTTTTTAAAGACAGGGTCTTACTTTTTAGCCCAGGCTAGCCTCAAACTCAAGCTTTAATGAAAAGCCCAGCAAGTTTGCTTTTGTTAAAAGTAACCCATGATGGCGGGCGGTGGTGACGCACACCTTTAATCCCAACACTTGGGAGGCAGAGGCAGGCTGAGTTTTGAGTTCGAGGCCAGCCTGGTCTACACAGTGAGTTCCAAGACAGCCAGGGCTACACAGAGAAAGCCTGTCTCAGAAAACAAAAACAGCCGGGCGGTGGTGGCGCACGCCTTTAATCCCAGCACTTGGGAGGCAGAGGCAGGCGGATTTCTGAGTTCGAGGCCAGCCTGGTCTACAGAGTTCCAGGACAGCCAGGGCTATACAGAGAAACCCTGTCTCGAAAAACCAAACCAAAACAAACCAAAACAAACAAAAGTAACCCATGAGGGTTGGGGAGACTCTCAGCAGGCAAGAGAGTGAGGCCCTTGCCAAGAACAGGGGTTCAGTCCTCAGATACCCACAGCAGGTGGCTCACAGCAAGTGCCTGCAACTCCAGGTCAGGGGATCTGACACCCTCTAACCTCTGTGGGCATCCGCACACACATGGAACACAGAAACTTATGCAGGCACACACACACACACACACACACACACACACACACACACACACAAGACAAGTAAAACTAACAAACAACTCTTTTAAAATTAAAACTAAAAATTTACACATGAGACAGACTAGGGATTTGTCTCAGCTGGTGAACTCATGATCACCTGTGCCCCATAAAACTGGACATGGCACCACCCACATGTAACCCCCAACCTGGGGAGGTGGAAAACAGGGATCAGAGGTCAAGGCCTTCCTTAGCTATATAGAGTGAGTTTGAGACCAACCTGAGCTACAGGGGACCCCGTCCCAAACACAAAAGATGAAACAACGATTAACACACAACTCCACTACTCTAATCATTCAAGACAGTTAGGACCCCGAGTTTGAGGGAGCAGGTGGAAGTCAGGTTGCCGGGTCCCTCTGAAGGGGAGAAGAGAGAGAGAGAGAGTCTTGTAATGTGACAAAGGGGTTCCTTGGGAGCTGGTTTAATGCCTGTGTGTGAACGTGCGGGTTGGTTTTCCTGCGTCCTTCCACTTCACAAGAGTTTAAAGAAAAGAAAGTCTTGGGCCAGTGAGAAGGCTCAGGCAGGTAAAGGAGCTTGCCGCTAAGCCCGATGTCCTGAGTTCAAACCCTGAGACCCATGTGATGGAGGGAGAGGACAAGCTGTGCTATGGCATGGGTACAGGCTCTCGGCAGTATACACACACAACTAAGTAAGTAAATATAATTGTTTTTTAAAGGTCTTCAATGTGATTCCGATAGAGTCTACCATAGTAATGCTCAAGTCTGCTCCCAGTGACGGAGGGCAGCTGGGTCATGAATCTCAAATCCTGATTCTCCTAGCTGAAAATTCCAGGGTTTTTTTTTTTTAAAGAGTGACTGTGTATTTGTCTAACTTTTTAAAAAAGATTTATTTATTTATTATATGTAAGTCCACTGTTGCTGTCTTCAGACACTCCAGAAGAGGGCATCAGATCCCCATTACAAGACAGTTGTAAGCCACCATGTGGTTGCTGGGATTTGAACTCAAGACCTTTGGAAGAGCAGGCATTGTTCTTTACTGCTGAACCCATCTCTCCAGCCATATTTGTCTGTTTTTATTGGTATGACAAATTGTCCAAAGCTGGGTAACTTGATAAAGAAAAGGGTTTTATTTGGCTCAGTTTTATAGGCTGAAAATCTAGTAGGAAGCAGGCTGTCAGTTTAGACTTTGAGCAGGGGGACTCCTGGTGGATATCTGTAGTGAGAATTTGGGTTTCTTTAAAAACACAGAAATATTAGAAGAACGCGTTTTTGTTTTAGTCTCGGGTATAGGGATGTGGAACTGCTTCAGATTGTCCACAGCAGCTGACTATGATTTGCCTCGTGTGCCCTGTAGCCGGGGCGTGATTCCGCCAACTGCTGATAGTTCCTGCAAGTGTGTGACATTTGGAATTCTGGGGACTCTTCAGAGGGTAGATAAATGCTAGGGCCCCGAGAATGAGTTGTTGGCTGGTTGTGGTTGGTCACAATTTACTAAGTCATTGTGGGCAAAGAAGAAACAATGGGAAGAAATTAGATATCCTAAACAGCCAAGATCAAACTTGCCCCAAAGAACTTGGTGTTCCAAATCAGCAGGAAGTGTCTAATGATAAAAAACTGTGATTACCGCTACCTTTCCTCTGTCATTCTTTTCTCTTTTATAGTGTTAGGGGGCTTAAGGGGTGCAGAAGGGTGGAAGAAAGAAGAACCCTCAAAGCACCCCATGTCCAGCTACAGATGTCATCTGGTGGGAGAAAGAGACGGAATCAGCAGATTTCTTGCCAGACGCTCCGGTTCCCATGATCCCATCTCCTCAAAATAGTCACCCTGAGACCATCCCTCCAGGCTGTGAGCCATACACTCCCAGCAGGCCCCAGAGCAGGAGACCTATGTCCCCTTCTCCAGAGCCTTGGGAATGGTCCTCAAGGACTTCCTGCTCTGTCAGAATCCCTCCTTATCGCTGACCAAGAACTGAGTCCCCGTGAGTCAACACCCATGGGTGCTGGTCTGGAGGCAGGTAAAGATGCTGGGGCAGGAAGAGCCACTGGGCAGGATGTCTGAAGCAGGTCAGAGAGGGGGTGGGGCTGGGAACTGCGCAAGGTGGATGGGAAGAGGTGCCACGCGGGAGGATGGAGCGTGGATGGTGATTTCAAGGGTGGGGCAGTTTCGAGTGGTGACAGGACCAGGGCGCGGCTGTGCCATCGGGTGGTGGAGGTGTGAGAGCCACGTGCCAAAACTTCAATAGGAAGGGAGAAGTCTGGGGATGCCAGGGCCAACTGCCGTAGCTCAATAGCATCTGACTCAAGGAGCTGATTCAGCAGCCCCGGGCCATTAAAGCCAGTTTAGGGCTTGGGGCTGACTCAGTGGGTAAGGGGACTTGCTGCTCACGAGTGAGGACCTGAGTTCGGATCCTAGCACCTACCTAGAAGCTGGGCGTGGCCGCTTCCTCCTGTAAACCCAGCAGAGGGAAGCTTAATGTTGATTTTAATGTCAGATTAGAATGACCCATGTAGGGAGCCCCTCCTAAGGCGGTGACCAGATTGCCACGATTGATCTAGACCCACCCTGCCTGTGGGCGGCACTTTCCGGAGCGCTGTCCAGGTGGTGGAGAAGAGGGCCTTGCCCTTGAGCGCTTGGCCTCTCTCTTGCCACAGAGCTAATTTGTCTGCGACTGACACACAACCTGCCTGTCCCCGCTTTCGTCATAGCTCAGGGACCAGCAGCTCTCCAAGATCCTTGCTGGCATCCTGTGCCAGGCTGGGACAACTGAGGCACCACCCAGTGGACCAAGCAACTACCAGGTTCCCAGCTCTCAGTTATGCTCCTGCCGTTGTTACTGGTTTAAGCAGACTTTTTTTTTTTTGGTTTTTCGAGACAGGGTTTCTCTGTGTAGCCTTGGCTGTCCTGGAACTCACTTTGTAGACCAGGCTGGCCTCGAACTCAGAAATCCTCCTGCCTCTGCCTCCCAAGTGCTGGGATTAAAGGCGTGCGCCACTACCGCCCGGCTTAAGCAGACTTTTAAAGTGTGTGCGCGCTTTACAGTGGATGCAGATCCGCGCCCTGCACACAGGCGCCTGTGGAGACTCCCTTTCCCTCCACATGCGCACCCGGCTGTATCTACGCCTTCATCCCCACAGACAAGGACATCCGACCCCGTTCGGTGACCGCGCATGTGCAGATGCCTCTCACAACCTCAGGGCTGACTCTGCCTCAGAGGGCTTAGTAGGACCTTGGGCAGGTCACAGCCCCTCCCTGTCACATTTCTTTTCTGGTTAAAAACAGGGACCCCATTTTCAGAGAGATCAAGGACCAGTGACTGACCCAGTTCCAGGAATGTGGTTTTTTTAAAAAAACCTGGTGTGCCTTTTCTCACCCAGGGGGTTCCGGACCATCCTGCCCAAAAGCCCCTCAACCCTTCTGTGACCTCAGGGGTTAGGAGTCCCACAAAATGCCGGTTCACCTCCTTGACCAGTGACTAACAATGTCTAGGTGTCTTCACTCCCAAAAGATGAATTCCGGGAAAGGAAGGATGGAGAGAGGGTAGGAGGGGAAGGAGGAGGGAGAAGAAGGGTTGGGTTCAGGGAGGAGGAGGGGGAGGAGGAGGAGGAGGAGGGAGAGGAGGAGAAGGAGGAGGGGGAGGAGGGGGAGGAGGAGGAGGAGGGTAGAGATGGAGCTGCAAGTCCCGCACCTGCCTCTTGAGCCACGGCCGCCCCCGTGGGTATGCTCTGTCGCCACCTGGTGGTGAGGCTGAGTAGGTGCACCCTCATCTGGTCCATCGCCATCCCTAGTCATGGCAGAAACCAGCTGGTGGCCGGTCCCACAAACCTATTAGGTTCAATAGTTCAAAACCTGTGGTTGCGACCACTTTGATAGAAAACCTTTTCACAAGGGTCACCTAAGACCAACGGGAAGCACAAATATTTACATTACAATTCACAAAGAGCAGCAACATTACAAAAATAATTGTTTTGGGTTTCTCTGTGTAGCCCTGGCTGTCCTGGAACTCATTTTGCAGACCAGGCTGGACTCGAACTTGCAGAGATCTGCCTGCCTCTGACCCCCGAGTGTTGGGCTTAAAGGAGTGCATCACCACCTCGGAAATATTTTTGTGGTTGGGGGTACCCACAATGTGAACTATTAGGAACCACTACTTTAGGTCTTCTGGGTCTCAGATGCTGGAGGTTGCCCCGCTGGAGTCTACAGGAAACATAACCTGGCTGTTTCTACCTCTTTTTACAGGAATGGAGAGAGATTGAGACTATTCCATTCTATAGCCCAGGTTGACCTGAACTCACAGTCAGTCATCCTCCTGCCTCAGCTGCCAGGATTGCAAGTGTGGGCCCCTGCCCTCTTTAACAGATGGAATGTGTGCTACTCTGAGTCTGGGGCCTTACTGTTAGCAGAGTTAAGGGTGAGCGCTTAGATCCTGGCAGCCTTAACCCAAGCCACCTGCTCTTAGCAGGCCACAAATCCTGGAGCTCAGGATTAGAGACAGATACCCAGCCAGAGTTACAATGGTGAGACTCTGTCTCAGAAATAAATAACTAGACAGTCGTGATGAAAAGCAGAAAAGGGAGATTTATTCGGCACTGAAACGAGATACAAGGAGGCCCAGTGACCCTCAAGTCCATCTTTAGGGCTCCAATGTGAGGTTTAGGTTTAATGGAGGTCATGAGGTACGCATAGCCGCATTGGTAAGCAGTCCAGGTCATAGCGTGGCCATGCCCATCACTGACCCAGAGCTGTCCCGGCTCCAGTCTCTCCTGCAAGGTGGTCTGGCCATTGTCAGGACCCTGTGAAAATGTCTTCCTGGAGGATATATTCCTCTCTAGCTGGTACACAGGCTCCGGGCGGTTCCTTCTCCCAGCATGAAAATCCTGGGGACACCCCAATGCTTTGGGGACCATTGTCTCTATAGTCTGATGGTCAAAGGGGGTTGCTTTGGAAGGACATTACATCATCAGTCCTCTCCACCAAACGAAGTGAAGAAGCCGTGCCCTTTCCAGAAACGAGTAACTGGTGGCTCAGAGAAGTTAAGTGACTGACACAAAGTCACACAGCAAGGGGGCAGCATAGTCAGGTCTCCAGCTTGAGGCTGCGTCACAAGGCCTCTACACTAGTGGTCCCCACTCTGCCTGAAACCATGCGCTTCACCTGCAGAGAGCCTGGAAGGATGCTGTCAGTGGCAGGGTGGGGGAGGGGAGCATCACAAGGGGCCTCAGGAGCCCCTAAACCAGCTCCTAGAGTTCCACACTCCCAGCCTCCCTGCCCTTGGGACGCTGTGGGAGCTTGCAGACAGGATGCCAAGCACAGGCGCATCCCCAGTCTGCCATGAACTAGCGGGGCCACCTCGGACGGGCCACTCTGCCTATAAAACAGTCACCAGAGCACCTGTCACCTAAGTGCCTTAGTGAAAGCACAGTCACAAAGCCTGGGTGCCCGGAGCCCACCCGCTGTCCATGGATGCCACAGCTCCTGTCTCCCCAGCCCTGTCATTCTTCCTGAAGCTGCTGGCCGCTCCCCGAGAGGAGAATACATCTTTTTCTGTTAGGATTGATTCTCCATTGGGATGGACTGTCCAGGGCACTGCCCAGGGTAGACACACGATGCCAGATGGTCAGTCAGAGTAACATGGCCTCAAAGATTATGGACCCTTCACGGTGAGCCTGTGGAGGGTCTCCTGTGGGATGTGTTAGGTGGGCATGTTCTTCTGTCTCCCACTGTATTAGGGTTCTCTAGAGTCACAGAACGTATGGGCAGTCTCTATATAGTTTGTTGATGACGTACAGTCTGTAGTCCAACTCCCCAACAATGGTCAGCAGCAGCTGTGGTTGGAAGTCCAAGGATCTAGCAGTCGCTCAGTCCCACAAGGCAAGCAGGCAAAGAAGAGAGAGAGAATCTTCCTTCTTCCAATGTCCTTATGTAGGTCTCCAGCAGAAGGTGTGGCCCAGATTAAAGGTGTGTGCCACCACGCCTAGATCTGGGACTTGCTTTGACCTTGAACTCAGAGATCTCCCTGTCTTAATCTTCTGGGATTCATAGCCACTATGCCTCAAGATCTCCATGCGGAGATCCAGGTCAGAAACTTGTATCTCCCAGCCTCCAGATTAGGATCATGGGTGAGCCTTCCAATTCTGGATTGTAGTTTATTCCAGACATAGTCAAGTTGACAACCAGGAATAGCCACTACACTTGCCCACCATCAGGAGAGTCCTCCTGGCTTTTCCTGGGCTCCGTGGTCTTTACTCAGGACCTCTGAGGCCTGATGAGAACATGTCTTGGGGACAGCTCGGGGAGGAAGACATCACTCAACCTCACGGACTCTTCACGTGAACATGTGGTAATGTGGCTCTGGTGGTTCTCAGAGGATGGAAACAGTAGACATGATGAGGGACTAGGAGCTAAACAGACTCTCGGGTAGGCAGACAGATAGGGAGAGGGGCTGCTGCTCAGTAGTAGGGGTGGTGAATTTCCAAGATGGCTGGCAGGTATCTTTCTTTCCCTCCTGACTTGGGCTTTTGTCTCTTACCAGCCTGCTGATTGTCTGACTCAAGTTCAAGGCCTGCTTAGGACTTGAAATACAGTGGTTCTGGCCCAATCAACTATCCTGGTGTGTGTGTGTGTGTGTGTGTGTGTGTGTGTGTGTGAGAGAGAGAGAGAGAGAGAGAGATTTAATTTAAATCTTTAACTGAGCCCAGCAGCAAAGGCAGAGACAGGCTGATCTCTGAGTTTGAGACCAGCCTGGTCTACAGGGCTAGTTCCAGAACAGTTAAGGCCACACAGAAAAGCCCAATCTCAAAATAATCTTTAACTGCTTGAGAAAAGCAAACCCAACCGAGACACCTAGACAGTGTCATTTGGGGACTCATGTTGGATTTCTTCTGAAGACTGTATCTTTATAACACAGCCCAGCCTGGTTCACACTTAGCAATGACCCAAAGGGATCTTTGGCCAAGATGTTCCAGGATTCTTTTGTTAGGAGGACAGGGGTGGGGGTAGGGAGTTAAAACAGAGTCTCAGTGTATAACCTTGGCTGTCCTGGAGCTCATTATGTAGACCAGGCTGGCCTCAAACTCAGAGATCCACCTGCCTCCGCCTCCCGAGTGCTGGGATTAAAGGCGTGCGCCACCACTGCCCTGCAAGAGATCCACTTTTGGAAACCCTGAAAATTGTGGACTTGGTTCTCTGTGGCCAGGCCAGAGGAAGAGAAAGCCAGAGACAGCAGCATTCAGTCGGCTTCTAAATTCCGACTACTCCCGAGGTGGTTTGAGTGGGAAATGTCCCCCAGAGGCTCAGCTCTTTGAACACTTGGTCGCCAGTTGGTGGAGCTGTTTGGGGAGGAGACCCAGCCTAGCTGGAGGCCTTGTGTCACAGAAGGGGCTTCAGGGTTCAGGGATGGGCTAGGCAAGAGCTCTATCAACTTCGGATACCACTGAGGCTAGTTGGAGGCTCCTGAGACGTGGGGACTGTGTCACTCCTCACGGTCCTCACTGCCCTGGGCTAATGTGGGCGCAGGTCCCTCTATCCGCTCCGCGGCCTCTCACTGATCCTGGCAGCTGGCTATGGAGACAGCAGTGGGCTGCAGTGGGGCTGGACCTGGCCCCTCCTACCTTGTAGGGAAAGACAGATAATGACCTAAGTCCTGTGAGCAGTAGGTCGCTTAGGCAACCCCGCTCTTGGCAAACGCTGCAAAGATGCCTGTGTAGGGAGCACTACTGCAGGTGCTCCAGGCTCTCAGGGTTTTTTGTTGGTTATTTGCACCCATCAGTGGAGTGCTCCGCTCCCTGACGCGGCTCCCGGGGGTTTAAAAGCCCACCAGGAGGAAGTCACCCTTCCAACGAGGGAACGAATTTCATAGATGGAGAAGCTGTAGCAGTTCAAGGAGGGCAGTTGTCGGTGGCCTCCAGGCTGGGATGTGTGTTGCGGGACACACATGCAGTTTGTTCCTGGCTGAAGCTTTCTCCGCGGTCCCTCCCGGATCCTTCGCTTCTTCGCCGCTAGGGGGAGGCAGGGAGCCTAATGTTAAGTGCAGTTTCCCGGTCTGTCATCCGTCATCGGTCACCCCCACACCAACCCCGTTTCCTGATCCGTGACAGAGGGCTATGGGATCTGCCGGACAGAGGGTCCCGGGAGCATGGCAGGTACTTCACAAAGTATCTCTCAGTCAGTTGCTAGAATTCTCCCGTGTTAAGTGCAGTTAGCCACAGAGGGGGAAGGGCATGTGTCTACTGCTGTTTGAAGCTAGGGACTAAACTTAACAAGAAAATACCAGGAGCGAGCCTAGAGACGGCTCAGCAGTTAAGAGCACCCTCTTCCCTTGCAGAAGACTGGGTTCAGTTCCCAGCATCCATTTGGCAGCTCACAACCATCTGTAACTTCTAGTTCCAGATCACTCGGACGATCTCTTTCACCCCCCCCCGAGGGTAAAACATCCACGCAGCAAAAATGAATATTGTTTTCTAAAAACGATATTGTAAAAATAAAAAAATACAGGGCCCGTAGTAGGCGTCTGGTCTGGATTCACCGAGAGCGAGCTCTGCAGGTTTAGGCAAGTGACTTACATTGTGAGTCATGGGAAGGAACTTGGAGCTAAGGCGAACTTGGGGGACCAGGCAATCTCTGTCTTCTGAAAGCTGATTTTAGAAAAGCAGCTAAATGTATGTGGAATTGAGTCTGGTGACTAAGGCCAGGCAGGGATCTGGTTGAGAAATGTCCCTTTGAGTTCAAAACAAGGTGTAATTATAGAGCCCAAGCCTGTTTGTCCTGCAGTCTGGGAGGCAATCAGATCAACGCTCCCAGAGCCTTATCTATGTCCCAGACCTGACTCTTGTCCTGCACTGGACGCTCAAAATCCTAAAGTCACCTCTGACCCACCTGAGTCCCCTTCCCATGCCCCAAGCCATTAACCCTCAGAGGTCTGCTTTTCTCAGTCCCTTTGGGGACAGCCCCTGCCCGAGCTGACTTTAGAGAATTACAATGTTGCTGTCAAGGGGGAGGGAATGTTAATATGTTCTACTCAAGATGACTCAAAAAATTATTCATTTTTATTTATTAGGTTTTTTTTTTTTTTTTGGTTTTTCGAGACAGGGTTTCTCTTTGTAGCCCTGGCTGTCCTGGAACTCACTTTGTAGACCAGGCTGGCCTCGAACTCAGAAATCCTCCTGCCTCTGCCTCCCAAGTGCTGGGATTAAAGGCGTGCGCCACCACCGCCCGACTAAATTTGCACCATACGGTCTCAGTTTTGCCTTTTTTTTTTTTTTTTTTCGTTTTTCGAGACAGGGTTTCTCTATGTAGCCCTGGCTGTCCTGGAACTCACTCTGTAGACCAGGCTGGCCCCGAACTCAGAAATCCACCTGCCTCTGCCTCCCAAGTGCTGGGATTAAAGGTGTGCGCCACCACCACCCGGCAATTATTAGGTATTTTTAACTGATTTATTTTTTTTATTTATGTGAGTACACTGTAGCTGTCAGACATACCAGAAGAGGGCGTCAGATCCCATTACGGATGGTTCTGAGCCACCATGCAGTTGCTGGGATTTAAACTCAGGACCTCTGGAAGAGCAGCCAGTGCTCTTAACCACTGAGCCATCCGTAATGGGATCCGATGTCCTCTTCTGGTGTGTCTGAAGACAGGAACAGAGTATTCATATACATAAAATAAATCAGTAAATCTTTAAAATGTGGCCTGGAGTGATAGATAGCTCAGTGGTTAAGGCAGAAACTCCTCCCTCAGGGGACCCAAGTTCTGTTCCCAGCCCCCACACTGGGCACTGGGTAGTTCCCATGTGTCTGCCACTCCAGCTCTGGGACCCACAGTCTTTGGATCTCCGTCCATGTACACACAGCACACACACACACACACACACACACACACACACACACATTGCATAATTCAAAATAGTCTGACAGGTGCTAGCGCATACCTTAAATCCCAGCTCTCAGGAGGCAGAGGAAGGTGAATCTCTGTGGGTTCAAGGCCAGCCTGGTCTACACAATGAGTTCCAGGCTAGCCAGTAAGACCAGAGTCTAAATAAATAAATAAACAAACAAACAAATAAATAAATGCACAATGGCACACACCTGTCATCCCCGTACTTGGAAGACCCAGGCAAGAGGATCAGGAGTTCAGTGACAGTAAAATTGAGGCTAGCCTGTGCTACATGATATCCTGTCTAAAAAAAGAAACTAAAATAATAATGAACATAAAAACACAAGAGGAAGGTCTGGATCTGGGCCCAGTTCAGCAGCCCCCCCCCCTCTGGCTGACACCAAACAAAGCAAGTTAATTTGTGTCCTCCCGACTCAGTTTCTCTACCCGTAAAGTGGTGATCATCTCTGGCCCAGCTATTTGGTGACTCTCCTGTGAGCCCCAGGTAAAATAAAAAAAAAAAAATGCTATGTGAAATCAAACCCTGGTCAAGATGTGTGATGTGTGCAGTGGGGCAGGGCTAGGCAGCAGGCCCTGAAGAAGGGCACCCCTCTCCTCCAGGATACCAACACCATGTGGTTATGCAGGGTTATTTTTTTTTTAAAGATTTATTTATTATATGTAAGTACACTGTAGCTGTCTTCAGACACACCAGAAGAGGGCATCCGAACTTATCACAGAAGGTTGTGAGCCACCATTTGGTTGCTGGGAATTGAACTCAGGACCTCTGGAAGAGCAGATGGTGCTCTTAACCACTGAGCCATCTCTCCAGCCCCCAAGGCTCCAAACCTTTAAACGTGTGTTTCTCAAGCCAAGCAAGGCAAGCCTGTAATCCTACACTAGGGAGGCAGAGGCAGGCAGATCTCTGGGAATTAATTCAAGGCTAGCTTGGTGTCTACATAGCAAGTTCTAAATGAGCCAGAGCTGCATAGTGAAACCTTGTCTTTAGAAAAAAAAAGGAGCTGGGGAAAATGGCTTACAAAGGGCATGCGCTGCCACACGCTGGAAGGAAATTTGTCGTCGGGACCTCTTCGCACATGAACCTTGGCATATCCCACCCACACATGCAATAAATAAATGTAAACATTTTAAATGAGCATATACCAGACTGAGTATGGTGTCGCATGCTGGCAGTCCTTGCACTTACGAGCCTGGAGACTCTTGGGTCCCAGGCTAGCCTACACAGGAGGGCCCTGGCTATAGAGTGAGACCCTGTCTGGGGAAAGAGAGAGGGAAATACAGTCTGGAGGGCCAGTTTGGCCTTTTACCCTCCAGTACCAGCACCACTGACATCTTAGGAAGTGTGTTGGGTGGAAGGTGGTATCTTTTTCTTCCAGGCCGCTGTACTGAGAAGAGCTGGGCTCCTGATCTTCCCCTTCAATGGTTGAGTCCATGGGGCTGGAACATCTTATCCTCAGAGGTGCGTCCTGGTGGCCTCTTTGCCCCGAAGGTGGGGAGAAGCTGAGCGGAGATTAGCTGGGGAGCAAGGGAGGCCGGGAGCTGCGAGTCACCAGAGAGAGAGGGGCGGTGGCTGTGACAGGCACAGAGGCACCATGCCACTGCAGGAGGAGACCCTTCGGGAAGTGTGGGCCTCAGACAGGTGGGAGCCCCCACATTGCCCCACCTGAACCCCAAACCCTAGTTTCTGGGCCGCAGTGGGGAAGGGGAGAGTAGACCGCAAGAGGGGAAACAACCTGGTTCCTTTGTACCTTCAGCGGCCATGAAGAAGACTGGCTGAACCCTGAGCCCCCGCTGCGCCCCAAACAGGTGTGTCACCCGGTTTGGGGGATTGGAAAGGAGGGGCGAAGATGTTCTGGTGTACATAGGATGCTGGGCTGCCCCAGAGGTCCTCTCACCAGCACCCTGCAACTCTTAGCTTGAAGAGTTTAGAAGAAGAAAGTGGGGTTAGGATGTGGGGTGCCCAGAAGGACTTGGGGGGCTTTGGGTTTTACAAGTGACTACCATGCATGGATAGGATATTCACCCGGAGCAGGGGCTACAACACCCCTTGGGATAATCCGAGGCTATTTCTGGTGGCTCCAAGGGATTAAAGGGGGATGGGAGTCCTACAGTCCCCTCCTCTCCCCATGACCCGCTATTCCGCAGCGACCCGCCCAGGGACAGAAGTTGAGGAAAAAGAAACCCGAGACCCCTGAGTCCCCGGAATCCAAACCCAGTCGTAAAGCTGGGGGTGAGTCCTGGGGGGGGGAGGCGAGCGGGAAGGTGCGGGTGCGGGAGGCTGAAGTGGGGACCTCCAGGCCAGGATCCTGCTGAGCCCGAGGTCTGGCCCCAGCTGGGCGCAGGAAGCACGGGGAGTCGCCCGCAGACCCCGCCGAGCCTCGCCCTGCGCAGACAGTCTACGCCAAGTTCCTTCGGGACCCCGAGGCCAAGAAGCGGGACCCCAGGGAAACCTTCCTGGTTGCCCGTGCTCCAGACGTGGGAGGCGGTGAGTGACTGGGAGGGAGGGGGAGGGAGGGAGGGGGAGGGAGGGAGAGAGGGAGGGAGGGACAGCAGGTGCCAGCTGGCCCGGGGAAGCAGGTATCACCCCCCCCCCCCAGCAGCCAAACAGCGGAGGGGGTAGGGGGCCTGCTCTCCCCCACTCGCTGCAATATAGGGAAACTGAGGCAGCAGGAGTTCAACCTTGAACTGCGGTAGCCATAAGTACTCCAGATGTGTCAGAAGAAGCCACACAAGGGCAAGTGGGAATGGTGGGAAGGCAGATTGGGATACACAGATAGACAGACAGGTCAGGAAGGTGACAGGGAGTCTGAGCAGCTTGCCACGCACCACAATCCACCGCAGGAAGGTGCCGGGAGGCCCGCAGCACCCTGCAAGGACTAAACCTCTGGAGCCTGATTTATCAGAGAATTTCTCTCCACAGAGGAGGAATCGGAGGAGGATTCAGATGACAATGGTGATGATGATGATGATGAAGAGGAAAAGAAAGAGGGGGAAAAAGAGAAAGGTTCTCTGCCTCCCAAGAAAGCACCCAAGGAGAGAGAGAGGAAAGCCAAGGCTCTGGGCCCAAGCGGTAGGTGCAGGGAGCACCCAGGAGCCCATGAACAGGCTGAGAGTCCTCTGGAGGGGCTGGTGAGACCCCAAGGCTCCCCATCACCTTCAACTTTGTGAAGAGGCTGTACCTCCTCCCCCTCCACACACTGGTGGTCCCTAAGGAGACCTAAGGAGACCAGTTCTCAGGGCTGCTACAAACCACAGAGGTGCACTGCGCTGTGCAGGAGGACTCTGATATATGTTTTTCGAGCCAGGGTTTCTCTGTGTAGCCCCTGGCTGTCCTGGAACTCACTCTGCAGACCAGACTGGCCTCTAACTCAGAAATCCTCCTGCCTCTGCCTCCCAAGTGCTGGGATTAAAGGCGTGCACCACCACTGCCTGACTAGCGTTATAATTTTTATTTCTTTTTTTAAAGATTTATTTATTTTATGTATATGAGTACACTGTAGCTGTACAGATGGTTGTGAGCCTCCATGTGGTTGCTAGGAATTGAATTTAGGATCGCTGCTCGCTCTGGTCAACCCTGCTCACTCTGGCCCAAAGATTTATTTATTTTTATAAATAAGCACACTGTAGCTGTCTTAAGACACACCAGAAGAGGGAGTCAGATCTCATTACCGATGGTTGTGAGCCACCATATGGTTGCTGGGATTTGAACTCAGGACCTTCAGAAGAGCAGTTCTTAACCGCTGAGCCATCTCTCCAGCCCATAATTTTTTATTTTTTATTTTTTTAATTTTTAAAATTTTTTTCGAGACGGGGTTTCTCTGTATAGCCCTGGCTGTCCTGGAACTCACTCTGTAGTCCAGGCTGGCCTTGAACTCAGAAATCTGCCTGCCTCTGCCTTCCAAGTGCTGGGATTAAAGGCATGCGCCACCACTTCCCGGCCAGCCCATAATTTTTATAAAGTAGATAAAAGTAAAAAGAAATCTAAGGCTAAAGACACTGATGGCGCCAGGCCTGGGCGCATGCCCAGGAAGGTCGGGTTAGAAATGTGTGGGATGCTGGAACCGGGTCTCTGTGGAGGAGCAGAGGCGAAAGGGGCTGGGAAGGGTCCCTGCAGGAGACGCTGAAGGAGACTCCGGAGGCTCCTGCGAAGGCCTAGGGTTGTTAAGCGGGTTCCTAGCCAGATCATTTTTCAGACTTAGACAAAAAGTTAACACAAGACCAACAGACCCTCGTCTGGTTTTGGCACCCTAGGGACTTGAAGCTGGATAGAAGGTGGCCCTCAGCCCCAAAAGGTTCCTTCCTTCCCTGACCCCGCCCCCCCACCCCCCACCCCCGCAAATCTCCTGTTCTAGGGGATGTAGGAAGCCCTGACGCCCCTCGCAAACCGCCCCGAACCAAGAAGAAGGAGGTAGGGGAGGGAACCAAGACGAGAAAGGCAAAGAAAAAAGGTAAAAACGGGACGCGGGGAGGGGGAGGGAGCGGCACTGGGTGTGGCGCAGGGGTGACTCCTTGTTTCCTCTCTGCAGGGTCTGGGGAGACTGAGAAGGACCCCGCGGGGAGCCCAGCAGCGGTGAGGAAGAAGATCCCAGCAGCTATGTTCCTGGTTGCAGAAAGTGGCGCAGCTGAGAAGGGTGTGAAGAAGAAAGGTGGGGGTGGCTCAAGGGGGCCGGGACCGTGGACGTTGTGTGTGTGCAGCGCCCCGTGACGGGTGTGGGTGAGAGCTAGACCACACGGGGCAGGCTTCTTGATACCCCTGATCGCCAGGCTCTGACCAAAGAGGATTATGGGTATTGGAAAAACCTGGCCAGCTGGGGTGAGGGGTCCACAGCCTTTCTCCTCCATGCTCAGGGCCCCCCAAAGGCTCAGAGGAAGAGAAGAAGGAGGAAGAGGAAGAGGAGGAAGAGGAGGATGCATCCGCAGTAAAGAACAGCAACCAGAAGGGCAGAGCGAAGGGAAAAGGCAAAAAGGTTGTGACCCGAGGGGCGCGGGGGTGGGGTGGGGGGACTTCCGGGAAGATCAGGTTCTTGGGAACGGAAGAGACAGGGAACCCACGGGCTTCGGCTGGGCTTCGGCTGTCCAAGCCTCCTCTCTGCAATACAACCATCATATAGCTCCCACTTAGAGGGCCTGTGTACTGGAGAGGCTGAGCAGGCGGCAGCAGGGCAGGTTTTTTTGGAGGGGGGAGGGGCGCATATAAGGTCTTGCAATGTAGCCCAGGCTACCCTGGAACTCTGGTACTAGGATTACAGGTGTGAGTACTAGGATTCCAGGCTTCCTCGAGGCACACCTTACACACCTTTGGGAACACACCTTTGAGGGACTGAAAGTTGGCTAGCTGGACCAGTTTTAAAATGCGCCACTCTGCTAGTCTGAGGTCACCCTCTGGGCCCCGTAGCCTCCCAGTCCCCGATCTCTGAGCACATGCACATGGGGAGGGCAGACAGCAGGATCCGGTGTTCAGAGCTAGCCACATGAGACCCTGCCTCAAAAATAAAATAGGGCCAGAAAGGAGGGAGGGAGGGAGGGAGGGAGGGAGAGAGAGAGAGAGAGAGAGAAAGCAAACAAGCAAGATGGGCAGCGGTGGTGCTTGCCTTTAATCCCAACACTCCCACTCCAAAGGCAGAGCCAGCGGACCTCTGTGAGCGCCAGACCAGCCTGGTCTACAGAGTGAGTTCTAGGATAGCCAGAGCTACACAGAGAAACCCTGTCTCAAAACCAACCAACCAAACCAAATAAATAAATAAATAAACAAACAAATACAGGGCTGGAGACGGCTCAGCAGTTAAGAGCATTAGATGCACTTACAAAGGAACCAGATTGGATCCCAGCACCCACGGAGCTCTTTACAACCTTTGTAACTCCAGTTCCAGGGGCCCCCCGATGCCCTCTACTGAACTCCGAAGGCACCAGGCACGCACACATGAGACACACAGCCATGCACGTAGGCAGAACAAGTCACACACACACACACACACACACACACACACACACACACACACACATCTTTAAATAGTCAATTGATCGCTGGCTGCCAAGGGCTCCAGAATGTTCCCCGAAGTACAGAGGCTATCCCGATTGGACGGTCTTTCACCGTCACATCAGACATGTTGCTAAATGCTTTGAAGGACAAGGCAGACACACACACTTGAGTATGAAGTTAATCCGGAGGCCTGGCTGAGACTGTCGACCACAGCACCTCTAACCAGAAAGCAACATGCCAGGTGGTGGTGGCGCAGGCCTTTAATCTCAGCACTTGGGAGGCAGAGGCAGGCGGATTTCTGAGTTCGAGGCCAGCCTGGTCTACAGAGTGAGTTCCAGGACAGCCAGGGCTACACAGAGAAACCCTGTCTTGAAAACAGAAACAAAACAAAACAAACAAACAACAACAACAACAAAACCAAGAAAGCAACATGGAGTCAGCCCTGATCCAAGCTTGCGTGTTGATAGTTTGTGGAGGAGTGTCAGGTCTTCAGGGATGGGTTCCCATTAACCCACATCCGTGTGACTGGTGGTCACAGGATTTTACCTCAGGTGGAAGCAGCCCTTGGAGCAGCAGGCTTTTGAAATCACAGGTGTTAGAAATGTTTGAGTAAGCCTTCCCAGCCCACATTCCACACATCATCTGGTGTTTCCCAAGTTTCTTCTGAAACAGGCTGGAGTCCACTCAAGATGGTCATTTGCCCCTTGGCAATGGGCCCCCAGGCTGAACCTTACCTCACACACACTGTAGGACCGCCCTCAGCAAAGGGCTGCTATCCTAGATAACTCCTGAAGCCTCAGGTGCTGAAACCTCAGCCTGATAGGTCCGTCTGTCCCCTGAGGGACTTGAGTCCCAGTTCCCCTCCTGTGACAAACAGGGCAGGGGGTGAAAGGGCACCAGGGCTCACCCTGCCTCCAAGAGCAAAGGGAGCTGACAGGTTCATGAGTCAGCTACGTCTTGCCGAGTAACAAACAGACCCCCACACTTCAGCGTCTTCAGGGGACGAGCTTTTCCTTGCTTAGTTTCTGAAGATCATAAATCTAGGGACAGTGTCACAGAACCGTGAGGGCTCAGGGCTGTAGTCCCTCGAAAGCCCAACAAGGAACGGACAGTTTCTACAGCGGTTATGCTATTGGTTAGAGACCTCTCTTCCGCTCCATATAGACTGATCCTGTGCGCACGGCACAACCCCAGTTTCTATACGATAGGGAGAGCTACCCACCCCCTGTGTTAAGGGGAATGAAGAAAGTTGTTACTTGGAGAGCTAGTCATGGTGGTACAGACTTCTACTCCAAGCTCTGGGAAGCTAAAGAGGGTTTCAGTGAGGCCGGCCTGGGGTACAGACTTTGAGGCCCTATATAGTGAAACTCTATCTCAAATAAACGAAATCAGGGCTGGAGAGATGGCTCAGTGGTTAGAGCACTGGCTGCTCTGGTAGAGGACCTGGGTTTAGTTCTCAGCACCCAAGTGGTCACTCACACCAACACATAATGGTAGTTCCAGGGATTCCCATACCCTCTTCTGACCTCCAAGGGCACCAGGCACACGTGTGGTCAAAAACTCATATATATTACAAAACAAAAACAAAAAAAAAACAAAAAAACAAAAGACAAAAGGCCATCCCCAGCACAACGGGGCTGGTCATGGTAGGTTGTGCTATCCCAGAACTTAGGAGATAAAGGGAGGAGCATCAAGAGTTTGAGGCTAGCCTGGGCTACATGAGACTCAATGAAAATGAAAATAAGAATGTTATATCCAGCTGACAGACCTTTGGTGGTAGAACCTGGACTCAAACTGGGACTGCTTGTACTTAAGCTAAATAGTTATAATATATATTATACGTCACAGAATTCCAGAACCTTCTATCATGGGGCTGGGCTGCTGGGACTGTGGGGGAACGAGGTCCCTCAGCTCCCAGGCCTGGGTGCGAGACCTCGCTCTTTTCTCCCTCCAGAAAGTGGTAAGTGGTGGTCTGACCTGCCTGGGGTGCAGAGACGGGTCCTATGGAGCGGGGTGCCCTGGCTGATGCACCGTCTGCCTATGCAGAAGGAGGATAGAGCCCCATCTCCCCCCGTGGAAGTGGGTGAACCCCGGGAGTTTGTGCTGCAGCCAGCACCCCAGGGCCGGGCAGTCCGCTGCCGGCTGACACGGGACAAGAAGGGCATGGACCGCGGCATGTACCCATCCTACTTCCTGCATCTGGACACAGAGAAGAAGGTCCTGAGAAAGGGGGTGGGGCGTGTCTCGGGCTGGGGGCGGTGTCGAGGGCTGGGGGTGTCTAGGGTTGGGGGGTGTCTAGGGCTTGGGTGTCTATGGTCTCTCAGGTCCCCCAGTTCCATCTGCCTCACTCTGTTACCCCTCTGTCCCCTTCTCTTCAGGTGTTTCTCCTGGCCGGCAGGAAACGCAAGCGAAGTAAGACGGCCAACTATCTCATCTCCAGCGACCCCACCAACCTGTCCAGGGGAGGGGAGAATTTCATCGGGAAGCTGAGGTGCAGGGGCGCTCCTGTTCCTCTATGGGTGGCAGAGTGCCCCCACGTGGGGTGCTCCAGAGACATCTCCACATTCTGACATGCGTAGATCTCTTGGGGACCTTGTCTAGATGGTTTTGGGGGGTGGAGGGTGGCTTGCCAACACCTCCCCCAGGGGATAGGGAGTGTGTAGACATGACCAAGGCTCTCATAGAGAAGGACTCTAGCCCCATGCAGGCAAAGCCAGGTCTATGGCCCTCGTCATTGAGAGTTAACACCACATAGAATCTTCTCTAGGGAGGTTATACTACAGGGCGTGGTGGTGTGTGCTGCTGGGAACGAAGTATCAGGAGTTCAAGGTCATGACTGTGTAAGGAACTTGAGGTCAGCCTGGGCTACAGTAGACCCTGTCAGAGAGAGAGAGAGAGAGAGAGAGAGAGAGAGAGAGAGAGAGAGAGAGCGCTCAGTTGAACCACGTTCGGTCCCAGTACCACGTAAATCAGGTGTCATGGAACATGTCTATAAAACCAGCACTTGGGAGGTAGAGGCAGGAGGATCCTTGGCTCTACAGTAAGTTCAAGTTTAACAGGTGCTCCTGAGACACTGCCTCACACCCTGAATCCCAGCACCAGCAGCAGGCAGAGTTTGATGAGTTCAAGGTCAGCCTGGTCTATACTGTGCGACCGTCTCGAAAGCAAAAGCGATACTTACTGAGTGAATGAACAAGAAAGGGGGGACTCAGTGTCACCAAAGTAATTTTCCATATGGCCGTCCAGCTACTCTGAGGGCTTACTTATTTTGCTTCCCTATTTAACAAAAGGCAAGTAGGGGCCTCCCTGAGCCTCAGACACAGTTCTAAACACTTTCCAAATAGTAGCCAAATGTTGTATTTTCTTAAGAACCAAACCGGAGGGGGACTGTAGCTGTTCTGATTTACAGGTGGGGAAGCTGAGGGCCACACAATGGCAAAGGGGACGAGGGGCTTGCCACCAAGCCTGATGACAGGAGTTCAATCCCAGGGACCCACATGACAGAAGGAGAAAACTGAGTCCTCAGAGTTGTCCTCTGACCTCTGCTGTGTACATGACCACACATGTACACACACACACACAGACATACACACAGTCACACATATACACATACACACAGATAAACATACACACACAGACACACACACACACACACACACACACTCAATAAGTCAATTTAAAGAATAATCAATGCCAAGTAGGACACCTGAGACTTTTCTGTTTCCTAGGGCCACACAGATGGAGCCGACATTTGAATGATTTGTTTTATTCTTCCTTAATCTTATTAGTCTGGGTGTGGCGTGTGCAGACACAGACACAGTTCATGTGGAGGTCAGAGGACAACTGTGTGGGGTCAGTCTCTTTCTACCTTTGTGTGGATCTCAGGGATTGAACCTGGGTCCTCAGGCTTGTGTTACAGACACTAACACTTTGCCAGTCTCACTTTTTCCTTTTTTTTTTTTTGAGACAGGGTCTCATGTAGCCCAGGCTAGTTTGGACCTCACTACATGCTGGGTGATGACCTTGGATTCCTGATCTTCTGCCTCCACCCACCAAATGCAGCTGTTTCTGCCACATCTGGCTGTGTTTTTCCTGCTGCTGGGGATTGAATTCAGGGCCTGAGGCATGCAAAGAAGGCTTAGCAGGGTGCCACTGAGCCCCACGGCCAGATTGTCTCAAAAATAACAATGATAAATAATAATCGTCATCTTAAAAGCTCTTTTTCCAAAAAAAAAAAAAAAAAAAAGAAGAAGTAAAAGCCGGGCGGTGGTGGTGCACGCCTTTAATCCCAGAACTTGGGAGGCAGAGGCAGGAGGATTTCTGAGTTCGAGGCCAGCCTGGTCTACAAAGTGAGATCCAGGACAGCCAGGGCTACACAGGGAAACCCTGTCTCAAAAAACCAAAAAAAAAAAAAAAAATAGCTCTTTTTCCCTTTAAGGGAAGCCTGGATCAGGACACTTGTCTCCCTTACTCCCGGGACACAGCCTGCCTCTTGCTCTTGAACTGGGAGGCTGTGGGAAGGCTCTTGGGGTAGGAGGTGGGAGGTTCTCCTTCCCTCCCTCGCCTTAACCCACTTCCTTTTCCATCCTCAGGTCTAACCTCCTGGGGAACCGCTTCACGGTCTTTGACAATGGGAAGAACCCACAGCGAGGGGGAGGAGGTGACGTGGGAAGTCTGCGCCAGGAGCTGGCGGCTGTGGTCTATGTGAGAAGCCACTGTTCTCCCCCCCCCGCCTCCCCCCCCCCCGCCATGCCAGGCCCTCCTCAGGTGGGATGCATCCTGATGTCCCTCTCTGTTTCAGGAAACCAATGTTCTGGGCTTCCGAGGACCTCGCCGTATGACCGTCATCATCCCTGGAATGAACTCGGACAATGAGAGGGTCCCTATCCGGCCCCGAAATGTGAGCCTCTACTATTACACACACACACACACACACACACACACACACACACACACACACACACACACACCAGTCCCCCAGAGCCATGCTCTCTGTTCACCCCCTCAACATCAGGGCCAGGGATCCAGCTTGATCAAGGGACTCTCACAGATTCCTCTGGCCACTTGTAGAATGAGCTCAGGTCTTCTGTGCTTGAATTCATGCCAGGCACGGTGGGGCGGCACACTCCTGTAATCGCAGAACTTGGAAGGTGGAGGCAGGAGGATCAGTAATTAAGGGCCATCTGTAGCTATATAGTGAGAGAGTTCCAGGCCAGCCTGAGCTACTTGTTACACTGTCTCAATGAAACAGAGCTGGAAGGGCGGCTCAGCAGTGAAACTCTTTCAGAGGGCTTGAGGTTTGTTTTTTTGGGGGGGTGGGTGTTCTGAGGCAGAGCCTCACTATGTAGACCAGGCTGGCCTTGGGCTCACAGAGATCTGCCTGCCTCTGCCTCCAGCACACTGGGGTAAAAAGATGTGCATTGCCACGAAACCACACAATCCCTCTTGAAACTGGAATATCAGAAGAGGAGGGCAGACTGGGGACAGGGCTTGTGACAAATGAACAAAGTCTGGGAGCTATTAAGTGTTAGGGAGGGCTGGAGGGATGGCTCAGTGGTTAAGAGCACTGACTGCCCTTCCAGAGGTCCTGAGTTCAATTCCCAGCACCTACATGGTGGCTTACACCCATCTGTAATGGGATCCGATGCCCTCTTCTGGTGTGTCTGAAGACAGCTACAGTGTATTCACATAAAATAAATAAGGAGGGGAGCAGAGGCTGAGGCACATGACCATGAAAGTCATACAGATTTCAGTTGCAAGCTTCATCAGTGTCCGGGATCTAGGTTTAGGGAAATGGCATTCAGAGCAGAGAGCCTGTGCAAGGAGCCTAAGGCAGAGGTACCTGATGGGTTGAGGGCTCAGTAGGGTGACCATCAATCCTGGCTAAAGGTCACAAGGGCCGAGGTGATTCCTAGGGGTGGAAGGTGCCCGGTTAACTGGCTTTTGCTCCGAAAGGAATGAGAAGTCATAGCGGGGTTTGGGGCCGCGGGATGACACTTTAAAGAGGCAAAGTTGGAGCATGGGCAGCGTGGGATAAGAGAGAGAACTAACGGTCCTGGACTCTGTTGCTCTTGTAGGCTGGGTGAGCCCGGGATTTCAGAGACCGACGACTGGCGTGTCCCATGCCTCTCGGTGACTGGTGTCCCTTTTCTCCTTTCTGGTGAAAAGTAATAGCCCTGTCTGCTCTTAAACATCCTCTCTGCTGGAGGCTGTCCTGGGAGGACAAGCCACCCCAGGAGGCCAAGCTGGCCAGGAAGCTGGACCCTGCAGGTTCCCTGGACCCCACAGTTGCTTCTTCTAAGCCCATTCAGTAAGAACTAACATCTAATTGTGCCACGGCAGTGAGTGAGAGAAATGGGATGGGCTCACCCGGCAGGCAGGAGGAGGTGCTGGGTTCCATTCCAGTACCACAAAACCCAGGCTTCATGGTTCATGCCTGTGACCCCAGTGCTCAGGAGGTAGAGGCAGGAAGATCAGAAGTTTAAGGTTATCCTCAGCTGGGGCTGGAGAGATGGCTCAGCAGTTAAGAGCACCGACTGCTCTTCCGAAGGTCCTGAGTTCAAATCCCAGCCACTGCATGGTGGCTCACAGCCATCTGTAATGGGATCTGACTCCCTCATCTGGTGCGTCTGAAGACAGCTACAGTGTACTTAGATATAACAATAAATAAAAATTAAAAAAAATAAAATAAAAAGGTTATCCTCAGCTACACAGGGAGCCTGGACACACACACACACACACACACACACAAAGGAGGGCTTGGAGATATCTCTGTTAGTAAAGGACCCATTGCACAAGTCTAGACCCCGAGGGTACTGGGGAGCGCACAGTACCTGTAACCCAGCACTGGGCAGCAGCCCTAAAGGCATTGATCACCCAGCCTTGTCCAACCGGTGAACTCCAGGCTCAGAGGAAGACTAGAACTGGAAGGTTCTAGACCCACCAGCGGCACAAAACTCCCCTGTTGGGTTCCAGCTGCGCCTTTCCACTTTCGGCCAGAGTGTCCCCCAACAGGGCTGCTTCTTCTCAGTAGGGTTCTCCCCGCGTCGGCTGGTACCTTCTGTGGGCATGGCAGTCCAGTCTGAACAACAGCCACACACACACACACACACACACACACACACACACACACACACACACCCTGGCCCCTTGAGCAAGCCCAGCCACCTCTAACCACCCTTTCTTTGCTACCTCTCCTTGGGCGCCCCAGTCCAATGATGGGCTGCTAGTGCGCTGGCAGAACAAGACACTGGAGAGCCTCATTGAACTCCATAACAAACCTCCCATCTGGAATGAAGACAGCGGCTCCTACACCCTCAACTTCCAGGGCCGGGTCACCCAGGCTTCCGTCAAGAACTTCCAGATTGTACATGCTGATGACCGTGAGTGTCTGAGGGCCACCCAGACCTTTCCCCACTCCTCACCCTTCCCTTCTCTCCCTCCATCCCTCCCAGGACCCTTGGGACATTCCCAATGGTACTTTGCTGAAGGGAGGGATAAGTCCCTGGAATCTGGAAACCACCCTGAGTCCAACCCGTTTGGATGGAGTAGGTGGAGGAACCCAAGGCCACTTGGAGGAAAAGAGTTAGAACTTATCAAGATAATTGTCCTAAGACAAGGTTGCACTATATTGACTTGGCTGTTCTGAAACTCTACGAGGACCAGGCTGGCCTGGAACTCACAGAGATCCCCTTCCCTCTGCTTGTCCAGCACAGGGACTAAAGCCATGACCATTATGCCCTGCTAAACTAGAGGATCCTCTATTTTTTTTGTTTGTTTGTTTAGTTTTTTTGGGGGGGTTTTCGAGACAGGGTTTCTCTGTGTAGCCCTGGCTGTCCTGGAACCAGGCTGGCCTCGAACTCAGAAATCCACCTGCCTCTGCCTCCCAAGTGCTGGGACTAAAGGCGTGGATCCTCTTTTTTTGTTTGTTTTTTTTTTAAGATTTATTTATTTTTATGCATGTGAGTATGCTGTCGCTGTTTTCAGACTCCCCAGAAGAGGGCATCGAACCCCATTATGGATGGTTGTGAGCCACCATGTGGTTGCTGGGATTTGTTTTTGTTTTTTGTTTTTTTTTTTTTTGAGACAGGGTTTCTCTGTGTAGCCCTGGCTGTCCTGGAACTCACTTTGTAGACCAGGCTGGCCTCGAACTCAGAAATCCTCCTGCCTCTGCCTCCCAAGTGCTGGGATTAAAGGCGTGCGCCACCACCGCCCGGCTGGTTGCTGGGATTTGAACTCAGGACCTCTGGAAGAGCAGTCAGTGCTCTTAACCCCTGAGCCATCTCTCTAGCCCAATGATCGTTTTTTTAAGAGGAGAGACTGTTGGGGTTCAGGCAGAAGCACACCCCCCTCCCCTTGTGTGTCTGTGTGTGTGTCATCATGGACAACCTGCTGGAGTTAGCTCTCTCTTTCCCTTTGAGCTTTGAGAACCACATTCAGACCATCAGCCTTAGCAGCAAGCACCAAGACACCGGAGTATGGACCACACATTTCTAAGTGTCTGGTTTTTTTTTTTAAGGATTTATTATTTTTGTGTGTGTATGTGCCATGTGCATGAGTTATGTGCACTTTGTGTGTGCGGGTGCCCACAGAAGCCAGAGGGTGTCAGATCCCCTGGAACTAGAGTTGCCGGCAGGCAGTTGTATGGGTGCTGGGAACCAAACCCTGAGTCCCCCAAAAGAGCAGTATATGCTCCTAACTGCTGAGCCATCTCTCCAGCCCTCTGCCTCTTCTCACAGACTGCCTGTGAAGACTTACCGAGGGAAACAAGTGTCCCTCTCAGAAGCTTGGGCAAGAGGTCCCACCAGGAGTACCACATAAAGGGCTCCGGGTTAGAGGGCTTGGTCAGTACTCTGTGTCCAGTACCTCCTGTCTCCCGGCCTTGGGACTAATCTCCAGGCCAGTTCCTGTCAGAGCTTTTTCTGCCACCAGACCAGAGGGGAGTGGGGGGGGTGGGGTTTTGTTTGTTTGTTTGTTTGTTTTAAGTCGTCCAGCTTCGTCCTCGGAGTTTCAGGCCAGGGCATTTGGGAGGGAGGTAGCAAAAGGATTAGGAGGAGTTCAAGACTAGCCTTGGCTACATGAAAATCCAGAGAAGGGAGGAAGGGGAGGGGGGAGGCTGATTGGTTTCAACTGATAACCCTGATCAGAAAGGGAGAGGTCTGAGTCCAGGGCAACTGGCTAAGAGAGGGAAGACCTGGGGTTAGAGAAGGGTCTGAACTAGGGTCAAAGGTTAGCCTTAGGGACTCCCCGGGCAGGCCAGAGGAATGAGGCCAAAAGACAACTGAAAAGTCGGTGAGGGAAGGGTTCTGGTTTGGGCAAGTTTGACAGGGTCCCTTCCCTACTGCTAGATTACAGGTTTACTATAGCCCCAGGCGGCAGCTGATAAGGTAGGGCCCCTGCCCTGCGGTCTTGGTGTGATAGACCCTATACAGGCTGGGCTGCTGGGATGACACAACCGGGAAGGGGGCTCGAGGCTGCATGGGGGCTATGACTCCACATCAAGGAAGAAGACTTCGCTTTGTTGAGGGGCTGCCTGCCGAGACGGGGTCCAAGGTCACACCCCACGGTCTGTGTTCACAGCCGACTATATAGTGCTGCAGTTCGGCCGCGTGGCTGAGGACGCCTTCACCCTGGACTACCGGTACCCGCTGTGCGCTCTGCAGGCCTTCGCCATCGCCCTCTCCAGCTTTGACGGGAAGCTGGCCTGCGAGTGACCCCATAGCCCCTCAGCGCCGGGAAAGCATTCGTTTGGGGGTGGCAGGGTAGGTCCCTCCCCCACAGCTCCCATGGAAGGGCTCACCCCTCTCGGTGATCTCCGTGCACCCCCCAGCCTGGCACCGGCCGAGGCTGAGGGGATGGAGATGAACATCTGGTCGCCCACAAATACTTGCTTGCCTAGCCCCCTCCTCCCCAGTCACTTCCTGTCCCGGAGCCCGAGTCAGATGTTCGAGGCCCCTCCGGGCCCGCGCTGCGGGGGAGGGGACGACGGTGAAGTGGAATCAGGGACCCACATCCCCAATAAAGTCACGTCCGGGTAAACGCAAATCAGTAGTTCCTGTATTCGTGTGTTTAGACTCAGGTGCCTGCGTGTGTCCGCGCTCCCGGGTCCGGGTCCCCTTCTCCTGTCCTATGGAACCTCGGTGAGAGCGCGGGGTCCGGGCCCCCGACTCTCCGGCAGCAGGGAGGAGAGGGAGGGCCCCAGAGGTAGAGGAAGAGGGAGAAAGGGAGAAATTCGAGAAACAAGCCACTCGGGGAGAACCAGACAAACCGGGTCCGGGGAGGGCGGAGCCGGGTCTGGGGCCCCGGAGTGGGGGGCGGGCTCTCGGCGGGAGGGGAGCTGCAGAGGCCTCGGCTGCCTCGGACCCAAGTAGGAGGGTGGGGAGCCCGAGACCCCGTGCGCGCTCGGGCGTCCCTTGGATGCGCGGGACCCGGCTCCCCAGGACCCCAAACCACTCCGGGAGTCCAACCCAGTGGGCAGAGCTCCACTCTTGGCTCCGCCCCAGGCCTGATCCCTCAAGATTCAGCGGAGTACCCACAAGGGGGCTTTATAGGGGGGTGGGGACTCTGAGATGACGAGTGAGGAGCGGGGTGCGCGGGAGTGTGACTCCGCAGCGATGGGCGTTCTTGGGGCTGGGTGGTTAGAGAGACAGCAGGCCCCGGCCCGCCTTAGGCCACTCCCCCAAATAGCACCGCCCACCCGTGGGCCCGCCCGCCGATGGCCCCGCCCACCGGGCCCGCCCCTCCCGCCCGCAGCCCCCACCCCCCCCGCCCGGCTCCCTCAACACAAACTTTCCGTCCCGCTCGCTCCCTCCTCCGCGCCCAGCACCTCCCGCTCCGGCCCGGCTCATTCCGTACATTCCGGCCATCCCCCTGCCCACGACCCCCCTTCCCGGCCCCCCTCACTACTCCCTCGGGCCCGGCGGAGCGGCCCGGCGGAGCGCCCCCCGGAGCTCGGAGCAGGTAAGCCCGGGGAAGGCAACTGGGAGGCCTCGCGCGCAGAGGTGACTGCTCGGGTGGCTTCTGGATGGCGGGGGACCCGGGACACTCTGGGGGCTCTGAGCTATTGTCCAGCCCGCGCCCGAGCCCAGGACCTGGGTGCCGGGAACTTTGGAGGGAAGGGGGGAGACGCTCTCCGGGAAGCCCCGCCCACCCACCCCACCCCCCCGCGACCCGGAGGCTGGGAAGCCCGGAGTGTCCCGGGTGCCCGGGCCTGGCCCCGCCGTGTGCCGGGGTGTGCGCCCGGAGCCGCGGGCTTGGAGGGCCTGCGGCCGGGACTCGTATCCGGGGCGCCCTTTGGACTCCGAGAGCCCGCGGGCCCCGGGCTCCACGCAGGCCTTGGCCAGGGCGCGCCGGTGTGCGCGCGGCTCGCGGCTGCGCTGGGACCCGGCCCGGGTGTCTGGAAGGCACAGTGTGAGCCCGGAGCGTGTGCGCACCCAAGGGCGGAGGGTGGGGGGGCGACGACGCCTGTCCCCTCCAGTTCTGCCGCCCGCGTCGGGGCGAGTCCCAGCTCCTTGCTCCAGGAGCCTCGCTCGGGACGCGGCTGGATTTGGGGCCTTCCCCGCACTTCTCCGGAGAAGTTGTTAAGGCAATTGTGGGCGACTGGGCTTCCCTTCCCACTCGGGTCCTCTCCATTGTCTGTCACGTCTTTAGTCCTGCCTGGGAAGGGAGGCCGGATCGCTGGTGTGGGTGTTTTCTAGCCCCAGCGGGCCCTCGGGCAGTGTCGCTCACTGAAGCCCCTGCTCTACCCGCTTCCCCAACAGGGGCCCTGATTGAGGGCTTATTTTCTTAAAGAGCAAGGGGGAACGAAGGAAACGTGGGGCCGGGCTTCATAGGGCCTGTGTCCCTCTGTATCTCCAGGTAGGGGCAGAACCAAGTCAGGCCTGGACTTGTAGCCCAGCCCGGAGGATGGCGGTGGAGGCTGGACACAGCTTTGAGGAGCTGGTGTCCGTGGTGGCTCCGTGATTTCGAACTGTCGTAGCCTGGATCCGTACACACGGGGTTCCGCCTCAGTGCTGGGGTCTGGAACACCCTTACAAACACAACCAGCTGCGGGATGCTGCCCGCCTGGGGCCGGGGGGGCGGGGAATAAAGCAGATAGACGTTGAAGGCGGCGTAAGGAGACTATGCCTCTGCCTTTCCTATGCCTTTCCTAGTCCCCGGATCTACTTCTCCACACCTGACACTTGTTAACGCGACTGAGGGCATCCGGTCTTCCCTTCCCACTTTGGTCTTCCCCGTTGTCTGACACGCTTTTAAGTCTTTCTTGGGAAGAAGGGTGAGGGTCTGTCTACTCATCCCTCGGGCAAAGAGTGGACACGAGACTGAATTACCCCCTCCTCAGGGAGGGGCCGGGAGCCAGGCCTTCCCCACCTCCAGGGAGGGAGCTGTAATTAATGCTAATTAGCACTTTGGGGAACAGAATGGTCAGTGGTTGGCAGGAAATCTTTTGAGTGTGTGCACACACACGCAGGTGTGTGTCTACCCAAAGTCTTTCATCCGCCATCAGTGGATTTTTACACCCTAACTCGTTCTGCCTTTGGGAGAAAGAAATACACATTAAAAAAAGAGAGAGCTCAGCCGAAGGCAGGAGACAGGCCTGGTTTGACAGCTGTGTTGATGGCTCCTCGGGTACCTGATCCCTCATCTCCTCAGAGGCTTGTCCTTCTTCTTTGGTCTCTGCCCATCATGGAAGCTGAACCTGGAGGGGTCTGGAGAGGTGGGTGGGTAGCCCCAGATAGTGCAAGGAAGGGAGAGCAGAGTCTGGGGAAGGGCTTGTAGTTAAAGCATGGTAGCCTGAGATAGATCTGAGGCGACAGGGGAGGGAGGCCGTGTGGAGTTGGGGATGCTTGCCCTAGTAAATGGGGTTCAGAGGTCACTGGATGGTTACCTCAGCCTAGAGCCTTTCAGGGCCCCTTAGGGTTCTATGTAGGAGCCTGTGATGGAACAGAAGCTACCAGTTCTGTCCTGGCTGGATACTGGGGGTTGGGGGTGGGTGGGGGGACTCCTGCTTGAGTGGTAGAGGGGGCGCCTGACTGTCACAGTGTCCTGGGGTTCCCAGGAGGTTCCAGCCTATCCCCATGGGTCACAGGAGCTGTGGTAGCCCCAAGACCCTAGCCTGAGCCTGTCTGGTTAGATCTGGGGATCAGCAAGCCACTGCTATCCTGTACTCATTATGACTGGGAGCAGGCCCTGCTTGCTCCAGACCCTCTAGAGGCTAGGGCTGGAGAATCCAGACCCAGGTCCCCAGAGTCTCAGCCCTTGGGGTTTCCTAGAGTGCCCGATTGTTTCCTGAACTCCCTGCCAGGCCTGAAAAGACAGGAAGTGATAGATGGAAATGGGAACACAGCTGCGCTTGACTGGATTTGAGGATAGTTGAAGATCGTGAGGGGTCATCTGAGTGGGCCACATTGTTCAGTGGGTATGTGTGGCAAAGGGCCCAAGTATAGTCTCTGTTATTGCACATGGGAAAAGCCACCTCGTACTCAGGTGATGTGTGTGAGAGCCACATCCCCCATCACTGCGGTCATGAGAGAAACTGAGACCTTGGGCTGTCGGACAGACTGCTCTGAGGTAAAATTGCTTGTAGGCAAGCCAGGAGTGGGATGTCCAGGACCCAGATGGTGGAAAGTGAACCTGTGAGAATCTGGTGTGTAAGTTGGGTGGCGGGGTGGAGATGCCTACGTGTGTGTATGAGAGAAGCCGCTGGGATGATATTCTGGTGTCGGGTACCACACTGAGGTAGTTGTGGAGAAAATTTGTGTGTCTGTGGGCACATCAGCTGTGTGAGGGACCGTGGTGCTGAGATTCTACCTGAGGGGCATTCCATGTGACCTGTCATGCCCTGGTGTGGTCACTTCTGTTGTGGGTTGTGAAATGATGCGTGAGGTGGCTTTGGGTTTGTCTGTGTGACTGTTTATGACACTACATGTGAGTACAGTGACAGGATCCTCAGCCACTATGGATGAAGGCCCAGTGAGGAGCTGGACACAATGTACGCAACCTGTATCCTGTGAGACAGCCTAGGAGAGCCAGGCGGAGTATGTGGCTCCCTGCTTGAGAAACTGGGGTGTGACTGAGACCAACTCCGTGGGTGGTCACTGCCTCAGCTTGTGTGGGTGATATCCTCAGGGTTCTGCCACCCAGGGTGTGGGGGCCTGTGGCCCCAATGCATGTGCCATCTACGTGGAAGACCTTGGAAAAAGGATACTGCCGAGCAGGGTGTGGTGGTGCGCACCTTTGGAACCAGAGGCAGGCAGATCTCTGTGGGTTCCAGAGGCCAGCCGGGACTACAGGACTACTAGGACAGCCAGGGCTACACAGAGAGACTCTGTCTCAAAGAATTTTTAAAAAGATGCCGTGGAAGAAAAGAGAAGGAGAAGAGTGGGGGAGGGGGAGGCAGGCTAACATGGTAGATGTTAGATGTTATGTATGAATTTTTGTTTTTACCACAATATGAATTTTTTCCCTCATATTTGCAATTCCCAACACAGGAGAGTCTGGGGTGAGTGGATGGGGAGTTCAAGGCCGGCAAGAGCTACAAAGTGAGACCTTATATCAAAACCCAGTAAGAAGAAAAGGTAGTTAAAATGTCCAGTTTATGTTATAGTACACAGAACCCTGGTTTGAGTTTTTCCTCGCAGTTGCAAACACCAACTCTTGGGTGGATCCTAAGTTCCAGGGTAGCCTGGGTTATGGGAGTGAAGATCCTCTTTCCAAAAAGGGTGGCAGGGGTCAGTAAGATGGCTCAGTGGAACAAGGTGCTTGTTGCCAAACCTAAGAACCTGAGTTTGACCTCCAGGACCTAGGTGGTGGAAGGAGAGGACTTCTACCAGGTGACCTCTGACCTCCACATGTGCGCAGTGGCCTGTCAGTGCTCATACATACATGGATAAATGAATAATAACTAGCTATGAATACATGTGAACATTAATACACACACACATATATACCCGCTGGATCTCCGAGGGTCCCTCTATTGGAGACCCTGGGTTGGAGGCATTCTGTTCTGGGATCCGGTCAGCTCCTCCTGTAGGAGGCCTGGGCGCTCTGAGGAGGGGGCTGTCCCTGGCTGGGATTCCTAGAAGTGAGGGAGAGGGGTGGGAACGGTGGCTCTCAAAATTGGAAGCACATTAGTAAACTGGAACGGGGAGGCCCCGCCTGCCTTCTCCAGTGGGTCTGGAAATTACTCCCTCCTGTGGAGAAAAGGGAGAGGGTCCTCCCTCCCCGGCATGGCAGGGAGTGGCTACTTAGCAGGTCCCTCCTGGGTCCTTAGACTGGAGGTGGGGGAGGCAGAGAGTATCCCTAACCCCTCCCAGCCTAGCCCATTCTGGTCCCAACCAGAGCTCGGCCACTTGGAGGGTGGGAGCCTCTGGCAGCTGGAGCACAGCTGGCTGCTGTGGGGGTGGGGTGGAGGGAGACCGGCTAGGGGGGCGGGGAGGACCAGCGCGCCCTTCCCAGCGGTACCTCCTCTCCGCCCAGCCCGCCGTGGAGCGCTTCGGGACCCACTGATTTGCCCACGTTGGGTTACGACTCCAGTACGCGGAGCATTTGGGGACCGGGGTCCCTGGAGGGCAGGTAGCTAGCTGCTGGCTGTAGGGCCCCAGCTCAGCCTCTGTACCCCTGGGAAACAGCGAAGTGCCACCTGACAGCGTGCCTCGCCTCTGCTGTGTCCCCACCAGGGCACCAGCTCTCGGGGAGCCTTCGCCTAAGTTTGGCTTTTCCCCTTTGGAGGGAGCCAATAGACTGGTGGTCTGGAGGAGCAGGGCCGCGACAGCCGCCCGACTCTGGCCTCCACTCAGAGCCGTCTGGCCAGTTCTGCCCGCAGATCTGGCCCCGGGGCTGGGAGTGGGCAGCCAGGGCCCCTTATCTCCCTTGGACCTCCTGGCCCCCTCCCTCGTCACTGACTCCCCCAGGCTGAGGGTCTGGGACCAGGGAGGAGGCAGGTGTGACTGGTCTGCAGGCTAAGGGTGAGGAGAAAGGCTAAAGCCAGGCAGAAAACTCCAGCTTGGGGGGGACGAGGGTCTGTGGGAGGGGGAGGAGCTGATTCAGGCCCCACCCACACCTCCCGCCTTTCTCCTCCTCCTCCTCCTCCTCCTCCCGGGTCAGTCCTTGTTCTGAGCTACCTTCCATCCCCTCCCACCCCACCCCCGACTTCCTCCTGCGCTGTCCCTACGGGTCCCACCTCCACGCTTCTTCACCTGGGTGCTGGTAGGCCCATCCGTGGGTCTTTGCTGGGTGTGGACGGGTTACTCTCTTCTCCCTCCTCCCACCCGAGATGGGAGTTCCTCAGTCTGTCTGGATGGATGGAGAGCGGGCTGTCTGGCGCTTTCTGGTTTCTGTCTGCTCTCTCTCTCTCTCTCTCTCTTTTTCTCTCTCTGCACAGTTCACTCTTCTCATTTGACTCTGCTAGATGACACTTCTGGGACCCTCCACTCCCTTCCACCTACCTGGGTCCATCTCCCCCTCCATTTCCTCTGTTCCTCTTAGAACACAGCCTCCAGGCGGAGGCCTTCTCTGGGGACTGGCCTGCCCAAGTAAGTTAGCCCCTTGAGACTCAGCCTCCTCACTCCCATGTGGTCCCAGGGTTTGAGGGTGAGCACCCACACTCACTCAGCCACTGTCTTCACCCACCCTGGGAGGGCAGCTGTGATCACCCCAGTAGTCTCCCCCCCCCCCAAGGATGTCTACTTGGAATGATGTCGGCAGAGGAGACCCCTGACCACAGACAGCATTTGCTAGGCAGCCAAGAGCCTAGCAGGCATGTGCCGCTGTGTGAAGCTGTTTTGGAGGGGGTACCATTTATGTCCTCTGTGTGGACACTCTGCCCTCCTAGATGTGTCCTGGAACCATGTCAGGCCTGTCCTGCAGGTGCCCAGGAGCCTTGTAGGGTGTGTATATTAGGGCCCCTACTCCTTGATACCTCCAAACCCCCCCCATGCCTTCTTCTCCCCCCCAGCTATCTATCCAAGATCCCAGCCAGGGGCTGCCCCATCCCCCAGGCTGTCCCAGCTCCCAGGCGGCTCTGTTCGCCATATTTGGCCACATGCTCCCTCGGGGGCGGGGCAGGACTGACATCACCCAGGAGGGGGGCATGGCCTGGATGAGGGGAAGCAGCCAGAGACTTGGGGGAGGCCAGAAAGTTTCTTCAGAACTCAAGCTACCGGGGCTCCCTATCACTGAGTCCAGCTGTTCCATTGGAGGCTGAAGGCCCAGGCCGAAGGTTCCTATCTCTGGGTGGGTCCTCTGACCCCTCCAGCTGGTCTGACAGCGCCATTAGCATCAGGCTGATATCCCAGGAGACTAAGATCTTCAACTGCTCCTCCAATGTCCCCCTCCCCCAGCTAGCATAGCATCTTGTCCCCTTTTTTCTGTAAGCAGAGGAGAGGGGTTACCCACCTAGACAGGTCCTGTGGTGAGGGACAGGCTCCGAGTAGGGACATCTGACCCTTGCTGCCCACTGGCCACTGAGAGAGACACTGGGTGTCTTGGAAGTCACAGGAAAGACTGGTCTTGTGCAGTGGTGCAGGGCCTTTGAAGTTGTTACAGACACTTGAGCTGAGGGGGCTTTGGGGCCTGGACCTCCTTTCCTATTCAGGTGGTGGATTTTGGTGCCTTTTTTTCTTGTCTACAAGGTCAGGGAGCAAGCAGCAAGGGCCTCTCTTCTCCCCATGAACCCTGGCGCCATCTCTGCCAGTAGCCAGTAACTCTGTTCAAAACCTAGCTGTATCATTCCACTGTGCATCCTTGAGTAAATTGTTTAACTTCTCTGTTCCTTGGTTTTTCCTCATACAAAGTATCATTAATAATATGTAGCACTTATGAGTCACTGTATAAAATCCCCCAAACTGTGCCTGGCGTATGGAGATGCCACTGTTGGAAATATTAAGTCTGAACCTGATGTCTAGAGCTACGTGCGTGTAACTGCATACATATGAACTGATATCTTAGCAGCTGGGAGCCCAAGGCAGACGGAGGGCAAGCTTGGACTACAGAGTGAGGCTGTCTCTAACATAGATATGTATGGATGGCTATCCTAAAACTCGCTCTGTAGACCAGGCTGGCCTCAAATTCAGAGATCTGCCTGCCTCTGCCTCCTGAGTGCTAGATTTCAAGGTGTGAGCCACCATGTTGGCAGACACTGCATCCTTGTTTCCCCAGAGCAATGCTCGTTAAGGTGTGGAAGCCTCCAGAACTCTGACTTCAGGTTCCGGTGTTCTGGGGTTGCTGGAGGTACAAGGCCGTGTTCATGGGGGCTAGAAAAGGCGCCCAGCCCCATTCCCAAAGCTTTGACCCATCGGCCATGTGGGCCAGGACAGAGCCGTGGGTGGGTGTTTTATGGGCTGGTGTGGGGCTGAGGAGGCATGGGAACAGGAAGCGGATGGAGGCCGGACATGCGGAGCCAGGTTGCTGGCTGCACCTCCTAGCTGTCCTGTGCAATCTGTGTCCTGGCCAGCACACAGGGCATCACCTGGTCCATGCTAAGGCCCTCTGTGGGGTAGGTGAGAACGGTCTCATCTCAGCTCTAATGCTGGTCCTCACCCCCCTGCCCTTGGTGGGATACAGACAGACCAGTCTTTGCTTGACACTCATCTTCAGAGGCTGTTTGGGGAGCCTCAACTGTCTTGTTATGAATAAGCATCCTCCATGTCTGCCTGTGTAGAGGCTGACCAGATATGCGGGTGCCGTGTGTGTGTGTGTGTGTGTGTGTGTGTGTGTGTGTGTGTGTGTGTGTGTGCTGGCTCTCACATAGCCCAGGCTGGACCCTCACATAGCCCAGGCTGGACGCAGCTGAGAGTGACCTTGAACTCCTGCCACATCCTCCCTCCCAAGTGCTGAAGTTACAGGCTTCTGCCTCCCTGCCCAGTGTTTCAAAAGGTTTTTAATTTGTGATTTGAGTCAGGGTCTATCTGTGCAGACCAGATTGAATTTTGAACTTTGCAGTCAGTCAGCCACCCAAAGCTGGGTTACAGGCAAACACCATGCCTGGTTCAAAACCAGCAATTCTCCTGCCTCGGGCTCCCAATTGTGCAGCACCTGTTGGTATGTACTGTTGTGGTTGGAGATCAAGAAGATCTTTTCCCCTTTCCCCCTTTTCAATTTATTTTTATTTCATGAGAATGGGTGTTTTGCCGGCGTGTGTGTCTGTGAGAGGGTGTCAGATCCCCTGGAACTGGCGTTAAAGTTGTGAGCGGCCGTGTGGGTGCCGGGAACTGAACCTGGGTCCTCTGGAAGAACAGGCATGGATCCTAACCACTGAGCCATCTCCCCAGCCCTTTACCCTTTTATTACAATTATTTATTCCTGTGTGCTGTCTGTGCCTGCGTGTGGAGGTCAGAGGACAGCTCCAGGAGTTGTTCTCACCTGCCACGGGGTGGGAGAGGGACAAGAAGGGTACAGGTGTCCTGTAGCCCAGGCTGGCCCCAGATGGGCTGTGTAGTGGAGGAGGCTAGACTCCTGATCCTCCTGCCTCAGCCTTCCAAATGCTGGGATTACAGGGGGGCACCGCAACACCCAGCTAATACTACTGTTACAGTGTTTCCAGCCTAGCCTTTTAGCCCTCATAACTCGAGGAGACCCCTTTTGGTTTTAAAATAGATTTGCGTTTTTAATTTCGTGTACTTGTGGCATGTGGGGCCAAGAGGTGTCAGGCTCCTCTGGGACTGGAGGGACAGACAGGCGTTAGCTGGACATGGGTGCCGGGAACGGAACGGGACAGGACTGGGATCCTCCACTCTTAACAATCTCTCCAGCCCTTTTTATAGGACCCATGCTCAGAGAGGTAAATTAACTCGCGCAAGGTCACACAACTCTGAAGAGGCTTAACTTCAGCCTCCAACCTGGAGCACCTACCCGTGCTGTGGGGAGCACTGCATGTGGCCTCTGGGGTGGAGGTGAGGGGTGGAAAGCCTGCTCTAACCCTTGACATTTGCTTGTCTAGGCTCAGGCCATCCAGGGGGCTCAGGCCCAGAGCCCAGAGCAACCAGCACAATAGCGTCCAACAGCTGGACCGCCAACAGCAGCCCCGGGGAGGCCCGGGAAGATGGGTCCGAAGGCCTGGACAAGGGGCTGGACAACGATGCCGAGGGAGTGTGGAGCCCGGACATCGAGCAGAGCTTTCAGGAGGCCCTGGCCATCTACCCGCCTTGCGGCCGGCGCAAGATCATCCTGTCCGATGAGGGCAAGATGTACGGTGAGTGCGGCCGGCCGAGGTGGGCGTGGCTCCGCCCGCTGGCCCCGCCCCCTGCTCTCTGTCCCTTGCCAGACCGGTTGGTTGGGGGAGCCCTGGCGGATTGCCCGACGGGCGAGTCCGGGCCGGCAGGCTTGGGCTGCGTGTGTCTGGGGCCTCCTCCAACTGCACCTCGCAAACAGGCCTGCCCCAGCCCACACGCACCCCGCCTCTCCCCAACCCTGCCGGCTGGAGGTTTCGGGGTGACTCAGGGGGCCAGGAAAACTGGGTCAGTCCAGTGAGCCTCTGTCAGGAGCCTGTGACCTAGTGAGGCAGCCCCAGACTCCAACTCCCAACACCCAGGACTGAGGGGATACCACAGGAAGATTGGGGGCCCACTGTCTGGACAGGCCAGTCCTTGATGCTTGAAAAACTCCACTCTTGGGGACAGGAGGATGTTCTGGGGTGCTCCACCGGGTGGGGCCGCCTGCCCACACTGCACCCTCCCCAGGGGCAGGGCAGCCCCACGGGGTATTTTTAGACAAGGGGTTGGCGGGCAGGGAGGAGCGGTGGGGCCTGTTCTGTCATCGCAGAGGAATTTGGGGAATGTGGCAGTTCTGGGGAGGCCAAGAGGTTGGGGGGCTGAGCGCACACCCTGGTTGCTGACATACACCCTGTGGTATGTCTTGGCGGGCCCTCACATTGTGTAGCCTACTCCCCAAGATGGTCTCTGGGGTTGTTCAGAGTCCCTATCCCCAGACTCAGAGACGATTGGCCGATGCGGGTATGGGTCACTGACACAAGGACCCAGTGATATTGACCCAAGCTGTCAGTATAAGAGGCATCACCAGAGAAGAGACAGGGCTTATTGGGGGGGGGGGGTGCATGACCAGGATGAAACCAGACAGAACAGCTTACAGATAGGGGATGTGGGCTGAGACCTATCCAAACCTTCGGCCTCTGAGTCTGGCTGGGAGTGAGGCCTTGCTGCCCAGGAAACCTGTCAAGGCATTTTCTGTAGGCCATGCCCTCAACGCAGTGTGCTGGGAGCCCGGAGCGGGTGTGCCCTGCCCGGGTTCTACCCTCTCCCTCCAGTCCTCACTATCTTTGTCTCCCTGACTAGGTCGAAACGAGCTGATTGCCCGCTACATTAAACTGAGGACTGGAAAAACCAGGACGAGAAAACAGGTAGAGAGATGGCCCTGGTCCCCATCACAGCACCAATGGATACCTTAGGTGTAGGAAGCAGAGTTTCACCCTCAGGGCCTGCTCATCAGTCAGATGGGTATTTACCTAGTTGGGCGGAAGAGTAAAACAGCTACAGTCCCACTGGGGGTTGGCCTGGAGGAAGAGTGCCAGAATCTCCTTTAGAAGGTGTGGGAGTTAACCAGGGAGGGACCATGCCAAGGAGGGGTTCGGTAGATCAGGCAGGGTAGCAACCCCCACAGTACCCCACTTGCATCAGCATACACCAGAAAACCACCAAGCGCGGTTCACACCGTCCAGCCTCCCTCTGACCATAGGGCCACTCAGAACCTGCCCTTTATTTCTTTGAAAGATTTATTTGTTATATGTAAGTAGACTGTAGCTGTCTTCAGGCACTCCAGAAGAGGGCGTCAGATCTCATTCCAGATGGTTGTGAGCCACCATGTGGTTGCTGGGAATTGAACTTATGACCTTTGGAAGAGCAGCCAGTGCTCTTAACTGCTGAGCCATCTCTCCAACCTCCTGCTGCCTTATTTTGGTTTGTGTTTGAGACAGGGTTTCTCTGTGTAGCCCTGGCTGTCCTGGAACTCACTCTGTAGACCAGGCTGGCCTCAAACTCAGAGATCTGCCTGCCTCTGCCTCCCAAGTGCTGGGATTAAAGGCGCGCGCCACCGCTGCCCGGCTTCCTGCTGCCTTCTTACAGTACCCCAGACTTTCCCAGGGACAGCACTGTCCAGAGAGGGACATCAATTAAGAAAATGCACCACAGGCTTGGTCATAAGTCAGACTTGGGAGGGCATTCTCTCAAGCCAGGTTCCCTTCCCAAGTGACTCTAGCTTGTGTCAAGTTGACATAAAACTAAGAAACTGGGAAGGGGGAGTTTAGTGACCCCCGTATTGTGTCATTGAGCAAGGCGGGGGAGGAGTCAAGATTGGCCCCTACACTTAGAATGAGCCAGGAGAAAGGGAGGGAGCCTGGTGGGGGGCCAGGGGGGGCGTCAGAAGTGGAGGCAGCTTTGGGGGATGGAGCCCTGCAGCTGTCAGGGCAGTGAATCTGGAAGGCCAGCCCGGAGGCAGAGGCAGAGCCTACCTTCACAGCGGTGGAAGGGGGGGGAGAGCTGTGGGTGACCAGGCAGAGGGGGGGCTCGTTGGACGGATTAGAGCTGGGGTACCTAGGAGAGATGTCAACTCAACCCCTAGCCCTTCGAGGGGTTGGGACGCAAACTCCACACCCCCTTCCCCTGCAGTGCTGGCTGTACATAGACAAGCCCCACCTGTCCCTAACCTCAGTCCTTAAGGGGACTCTAGGCTCCCTGCCTAGCGTGGGCATTTAGGGATACCTGCTCTGGGCCCCCCGAATGAGTTCCCATGGTAAACTCAGAGACATTCCTTGGGTCTTCAGTGCAGCAGGGGTGGACACTCAGGGGCCCCTGTCCCCAAGTCTAGACCTCCTGCACACAGTAGCATGGAGTGACACATGCCTGCAATCCCAACACTTGAGAGGCTGAAGTTTGAGCCTCTAGAATAAGGCTTTATCTCAGTTCTGCCACCGCTGGGACAACACAGACTCGGAGGTTCTGATAGTCTGTGCTACCTGGGGCTAAGTTTGCTTCCTAGCCTTGGCTTCTAGCTGAGAATTAAGAGATACACAGACACCTGAAGCAGTAAGTGTATCTGCTGCCGTTACTGTTACTGCCACACCCATATTCTTTGGAACCTGGTCAGCCCTGGGAAACACTGACGGTCTGTAAGTTCAGACTCTGAATCAAACCAAGCTGGCCAAAGGTTGGGCCATATGTCCTGCCTCTTTCTGACCCAACTTGCACCTACTCCTGCTGAGGCTAGCCACACAGGACAAACCAGCCATCTGGGGACTGGTGCCCATATCTCCTGTCACCAGAAGCAGTGGTACTCCCTTTGATTGAACTAAGCCCAGGCTGGCTTGCCTCTGCCTTCCTCTACCTCCCAAGTGATTGGGTCAAAAGGTGTATATATGCCACCATGCCTGGCACAATGACTTATTAACCAGCAGGGCAAATATTAAGTTGGGGTAAGTCCTTGCCTGTGACTTCCAGATGTTTGAGCTGGCCCTGACAAGGTGGCGCCAAGCGCTAAGGGTCTGAAAGGATCCTGGGCGAATAGCTCGGTGATGAAGCCAATGGTCCCCGGGGTCACATGGTCTGGGTTTGAGTGCCGGCTCTGCATGTGGCTGTGTGACCCTGGATACATAGCCGAACCTCTCTGGGCTTTGATTAGGTCATCTGTAAAGATCAAATGAGTTGGGCGTATGAAGCTCGGGGAACGCCCGCACCTCTGTCTGGCGGCCATCAGTATGGCCCGGGCCGGAGTGAGCTGCAGCTGGGACTCCAGGGGCCGCAGGAGGAGCATCCAGCGAGGGGGCTTTACTGGGGTTCCAAAGAACAGTTTCTTTATGGGAATAAAAAATCTCTTGAAAAAGCCTACAGCAGCTGCTATGGACCACAGAGCGGCCTTATTGGCTTGTGGTCTGTTCCTGGACCTTGCCAAGCGCTGTCATACAGTCTGGGCACTCTTGGCTCAACGTTAGTCTTTGGGGCTCTCAAGGAGCAGGTTGCTAGGAAAGAAAGCCTTCAAATAAAAGCACCTACTGTGTGCATAGAAATCTGTTTATGGAAAGGCGTGCCGGCCTGGTACAGAAGAAGCTGAAGGAGAAACAGGGGAGGGGTACACAGGACAGTGAAAAGATCTTTGATGGGAGCTGTGGCAAGCCTTTAATCCCAGCACTGGGGAGTCAGAGGCAGGAGGACCTCTGTGAGTTCAGGGACAGCCTGGTCTACATGGTGCATTCTAAGACAGCCAGAGCTGCATAGTGAAAGCCTGTCTCAGATTTTTAAAAACAAAAAAAAGCGAGCGGCTGTGGCTTCAGTAAACGTCTAATGCTAGGAAGAACCACGGAGCCACGTCTGTGGTGTCCGCAGAGGTGAGGGTTCCCATGAGGGGAAGACCTACTTCCTTTGGGCAGGTATAACCCTCCCCCGAGCATAGATCTTGACCAGCAGATCGTGGGCTGGGGTTCCGTTCTGTGACCAACCTACACACTGATGCGCCGTAGCCCTTGAGACCACTGTGGGTTAATTTAAGACCAAGAGGAAATAGAATTGGCAATTCCAAGTACCAAGAGGCATGCGTTCACCGAGACACTGAGTTCTCCCATCAGACCCTGGTCTGCCAGAGATGAGGGCCGGGAGCTCCTTGTGCCCTGGCCATCCTGGCTCTACCTCCTCACCCTCTCTGTGTTTTCCTTTGTGGCGGGGCGTGGGGCACGTCCTAGGTGTCCAGCCACATACAGGTTCTAGCTCGGAAGAAGGTTCGGGAATACCAGGTTGGCATTAAGGTACGTTGGGTGCCTAGCAGGGCCTCTGGCCCCTTCCTGGACAGCGTCCGCCTGTTCTGCACACTGCAGGCCTCTGCCTCGGTCGGCTCTCCAGCCCACCATACCTCTCTCCGGCCTGAGCTCTGTCCTTCCTCTCTCTCCTGTCCTTCGCTCCTTCTCTCTTTCCCTACAGGTCTGTAGTCACTTGCAGGTACTAGCCAGGAGGAAATCTCGGGAGATTCAGTCCAAGCTGAAGGTATGGGCCCCCTGGCTCTTGGCCTAGCCCTGCCCAGCATCCTTCTGGGCCCAGACCAGGGCTGAGGAACTGAGAGGGTCTGAGACACACAAGTGACAGCAGTAAGTTCAAAAGCTCCCAGGTGCCCGGTGTGGTGGCACCTTAACCCTAGCACTCAGGCAGAAGCAGGCAGATCTGAGTTCCAGGACAGCCAGGGCTACACAGTGAGACTCTTGTCTCAAAAAAGCAAGCGAACAAACCTGAAAGTAGGCTGTCAAGCTTCCCAGGCCGCAGCCCCTGGGGACTTGGACAAGCTGGTGGCTAGCGTCTGAGGACTACTCAAGCCTGCCTCTCTTCTGTGTTCCCCCTTGTTCTTTTCTCCTGACTGTTGCTTGCTAATGACCTTGGGGACTTTGAGGGAGGACATGAAGGGTGTTGGTTGGCAGCTCAATGGGGGTAGAGTAGGGGGATGACAGTTTCCAGGCTGAGAACTCACCCCCACCCAGTTTTCCCAGCCTCTGAGTCTCCCAAGCCTATGTGGTTCACTTTTAGGACAGACACAGACCCATGGTCCTTTTTCTTCTTCATCTTGCCAGGGCACTCCCTCTCTGGGTGGGGAGGGTCCCCAGTCCCTGGAAGCCTCTTGGCTTCCTTAGGAACTGACAGAACACAGGGTGAGGGTGGGTTGCCAAAAAGCATGTCCCCTCCCCAACAGAGCCCTCTGGTGTATCTAATGCTCTGTCCCTTTCTCCTTCACAGGCTATGAACCTGGTAAGTAACCCAGTACCCCTGGGGAGGGGCTTGATGGGCCTTGTGGGGTGGCACAGGGGTGGAGCACTCAGACGTATATGAGGGGGATCCCAGAGCCAGCTTGCAAGGGACCACTGTGTTAGGGCGTAGAAGAATAAAACAGGAAAACAGTTTCCATACTGTGGGCTCTGCTCGGAAAGGAGACAGACAGACACCAGGAGACTGGGACCCAGAGAGGGAGAAACACAAAAGCGAAAATCCCTACCTGAAGGGCCTGGTCAAGGCCTGATGTGACCACTGTCCCCAGGACCAAGTCTCCAAGGACAAAGCCCTCCAGAGTATGGCGTCCATGTCGTCTGCCCAAATCGTCTCTGCCAGCGTCCTACAGAACAAGTTCAGCCCACCCTCGCCCCTACCCCAGGCTGTCTTCTCCACCTCCTCAAGGGTATGCCTGGGCTGGGCTGGGCTAGGCTGGTCTGGGGTAGGGTAGGGTATGGGCTGGGGTTTCAGGGTACTGAAGCCCTAGCTTTTTTCACAGTTCTGGAGCAGTCCCCCTCTGCTAGGACAACAGCCTGGACCTTCTCAGGAGTAAGTATTGCCTCCCTGAGGAACTGCAGTTAGTCTCTGGTCACCCCGGGTTCTCAGTTCTGAGACCGCGGACTGCCACACTGAATAGCTTTTTGGGGGATGGAAGGGGAGCGTAGCCATCGGCTGAGGGATTCAGCTGGGTACCCTCAGACTTAAAACACAAAGGTGGCAGGCTAGCTTCTGAGCATGCTCTTTGAGACAGCAGCTCAGGGGAGGCAGGGAGGAATGGTGGGGGGATGGACAGGTGAAAGGTCCTGAGGATCGATAGATCCCCTGCTCTACCGCCTGCAGCATCAAGCCCTTTGCACAGCCTGCCTACCCCATCCAGCCTCCCCTGCCGCCAACGCTCAACAGTAAGTGTCCCACCCATGCCGTCTAGCACCTGACACCTCCTTCTGTTTGGGACCTGTGTATTTGTACTGGGGTGGGTGGCATCTGTAGGGGTTTGAGAGGTTTCTATTCTGTGTAGAAAAAGACATCCAAATCTTGCCAGAATTCCATTCTAGGTGATAGTAGTTTTGTTTTCTGTGTAAAGACACATTAATGGAGGCACATGGAAAAATATCCCCTGAGTACTACCAAGATTACCTCCTTGACACCCACAAGGATGCAAAAAGACCTCTTTCACACACGTGTCCGCAGGGTGTCCCTGGGTGTGGCTTTGGGGGACTTATCACCTATGGGTTTCAGGTAGAGACCCAGGCTACCTCCTTGGCCTTCCAGCACACACGCTCCCCAACACTGTTCTGGGCCTCACAGACCGAGCGTGCCGTCCCCCACGTGTGGGCAGATGAGTTAGAGTTTACCCTTTTAGGTTATGAGTCCCTGGCCCCGCTGCCCCCAGCCGCCGCCTCTGCCGCCGCCGCGCCTGCGTGGCAGGACCGCACCATCGCCTCCTCTCGGCTACGCCTCCTGGAGTATTCTGCCTTCATGGAGGTGCAACGGGACCCTGACACGGTAATGTGGGGATGGTGGGGAGACTGGCATCCGTGATCCAGCCTCCAGCTCAGGCTCCTAGCAGTGGGGTCCTCGGGCCTGCAGGCTGACCCCGGTTCGGCCCTCCCCACAGTACAGCAAACACCTGTTTGTACACATCGGCCAGACAAACCCTGCCTTCTCAGACCCACCCCTGGAGGCAGTGGATGTGCGTCAGATCTACGACAAGTTCCCCGAGAAGAAGGGGGGGCTGAAGGAACTCTACGAGAAAGGGCCCCCGAATGCCTTCTTCCTTGTCAAGTTCTGGGTGAGGCCTCTTCTCCTAACCAAGATGAGCAGTTTGCCCAACTCCCTGCCCGTTCTCCCTCACTAGATGGCCTCTGGGTAGGTGGGATGGAGGCATGGTGGGGAAGGGGGTGGCCGCCAGGCCTCTGCAACAGTCGGCACTCTCCCCCAGGCTGACCTCAACAGCACAATCCAGGAAGGCCCCGGGGCCTTCTACGGGGTCAGCTCTCAGTACAGCTCAGCCGACAGCATGACCATCAGCGTCTCCACCAAGGTGTGCTCCTTTGGCAAGCAGGTGGTAGAGAAAGTGGAGGTGAGTGGAGGCCTGGGGGGGGGGCGGGGTGAGCCGCAGGCACGGGTCAGGTCAGTGACACGCAGTCACGCCACGCCCCTTCCTGCCCCACGCTGCTGCAGACGGAGTACGCGCGTCTGGAGAACGGGCGCTTCGTGTACCGCATCCACCGCTCCCCCATGTGCGAGTACATGATCAACTTCATCCACAAGCTGAAGCATCTGCCAGAGAAGTACATGATGAACAGCGTTCTGGAGAACTTCACCATCCTGCAGGTGCGAGGCTGTCCCGTGGCTTGGCGGGGACCCGGCTAGCCTGCGGAGCCGCCCGCCCTTACTGAGACCTGTTCCCTTCCTTCCCCCCTCGTAGGTGGTCACGAGTCGGGACTCGCAGGAGACCTTGCTGGTCATTGCTTTTGTCTTTGAAGTCTCCACCAGCGAGCATGGGGCACAGCACCATGTCTACAAGCTTGTCAAAGACTAGCATGCCCTTGACCTCCACAGGATGCAAGTTGGACATCCTCCACACACCTGCCTCCTGCCTGATCTCCCGGGGTGTAGGTTGGGGCACTTACCCACCCGTGGGTTTCAGGCTGGGACCCAGGCTGCCTCCCTGGCTCCAGCACGCACGCTCCCTGCCACTGTTCTGCGCTTTACTGGAGAGAAGAGGGCTCCATGGTGGGGTGGCTTGCCTGGGCACTGAGCCACAGACGACTAGGCTCCACCTGGCCTCAAGTGACATCAGAATTGTACTATGGAGGACACCTTGGGGTTTAGTGTATGGTCGCTCGTCCCTAGGGGAGTGTGATGGGCAGGTGAGGGTACCATGAGACTGGGGAGAGGCAGCTTGCAAGGAGGCCCTGGTACAAGGTGTCAAGTTGGGGGGATAGGTTGAGAAGGGCCAACGCTTCTTTGTACCTTCTTGGTACCAGCCTGTTCCCAGGCCCCTTACACAGCAAGTTTGGGTCTCCTATACCAGACAAAGTGCCAAGATGGAGGCCCACAGAAGTGGACATAGCTGAGCCTAGGGTCAGCTACCTCCCTAGCAGAGAGCTGGGGGCAGGGGCGGGGCTGCAGCCTAGACAGGGCTCTACTTCCTGCTCTCCCCAGCCACTAGACACCCGTTCCGTGTCCTGAAGACAGGTGGCAGGGAAGAGGCTGCCCCTACCTTCTCCACATCCAGGTTCCAAGGTCACCTGGGTATTTATGAGTTTCAAATGAAGTACTGTGCCCCTCCTTCCTCATCCAGCCCGAGCTTCCTGAAGGCCACCATTGCATACTGCTCTGGCCACCTCCAGACCCCAACTAGGTTTTATAACATTATATATATATTATTTTTGTGTATTTTTAAAATCCAGCTGTGATGGGCTATATCATAAATGGCTCAAGGCAGGGGCCACTCAAGGCCTGGTTCCTGCTTTTGAATAAAATTACAAAGCTGTTTCTGGGTCAAGACAGTTGTGCCATACACATGCAACCTTGTACCCTAGTTAAAAATAGGTATGACACAGGGATGCTATGAAAGGACACCCCCTACCCCCATCACTAACAGCTACTGTGGTCTGTCAAGCTGGCAAACCTGGGGTTAGCTGCTGCCAGGTATGCAGGTGACCATGCTGGGCCACCGACAGTTAACTGACCTCTGCCACCCACAAAGTCTGTGGATGCAACTCTGTAGTGTCAGATACCCATCTTGACAAGGTGATTCAAACGGACACCTTACACATTCACTGGCTGACCTAAACCCTCACAATTCAGGTCCTACCTTCAGATTTCCAGGTTTGTTCGTGCCTCCCTCCCCTTCAGCCCTCAAGTCCTTCTGGCTTTGAGGGGCCTGCCCGAGATGGGTGTAACCTGGAGGGCGCAGTAGGCAGGAGCTCTTATTATGTCCACTGCAGAAATGGCAGAAGTGCTTGAAGCCATTACCGAGGTATCCTTGAGAGTTCCCCTAACATCAATAACCAACCAGCCAACCACCCAAAAAACCCACACTGGAATTAGAGCTTGGGAACTTCACCTTCTAGAAAAGCCAGGTTCTACATTCTACCCCCAAGGGTGAGTTTGCAATGAGATACACAGCACGACTTTATAAGACACCCAAATGTGAAAAGGCCAAGCCAGAGCTACCTTTCCCACCACCTAAGAAACAATGACACCATGTGCAGACCCCTATAGATGTCCCTCCAGCTTTGGCATAGTGGCCTCCTCAGGAGGCCCAGCCTCACATGCAGTGGCCAGCACCTGCCCCTAAGAAATCAGACAGACCAGGGCTGGGTGGCAACTGAGGTTTATTGGAGCATCCATCCTAATACAGGCGCTGGGGCTTGCCCATGGTGCTCTTGATGTACAAAGCCCGGACATTTTGCCAGTTCTTCTTGAGCAAGGACACCAAGAAATTGACAGCCAGGTGGATGTTGTAGACCAGCTCATCGTCGGTCATCTTCACGTGGCCCACAGCTACGGCCAGACACAGCACCTGCACGGAGATGGTCCTGGGATGAGCGTGCTGGCCCTCTGCTCTTAGACAGGTGAAGCCCAGGGCTAAGGAACCCAGGGCGCCATGGCTCCTTCTGGTGCCTCACTATGAACAGACACACACACCCCCTCCCAGACCGACCTTCTTCATCTGGAACTTGATCGTAGATTTCACCTCATCCACTTTGGCCACCATGTTTTCATTGTGTGTCAGCAGGGAGGGGAACTTGCCAGCCTTGTTTAGGCCTGGGCCCAGGATCCTCGGGATCTGCTTGATCAGAGACTCGGAGGCCAGAAAGGCGTCATACTTCTTGGCTAGAAGAAGTCATGAGAATACTCAGGACCAAGCCAAAGAAGCATTTTAAGCAAACAGCCCTTTAAAATGAGGTGACCTGCCAGGCGGATTTCTGAGTTCGAGGCTAGCCTGGTCTACAGAGTGAGTTCCAGGATAGCCAGGGCTACACAGAGAAACCCTGCCTCGAAAAACAACAACAAAAAAAAAAAGCCAAAAAATAAAATGAGGTGACCAAGCTGCCTCCTCAGACGCATGACCACTGAGTAACTCCATCCTCAAGTCCTCACATAGGTCTTGGACCAGGACGACCCACCATCCCTGGTACACTACATAGAACCGAGGGGCTGCGACGGCCGACCCCTCGGATTCCCAGCACTCGTGTAAGCCTGCATTTAAAGGCTTTCAAAATATGGACTTGAGACACCTGGAGACAGCTCAGCAGGTTAGGGTGCTGCTCTTCCAGAGGTCCTGAGTTCAATTCCCAGCACCCACACGGTGGCTCATACACATAAAATGATATCTTAAGAAAAAAGGTGTCAGGGCTGGAGAGGTGGCTCAGAGGTTAAGAGCACTGACTGCTCTTCCAGAGGTCCTGAGTTCAAATCCCAGCAACCACGTGGTGGCTCACAATCATCTGTGATGGGATCTGATGCCCTCTTCTGGTGCGCCTAAAACAGACCTAAAATAAATTTTGAAGAAACTTAAAAAAAAAAAAATTGAGTGACCTTTAACCCCTGGCATTCTCAGTTAGAAACTCAGTATTACTCCGAATTTTAAAGAAACAGACGGAGATATTTTTTCCTATCTATAAAAACCGGTATTATATGAGCACCTGCCTAGCTGCTGGTGACAGGTCAACAGGTCACTACCTGTACTTGAGACCACCTAGGACGTTAGATAAGGTCTGCCATGGAGGCTAACACACCGTAGACCCTTGTGACCCCCTCCAGAGGTTATTAACTGAAAAGACTCAAAACCATCAGCTGGCCACGGGTCAACTGCACACACCTGGCCCCCATCGGACCGGCCTGTGGGGACAATCTTCTTGATTGCCAACCTGTGTGAGGCTCACCGTGTGGTGTCACTCCTGGGCAGGTCAAGGGTCGTGTAAAGCAAGCCCGTAAGCAGTAAGCCGCCTCCACCAGTCCCAAGTGCTCTCGCCTTCCCCCAGCACCGGGCCGGCCGCACCTACCCAGCTTCTTGACCAACTTCTTGTTCTTGTTGAGTTTCTTCAGCGCCTCGATGTCCATGTGTGGGATATCCACGGCCTTGGCTTCATCACAGTGCTGCTGGTCCCCCAGGACGCACACCGAGAACTTGGGGCGCGGGGTGGACTTAAGCCTGCGTTTGGGGAGGAAGGGGGAGGGGACAGAACAGGTCATGCCGGATGCTGGAGATCCTGCTAGGTCTGAAGGCATCGTTGGTGGCAGCAAGCCCCGAGTCTTACCCGGAGGTCTGTGCGACACTAGCCTGGCTTCTCAGGCTAGCCGGCGGGCTCGGCCGAGGCCTCCCCACGCCTCCCCTCTTGTTTTAAGACCCAGGGTGGGGGTCCGTCCAGCCAGCCTGCCCGCGGCAGGACTCCTGAACTACCCTGGCACAGTCAGTAGCCCCGTGCCCGCCTCGGGCTCGGCCAGAGCGGCACGGGAAGGCCACACGGGGACACTGAGGGCTGGGTGGGGTCAGAGCGGTGCCAACCTGACGGTGCCCGAGAAGCGTTTGTCCTTCTGGGGGTCGTAGTTCTTCAGGCTGATCTGCAGCTCCACCGTCTCCAGAAACCTGTGCGAGAGGGGCGCTGTGAGCCCGGGGTCGCCGTGGACAGAGGAATGCTCGCCCAGCCTCGGGGGAATGCTCGCCCAGCCTCGGGGGGATGCTCGCCCAGCCCGGGGAGGCCCGCGCTTACTTGCGGCGCTTGCGCTGGTTCCCGTGCAGGACTTCCCGCACCGCCTCGTACAGGGTGTCGCGTGAGACTTTGCTGCTGTTGGGGAGAAAAAGCGAGGGCGCTCAGGGCCGGCCATGCTGGACCCCGGGCCGGATGACAAGCCCACAGCATGCCGGGAAAAGGCTCGCGACACGGGGCGGCTGCCGGGAGAACCTCCGAGGCGGGCCGCAGAGCGTCCGCGGGACAACCGGGTGCACGGATGGCGGCGGATAGCGTCCCGATAACCACCTACCTCATGGCTGCGGCCGCGGAGGAAACCGGAAAAGAAGGCAGGGCGCTTTGCGCATGCGCTCAAATAGAGCTCGTGTTCTCGCGAGTGTTGCTCGTTCCGCTGCGGGTTCCGCGCTCAGCCGAGCCGGAGAAGCGCTGCTGCCCGCGGCCGCTGGGGGACGCCACCCCGCGGCTGCACCGTGAGAACCGCTTTAGGAGCTGCAAGCAGTCCTGCACTGGGACTCGGGCCGAAGCTGGGCTTTAGGACCGGATTTCTCCCTGCTGTCTATCTTTCACCCGCCCCATGTCTTCCCCAGTCACCGGCGGAACCGTTCTCCTTCATCGCCTAATTTGGTGACGAGCCCCGGAGAGCCACTGGGCAGCTGCCCCCTCTAGCCCGCGCATTGTGCAATAGTCCAGCCACCGCATGTGGGCAGAGGCAGGGATGACAGGAATAGCTCGAGGAAATGATCCTTGCTGAGATCTGCAGGACTGGAAAGCGTCTTGTGACCAGATTAGGATCAGATGTGCCTCATTTAAGCGTGAGCCTCCACCTTGGAGAAGATGCCCACCAGTCTGCCCTGGCCATCTGTCTATATGAACCTCGGGGCAAGATGGACAAATGCCCCCGCCTTGTCTCAATTAGTTGGCATTTCACACAAAGTCGTTCTTGTTGCCTGACCCCTGTCTTTGCAGTCAATTGAGAGGCGCGGGGTCAAGGATCGTCGCAGGGAGCCTCCAAATCTGGAGTGACTCATTGGGAGGCACGGTCCTTCAGGCCACCCTCTCTGGGAACGGGTCATAGATGTGGCCAGCACTCACCATGTCCAGGGAGCAGATCTAAGAATGGTTCTTCTCCCCAAGCACACGCACAGCACACATCAGGCAGTAACACAGGTTCACGCAGGGTCAGAGTGGAGTTGAGTGACAGGCAGGTTGGAGCTTCAAGTGTCACCCACGTGTAAAGGCGTCACATGGTGAGATTCTGAAGTCTGTCTCTTAAGCATTGCTCCCCCTTGCTTTTGTACCCCGCATTAGCTTGCTCTCAAAACCCAGACTTTCTTACTGGACTCACCTCCCTCCCTCCTCACCTCCCTGGGACAGGGACTCAGGACTTCAGAGGAGTCTGTGATCTGAGATGCACCCAGAAACCTGTTCCCCACCCACTGCAGGGCTAAGGTAGGAGATGCTGTCACGAGCTTTCTTGGGCTAATTCAGTCACATCAGCGTGGTAAATCTTTGTTTCTTTGCATAGCCCTGACTCTTGAAATTCTCTCTATAAACCAGGCTGGCCTTGACATTAGAGATCTGCCTGCCTCTGTCTCCTGAGTTCCGGGACTAAAGGCGTGCGCCACCATGCCCAGCTGTGTGCTAAATATTTGAGTGAGGTGCTGTGGAAATAGAGATGTCAAAGAGGTCTGCGGCAGGCACCCTGTATGTCTTTTCAGCCCATGGTAGGCTAGACATCCCTCGGATACCGGCTCAGAAGTTAGCTGCGGCTAAGACAGAGCTGAGTAGCAGAGCATTAGCCTGGCAGGCACAAGACTCTGGTTCCTAGACCCTGCATTAAAACAAAAGTTAGGGGTTCCAAGCCCGCCCTCAGTGTCAAGTCCTTGACACTCAACAGGCCGCTCTGAGGGACCTGCTGTGATGGGAGGGGCGGGGGTAGGTGAGGGAGTAAAGCTGGTTAAGCGAAAGTTCTTTGTATCTGACCTGTGTGTGTGTGTGTGTGTGTGTGTACGTTTGTGCTGTGCATGCGTGGGTGCCCTGGGATGCAAACATGCCACCACACACAAGTGGAGGTCAGAGGACAACCTCGGGCGCCAGTCCTTGCCTTCCATTTTGTCTCGGGCTAAGCTAGCCCGGCAGCTTTGGGGGACTCTCCTGCCCACCTCCAGCCAAATCTCAGTCACACCCACAAGTCCCTCTCAGGTAGCTCAGGCTGGCCTTAAACTCTGTGCAGCTGAAGATGACCTTGAACTCCTGATTCTTCTGCCTCTGTGTGAGCGCTGGGATCCCAGGGGTGAGCCACCAGGCCTGGATGAACTTTCTTCTTTTTATTAAGAACTGTTACAAAATTACTCAGTTCAGAAACAAGCAAAACAGAGCGGGTCACAAAATATGCCTGAGCACGAGAAAGGTTAGCACGAGAAAGTTTCACACAGTGCCGGGTGGGCAGTGGTGGCGCACACCTTTAATCCCTGAGTTTGAGGCCAGCCAGGGCTTCACAGAGAAACCCTGTCTTGGAAAAAAAAAAAAAGGTTGACCCGGAAAGCCTGGCTTCCCCAGTGCTCCACCCACCTCCTGCTCATCCTCCACCTCCCCTGACTTCTCAGCTGTCAGAAGTGGCAGCCAGGGCCCCTCCCTGCTCTTTGTGGAGTCAAGATGGCCCCCACACAGCCTGGAGGGTGGGCGAGGCAGCTGACTGCCGAGACCGCTGTGCTTAGGATGTGTTCTGAGGCGAGCACTCAGGGCAGCGAGTCCTCTCGGGTGGTCAGCGGGCCAGATGTCTCAGGGCTGCCTGCAGGGACTTCTTCAGGAAGGTGGCGTTGGGCTCTAGGGCCACAGCCAGGTCCAGGGTCTGTTGCTCTGTGATCTGGAGAAGGAATCGGGTCAGGACTACATCTCCTGGACACTCCGGGGGCCCTGTTAGGGGACAGGCTCCTGAGCACCTGAACCCTTCTGCCCCTTGAGGTGAAGCAAACACCATATCAGCTGTGGAGCTGGGAGCCGGCCGCGCTGCTAGAAGGGGCTTCAGGAGTCTCAACTGGCACTCGGGACCCTCCCAGGCTACAGATGAGGAGAGAGATTTCCGGACACTCCTCAGACCCTTCTCTCTCTCTCTCTCTCTCTCTCTCTCTCTCTCTCTCTCTCTCTCTCTCTCTCTCTCTCCTGTTCCTATGTCTCTATGGGGCTCAGGTTGCATATCTCCATTCTCTAATCCCCACTCCTCAAAGAAGACGGGGGTGGGGGGGATGGGGTGAGCGGGGAAGGGGGCGAAGGCCTTCCCCTCTGAAGGTCCTTTCTTCCGGGATCTAGAGAGGTCTGTGGAGGACCCAGGGGCCCCGGAACTACACAGGGCACAGAAGTTCCGAGTCCACTTTCCTGGGATCACGGGGTCAACAAAGTACCTGCATGATGGCCAATCTTGGTTGTCAGCCTGACACAGCTGCGTGTCAGTCCCACTGAGGAACTGCCTTCATCACACCGTGGCCTGTGGGGGGCATTTTTGTGTTGCTAGATAATTTGAGGGCTCAGGCTACTATGGGCAGTGCTACCCCTGACCAGGGGGTCCTGGATTGTATAAAAAAGCAAGCTGAGCCCAGCATAGTGGCCCAGCCTTCAATCTCACCACTCGGGAGGCAAAGGCAGGAGGGTCTCTGAGTTTGAGGCCAAGTAGGTCAACAAAGAGAATTCAGGCCAGCCTGGTCTACATAGAGATCATGCTAACAAAAGATACACAGCCCAGCAAGCAGGAAGCCCTGGGTTCCATCCCCAGCATTGCATAACCCAGGCCATAGTAGTGTACCCATTATCCTAGCATCAGGAGCTGGAGACCGGAGGACCAGACGTTCAAGGTCACCTAGGCTGCATAGCAAATCCTAGTCCACCGAGCCACCCTGAGCTACCTGAGATCTTGTTTATTTTATGTTAATAGTCCTTGTCTGCATGTCTGTCTGGGTGCAGGCGTCAGAAGCCCTGGAACTGGAGTTACAGACAGTTGTAAGCTGCCATGAGGTTGCTGGGAATTGAACTCAGGACCTATGGAAGAATAGCCAAGGCTCTTAACCGCTGAGCCATCTCTCCAGCCCAAGATCTCATCTAAATGAAGAGTTCCCTGGCCCATGACCCACACAGGGCCCTCTAGGACAGGCTGCCAGGCCTGGGCCAGGGAGGTGGTAATACTTTGGGATTAAAACTAAGTCTGGGCGTGTCCGTCTGACTTGCAACCCCAGTGCTGGGGTTTGGAGACAGGAGGATCCCTGGGCCCACTGCTCAGTCAGCCAGGCCAGGCCGAGAGCTCCGGGTTGGTGGAAGCCATGTCTGTGCAGTGGAGCTGCTACACAGACGCTGTGGCCTGACGACAGCCCCAGCAGAACGGGAGGCCGAGGCGGCAGGCCAAGCTAACAGTGTCGGAGGGCTGAGCACAGCGCTTCAGCTGCCGCAGGGAGGCCTTGAACTTCTGATCTTGTCTCCACCTCCTCAGATTTTATGTGCCCCTCCCCCATCCAATTTACAAAGTATAAGGAACTGAGCCTAGGGTTTTGCGTAATAACGGAGCTGGAGCTATATCCCTAGCCTTCCCCACTTTTTATTATAATTGTTACTAATTTTTTTTGGGGGGGAGGGGACAGGATCTCAATATAGCCCTGGCTGTCCTGGAACTCACTATGTAAACTAGGCCGGCCTCAAACTCAAGAGATCCATCCCCCTCCTCTGCCTCCTGAGTGCTTAGACTCAAGGCATTCGCCACCATGTCTAACTTGCTTTCTTTCTTTTTGTGTTTTTTATTTACCTCACCACGTATCCCAGACTGGCCTTGAACTTAGAGCAATCCCCCTGCCTCAGTCTGCTCCATACATTCACCATCCCCAGTCACAATCCCCAATAAGGCTTAGCCGCCCTCCTCTTTTGTCACCAAATGCCTGTGCCAGGCTCCCCTCAGGCATGACAGCTTGGAGACAGGGTCAGTCCAAGGGGAAGGTCAGCACGCTAGCCTCTCGGAACTCCCCAATGCCCCTTGGGCTACCGCCAGCGGTCCTGGCTGGGCGAGCCCGTTGACACTCACGCTGGCCTGGTACTTGGTCATCACCATCAGCATCAGCTTGGCGTAGGCCATGGAGGTGGTGGCTGCCGGCCCCTCTTTACAGAGCTTCTGCATCAAGACACCGAATACCTCAGGGGTCATCTCCACCTGCATGCATTGGGACATGGGACAGCGTCACAGGACAGCGTCGACCCGAAGCTATCCATCTCCTAGCAGGTAGCTCTAGAATGTTCCTCCACAAACCCAAGTCTTGAAGTCTTGGTTCCAGGTGAGGTGCTGGGAGGTGGAGTTTGTCTAGAGGGCATGGTGGTAGATGGATTTAGAATCACCATAGAAACACATCTCTGGGTGTGTCTATGAGGGTGTCCCCAGTAGGGTTCCACTGAAGGACGGTCCTCCTTGAATACAGAAGCCACCATCCCACGGGCTGGGGACACTAGCAGGATGAGCCCGGGGGTTCATCTCTTTCCTTTCTGAATGTGGACACAATGTAACCAAGTCTCAGCCTCTGGCACCAGGCCCCTCCCAACATGACAGGCTGTACCCTTAAACTGAGAGCCAAAACCAAGCCTGCATTCCTCAACTTGATTTTGTGGGGTATTTTATCACAGCAAGAAGAATAATTCATCAGTTACCTAAAATGCAAATATGAGAGACGCCTCGGGACAGGAGCCCAAGGTCATCTTTCTATATAGTGAGTTCAAGGGCAGCCTGGACTGTGAGAACTTGTCTCAAATAATGGTAATAATAATGATAATAATATAATGATGGAGAATTTTATGTGGTAATATAGAAAAATGCTAAGTAAGGCTGGGGGTGTGTGGCTCTGTTGACGGAGCCCACGACTGACATGTATGGAACCCTGGGTTCAGTATCTAGTATCACATGAAATATGGCATGGTGACGCATAGCATGAATGGAGTCCTAAGCTCACACTCCAGGTGGACACACAAACAGCCCACAGGGCCCAGGGCTGGTGAGCTCAGCCCCCATGAGAAGCAGGTAAGGCCAGTTTAAGGCCTGCTGTCTAAGCAGCCAATGGGAGCGCTGCCCTAACTTGGTGCTGTTTCTCTGAACCAGTGAGAGCTAAGCACCAGGTTGGGTAGTCGGATGCCTGGGGCAGAGTCAGGGGAACATTTGCAGTTTTTAAAGTTGTGACTCTAACCTCGCGTGGTGTGGCACACCTGTAGTCCCAGCATGAGGAAGAATGACCAGGAGTTCAAGGTCACCCTCCACCACACAGGGGGTTCTAGGCCAGCCTGGGCCACGGGAGAGAGAAGCAGAGACGCCAGTTCCAAGGCAGGTGCTACTAAACGACAGGGCTAAGTGACCAGGGGTCGGCTGTCCGTCCCTGGCTGCATCTGCAGTGACATAAGGCGGTGGCCTGCTTGCCTAACCCTGAAGCCGGAAGCCAACGTAGCCTTTCAAGGGAGCATATTTACCTGCCGCTCCAGGAGCGCCTGCAACACCAGGAACGTCTCTTCCCTCCAGGCCAGCTCCAGGACCTGCCTGCATAGAAGACACCAGGTAAGGCCTGTCCCCAGAGCCACTCGGGGTTCACAGCGGAACAGCATCAGCCTTATCCTAGCAGCTGCAGACCCCAGAACCATCCTGGGTTTGACTTCAGGTTTTATCACCGACCATCTGTGCAGATTCTCTGCACTGAGTGTGGAAGCCATACACGATCTGAGGCTAAGTGGTCAGTGAGCAGTGGCTGGCATTATCTGAGGCTAATACCCCTACCCCACTATGGTTTTTTCTATTTTATTTCTATGAGTACACTGTAGCTGTCTTCAGACCCACCAGAAGAGGGCATCAGATCCCATTACAGATGGTTGTGAGCCACCATGTGGTTGCCGGGAATTGAACTCAGGACCTCTGGAAGAGCAGTCAGTGCTCTTAACCCCTGGGCCATCTCTCCAGCCCCCATCCCCCGTTTTTGTTTTATTTGTTTGTTTTTCCTCTTTGAAAGACTCACAACTATGTGTTCTAACACTCAGAAGGCAGAGGCAGACGGATCTCTGAGTTCAAGGCCAGCCTGGTCTACAGAGTGAGTTCCAGGACAGCCAAGGCTACACAAAGAAACCCTATCTTGGAAAACCAAAAAGGATCTACTCTGTAGCCCAGGCTGGCCTGGGACTGAAAGCAATCCTTCTGCCCCACTTCCTCCTGAGTGCTGAAATTTGACACACGCGCCATCACCTCTGGCTCCTGAGGAGCCGTTCCAGTCTATGTCTGGCTGTGGACTCCGTTTTACTATATATTTCAGTTGCACTCACCCGGGGTCCGCCATGTGGGTTCTAAGAGTCAGACCATGGGGCCAGACTTGGTGGTAAGTACCGTTACCCAGCGAGTCATCTCTCCAGCCTGACTTTGCGTTTTGTTTGTTTTTAAGATTTTTATTCTTTTTAATTGTGTGGGTGGGTGTCACCTACATTCAGATGACCAGGAAGGTAACTAGCATCGGAGGCCTTGGAGCTAAAGCTGCCTGGCGTGGGAGCTGAAGCAACCTTGGCTCTTCCGCAAGAACAGCACACTCTTACCTGCTGACTGTCTCCCTAGCCCCGGTATCTGCGTTTGGGAAACAATGTACCCCAGGCTGGCCCCAAACTTGCCATGTAGTAAAGGCTAGTCTTAAACTCTTGATCCTCCTGCCTCTACTTCCCAAGGGCGAGATTTCAGGTTTACACCACTAATGCCCAGACATTCTTTGATTTACTGCCTAAATTTAATCCCAATTTTGAGCACTTACATACTAGAAATATTACGTGTATTTCGGTGTTGAGACTCCTATGGGCTAAACAGGCACTCCCCCACTGAGCAACACTGAGTACCTTGGATGTCCGATTTTCTGTGAACTCACGGTATGTGCCACCACACAGACTATCTAGAAAAACCCCACAGAGGGACTACCAGGCTCGGAGACAAGGAGTGAGGAGTTCAGGCCTGTGTGCCTTGTCATCCCAGCACTTGGGAGGTAGATGGTGGGAGTTCAAGGCTAGCCTCAGCTATGAAGTTATGCTCAAGGCTAGCCTGGGCTACAGGAAACCCTGTTTCGAAAATAAATAAATATAAATAAACAAATGAACTTGAACTTGAGTTAATAAACAAGGTCAAGATGGAACTCATGTCTTAACCACGGCAGCTAAGCTGAGCTACTTCTTAGAGGGACCACACCCAGAAAAACCCGGGAAGATGCCCGGCATACCACCCAACACGGGCCCAGAGGAAAGGGCCCTAGGTTTAGATCCCAGTGCCACGGTGGGCATGCGGATGTGTGTGCGTGCACAGTGCCGGGGGTGAAACTGTGGCCTCACGCAGGCTTGGCCTGGGGAGAAAGCGGAGTGAAGTTAGCGTCGAGACCTGCGGCACTCACCCCAGAATCTGGACTTGCACGTCTGGCTCCAGGGCCTCGTCCTTTATAAGGGAACACAGTAACTCGGTCTGCGCAGGACCTGGGCCAGAGACAGGAGAGGAGAGAGGGCTGGGGGAGGCAGGAGGAGGATGCCAGGGCCAGGATGCCCTGGGGAAGGAACTGGTTACCCACTGCACCCCCGACTCCCAGCAGGTCCCTTGGGGAGAAGTGCGCTGGGCGCGGAGGGTGGGCCTGGGGCTAGTTCTGCACACACCTACACGTGGGTCCTGGAGCAAGGGACAGAGGACAGCCCTGCAGACGGCGTAGGTGTACTTTACACAGAAGGAGATGAGGGCCACTCTGAGAAGCCTGGAGGCCGAGGACGGCAGGGAGCGGATCTAGTCACAAGGGAGGGGGCAGAGTCACGGCTTCCCTTCAGGACTGTTCATCTCACACACATTTCAGATGGCAATTCATGTTTTGGAGGAAAAGCCAAATGTCTGTGTCTATCTAGGATCACACTGGCTCCCAAACCTGAAAGCCTATCTGGGGCCCAGGCGGTAAGAAGTTACATGTGTAACAACATCCGGTCAGAAGCCCGCCCCTCCGCCCCTCTCCCAACCCCCTTCCGGAGGACTCAATGGATTTCCATTGTCCCTGGCCTTCTGGTGCCCCCTGTGCCCACCCACCCGGTCAAGAAAGAGGCTCCTGGCCAGCACTGAGGCGTTGCTGATGCTGAGGGCTGGCGTGAGGCCCAGCAGGCGGCTGCAAAGCTGCAGGAGGCCTCCGTCAGGGAGCTGGGGTAGCTGGAGCTCGCAGCACAGCAACTCCATCTGGGTGGGGGACACCGAAGACACTCAGCTGCCCCTGCTAGGCTACAAGTCCAGCGGACAGCCGAGGATGCGAGGGGGAGGGACGCTACAGTGGGAGGAGCCTGGAGAGGCGGAGAATGCAAGCCCCTCCCCTGAGCTCCACGGGAGGCGGGGAAAGAGGTAGGTGCAGGGGTGACCTCAGGGCCGGGCCGGTCTCACCTCGCTGGGACTACACTCATGAAGAAACTGCAGGTCCACTAGGGGCTCCTCCAGGCCCTGGGGAGGCAAATCCTAAGTAAGGACCGGCAGAGTCCTTGTGACAGGTCACAGAGGCTACTCTTGGAAGGCACGCCCAGAGGAGGACTTCCTGGGGGATGGCGACCTGTCCGGTCTGTGGGATCTCCCTCCTACCCAGCCCCATGCCGGGCTCCACGAGCTGGGGCTTCCCTGGGCACGGCTACGGTACACAGAGAAGCTGGAAGACGGGCTGTGGTGGACAGGGAGAGCCGGTCACCTCCTGGAAGGCCTTCAGCAGTCGCTGCAGCCTGGGCACCTGGTCCTGTGGAGGAGAGAGGGGTCACGGAAGATCTGTGGTGCAGCAGGACCTCTCAGCCCCCTCTGCGGACACCCTCCAACCCCCACCCCGCAAGAGCTGGGGGACTGGGTCCAGCTCCCAGCACCCACGCTGGGCTGCACACAATCTCCAGTCCCCTGTAGCTCTAGCTCTGGGAGACGCGACACCCTCCTGTGGCCTCCACGGGCACCACATGCGTGTGGCGCACACAAGGACAAGCAGCCACACACATACGATAAATAAAACCTCTAAAGGGGACGTGGGGGCAGACCAATGGGAGCTGACAGGCAAAGGCATTCAGAAGCAGCTAAGAGCCGCCTCCATCTTACAAGAAGCCTGGAGCAGGCCTGTGTGAGGCCCAGCCCACCGCTGTCTTCTCTGCATCCAGCCTCAGTAGGGTAGGTAGACCCTGTAATGGGCGGACTGGCTTTTGGTGAGACCCGTACCAGGCAGAGTAGCAGGGGCTGAACCCACACCCTAGATCCTCAGGACAGGGGCTTCCTGATCCTAGTGACTCTCTCCCCACTCCATCAGTTTGGGGAGGGGAAGCCTCACTCCTCCCACCCCCCACAACCCACCCCTCATCCCTGCTCCACGGACTACAGAGAAGTCCCTGCAGGAAAACCTGTCTTTCACCATCACCCTGAAGGATCAGCTTCCCAACCACAATACCTGGACAACTTTGGGCAACTCCACACTCTCGGCGGGACCCTTGGCCTCCTCCACGCCCGGGCTAGTCTCCGGAGCCTCGGCTTCAGTATCAGGCGATGCACCTCCTGCATCTGATGCGGACCCCAGCTTGGGTCTCTCTTCCCGTTCCTTCCCTTCCACCACCTCCTCACAGCCCCGGAACCGTTTAGGGGATCTCTCTGACTCGGGGCTGCCGGCCTCTTCCGGCTCCTTCCTCCGTTTCCCACAAAGCTGCGGTAGTCTGTCTTCTTGTTCGGGATCTGGAGCCGGGGCCAATTTCAGCCCCCTCCCCCCTTGGCCCAGCCGCCCACACAGGTCCCGGAGCTGGGACTGACAGCTTCCGGTCAGTGGAGAGGATCCCTCCTCAGCGACTCCTACATCCCTTCGTAGCAGCTCCCTGAGGGCTTGGAGCCAGGCATCAGGAGTAGACGCTGTGTCCTGCTGGTCAAGCTTTAGAATGGAGCGGAGGCCACTTTCAGGCAAGGAGGGTCGAAGAGCCAGCAACAGGGACATCAGGTTCTTCCGGCATACCCCGGGTAACCGTAGCAACAGGGGGAGCCTAAGAACAAAGGGGTTTTTGTTTTATTGGTTTCTTGAGACAGGGTTTCTCCGTGTAGCTCTGGCTATCCTGGAACTCACTTTGTAGACCAGGCTGGCCTCTAACTCAGAAATCCGCCTGCCTCTGCCTCCCGAGTGCTGGGATAAAAGGCATGCACCACCACTGGCCGGCGTTGTGTTCTGAGTTGGGGGGATTCTCACTATGTAATCCAGGCATGTCTTGACCCCTCAATCCTCCTGCCTTACTCAGCATCCTAAGTGCTGATTACAGGCTTGTGCCATACTAGCTATGTACCATGCTAGCATACTAGCACCGAGGAAATGGTTGCAGGAGTTCGAGGCTAACCTGGGCTAGACGGAACCCTGATTCAACTACCCGAATAAGCAGGAGGCAGACTGGCTAGGGAATCGAACACCGTGGCAGCCATGGACTGGATGGTGGTACCCTCAAGAGTTGCTGAGGCTAAGGTGGCCAGGTCTGGTAGCACAAACCTTTAATTCCAGCTCTTGCAAAGCTAAGGCAGACAGATCTCTACGGGTTTGAGGCCAGCCAGAACTGAACAGTGAGACCCTGTCTCCAACACAAAACAACCAAGAGTTGCTGAGGATGGAGGGGTCTGTCGTCGGGGACACCCGACACGCACCAGGCCCTGTTCTTAAACTTCTGAACCAGAAAGGGCTTCACAGAGCAAGTGGGACAGGAAGCAGATGGAACTCCGTGTAACAACCCGTCATCCCATCATTTACTGCTCCTAAGGGGCCGGCTGCTGCAAATAACCGGCATTCTCTCTCTCAACGCTGGTCTCCAGGGCTTCCCCAGGGTCCCATGCATTTAGCTCTCTAGGATTCTACTGAGGTAGCAGTCCAAAGCCAGTGTGGCCATAAGCAAGTGACCATGTCTTCAAGCCTCCCCGTGTCAGTGTCAGAGCTATTATCACATAAGAGGTGCCTCCTGGCATGTGAGGATAATAGGAAAAAAAAATATATATATATATATATTTGGTGCTATTTTTCTTTTTTGTGTTTTTTTCTTTTTCTTTTTTTTTTTGTGACAGGGTTTCTCTGTAGTCCTAGCTGCCTGGAACTAGCTCTGTAGGCCAGGCTGGCCACAAACTCACAGGAGATCTGCCAGCCTCTAGTTTTGCTGGCTTGTGCAGCCCAGGCTTCCAAGTTGAAGCAATCCTCCTGTCTCAGCTTCCTGATTGCTGAAATTAGACCCTACACTGTATGGCCCGTATTTCCGTATTTTTAACACCACTGTCCACTTGCCATCTGTACTGGAGATGCATTATCATTATTTTATTATTATATTATTATTACTGTTGCTTTGACAGGGTCTTTCTATGTTGTCCTGGCTGGTCTTGAAGAGATCCTCATGCCTCTGCCTACCAAGTAGTGCCATTACCAGCGTGCACCACTACAACCCGCCTTCTATTCTTAGGAGGCAGAGTGTCTCACTCTGTTGCCTTGGAACTCAAGAGATGCGCTCGCCTCTGCCTCCTGAATGCTGGAGTTAAAGCCTCTCACCACCAGCTCAGCAACTGGAGATTGAAGCAGAGCAAACAAAAATCAGTCTGCACTTAGAATTCTGCCTGACACAATGCGTGTCTCAGCCCAGAGTTGGCGCGCACACTTGTAATCCTAGCACCGAGGAAATGGTTGCAGGAGTTCGAGGCTAACCTGGGCTAGACGGAACCCTGATTCAACTACCCGAATAAGCAGGAGGGAGGCGGCGGGGGCCACGGGCGGGGACTCACAGCTCTAGGCGGCCGTCGGGGCCCCGCACCTCGGGCTCTACGTGGCCCAGCGCCTCCAGGAAGCCATTCCAAGGGAAGTGCTCCGCGCGGCGGCCGAGGGCGCGCAGAACCCCTAGCCCGCGCCGCGCGCCCTCAGGCCCTGACTGTAGCGCCTGAAGCAGGAGGCGGGCGGGGGCCTCCAGGGTCGCCCAGGGCGCCGCCCCGGCCGAAGCCACGGGGTCCGACACCGACTTCGCCAGCGCAGAGCCGACGCGGGGCGGCGGCCTGGACACGCGGGATCGGAACGCCCTTCAGCCGGAGCAAAGAAACCGACAGCGCTAGAGTAGAGCCCGGAGGGGTGTGGCCTAGCGATCGGGGCGGGACCGGAAGGGGCGGGACCCGCCGCTAACCAGACCTGTAAGAGAGTCCAGGAAAGGGGCGGGGCGGGGCGGGGCGAGTGCATCAGGAAGCAGCTTAATCCCCCTGCATAGTGAGAGAAGGCGGTGAAGGGGCGGGGCCAGTTCCAGCGACTGGAGCCAATCAGGTCCGCGCTTGGTGGAAGGGCTGTTACTATACTGCTGCCTAAGCTTAGCCCTTCTCCACGCCTTTTTAAAATGTTTTTTTTAAAAATTGTTTCATGTGTATGGGTGAGTTGCTTGCATGTATGTAAATGCGTCATGTCTGGTGCCCGCGGAGGCCAGAAGAGGGCGTCGGTTGTCCTGCTACTGGAGTTAGGGATGGCTGTAAATAGACACGTGGGGTCCTCTGCAAGAGCAGTTAATGCTCTTAACCGCTGAGCCATCCCTCCTGCTCCGTTTCCTCTTTTCTTTTTTCTGTGTATGTGTGTACCTGTGTATGTGGGCCACATGTGTGCAGGAGCTCCGGGAGGTCAGAAGAGAAAAATCAAATTCTTTGAAACTTGAGTTGAGACTGCACGCTCATGCTGAGAAACCCCAGTCTTTACGAGTACAGTTAGCACTCTTAACCACTAAGTCCTCTCTCCAGTTCCTATCCCTTGACATTTTTATTTTTAATCACGTGTATTGGGCGTACGTGTATGTGTGGTTGGGGGATATTTGTATGTGTATATGGTGCGTACATGTTCTGAACCCTAGTCCTCTGAGGGACAGCAATATGACCTCTTAACTGATGAGACATCTCCCCAGCCACAAATTATCAAATATTTTGAGTGTGACAGTTACTTTCAGGAAGAATAAAAAAGGGAGATAAATTGAGATGTCTTATAATAGGATGACCAGGCAAGATGAACTCGATAAAGTCCAGGTCATAGAGCCTGTAGTAGGGAGGTTGGGACAGGAAGAGAAGAAACAGGGCAATGGCCCTGGGGCTGCAGGGTGACTGAAGAGGGGATCGGAGAGGTCACCAGGCTTGAGGTCACACAGAGGACATTGATTTTCTGCTCTGAATATCATGGGAAGCCAGGACAGTATTTTTGAACTTATTTTGATCTGAGTCAAACTATTTATTTCAAAGGAATGAGTTGGAAAAAGATAAAGTCTTTACTGATTCACAAAGGGGGAGAAAAGGCAAAAAGAAAAAAAAGTTTTCTTCTAGTAAAACCTTCTTTCTCCAGTAAGTAGACTGGAGCGGATTTCTGGGGTTCCACAGTGGAGCTGTGGGGTGATGTGGACCCTAAGAAGTACAGCTGGGACCTCCCCCAAGCCTCAACCAGGACCTCACTCCCTGAGGTTTTGCATTTGAGTTATCTGGGTAGAAGTGGGCGGAGTTCTAAACCTGGTTTAGGTTTCCAGGTTCAGGGATGTCCAGGAAGGTATCCCCACCCTCTGAGGAATGTCCAGCTCAGTCTCCCAGAGGCCAAGGAAAGCAGATGGCCCCTGGGGACAGGGGCTAAAAATGAAGTCTTTAGACGGCATGTGACAGCTCAGTTGTATCTTACTGGGTTTTTTTCTAAAATCCTTCTACAAAACAGGTTAAAAAAAATCAAACACTTGTAAATCAGGTAAGAATCTTTCTTCACCTTGGGACTCTCCCTATCACAACACCCATGCCTCCCCGCTCCCCCCACCCCAGGCTGGGAAACTTCAGCTCACAGGGCTGGGGGTGGAGGATTTGCAGCAAAGCCCCAGAGCAGATACCAGTCACCACGAAGATTTCCTGTCCAGCAGGTCCCTCCCCTCCCCTGTTCTCTCTCTCTCTCTCTCTCTCTCTCTCTCTCTCTCTCTCTCTCTTTCAGATTTATTTATTTTATGTATATGAGTACACTATAGCTGTTTTCAGATACCCCAGAAGAAGGGCATCAGACCCCATTACAGATGGTTGTGAGCCACCATGTGGTTGCTGGGAATTGAACTCAGGACCTCTGGAAGAGCAGTCAGTGTAGTTTTTACTTATTTAATGTATGAGTGCTCTACCGCATATACATCCACAGGCCAGAATATACATCAGGTCCCCTTCTAGATGGTTGTGAGCCACCATGTGGTTGCTGAGAATTGAACTCAGGATCTCTGGAAGAATGGCCAGTGCTTCTAACCGCTGAGTCATCTCTCCAGCCCGCGGTCAGTACTCTCAAATGCTGAGCCATCTCTCCAGCCCGCGGTCAGTACTCTCAAATGCTGAGCCATCTCTCCAGCTCCCTCCCCTGTTCTTTCAAGCAGCTCTTGGCAGCTGAAAGCCAAGGTAAGAGTGTGTGTTCCTGCTCCCCCCCCCGCCCCCCCAAGTACAGGACCAAGGCCAGGACACAATCTGGGAAGAGCACATCTTTCTCTTGCTTGCTGGTTTCTAGGAATGATGTTGTCCCCAACCCCATAGAGAGAAAACCCCAGAAGTCTTTGGCTTTAGCTATAGCTGTCAGAGGACAGACTCGCAGGTGAAGTTAGGCAGGTTAACACAATATTGTCACATTGGGGTAGACGTCATCTGCACTGCTCATGTAATACGTTACCATTTAGGGTGGATATCTTAAAAATACTGGTTCTCATGTCACCTAGGCTGCCCGCCAAGTTGATGTGTCACTGAGGATGACCCGGAACTTCTGAGCCTCCTGCCTCCACCTCCCAATACTGGGATTATGTGTCCATATTCTCAGCAAAGAGCAAATTGAGGGCTTGTGCCTACTGGGCAATCATACTGACCGGGCCCCAGCCTTCGTGGGCATTGTATTACTTTTCTATTGCTGTGATAAAACACCATGACTAGGGGCTGGAGAGATGACTCAGCGTTTATGAGCACTGACTGCCCTTCCAGAGGTCCTGAGTTCAATTCCCAGCACCCTCATGACAGGCAGCTCACGACTGTCTGTGACTCCAGTTCCAGAGGATCTGGTAGCCGCAGAACGGCAGTGCACATAAAAATAAATAAATCTTTAAACAACACCAACACCAGGACCAAGTCAACTCGTATAAGAAAGAGTTTATTTTATTTGGACTTATGGTTCCAGAGGGTTAGCAGCCCATGATGGCAGAGTAGACTAGGCTTGAGAGCTGGAGTAGGAACCGCTGAGCCTAAACTGCAAACGCGAGCGGATAGCAAACTGGGAAACGCACTTGTCTTTGAACCCTCAAAACTGGTCCCCGGTGACAGACTTCCTCCAGTGGAAACCAGATCTGGTTGAAAGGTGGTAAAAGGAGAGATGAACAATCCGCTTCAAGCCGTGTTCTTCCAGGAGAAAATGGCTCTCAAGTCTGGCGGGTGATGTTCTCCAGGGCATACACAGAACCAAACAAAGCAAGTGCTGTAAGTGGGAACGGCAAGAATCCACCTCCCCCCTGGTAGGGTTGACGCTTATACCACCGTCTTCCAGCAGGTGGCAGTGAAGCGCCTTAATGGAGACCCTACTAGAAGTCTCAGCGGCGCGGATCGCTAACCTTTTTTCCTCCCCCCCCCACTCCGCCAACTTATTTTTACTAGTAACATACAAGGACGGGACCCTCAGCTGTGCCTCTGTAGCCAAGTCAGAACAGTGTATTGAACGGGCAGTGGTGGCGCACGCCTTTAATCCCAGCGCTTGGGAGGCAGAGGCAGGCGGATTTCTGAGTTCGAGACCAGCCTGGTCTACAGAGTGAGTTCCAGGACAGCCAGGGCTACACAGACAAACCCTGTCTCGAAAAACCAAAAGCAAAAACCAGTGTATTGGGCTACGGGGGTGGCTTGGCTGGTGCCGCTGCGGGCTAATGGATGTTGAATGATCAGGCCAGAGTGGGCTGTGGATACTTGAGGTCAGCCTCAGGGAGGCCAGCCAGGGCCATGATTATACGGAGGAGGAGTTTGTCACAAAAGCCTTCTTAAATCCATGACCATCTGGGCCCCTCTCACTCCCCGTAGACACGGAGCACCCAGGCGGTGGCAGAAATTCCTCAAAACAACTCTGCTTTTTTTTTTCCTCTTTAAAAAAAACTACAGCCAGGATGGCTCCACGCGGTGGCCCCATGGGAACCCCCGGGCTTCCCTTTCCTGGCCCCTACGTGACACCAGCCACGTCAACACCTGTGCTGGAAGCTTTGAGTGGCTTCTGTTTTTGTTTTGTTTTGAGACAGGCTGTCATTATGTAGCTCTGGCTGGAGCTTGCAGTGTAGATCAAACTGGCCTCAAACTCTGCCTCTGCCCCCCAAGAGCTGGGATTAAAGTATACTCACCCACAGATCTCTCTCTCTCTCTCTCTCTCTTTGTTTTTTGTTTGTTTTGGTTTTTTTCAAGACAGGGTTTCTCTGTGTAGCCCTGGCTATCCTGGAACTCACTCTGTAGACCAGGCTGGCCTTGAACTCAGAAATCCTCCTGCCTCTGCCTCCTCAGTGCTGGGATTAAAGGCGTGCGCCACCACCACCCCACCTCTTTCTCTCTCTTTTTTAAGGTTTTGGTTTGATCTATTGAGACGCGGTGTCCTGCTGCTCCGGCTGGCCTCAAACTTGCCTTGTAGCCAAGAACGACATTGAATTTCTACTCTTCCTGCCTTCTCCGCTTTGAATGCTCGGGATCTCGGCTATGCACCACCACATTGGTGGGTGTGGTCATGGGCATGGAACCCAGAGCCTCATGGGAACCAAGCCGGCCCTGTACGGACTGAGCCACACCCCCAGCCCTGAAGTTTTTTGTTTTCTTTTTTTTCTCTCACTCTGTTTGAAGATGTACTCTTTCTCTGTGTGTTTTGCATGTACATCCGTGTACCACTGTGCGCCTGGCATCTGCTGAGGCCAGAAGAGGGCGTTGGAATCCCCTGGTACTAGAGTTGCAGGCAGTTGTGAGCCACCACGTGGGTTTGGGGAATTGAACCCAGGTCCTGTGGAAGGGTACCCAGTGCTCTTAAACACGGAGCCATCTAGATTAAGATTTTTTTTTTCCTTTTCTTTTTCGCCTCTGGCGTGTGCGCCACCACCACCAGGCTTTGGCCACACGGGTCTCGGAAGTGTTCTTCCACCTCAGTTCGTTTGGTCTTCCAGGTCTCCTCTTCCTTCTGCGTTCCTTTCCTCCTTGTCCCTCCCGGTGCCAGCTTGGCCCTGAACACTGGGGTTCATATCTCACTTACCTCCTCAAGCTACATAGACGGTGCCTCAGTTTCTTCTTCCACAGTTTGAGGAGACTAAGGCTCTTCACTTCACACAGTGATGACAGGTGACCCCACCCCCACCCCCACCACACATACACCGCAGGGATTCATTCCAGTCCTCGGGGCTCTAGGCTCGACAGACCTACCAAAGCCTTCCAGCTGGGATCCAAGTGACCAGTGACTCCCACTTTAACCTCCATCTGCCCATGGTGCCCTTATTTTCTCTTCCCAGAAGGCCCTGCTCTCCCTCCATCGTTCCCTAGGGAGTTGCTCTTCCTCAGTCGCTGACCAGGTGCCATTGTCCTGCAGAGGAGGCTGATGGAGCCCTGGGGACGGCCAGGGGCCAGAAGGCCATTCCTCCATTCCTCTCCACCCCCAGGAACCCCCACCCCCACCCCCTTCCACTAGCTGTCCCACACTGACTTGAGGATATCCAAGGAGGAATTGCTGTTCTTCCGCCCAGTGCACAGGCACCTCAGGCAGTGGGTGTGGTTGGGCGAGATCCAAAGGCCCATATTTTATCCACACAGATGCCAAATCCTGACTGTTCTCCTTCCACCGTGGCCAGAGGGTCGCTCAGACACGCTCCTGGGAGAGGCTAGGTTCCTGTCAGAAGTTTTTCTGCTCACTCAAGTGGCATCTACAGAGAGCCAACTGCGTGTAAGGCTTTGTAGTAAACTAGGCTCTAGCCCAGGCCCAGCCCCAGGAAGTCTCAGGAATCTCTCATATACCCACTGTGCACCCTCCAATGCAGTACCCGTTACCTACAAGCACCTGTAATGGTCCAAAGTCATAGGTGTTCAGAGCATAAAATGCTCTTAGCATAAAGGAAGACTAAAACACTTTGTGTTGATTGAATTAGTTGATAATATTGCACATATAATCTTGATCCATTAGACTATATAAAATGCTTTTGTGGGTGGTTGAGATCGGGTCTTGTATAGCTCAGGCTGGCCCAAACTCAAAGCAACCTTCCTATGTCAGCTCTCACGAGTCCTGAGATTACAGATGTGAGCCACCATGCTGAACTACATGGAAATTATTCTTTAACCATTAAAAAGGTATCAGTGGGGCTGGAGAGATGGCTTAGCAGTTAAGAACACTGACTTAGGTCCCGAGTTCAATTCCCAGGAACCACACGGTGGCTCACAACCATCCATAATGGAATCTGATACTCTCTTCTGCTGTGTCAGAAGACAGCAACAGTGTAAAAAGGTCTCAAGTGTGCTGGGTGCTGGTGGCGCACGCCTTTAATCCCAGCACTAGGGAGGCAGGGGCAGGAGGATCCCTGAGTTCAAGGCCAGCCTGGTCTACAAAGTGAGTTCCAGTACAGCCAGGGATACACAGAGAAACTCTGTCTCGAAAAGACAAACAAAAAAGATACCATGTGGGACTGGAGGGATGGCTCAGTGGTTAGGAGCACGTCCTGCTTCACAGAGGACCTAGATTCAGTTCCAGCACTCAGATTTGAGGCCAGCTTGGGCTGCAATATCAAGGTCCAGGCTAGCCCATGTCTCAAAAATCCACAAGGGCTGGAACACTGGCTGCTCTTGCAGAGGACTTGGGTTCAGGCCCCAGCAGCCACACGGTGCCTCACACTATCCGTGACTCCAGTTCCAGAGGACCCAGCCACCTCTTCTGTCTTTCAAAGGCTCACCAAGCATACAGACGGTGTACAGGTATGCATGTAAGCAAGCAGCCATACACACAAACACACAAACAAACAAAAAAGTGATGGTTTCCATAAGCGTGGCCCCCACGTATGTTTGCGTGCTTGGTCACGGGGCCTGGGCTTTGAGGTTTCAAAAGCCCACACCACTCCCAGTTAGCTCTCTCTCTGCCTCCTGCTTGTGGTTGAGTTGTGAACACGCAGCTATTGCTTCAGCGCCCGCCCGCCTGCCCCGCCCTCCCGCCCGCCTGCCCGCTTGCTGCTTACGCTCCTGCCATGACTGTGGCCGACTGTAACACTCTGCAATTGTAATCCCCCAACAAACTCTTTCTAAGTTGTCTTGGTCATGGTGCTTTGACCAACACACACAAATCAACGCTCCCCAAACAAAACGACCCTGAGACCCCGAGCAGAGCTGGCTCCGTACCCCGAGTGACCCCAGTCAGCCCCCTAATTCTCTTATTGGTCAGATTGACTGGTAGAGCTTGGGGCATGGGGTGCTGCTGAGGAGATTTTTAAGTTAAAGTCTGTCAATCCATCCCATCTCTTGCCCCTCCCCCCCATGCTGTGCCCCTCCCAGCTAGACACCAAATCCAGGACCTCCCTCTTAGGCGAATACTCCACTACTACACAAGCTCAACAACAAATTCTAAAGCTAGAGATGGAGACTGAGTAGTCAGAGGTCACCGGTGACCTGGGCCTGGAGAGGCTGCAGTGAGGGAAGCAGAGAGGCCAGAACAGAGTCAGGAAGCCATCAGGACTGGGTGTGCCATCCATCAGGAGGGCACTGAGAGATATGGTTGGGGAGAGGAGGACCGGGGAGAGAGAGAGAGAGAGAGAGAGAGAGAGAGAGAGAACCAGCCCAGCCCCTGGTTACAATCAAAAGCCCCAACTTGGTCTGGACTGCCGCTCTCCTGGCCTTTCCCGACCCTGTGCAGGAAGGGAGCCCCGGGATCTCTCTTAGTAAACATCCTTTTGAGTTTTTGGCCTTTTACCCGGTCTGCCTTTCTTCCAGCGTAGAAAACCCACAAGTCTCAGTCTGTACACTCATCCCTTCTGCTCCAACCTCAGCTCTCCGGGGAGAACGGATGGCTTCTGGGTATCGGCAAATGAATTTGTACTAAAGTGTGAATGTCTGATAGAAAGCCCTAGTGGACGAGCAGAGCCCGGACACAAAATCGGGAGAGAAAGAAGCACGCGGAACAGAACTGAGCTAGCCCAAGATTGGCTAGGTAACCTTGGCATGTTCCTTCCCACTCTAGGCTCTGTCTCCTCTGGGGCAACGAAGTTCTTCCCAGATGTACCCCAAAATCTTAAGGGACTCACTTGCAAAAGCCAGATTGGACCCCAAGTAATTTTACTCCTCTCCAATGCTTCCCTGAGATCCAGACCTGTCCTATATCTTTATGGTTGCTGGGGACAGGGGCCACCCTCTACAGCTACTGTCCCCAGACTATAGCGTCCATCCCAGTTGCAGCCCTGGTGGGGATGCCAGCAAAAATGTTCAAGCAGAACCTTCATCCCACAAACCCTGAAGAGGGAAGGAGCCTCAGACAGCTGTTGCTCCCATCTCAGGCCTGAAGGAAGGGTGTGGGACTCCAGGGATGTGGGTAGGGTAGGAGGCCTTTGATGTCTTTAGGTAAATACCAAAAGACTTCAAGGATTTTGGAAAGCAGGGTGGCCTAAGGGTTGGCCAGGAGGGCTTGGGACCCAGGACTGAGGGAGCGTACAGCTGAGGCATCTGCTGGGAACCTCTACTATACAAGGTGTGGAGAGGCTGTGGAGCTAAGTATAGTGTTCATTCTGGGCTGCTCCAGGAAGCCCTGGGGACCTGACCTCTCATCCAGGTGACTGGCCAGGTGTCTTCTTATCAATGCAATCAGCTTGCTATGCGGGTCACAAGTAATTAGAATCTTACCAGTGCCCCAGGCTCCGTTCAATCTGGACACTCTAGGTTGGATAGCCAACCTGCCAGTTAGTCTCTCTGGAGTGAATCACAGCAAGAATTTGATCAGGGTTTAACCAGGAGTGATCCTGAGAGTGTGTCTTGGTTCCCCTATTGAGAAATACCTACAGCATGGCAGTTACTGGGAGCCACTGTCTCTGAGGCCCTTGAGAGGGACCTCAGGTAGATGCTGCACCTCCCATATGGGCCTGGTTAGCATCCCTTGAGTCCCATCAAGAAGTTAATAGGAGAGAACAAAAGAGAGGGTGACCCTCCCTCACCAGAATTCCCCTGACAGGTTCCCTGTCTTGGCAAGTCCCTCCTCATGACAGATTCTGAGGATAACAGTGCCCAGGGTGGGATTCTGCCTGGTGGCACACTGGTCTTATGGTGCCCACTCCTTCCCTGGGGAAGATGCCAAGCAGCCTAGCTAGGCGCAGAGACACTGGTCCCCCGATGAGCTTCCTCCATGGGGGACCTGGGCTGTCCGGGGAGATTCTGGGAGGTGGTCAGGGATTTTCCTCCCTGAGGTAAACAATCTGTTGTCTAAGTCCTCCTGGGAACCTGTGCTCCGCTGGTGTGGTGGAGAGGATGCAGTGAGGTCATGGCTGAAAGATGCTTGGCACTCAATGGGGAACTCCCAGCAGGGGAAGAACCAAGGCCGGGGCCAGGAGGTCTGATGTGAGCTAGGCCAAGGTGCTCTGCACTATGTGCCAGGATGGATGCGGAAGGGAAGGACCACGACCTCGAAGCTGACCTAAGATTTGACTCCCACTGGGCAGCAACGATGGACGGGCGGGTCTGGACAGAGCTGGACCACTCTGCTCAGTGTGGGAGACTAGGAAAAAGCCTGCAGATCCAATGAGAACTCAGTCAGGTGAAAATGCAAGTTTTAGAAATGATTAAGACTGAAACGAGATCTCACTATATAGCCCTGGTTGGCCTAGAACTCTGTGTAGACCAGGTTGGCCTTAAAGTCAAAGAGATCTACCTGCTTTTGCCTTCTGAGTGCTGGGATTGAAGGCCTATGTCACTACACCCAGCTCTGGCTGCTGTTGCAGAAGACTCAGGCTCCTAACTGTTTGTAACTCCAGGTCCAGGGGATCTGACGCCCCATTCTGGCCTCCGAGGGCACCAGAGATACAAATGGTGATCAGGACACGCAGACAAAACACCCACAAGTGTAAAGATTACAACTAAATACTTCCAGGGGGCTGCAGAGATGTCTCAGCGGTTAAGAGCGCTGACTGCTCTTCCGGAGGTCCTGAGTTCAACTCCCAGCAACCACATGGTGGCTCACAACCATCTGGAATGGGATCTGATGCCCTCTTCTGGAGTGTCTGAAGAGAGCGACTGTATACTCATATACAAAAAAATAAACAAATCTTAAAAACAAAAAACCTCTAAAAAACTATTTCTAAAAGGGGGCCAGCAAGATGGTCTGACAACTTTAGTTCAATCCCTAGGACACACATGGTGGGAGCAGAGGACAGAACTCCAGTCAGCTGTCCTGTGAGCCACAGACCGCAGACTGTGGAACTCAATGGCCTCCTCCTCCTCGGTCCGTAGGAAACGAAGGAGAGGGAAGTGCTGGTCTTTTGGAACATGGCCAACTGATTTAAATCCCACAGACCACTCAGGGCCCGGGCCCCAGAGCCTCTAAGGGTCCTCCCTCCCCGAGGGGCCTTGAGAACAGACCCCAAGCCAGCACCAGGAGCCCTGGACATGGAAGAGGTGTCCCCTTCGTCCTTAGAGTGGCATGAAGAACTCCGGTGGCTTCAAGTCAACTCTTAAATACTTAATTCCCATTTATTTAAAGTTCCGTCAGTCTGTATACACTATTTATATTAAAAACACGGGAAGCTGGGGCTCCTAGCAAAAATATACATTTCAGTTTTGGAGACTTCAGACCCTGAGAGGAGCTGCATCCTCAGCACCAGACCTGGGCGGGGCGGGGGCGGGGCAGGGTATGCAGCTCCGTTCACAGTCTGGGCCTCACAGGGAACACCCCGAGACCTGATCAGTAGAGGTGGGGGACAGGGAGTGTGCTAGCAGGGAATAATCTGGCAGCAGCCCACTGCATCGGCGGGAGCTGACACTGGGCTGGTCACCTCTCCAAGCCACAAAGGACCAGACGGGGATCCAGGGTATCAGGCCTTGAAGGCCAGGCGGGCCAGTGCTTTTCTCAGGGCCTGGCTGGTGGCTCCCTGTGGACCCAGGCAGGACCTGCTGGACTGGGCTGGCCCTTGGTCTCAGGAGAGCCTGGCGGGGGCTGGGCAGAGTATGGAGCACCCAGCAAGCGTCAAGACTGACGCTGGCAGGACACCCCCGCCTGCTCACAGATCACCAATCCTAGGGCCATAGCTGTACCCCAGTGGCCTTGGGGAGGGCATGGCAGGAGCTCTGTGGTGACCGAGAGCTGAGCCATTGCCACGGCTACACCGAGGTGGCTGCAGGGGCAGGTGTGCCAGCGTCTCCCAGAAGGAGAAAGAACAGCTACGGTCCAATTCCTGGTACTAGGTTCTGCCAGTGTGGATGCGGCTACAGGCAGAGGAGGGGTGCTGACGGAGGGCCTGCCTACTCACTGCTGAGCTTCTAACCCTGGGACCCAAGTGTGCGGCTGCTCCTTCTGACCAGCCTCTACCCCCTCCTTTCAGTGGGGCTGTTGGACCGCATGTGGAGGGGACATCTCCAGGGCGGCACAAGGGCCATCAGTGACAACGGTCTAGAACACCGGCGAGAAGAGAGGAGGGTGTCAGACTGAGAGTGGAGTATCGAGGGGTGAGACTGAGACAGCCTGGGAATATGGCTCCCGGCCCAGACTCCTGCCCGCTCTCTGCAGGAGGAACCCTGTGGCGGTGACCACAGGCTGGGATGGCAGTCAGGCCAGGCCAGGCTTCTTGGGAAGCTGGGCCCGGAGAGAGCGTAGTGTTTCTTTGGACGGCTCATGTCTTTGAAGAGAAGACAGGAGAGGCAGGACTGGGCCAGCGCAGGCCGCACTGCTTCTGGGCTGCTGGTGAGCGTACCAATAGGCTCTCTGAGGGGAATCAGACAGATGTGGGGACAGGCGGGGAGGAGCAGGATGCGAGGGAAGGCAAGGCGGAGGAGTGAGGGTGCTGGGGAGAAACGGGGTCGACAAGGCGGAGGAGCGAGGGTGCTGGGGAGAAACGGGGCCGAGGGCCGAGAGGGAGTCTGGGCCACGCGTCTGGAGTGTTGTGAGCTGGCTCGAGCTGCTTGGGCCCGAGGGCTGGTCCTCCGTCTGAACAGTCCGTGGCTGGGCCCAGCGGAGCCTGGAGGGAGGCCTGGGCTGCGGCCTTAGTACATGTCCTTGTAGATTTCCTGGAGCAGGGGGTGCAGCAAGGTCTCACTCTCCGTCTTCTTCAGCCACTGCATCATCTGGGCATGCTCAGTGACCAGCTGCCGCAGGTCGGCCATCTTCTGCAGCAGCTTGGGGAAGAGGTACTGGCTGTCGGGGTGGTTGACCTGCAGATGGAATTCGAGCGCCCGCAGGATGGTGTCCTGGATGGCTTCTACCTGTGGCACGTTCATGAGGCCTGGCCGGTCTGTGGGGACACAGGGCACGAGCAGCATCTCAGGGGAGGGACCACCTTGCCTTACTCTGTGGCTAGCCCCACCCCGGGGTACTCCACCCATCCTCAGGCCTGAGGTGACTTCTACGTCCCCGTGGGGGAGCAGGCTAACCTGTGTATTATATTGGACTAGAAAAATGTGAAAGTAATACAGCAGTTTCTCCACCACCCACAAATAACATAATGGTGTATTTCTTCTCCCCGCACCCCAGTACTGGGGATTTGGACTCAGGGCCTCCCGCCTGCTACACAAGCATTCCGCCATCGAGCTGTAACCCCAGCAAGGTCAGCCTCTCTGTACACCTCTGTCTGTCCGACAACATGCTGGTTCTAACATGTGCTCTGTGCTACACTGTCAGAGGTCAGGCTTGGTCCCTTGCAGTGTGGCCCCGCCCCCTCACCTCCGCACAGAATGATGGCCGCGATGAAAAGCGCCAGGTCACTGTCATCGAGCTCCAGCGCATTGAACTTGACCGCAAACTCGAACTTGGGCTCGATGATGTCACTGAAGGGCTTGCGGAGACTGCGCAGGAACTCATGGGTGACGAAGCCGCTGCCATTGGCCACCAAGAGCCCGTCTTTGTTGACGATGGAGGCCAGCATGGCGAAGATGGCCTCGTGCACGCCGTACTTGAGGAGGGTCACCTGGTCGTTGAGGAAGAGGCTGCTGAAGCTGGGGATGTTCTTGGCGAACTCGGTGAGCTCGCGGACCGTCTCCACCGTGGTGGACTGGCAGCGGTAGAACACGTGCACGCTGATCTCGTTGTAGGGCGGCAGCCCGTTCACCAGCTGCTTCCACACCAGGCCCTTCTCCGCCTGCCACAGTGTCTCGATGTCGTGGATGACAAAGGGCTGAAAACCAGGCCCGTCAGAGGCCAGGCCCGGGGAAGGACAGGGACCCCGCCCTCGTGTCCCCTGAACCCCACCTCATGGCTGGGCTGACCAGTGGCACTCACTGCGTTGTGGCTGGACTTGCCGGTGAGGATGCTCCGGGCCTTCTTTTTGGTCATGTTGAAGTTTTTCAGGTAGGCGTTGTAGATGTGCTTGGAGAAGGCCTTCAGGTCGGCCAGCTGCGGGTTGTGCTGGCACCCCTCGCTGGCCGTCAGCCCCGCCACCAGCTTTCTCTTCTCGGCCTCGGGCATCCGCCCAAAGCGGATAGCTGCATAGGGGGTGAGGACCAGTCATGGGGCGCCGGCCATGGGCCAGCACCTCTCCTTCCCCCGCTCCTCTCGGGTGTGGAGGTAAAGGGGACCATCCTTTTGCAGCCAGGGTCCCCCCCAAAGGCCCTATTGTCAGCGAGGGAGTAATGTGGGGGCATCCAGGGCCCAACTCCCTGAGAGCCTTTGCTAACTTGGCTGGGGGCTGGGCCGGCATGGCAACCAGAAAAAGCCTGCGGTGACGGTGTCCGGGGCTGCCCCAGCTCTAAGCAGGCAGAAGCCAGAGGCATGGGCTGGAGGACCTGAGGCCACAGAGCTCTAGTGAAACAGTTGGGGGTGAGGAGACAGAGGTGAATCCCTGGACACACACACACACACACACTCACACACACATGCACACGCACACACACATGCACACGCACTCACACACGCATGCACACACACACACACACGCACACTCACACACACATGCACACGCGCACACACACGCATGCACACACACACACATGCACACACACACACATGCACACACACACATGCACACGCACTCACACACACATGCACACGCACTCACACACACACACACACACACAAGTATTACAGTCCAAGCAGCGAAGCAGGCCCTGGCTTCTGTCAGAGAGAGCATGCAGGAGGTTCAGTTTGCCTGGAAGCTTCCTAGGGTCCCTGTGACCCCGGCGATGGAGCAGTACCAGCCGATACAGAGGAACGCACACTTAGGAGGGGCCGGGGATGGGCTGAAGGTGCCCAGCGGCTAGCCACCATAGGGTAAGCAGGAGGCTCAGGGTTCTCTGGAAGCCTGAGGCAAGGATGGCCCCAGGGAGTCTCTGACCATCGAGAAATTCCTGACTGGGTCCTAGCAGCTGCCACATAGTCACACACTGGCTCCTGTCCACCCTCAACAAGTCAGGACCGGGGAAACCCCAGCGTTGGCTTTGCCTGCTCTGTCAGGTTCAAGTGTGGGCGCGGTGCTGGCAACCCCCTCCCTGCTGGGCAGAATGGGTGAGCTACAGGCATAGAGAGCTAGCTGGTGCCGGCCCAGGCCTGTGAGGTCTGAGGCTCTGTGACCTGGCGTCCGTATTAGCCATCAACAGCAAGTGCACACACTCGTCCGTGCCAGGCGCAGGTGCTGGGTGTCCTCTGCCAGCCAGCATGGGGCCCTGAGTAAGCTGCACTGCGCAGGCGCCCTCTGGGGCCCTGAGTCGGCCACGCCACACTGCGCAGGCGCCCTCACCGTTGTGCGACATGCCGAGCGCCAGGCACTTCTGGAAGCGGCAGTACTGACACTTGTTGCGGTTCTTCTTCTGGATCTTGCAGATCCGATCGCACTTCTCATACTCGAGCTTCATGCGGATTGTGCGGCGGAAGAAGCCCTGCGGGACCAAGGACGTTAGGAGCCTGCGCTGCCCCAGGGCCCAGTGGCACTAAGGACGCAAAAAGACTGAATGAAACTGGGCGTGATGGAGGATATTTAAAAACAAAACATAAAACATGATTTCTTTTCATTGATGCTTTGCCTGCATTTATGTCTGTGTGAGGGGTACCATAGCCCTGAAATGGGGTGACGGATGGTTTTGAGCCGCCATAGGTACTGGGAATTAAACCTGGATCCTCTGGAAGAATTGCTCTTAACCAATGAGATTCCCCTCCAGCCCCGAGGGGTGATTTTTTTTTTTAACTTAACGTATTTAGTTTGTGTGTGTGTGAGTACACTGTCACTGCCTTCAGACACACCAGAAGAGGGCATCAGATCCTGGTACAGATGGTTGTGAGCCACCATGTGGTTGCTGGGATTTGAACTCAGGACCTTTGGAAGAGCAGTCAGTGCTCTTAACTACCGAGCCATCGCTCCAGCACACCCCCAAAATTTAAGGGCTGGGTATACTGGAACATGGCCTTAATTCCAGCTCCTGGGAGACAGGATCTTTGTGAGTTTGAGGCCACCTGGTTTACATAGTGAGTCCCAGAATGGCCAGGGCTAACCAGTAAAACCCTGTCTCAACAAAACAAAACTAGTAATTATTTAAAATTATAACCTTTTTTTTTATAAGAGTTTGCTTTTTATAACATTTAATTAATTAATTAGCTAATTAATTTTGGTGTGTGGGGATATGCATGTGAAGGTCAGTTGACAAGAAGGGAAGAATCGGTTCCCTCTTTCCATGTTGGTTCTTGGAAACGAACTCAGGTCACCAGGCTGGGCAGCATCTCTGTACACTGCCATCTTTCCAACCTAACTTTGAACGGATCTTCTTGCCTTTACCTCCCAATCATTAGGATTACGGTATACAGAACCATACTCAGTTTTTGTGGTGATGTGGCTCAAATCAAGGGCTTCACACAGGCAGGCAAGCACATTCCTGACCCCACATGGTGATTTGAAAGATATATTTTAATGTATGTGCCTGTATGTGGGTGCATGAATGCTGAGTGTGGGTGACTGCAGGCCAGAAGAGGACTGGAACTGGAGACACAGGAGATTGTGAACCACCAGACATGGTTGCTGGAAATCAAATTTGGATCGTCTGGAAGCGCAGCAAGTGCTCTTAAGCACTGAGCCATCTCTCTCCATCCCTTCAGATGGCACTCGCATAAAATAATTTGTGAAATTCTGATGGTGTGCCATTAGAACATTCTAGAAACATCACTCTCTTGTCAAAGATCCTAAGACCCAAGGCCCTGGAGACTGACTTCAATAGACACTCAGCCCAAGGCTCACTCTGTCCTGCCTGCCCGCTGGAGCCCATGCCCAGAGCTGGCTGGCTGTCCACAGCATCCGAGTGGACAGCTGGCTAAGCAGGTAGGTGTCTGTTTGGACGCCTGTTTTATCTTCTCTTGGATGACCCAGAGCTCGGGCCTCGAAGGAAGAGGAGCTTTGCTGGGGGTATTTGGAGCAGGCAGACCCCTGTGCCCCTCGGTCCGTACCTTGCACCCCTCGCACGCATGGACCCCGTAGTGGAAGCCCGAGGCCTTGTCCCCGCACACCCGGCACTCCATGTTGAGGCTGCCGCCTGAGGCCCCGTCACAGCCCATTTGCAGCTGGTCCAGCAGGGAGGACGGGGAGGGATTCTGGGAGAGGTCTGTGGATACAGGACAGGGGCGGTTAGACAATCAGCTACCAGGCTTACGAGCCAAGTGGAAGGAAGAACTGCAGCCCAGAGCTCAGCCAGCCATGGGCTGTGTGACCTGGGGAAGGCTTCAGGGGCCCTGCGAGGAAGATGGAACAGGTCTGCCCGCGCATGTGACCCATGGCAGGCAGGCGAGCAGCTGGGATTACAGCCTCCCTGACTGGGAGAGGAGGGGCCTGGTGGGCTCTGGGTGATCAGCACCTTCAGTGGGTCCTGGATGGTGGTGGGGTGGAGTGTGTCTGTTGGGAGCTGCGGGGGTGCGGAGCTCTGCCCAGCTGGCCCCCGTCCCAGGAGTTCCAGTCTCTGCCGCCCCCAGGGTGCTGACAGGGTCTCTCAGGAGCCTCCGGCCCACTCCCAGAAGGCCTGCTGGGGGAGCGCGGCTGCAGTACAGCTCGCCCTGCTCCATTGCGTGCACAGAGGTTTGCGCGGAGGTTTCAATGCTGGCAAGGACAGTGGGAGGCTGAGGCCGCACTGTCACAGGGATGGACCTGCTGTCACACAACTGTCAAGACGCCAACGGGCCTCTTCTGAGTCTACTTTGAGATTTAGGGAGAGACAGGGATGAGAATGCCTTGGCCTCAGTCACCTAGCTCCACAGTACTGCCCATCCATCCATTTGCTGCCTTCCCTACAGCCTGGGCTCGCCCCTGGGACTGCAGACTCACTTCCTCAGAGACGGGCACCAACTCCCCAGACTAGTGACAGGCACTCAAGCAGGAGAAAGACCCCAGCCATGTGACCAGCGCAGACCAGCATTCCCAGCTTGTACCTCTGGCCGCGGCGGGGGAACTCAGGCAGGAGACCATGGGATGTAGCCATCCTGGATGCTAAAGCTTGGGTATGTTACAGAAGGCCACAGGTGGCCTAGTTCACGACGACGACTGTTATTCCAAAGGTATAAATGCCCTCCAGCCCCAGCTGAGGAGAGCTGATCCCCTCATTTTCTCTGGCAGGCCGTTCTGGAAGGTAAGCAGCTTTGGACTTTTTGGCAGTCTCACCCTCTGACGAGGGCAGGGTCTGCATTCGCATGTGGGCGCCATGCACCAGGCGTGAGGGCTGGGTGGGAAGGGCACACTGAAGCCCAAGGCTGAGAAGCTGTAGGTACCAAGCTCACGGAAGCTTCACAGCTCCCAGGGGTCTGCGTTCTCTACAGCGAACTCTTTCTTCTGCATGTAGGGCCAGGAACCCCTCACAGCCTCTCCTCTCCCCACATCCATGGCTGTCCTGGTGTGTTCTCTGGCTTGGAGGTGGGGTGGGGTGTCTCTAAACCTCCAGAACCCTGTAATTAACAAAGATAACCAGATCCTATTGGCTACTCGAGGTAGGCCAGGGGAATTACTACCTGAGAGAAACAGGCCCAGCTCACCAGGCGGTGAGTGGTGGAATGTCTCAGCCTGGGTGAGGACTATTCAATTCAGTAGAACTCCAGGCCGGCTGTAACTGATACACAAGGCCAGGGAAGCAGGACCGGTAGGGCCAGTGTCAGGTGAGCATGCGTACTGTGTGGACAGAAATGGTGTCTGGGTGGCTTCTTCCCAGCTGACCACTTTTGGCTTGAGGATTTGTCCTCATACCACGACATCATACCCACGAAAATGACCCCACTGCAGGCATAGATCCTGGAGGTGAAGGTCCTGTGCCTTCTCTGTTACATCCTGATCAGAGTGTGGCCGATCAAGTGGGTGTTGAGATTCCATGAGACCCTTCTTCACACAGAACACTGCCCGGAGCGCCTCAGGCCGAGGGTGAAAGAGGCTGGGCTTGCTGTGTGGGCACTGTCTGCCTGTGTGGATACTGTCTCCTCCTCTCTCTATTTTTCCTTCCTGATTGTGTGTGTGTATGTGTGTGTGTGTCAGTCTGTCTGTCTGTCTGTCTGTCACTCTCCATTGTGGTCTTTTTTTCTTTTTCTTTTCTTCTTCTTGAGACATGGTTTTTCTGTGTAGCCTTGGCTATCTTGGAACTAGATTTGTAGACCAGGCTAGACTCAAACTCAGAGATCCTCCTGAGTGCTGGGATTAAAGGCGATTGACACCTCACCTGGCTGCTTCTGGGTTTTTTGAGTCATGGTTTCCACCAAACCCGGAGCTCTCGGCCTGGCCTGGCTGACTGAGCAGTGGGCCCAGGGATCCTCCTGTCTCCAAACCCCAGCATTGGGGTTGCAAGTCAGATGGACACGCCCAGACTTTGTTTTAATCCCAAAGTATTTACTTTCTTTCTTTTTGTTTTAGATATATGTGTGTGGATGTTTTCTTTCTCAACACATATCTGTGTACCTCGTGAATGCAGTGCCTGTGGAGGCCAGAAGAGGGCACCGGGTTACCTGAAACTGGAGTCACAGATTGTGAGCCACCATGTGGGTGCTGGGCACCAAATCTAGTTCCTTTAGAGGAGCAGCACGTAATATTAAATGTGGGACCGGCTCTCCAGCCCCCGTTCTGATTTTTAAAATTGTATTTTAATTTATGCATTTTGTGTGTGAACATGTAGGGGCCAGAGGACAACTTTCAGAAGCTTGTTTTCTCCTTCCATTACGTGGGTCCCAGGGATCAAACCCAGGTAGCAAGCTGGCAGCAAGCGCCTTCACCCTCTGAGCCACCTCCCTGGCCCAGGCCTGGCTCTTATGTGAGCGCTAAGCATCTGAGCGCAGGTCCTCGGGTACGTGTGCAGTCATTTCCACCCATGGCCCGGAGTTCTGTGTCTGCCTCCTTAGCCTCCCAAGTGCTGGGACCACACCCAAGGCCTACAGCATGGTAGGGGGACACGCTACCGACTGAGCCCCATCCTCAACCTCTTTTCATTCCTTGACTCGCAGTCTCAGTACTGTAGCCCAGGCTGGCCTTAGCCCAGGCTGGCCTGTAACTCAGCCTCCCGAGAGCTGGGACTACAGGCATATTGTCATATGCCTGGCTATAGCATAGATTCTGAATGTTCCCCAAAGGCCCAGATGTTCAAAGCTTGTGGTGCTAATGGGAGGCGGGACCTAGTGTGTCAGTGGAGGTGAGCCTTTGAGAGGTGTGTTGGACCCTGTCTCTTCTTTACAATGTATGACTCACAACAGGTCCCAAAGCAGTGGGGTTGGCTGGCTGGGCTGGAACCCCCAACACTGTCATCCTAAATAAAGCCTTTCTGTTTAAAGCTGTCTGTACGGGGTGTCCCGACTCAGATGGTGGGGCTACCACTCCGCTCAGCTCCCTCTTGCTGTCTTAGGAGGTGTCTTTGTTCACCCGATACACCTGCAGCTGACCCCAGAATCCCAGCCAGGTGCCCGAGACAACTCCCAAGGGTCTGCGCCTACCGGGAGGGACAGGAGAAGAGGTGGCGTTTGCCAGGCCCTACCTACTAGCCAAGGTAGGCTGTTTGGGTCTTGAGTCAGGTCTAATTGGGTGGCCCAGACTAGTCGTGAACTCATGGTGCTGCTGTGGCACATGCCTCAGCTCCCAATGCCACCGTGCCTAGCTCATTTCACTTTGTGCAAGGTCAGCTGCTAGCTGTGCTTAGGACGGGGACCTGTGGCAGAGTGCGTGCTGGCACGCCTGTGCTCCGGAACTCCACTGGGAAGTGCACATCCCTTCCTTCACGAGATAACCCTCCAAGTCGGGCATTGTGCCCCTGCCTACAGGCGGGAAGACTGAGGTTGATGCGGTTAAAGATAGCGGTGAGGACAGCTTTCCTGGTCTGGCTGAGCCGCGACAGCCAGGCTTCCGTTCACAGGCTGGTCTGTATTCATTTAACCCCAAGATTTAGGAGGCAGAGGCAGGAGGATTTCTGAGTTCGAGGCCAGCCTGGTCTACAGAGTGAGTTCCAGGACAGCCAGGGCTACACAGAGAAACCCTGTCTCAAAAAAAAAAAAAGGAGAGAAAGATAAAGACGTGATTATCATCTAACTCAGGAGACTGGAGCACAGTGTAAACACTTTAGAATGCATGTGGCTCTCTGCCTACAGGCGAAGGCTTTGAGAGAATGGCTGGGTCCTCTTTCCTCCTGGAAGAGGGATTCCACCTCCATTGCAGCCCTACACACACACACACACACACACACACACACACACACACACACACACACCCCTCCCTTTATCTGTTCTATCTATCTAGGAACCCCTGACTAAGGGGGTGGCAATGCATACTCTCCCACAGCCCACAGACACGCTCTTCCTGTCAGCAGAGCAGGCTCAGCTCTGGTGGCCGAGGTTGGTCCTCAGACACCTGAACTCCGTGTAACCCTGGCCCTGGCACCCCACACGAGTATCGGTCTTGTCATCGGCGTACAAGCTCTGCAAACACACACTATTGACTTATCCTCACATTCTCACACGTGGCAGAAGGCTCTCCTGAATATCTTGCCCCGGGGGCTGGAAGCACGCTGTCGTCACAGCCGTGAGGTGCACACCGGCCAGCCCTGTGTCACAGTGCTGCCGGAGCCTTAGCTCTCACAGCAGGATCAGCTCTGAGAGCACCCGAGGCTGGGGGACTGGCTTCTTCTCTTTGTTCTGTTTTTATTTTTGGTTTCTCTGTGTAGCTCTGGAACTTGCTCTACAGACCAGACTGGCCTCGAACTCAGGGGCGTCTGCCTGTTTCTTGTGGGATTAAAGGCGTAAGCCACCACACCCAGCTAACTGGGTGGTTCCTTGACTGTTGTCCCATTTTGCCTGGACTTTGGGCGCCTCTGGGCTGGTGTTCAGTCCTGTTCACCACTGCCCAGCCCACTCTGGCATGGGGCCACCTCTCTCTGGCATGGCTTCCAGCCCTGGACACTGACCAAGTACTGCTGATTCCGGAGGGCGGCGCATGTCAAGAGGAGAGCTGCTTATCTACCTGGCTCCTGTGTGCAGGGTAGGAAAGGTGGGGTGTGAGCACCAGCTCCCGGGGTCAGTCTGCACGCCAGCATGGGCCCCCGGCCATGGGCTTCCTTGTGGCTCTGTGTTAGATTGAAGCCTGCACTGCCTACCTCATGGGGACAGACGGTGGCAGGTGCGGACTCGGAGCCGGGAGTTTGGCGTGGCCCCGCATGCTGGGGTTGGAGCCGTGCAGCCTGCCTACCGTTTCAGGGTTCCTTCAGGATCCCCAGAGGGACTCTGGGGCAAGAGACCCATGGGCACAGGGCAGGGGACTAGCAGGTACCAAGAGCTGTAGTGGGCTCAAGTGAGGAAACTGAGAGGAGGGCCTGATGAGGGTCACAGCCTGCAGGGGCCACCTGGGTTCCCTGTTTCGTTGGTAGTGGTCTCTATGTCCTGCTGTGTAGAGCAGGCTGGCCTTGAGCTCAAAGGGCTCTGTCTGCTTCTGCCTCCCAGGGGCTGGGGTTAGAGGGGTGCTCCATCATGCCTGGCCAGGTTATCTGTTTCAGCTTTGGGATAAAGCAGAACAGGAATTTTTAAGCTATGAAAGTCGCATGTGGTTGCTGAGAAAGACACACAGGGCAGGCTGCGTCTTACAACCCCATTCACGCCTCACCCCATGACTCTTAAACCAAGCCCTGCAGTCCTTTGGTTTGCACTGTCTAGCTTCTATTATACATACGGGGTTTGGGCTTTGTGTTCAATCAGGCTGGCCTGGAGCCTGTCATTCTCTTGTTTCAGCTCCCAAGTGCTTGGATGACAGGCGTAAGTCACCATGCTTAGTTCTATCTCATTCTTTAAAAAAATCAAACCAAACAAAAACAACAGCAACAAAAAACCCTTTCAGTGTGGTGGCACATATCTTTAATCCCAGTACTCCAGAGGCAGAGGCAGGTGGATCTCTGTGAGTTTGAGACCAGCCTGGTCTACACAGTGGGTTTATACACAGTGGGTTCCAGGTCAGTCAGGGAAAGGCCTGGTCTCAAAACAAAACAAAACAAAACAAACAAAAAACCCCAAACCAAAAAATCTTTATTATTTAGTACTAATGTATGTGATCTATGTGACAGAGGAGTTTGTGACACAGTATATATATGTGATTTTGTGGTAAGGGACATGTAACACAGCACATGTATGTGATCTGTGTGACAAGGAACATGTGACATGGTACATGGATGTGATCTGTGTGACAGGGACATTGTGACATGGCACATGTGGAGGCTGAGGGACAGCTGTTCAACTGGTCCTCTCCACCACCTTTATGTAGATTCCAGGGACCACACTCAGGTCTCTGGGCTTGTGAAGTGAGTCTCTACCCACTGAGCCATCTCACCTTATCCTTTAAAAAAATTGGGGGCAAGCACCTCTATCACTGAACCACTCTACTAGCTCCCATGTCACCCCTTCTAATGACTCCAGAGTGTCCCCTGAGGCCCTGGCAGGGCTTACCTAAGGGGTCTCCCACAGAGGGTGGCACCCCTTTCCTGTTCCTGTGAGCCATGATGTGGTAAACAGATCACCTCTGCGCTCACTGACCCGACAGGCACAGGGACATGTTCCCAGAGCAGATCTGCAGGGCACCATCCTGTCACCATTACCACCTCAGGCCAACAGTCTCCCACCGAGCTAGGGGGCTGACACCCTGAGACGTCTCTGCTCACTGCGCACGTGCACACCGAGAGTCACTGTTTTCTGGCCATTCGCTGCCTCGCTTGCTCTAACTTCCCGGCAAGGGCCGGTCTCCTAGGCCAGTGGTTTTGACAGCTGTTACCAGTCCAGCCAAGTCACCTCTAATGTATCTATTTATCAAAAAAGCAGGAGCAGACGTGGTGCCCTGGGAGTCCCACAGTCTACACTGGTCCAAATGTCCCACCACACCTCGCTCTGCCCTCAGCTGACTCTGCCCCAGTCACTGCACTTTGGCTGACACGCGAACATTACAACCTCAGTAATGGCCTGTGGTGGGAAATCACTTGTGTGAGGTGTGTGTGAAACCCAGCATAAGATGCTTCCTGCCCAGACCCAGATATGGGGACAAAGTTGTCAGGGCAGGCGGCCAGGTCAGACCTCCTCCCTGTTCAAACTTTGTCCTTAGCATCTTCACGACACCTGGCACAGTACCAGTCCCCAGTGTGTTTCCTTCTCTCTCTCTCCTCTCAGCGAGGTCTCCCTATAGAGACCAGGCTGGCCTTGAACTCTCGGATCGTCCTGCCTTTGCCTCCTGAGTATTGGGATTAACAGCACACACCAGCCAGCCTCTGGCCCTTTGTTGCCCAAAAGCAGCCTGTGACAGCGCTGAGGGCATTCTGCTTCCCGGAAGCCACCTCTCTACTGAGAATGCTTGGGTCGCTGGACCACCACAACCACTACCTCTAACACACAAAAATACGGGCGGGCTACTCTGGACTCTCACCTCACACCTCAGCCACCGGGAGTCACTCTGAGGATGTGGGTAGATCCACGGGATTGACATTGGTCCTTCCACCCCGCCCTCTGAGTGCTGAATAGGAAAGGCCTTGCTTTGTAGGTTTCAGGTGGTTCAAGGATTTAGTCCCTTCTTGATTGCAGGTCCAGGCAAAGGCTTATTCTACCCCATAGCCTACCTGCAGGTACCCCTGGAGTGGCCCATCTAGATAAAACTGGCAGCAAGCCATGCCCGTCCCTTCTGACTTTGAGGTTCTGAGGGCGGATCGGGGATCATTAAGACACACTGGACCAAGACCCTCAGAGGAAGAGAGGCTGGGGAGGGAGAGCGAGGGGCCTGAGGGGCCCTGCGTGCAGGCTGGACACAGGGTCATGAGGATGAGATGACAGGACCATGCTGGCCACCAGAGAAGAAGGTCACCATTGTCATCAACTGAGGGTCACTTCATTGACCAGCAAGTGGAAAGAGCTGGATCCCGATGCTCCAAAGCGGCCCACGTCACAGGCACTCACTCAAACCACCTGGCATTTCTGCTCGATCATGGCGGAACACAGGGTCAGCACCAGGTCCCCTGTGTCCAGTGGTCCATGACAGTGCAGCACGCCCCACAATTCCTGGTGCAGCCAGGACTACAGGGTAGTGCCTAGATGCACGAGGCTAGCATGCACAGACTCTGGGTCCACGCCCTAGCACCAAAGCCCATTACCAAACGCTGCCTGGGGAGGTGTGCACGTGGGGTCAGAGACCTCTGATGGGCAGGGGGTAGGATAAGGGACAACCCCACCCCACCTCCCAGAAAAGCCCACATCCAGCGCACCTACCCACCATTCTTGCACGTGATTTCCCAGGCCCCTTGCTCACGGGCTAGGGACTGGCAGACAGGGCAGGACCCCGTGCTGTGGCATCAGCCAGTCACTCTAGTTCATGGCACCCCACGTTGTTCACAGAGACCTGAACCCCCACCCGCCCGGCTCTGCCCCTCAGCCCCTCGGCCTCCTCCATACCTGTGCAGCTGCTGGAAGGAAGCGTGTGCTCTGGTCCCCCATTGAGCTCTGGGGCTCCGTCGCCCGCGGCCACTTCCTCTTTCTCCTCTTCCCGGGCCTCAGGGGTCTCCTCCTGTGGCTGTTCCATGACTGACCCCCAGTTGGCGTGGCGCCTGCAGGCCTGGTCATAGCTCTGCCACCATCTGGGTCTGAGCGCAGATGGACTGCCTGGGCAGGGAGAGACAGAGATGGTCAGGGAAGAGGGTGGTGGGCACAGGCACCCCGCAGGGCCACTGTCACACGACAACGCTGCTCCGGTGCCCTCCTCAGAGCTTTCTGGTTTCTTGAGACAGGGCTTTATAAAGCCCACAATGGATTGAATCGACTGTGAGGCCGAAGATGACCTCAAACTCCTGTCCCTCCGTTCTCGGTGCTGGAACACTGGTGTGAGCGGTCACCCGGAGGCCCTGGTACCCATGGCAGCCCACCCCCCACCCAGCACCATGGCTAAGGATGTGACTGTCCAGAACCGCTGTTCTGAGGAGTGGCCTGTCCTGTCTGAGGTAGGAAGGTGGGGAACAGCTCTGTGCTCCCACTGGGCTGGCCCCCACGGACTGTAGAGCGGCGTGTTTCCCTGGGATTGTTCCAGGAGGAGCTGTGCGCTGCCTAGTTTTCTGTCAACTTGACACAGGCCGGAGTCTGAAAGGAGAGCACCTCAATTGAGAAAATGCCTCCATAAGATCCAGCTCTAGGGCATTTTCTTAATTAATGATTAATGGGGGAGGGCCCGGCCCACTGTGGAAGGGGCCGTCCTGGGCTGGTGGTCCTGGGTTCTGTAAGAAAGCAGGCTAAGCAAGCCAGTCAACAGCACCCTCCGTGGCCTCTGCATCTGCTCCTGCCTGCAGGTTCCTGCCCTGACTTCCTCTGATGAACAGGATATGGAAATGTTAGCTGAATAAACCCTTTCCTCCCAGGTTGCTTTTGGTCACCGTGTTTCATCTCAGAAATAGTTAACCTGATGCTACTCTGACCTTCATCAAATGAAAAACTGTCCATAAATTCTGCTCTCAGAGGTGACGTCTGAGCTGCAGGGGGTGCCCTCCTTATGCATGCCCCATGGGCAGCTCAAATGCATCCCACGCAAACAGAAACACCTTTTCCCAGGAAGCCCAGCTTCACTCAGGACCTCAGTGTCTGTCTATCCAATCACCAAGGCCCCGTGGGACCTGGCTCCCCTCAATGGATAGGTTTGGAGAGCAGCTTGGACGTGTGTGTGTGTGTGTGTGTGTGTGTGTGTGTGTGTGTGTGCACGCGAGTGTGTGAGATTTATTTTTTGTTTTGAGAAATAAGATGTCTCTGTAGCCCAAGCTGTCCTGATATTCCCCATGTAGACCAGGCTGGCCTAGACCTTAAAAAGATCCACCTGCCTCTGTCCACTAAATGTGGGATTAAAGGCGTGCACCCCTGAGGGTTATATTTCTAATCCCCTGGAGCTGTGATGTACAACCACGCTTAATGACTAGTGCTGCCCAGCAAGGCACCTCAGTGTTCCATGGTCTTCCTCCTCACGCTGAGCTCCACCCGGCCATCCTGCAACCTGAACTCTAAGAGGCTGTGCTCTGGGCAGCTGGACATGCAGCCCTGAGGCCTACGTGGTGGACAGCCAGAAGCTGGGGATGTGTGGATCTGGAAGCTTCCAGCTAAGCGACCGTCACAGGAAGGGTGTGAGCAGCTCATCAAAAGATATACATATAGACAGACACACAGACGGACACACCCCTGTCTTAAATCAAGAGAGAAGATGAAGTTAGGGGGCAGGCTATGAGAACAGCTGAGAAAGTGCTAACATAGAAGCTGGTCCGCGCAACGACACCACGACAGAGCACAAAGGCAGCAGACACGTGAACCAGGGCAGGGGATGTAGCTCAGTGGGGATTGTGCTGGCCTCTCTAGCATAGCCAAGCCTCTGTGGTTTGATCCTCAGCACCCACTAGCCAGGGGTGGTGGTGCACATCTGGAATCCCACACTCAGGAGGTGGAGGCAGGGGGGTAAGAAGTTCAGGGCTATCTCTAGCTACACAGAAAGTTTGAGGCCAGCCTGGGCTATAGGAAACCCTATCAATACAACAAAAACCACGTGTTAAAGTACAAGAAACCACGTGTTAACATAAAACTCATCTTACGTGAGTAAGATGTAGGCCTGACAATAAACTCATCAAAGCTTTATGGGTATCAAGATAACAGGTAAAAGATTAACAGATTTAATTATATAAAAGTTCTACACAGTTAAATGGAATGTAAGAAAAAGCAATTTAAACACAAACCCAGGCTTTGTTTGTAGCCCAGTTGCCAGAGAATGCTTCTCAGGCATTGGGGGAGCCCTGGTCTGGTCCCCGGCACTGCACAGATCAGGTATGGCAGCCCAGGTTGTGGTGTGCACAGAGGACCAGTTCCAAGGTTAGCCTAACTAGATAGCAAGTTTGAGGCCAGCCTAGGCAACTTGAGACACTGTCTTACAACCCAATCAAATCAATTAGACAAAAAGCAGAGAAGAATACTTTCGACTTTTATCCAAGTGCTATGTTCCCTAAAACAGCTCATAAATTCCTTACTAAAGACTAACAATGCAAGCTGGACATGGTGACCTTGCCTGTGATCACAACACGGGAGGCTAGCCTTGTCTACACAGAGTTCTAAGGCAGCCAGGGCTACATAATTAAAGCCGTGCACTAGCACACCCATCCCTGAGGTGTGTTTTTCAAATTAAAACACCACTATGAGGGGATACGGACCCACTGGAGAGGCTGGACAAGCATATGTAGATGCTGGGTTTACCCCTGGGCTCTAACAATCCCCTAAAGGCGGCCAACCAGACCATCTACTACTGATCTCACCGAGCGAGAGGAAGACCATTACCACAATTTTTGAGCCAGATTTGAAGCAAGCTTAAGTATTGGCCAGGTCTGTACCCGGCCTAGCCTTCACACTGAGGAGGAGTGCACTTGCTTTGGCCCCGAAGCCCCGCTTGTAGGCAGTGACTACAACAGTGCTTACCTATAAGCGGAATGACGATATGCTAAGACAAGGCTATCCTTCCATGATCTGACTGGCTGGGGCAGCTCAGCAGGGCTCCGACAGCCACAGAGAATGGCCGTGGACTGACACCCAGGAGCACCATGGACAAGAACAATCCCAGGGACAGAGCTGGATGAAACGGGCTCGGGGAGAGAGTCAGACCACTCCCACCCCACCTCAACTTCCTGGCCACCAGGATGTCAACTGTGCCTCCCCACCATGAAGGAATGAACCCTTTGAAACTGTGAAGCAATATAAGTAATTCCTCCCTTTAATGTGTTCTCTTGAATATTTTAGGTCAGAAATACAGGCTGGAAACTGATTGACATGACTGTCTTTTCTACAAATAGTTAGAATCAGGATGAAATAAAAACACAAAATAACAGAGGTGTGCAGGGGGACGCTCAGCCTTCAACTCTCAGGTCTTGATTTCCCAGACGTCAGCTGGAGATGTCGATTCTAACAGATGAGTCCTGGGATATAGTCAACAGAACGGGGAGGCTCGTGACACATTGGCTCAGGACTGGGGTCGAGCACTGGCTGCCAAGCCTGAAGACCCAACTGGATCCCTGGGGACCCACGTGGTGTGAGGAGAGAAACACACTCACTCATGCGCACACACGCATGCACATACAGGTACATATACACACGCTCATGGACACACACGCACACATACACACATACACAGGTGCACGTGCGCGCACACATGCACGTGCGCGCAAACACACACACACACACACACACACAAATTCAATAGTAAGTAAGCTCTAGTCTGCTGACTGGGAGAGACAAGGGAGGTGGCAGGGAGATAGGACTAAATGCAGTAAGGCTCCTAGAAAGAGCCTTGATGGGAAGAAGACGCTGTCTGTACGGAGCCTTTTCAGCTACAGTGACATTTGTTCATCTAAGATATTCCATGATGAGAAGCTGGGTGAGGGGCACACAGGACATGGAATGTCTGCAGAGCCTTTCTTTAACAGGCCGTTTATTTCAAATGCTCTCTGATTGGGCCACGCCCTTGCTGTCCTGTCCCTGGCACCCCACTCACTCACCCTGCTCTGTTTGACATAAATAGTTCTTGAGAACCAATGCTTCAGGCCTTGCCCCAGTCTTTTTTTTTTTTTTTGGTTTTTCGAGACAAGGTCTCTCTGTATAGTCCTGGCTGTCCTGGAACTCACTCTGTAGACCAGGCTGGCCTCGAACTCAGAAATCCGCCTGCCTCTGCCTCCCGAGTGCTGGGATTAAAGGCGTGCGCCACCACTGCCCGGCCCTTGCCCCAGTCTTAAACACAGAAAAGGACAAGAGCGCAGATATGCTTAGAAGTGCTGTCCTCTCCCTGCATGTGGTCCTCACACCGGTCTGCCCAGTCCCCTCACTGTTCCTGCTGGTTGGGCCAGCGCGTGTCTGGAAGAGCACCCTGCTCGCTCGGATGGTACTGGACATAATCCCAACGATGACTGGCAACCTCCTGCGAGGGTCTCTGAACACAGGATGCTTCTCACAGCACTGCAGGTGTCTGCCTCCATCAGACACCACAGGAGCCTGGGGAGACATGGAGGGAGCCAGAGGAGACAGGCCAGGAGGCGGAATGGAAAGTTACACAGCTCCCTCCCGGCTGCTGCGAGAGTGACCTGCTACCAGATAACAAGCACCAAAGGTCTCCGCGCTGCAGATGCGAGCGTGGAGCTAGGAAGGTCACAGCGGAAAGACCCTGGCAGGTCTCGGCTCCTATGCAGGACGAAGACAACGGGACTCCTAGGGTGGCTGGAGCCATGGGGGAGGGGGGCGAGACTGGGAAAAGAAACCTGGCTTGGGCTCCTGTAGTTTGGGTGTGGTGATGGTGAGTAGGGGGAGCAGGGGGACTTGGGGTCCCCTTGGCCGGGGTATCAAGAGGGGATACTGAAGGGCCATCTTGTTCACACAGTTGACACAGCAGTAGGTCCCCTCCTGCCTTTTGCTCCTAGGGACCCGAAGACAGGGTCCTGGACATGACTGCATCCTGAAGACCCTCCTGGGCTGAGGAACAGTGAGGGGTAACAGACTGTCACCCAACCCCATGAGCCAGGCGGCAATCCCCAGGCCTCCCCTGGACAGAAAAGGCAGCAAGATGGGAGATTGACAGAGCTTTAGAGCTGAGGAGACCAGCGCTGGCCAGGCCTTGGACAGCCCTGCACACGGCCGGCCGTATCTCCTAGACTCGGCCCTAGGCCCCGGCTCACCCTGTATCTGGCTGCTAGGACGAGTCTCTCCTAACAACCAGGGGAGCTGCTCTGCTTCTGAGGTGGCCATGGCTGCCTCTTTGGACTTGGGATTGGGTCAGAAATGTCAGCCACGACAGCGGTTCTCCCTGGCTTGATACTGGCTGAGGTGGGGGAGCCACTGCCTGGTTGTTCTGAAACCTGTGCATCTCTTGGGACGGGCCAGGCTGCGGTCCACCCCTGCATGCTGCCAGCGCCATTCTAGGACAACCCTGCCTGCTCCATCTGCAGCTGGGGTCAGCTGGCCACCCTGCCAGCGCCACACTGCCAGCGCCACCCTGCCAGCGCCACCCTGCCAGCGCCACCCTGCCGCTTTGGTCCTGCACCCGGGAGCCACCTTCACTTGCCCCCTGACCTGCCAGCAGGAACCCTCTCTCCTCTTCCCCTTTCAGTCCCGCCCTGACTGACTGCTCGCTAGGACAGTCCCCCTCTGCTACCAGTACTGGGTCCCAAAGCCCCTGATCAGCTGCAACTCTGGGCCTTATCTGCAGCCCCAAGGAATGGAGGGAACAGGGGTGACTCTAGCACAGTGGCTTTCTGCAAAACAATCCCTGAACTACTGTGATTGTGGGGTGTACACACACACACACACACACACACACACACACACACACACACACGTGTGCACACGCACACTGGGGGGAGGAGGAAGGGAAGGGAAGGGTAGATGTGGGAGTGGCAAGTTCCACCCACCTCTCACTGGTGGGGTGGGGGTGGGGAACCGTGCAGGAGTTGAACCCAATGGCCCACACCTCTGGAGAGGACGGGCACACAGCAGGGGGCCGCAGGCTCAGAGAGGAGCGGGGAGGGGCTTCCTTCCGGACACCCCACTGCCCAGGAGAGCAGCTAAGGTGCTCTGGGGGTGGGGGAGGTGGCTGGCGGGAGTCAGTGTGCCAGGGCCCCTTTCATCAGCCGCGTCTGAGCTGTGCCTTCTCACCGTCTCTATCACCCTGGGGCTAGCTCCTTCTCTCCCTGGCTCACTAACTCTGTGGACACTGACCCTTCTTACAGATACCCCAAGAACGGGGTGCTACTGTCCCCATTTAACAGATGAGGAATTGGTAGCTCGAGGTCAAGTCTTAGCCAAGGCACCATGTGGCCTTCTGGGTACTGCTGGGTCAAGAATGCACCAGAAGCTGGCTGGCCCAGGGGCAGGGTCCAGAGGGCTGAGTCAGGAGCCCTCACTCCCGACTCCTGTGTAAGCCCTCAGCTCAATCTGCCACAGCGCCCTTGCCTGCTCCTGCCACAAAACCACCATGTCATAGCCGAAGGTGGTCTTCCTCTAGCCTTCCCTTCCTGCTCTGTCCCCTGTCCCCTCACTCCGCCATCAGTTAGGGCCACAGAGGCTCTGCCTGGGGCTGGCTCCCTGGAGGATCGATCTCTGGCTTCCTGGGCTCTCCCCGGCACTCCTTCCCTGAAGCCGTCCTGGGCTAGCACCACTCCGGCCTGCTTACCTCAGTCCTGACTCCAGTCTGCAAGGTCTGCTGGCTTCCCTGGCCTCACTGCACCACTGTCCCCCAAGACTGTCCTCTGCTCTGCTCTGTTGGCACAGTGCCTGTTAGTGAGTGTTCAACAGGCACTTGGTGAATGGATAAGCACGCTGACAGCCTTGGCCTGCAGCCCTCGCTGAGGGAGCTGTTTCCTTATGTCCCTGTCACTCACACCTGGTGCCCTTTAGAAGCTACCTCTACTAGCTTCTGGGTCAGGCTTCGGTCAGACTCCGGCTCACCACCCCTCCCCCAATCTGGGGGTGACACCGTGATCCTGAAGTTCTCAGGTCTTAAAGTCAACAAAGTGCATCTACCTACCAGGCAGTAAGGTCCAAGAAGCATGGAGAAACTGAGGCAGGTGTGCAGGGCGGGGCCACCTCCGGGGACTGTGACTGCCATGTGCGTCACTGCCATTGTCTTGGGGAGACTCAGCTGAGCAAGGTCACGGGGGGGGGGGGGGGCAGACCTCCACAGTTCTTACTGTCCACTCCCTTCCACCACAGGAGACCTGCAGGGCGCTCCCTGCCCTGTCCCTGAATACTCTAAAGAGGCACAAAGTCAAACAGGAGACTGTCCTGGAGAAGAGAAGAGCACTGTTGTCTCTACTGAGGCGACAGCCTGAGCCTTTCTCCCCCCCACACACACACTGTGGAGGTGGGGGTGAGGGTTAGTAGTGTTACTGAGGCAGAGGTTGTCCAATGCCTCTAATGAGTGGTTTGGGTCCAGCATGGAGGGACCCTAAGAGAAAGTCCCTGGATGATGGTCCCAAGCTGCCTGTCAATCAGTAATCTGTGTGCTGACCTAGTGACCCGAATTTCTGGGTCAGCAATTCAGCAATACTCGCTGCTTCCCATTTGCGAATTCAGGTCACCCCACAGCCTCAGGATACCCGAGGTCAGGGTAGATTCACCCTAGTGGGTACCTGAGGTCAATCTCCAAAAACCAGAAAGAGCACGAACCAGACAGGACAACAGGCAGAAATGACCCTTGTATTTCTAGTTCTTCTCTGAGCGTCCAGAGGCAGCATTAAATGAAAATAAAAGCTCCGGCAACCAGAGAATGTTCTGGAAAAGAGCACAGAGGGAAGGGCGCTCTTCCTGAGCTGGGAAACGGGAAGTGAGTGGCCTCAGGTGGGCTGCCTGTTGCCTGCAGCAGGGAGGGGCCGGCCTGGCTCTCTGCGCCCTTGACTCTGGGATGGGAGGGGTAGTGCCCACCCCCAACCGGAACTAGATGGTTCCGAATGAATCGTCATCTCACAAACAAGAAACGTGAGTTATGTGAGAACTTGGGCTCACAAACAAAACAAGCCTGCTGTAGGGCCTGCCTGCTATTCCAGCTGGAAGACTGCTGCAAGTTCAAGGCCAGCCCGGACTACATAGTGAGACCCTGTCTCCCCAAGCGGGGCCCCGTGCAGTTAGATGGCCTGGTGTATAAAGGTGCTTTACCACCAAGCCTGATGAACGGAATTCAACTCCTGGGACTTACACAGTAGAAGCAGAGGATTGATTTCCACGTGAACCAGAAGGAATGGCATGTAACTGCACGTGTATACACACACACACACACACACACACACACACACACACACACGCACGCACAAATAAGTCAGAAAGATAGCTTTAAAAGTGCTTGCCACAAAGTCACAAAGACCTGAGTCCAGCTCCTAGAAGCAGCGTGGGGAAGCCAGGAGCAGAGGCGCACACACACTTGTAGTGCAGGAGAGTGAGAGACGACAGCCAAGGGCGACCTGTGGCCTCCACACCCAAGTGAACTCATGTGTATGTGTGTCTGTGCATGCACACGTAGAACTGGAAACAACCCGCCACAGAGCTAGCCCTGGCTGGGCTGGAACCCACTCTGTAGACTAGGCTGGCTTCGAACTCACAGAGATCCACCACCTGCCTGTCTCCTAAGTGTTAGGGCTAAAGGTGTGTGCCCTCATGGTTGGCTTATTTTCTTAATTACATTCTTAAGTTCCTCCGCCCGGCTCTGGGAAAGACTCCTTTAAAGGTGCCGCTGAAAGGGGACTGCTGTGCTACACGGGAGGCCTGTTAGGTTCTGGAAGGACTCAGGCTTCTTCTAACAGAGGTTCTAACCGCGGGGCCTCGGAGCTGTGTCTGCCAATGTCCTCGATCTTGTTCTGCCTCCTCTCAGTTCCTGCCAGCGGCTGCCATCTGCTGGCATTTGCTCAGTCAACAAACATTTGCTAAGAACAAGCTGACCCAAATACTGAACTGTGACTGATGGCCGTGTCTCTCTGAAGAACTAATGCTCAGCCCCGCGGGGCACGCTTGGAGCATGCTGGCTTCAATCAGGCCTCGGAGGGATACAGGGTACACAGGACTCCAGATGCACAGAGAAAGGTCATGTGACTGCAGCTGGGAGGGCTGCAGGTACCGAAAGGTGAAGCGTGGGAGGGGCATCAACCTGAGAAAAGCAGGGGGCTCAGGAGGGCTCTGACGGAGCTGAAGACAATCCCCTTCCGAGGCCGTGTAGGGCACTGGACAGGGAGGCCAGGAGAACCCAGCCAGGGAGACGAACGAAGAAGGAAGGACCAGCAGAACCTGGCATGGTCTCTGAAGCAGCTGCCTGCCTGTTCCTAGAAAGTTCCAGGCTGAGTTGTCGAGCATGGCCGACAGACGCCTGTGCTTCCGACGCCTGCTCTGAGACCCCGCTGAGCCAAGTGGCCTGGCACACGTTAGGTCCAACTGACAGGAAGAGTCACATGCCTGGGTCTCCCAATTCCATGTGAGGTGTCCAAGGGACCCCAGAGCTGAGAACTGACGGGCGGGGCAGCCTTCGGGACAGCGGTCCTGCTGGGGGGCTGTCTGGTCAGCAGGTCACATCGCTTTCCTCTCTAAACCACAAAGGCCAGGGAAGCCTTCAAGTTACGGACGTGCCCTCGCCGTCGTCTCCTCTCACCTAACCAGCCCATTGAGCCGGGCCGGAAGGCGGGACTGAATGTGAGCACTGATAACTGGGATTTCAGTTTATCCCCGTGACCTCTGTCTGGGGAAATCCAGGCTGTCAGGAGCAGGAGATGAGAAGCCAGTCAGAGGGAGGGCATGGAAATGACCCGAGGAGACAGGGCGATGGCCAGTGAGGAGGCAGGGTGGGCAGGGCTGAGTGGCTTCTGGCCCTCTCTAGGGAGAGAGGGGTCACAGGAACTGCACGGCTGTGATGTGGCCACCCCTATCTGTCCGGGGGAATATGGGAAGGTTTGAACTCTGCCTGGAAATATTAGCCCGTGATGATGGGCACTTTAGTTCCCCGGGGAAGGAAAATACACAGGTGCCGGCTCCGTATTTGCAATGCCAATAGAGAAACGGTCAGATAAACAGAGCACACGCGGAAACACGGAGTACTATCCAGCCACAAAACGCATTTTCTCATCGTACTTAAACGGAGACACTTATCAGAATACAAACAGCACCAAGCACTGGCTGCCGTGAAAAACTAAAGGATGGAAGGGGGGTTGCAGGTTCCCACGGGTGGGGCTAGGCCATTCTTTCATGCCACTGCACCTTTTAGCTTGTCGTAAGGAGCACAGTACTGTCCCAGGTGTTACGCGTGCAGATGTGACACAGGGCCGGACCCTCTGCACATCCCCTTCACTCAGCCCCACAGTCACCCCTGCTTCCATACATCCACATGCCTCTTTGCTGATCCAGCTGGTCCTGCCCAGGGCCTTATCTCCTGTTTCACCTCCTTCTGGCCTTCTCTCAAAGGTCACCGGTGCAGTGAGCCACCCTCAAGGACTTGCATTCTTTCCTGAGTCAACCTTAGGCAGAGTTCCTCAGCCTTCTGGGGTCTGCTCACAGCGGCCCACCGGTCCAGTCAGTACTTGGCTCCTCCCTACAGAGCGTGAGTCCTGGGACTGGAGAGAGGGACGGCTCAGCGATTAAGAGCATTGGCTGCCCTTGCGGAGGACCTGGGTTCAGATCCCAGCACCCACACGGTTACTCACAACTGTGATCCCAGCTGTAGGGGATCTGATGCTCTCCTCTGACTTCTGCCACACACAGACCACATACATTCTGGCAGACACACACACAGGCAAATTGCCCACTCGTAGGATGAGAAGTAACCAGCAGTCAGTAACTGCTCAGCAAAAACCCAGGGAACAGAGCAGTGTGCGCGCGGCAACCAGGACGAACCCGTCAGGACCGGAGCGACGGCACAGTGGGCAGCTTGGTTCCCAGCACCTCCGCTGGGTGGGTGACGCTCAAACTCCTCTAGCTTCAGCTCTGTTGATCTAATGCCCTTCCCTGGCCTCTGAGGGTTTCTGCACACACACATGCATGCACACACATACACACTCACATGTGTGCAAAATTTCAAAATAAGAAAGAGAGGCTCAATGCCCAGGCTGACGCGCTGCTGCAGCCGTCTCTCCCTGGGCCTGTTTCCAGCCCGCCTGATTCTTGGTTCTCTCTAGACCATTGGTTCTCAACCTTCCTAATGCTATGACCCTTGAATACAGTTCTTCAAGTTGTGCTGACCCCTAACCATAAAACTCTCTTTGTTGCTACTTCGTAACTGTAGTTTTGCTACTGTTATGAGTCAAAATGCAAATATCTAACATGCTGGATATCTGATACCTGACCTCCACAGGGGTGGAGACCCACAGGGTGAGAACAGCCAACCCAGACTATTCTAGATCCTGCGGACTCATGATCACCAGGATAACACGACGCTGGTGTTGAGTCCATTTGGGGAGACACGGGGTCCAGAAGCTGAGGACGCTGGTGCTACAACCCCTTTGGCTCTAAATGTTTGGGCAGAGCAGAATTTCAAGTGTCACTCCACAGGGGCAGGAGGGGAGGCGGTGGCAAACCCTCAGGTGCCTTGAAGCTTTGGGTTTCCAGGGTGGAAGAGAAAGGCAGCAGCTACTGCACAGGGTGGGGCAGGAGGGCGGGCAGGCGCTGGGTCCTGCTGGAACCTCAGAGAAGGTTCACGGAGACCAACAGAGCTGGGCCATCTGGGACAATCCTAATAAAACGTCCTCATGATAGAAAAGAGGTAAGTTCAGAGAAGGAAAAAAAGTCACAAATGAGCAGATGGCATTTAATAAAGTCCAACACGAGGGTGGCCCAGGTACACAGGATTCCACCTTAGAGGAGTAGGGTAGAAGGAAGAATCCAGAGACCATGTGGCAGGGATAGAGAAGGTTTCGGGGCAGGCCACAGACAAATGTACGGCACGCAGAGCTAACTTTCTACAAGTCATTCTACACAGAGCCCACACACTCTCTGCTGGAGTCAAACCCCAGCCACAAATGATCAGCACCAACAATCACAGGAAGCAGCTGCTTTGGACTAGGCTCTCCCACTGAGCTCCAACAAGTCAGACTAAACAACAACAAAATGGAGTCACTTATGCTAAAGCGCCCCCTCCCTTGCCACCCCAAGCTGCTATCTGGCCTTTCCAGGAACACTGGGAATGAGCTAGTAGTCCAATTTCTCAAACAGGGCAGGCTTCGTTGGCTCCGTAAGACAGTTCTGGTTTTGTTTGTTTGATTATTATCTGTATTACTGTAATTTGGATCCAGGGTCTTGTACATGCTAGGTACAAGACCACTACTCCCTTTGCTTTACTCTTTACAAAAAGTGACCTGAAGTAGACCACTGTTTTTGTTGTTTTGAGATGGGTCTTGTGTATCTCAGGCTGTCTTCAAACTCCATATGAAGCTAAGCATGACCTTGACCTCCTGGTCCTCCTGTCTCACCCTGCAGATGCTAAAATTGCTGATTAGTGCCACGTCCTCTTTTATACAGAGCTAGACATCGACGCCAAAGCTTCTTAAGTTCTCCAGGCGTGTACGGCTGAGCCTCGTCTCCAGCCACAACCGCCGCGATATTTTCCTATCGTTCTATCTCTCTGTCTTCTGAGAAAATAACTTTGATTTGTTTTTTGGTCTTACTGAGACAAGGCCTGTCTGGCTCGAAACTCTCTCTGTAGACTAGGCTGGCCTCCACCTCTCTCTGCCTCCCGAGTGCTGGGGTTAAGGGCACCGGCCACGCTGCCCAGCCGAGCAAAGGAACTGTGACGTGAGCACTATGCTTCGGGATTCCTTCTCTAGGAGAGGGCTGGCTTCTGTTTAGTCGGGTGAATGTTCTTTTTATCCCAACAGTTAAAGAGTGTCCCAGATTCCGGACCCAGGAAGTGAAAGAAGATCTCTAAGTGGTAACAACAACTTGTCACTCACAGAGGAGAACACCGGAGCCCTAAAGAGAGCCCATGGGTCCGGCAGGGATGACGAATCAATCTATCGTGAAGACAGAAGGCAGCCACACCACAACTCCTCTCAGTTCCACTCCTGCACGCTAAGACTATAAAATCCTTCCATATCCTGACTGAACTCTCTGTCGTCTCGGCCCGTGCTGCTTGTCGTCTGGTCACACCATATGATTTTATTCGGCCATTAAGAATGGAACTAGAGAAGATTACATGAGGTAATCCAGACTCAGACAGACAAACACGGTCTATGTTCTCTCTCAAAGCAGGATCTGACTTCTGGTTTTTATGTTGTGCCCTTAAACGGATGTTCTTGTAAGTAGAGTTCAGGGTACTGGAAAGGGGAGTGGTGTGAGGGCTGGGTGGTGGGGGTGGGGGAACATTATGCATGAGATGTGAGCGTGGGTAGGGAGGATTGTGGGTTAGAGGAGGGTATGAGAGGCAAGGGGATGAGGGAGAGCATCAGTGGGGAGGACCAACCAAAGCTAAGTGTGCTTGAATATGTACAAAGAAACATATTAGTTTGTGTGCTGATTAAAATATTAAAGGCAAATAAATTTTTAAAAATGTGATCCAAAAAAGGATTAAGAAAAAGTGATTATCTTAAAAAAGCTCCTGGTAGGAGATGGACACCGTTTGGTGCGCTTGCGGCCTTCCCAGAGGGCCTGAGCGGAGAGAGCCCCCAGCACCCACTCAGGCCATTCACAACCGCCTGTGACTCCAGGTCCAGGAGATCTGAGGCCCTCTCTGGCCTCCAAGGACCCTGCACACACTCACAAACACACACGAAGTTTCCAATAGGGGAGACAAAACCCTTTATGTGGAAGCAAGTCCCATGGTGGCCCAGGAGGACTCGGTGGACGGCCATCACGGCCCAGGCCCCTGACCTGCAGGCAGAGCCCCTGAGGGTCATTTTGGTCTCTGTGCACTGAACCCTCAGCCTGCTGTGTGCCAAGCCTGGGCTCTACCTTGAGCCCAGTCTTCGCCCCTCCTGTAGTTATCTGAGCCCGTGCTCCTCGCACAAACTGTCCCTCCCTTCACCCTCTGTGAGTCTGAGTATCATAACTTCAAACTTCCAAGTCCAGAACATACTGTGATAGTTTTGTCAACGTGACATCATGCAGACTCCCCTGGGAAGAGAGTCTCAGTGAAGGTTGTTTGGATAAGGCTAGCCAGTGGTCTGGCCTTAGGAGGGCTGTCTTGACTGCGTAAGAATAGAAGGGAGGCCCCACCCACTGTGGGTGGCACCATTCCCTTGGCTGGGTCTTGAACAAGCACTAGGCAAGCTTGCATTCATTCTCTCTTTGTTCTTGACTGTGGACCACCTGTTTTAAGTTTCTGCCTTGATTTCCCTAAAATGATGGGCTATACCTTGGAACTGTGAGCTACAATAAGCCCTTCCTCCCATAAGATGCATGTCGTCAGGGTATTTCATCAAAGCTGCGGGAAGGAAACGAGGGCTGGGGACTTGCCCTCGTGCTGCTTGCTAACCTGAGCTCAGGCAGTTCAACAACCTCACGTCCCATTCCCCCTTGCTAGAGAGGTGGGAAGCCAGCGGGACAGAGGAAGAAGCTCTGGTGCCAGGCTCTGTGAAAGGCTCATCCCAGCTCCGTCTTACCAAGCTGGGAACTCCTGGGCCACTGTCTGGCCTTTCTGTAGCTCAAGCGGCCCATCTGAAGACCAGGACTAATATCCACTAGCTTAGAATAGGTATTAGATGTGAAAGACATCCGACAATTTTAAAGGTGTATTTTTGTTGCTTTTGATTCTGTATGTATGTGCCAAAAGAAGGCTTCAGACCCCCAGGAGCTAGAGCATCGGGAGGTTGTAAGCTATCTGATGTGGGGTGCTGGGAATTGAACTTGGGTCCTCTGCAGGAGTAATAATAAGTGATCTCAACCTCTGAGCCGTCTCTCATTCCTATTTTAACTTTGATTTCTTGAAAGTCTCATGTTGGATAGGCATTGTGGTGCACAACTGTAAACAGAGCACTTGGGAGGCGGTGGCAAGTGGATCTCTGTGGCTTCAGGCTAGCCTGGTCTATATAGAGAGCCGCAAGCCAGCCAGAGTTACATGGTGAGAGTCAGTCTCAGAAAGAGAGAGGGGATTGGTTGGGGCTGACTCACAGTCTTCTGCAGCTCAGTCCAGCTTTGAATTCACCAAGGATAACACTGAGCTCCTGATCCTCCCATCTCTAACTCCCAAGCTCTGGCATTACGGGCCTGCTGACATCACATGGGCCTGCTGACATCACACGGGCCTGCTGACATCACACGGGCCTGCTGACACCATACAGGGCCTGCTGACATCACACGGGCCTGCTGACACCATACAGGCATGCTGACATCACACGGGCCTGCTGACACCATACAGGCATGCTGACATCACACGGGTGCTGACACCATACAGGCATGCTGACATCACACGGGTGCTGACACCATACAGGCATGCTGACATCACACGGGTGCTGACACCATACAGGCATGCTGAAACTGGGTGAAGAAATGAGGCTTGAAGCTCTGCCTACGAGGTGACTCAGAGGGTAAGGGCATGGCACTTGCCTCCAAGCCTGGTGCCCTGAAGTGGATGCCCATGGTAGGAGAGAACAGACACTTTCCTACAAGCTGTGCTCTGACCGTCAGGCATGGCACAGGCACAGGCACACCCAGAGGCAACAAACAAATAAACAAAAACAAACAAACGTATGTTAGAACTTTGAAGAAAGGCAGCGGCTGGGCTCCCAGGAAGCAGCGTAGGAGGGTGCAGAGGCCTCAGGACAGTCCCTATTTGCACACACCTCCTGGGGCTTTCTAGTTCCAGATAAGGGCTGCTTCACTCAGCTCTGGAAAGCAGGAAGTCCCCAAGGACTTCCTGGTCCCTGTGGAAAAGGACGAAGCAGTGAGTGAAGAGGCAGATGGGCTCTCCCTGCCCTAGAGCACCCTAGAGATGGGAGCCCGACCATGTCCTCCGCAGATCTCCCAGCTAGGAGCCTCCAGACCCCCTTGGCAGCCCTGAGCCCGTGAAAACCTGCACTCCACTCTCGCTCAGGAGGAGGGGTCTGAGGGTGTGACAGAGATAACGCCAGAAGCAGGCTACACGGGTGACACCGCACAGCACATTAAATACAGGGCAGCACGCCTCACATGCTCAGGTCACAGTGAGCTCCTTCTCCACCCACAGCAAGGACCCGGCTCTCCACGGAATGCTGTGGAAGCATGCCTCTGTTCATCGGATGTTACGCCGGTGACAGGGACAACCTGTAAAATACTGGTTCGCTCGGGAGTGCTAAACTGAAGGCTCTGAGGCGCCCACGGGCCAGGGAGAGACATCCCAGCGCTTTCCCCAGCCTGCACAGAGCAACCTGTTCCTCGCCAGGGCTCTCCGGTCTTGACTTCCAACTCAGGAGCTTCCCAGGAGGCCGATGAGGGTGGACAGCGCAGGACAGGCGCTTGGAGCACCTGGAGAGCTGACTGACTGGGTGCTATGGCAATAGGCACAGGACAAGGTGGCCCAGACGGGAAGGACCACATCCTGACTCAGCCCTAGTCACTGTCTTATCTGGAGGACACCACGGAGTATTAGGGACAGAGTCCTCTACTCACCCAGGGCTCAGGAGCAGTTTTCTTGAAGATGCTGCAAACTGGGAAGAGTCGCCGCCACAGCAGAGGCTCAGTCCGCGGCCACTCAGCACTCAGCTGTCCCAGCCCTCTTCTGGAGGCCTCCACCACAATCTCCACCCAAATCCTGAGGCTACAGCAGGTGGTACCTCCCCACCCACCATAACCTGCTTGGCAAGGCCTTACGCACCTTTCCCACTAGAGCTTCCTGCTTCTCCCTTCCCCAGGAGTCCAGAGAGAGGCAGGGCCTTCCTTATCTACCTGGGATTCACAGGCCAGCTTGGGAACCCTAGGCGCTGACCTTACCACGGCCCACAGTCCGGCCCTTGCAGCCTGCATGTCCCTGCAGGAGTAGGTGGGGGTTGGAAGGGTGCCTGCAGGACACCTTGGACACAGCCTTCCTGCTAAAAGTGGCTGGGAGCAGGCAGAGGGCCTGCAGCTAGCCCAGAGGAGGGCCTGCTTCCTACCTGAGCCCGCCAGGTGCACCGGGCTCAGGGAAGCACGCTCTTCTCCCTTACAGGGTGTGGCGTTCTGTGAGCCCTGTCCCCAAACACAAGCAGGCCTGGCTTTCAAGCAGAGCGGCCCGGCCTGGGGAGCTGTACTCCCCCAGCCTCAGGTCTGGAAGTACTGTTACAGTCACAGGAGAGGCAGTGGGGTTGTGTGGTCCCAAACCCGGGGATACTGGTTCTGAAGGCTCATCTGACTACATGGAACGCTTCTTAACTGCCATTACTCGTGACGTGGGAGTGATGGTTGCTTCCCAAAGGGCTACCAGTGGTTCCCACAGGCGGGGGGAGTCCTTCCAGGCCTCTGCTGGGACTAAAGGCACAGCTACCACACCTGCCTCTGGTGGGTTTGCATTTGGGATTCTCATTCTACACTGCTGGCTGGCTGGGAACACACTGGTCTTCCTCTACGGCCTCTGAGACGGGTTTCTCACAGGCCCGGAGGCTGGCGAGTAGGCTGGGCTGGCCCGTAAGCCCCAGAGACCCATCTCTCCCTCTCTCCCAGCCTTCCGGTGCTGCGCCTTTCAGTGTGGCCTCTGGAAACGGAACTTAGGACTTCACACTTCATATCGGAAAATTAAATTAAAATGGGCATGTGGCACCCGTGCCTGGGACGCCATTATCAGCACGGATGCATGGGAAGGCGTGGAGCCTGAGACCAGGATAGACCCTCCTTGTCTCAAGCATCAAAAAATGAAGGAAGCAGGAAAAGTCAGTGTTTTTCTTTTAAAATTCATAAAGTGTTGTGAGAGACACAGAATAATTTATGAATTGAGGGACTTCTGGGAATTTCTTGTTCCCCAATCCTGACGGCCAGTGACTGCTGGGAGCCTGGAGTCCCGCATTGGGCCCTTTTCTATGTGGCTCATTTAAAACGCTGTGCTCCAGGGGCAGGCTCCCAGCCGGAGTCCTCCTCCTCCTCCTCCTCCTCCTCCTCCTCCTCCTCCTCCTCCTCCTCAGGTAGAGAGACACTTCCTGGACCAGCGTGGGTGCTGAGTCTGTGTAAACACACTGACCCAGGCACAAGCAGCTGTGTGAGGAGACCACACAGGAAGCGGAGCCTGCAGAAGAACACAGGCAGGCGGGCAGGCTGGCAGGCAGGCGGGCGGGCAGGGCCAGCGAGCCGGACCTCGCTGAGGCATCCAGTTCTCAGATAAGGCGCAGGACATGGACTTGGATCCAGCTGTAACAAGTGACCCTAATTCTGAGGTCGGACTGGGGAGGGGGGGAGACCACAGACCACAGACGGCTCGGTGGTTAAGGGCACTGACTCTAACTACAGTTCCAAGGGGATCTGACGCCCCCTTCTGGCCTCCATGAGGCACTGCATACACATGACGCTGATAACACGCGCAGGTAACACACCCGTAAGTGTGAGATAAGACAAATCTTAATGTAAAGAGACAGAAGAAAGAGGCAGAGACCACCAGAGGTCTGCAGTGTCAGTGGAGAAGCTGAGGGCCTGACGTTACCTCACCAGCAAGCTCTCCCTTCCCTGAGGTATCAACAGAGGCAGCTCTTTCTGCCTAGGACACCTCAGCCCCTACTTACTCTGACTTATGCCTCCTCACCCTTCAGACATCACTTCAACCATCACTGCCTTAGATAAGCCTCCCTCCCGCTTCCCCTCCATAGCTCTTCCTGCTGGCTAACACAGCTGATATGCACTTGGCTGCCTGGGGTGTGACCACAGGCACACCTGCATTCGCCATAGGCGGCCGTTGCCAAGCCAGTGACCCCTTCCAGAACCCTAGAGAGGTCCTGAGTGTTTGGTCCACACCCCTGCCCGAGCAATCCCAAACCCCCAGGGAAAGGTGATAGCACCCCGGCCCAGTCACCATCGGTGCAAGGCCCCTGGAGGCCCAGTGCTGGGTGCCCTTGTTTCCCACTAGCTCCCCAAGTGCCGGGCACAGAGCAGTCATGTGCTGACTAAACACCAGTTCAAGGCCGTGCAGAGGGGACTGATCGCCAAAGCATGGGCGCTCCGCCTGTGTGGCCTTCCTGCCCTTTCTTATGTGGTTCATTTGAAACACTGAGCTAGCTCAGGCTGGGGGGGGACAGATGGCACAGGTGGTAAGTCACTTGTTGCATAACCATGGAGACCCGAGTTCAATGCCCAGAGCCCACACGAAAGAGCTGGGTGTGCTGGCTACACCTATAAGGCCAGCACTGGGGAGGCAGAGGCAGGAGGGTCCCTGGGGCTAACTGGCCAGCCTAGCCCACTCAGCAAGCTCCAAGTCCCAGTGAGGGAGTCTGCCCTAAACCAAGGCTATGGCTCCTGAGGGATGGCTCCTCCAACGTCCTCCTCCCCAAGGAGCTGGCTCATGGATGTCCATGAGGGAAGTGTTCATCTCTGTGGAGCCCTGGGGGCCTGCCGCTTGCCTTGGGAGCCACGCTCTGGAAGCTTCCTCACTGGTTCAAAGAATTGCCTGACCACAATGAGCTAGGAAGAGCTTTGCTTTGAAGGTCCAGTTGACTCAAGTTTATGGCTTAAAACGTGTGTGTGTGTGTGATTTTATTTATATTTATGTGTGTGAGTGTTTGCCTGAATGCCTCTTGTAGCATGTGTGTATAATGCTGCACCGGCCAGATGAGGGGCTGAGGTCAGGGGGAGCCGGGAGCTGCCAGGGCTCATAGCAGCTGAGTCATCATCTCTCCAGCGCTGAGTTTAAGGCACTAGAGTGTCCATGGCACGAATGTTTGCTTGAGGATCTTTGGTTAAACTACACACGCGCACGCGGACACACACACAAACACACACACACACACACACACACACACACACACACACACACACACACGGACATTAAAATGGTTTCAAAGAGAATACAGTGGCTGATACAGAAAGAGCCCAACCACAGGCCCCTGTGAGAAAAGCTACCTATGAGAACAACTTAAGCTCCTCAGCTCTGGGGTGTGGAGCAGGAAGAGAGCAGCCGTGAGCGCGTGCGAGCGAGTGTGCGCAGGGAGGAGACAAGCACACACCCGCTTTGTTCTGGGGGTGGGGGCTGGGAGCCCAGGGAAGTCTCTTCTGGCCACACTTTCTGATCTGTGTACTTGCTATCTCTGAATCAATAAACATGTTAACTTTAAGACAAACGAACAGGCTGAACCTGGACCATCAAGAGTTCTTCCCACCTGCCTGAGGTCATCTGAGGACACACTGTGGGGCGCCTGGAAACCTAGGCTCAGGCCCCAGGCACCAGAAGATTCTGCCACAGGCCTGGAGGCAAGCGCCTGGCTCTGATCAGGCTGCAGAGACAGCCAGGGCACGGGCCTGGGCACGGGCAAGTGTGTGATCTCAGCGCTTGGCAGGGGGGGCGGATAGATAGTGAGAGTTCAAATTCAACCTTGTCAAGGAGAGCCTGGGGTCAGAGAGAGAGCAGGAGACTGAACTAGCAAATGCATTTGAGTAATTATTATTTTTTTAATTTTATTTATTTATTTGCTTTTTTTTTGAGACAGGGTCTGTCTGTCTGTCTTTGTCTGTCTCTCTCTCTCTCTTTCACCTTGGTTGGTTATCCTGGAACTCCCCCTGTAGACCAGGTGATCCTAAAACTTACAGAATTTGCCTGCCTTAGCCGCCTGTGTGCTGGGATCAAAGGTGTGCGCCACCACTGCCTGGCTTATTATTATTTTTCAAGATAGGGTTTCTCGGTATAGTCTGATTGTCCTGGAACTTGCTCTGTAGACCAGGCTATCCTCAAACTCACAGAACTCTGCCTCTGTCTCCCAAGTGCTGGGCATGTGCTACCATGTCTGGCTTTTTTTTTTTTTTTAATGTACAGAGACAAGGCCGGGCGGTGGTGGCGCACGCCTTTAATCCCAGCACTTGGGAGGCAGAGGCAGGAGGATTTCTGAGTTCGAGGCCAGCCTGGTCTACAAAGTGAGTTCCAGGACAGCCAGGGCTACACAGAGAAACCCTGTCTCGAAAAACAAAAAAAAACCAAAAACAACAATGTACAGAGACAAGGATGGCCTGTGAGCTCACCCAGCATGCTCCTGGGGCTTGGTGAATACCAACAACTGATACATCCATCCCATCCTCCGTCCCACAGCCAAAAGCTGGGTGCTCGGAGCAGTGAGCCTCGGGGAGCGTGGTCAGTGCTCACTTCACTGCGGGCCCGTGCTCATCTTCCTTCTGGAAAGTCCTGCTTTCCCCTCCCTATGGACATGCAAACCCTGGGAGCTGTGAAGAGTACCAGAGCATCTGGTACCCATGAGGCCAGAAAGGCTACAGTGGCCTTCTCCAAGGCCACAGCTGTCCACAGGGCAGCCTGCTCTGAAGCCCCATTCCTATGGCCTGTCGGATAACAAGTGTTCATACTGCCTCCTAGGTTTGTGCCTGCATCCACTCTTGGTTCCATCTTGACCTTGATCTTAACCTTCCAGAGCAGCTCCCTCCTCCCACAACATCTTCAGAGATCCAATTCATCCCAGGACCAAAAGGGCTAAGTGCTGAGTCTTGAGTATTCTTCTGCCCAAAGTCCAGCACCAGCCCCTAAGGCACACCTCCTGCCCGCCCCAGCCTGCAGCCAGACTGTTGCTAGCTTGGTCCTATTCCCTTACTCCCCTGCTCCCGTCAGAACAGTCCCACATTCCTGAGGGGCCCACCAGGGTGGACTCAGCCCTGGTCTCTGCCTCTCTCTTTGCTCTCCCAGGTCAAGTCCAGGGTTCGAGGCTGGGCCTCTGACTTGGCCATGCACTGCCTGCAGGCCTTCTCATTCCTCCTGAAGCGAGGCTATGCACCAGACAGTAGGACAGCCGGCTCCAGTTAAGCTTCTGAGCCCTGAAGTGGGACCATCTTCCTCCTACCCACAGGCTGGCGTGAGGCTGTCACTGCAGGCTTCAGAAGCGTTACCACCCACACAAACACAGACCATCACGACGCTGCCCTCTCCTGCCCGCAAGTAGGTCCCCAGTCTACTGACCCTCTCCTCCTCCTCTAAGATGGGGACCCTCCTTGCTCCTGCTAGGAGGAGGCCCACCTGTGCCTGGCCACCTTCCTACCTGATGAAACTATCATCCACCCTGGTCTGGAACCCGTCTCCTGCCGACTGTTTAAATCCCACACTGAGGCCTATCAGAGCTCTGAGTATCCAAAGCAGTTACACCTCATGCCACACAGGTGGCCCTGGTGCCAGCCTCCCATCTCTCTCTGCTCCACCCTGGGAGCTCTGGCAGTCAGGGGACACTAGCCCACGCACACAGGCTGGGCAATGTCCTCAGTCCATCTCCCTGTCCTACCTAGCTGAAGACCTGTCTGTCCTCCAGACATTCCTCTAACTGGTCCAGCCACTCCACGTATCTACCATGCCTGGCCCACATTTCTCATTTCTCACCGTGGTATCCCACACAGGCCTCTGCATGTGGGTGCAACCACTGCCTATCCATGCTAGGGACACGCTTCCCAAGTCCCTGAAATAGCCCTGCAAGGGAGGACCGGCAGGATCAAAGCACCGCAGGGCGGAAGCTGAGGGCAGCACCCGGTCACTGACCAGCTCCTGAGGAAGCCACTACAACTAACCGCCTTCCCACCCACAGTTTCCCGGAAGCATTCCAAGTCCCGCAGCAAGGGAGGCCAGGAACTGAAGTCTTTCCATACCTAAAGGAAACAGAAGGGGCTGGAGAGGTGGCTCAGCGGTTAAGAGCACTGGCTGCTCTCCAGAAGACCCGAGCTCAATTCCCAGCATCCCCTGGCGGCTCACCACTGTCTGTAACCCCAGTGCTCACACTAGTTAACAAGCTTGGAAAAGGATCTCGTGGTTCTGAGGATTCATGTCCCCTTCCTGACACCGCCCCACCCCTGGAGCCCAGCTTCCTAGAGGTGGCCCACTGTGCCCAAGAATGAGGCAATTCCCAGCCGCTGGCCTCTGTGGGGCTAAGGCTGGAGCAGCTCTTCAGAGCTCACTCCCAGAGGCTCCTACTAAGCCAGCTGCTTCCTCCAGGTCCCAGGTGGTGGTGCTGACGTCAGAACTGGAGGGAGGAAAGCCACCCAGTAACAAGGACAAGATGACGAAAGGGATGAGCACGGGACCCGATGGTGGGCGCTGGTGAGCCGGGAGGCTGCTGGGGTCTCCTGGCTCCTTTCTCATCTGTCCCTGCCTCCTGGCTTGTCCCTGCCTGGCCTCTGGAGTGAGGACGGTTCCTAGCAGACAGGAGGCACTGAATTAATGCTGCATGAACGGCTGCATAAACTGACTGTTTATGCTTAATACAATATCTACTCTCTCCTGTGTGCCCAGGGACAGATGGCAGGTTCTATTGCAGGCAGCGTGTGCACCTGCGAAGTACTTCCCACCATTCCCTGCAACTAAGAACAGCCAACACGGGACGGGATGCTAAAGCTACCAGGAGGGACATGTTGGAAAGCTTCGTGTGTGTGTGTGTGTGTGTGTGTGTGTGTGTGACAGTTTCAAGTTTCCTTAAGAGATGAGACATCATTCCTCCCCCTCCCCCCTGGCCAAGTGTCTCAGGTGTCACATTGGAACCATGGCAACCATTCTGGACCATGAGAGACACAGTACAGTAAGGCACCCGTGACTCACGGGGTGCTTGGGCTGCTTGCTGTGCCACCCGTGGACCCACCTAGACCTGCCACACACGCGGGCTGCTTCATTTCTCTCTCACCGGCCCTGCAGTCCTGACCTGGCAGTGGCTGTGAGCTGCTCTCCTACAAAGAGGGAAATTGGGCTAGGAGGGCTGAGGGGCCGATGGTGACACCGGGTTCCTTGCTCTGCTCAGGGAGGAGAGGGACTGCACTTTCGTCTCTGAAGCAATGGTACTTAGCACTGCACGCTGAAGACTGCGAGTTGTTGGGGAGGAGTAATGGGTCCCTGCTCGGGATAAGGCATCTATCTATTCATGCTGTCGTGGTGTTCCCGCCCAGGAGACTGAACCACACCTTCTCAGACCATTGTTCCCATGAAGCCGCTCTCAGACATGCACTCTGCGGTCTTCCAATGAATGAATGAATGGATGAATGAATGAGTCCTTTCTCTGCTGACAGCACTCCAGGGGGTTCAGGTGCTGCTGAGAGGAAGGGCATGGATGGGCTTGTTCAGCCAAGCTGAACACGGCCCTTTGTGCTTGTTTGTCTTACAGAGACAGAATTTGGAACTGGGTGAAAAAAGGGAGAAAGGCACCAGGCTCTTCGTGCCAAGCAAGAACCAAAGAGGGTAGCGTGCCCCGTCGAAGCATTCGAGCTTCTGGCCCCCAGCCCTCGGCGTGCAGGTAGTTTGGATGGCTGAGGTGTAAAAAAGCTAAGTTTGCCAGGAAAGGCTGGTGCACACAGGGCTTCATGTACCACACCAAGGGTGTGGCCTCGGACTGTCAGCAGCAACAGGACTGAAGGACCAGAGGCGTTCCCTCCCACTCAGACACACATCCCAACTAGAGAGCAGCCCCCTGGCAGGAGGAATGCATGGAGCTGGAAGCTTCTGTGTGGTTCAAGTGCAGGATAAAGACAGGACCCTAAGGGCGCCTAGCACAGGAGAACTGGCCCCTCAGCTGTGCAGGGGTGCGTAGGGTGTGGTGACACACACCTTTTTATCCTAGCACAGAGGATTTCCATGAGTTTGAAGCCAGTCTGGTCTACATATAAGTTTGAGGACAGCCAGAGATAGAGAGACCCTGTCTCAAAACAAATAAAAACTACATAAAAACTTTATAAATATATATGTGCTTATGTATATGACTGTGCGTACCTCTGGCAGCCAGCAGAGGGCGTCATGTCAGATCCCTTGGAGCTGGGCTTCCAGGTGGTGTGCGCTGCCTGCCGTGGGTGCTGGGGACTGCGCTGGGTCCTGTGCAGGAGCAGCGACTGTCCTGCCTGCCGAGAATGGCCTCTCTGTCACGTGTCCTCAGACAGTACTGCTTCACCCGTGACCCAAAACAACAGACCAGACTGACCATGGGTCGGACCCTCCACCCCGTTTTCCTCGTCCATTGATTACCTCGGGCATTTGGTCACCGTGACAGGAAGCTTACTAACACAACCCCACCAGAAGCAGATGACCGCTCTTGACGGACACGTTCCCAACCCAGCTCCCAAGACTCCTCCCTGAAGGTGAACTCAGAAGCCAGGGAGCAAACCAGTGATGTGCCAGCAGGGCGCGTGCACACAGCAGGTTCACAGACCAACACTGGAAACCCAAGGCACGGGCTGGAGGAGGAACTTCAGATGATGCAAGAACTGACGCAGCACAGACCGAAGACACAGGAACACGGCCAAGGCCGGGGCCAAGAATGAATGGCCAGGGCTGTAGCTCGGCGGTACATACGTAGCATACTGAGGTCCGGGTTCCACTCCCACCACAGAGAGGGCAAACCAGAGCAGCACACTGAATCCACGCACACCCTGGGAAACAAAGGGACCGTCTTGTGCCTGGTTACTGGCCAGTATCCACGGCACAGGCGAGCGTCCTGTGTGTAGAGGCTGCAGGTCTCTGAGCCATTTTCATTCTCTCTAATCTCTTTCTTTCCTTTTTGACACAAGGTCTCACGTAGAAGCCCAGGCTGCCCTCAAGCCTACGACGCGGCTGAGGATAACACTGAACTGACTGACACTCCTTCCACATCCCAAGCACTCTGACAGACCAGCAGTGTCTGGTCAGCTTTAACTGTCAACCTGACACAGCCTATAGGTACCTGAGAGGAAAACCGTGACTGAGGAGTTGCCTTGATTAAATGGGCCCACGAAGCGTAACTGTGTGAGAAAGACTGTCTTGGTTGATGTGTGAGGACCCCAGCCCACTGTGGGCAGCACCGTTCCCTAGGAACATAACACTGAGCTGTGTAAGAAAGCCTGCTAAGTACGAGCCGCAGAGCAGCAGGCTGTGTCCCTCCTTGGTTCCTGCCCTGAGTCCCTTCGACGACAGGATATGGTCTGGGAGTGTGAGCCAAACAGGCCTTTCCCCGCCTAAGTTGCTTTGGATGTGGCAACAGAAGAGAAACTAGGAGACCATAGCAGCTTGGTGGTTTTCAAAGTAAAAAAAGATCAAAGTAGAGAGGAGAATCCATATAATTTATTTAAAAAAAAAATCCAAAATGGAGGCATACCCCAAAATCTAGCCCTAGGACTAGCCAGGCAGTCACAGTTCACACCCACCTTTCCCTGAGCCCCGTCCCTGCCAGGAGGTGTGAAGGAGGCCTGAGGGTGAGGGTTCTGGGTGCAAAGGCAGAAGCAGGGCTTTGGACCTGTGATGCACAAGGGACCAATCGGATGCGGCAGGGGTCGGGCCCTGTGTCGCTACCTGGACACTTCTACCGGCAGAGTCAAGCTCCAACGTACAAGGCCAGTCACCTGGACCTCGGCGCAGCAGCTCATCGGTGACAGGAGAAGGCTCTGAGGCTATGGCTCTCATTTTGCTCTCCCAACCAACCGCCCTGGAAGCTCCTACCAGGCTTCAGTGGTGTGAGTCCAGCGAAGGTCACACTGAAACGCAGTCACCAAGGCAACGGTATCAGGAAGTATGGTCTCTGGGAGGTGACCAGGTCAGGACACCTTCCGAATGGGCTGGTGCTCTTCCGAAAGAACTAAAAGGGCCAGACCCGGCAGCGCATCCTAGAATTCAGAGTGCTGAGGCAGGAGGATCCTAAGTTACAAACCAGCCTAGACAACACAGTGAGAATCAAAAACCAGGGCTGGGCATGGTGGAGGTTCTCTGTGAGTTTGAAGCTAGCTGGACTACACAGCAAATCCCAGGCCAATGAGTGTGACACAGTGAGACCCCATCTTTTTTTTTTTTTCTTAAAAGTGGGAATGAAAAAAGGGTTTTTTTTTTGTTTTTTTTTTAAAAATAAACGATGGAACAGAGTCTATAGACAAATCAAAATTGCCTGTGATCCTAGAAAAACAGGAGCAGGGACCACGTGCAGCCCTGAAGGCCGAGCACGGGCGGGCAGATGCGCGGTGAGAAGTCTGGTACGGAGGGGATCAGAGTGCAGACACGGGAGCACTGGGGAACAGAGAGATCTGAAAGCAGCAGAGAGAGGGCAAAGTGAAGGACGGTCAGTCAGGAGCAGGAAAAGGGGGACCAGGCACAGCAGCAGGAAGGGAAACTGAGGCCCAGAACAACAGAGTCGACCTCCTAGGAGGCGGTGTACAGTCCCAGGGGGCCGGGGTTAGGCAGCTGCTGAGATAATAGTAAAAGCATCTAGGGCCCTTTGAGGGGACACCAAACATCTGCAGTGGGGACTTGGAGATGCCAAGAAAAGTTAAGGTGGCCAGGAGTTACACTCAAAGGAGGCAGAGGCAAGGATCTCCGTGAGTTCAAGGCCAGTCTGGTCTACATGGTGAGTTCCAGGACAGCCAGGGCTACACGAGAAACCCTGTCTCAAAACAACAACAACCAAAGGAAGGAAGGAGGGAGGGAGGGAGGGGCATCCCTGATACAGGGACTGGTTGGGGATGGGGAGCAGCATTTTCAGAGGGCTGGACCCAGTCAGTGCAGAGGCTTAAGCGAAGCACACAGGGACTGAGGCAGAAAACAAGGGAGCCAAATAAAGGTGACAAGACCACCAGACGCCACCACCCAGGAAGAAGGTGGTGGGCTCTAGGACCTTAGCAGAGCCTCCAAGTGCAGGTCCCAAGAAAAGCGGCAGTCTTAGACTCCTCGGTCCCCCAGTGCACACCCCACACAGACTTGAAAGACCCCTATGTTATGAGCATGTTGGAGAGGCTGCTGAGATTCAAGCTCTCTGGAACTCTTGCTAGCTACTCAGAAGGCTTTCCCAGACAGGAAGTGTGAGGCGAGCAGGGCTCCCTGCTGGGGTGACTCAGGCAGCAGGCACAGCTGTGTGCCCCGCACCCCCCCTCCAGGACGGGCAGCGGGCAGACTACATCAGACTTCCTGGAAGTGTTCCTCACTGACGTCTCTGATGGCACAGAGCTTTGGAGTGCGCCTCTCCCGATGACTTCAGGAGGCTCCGATGGCCACATCCGGAGCCCACACCTCTCACGCACACATTACCCACCCGACGACGCCACTCCCTCACCAGAGCGTGCCTGTTCGTGACACTGCGAGTGGAGAGAGGGCTCCCCAAAGGCAACAGGAAGTGATGCAATCCCAGGAGACCTGCCAGACCTTACGTGGTCCGCGGGGAAAAACATAAGCATCGATTTCTAAATGAACCTGTCATTATGGCAGGCCGGAAGGATCACAATCCAGAAGACCACAGACGCTCTAATGCCGCAGAGAGAAAAGTTAGGGTGACACGCTAGAATTTGGTAAACATTATGGAAGTGAGGGCTGGCCAGATGGTTCCTCGGGTAAAGAGGCTTGCTGCCAAGCTAACAAACCTGAGTTTGGTCCCCGAGACCCATATGGTGGTAGGAGGGACTAATTCTTGAAAGCTGCCCTCTGACCTTCACACGTGTGCTCAGGTGTGCATGTGTATGAGTACACATACACACAATAAATAAAATATAATAAAATTAAAAAAAATACATGCCAATGTCAGCCAGGCATGGTGGCACACATCTTTAATGTTAGCACTCAATAGGCACAGGCAGGTGGATCCCAGTTAGTTCAAGGCCAGTTTGGTCTACATAATGCGTTTCAGGAGAGCCAGGACGACACAGTGAGACTCTATCTCAGCACCAAACCAAACCAAGTCATATTAATACCAAAACCCATCGATCGATCTCTCTGTCCCTGTCTGTCTCTCTGTCTCTTTATCTCCCCTCCCCTCCCCTTTTCTCCTCCTCCCCCACAGAGTTGCAGACCTATCCTGGCATGCTAACACACAGCTGTCATCCCAATACTCAGGAGGTAGAGGCATAAGTATCAGAAAGTCACGTTCAGCCACACAGCAAGTTTGAGGCTAGTGTAAGACACTTAAGAACCCCACCAAAAAAAAAAAAATCTTAAGCACACACTTGCCAAAAGCAAAGCTGGAAGGGGTTTGATGGCTAGGAGCTGGGCCAGTTGGGGGGGGCGGAGGGTGATGGTAAGGAGCTGAGCCAGGGAGAGAGTATGGGATGAGATCGAGGAACTAGGCAGGGAAGGGGGTGGGAATGATGCAGCTCTATTTTTCCGGTCAGGAGAACTTCTGAGCAGGAACATCAGACCCACAGCCGCCCCCTTCACCCACAGATGGCCTGCGATGCCTGGGCAGTACAGCACAGCCCCAAATCCCACTTAGCTCTCGGCTATATGGGACCGAGGGGCAGCCTCAGTTGAGACCCTAGAGGTGTGTCCCACACACCCCAGCGAGCCCTTGGTGTTTTTCAATGAGCCTGTGGCAGGATTTCCCAGACAGAAAGTGTACAAACATCTACCCCATACATAAAACCCATGATGCAGTTTAATTAATGAGTCAGGCACAGACCCCCCACCCCCCCTCCCCGGGCTGCAGACACTGAGGTCTGAACGGTATGCAGATGAGTGTAGCTCCCATGCACAACCAGCGGGCACGTTCAGGACACACTGCAGGTTCCCATGGATCTTACAGTCACAAAGGAAACCGGTGAGATCGTGACATTTGCAGACGAATGGACAAAACTGGGAATCCTTACGTTAGGTAAAATAAACCAGACTCGGGTGGGCAAGCAAGGGGCCGGGTAAGGAGGGAGCGGGAGGATCAGGACTTCAACCGTATCCTCTGCTACACGGAGCCTACGGGAGCCTGTCTCAGAAATGCAAAAGTAAGTAAATAAAAAGACCAAAAATGCTAGTTTTCTAGTGTGCAGAGTCTAGATTTAAGTGTGTGTGTGTGTGTGTGTCCCTGTCAGTCTGTCCATCTGTCTGCAATGAAAGTATAAACAAGGTTGTGATCAGGAAGAAAGTGATCTGGGGGAGGGGGGTAGACAGGAGGACCATGGGGAGGAGGAGGACCAGCCACAGGGAGGAGAAGGGAGGTGGGGAGGAGGTAAGGACAAATTAGATTGTCCTGAACTTATAAAGACACCATAATTAAACCCATTATTTTCTCTGTTTGCTTCAACAATACATCAGGCACAGAGAATGATTAACAATGGTAATTAACAATGACGTGGAGTAGTTAGCGCAGGGATGCAATAAAACACTGTGATGCCTGGGACATTCCATTCAGTTCGAAGCATGTAGAGCGGATAATGAAACCGGAGATGAGGGACCCTGTAAAAGCCGTTTCCCGAGCGTGTATGGGCAGGGCCCGGCACAGCCCGCACTGCTCTGCTGTTAAAAGCCCTTGTCCAGCCAAGCTTGATACGAGGGCTTGTGCCTGGTCTTGTTGTAAGCGTGTTTGTTTGCTATCCAGGAGGCCTGCTCTTTTCTAATGGGAAAAGGAGGGAGAGGGAAGGTGGGAGGGAGGGGGAGGGGGAGGGGAGGGCGTGCCAGGAGTGAGGGAGGGGCCACTTTGATATGTAATAACCTGTGAGAGGGGAATAAAAACAAACAAAAAAACTCTTGGACTGTTGAGATGTCTTCCAGGGGACACAAGTTCAGTTCCCAGCACCCATGGCAGGCAGCTCACAGACCTCCTGAGACACAGCCCCAGGTGACCCGGAGCCCTCTGAGGGCACCTGCACACACATAACATACACAGACACATGTATTTTAACAACTCTCTTTTTTTTTCTTTCTTTTCTTTTTCTTTTTTTTTGTGTATTTTGAGGAGGGGGATGTCGTGTATAGCCCAGGCTAACCTTGAACTCATGGTTCTCCTGCGCCCCCCCCCCCGCTAGGATTATAGGTATTACCCCTGCATCCAGTAGTATATCAAAAAGAAAAATGAAAAAGAAACAAAAAAGCCTAAACTATTCTTGGGCTAGAAAGCTGGCTCGGCGCTTGCGAGCTTGTGTTGCTCTTACAGAGGTCCTGAGTGTGGTTCTCACACTTACAGAGGTCCTGAGTGTGGTTCTCAGCGCCCACATCCAGGGCACAATCATCTATAAATACCTCCAGCTCCGGGAGATCCAGTGCCCTCTCCTGGCTTCTGTGGGCACTGCACTCACACACCACATACTAACTAACAAATAAACAAATACAAACGCCTTTAACAACTACACCCACATTGCTGGTAAGATAACCGTTTTCATGCCCAAGAAAGGAGCCAAGACTCTTACAAACGATCATGATCACATGCTAGCAGTTCCATTTACAGGAAAGTCCCAGGGGTACAGAAGCAGCTTGGCAGCTGCCGGGGGCTGGGCTGGGAAAGCCACATGGGAGTGGGACACAGACTTCAGTTTGGAACAATGACCAGCTGGGTAAATATGAAGCCATTAAACCACACACACTGAGCGGGGTGTGGTCAAACACACCTGAACTCCTAACACAACGGAACCGGGGCAGCAGGGTCTCAGGTTCAAGGCCACACGACAAGACTGCCAATATTAAATAGACAAAAATATATAGGTGTGTTCGTATGGGGAGGGGGTGAGCAGAGAGAGACAGAGAGAAATAGGGAAGATATCAGTGAGACATCCCAAAGAATATCCACTGAAATATTAAGTCGTGGTGATTTTTTGAGCAGGTTCTAGGTAATTTAATTTTTTCCTTTACATTTCTTAGTGTTTCCCACCGAGGGAATTAGGCTCCCTCGAGGAAGTCACGCCTCTTTCTGAGATGCCTGGGGCTATGGGAGAAGCCTCAAACTGCAAGTCAGTCTATATACTGTTAACAAGGGGGCTTCCAGTTCTGTAGGCCAAGGAAAAGCTCAGGGAGCTATCTCCCCAAACTCCCTGGAAAGTACGCCCACTATGCCATGTGTGGGAACCACCCGTCCCTCCCGACCCCACCCAGCACAAATGAAAGGCTGGTCCACCTGCGGCGCAAGGCCCCGGAGAGGCTCCTGCCCGCCCGCCAGCACTGTGGAAGGGGAACTCCGCAGGGAAACTCCACGGTGCCTGATGCCTGGGGCCAGTGAGCAGATCCCGGGGGCACAACTTATTTTGGAAGGATCTTGGCTGCTAACATTGGAGTGGGAACTGGCACAATTCCCACTTTAGAGGGTGAGAGGGGAGACTGGCAACACAGGAGGCAGCGATCAGAAAGGGACTTGACTTGGTAACGAGTGTAGTGGTCGTCACTAGGCTCTGGACCCAAATCCCAGCTCTCCATCGAGGGTGCATGGGGACAGAAGATGGCCACCCTATGCCACTCTTCTCAGGGAGAGCTAGAGCCTATTCCTAGATGGTGGACCTGAAGAAGGTTGCTAAGGTAAAGACCCTGGGGCTGAGCCTCGGACTCGCGCACGGTGCCCAGCTGTCCCGGTGACCACCTGAAGGAGTAGATGCCATGCGTAGAAGCCACGCAGACACAACCTTGGCTGCTACACCCCAGCTAGGCAAGTTCAGGGGGCAGAATCAGTAGCCAGGCCCGGGCACACCTCAGTCGAGAGACAGGATAAGGGCAGCAGGTGGTGGTCAGCCAGAGCCGCCCTAAGTGACGGAGGCCATCTTCCCCTTGACAAGTCAGAGTCCTGGCTTTCTCATCCTTATGCAGCGAAGGCTAACTCTGACGGGCATCTAAGACTCAACAGGCTGCTCTGGGCTGTGGAAGCTTCACCTATCCAAAGCACAGGAGCTGTCTACACTGCCTGCAACAGGGGAGGGACCTACGAACAAACAGCCCATTCCCAGGGACTCACCCTACTGGACGGCCACACCGGCGTCCCGACAGCCTCGTCCCTGCTAATGCCATCTTTGTTGGAGGGACCTTTAAAAGTCAGCCTCCCCCACCTCCCTCGGGCATCCAGAGAAGGACCAGGACCTTGTCACCCACAATTTCCCCATTTTTCCATGGCACTTGCCAACAAAAGACATGGCCTTGAAAGCCAGGCTGACGCCAGCACCGCGTCAGCAACCTAACGGCTGTGTGAGCACACGCAGGTGTCCCAGTATCTCTGAAGCCGTTTCCTGGGCTGCAGAGTACTGGCCAGTAATACCTTCTTGTGGTTGCTTCAGTGAGAGAAAGTAAAGTTAATGTCGGCACCGGAGGGAAGGCATCAGTCATCCAGGTCAGCAATTTCTAGTCTTGGTGACATACATCATATTAGTTCCCAACAATGGCTCCACCTTGCAGCTCAGAGCCACTCTGACCCGTGCCCTCCACACTGAAACCTGGTCACAACGTCAATCTTCAAAAATGGCAGGTGGGGGCTAGAGAGATGGCTCGGCAGTTCAGAGCTCTGGGTGAGAAAAGGGCTGGTGGTCAGGCTGGGATGCAGCTCAGTGGGCATGGCGCCTGCCTTGGAGTGTACGGGGCCCAGGGCTAGATGCTAGTACTTTGTGGTGGTGCTGGTCTGTTCTCCGACAGCAGAGGCAGGAAAACGAGGGGTTCATTGCCATCCTCAGCTACATATTGAGTTTGGGGCCAGCCTGGAATACATGAGACCTTGTCTCAAAAGTAGAGGGAAGGGGGCAGGCTTGAGATGACTCACTGGGTAAAGATGCCTGTGACCAAGTATGACAAACTGAACGTGAATTCCATCCCTGGGACCACCCACATAGAAGGAGAGAACTGACTCCTACAAACTGTCCTTTGGCCACCACATATGGTGCCGTGGAATGTTTGTGGGTGTGCACAAACACATACAAATAAATAAATACAATTTAAAATTCTAAGGAGCAGCCATCAGGGTTAGAGTGAAGGCTCCGTGGTGAAGGCCGTGAGCTGCTCTTCGGACGACCTGGGATTGGCTCCCAGCATGCACACGGTGGTTCACAACTGTCTGTAACTCCAGTTTCAGGGACCCACCTGCTTAGGCCCTCCGCGGGTACCAGGCATGCGTGAGCTGCACAGACATACATACAGGAAAAACACTCACACACATAAAATAATTCTCTTTTAAGTAGGGATCCCCTCACATCCACAGACCAAGCATGGATAGCGGTACCCACAGAGGATGAGGTCACTGTGGAAAAGGAATGAAGAGATGCTGTCTGACCAGCAAGGACGGCTGAGAAGTACAGGCAGGTCAGAGAGCACAGCAGCAGCCAGGGCAGGGAGCACGGCAGCTGTAACCAGGGCAGGGAGCACGGCAGCTGTAACCAGGGCAGGGAACACAGCAGCAGAAGCCAGGGCAGGGAGCACAGAAGCAGCCAGCCACCCCAAAAGCACTAATATCAGAATAGGGTTGCACAGGGGCACAAACTTTAACCCAGCACTAGGGAGGCAGAGGTAGGGATCACTATGAGTCTGAGGCCAGCCTGGTCTACATAGTAAGTTCTGATCAGGGAGGGCTACATAGCGAGACCTTGTCCTCAATATAAATAAATAAGAAAAGTTTTTTGTTTTTAATAAGTTCAGGGCTCGAGAGATGGCTCGGCAGCTGAGAGCGCTGGCTGCTCTTGCAGAGGACCCAGATTCAGTTTCCAGCGTCAACATGGCGCCTCCCAGCCATGACTCCAGTTCCGGGGTCCAGTGCATTCTTCCAACATCCACGGGCACCAGGAACACATGTGGAGCACATGCATACATGTAGGCAGAGCATTCACATGCCTAGAACAAACAAATCTATAGGGAGCGCAGACACATGTCACACACAGCACTGATGAACCCTGGAGGTGTGTGCTAAGTGGAACAAGCCACTAGGAAGAGATGTCTGGATGTGAACCCCACTTGTGACCTCAGTACCAGGAGGCGGAGGCAGGCGTGAGAATGCTCAAGGCCACCCTGGATCCATACTGAGACCCCATTTGGTGGAGTAGAAGGGGCTGGGGGATGGATCCGCAGTTAAGAGCAAGTGCTGCACTTCCAGAAGACCCAAGTTCAAATCCCAGGACCCCATCATGGGGCTCAGAACCTCCTACGGCATCTGAGTCCTCTGGTCTCCTGGGCACTGCACTCATGTCCACATACCTGCACACGGATTTACACACATGCGGGCAATGAGGACATAAAAAAAAGGGTGAGAAGAAGAGAGAGGGGAGGAGCATGTCCTGATCCCTGTCAGCACTGGGTGTGAGCTCGAGACAGATGGCAGAATGGTGGGTTCTGGAGCAGACCGGGCTGGAGGGGGCAAACAGGAGCTGATATGTAATGTGGAGGGTTTCACTTTGGGAATTATGAAAGAGTTCCGGAGGTGGAAGGCAGATGATGGCAGAAACTACGGATATAGTTAAAGCTGCGTAAAAAGGATTAAGACGATAAACTGCATGGTGCACAGATTCATGCAGAAGCCTCCACACGAATGCTCACAACAGAGGAGGAAGGAGACGAACAGATGAGGGAGAGAGCACCCCAAACGTCCATCACTGGACAACTAGTTCTCTAACGTAAGTGTCCTGGGTTTGTCCTGATGCTGCTTGACTTCTCAGCCCAGTCAGACAGCCCTCTGGGTCCAGAGCAGCCGAGACAGGATAGAGAATTTAGGAAGTGATAACTCGGGATTATGGGTGGGAGGTGGATTGACTGCGTGGTTAGACAGCGGCCCAGCTATTGCGCTGATTTAGTCGTATTAGAATACAAGGGCTGTGTGTGTCTTTCATTTGGAAACACAAACCTGAGGCAGGTGGCGAGCCCACCGCCGAGATATAGAAACAATTAATTCAACACATAAGAACGGGATGAGGCCAGGGCTGGCACGTGGTTGTTAGCAGCCCTGGGTTTCATCCCCAGCGCCACATAAACCCAATCCTGGGGAGGTACCACAAGAGCCCAGCTCTGTTCTCAGAACCAAGAGGGAGTGGGGCACCAGGAGTGTGCACCAGCACAGAGTAGGATCGCACGAGCAAACTGCAAACAGGACACTGGGAGACGGCCCATGGGTGAGGCAATCCTACGTCGATGGCCTGAGTTCCTTCCCTGGACCGTGGGATACATGAGGAATCCCCAGAGCCCCAGCGAGATGGGAGGCAGAGATGGGAGGATGGCCCGGAAGCTCCTGGGCCAGCTAGCCTGGAGCACACAGTGTGGGTCAGAAACAAAGAGAACCTGCCTTAAACAAGATGGAAAGGCAGAGCCAAGATCTGCGAAGCTGACCTCCGACCTGCGCATGCGAAGCTGACCCCCGACCTGCACGTGCGTGTGCCCACATCACACGCGAGGTAGATTTTCAGAGGAAGCCAGGTAAGTGGCCATACGGTTCTCACGTGAACATACAGAATAGAGATCTATGAGGGAGACAGAGGCCAGTGGCTGCAGGCTGGGCAAGGGGTTCGGGGTTTACCTCTCGGAGGAAGGGGTCTGTTATGGGGGTAAGGCAGATACTGTGCAATTACGTGGTAGACCTGGTCACGTGACTATACTAAACATCACCTTAAATTGTATGTTACATCAGGCATTCTCTATCCTCACATGCTAAAGCATATTAACAGAACGGACTGGGTGTGGCTCCCCTGCGGGGACACAGTAGGCAGAATCAGGAGTTCAAGGCCATCCTCGGTTACACATTCAACTGCAGGCCAGCTCTGGCTACCTGGGACCCAGTATCAAAAGACTGTACCATAAAAACAACTCACAGTGTGCCCTGCAGTGGGGTGACCCAGAACGCGCCCCTGTCCGCACTCCCCTGCAAGCGTGCCTGCTTGTCACCCCCATCTGTGTCCCCTTGCCTTCCTAGTTGCCCATCCAGCCCTTCCTTCTTCCCTCTGGCACAGCCCCGGGCAAAACCAGATCCACCTTTTCCTGGCAGAACGCCACCTACTTAGACCTGCCAGGGACCATCGGGAAGCCAAGATGCCAGCCCCCGAAGTCACCCCAGACGAGCCACCCAATGGCTAGGGCTGCGGTTACAACCATGTGTCAGCTGAGGGATGTGGTTTCACATGGGAACTTAATTATAGCTCTGGAGGGAGGAAGGGAGAGAGGTGGGACAGGCTTGGAGGGTGGACAGGAAGCCATTGCCCTGGGCCTGGGGTATGCAACGCAGACTCACAGGAACACACCACTTATGCCAAGTGGAATCCTGGCCCAAGTAAGCACAGGGCACCTCGGCACACAGAAAACCTGGCAGAGTTTCACTCGCTCTCCTGCTTGCCGGAGACCTCAGTCATCTGGTAGGCTCCCTGGGGACATCGCTCCCTGGCTTGGAGTTTTTCCTGGAATGGAAACTGAGCCGTGGATCTAAGGACCTGACCGGTCCCCACCTCAGTACTACTCCCCAGGAAGGTGCCGAGGAGGTGTCTGGTGCAGCTGCTGCCAGACAGATGTCAGCTGTTGTCCTGGACCTGGTCACACTGCAGGCCTGGGCACTGCCAGGCGGAGAGAGTAAACGTGGAGAAACAGAACCCCCATGGGGAACCATGGCGGGGTGAGGCCCGTGGCGGTACAGCTCCGTTTTTGGGCTCCTTGCTCTCCAGGCCTCTTCCTGGTCAGCAAGAGCTTCCTGCAACCCCACTCCCTCAACCACTGCCCAAGAGGAAACAGGGGGCCAGGCCTTGTCATGTCACAGGGACCAACCTTCCTTCTCATGTTCCCCAGAGATTGCTCCCTCAGAGCTATGAGAGAAAACCCTCCAAACTGGAGGAGGGGGTGGGGGTGGGGCTTTTCTAGATTGGTATGGAGAGAAATGCCAAGTAAAAAGGTGTACGGCTCAGAAAAAAGGGGTCACCGAGAGTGGATGGCGAGGACAGGTAATGGGAGTGGATCTGCTCTAGTACACACAGTGTGTGAAGATGCCGCGGGGAAGACATTACTGCGTGTGATTATCACATGCTAGGAAACACAATCGAAAACTAGCCAGGCTTACACAATCTGCCACACACAGCCACGAGTGACTGCGGTGACCTCACTGTCGCTGATGGGAAGGGAACTGCTCTGCTTCCCAGGGTTCCCTCCCTTTTCTTCTCTTTTCTTCTTTCTGTGTATGTGTGTGTGTGTTGTGTTGTTGTTATTGTTGTTTGTTTTGAGACAGGGTTTCTTTGTGTAGCTCTGGCTGTCCTGGAACCCAATATGTAGACCATTGTGTGTGTGTGTGTGTGTGTTTGTTGTTGTTATTGTTGTTGTTTTGAGACAGGGTTTCTCTGTGTAGCCCTGGCTGTCCTGGAACCCAATATGTAGACCAGGCTGGCCTCAAACTTAAGAGCTCTAAATGCCTCTGTGTCCTAAGTGCTGAGATCAAAGGTGTTCGAGCAACACCAGGCCTAGTCCAGTCTTTTCTAACTATTAGTGAGTATAATGTATATGATTAAAATGTTTTTAAAATCACAATTTAAAGACCTATAGAAATGTATGTCTGCGTCTCATCCTCAAACCCTAAAAAAGACAGTCTCCCAACTCCCTACCAAGTGGCACATGACTCCTCTAATGTCTAACCCTCTAAATGCAGTTTTCAGGCCTCATCCTTCCCTGTTACTAGCCGAACAGCTTACCTGTGGCAAGTCCCTCTTCCACAACCTTGTACCCAACTCCCAAAGGCACCAGCACCCACAGAACACCTGCACGTTTGCCCCAGAGGTCAGAACTGGTAGTCAGAGCCTCAGGGAGATGCGAGGGCAAAGCCGGAGGTGAAGCCCAATAACCTCAGGCTACAGGATTTCCCTGTGGCAACTCCCTGCTTCCCTTGGGAAGTGTCCCATGGGGTCCCTTGGGAAGTGTCACTGGCCTCAGGGTGATCGCACAGGCTTCTGCTCCCTGCAGAGATGCAGTACTAACGTTCTGTTCAGCTCACCCAAGGCTGTGCGTTCACCCGCAGTGCAGGCCAATGAGAGGACAGCCAGGGTATGGGACAGCCAGGGTATAGGACAGACAGCAGGACAGCCAGGGTATAGGACAAACAGGACAGCCAGGGTATAGGATGAACAAGAGGACAGCCAGGGTATAGGACAGACAGGACAGTCAGGGTATAGGACAGACAGGAGGACAGCCAGGGTAGGATGGATAGGAGGACAGCTAGGGTATAGGACAGACAGGACAGTCAGGGTATAGGATGAACAAGAGGACAGCCAGGGTATGGGACAGCCAGGGTATAGGACAGACAGCAGGACAGCCAGGGTATAGGACGAACAGGAGGACGGCCAGGGTATAGGACAGACAGGACAGTCAGGATATAGGACAGACAGCAGGACAGCCAGGGTATAGGACAGACAAGAGGACAGCCAGGGTATAGGACAGACAAGAGGACAGCCAGGGTATAGGACGAACAGGACAGCCAGGGTATAGGACAAACAGGAGGACGGCCAGGGTATAGGACAGACAGGACAGTCAGGATATAGGACAGACAGCAGGACAGCCAGGGTATAGGACAGACAAGAGGACAGCCAAGGTATAGGACGGACAGCTGCCACCCCACAGAAGGCACTCAGGTAGATCTGAGGACCTTAGCTCCAGTTGCTCCTAACCACCACGTCGTGTTCCCCCAAGTTCCCAGGCAGTGAGGTAGAGGGGCTTCCTGCTCAGAGTCCACAGAAACGGGAGTGGGTGCTGCTTAGCGCACCTGCCCCCAGCCTCTGGCCCCCGGGCCTGCGGTCCCTAGGGTCTACAGTTGACAGGCCGGCAGACACGGCTGCCATTCCTGAATCCCACTCTGGACCAGAACATGAAAACGGGAACGGAAAGGATGTGTAAGTAAGCCGGGTGGGGGCTGGAGGGATGGCTCAGAGGTCGAGGTGCCTGCCTGCCACCAAGCCTGACAACCTTAGCATAACCAACCCCAGGACGCACGGAGTAGGAGCGGATCAACTCCTGCAAGCTGTCCTCCGACGTCCACACAAGTGCTGTAAATTAATAAGTCAGGGCGGGCCAGAGGGGGGCAAGAGCCAAGGAAGCGTGAGTGAGAGCCGGCTGGTGTGAGGAGTCAGCCGCATTTGGGGCAGGACTGAGGGCTAGCACATCAGTCACACCCACGGAGCCAGGCTGAGAGGACACTGTCAGGACAGGCAGTCACTGAACTAAGAACAGACACTGGAAAGCCTCAATATGCCCTCAGACTGCAGATCCTCCGCTCTCACAGGTTGGCAAGCGTCAGTGGCAGGCAAGGGTGTCGGGGCGGAGCAGGTAGGTGGGGCGCTGCCTGGCTCAAGGGAGCATCTGATGAAGGCAATGCCCCCTCTCTCTCCCCTCCCTTATCACCTGGAGCGGGGCCTGAGCGCTGGCCCCACTCCCACAAGCCTGGCCCACAGCTACTTGTGCTCCTCTGGGAGCTGGAGTAGGTCCAGGCAGCCACGGACCCCAGGGCCGCCTCTGCCCACTGACTGGAATGAGATCCTGCGGGGGGCCTGCTGCAAGGTGCTGCTCAGTGACCAACAAGGGACTAACTGTTCTCTGAAACCAACCAGGCTAGGGACTCAGACAGGTGACTTCCAACCAGGCCAATCAGATTCCGCTGTCCATCCCTCTAAGAAACGGCTTTCATCAGCTGGGTTCAAATCCCGGCTGTGCCATCAGCGCTCTCTCTCTCTCTCTCTGTCTCTCTCTGTCTCTGTCTCTCTCTGTCTCTGTCTGTCTCTCTCTGTCTCTGTCTCTCTCTGTCTCTCACTCCCAGGCAGAGTGTAAACACGCTGAGGTGTGAGTGGGCACTGAGCACACTCAGTCCCACATGGACGGGCACCCTCCACCCAGCCCCAGCAGCCCCCAACAGCTCTGGGAACTCCAAACAGCCCAGCTCCTGAGAGCCAAGTCCTCCCTGAGACAGCCTGGGGGAGTAGGGGGAAGAGCCAGAGGTGGGAGAAGGGATCTTAACTCAGTCCCGAGAGGGAGGACGGCGCCAAGGTCAGAGGTCAAAGCCAATCTCGAGTCCACTGAGCTTAAACAGGGAAAGGCCGGTGATGTCCTCCTCTGTGCAAGCGCTCCCCCAGACAAGGCCAGCCTGTGGAGGCGGCCACCTTGGGGCCTGACTGGGGCTTGCTGAACAGCTCTGTGGGGAGCTGGAGGGCCCCATCAAGGAACTGCACTCTGGGAGATGCCTCTGATCGGGACCGTGAACCCCCTCCAGGGCTGGGAGCTGGCTGCCCTGCAGATCTGACTCCTGACACGTCTCGGGCGGACAGACAGATGGTCTCAGGATGAGGTGGACGGAGAAGGTAGGAAAGAGGGCAAGTGGAAACTGCCGAACCAGGGAAGCCACTCAGAAAGGCGCGGCCTGTTCACGCACGCTATGCTCTCAGGGGCGTGAACACACGCAAGAGTGAGTAATGCAAAGGTGGCTGGGCTGACAGGATGGCTCAGTGGGCAGCGCGCCTGCTGCCAAGCTTGACAGCCTGAGTCTGAACCCCCAGTCTCTACGGTGGAAGGAAAGAACCAACTCCCACAAGATGTCCTCTGATCAATACGCACATGCTATGCCCATGTATAACTTGCGTATGGGTACACTATCAATCAATCAATCACCAATTTTCTCGACTGAAGAAAATAAAGAAACGGGTGGCCCTCACAGTGGTGAGGTCAGGGTGGCAATCCCACTCCACACTTGCAGGGCACAGGCCAGCCCTGCTTGCGCACACAGACGCCAGCAGGGTCAGGCAGTTAACCAGACAACAGAGGGAACTGCCTACAGCCGAACACAGCACTGGGCAAACTATACTCCGTGCTACGTATACGCTCGGCCTAAATGCCACCCGCTCCAGCTCACGAACTTATTCAGCGAAGGATTGTTATTGCCCAGTGGATTATCAGGGGTTTCCCTCACAAGCCCTGCCCGTTCCTCCTCCCCTGTGCTCCCGCTGGGGGAGACCAACCCAGGCCCTCCCTGCTGTGCTACTGAAGGTTCTCATTTTCCGTTAAGAATCAGCCTGGAGTCATTACATGATGATCTGAAATCAGGGACACCGACAGGAGGATCAGTTTGTACTCTGGCCCCAGGTGTCAATGGAGTTACCACGGGCTGGTGGCACCGGCATTTTAGAAATGGGCCAGGGAAGCAGAGGTCGTGTTCATATCCAGGGGAGGGTGGCTTTTCAGCTTGGGCATAGGACCAGAAGTGGAAGAGGGGTGGGTAGGCTGTGCCACTGACCCCTGGGGACTGGGAAGAAAGACCAGGCATAGAGACAGGGCCACAGCTGAGGGGTGGATGCACATTGGTTCACAGAGGTCCAGGGGACAGCCAGCCACACACACAACTGTGTAAACCTGGTGATACTCCTGGGTGCGAGGCAGCAAATGTTCTAGAGAGCAAAGGAGGCAGGTGGAAGGGAGACTGACACTCAGCTCTGGGGGTCAGGAGGCCCAAACTGGTTTCCCTGGAGCAAAACCAGCACGCTGGCAGAGCGGCACTCCCCTGAAGGCCCTCAGAGAGCAAAGTCTTTGCCTTTCCCAGCCTCAGAGCCACATTCCTCACATTCTCTGGCCTCATCTTCTGTCTTCAAAGCCAGAAGTATAGCATCTTGCATGGAGGTCACTCGCCTGTCCCGGGCCGACTCCCTCTGCTGCCCACTATCAGGGACGCCTCTGCTGGCGTGAGAACCCATCCGGCAATCTGGGATAACTCCCCAGCTCAGAAGACCTAACTTAGTCATATCCGAGAGTCCCGCCTGGTTGTCGGATGGCAGCTACAGGCCTTCAGGGGACATTACTCATCTCGCAGTGGCAGAGGCAACCCAAGGACACTCAGGGAATACAGGTCCTGTCCGGACTGGGGCCTGGCTGCCTCCCAGGGAGGCTTCCCCCTTTGGCGTCACACGCTTACTATTTAGATGGGCGGAGGGAGAGGGGTCTGTGTCAGCCGAAACATCAGGCTTCGAGGGACTTCTGTGGAAGGGAAGGGGTTTTCTCCAACCCCGCCCCCCAAAGCACTACAGAGTCTGTACTGGCGTCTAGAGAACCATGAGACTATCTGTGCTGACATCAAGGGGCTCTTCCACTGTCCTCGACTCTTATCGCATGGTGAGCTGTCAGAGAGTTCTGGGCCAGGCAAGCCCGCTGTGAATCAGGATGACAGGGACACATTCTCCCTGCAGGACATCTGCCTAGGGCAGAGGGGGCTTAGAGGGGTGAGCAGCTGTGGTCAGAGTGCCCTGATCCTCCTCCATGAAGAGAGGGGTTGGTGTGTGGCGCTGTGCACAGCAAATGTCACCGACTGTCCCGGGAGTGTGTCTTCCTTAGACACCAGACTGGAGAAGCACACAGCTGGCCACGAGTGTCCTGGGACATGGCTCTATGTCAACACTGGGACACGCTGCTCTTTGTAAACCATTCTCAGCATCCCAAAGGCCCCTGGACCTGGTGAGGTAACAGTAAGAGTCAACATCCCACACGTTCCTGTTATCCTTACCCAGTGTGCCCAGCTGGCCAGGGAGACTCAGGGAAATGGCTGAGAGCAACTGATTGTGGCCCTGAGGATACATCTGGTGATGTGTAGACATCTTCTTGGGTGTCCACTGGCCTCTAGTGGACAGAGGCCAGGCATTGCTGGCTTTACCTCCCTCTTCCCCACAGGACAGAAGGTCACTGACTCCCCCAGTACATCCAGAAGGCTGAGGAGCTAGCCTGTACTCAAAATGTTAAAGCAGAAGCAGGGCGGGGGCGCTACATGGAACGTGCCAAGGCTGTACCATGGATCCTACAGGACAGAGGCGAGAGCTCAGGGCCAGATGGCTCCCCTGACACCTGTGGGCTTCTCCCTAAGGGGCCCTCCACGCACAGCAGGTAACAAAGCTGCACCCAGATGAGCTGTAAAGAACTCAGTGACTGGGGGGGGGGTCGGGGGGGGAGTCGCTGAGAGACTGAGTGGATGGAGCTGATGCTTGCAGAAGATGGGTCAGGAGAGAAAAAGAAGGGGGCACTGTTGGGTGCTGCCCTGGCCCCAAGGCCAGGCGGCAGGCGGTAAAGACACTGTTCAAAAGCTGACACCTGAGTGTGGAGGGGTGTCTCTTCAGAAAGAAGTCCTCCTCAACTCGTGACCCCAACTCACTGAGGCAGATGTACTAGGAAGGGCAGTTCCTTTGAATCCTCCAGGAGAAGCTGATGTCGGGCTGGGGACACTAAACAGTAAGCCACGGTTAACTCGGCAGCCAGCTTCCTGCCTCTGTCCGGAGCTGCCACTCTCCAAGATGGCCTCACTCCTGCCTCTTTCCACCCTCTCCTTCCCCCTCCTGTCTGTGATGCCTGGTCCCATGGAGCCCAGGCTGGCCTGAAACTCCCTGAACTCCTGATCCTCCTGCCTCCACCTCCCATGGGCTCAGGATTGCAGGTCCCTGCCGCCGTGCCGGGTACTAGAAAGGACTGTATCCTCCAGCCACACTGCCGCCATCTTTAGGAGTTTGCCTGAGCCTGCCTCCCAAGGTTCTTCCAGGCTGGGCCTGCAGACTGTTACACGCTCCCTCTTGGAAGGAGGGAGTGGAGAGGGTCATGGCACCCTCGCCCGAGTATCCAGACACCCCTCCCAGCCGGATGAAAGCAAGTCTCCCAGGTCTCAAGGCCTCTGGGGACAAACAGAGAATACGTGTGGAGAAGGCTTGAAGGAGGGGACCCCACCCACGAAGCCATGGGGCGGCGTCATCCACACTGGGTACAGATCTATTACGGCTGCTTTGAGGTTGCCCAAGCTGCCGGTAGCCCCTAACCCAAGCTCAGTAAGCAAAGCCTTGTCTCCCTAGTGTGCAGCTGGTGGAATCACACCTTGCTTTGTCATTGAGACCATGGTGGGGAAGTGTTCTAGTCTCCCAAAAACATTTAACGGCGCCTGGTTAGTGTCTGCCCCTGCTTTTTAAAGATGTTTTTAAAGGTTCATTTGTTTTACGACTATGAATGTTAGGAATATTTTGCTTACATTTATGCCCACATCGCAGGCACTTCCATGCCTGGTGCTCCCACAGGGATGACCCTACCTCCTCCTCTGAGACCCTGCATGGGTCCCTCCCCTTCTCATGCCACCTTCTGTAGTATTAGTGTTCCTCCTCCAAAACCACCAGCGGCTCCCCACCTCCCAAACACCCCGGAAACACCTTCCCTCGGAACTCAGTGTCCTCCATGAACTGCCAGTGTGCTCCAGAATGGAGCCAATGTGAAAGAACTTTCCTTCTGGCAGGGACTGGCCCGCAGGCCAGACGACCTTACTACAGCCTGCTCCTGCTCAACCCCTCCCTCTCCACCTCACACCTGGGTGTCATCCTCCCTCTGATGTGAACTGCTCCTGTGACCAAAAGAACAGAGGAGATGACACTGTGATTTCCGAGATCAGGTGGCGACATTCATTCTGGGATGTTCGTGTTCAGAGCCTAGACACCGTGCTACGAGCAACTGTTGTCCACATATGCATCATGGCGCACGCATGTGCACATGCACACAGACACAGACAGACGCACACAGACAAGTAAATAAATGTAACTAAAAATTTAAAGGGGGCTAGATTATGTGGTTCACGCCTTTAATCCCAGTGCTCTAGAGGCAGAGGTGGGCACATCTCTGAGCTTCAGGCCACCCTGGTCTACAAGTAAGTTCCAAGGCAGGGCTACATAGGGTCACAAGTTTGAAAACTACTATTCTGCATGGTGACTCCAGAGGCCAGCACCCTTGCTTCTCCAACCCTCGCGATGCTGACTGAAGATAAACCCGCCATCACACCCTGAGCCCCCGCCAGCTCCCTGATATCGGGAACATATCTTGTGCAGGTCTTCTCTCCCCAGCCAGGCTCCTCACCCCTGGAAGAGGAATGGCAACCAAGCACTAAGTCAGCATAAGGCAGCAACGGCCCCGAATTCCTGAGACTCGTACAGAAGGCCCACTGGGGCTGCGCACTTGACGGAGAGCAGACTTCCTCCTCATCCCGTTAGGACTCCCTCGAGTTCCCTTCAGACAAAAGGGGCTAGATGCAGGTCTGAGGACGGCAGGGCCTCTTGCCCCAGACCTACTGGAAGGATCCAAAAACAACCTGACCCTGGTGACAGGCAGCCAGCCCCGGGCTGGTCACCCTGTTTGGCAACAGGAAAATCTGCAGGCTGTGGAACTCGGAGTAAGGGAAATGGATCTCACAAACAGCTCCTAGACCCCCCAACATCAGAGATTAAAACAGGGCCAGGTTTCCCCTGCCCCCAGCAGGGACCCACCATAACCCTGCCTGCCAAGCCACCAAGACAATGACCATCAAACTCCCTGGTGCGCCCCTTCTGAGAGTTTCTAGAACCTGCCAGGCACCCTGAGAACAGGGAAATAGTGTGGGAAGCCCAAGGCATTGTTAGATTTTGCTGAGGACTGGACACCCAGCAGAGAAGGAAGAGCCCTGTTACTGCCCCACAGACCCGGGGGCGGGGATTAAACGTATCTATCATGTCCCCAGAGCCTGGCGTAGGTTTCCCCGAGCAAACTCGCTGGCACACGCCTCCAATTCCAGCACTTGGGAAGGGGAAGAAGCGTGAGCTAGAGTTCTAGACCAGCCTGGCTACATATCCAGAGACCAAACAGCAATTCATCTAGTGGATAAACAGAAGGAGGTGAGGAACTGCGCCCTGGTGGCCCAGGATCCTCTGCGCCCACACAAGTGTAAAGGAGCGTTTGTTTAGTGACTCAACAGACACTGACTACCCTCTGTGGCAGGCAGCCCCTCAGACACAAGAGAAAGTCGGTGTCCTTGTGGGTATAAAGGTGAGACTCTCCACACTCCTACAAGATCTACTAATCCGCACACAGGGGACGAACAGCTGCCAAGGTAAGTGACAGGTGTAGATGGCTGCACTGGTGATCAGGGACTCAGCCTGGCGACGTCCACAAGGCCAGGGCCCTGTGGCAGTCATCCAGACACACGAGTCAGTGAAGCGGGCTTACCTTTACCGTGGGTTTGTCTTCATCTGTCAGTGAGCAGGAGCCTCTGGGTGAGTCCCACGCGCATGCCCTCGCCGCTGCACAGCGCTGCAAGGCGGAAAGGAGACAGTGTCAGTAACTGAGAGGTGCCAGGGTCCAAAAAAAAAGAGCTCAGGGAGTTCTAACCCAACAGTGGGACTCAAGAAGGATTGGTCCCATATGAACACACACACACACACCCTGGGAGACTGTCGATCTCAGACTGAGTCAGCAAATATTTCCCAATCCTGAAAGGAGTCTGCACTGCCAAGCAAGCAGACACTGGCTCATCGGATCTTACCTGGGTGGGGTGGAAGGAGCTGGCAAGGTAAGAGAGAGGTGGTACCTAGCACCCCACTAGCTCACAGAAGGAGGGGCCCCTGAGTCACACCCCAGTCACCAGCCCCAAGTCATGGAGGCCGCGGGAGAAGACCCGCATGGTTGAAACCTGACGTTGAAGGCCCATCTGCCTGCCAGGCTCCAGCCAAGTACCCAGCTCTCCTCCGACATCCTGGAATCCAGCTGCTGGGACAAGCCACTCCTCCCCTGGCCACAAAGGCACACAAACATGCTCGGCGACATCAAACCGTCTCCAAGAAACAGCCACAGGGCAATCTGGGACGACATGGCACAGACAAGGGCACTGGGCACAAGGCTTCGGACATAACCCAAGCCAGAGCCTGGCAGGACAAACACGCTTGTGTGACTGCTGGCAAGGAGGAATGCTCCCAATGTGGACGGTGCCACAAGGCTGGTCCTGGCATTACCAGGCCTGCCAGAGCCACCAGAAGGGACACTAGAGTGCGGCCGCTCCACCAGCCCCCAACATGTAGAGGGGAGCAGTCTGGGGAGGTGGGCCTCAGGACAGGACTCAGCCAGGGGTCCAACACACCTCCTGAAGGGACAAGACTCACTGTACCAGGACATGCCCAACTCCATCCCTGGGGACAGCTTGCACAATAGCTGGGCATCTGTGTCCTGTCCAAAATAGAGGTCTACCAGATTCCCAGGCTGGTCCTCACACTGACTATCCTACCAGGTCTTTAAGGAACAGAGTAAGGAACCACAGTGGGGGCTGGGAGGACGGATGACAACTACTTTTCCTGGGTGGCTTGAAGCACACAGCATAGAAAAGTTCTCAAGAGGCCGGGCGGTGGTGGCGCACGCCTTTAATCCCAGCACTTGGGAGGCAGAGGCAGGAGGATTTCTGAGTTCGAGGCCAGCCTGGTCTACAAAGTGAGTTCCAGGACAGCCAGGGCTACACAGAGAAACCCTGTCTCGAAAAACCAAAAAAAAAAAAAAAAGTTCTCAAGGGCTGGAGAGATGGCTCAGTGGTTAAGAGCACTGACTGCTCTTCCAGAGGACCTGAGTTCAATTCCCAGCACCCACATGGTGGCTCACAACCATCTGTAATGGGATCCGATGCCCTCTCCTGGTGTGTCTGAAGACAGCGACAGTGTACTCATATACATCAAATAAATAAATAAGTATATACAAAAAAAGATTTACTAAAAAAATTTTTTTAAATAAAAAAAAAAGAAAGAAAGAAAAGTTCCCCAACAGCACAGGGGGTCAATTGGTGAACTATGGAGGTAACGGGTAATGCCACTGGCAAGAGCCTGTCTGCTCACACAGTGAAAACAGACATCGAGCCACAATCTGCAAAAAGCACCAAATGGAAAGCTGTCCCCTAGGAGGTTGCAGAGTGGACGTGCCCTAGGAGGTTATCAAGCCAGCATCAGTAGGACTTACAAGGTTCTACCGGGCCGGGCGGTGGTGGCGCACGCCTTTAATCCCAGCACTTGGGAGGCAGAGGCAGGAGGATTTCTGAGTTCGAGGCCAGCCTGGTCTACAAAGTGAGTTCCAGGACAGCCAGGGCTACACAGAGAAACCTTGTCTAGAAAAACAAAAAAAAAAAAAGAAAAGAAAAGAAAAAGGTTCTATCAGAACCAGCCCTGTGCTGTATCAGAGGCTCCTCTGTGTCAACTCAGCATGGAGCCCTGTGATTAGTTAAGCAAAGACAGGACAATAATAGACTCAAGGGGGGTAGGTAGGGGGCTGAAGAGATGGCACAGAGGTTAGGAGCGCTTGTTACTCTTTTGGAGGACCCGGGTTTGAGTCCCAGCACCTACACGGTGGTTACCAGCTGAAACTCCAGTTCCAGGAGATCCAGCACCTTCTTATGACCTCTGAGAGAGCACCAAGTACACAGGTGGTGCGGCACAGATATATATGCAGGGAAAACACTCACACATAAAATAAAAGGAAGAGCCAGGCAGTGGTGGCGCACGCCTTTAATCCCAGCACTTGGGAGGCAGAGGCAGGCGGATTTCTGAGTTCGAGACCAACCTGGTCTACAGAGTGAGTTCCAGGACAGCCAGGGCTATACAGAGAAACGTTGTCTCGAAAAACCAAAAATAAAATATCAAATGAATAATGAATAAATCTAATTAACAAAAAGAATGTCAGGCAGAGTCTCTGCAGAGCCAGAAACTGGACTCATCATTACCAAGCACTCGACTGCACCCCTCAAAACGCCCCCAGGGGGTGGTATATCCCAGCAACCCCAGCACTCAGAATACAGAGCAGAAAGACTCATCAGCGAGAAGGCTAACATAGTGCCCTCAAGGCCAGCCTGGGTTACAGAGTGATGCTGTCTGTCTCAGATTAAAAGGGGAGGGTAGAGATGGCTCAGGGGGTAAAGTCACTTGCCAACCAGTCTAATGACCTAAGTTCAATCCCAGGGACCCATACACTCACACAAATAAATAATAAATGTAAAAGATATTTAAAGGGGATAGAGAGATGGCTCAGCGGTTAAGAGCACTGACTAGTCTTCCGAAGGTCCTGAGTTCAAATCCCAGCAACCACACAGTGGCTCACAACCATCTGTAATGAAATCTGATGCGCTCTTCTGGAGTGACTGAAGACAGCTACAGTGTACTTACACATAATAAATAAATCTTAAAAAAAAGATATTTAAAAAAACTTGAGAGACATTTCTTACTTTTTTTAATATTTATTTTTTTATTTCATGCATATAAGGACACTACCATTGCTCTCTTCAGACACACCAGAAGAGGGCATCAGACCCCATTACCAGATGGTTGTGAACCACCATGTGGTTGTTGGGATTTGAACTCAGGACCTAGAGAAGAGCAGTCAGTGCTCTTAACCACTGAGCCATTTCTCCAGTCCTTTGTCATAGGAAGAAAAGATTCCTTCTAATCTCCTCCACTCTACCGTCACCCCCACACCCAGTGCTATACAGAGGGGCTTTAGGGATGAGACAAGAGGAGACTAGCTCAACCCGAGGCCAGCCACAGTGCTACTGCTTTCATGGAAAAGGGTCAGTGCACACGAGGATTAGAAAACTGTATGGTCTAGTCAGGCTGGTTCAGTCGGCTCCCTGCTCTGACTCCAGAGGTGGCCTCTTCTATGGCCAATTCTGGCTCAAAGACAGAAAGTCCGATCCTCAAAAGAGGAGACCTAGAAACCTGGTGCCAACAGGACACGGGCTCCCGCTTCTGAAGTGAGAGTGGGTCAGACTTGCAGAGTCTTCAAAGATCAGGTGGGGTAAAGAGATGTATATGTTCTCTCCTGAGGATGTCTCCGGGGGTCCAAGGCCAAATAAAAAGGCTCAACCCCGAACACAGCTGAGCTATTGATCACGAGCCTGGAAGCAGACAGCCCAAGTTCCTTTGCAAGGCCTCACTGGTGCAATCCCTTAGCCTGCCCAGGCAGATACCAGGGCAATAATACCCCAGATCACACCTGGGCAAAGGGAAAAAAACGTCAGCCGCCTCTCCCAGCCTTGGTAAATACAGCTGCCCAGGCAAAGGAAGGAAAAAAAGGCACTAAGGAACCATGCCCAGTGACCAACACGAGAGGCACATTCCGTCAGTGAAAGACAGGAGATAAGCTCAGTCGCTGGCCCAAGACATACAAGATCAAGGGAACAGATGCCCAACAGCCCCAGGGCTCACAGGCCCACAATCCATTTAAAAACTCAAACGGGAACATATCCTGGGGCTGGTCAAGTGGCTCAGTAGGTAAAGGCACTGGTCATCAAACCTTAATGGCCCGAGTCTATTTCCAGGGCCCACAACATCGAATGAGAGAGCCACCTCCCAACTCCAGTAAGTTGTCCTCTGACCTACACACACCTGCACCCCACCCCACATCCACACCCCACAGAAATAAATAAATGTAACTTTTAAACAAACAAACAAAAAAGCATTCTAGAGCCAGTCCAGGGAGGAAAAACCAAGTTTAAAACCACGGTCATCCCCGGGCATAGATTCTGGATACTCCTCTTAGTTCTATGGGACAGGGCAGTGTGTGGAAGGAAGAAAACGAGAGCACAGACAGCTGTAAGTATCATGGTTTAAATACATTCCATAATATCCCAAATGAATCCTGTTTCCTGGAAGGGGAAAAGAGTTATATGAAGCCTCCGGCTACCACTGGCGCGCACCCAACTCGGAGCCGTCTCTCCCCAAGGGTTCCTGGAAGTCAACAGACTCATAAAGGGGAAGTATTATAAAGCTGAGATTACAAGGGCCTACCAACTGGACATCCCTCCCAACACAACACCCAGTAAACCCTGTGACCCGAACAAATCTGGTCAAGTGGGCGCTCAACACCCCACTCTACCGCCCTCCCGGCTCAACTGAAGGTGAAACGGAAGCCTATGGTGCACCTCTGGGTTCTCTCCAAGCAGAGGCAAAAAAAAAAAAACCAAAACAAAACAAAAACAAAAACAAACAAACAAAAAAGCCCTAGAAGATAGCCAGGATAGAAGAGGCTCGGAGAAACTGGCTCTCAACATCCTAGGGAAGATGGGGAGGGATCGAGCAACCGGAGAAACGGGTCAGAGACGAGAAAAGAGCACTGACCGACAGGGCAAGGATGGAAGGCTGTCGAGGGAGGCAGGGAGGATCTCCAAGGACGGCCTGGGTAGCAGGACACCAGAGAGGCACTCGGGAAGGGGGTCAGAAGGGAGGGGACATGGGGTTCTCGTGGAATTGGGAGGCGATGAAGCTACCGGGCTTCAGAGAGGTCAGGGTGGGTGGGAACAGGGAGGGAGACCGGCTCCGAGCAACCACAGGGGTCCCCGCGCTGCAGACCCCGGCGGCGGCGCCTCAGTGCGGACGAGCCGCAGCCGCGCGGAACGCGGCTCTCGGAACCCCTGACCCCACCGCCCGCCTCGGCCCAGACCGCGCTGGCCTCTCCCGACCCGCACGGACCTGTCCCCGCCGCCTCTCGCGCCGCCGCCGCCGTCCCGCAGGCTCCGCAGAATCCCCCAGCTCCTGCCAAAACTTTTCCCATTAATCCCCAGCTCCGCCGCTGCCTGCGGCGTCACACGCTCCCAGTCCCGGCCCCGCCCCGTCTCCGTAACGTCACCGCGCCGCTCCCTCCCTCCCCCAACCAAGCACTGGTCCCGCCCCCTTCCGCCAGGGGAACAGCCAATCGCCGCGCCTCTTGGAGCCACGCCCTTGATTGCCATCGCTCCGCCCACCATACGGCTGCCTCCTGGCGCGTCTGCAGCGCCCTCTGCAGTCAGCTGTGGGAGCTGCCGCTGAGGAAGGCGCTCGAGAGAAGTTAGGGCTGAGCTAGTATACAACGTCCTCACTCTTCCTGAGATGAAACTAGGCACAGACTTGTGTGGCTTGAAGCAAGAAGCAAAGCTAAGGGCGGCCGGGGAAGGAATAGAGGCAAACTAATTTTCAAAGGAGCTTGGGAGAGGCGTGGTGGGAGACTTGGGAATGAAAATACAGACACATACGTTTTACAAAAACATCTATTTTTGTACGTCAAAGTGTTTTGTCTGTCTCTGCACCACGTGCGTTCAGTGCCTGCAGAGGCTGGAAGAAGGCGTTGGATCTCCTGGAAGTGGAGTTACAGACAATGGAGAACTTCCATGTAGATGCTGGGAAGCGGTCCACTGCAAGAGTAGCGAGCGCTATCTTCACTGAAGCATCTCTCCAGCATCACCCTATTTTTTAATTAGTGACTGGTTCGATGGCTCAGAGGGTCATCGCTTTACCTCCAAGCCTGAAGACTTGAGTCCGTACCTGAGACCCACATAGCGGAAGAACTGCCTCCTACAGGTTAGGCTCTGACCTCTACACACCGTGTGTACACACTCATGTATACCCACACAAGAAAAAAAGAACGATCTGGAAGGCACGGTAGCACTATAACTCCAGCACTCAGGAGGTAGAGGAAAGTACGAGGTCATCTTTAGCTATGGAGAAAGTTCTAGGCCAGCCTGTGCTATGCGAGACCCAATAGGAAAACAAATTTTAAAAGAACTTTTCTCCTACTTGAGATTTCTGTCACTGGATGTCATGGACCTGCCTGTGCCTTTGTCCACCTAAGGGGGGGGTCCTTCCCTGGGCTTGACTAGATGAGGAGTGAGGAGCCTGTCACCTCAACTTTCCCCTCATCTTATTCCATAGAGGGTATGTCGCCAGAAGGCAATCTGGCAGGAGCTGGTTTCATCATCCTAGAATGAACAAAACTTGACTGTCAGGAAAGTTAGCAGGCACCTCCCTCCTCCACACTGTGCCATTAAAGGTTACCTCTGCGTGCCTGGCACTCCTTACAGCTCGCTGGATTTGAGATCCCCACGCCACTTTCTTCTGCATTATTTCTGTGTGTGTGTGTGTGTGTGTGTGTGTGTGTGTGTGTGTGTGTAGGGTATTGCATGTCCTCCAAGGAGATATTTCCACGGTGTTCCTTTGAGCCAGGGTCACCATGAGCAGCTCTGGTTTTGTGGGACAGGTCGTCAGCCATCAAGCCTGGGCGATCCTGGTTCTGCATTTACAGGAGCGTGCAGGACCACGCCCTGCTTCTCCGGGTGCGCTGGGATCTGAACTCTGGTTGCCCGGCTTGGATGGCAGAAGCTCTTGACTTCCGAACTGTCTCCCTAGCTCCCTTCTATTGCTTTTGAAATGGATTTGTATGAACTTTTTAGATATCACCTTCCTTGTACTCAGACTGCAGTAAAACTGGCCTGGAGAAATTAAAGATTTCTGCCTTTTGTTGTTGTTGTTGTTGTTGTTGTTTGGATAAAACTCTGGTGTAGGAGCTCAGGCTGGTCTTGAGCTCCTGAACTTCTGTCTGCATTTACTGCCTCTGCCTCCCAAGTGCTGGGATTAAAGGCATGTGCCACCACTGCCCAGCACCCTTCTGATTCTTGTTGTTCTTATTACATTGTATTTTTTAAATTTATTTATTTTATGTATGTGAGTACACTGTCCCTGTCTTCAGGCACTCCAAAAGAGGGCATCAGATCCCATTACAGACCGTTGTGAGCCACCATGTGGTTGCTGGGATTTGAACTCAGGACCTCTGGAAGAACCACTGAGCCATCTCTCCAGCCCCCCCTTTTTGGTTTTTAACCATCTCACCTAGCCTCTTTTGGGTCCTTAAGAACTCTGTTTATGGGCTGGTAAGATGGCTTAGTGGGTAAAGGTGCCTGTCGCTGAGTCCAACGATCTGTTCACACCTCAGGACCCACATGGTGGAGGTAAAGAACTGATTCCCACAACTTGTCCTCTGACCTCCCCATGTGTACCGTGATGAACTCGATCACGTCCATAAATGTTTAAATAAATAATTCAATCAGCCTGTTCCTGATACTTTGATCATAACCCTGACTGAAACAGTATCCCCGGGCTGGAGAGAAGACTCAGTGGTTAAGAGCACTGACTACTCTTCCAGAAGTCCTGAGTTCAATTCCCAGCAACCACATGGTGGCCTGAAACCATCTGTAATGGAATCTGATGCCTCTTCTGGTGTGTCTGAAGACACCGACAGTGTACTCACATACATAAATAAATAAATCTGAAAGAAAGAAAGAAAGAAGTATCCCCAAATCTTCCCATTGGCTAGATTTACCCTTTGAGACAGCTGGGTGAGGAAAAATATAAGATCCTGCCAAGTTTTGATGTCCCTTTGAAGCCAGCAGAGGATCTCAGCTACCCAAATCTGGCGGAGTAGCTGGTTAGAGCATCCTATCGCTGCTGTGTCAGCCTCTGGCCTGCAGGTGGCGACAGGTGGCGACAGGTTGCTCTCCCAGACCTCCCTCCCCTCTTCTCCCCAACAGGGTCAAAAGTAATAATCCAAAATAACCACTTTCCAGGTCTGGGTGACCCCTAACAACAGTGTCTAACACACCTGTGCCACTGCAGCCAGGTGTCCCCACCATCCTTACACCTGGGGCCACAATGGCTTTGACATCTGAAACAGGACACACTCCTTGAAGATGACGGACAAAATAAGGGTTATTTTCTAACTTAGGGACTAAAAAACCGGGAAATAACCTCTGCCCTCCAAAATGTCCCTCGAGATGACATTTTCGGTGATACTCAAAATTAGATCGCATTCTGACATCATGTGATCATCATTCCCATGCTACATCCTTCATCAACCATCAGTGCCTCTCCATGCATCCACACAGAACACTGAAGAGTCCAGAAGAGATTCCACTTACCACTGAGGAAACGAAGGCACAGGCAATAGACGGTGATCTGGAGTCTAAATTCTTTGCAGGGCTAGGATATAGGAAGGCCCCAAGTTTGATCACAGCATGGCAAGAATACAAACTTGCCTTCGCCACATATGATAGTACATGCCCACAGTCCAGTACTCGGGAGGTCGGGGCAGGAGGAGCAGTTCAGGGACAGCCTCAGCTACACAGTGAGTTCCAGGTCATTCGGGGCTATATGAGACCCTGCTCAGTGAACAACCCCCATACTGTTTTGGTTGTTTGTTTGTTTAAACACAAAACAAATCCCAATTGATCAATTTTGCCAATGAGGACTCAGGAGCCAGATGCTGAAGTGAAAACCTCTTGGCTCAGAGAGATGGAGAAACACCCAACTGACCGTCCAACTCCACCGATGCCCTAGAAGGAAAAGCTCCCTCTCCTTCACGCTGTATTAAATTCCCTTCAACTCGAAGACCCTCCTTGCTCTTTCCTGGGTCTTCTTATGTTCACTCTCTGTCAGCTGGTTGTTTGTTCCGCCTCTTGACTTATTGTTGACTTTGTTTAGTTCTTGTTTACAAAAAGCTCTTGGGTTAAAGGTGTGTGCTAGGGCTGAGCCACACCACAACAAGAAACAGGTTTTTCCAGTTTACAATCTCTGGGTTCACAATGTGATCAAATATACTGAAATACCAAATAACAAACTTTATCTTACCTATGGTTGATGATTTAGCGAATCGAGGTAGTACATGCCTGTAATCCCAGCTCTGGGAAGGCTGAGACTGATCTTGAGATTTCAAGTTCCTAACCAGGAATAACAAAGATTTAGAAAACAACTCATCAACTCATCTTACTTAGGGTTTCTATTGTTGTGACGAAACACCATGACCAAAAAGCAAGTTAGCAGGGAAAGGGTTTATTTGGCTTACACTTCCACATCACTGTTCGTCATTGAAGGAATTCAAGACAGGAATTCAAGCATAGCAGGATGCTGGAGGCAGGAGCTGAAGCAGAGGCCATGGAGAGGCTGCTTACTGGCTTGCTTCCCATAGCTTGTTCAGCCTGCTTTCTTATAGAACCCAGGCCCACAGGCTCAGGGGATGGCCCTGCCCACAATGGGCCATGGATCACTGATTGAGAAAATGCCTACAGCTGATTCTCATGGAGGCATTTTCTCAATGGAGGCTCCTTCTCTAATGACTCTAGCTTGCACAATGACACAAAACTAGTACATCAACTAGTCACCTCTGTGCAGTTTTCAAGAATCTTTTCGATCAGGTCTTCCTTTCCCTCTTTTCTCCTCTTCCTCCTCTCTCTTTGGTTTGTTTTGGAGTATGTGTGGATGGGTGAGTGGGTCTTAACTACGTTCCTGGCTGTCCCGGAACTCAGCAGTTCACCGGGCTGCCCTTGAACTCACAGAGATCTGTGTATGATTTTTACCATAATCTTTTCTCCCCTCCCTTTTCTGTTTTTACTTTGTTGTTGTGTTATTGTTTTGAGACAGGGTTTCATATATTCCGGGATAGCCTCAAACCTCCTCTGGAGCCAAGGATGACCTTGAATTTCCGATCCTCCTGCCTCACCAATTTACTTATCTCGTTATTGTGCATGCACTTAAGTGTATGTGTACGTGCAGGAGAGCGCATCTATCCTGAAGAGCAGGAGGTCAGAGGACAACAATGGCTCTCAGGGACTTTGAACTCCTCTCTGGGATAGTTTACTCTTGAAAGAGGGTGAGTGGGTGAAGGAATGGCCAGACTTCCTTCTGAAAGCAGTGAAGGCCAGATTGAAAAACAGGAAGGCAGTTTCAGTAGACAGTGCTTGGGAACTGACAAATTGATCCAAATCTTTACACTGGACAGATTCCCTTCTCCAATGAGAACATTAATCCATCAATCCCACCCCCTCCAATAGCCAAGTCCCTGATGTGTGTATATGTGTGTGTGTGTGTGTATATGTGTGTGTGTGTGTGTGTGTGTATGTGTGTGTGTGTTTGTAGTTTGTATGCTGAGACAGAGACTCAATAAGATCAGATTGGCTTAAACTTTTCCCTTTATCTGTGTAGTCTCTCCTCCCACTTTTAAAAAAAAAGATTTTATTTATTTTATGTATGTGAGTACACGCTCGCTGTCTTCAGACACACCAGATAAGGGCACCAGATCCCATTACAGATGGGTCATGAGCCATCATGTGGTTGCTGGGAACTGAACTCAGGACCTCTGGAAGAGCAGACAGTGCTCTTAACCTCTGAGCTATCTCTCCAGCCTTCTTTCCATTTTTTTTTTTTTTGAAACTTTTTTTTTTCCTGAGACAGGGTTTCTCTGTGTAGCCCTGGCTGTCCTGGCACTCACTCTGTAGACCAGGCTAGCCTCGTTTTTGAAACTTTTGATCCTCCTGCCTCTGTGCCTCCTCTTGCCCCCCCAGTACTGGTATCACAGTCCTATATGGGGCTTAGCATCTACGTTTCTTGTTCCCTAAGTATGAAGTGCTTCTCTAGCATTTAGTAGGTCTTCTAGACCTACTTGTTCCATGTTGCCATGGTCTCCTTTGTGTTTTCAGGACACTGGGGGCTTCGCCACACCTGAAATTTTAGAATCTGGAAGATTGTCAGGAAGATGGTGGGCGCAGGACCAGCATGGTCGAAGGTGAGCCCGAGGGCAGCCCGAAGCTAGAACACGGATTTTTAAAAAACAAACAACATTCACAAAGCCCTGGCTGCCATCTTCAGCACTGCGAGAGAACAAAGCAGACCAGGCCAGCCCGGGCCAGCCTCCACTCCTAGTCCCAGGGCCACTTCCCTCTGCTCGAGTTCAGTTATTCCCACAGCACATGGAGTTTGGACTTCACCTCCCATCCCTCGGTTCTGCACCTTCTCACGCTAGCAGCTGTTTCGTGACACTTTAAATGTCACCAACTTCCTTGAAGGAGCACCGGGTGCACTGGTGGGACCTGTGACCTTTGTGATCAGATAACAAGGAAGCTCCAGGTAAAGCTCACACCAAATGTAACCCCGACCCGTGGAGAGGAGTCTCTGGGTTCGATGCTGGACGGGCTTGAGCTCTGGTCTCAGCAATGTCCTCACGTTCTAACCATGTCACACCCAGTCATGTGTCCCACTCATTCAAGATGTCTTTGCGCCCAGCCGTGGTGGTGCATGCCTTTAATCCCAGTACTTGGGAGGCAGAGGCAGGCGGATTTCTGAGTTCGAGGCCAGCCTGGTCTACAGAGTGAGTTCCAGGACAGCCAGGGCTATACAGAGAAACCCTGTTTTGAAAAACAAAACAAAAGGGAAAAAAAAAGACGAGTTCATTACACAGTTTTCTCAGGAGCAAGCTCTGTACCGGGCATTGGGGACAGCATTGAGGAAGACACGTGCTTGCCTTCAAGGACATCCAACATTTAGAGATGAGGAGAAAGGACTGCGTGGTGAGACCTAGAAGAGCAAGAGGAAGAAGCTGAGGCTATACCCCTGAGGCAGAACTGTGGCAAGTCTTCTTAGCTTGATGACCACAGCCCTCGTGTCCCACAGGGCACAGGGGCAAATAAACGTGACTGTCAAAAGTCACACTGCAGGTCCAGGATGATGGCTCCAACAGGTAAAGGCACCTGCTGCCAAGCTTGATGGCTCGAGTGTTTGATTCCTGGGACCACATGGTAGGAGGAGAGAACCGACCCCTGAAAGTTGTCCTCTAACTTCTACACGCTCAGCATGATGTATGCATGCATGCATGCGAGTGCGTGCACGCATGCACATACACACAGAGAGAGAAAGAGAGAACAGAGACAGAGAGAGTCAGAGAGAGAATATAATTACATTAACTCTTGGGTGTAGCTAAGCATGATTGCGCCTACCTGTAACCCCAGCACTTGACTCAGGCTGGGGCTTTCTGAGTTGGAGGCCATCCTGGGCTATAGCGAGAGCCTCTCTTAATCAAAACAAAGCCTTTGGGACAGTGGCAAGGGACTGAAATGGAGAAAAAGCAGAGGATACCCCTGATGTTTGGAAATCTCATCCAGGGAACAGAATTGGATGTCCCGGGGAAGCTCTTATTTAACTAGGAGCTGACAGAGACTGGTATGAGGCAGTGGCCACTGGTCATAGCACCACAGGGGTAGTGACTTATTAAACGTGGGGCCAATGGAGGAGTCAGTGGTTCACACTCTGCAGCTATGGGGATGGGAAAGAAGATTGTATTAGTCACATCTGTGTCACTGTGACAGTGTCTGACATACACACACACAAAAGAAACAAACAACAACAAAATCGAAGGGAGGAAAGATTTCTTTTGGCTTAGGCTCTAGAGGGCTCACTCTGTCACGATGGGGTCAGCATGGTGAAGTAGTTCAGTCAGAGGCTGTTTACATCTGGGAAGGACAGCAAACATGGAGTGACCTACTTCCCAGGAAGGTTCCGCTGCTAGAGGCTCAGAGTTAGTGCCCTAGCTGGGAAACCAGCATCCGACACACTCGCCCGCTGGGGGACAATCCAGACATAAGGGTACATTCTAGAGAGAGGACGGCGATCCCAGCGGACGCCCCAGGCTTGGGATGAAGGGTATAGAAATGGAAGCTAACTTCGTGGAATCTCGAATCTCAGATGTCTCGACTGGAAGAAGAAGGACCTCAAGTCAGAGAAAGGGAGATGAAAAGCAGGTTTGGAAGGCTTTGGGCAAGTTACCTGATCTGCCCGGACCTTTATTATTGTGACAACAGTAATCCAGCACTTAGGGTTTCTTTGGGAATGAGGTAATGTGGGTGGCCTCCAGGTTAGACAGCAGATGCTCAATAAACACTTCAGATACTAGTAATGATGATACTTGCTACTGTGCCGAGCACACGCTCTGCTCAGACCTGCTACAGCAGGGACTATGATCCTCTCTATAGGCCAGTGTCGGGGGTGAAGTTCACCCGTGAGAAAATGGCAGAGCGGAGTTCAGCCCACAGTCCATGTTCCTAACCACCTCACCACACCTGCTGTCCCCAGGACCTAGAACTTGAACTCAAGGGAGGGAGGGAGGGAGGGAGGAAGGGAGAGAGGCAGGCAGGCAGGCAGGCAGCCAGGAAGGGGCAGGAGCAGTGGGTAGATGTGAGCAGTTTTATTTTAGAGTATGTCTCCATGGCTTGAACTGGAGGGAGGGGCATCTTGGTCGTTTCTTTTCTTTCTTTCTTTCTTTCTTTTTTTTTTAAGATTTATTTATTTATTTATTACATGTGAATACGCTGTAGCTGTCTTCAGACACATCAGAAGAGGGCATCAGATCCCATTACAGATGGTTGTGAGTCATGATGTGGTTGCTGGGATTTGAACTCAGGTCCTCTGGAAGAGCAGTCAGTGCTCTTAACCGCTGAGCCATCTCCCGGGTTGTTCCTTTTCTTTTCCAGCTCTGGTCCCAGGGTCCTTGAGGCTGAAGTACAGAGCCATATTCTCAAGTATTAATATCCCAGACAGCCTCCATGGTCTCGACCAGCTGAGAATGGCAACCAAGTCCAATCCTGGACCGGTTCTCGGTAGGCAGGTGGTAGCACCAGGACCCTTACCAGAGGCAGGAGTCACCCACAGGCCTGCGGTGCCCAGGTCTGTGAACACAGCACCGGAAGAACGAGGGGGTTGTCGGAGGCTAATTTTCTGGTGCTGGATCCAGTTTCTCTTCCTGAGAGGCCACAGCCAGGACGGGAGTCTCATCTCCACCATTGAGGGACTTCTCTTCGCTGCTGTTGGCTGAGAGACCTCTGCTGCCTTGGGAACCCCAGCGGGTCAGGCGCTTTAGGGAGGAGTCCCTACGGGCAAGTGGAGGGGGCTGGAAGCCCGTGAAGGAGCTGCTGGTGGTGGGTCGCTTATCTGGCAGAGAGAAGAGAGGGAGAAAAGGGGAAAGTGAGTCGGAATGAGAGAAGTGCGGGTCGTGCCTCGGCTCTGGGAGAGGGGAGACCTTTGACCTTCAGTTCCAACTCTGTGACCCAGGAGATCTGATAGCCTCCCGTTCTCCCCCCCCCCCGGCCCCCCAGCCAGGGAGCGCTCACCTCCTGGCTCGATCGGATGCATAAGCCTGTTCATCTGGACGTTCCAGTGTTTCACGTTGGTGCTAGCCTGACGCAGTTTCCTCTGGGCAGCCTGGGGGACAGGGGGGGAGTGGGTCAGAACTGTGGTCCATAGCGTGGAGGCTGCTGGCCTCATCAGGGTCAGAGGCCCTGAGAATCTGATTACGGCTACCCATCCCCTCCCTGGGAAGTCCTGTAAGGCTGGGCATGGCGGCGGGTGCGTACCTATAACGCTAGCACTTGGGATGTGGAGACAGAGGGAGGTCAAGGCCTGGGCTACATAATGAGTTAGAGACCAGTGTGGGCTACAGGAGATCCTGCCTCAAAAAGGGTGGTTGCTGGGAATTGAACTCCAGTCCTCTGGAAGAGCAGCATGCGCTCTAACCACTGCGCCATCACTTCAGCCCCAGTTTAAAAAAACAAAAAAAAATTAGATAGGGTATGTAGCTGTTTGGCCTGAACTCATTCTGTAGACCAGGCTAGCCTAGAACTCAACCAATGTACCCTTGCCTCTGTCTCTTGTATGCTGGGATTATAGGCCTGGGCCACCACATGCAGCAAAGGCTTTTAAAATCTGTATTTATGGGCGAGAGATGGCTCAGCGGTTAAGAGCACTGACTGCTCTTCCAGAGGTCCTGAGTTCAATTCCCAGCAACCACATGGCGGCTCACAACCATCGGTAATGGGATCTGATGCCCTCTTCTGGTGTGTCTGAAGACAGCGACAGTGTACTTGCATACATTAAATGAATAAGTAAATATTTAAAAATAAATAAATAAAAACTATTTAATTTCCTTTTAAGAGACAGGGTCTCATGTATTCAGACTCACTGGCCTCAAACTCACGATGTAGCTAATGACAGCCTTGAACTTCCGATCCTTCCCAATCCTGCTCTTGAGTACTGAGCTTACAGCCCCAGTGCCTGACACAAAGAGCGCTGGGGAATGAACCCTGGACTCTGTGTATGTTAGGCAAGCACTCTACCAACCGAGCCACATTCCCAGCTCCTAAAAGCATAATGACATCATTTCGGGGCCTGGAGAGATGGCTCAGCAGTTAAGAGCACTGTCTGCTCTTCCACAGGTCCTGAGTTCAAATCCCAGCAACCACATTGGATCACAACCATTTATAATGTGATCTGATGCTCTCTTCTGGCATGCAGGGGAAATATGTAGGTAGAGCATTCATATATAAAGTAAATAAAAAATTTAAAATGACTTAGAAACAATTATTTGAACTGGAGAGATGACTCAGCAGTAAAAAGGACTCGCTGCTTTTAGAGGACTAGGGTTGGACTCTCAGCGCCCACATGTCGGCTTACAACTGTTACTCCACACCCAGGGGATCCAACAACTAACACCTCCTGGCCTCTGTGCACACTGTTCCCACATGGTACAGAGACATTCATGCAGACAAAGCACACATACACATAAAATTTAAAAAGTTTCAAAAGAGAGAAATCTAGCCGGGCAGTGGCGGCGCACGCCTTTAATCCCAGCACTTGGGAGGCAGAGGCGGGTGGATTTCTGAGTTCGAGGCCAGCCTGGTCTACAGAGTGAGTTCCAGGACAGCCAGGGCTACACAGAGAAACCCTGTCTCAAAAAACAAAACAAACAAAACAAAAACAAATCCAAAACCAAAACAACAACAAAACCAAAACCAACCTAGAACCTTTTCTACAGGGATTCAAACTCCAGGGAGTGTTTAGGACCGGAAAGGAGCTGGGCAGGGGAGGGGGATTCCACCCAGGTTAATAATACTATTGTCAAATACAGGCACATGTGTTCAGCATTTACATACCAAATACCACACATAAGCTTGTTTCGTTGTGGTAACAAGTTATCTGCTTCCTCTCCCAGTAGAGCGAGTGTTCAGAGAGGTTAGCCAATTTGTAGGCGATAGCACAGCCAGCTGAAGACCGGCTCCCAGCCGGTGTCTCACCTCCACGTCCTCGTCCGCCCTCTGCCGGTTCTGCCGCACTTCCTCCAGCTGCTGCTGGGCTTGCTGCAGGGACCGGCTCTGCAGCGCCATCTCCTGCTGCAGCTCCTGCTTCTCCTGCTGAGCTCGCTCGATGTAACGCTCTTGCTCCTCCTTCAGACGCATCAGTTGCTTCAGTTGCTCCTCCTCCTCCTCCAGCAGCCTGCCGGAGTGCACAGGGGCGTCTCAGAGCGAGGATCCTCGGAGCGAGGGTCCTCGCGGACGCCGGCAGGAACGGTTCCCTGGCCCCCGCGCCTACCTGGTCTGGGCGAGGCGCACGGCCTCTTCATCCCGCCTCGCTTTCACCTCCAGTTGCAGCGCTTCCTGCAGCCGCTCCTGCATCTCCTCCAGCTCTGCGATGCGCTGCCGTTGCCGGGCCGCCTCTTCCCTCTTCAGCTCCATTTCAGCCTGCATGGAGGCCCGGGCCTGTGGGGAGCCCAGAGCCGGTCAGTGGGACACCGGAGGAACCCTGGCTCTGCCTGGCTGTGTGTATGGAGGGTCTTTACTTGGGGTTTCCTGATCTGAGCTGTTCAAGACCCTGAATCCTCAGACTATTCTTGCGCTGGTCTTAGAATTAGATGCTTGCTGGGGCTGTAGTTCAGCAGCAGAGGGCTTGCCTAGTATGCCCACGGCCCTGGGTTTGCTATCCAGCCTCACACAAAATGCCAGTTATAATTACATGTAATTAAACATCATAATATGTTATATTACAATAAACCAACATATTAAACCAACGTAATCCCTTCCTAGCTCCTACCAGGGACTGCAATTATTCCAATAACCAACGTTTTTGAACCCTTTTATTTATTTATTTATTTATTCTGAGATCAAGTTGCTCTGAGGCTGGCTTCGACCTCACAGAGATTCTCCTGCCTCTGCCTCCCAAGTGCTGGGAATAAAAGCATGTGCCACCGCCGCCCGGGTTGTTGTTGTTGTTATTAACGTTTTTATTAGTTCTTGTGATGGGTGTTTTGGCTGCATATAAGTCTGTGCACCACATGAGAACACTAACTACCCATAGAGGTAAGAAGAGGGTGTGGGATCCGCTGTCTGGCTGTGAGCTCCCGTGTGGGTGTACAAGCTCAGGCTGGGTCCTCTGAACAAGCAGGCAGTGATCTTAACTGCGAGGCTATCATTCTAGACTCTGTTCCTAGAGACAGGATCTCAGGAGGTCCAGGCTGGCCTCAAACTCACTCAGTAGCAAGGATGACCTTGAACTATTGCCTTTCTTGCCTCCACACCTGCCTGGCTTTATTAAACTCCTTGCATCTGTTCTTTCACAGAATTCTCATCCCATTTCCATGTAAAGTTCTAGTTACTGATACGGAGAGACTTAGTGCGTGTCTGAGCTCAGACAGCTCCTAAGGCGGAGGTGTAATGGGCACGCATGCCATAGCATGCCTGTGGCCGTCAGAGGGCAACGTTGTGGAGCCGGTTCCCTCTGCCCATCTTCCCCGGGGTTCCAGGAACGGAATTTAGGACGCTAGGTATGTGCAGCAAGCACCTTTACCCTCTGAGCCTTTACCCTCTGAGCCAGCTCTAGAATTGAGTTTTCTCAATTTAAATTAAAGTCAATTGTTTCTGCATGTCTACTCTGTCCTTCACAGGCGTCCATTCTTATGGTCCCCAAACTGGTTTCGTTAAACTTTAGTTCAAGTTTAGATTGATTTCATTCCAAATTATTTGCAATCACGAGGTCTTAAGAAGCTTCTTCAGCCCAAGTCCTGCCCCTAGAAAAGAATTCTGAACCAGGTCTCATTCTACCAGGGGTTTTCCCTAGTCTCTACCGCCTGATCCGGCCCCACCCTACCACCCGTTAGGCCACGCCCACAGCATCCAGGCTCTACTCCAATCTATTCCCCTAAAGACTCCCCAGGCCCCGCCTACAGCATCTTTCAGCCTCTACCTTCGGTCTATCCTTCAGCCAATGGGCTCCACCCTCTATAGGCCCCTCCCACAGCATCCTCCAGATCAGACTAGGTCCTCACCTAGGTCCAACCCTCTTCATGACCACGCCTAGGCCACGCCCCATCATGCCCCCTCAGGCCCCGCCCTCCTCATAAGCCCCGCCCTCTGGGCCAGCCTCACCTGCTCCGCCTCCCGCAGTTGACCCTCCAGAGCCTGCTGCAGCTCCCGGTGCTGGCTACGGCGGCGCTCCTCCTCCTCCTGCAGCAGCCGCTCGGCCTGCCGCTGAGCCTCCTGTAGCAGCTCCAGCTCCTGCAGCTTCCTCTCCTTCTCCTCCTGCAGCTGCTGCAGCCGCAGCAGCTCCTCCTCCTTGGCTGCCCGGCGCCGCTCGCGCTGCTCCCGCTGCTCCCGCCGCTTCTGCTTCAGGTCCTTGTGCAGCGACGTCTTCCCCTCGGCCTGCAGCCGGATCGCGGTCTGGATGGCTACGGGCAGAGCCGGACGGGGTCAGCCCGGGCCTACGCATGACCGCAAAAGGGGCTCCAAGGGTCACTCCGGTGAAACGACCTAGACCCAGCTAGACCCAGGCTGGCACTCACCGGCCGTCCACTCCTGGCGCTGGCGCGTGTCTGAGGCGCTCATCTCATACGTGCGGCTGGCAGTCTTCACACAAAACATGCAGCGCTTTCCTTCGCGGTCCGGAAGCACCTAGGAGATGGCCAGGCCAGGTGACCTCGCTGAGATAGGAGCCACATCTGCCCCAACAGTACCCCAGCTCCAGCCTCCTCGTCTTCCTCCTGGCTGATCATCTTCTCTGGGACCTTTCCCACCCTGACAGGAATATGCGTGGTCTGGGGTGGATGGCTAGTTATGGGGTGCGTGCGAGCCATTTTCTTCTGGGTATCTCTCCACAAGGTTTGGTACATAGTACATGCTTGAACATGTGTCTGGGGCCTCAGCACCTACAACTGCTGATTCCCACCTGGAAATTTCTTAAATGTCACTCGTTCTTCAAGGGTTTGGGGATACTGGTGATGCAGGGGTGTGTCTGACATCCTTTCACCCGCTGTCTGCACTAGTGTTTTCTTTTTGTCTGTCTGTCTATCTTTCTTTTTTCTTTTTCTCTGAGACAGGGTTTCTTTGTGTAACCTAGCTGTCCTGGACTAGCTCTGTAGACCAGGTTGGCATCAAACTCACAGAGATCCCTCTGCATCTGCACCACCCAGCTGTTTTTGTTTGTTTGTTTGTTTTTTGAGACTACGGAGTCTTGGCTGTCTACAACTCACGTTGTAGACCAGCCTGGCCTTGACTCCACATAGTTCCTCCTCTTCTGGAATTAAAGGTGTGTACCACAAGGTACCCAGCTCTGCTCAGAAAATGTTGTGTTTTCCATACAACATTTATCTACAGTCATATATTCCTGTCGTGCCTTATTTCATAGAGAAAGAAATTGGCTTTCCCAACACCTGTTTCCTTATGCAACAGAAAGCGATAATGTCTTGGGTAACCGACTATTTTCTCTTGAGACAAGATTTTGCTGTGTAGCCCAGGTTGGCCTCCTACCTCAAATAATCTTCTCTGCCCCAGTCTTTGGAGTGCTAGGAGCCCTTAATAAATTTTTAATGTAAAATCAACAAGAAAAGATGTAGAAAAACTGTAATACTTAGACCCCACTGGTGAGACAGGCCGTTAGGTGATGTAACTGTTGAAAATTTGGCATCTCCTCAAAAGCTAGAATTATCATATGGCCCAGTGATGCTAATCCTATATAAGTATGTACCAAAGAGAAATGAAATATATCATATATATATATATACACAGTGCCAGGAGGGCTGGCTGACTGGTTCAGCTGTTAAGAGTGCTTCCTTATTACTCTTGCAGAGGATCTGGTTTGGTTCCCAGTACCAACATGGCAATTCACTTTGAACTCCAAGGAAGTCTGATTCCTCTTTTTACCTTCTTGGGTTCGCTAACACCTATGGTGCACGTACCTACCCTCAGGCATACATACACATAAAATTCAATAAAAATTAAATATTTAACCCTAGAGCCAGCTGTGAGTTGGTTTTGGCGTTATTGACCAATGAATGAGGTCCCAGAGATCCCCAAATGTTACAGGCTGTTGGAATCTCTCTTTGGAACTTGACAGTAAGGCACTAACCCAGTTGCTGAAGGACCCAATGCTTGACTCTTAGAACATGGCAAAATCAGGCCGGTATGAACCTGGAAACTGTATCTCTACTGGCTCGCTTTCATCTTGCTAGAAGGTGCACGAAGCCGGAGAACGGCCATCATCAACCAGGCTCAACTCTGAAGCCTTCTGGTTTCTATAATGAGAGGCCTGGAAAGACACGCCCACTGGAGCAATTGTGGCATGAACTTGGGAGTAACCAATCACTCTCCGCTTAGATCAAAGTCGCACTTTAAAGGATGAAATCCATTCTTGACACCTTTATTTAGCTACCTATGCCTAAGTGTAGGGGCGGTGCTGATGCTAAGTTCCTGTGCCCCAGTTGGTTCTTGGTCTGTCAGTAAAGATGCCATGGGCCAATTGCTGGGCAGAAGGGATAGGCGGGACTTCCGTGTCCCTGGAGGCAAGCAGACAGACACAAGGAAGGAGGGGAGAGTTCGCCAGGCTTCTGATAGAGGAAAGTTGACTAGCCTTGTGAGATCTCGAAACAGAGTGACCACACAGGCCGCTCCTACAGGCAGGTGGTCAGGGGCGTTTAACAGGGGCTGGATGTACTGAGCAACTAAAGTTTAGGGTAGGTGGGAGGTGCGGAGCCCAGAGTATTGATAAGGGCACGCTAGCTACGGGAGTTCAATAATGCCCAGGAATTGTGCCAAGAAACCAAGTTGAAAATGAATGGTGTATCTTTGTCTTATATCCCTGGATTCAAGGGAAGCTGGGTGGGGGCTGGTAGCTTGGCCGTTCCCGGAGCTTAGTCGGTGTAGCAAAAACTACACTCAACACCTGCGCAGGTCATAAGCCCCAGAGGAGAACCCAAAATGATCATGCTGCTAAATGGACAGGGTGTGTATGAAACTGACTTCTAATGACTCACGGGTATTCCCTAGGTTGGGAAGCTGCTGTTGTCAGTAAATGGTGTTTAACACATTGGTCCACAACTGGCCAGGGTGCAGAGTGTAAGAGAGCGCAGAGAACGCTCAGCCCTAAAGGGTACATATAACTGCAAACTCCCTCCCAAGGTTCAGGGATCACTTCAGAGTGGGGCAGAAAAACTGACTACAAGAATCCATTGTCTTCTGGACATGGTGGTGCGAGCCCAGGCCAGAGCAAGTCCCATCAAGGAGAGGGAGTTGGGCACACTAGCCCACCCCAGGCAGTGGTTACTGGCAACTGTTAGTTGCTGGGAGAGGAAGAGTTGCTTTTCTCTCTAAGAGTGTAGCACTTGGTAAGACACAAATTATCTTGAAAGATTACAAAAAAAGGATACAAAGTTGGGTGAGAAAAGGGGAGGGGTGAACTGAGGAAGAGTTAGGGAAAGGGAGGTGAATACCATCAAAACAAGCTGTATGAAACTCTCAGCTATAAAAAGATCTTGGTTCAGTTCTTAGAGTCCATGTTGGAAGCTGGGTGTGATGTTATCAAAGCTGGGTATGATGTCATCACAACCTAGTGTTGTGTCATCAAAGCTGGGTATGACTGCCTGCTTTTATGCTAGCATTGAGGAAGTGGAGACAGGCCAATGCCAGAGCTGGAAGGCTACCAGCCTATCTTATATGGCAAGATCCGCGCCGGTGAGAGACTCTGTCTCCAAACAAACTGAGGTTGTGAGAGGTGGGTGGTAGTTCAGTCGGAAGGTGCTTGCGGTGTAAGCATGCGTACCTGAGTCCTAGCCCAGCATCAAGGAAACAGCCAGGCATGACGATGCACACTATAAGCCCAATGTTGGGAGGGAGAGAGAAGAGAGTCCCGGGGTTTCGCTGGTGACCAGTCTACCTAAATCAGTGAACCTTGTGTGAGAGACTATCTCAAAAAAAAAAAAAAAGAAAGAAAGAAAAGAAAAAGGAAAGGGCTGGAGAGATGGCTAAGCAGTTAAGAGCACTAACTGCTCTTCCGAAGGTCCTGAGTTCAAGTCCCAGCAACCACATGGTGGCTCACAACCATCTGTAATGAGATCTGATGTCCATCTGTAATGTCCTCTTCTGGTGTGTCTAAAGACAGCTATAGTGTACTTAGATATAATAATAAATAAATCTTAAAAAAATAATAATACTGGAAATAGCTCCTGAAGGAATTATATCAGAGGATGGCTTCTGGCCTCCATATACATATGTGTATGGAACACAATTATACACACGTGCACACACACAAAGAGAAAAAGGGAACAAACCAAAGTAGGTATCTCTTGAGGAACATCACCCTAGTTTAAACTTTGGTTTCCATATACATGTGCATAGACATCCACAGGGACATACACACACACACACACACACACACACACACACACACACGCACACACGCACACGCACACACACACACACACGATCCCAGCAATTAAGAGGTAGAGGCAGAAGGTCAGCATTGACTAAGTTCACCACCATACTAGACTACAAGAAACCCTGTGTCAAAGGGAAAGGAAAAAGGGGACTGGAAAGATTTGCCGGGAAGTGTTAGGTCTGAGTCAGGCCCTCTGAAATCTCTATTGATGTCTAATAATCCACCCATGACTTCCATATCTGGTTGGTGGTTTTAGTCTTTTTTTAAGTGCTGGCACTGGGCTGGTATGGTGGAACACCTGTCTTGTCATGCAGGAGGCCCCGTGTTTGACTAGGAAAAAGAAAAGTGCCCACGGTGGTTGAGCACGGCCTCGAGGTAGCCAGGTGGGTTTGAGAGGCACTAACCTACTCTAAGTGGAACCGTCATGACAGTATTCCTCTTTACTCCCGGTCTTGTTCCCAACCCCCTGTCCAGACTCTCTACTCTCACCTCCACACAGCAGTGAGCGTCCAGGGGGATGGTGCCTCGTTTCTCCTTGCATTCCTCACTCGCAAAGTAGCACAGGCAGCTGGGTTGTAGCTGGAACCAGCGCTCGGCCCAGTTCCTCCTCAGGTGCCCTCGCTTCCACAGATAGCCCTGCGGCCAGAGGCGAGTCAGCGACAGGCCTCCCAGGTCTCAGTCACCCCCACTCACTCCGGAGGGTTCCCCCTCCAGGGCTCCTGGCCTGCCTGACCTGTTTCAGGACGTCTTGGATGAGCTCCTGATAGACTTCTTGGATGGCCATGCTGAGGGAGTCCCGCCCCACACCCCGCAGGCAGCGGCCGGAGTTGAAGAGTTCCAGAAACTGCCAGACGTTGAGCCCGCTGGAAGTCTGTGCTGACTGGGCGTCCTGGGCCAGTAGCTCCTCCAGCTCGCCCAAGCCCATCTCCAAACTCATGCTGCCTAGAAGCTTCTTCAGCAGATACTCAACCTGGAAGAAAGAGGGAGGCCAGGTGACCTCAGCAGCGACTCCAGGGCAAGGGACAAGGCCACGCACAGGTGGAAACCAGGAGAGAGGTTTTTTGAGGGGTCCCGCAGCCCAGACATCCTCCGTCTTCCCTGTCCTAAGACCACCCCCTTTCTGCTATAAACTAAAAGTAAGGTCATGGTGGGCTTGGTGGCACACACCTTTAATCCCAGCACTTGGGAGGCAGAGGCAGGAGGATCTCTGTGAGTTCAAGGCCAGCCTGCTCTACAGAGTGAGTTCCAGGACAGCCAGGGCTACACAGAGAAACTCTCTGTCTTGAAAGAACAGAAAGAAAACACCCTCCTACGGGAGGCCCTCAACTTTGCATATGACAAAAACCAAGGCCCAGTGTGGGAAGTGACTTCCTTCAAGTCTCACAGCACGGGGGGGGGGGGGGGGGGGGGGGGGGAGGAAGGCAGCCAGGACTCCATTTGGATTTCTGATTCTAAAGCCAATCCCCAGCCCTTGATTGTGGGAGATCCATGGGACTAGGGTTGAGGGTAAGCAGGGCAGGTGCAGGAAACCCATGACAGAGGAACAGGAAGTGGTGGTTGGGGTACATCCTGCTTCATTTGTTCTCACAGCGGTATGGGGCTGTACACTCGCTGAGGGGCCGCTCTGTCCCAACTGGCAAGAACCTGCTGAGAGCGTCCACACTGGCCCCAGCAGTCTTGGGACATTCTCTTTACGGAGGGATGACACCCTGGGGAGCACTCGGTCTCCACTGGAGGTTTAGTAGATGGCAGTAGTTCAGATCTCAGAGTTTCCCCAGAACTAAGGAGTTAGGGCCCAGGCTCCTGGCCTCTTCCCCCAGCGGCCCGTGTATCTTTGGAGTTTGTTTGGGTCTCCGGTAAAAAAAAAAAAAAAAAAAAAGGAAAGAAACTCTCTGGGGCAAAGGCCAGACTTGGTTGCCCACCTTGAGTAACTAGGGAGTTACTTCCTGTCTGCTCACCGCTTCCCTTGCCCTGAACAAAGGCCTTTCCTACATACCGCTGCGCCTAACCCTGCTGGGCCATCGAATCCTTCTGCAGGATCTGAACGGTCTTTAAATGCTCACACTTTAAAAGTGTGCCGGGCGTTTATACTGCCACGGAATATAAACGTCTGTGACTCGTTTTCTTCCTCTGAGAACTTGCAGAGTCCTCCCCGATGGAAATGGGATGCCGGGGAAGTTAGGGGCTCTGGGAACGCCCAATGATAACTCTGCCTTCCTTTGTGGCTTTGCCAAGGACTTGGCCCTCAGTGACTCCACCCTCTGGCTCTGACGTCACCCTTACCTCATCGGGAACCATGATCAGCGGGTACTTGTCCTCAGACAGGAAGTTGAAGAGGCACCAGAGACGGAAAGCGTCCTGATCGGAGAGCAGGCTGTTCCCGTTGCCATCCGCGCGGTAGTTCTTCTTGGCCGTCAGGGTCCAGCACAGCTCATCGAAGTGCTCCTTAACGAAAGCCCCCTCCTCCACCTGCCGTGAGGCCTGCGGTCAGCAGCTACGTCATCCCCCTCCACCCTCAGTTGACGCTCCAGCCTGGCTTCTTGGGTTCATCTACAGACCCCACTTCCCCGGCCTGCTAACCCCTAGACTGAACTCAAGTTGGTCCAGACACTCCGGTGTTACTTTCACACTCCAATTTCCATGGCAAGGATGAGACTAGTTTCTCAGCGAAGAGAGAGAAAGGAAGGAAGGGAAGCCCAGGGGACGGGACAGCCGAGGAGAACCCGCGAGGACAGGGACAGTCGAGAAGAGTAGGATGGAAATTAGTGTGGGCTTCGGCAGGGAGTCGTGGGCGCTAAGAGAGAAGACAGAAAATAGGGAACAGGTGGTTGGAGTGGCCACTGCAGATTGAGGAGCAGGGACAGACGGCATGGAGAGAAATGGGAGTTTACTGGGGGGAGTGGAGTGTTTGGGTAGAAGGCTAGGTATTAGGGTGCTGGGGGGGGAGGGCGCTCCCCACAAACTCCTCACCTTGTCTAGGATGTACTTGTTGAGGTAGGGCATGTAACCTTGACTGGACACGGGGCCGTCGTCGTCATCCCGGAAGTGCTCCTCCAGGGCCACGGGGTCATGGGGGATGTGCAGGACCGTGTACAGGTTGTGGGACAGCACCTTGGACAGAGTGACAGGTCGCTTTTCTGCATCCCGATCAGACCTTACCAAAAGACTGAGTCTACCTTGTCTGCTCATTCACCCCTGGCCTGCCTTGGCTGAGTTCTCTGTGGACACCGTTCTATTCAACACACAAGAGCAGACTCTTGTGTCGGTCTTTCCCATCACCACTGCCCCAGGTGACTGAGGAGAAACCTTGAGGGCCCACTTAGCTGGTGGAGCTGGGATTCAGACCCCGGAGCTCTCTTCCCTGTTACTTTGTTGCTATTTTGTTACACTTTGGGAGCCCAGGGGCTGGGATTCAGTCCCAGGAGGACTCTTCCCGTTATTTTGTTACATCTCAGGTGCCTAGAGGTGGTAAGATTTCAGAGCCCAAGTGCCGCCTACCAGGGCTAGGCTATCTGCAGGGAGACAGTGGGCCATTCCGGGGCAGGACCCTTGACTTCCGCACTTTTAACCAGACTTGCTATTCAGGCTGCTATGTGCACCCAGGCAAGTGTGACGTGAGGAGGGAAGAGAGCTAGGGAAGGTTCAGAGAATGCCCATGAGAAATGGCCTGGGAGATGGAGATATAGGAGAGATGGTAAGGGTGTGGCTGTGATGGCATATGTGGGGGTGAAGTGGGTATTGGCTAAGGAGATCTGTGATGCTAACACAAGGGGCTTGAACCAGAAGATTAGGTAAAAAAGAGGGGGAGGGGAAGGGGCTTTGGGGAAATTCTGTTACAATGCTTAATCAACAACACTGTGGTCAAAATAATGTTAAGAAATAGGAGCTGGGCAGTGGTGGCACACGCCTTTAATCCCAGCACTTGGGAGGCAGAGGCAGGCAGATTTCTGAGTTTGAGGCCAGCCTGGTCTACAGAGTGAGTTCCAGGACAGTCAGGGCTATACAGAGAAACCCTGTCTGGAAAGCCAAAAAACAAAACAAAACAAAAAACCCAAAAAAAACAAACCAAACCAAAACAACAACAAAAACCCCTGCAAGCCTTTAATCCTAGCACTCAGGAGGCAGAGGCAGGGGGGTATCTGAGTTCCAGGTCATCCTGGTCTACATAGTGAGTTCCAGGCCAGCCATGGATACACAGTGAGACCCTGTCTCAAAGAAAAAGTGTTGGGCTGGAGAGATGACTCAGAGGTTAATCTTCCAGAGGTCCTGAGCTCAAATCCCAGCAACCACATGTTGGCTCACAACCATCTACAATGAGATCTGATGCTCTCTTCTGGCCTGTGGGCATACATGCAGACAGAACACTGTATACACATCAATCAATCAATCGATAGATTTTTTTTTTTAAAAAAAGGGTTGTACCCCTATTGTTCCCCATGTACTAGCCACTGTATAAAGTGATTTAAAATTTCTTAAAGGATCCATTTTTTTCCTTCCACCATGTGGGGGAGGGGACTCTGAGGTTGTCACTCTTGTCAGTAAACACCTTAACACACTGGGTCATCTTTCCAGCCCAATTTGCTGTTTTAATTAAAAGAAAAAGAACATAAAGGCGCCATGAGCATGGTGAGCAGACATGTAGTCCTGGCACTTTGGAAAGAGGAAGGAAGAATCAGGAGTTGGAGGCTAGCCTAGACTACATGAGACCTTCTCTCAAAAAAAAAAAAAAACCCAAATAATTTGTGTGTGTGTGTGTGTACATGCAAATGTGTATGTGTGAATGTAAGTGTGTGCATGGGTGTACGCATGCATGTGTACATGCAAGTGTGTATGCGCATGTAAGTGTGTGTACATGTGTGTATATGTACATGAGTGTGTGTGTATGTGTGTGTGTGTGTGTGTGTGTGTGAGAGAGAGAGAGAGAGAGAGAGAGAGAGAGAGAGAGAGAGAGAGAGAGAGACTATGTTAGGGATAAACCCAGGACCTTGCAAATGCTAGGTAAATGTTCTACCGCTAAGCTGTTCTCCCAGTCCCAGTCCTGGAATTCTGGCTGAGAACTAGTAAATATCCTTTCCCTTAACCCATCTGAGTTTTCCCTTGTCACTTAGATCCAGGAAAGTTCTGGCGAATGTATCTGTGGTCCATCTGTGAGGTGCTGTTAGCTCAAGGTCCAGCATTTTAAACCTCCAGTGACTGCCTTAAGAAATCAGTGCAGGACATCCACGGTCTTTTTTTTTTTTTGGTTTTTCGAGACAGGGTTTCTCTGTGTAGCCCTGGCTGTCCTGGAACTCACTCTGTAGACCAGGCTGGCCTCGAACTCAGAAATCCACCTGCCTCTGCCTCCCAAGTGCTGGGATTAAAGGCGTGCGCCACCACCGCCCGGCGACACCCATGGTCTTATTTTTATGATTATTATTTTTTGTTTTGTTTTTGACACAGCATTTCTCTGTGTAGTCCTGGAACTCTGTAGACCAGGCTGGCCTCAAACTCACAAAGATCCACCTGCCTCTGCCTCCAGAGTACTGGGATCAAAGGGCACCCCCCCCCCTGTGGCCCACAGACTATTTAAAATGACAGTATTCATGCCTGGCAGTGGTGGCTCATGCCCTTAATCCCAGCGCTTGGGAGGCAGAGGCAGGCAGATTTCTGAGTTCGAGGCCAGCCTGGTCTACAGAGTGAGTTCTAGGCTCAAAAAAACCAAAACCAAACCAAACCAAAAACAAATAAAATGACAGTATTCACCTGAGAGTCTTACCTGTTCCCATCTGCTGAGTCTCTTCTCAAAGTGCCTACTTGAAAATGCTTCCTGCAAAGCCCCGGCCAAATGGCTACCCTCCAGTGAGGACAGGAGCAGGGGAAGGCATGTCTGATCTTGAATACACACCTTCACACTCTGAGCCTCGCTTTTGTTTGCAATAAAATGGGCCACAGCTGCTGTGGACGGTGAGGCTGGAGATGACAAAGATCCAGAGCCAGGCTCAGGTCTGCACAGTGAGTGTGAGTTCCTGGCCAGTGTGGAAAGTGGGGTTTGTTTTTTTAAATCTATTTGTCAAAGATACAAGAGACAGTAACAGCAAATACTGAGGAAATGGGAGCTATAATAACCTACTACCAGGGTGTGAGCTAGTTTTCTATAGAACTGTATATATAGAACTCTAAAACTATATGACTATATAACTATATGTATATGTAGCCAAGGCTGGCTTCAAACTCACAATGAACCAAATATAACCTTGAAGTCAGTGTCCTGTCTCCACATCCCAATGCTGAGAATACTGGTGTGCTACCATCAGTGGCTAAATTAGACAGCTTCGTGGTGTTTAGGAATCTCTCAATTTAAATTTGGGTGTGGGTGGCAGAAATGGCTCAGTGATTAAGGGCATTTGGTGCTCTACCACAGAAACTAAGCTCAGACTCCATCTGTGTCAGGCAGAGCATAACTGACTGTACTCAGGACATCCAGATCCTCTTCTGGCCTCTGAAGGTACCTACACTCATAAACACACACACACACACACACACACACACACACACACACACACACACACCCATAAACAACAATAAAATAATCTTTTAAATTGGATGTGACCTTTGACTCAGAATTCTTTTCTTTTTAACTTTTTTTTTTCATTTTATGAAGATTTATTTGACTTTTAATTCTCTTGTGTGTGTGTGTGTGTGTGTGTGTGTGTCTGTGTGTGTGCCTCTGTGGGTATGTGCAAATAACTGTGGGTCCCCTCAGAGGCCAGAGAAGGACATCAGATTCCCTGGAGCTGGAATTATATACACTGTGAGCCATCTATTTGATGGAGGTGCTGGAAACCAATCTTGGTTGGGTCTTCTTCAAGAGAATATGAACTCTTTTTAAGGTTTATTTTATGTGAGTGCATTGCTGTCTTTAGACACACCAGAAGAGGGCATCAGATCCTATTACAGATGGTTGTGAGCCACCATGTGGTTGCTGGGAATTGAACTCAGGACCTCTGAAAGAGCAGTCAGTGTTCTTAACCATTGAGCCATCTCTCCAGCCTGAGAATATGAGCTCTTAACTATTTAGTCATTCCTAGGTCTTAAATACCTCTTTAAATAAAAATAATCTAAAAAAAAATGGTAAAAATTTTATTTTAAGTGTATGGGTATTTTTGCCGGCACATATGTGTGTGCATCATGTGCATGCAGTGCCCGCATGGGCCAGAAGAGGGAGTCAGATCTCCTGGAACTGCAGTTGCAGGCAGTTGTGAGTCCAACCCTGGTCCTCTGGAAGGGCGGCTAGTGCTCCCAGAACCATCCCTAAGGTGTTTGGTTTAACATTTATTTATTTGCAGGGGTTGGGGTGGGGTGGTAATCACCTCACAGCTCTTAGAAGTCACTCAGACAGTCGGCACGGATCCAATTAGGACGTCCACTGAGCTCTGAGGAAAGGGTTTGGCTTACAAATTCTGAATAGGTGACACCCAGAAAATTCACGAGATCATCTCACAGCACAACTTAATAACCAGGCAGAGTAATAACAGCTGTTAAGGGTGCACTTTGTTTTCTAAATCTATCATTTTAACAGCTCTTGTGTGGAGCTCAGAGGACAACTTATGAGGAGTCAGTTCTCGTCTTGCAATGGGGGTGGGGGGGTAGTTGGGATGGGGGTTGGGGTGCAAGGACTCAGGACGTGAGACTTGGCGGCAGGTGCTTTGACCTGCTGAGTTCCTGCCAGCCCGTCTGATGTTTAAATCTGCAATATGACAGGGAAAAAAAATCGAGGAGGGGCATTTGAGACAGGGTGGCACTCTGTAGCCTAATCCCAGTCTTTCTACCTCAGAGTTCCGGAGCCAGGGTTAAAGATCACTATCATCTTACTTGACTATAGAACTGGAGTTACGAGGAAGTCGTTAGTCACCATGTGTGTCCTCTGCTCTTAACCACTGAGCCATCTCTCCAGCCCATTCCTGTTTTGTTTCTTTTTTTTGTTTGTTTGTTTTTGTTTTGTTTGTTTTGTTTTGTTTTTCAAGACAGGGTTTCTCTGTGTAGCCCTGACTGTCTTGGAACTCACTCTGTAGACCAGGCTGGCCTCGAACTCAGAAATCCGCCTGTCTCTGCCTCCCAAGTGCTGGGATTAAAGGCACGCGCCACTACTGCCCGACTCCTGTTTTGTTTCTTGAGACAGGCTCTCTGCTAGTCAGGGCTGGCCTCGGACTCATTCTGCATGACCTTGAACTCCTAATCCTCTAGCCTTTCCCATCAAATGCCCAATTTAGGCAGTGCTGGACTAACCCAACCCCGGTCCCCATGCGCACTTAGGCAAGTCCTCTCTCAGCTAAGCTCCAGGCCTGTTCCCTTCCTTGGACATTCACCTGCATCCACCTACACATCAGTTTCCTCGTCTGTGTCTCTTGACTGCAGAGCCCAGCACCGAGGCTGTCAGCTGTCTGGATGAGGTGGGACTTGGGGCTGCAGACACTTGGGAGCCCTCTGCACAAAGAGGCTGACCTCAGACTGCTAGACTTTCCTTCGCCTGAGGTGGGGTGAGGGGCGGGACCAGGCAGGAAAGGAAATGGCAGGGGTGGGGCAGTGGTGGGCAGGAGCTCACTGCAAGATCTAAATCAACCCTGGGCCAGAAGGTAGGGACTCATTATCTGAGCTTCACAGGTGAGGAAATGGAGGCTTGGGAGGAAGTGACATGCCCAGGGTCTAGCTCTGAGGCCCCCTCTGGGTCTCCACTGGAGCAGGTGAAACTGAAAGGCCCGCCCCTCCCTGACTCACAGTTTCCGGCGGTGAGGTCTGGGTATCTGTATTTTTTTTCATATGTTGTCATCTGGAGTCCCTTGGTCCCTGGCCTCAGAGTAAGCAGCCCAGGGCATAGAAAGTTCTGTGTATTTGCCCTTTCTTCTGTAGGTGTGGGGACCCACGGAGAAATTAGCTGTCATGTCTACACTGACTACAAGAATGGAAAGGTCTGGCTCTGCAGTGCCCAACCTTCAGATCCTGGAGCCCTGTCTAACAGGGGTGGGGGAGATGGCCACAGAGTAGGAGCCCCAGGAAGCGGCAGCCGTGACCTCGCGAGGCCTGATAATCTCTCTCCTAAACAGACTACTCCGGCTTATTTGTTTGGTTTGCTCTTTTTTTTTTTTTTGAGAATAGGATCCTACGCTGTAGCCCAGGCTGGCCTCAGCTTCTCAGCAATCCTCCTGACTCAGCTCCCCCCCTCCCCAACCCCCCGAGTGCTGGGATCATAGGTGTGACCTCTGCGTAGGTTCCAAGTCATTCTCTTAAAAGGTATGCCCAGGCATGGTGGCATAGGCCGTTAGTCCCGGCACTTGGAAGAGGCAGAAGCATACATTTAAGGCTAGCCTGGGCTACAGAGTGCTGGGATTAAAGGCAGGATACTGTGGCAAGACCTCTCAGTCCGAGTCCGCCTCACTGGTCCATTTTCACTGTTCATAGCAAACTAGACAAAAGTCGAACTTTCTGAAGCAACGCAGTGTGGACCTAGAGGAGGAAGGCTCGGCAGGTGAGGGTGCTTGTTCCCGCCGAGCAACTTCAGCTGTGTCTGGGACCTACCTGGGGGCAGGAGAGAACTATGGAGGCTGTCCTCTGACCTTCACAGACCCCCCCACACACACACACAAGCAGATGCAGTAAACCCTGTCTCAAACAACAAAAACCAAACTAAACAACAACAACAAAATCAGAACAAAACAAATGGAACCAAAAAAGCAAATAAGAGACTTCAGAGAAGAAATTGTGTTTCTCCCGTCCCCCCCAACTCCCCAGAAAGAAAACAAACCAAACTACTCTCTGTTCTTTGTGTTTGTTTGTGTCTTGATTTTTTTTTTTCTGAGACAATCCCTGGACTGTCCTGCTGGGATCACAGGTGTGCCACCACATCCAGTCCCTTGGGTTTTTCTCAGTCCTTTTCCCCTCTTCCGCTGGCCCCAGCAGGATGCACCAGGCTAGCCAAGGCAGCCCTCCGAGCAGAAGAGGTGACTTAGACACAGCGAGTCGGGGGCTTATACAATTCCCTGGTCTTAAGGCCAGGAACCATAAGACCAGCTAAGCCTGAGCCCTCTCATCTCCGGAGACGACAGGGTGTACCCTGCTGGTGTATCTCTGTCCGCTGCTTCTTCCTCTGCCTTCTGACCACTTCTGCATTGCTCCTCTCTGCCTCTGCCCACCTCCAGCAGTGTTTGGTACTTCCTTCCCAGCCCAGCACCCACCACGGTGGGCAGGGGGGCTGTGGGGGACCCTTCTTCCCTCACATGCAAGGGCCCTGACATTTCTGCCTAACCTGCACATGGTCACAAGACTCTCCCGTCAGGCAGGTGTGACATTTACTGTTTATGGTCCGAGATGTCACTGCGAGAAGGGAAGGCTCTCCGTTGGAGCTGGGAGGTGCAGAGTTTAAGCGTGTACGTGCTCAGAGAATCTTCCCCAGAAATTCCCAACCTGTGGGTGTCGGGGAGTGGGGGTGGGGTGGGAAGGGGGCCAGTCAGAAGCTAACCCAGAAAGGGGGGGGCTCTAACTGGGAGGGCTTCCTGACTGATAACACCAAGAAATGGGAGCTGCTTGAGGGCTGCACTCTCTGCACATGGAGAGCCTGGAGAGGGGTCAGAAGTCACAGAGATGGAACAGAGCATCTTGGGAGCAAGAAGTCATGTGGTGGGAACCAAAGAGGTGGCGAGGGTTGGGGGGAAGGTGGGGGGGCACAGTCTCTACAGGATTGGTGTCCCAGTGACCTAGTTTTCTTTCACGGGCAGAATGCAACTGGGTGGCATGAGCTGGACTTACAAGGGAAGGGATACCCTGCCTCTCTAGGGAACCAGAGGTGGTATTGGACTCTCCTTCCTGGGGAAGTAGCATATTAGTCATTAGATGCTCCCAAGTCCAACTAATTGGGGTAGCCGGGGACACAGCTAGCTGGAGCATGTAAGCCCGTAGGACCCAACTTCAGCAATGCCGGGGCTGAGACGGAGGTGGGCTACGCCTGTTCCGTCCCATTTGCTTTCCAGGTTCCTGTCTTGGTCGTGAACACTGGAAGTTGTAAATACCCACCTCCTGAGGGGACAGTGGGAGGGAGACACAGCCTCCTGCGGAGCACTAGCTAAAGTATTTACAGAGGGACCCCTAGCAGGGTCAGAGGGTGGGGGCTGCTCTGACAGTTGGCCCAGCAACTGGCTCCAGCAGCCTAGATCTCTGCTGTCTCCCCTACATTCTCCCCTGGGAGAAGATGCCTACCCAGGAAGGGGAGAGAGAGCTCCTTCCTCTCCTGTCCAGGCACTAATGGTTTTAAGATGATGGGGTGGGTGCAGTGTATATGGGGGTGGTCACTGAAGGGGTTTTCTCAGGCCCAGCTTCTCCTGACACCCTCAGTCTGAGGCCTCAAGGCATAAGACAAATCTCCCAACCTATTCTGTTCCTGCGCTGGTAGGTGGCCCACGTTACAGCTTGCTTCAGTCGCCAGCTTACTTTGCAAATGGAGGAGGCTCTTAGAGCCAAGGGAGTTAACTGGCAAGCACTAACTAACTGTCTTTCTTCAAAGCCACGAGGAAGCCACAGGGAGGAGCAGGGTACGTGCCCGAGCATGCGGCCGGGGAGCCCACACGGAGCCCGGGAGGGGGCCTGGCTACTGAATCTCGGAAAGCTCTTGATGCTACCTCTACTGTCCCTCCGGTCAGGGTACTTGGTTCTGGACAGTGGCTTCTGGTGACACAAGCCCAGGGGCCTCTGGGGAGCATCCACCGAGCTACGCCGCCTTTGTCGCTCCATGCCAGCGCTCCACCCAGGGCCGGGGCTGCTGGATGGCAAGGTGTCTGCCAGTAGCAAAGGGCTTCCGTGGCTGACTCGCAGGGGTGGTTGCTGGTGCGGTGAGTCAGCCTCCCCTGAGCCCCAGGGATGCCCCTCACCTTGAGTTGGGACTTGGAGACCTTGCCGCTCTTCTCCACGTCCAGTGCAGTGAAGGCGTACCAGATAGACTTGAGCAGCTCCTTGCGCAGGGCCATGGCTGAGGCGCCCGCCCCGGCCCAGGGGCGGCTCTGACACCAAGATCCGGTTTCAGGAAATGCAAACGGCTGCAGACCGCAGAGAGGCCCTGGTGCCGAGCGCGAGCGAGCGGAGCGAGAGCTCCACCTGCCTGCTCCCTCTTGCTCCCAGAGCCCGGCCGGCGGCTCTAGGCGCGCTCTGCTTCCCACTGCCTTCTAAGGGACCAGGGCTGCCCCTCTCAGAGCTCTCCTTTGGCTGGGCCTGGCCCCCTCAGCACAGGTAGTCACTTTAGAAGCCTGTTTGCCCCAGGGCCTTCCCAAGGCTCCCAGTGGTAGCTCTAGAAGAGAGAAAACAGGCCCTTCCAGACTTGGAGGGACACAGGATCAGGAGTCAAGCTTAACCAAATGGAAGTCCTTGGATGAGTTAGCCCTGAGCGTCTACTCTTGGGCTGTCCCTACCTCACAGAGCTGTGTGGGTGCCTGAGACTGGACATAAAGAAAACTGTAGGCCTGGGACAGGACATTTCTTTAGAGCCACCTAGCAGGATCTCAGTGAAGAGCAATACCCAAGCAAAAGCAACCCAACTGGAGGAAGGAAGGACGGAGTCAGCTGCTTCTCCGGGACAGGGGGCCTTGGCAATTTGGTTTGCTATTTCCCCCTTTCTGGGCCTTGGCTCTCAAAGAAAACTTCCGAATACTGCCCACTTTATACCTGGTGGCCTTGAAGACACCAGAGCCTGTATCTAGGAACATAGGGTGGCCTTGACAGTGGGGCTCACCTCAGAGGCCCTGGCAGAGGCAGGGACAGGGCTGGGCAGGGCAGTGCAGAGCAGGGGCAGAGCCCTCTTCAGCAGTCACTACTTCTTCAGATGCGATGCCCACACAAGTCATGGTGGCCATTAAATTTCAATGAAGCCTTGTGGAGGCTAATTCTGAAGCACCCCCTACATGTGCATGTACACACGCGTGCATGTGCGCACACACACATTCTCTCTCTCTCTCTCTCTCTCTCTCTCTCTCTCTCTCTCTCTCTCTCTCTCTCTCTCACAGGAGAGCATGCCCAGTCCCTCCCTCCACTTACACAGGGCTGATGTCCAGAGTAAACAGGAAACAGGATATGGAGACACACACTATAGCTCCTCACTTGGCGTTCTAAAACTGAGGGATGAGTTTGAGACCACCTAGGCTATGAAGAACAATTCTGTCTCAGAAACAAACAAAACTAACAAAGCCAGGCAGTGGTGGCGCAAGCCTTTAGTCCCAACACTTGGGAGGCAGAGGCAGGCGGATCTCTAAGTTTGAGGCCAGCCTGGTCTACAGAGTGAGTTCCAGGACAGCCAGGGCTACACAGAGAAACCCTGTCTCACAAACAAACAAACAAACAAACAAACCAGAAAATAAGAAAACAAAAAACTAAAAAAAAAAAAATCCCAGATAAGCAACAGCAAGTGTGGGCTTTCTAGGTATCCCAGGAGAGGATGCACTTAAGTGCTTGGTCCTTGGGTTCCTGGCTCTGTCCTCTGTTGGTGGGAAGGGTCTGGGGGCTCATTAGAGCATCATACAGAGAGAGGACTAGGAGGGAGGAAGAGGCACCCCCAATTCCTATGGTGTTCCTATGGTGGCTAGCATGGCGGCTGCGCTTCATGAGGTACCTGTCCTGCTGGGGCTGCTCCGGCCTCCTCATGTTCTTTAGTGGGGTACCCTTGTGTCTTTGGAATCTCCCAGCATGGACTTCGACGCCCTGTCCCCTAACTGGGTTACATAGTTGGGGTGTCAGCACTGGTGAGAAGGCACTGGAACCTTGGTGAGGTTGTGGGGTGCAGGTAGCTGGGAAGGAAGGGCCCCGGCTCCACTCAGCGACAGCAAGGCAGGAGACCCCGGATTCTCCCAGCCCAGCAGCACCCCACACTCAGCCATAGCCCGGGAAGCAGCGTACCCACTTGGGTCCTGTCTGGCCTAGGCGTGGGCAGGCTCTCAGAGCTCTCCTCCCCTAGGGCCTCCTCCTGCCTGGACCCACGGAGAGCCACCTGCCGGCTGGGTGGGTGCTGAGGTCACGCAGGGATGTGCTAAGGAAGCCGGCTGGAGGTTGGCCAGCCCTGCCACCAGGGCCCCCCACCCCCGCCCGCACTGAGATGATGGAGGAGCCCAGGGGGAAACTTGCAACTTTTATTAAATACTCATTCACCCGTTTGCTGCCACCACCCAGAGCAGGAAAAAAAATTATCAAAATAGGATTAAAAAACCAAACCACAAAACAAATGAAAGCCAGTCCCCAGCAGTCCAGGTGCAGGCCACTCGCTTGTCTCTCTGCCCTAGACAAGTGAAGAGGCACCTCTCCTCCAGCCACAGGCCCCTGAGGAATTAATTCTGACTGTGGTGGTGGGAAGTCCCTGGTGGCCACCTCTCCCCCAGGAGATGGTTATTGCTGGGAGGCGCTGGGCTCAAAGCTGTCGACCTTTCCCCTGGTGGTACTACCAGCCAGGGTGGAGGCCAGTCCTCGTCCACCTCGTCACCACCTCCCTGAGAAAGGGAGTGGACAGAAGCGGGAAGAATATCCTCCCAAGGGAGGGAAGCAGGTGTCTGCGGCAGCCTGGTGACCGAGCTCAGTGTCCACTGCCTGCTGCCCGGCCCTCAGCTTGGGTGTAGCCCACAGCCCTCTCCACTAGAGGCCATTTTCCTGTTGCCTCATCGCCCGAGGCCTATGCGGTCATCTTCGCGGGGTCAGCCACGGCCGGGACCCCGAGGCAGGGCTGCCTGTGAGCAGTGTGGTGTGGGAGCTGGTCCTCTTGGGCTCAGCAGCCGCTCTCTGTGGTCTCCAGGGTCACTGTCCCCTGCTGCATGGCAGCAGTGGCTACACTGATGGCCTCCTCCAGGGTCTGCTGGTCCTCCAGCTGTGGAGAGGTGCGGCAAGGGGGAGAGGGTGAGAGCTCCCTTCCAGGCCCCACAGGCCTGTATGCACCACCCGCTCTCTTGGTTGGTCCGGTTTTCGAGACAGGGTCTCTCTGTGTAGCCCTGGCTGTCCTGGAACTCACTCCGTGGCCTCGAACTCAGAGGTCCGCCTGTCTCTGCCTCCCGAGCGCTGGGATTAAAGGCGTGCGCCACCACGGCTCTTTCTTATGAGGGCTCCACTAGAGGAAAACTCCCTGGTAGAGTCCTATCAGGCACATCCTGGGCCGACCACGACCCCAGCTGGCTCACAAGAGAGTAACTGGCTAGAAAGGGCCACAGAGCATTTGCCCAGCCTCTCTCTCTCCCGGGGAAGAAAAACCTAAGAGCGTGAACCGCAGGCGCTGCCTCCGACAGCCCCAAGGTGAAGGACTCCCGTCTCCCTGTGTAGGCAGAGGGGCCTGAGCTCTCCCTCCCCTCCCTCCCCTCACTGCGCCCCCACCCCACCCCACCCCAGGCAGGATCCCAGCTCCCTCCATTCTGCCCACCTGCACAGCGATGTGTGTTCCGTTGGCTGTGGCCAGCAGCGCCACCTGTTGGTGATGAAGAGATGCCACGCTTGAGTCCTCAGTCACCAAGGCCCCAGAGGTAATGATTGTGACCTGGAAACACACAAGCGGAAGACCTTGCCCCTGCTGTGTGGCAGGGGGCAGCAGACGGGAGGGAGAAAGCCACTGTGGTCACTCCTAAAGCCCGCGGTTTGGAAGTGATTTACGGTTGCATTTTTCTCTTCAGTTTGCAGGATTTTCTTGGAGGCTGTCAGGGCGGTAGTGACAGCACTGGGGACTGAACTTTTAGGGACTTGGTGTACAGGAGCTACACCCCAGTCCTTCTCATGTCTTTGTATTTTTTGAGGCAGGGTCTTAGTAAGCTGTCCAGCTGACCCTGAGCTGTCTTAGCCCCAAGCCGCTGGGACTACAGCTGCGGACCACTGAGCCTGTCCTGCACACCGTCTGGAGATGTCTGTCAAAGGCTTCTAAAGATGAGGGAACTGGTTTTGTTTGTTTGTTTGTGGTCCTAGAAATTGTTATAATATGGATCAGGCTGACCTTGAACTCCTAGACGCCTTCCTGCCTTTGCCTCCCGAGTGCCGGTATTAAAGGTGTGCACTGCTTCACCTGGCCTTTGAGGGGAGATTTTAAAATTTGGGTGGTCGAGTCTTGGAAACTGACCCTTGGACTTCTCATATGCCAGATGGAAGTTCTATTACTGAGCTGTACCCCACACCTTGCTTAATTCAGACTGACCTGAAAGTTGTGGTCCTCCTGCCTTAGCTACAACTATAGCCCACACCACTAGGCTTGGCAGGGAAACTTTTTATGGTGTCTTTGCCTCATATGAAATCTTGGTTGGCTTGGTCTGCGAATGTAATGCCCTCCGACCCCCATGACAAGGCTATACAGAGAACAAGGAAACTGCCTGATCATACGGGCTGTGTCTGTGTGCCGTCGGCGCTGACCATGGTGACCGTGTGTGTGCCAGACGTGGCCAGTTCTTCGTGATGACCGGGGATGGTGAGGGTGGTGCCGCCGTGCCGTGTCACCACACTGATGGCACTCCCCAAGGCCTGCAGGTCTTCCGCGGACAGGCTGACCTGCAGACAGGAGGGAGGTGAGCAGGAGACGGTGGGAGCGCTGGGCTTGGTCACGGCTACAGAAGCAGCAGCAAGACCTCCCTCTGGAGCTCGTCCCACTCCTTTGCCTCTGTAACCCCTGCACGCAGGTCAGGGCCTCCACCTAACGCACCTTCCTCTTCACCCTAGCAGGAAGAGGCACACTAGACAATGAGGTATGGCCAAGGGGCAAGGTACTCTGCCGCCAGCTATACTGGCAGACTTCTGGTTTCAAGACCCTCGAGACCTGATGTGACCCTGCTTAAGCAGCACGTGCTTGCCATTCAGATGAGGACACTGGGAGGAGCAGGGCTGGGTGACACACTGGTCCCCTCAGAAGCAGCTCTCTAAAGTCCATAAAGACAAAACAAGGGCCTGGGTGGAGGTGAGGACAAGGACCTCAGGGGCCCCTGGAGACTGCTCCACCCATTCCCAGGGCTGCTACCTGCTGGGTACCATCCTGAGTGATCAGAGCCACCTGGGGGGGCCCATCCTCCTCCGTCACCATGGCTACTTGGGTTGGGATGTCACTGCCCTCCTCCTTCACTTCCGAAAGGTAAGCAATGTGGGTGGGCTTGGCTGGGGGGCTGTCCTCAGCGGCAGAGGCGGCTAGGAGAGGAGAGCCTGGGCTGTCACCCACTGCAGACAGGACAGGCCCCGCAGCCCCGCCCCCGCTCCCTGCCCCCTCACCCTCCAGCTGCTGCTGCTCGTACAGCGCCTGCTCGCTCTCCTCCGTGGCCTCCAGCTCCCCGTGCGCGCTGCGCTTGTGCATGGCCAGGGTGGAGGTCTGCCGGTAGGTCTTGCCGCAGCTACTGCACGTGTAGGGCTTGCAGTGCGTGTGCACCACGTGGTGTTTGTACAGGCTCGAGTACTCCGTGAAGCGCTTCCCGCAGCCTGGCACCGTGCAAACGTATGGCTTCTCCCCTGGGGACACTGGGCTGTGAGGGGGGTGGGAACTGGGGCTGGCAAGGGGGAAGCTAAGGGGATAGGGTTGGGGGACAGGGCTGGTGACAGGAAAGCCAGGGGAAAGGGCAGGGGCTGAGAACTGAGACTTGGGGGCAGGAGTTGGGGAAGATGGCCTGTGGAAGACAGGAGGGCACGAGAGTGGGACCGCTGCACCCAGAGACAAGGTGGAGAGAGTGGGGGCGCTGAGAGGGGAGTGACACCGTAATGCTGGGGTGCAGGGCTGAGAGTTGCGGGCAGAAGAGGAGAGATAGCGGGCAAAGAACGCAGTGTCAGGATGGGACAGGGGCGTGGCGCTGGAGGCTAGACCCAGAGTCATGTGCAGGGAAGGTGCTTGGAGGAGACCGAGGTGACATTTCCATACAAGTGTGGCTAAGAAGCCGACAGGCCCTATTGGACCAGACCCAGCTACCAGTGGGGACACTGCTCACAGCAGGTGAGACAGCCATCTGGGGTCCCCACCCCAGCCCAGCCCAGCCCAGCCCAGCCTGCAGTGGCTGGCAGAGAAAGGCTGGAGCTGAGAGGTGCCCGGACCGGAAGCTACAGAAGGGGGCGGGCCTGGGAGGGGCTCCTCGTGCCAGCTGGCCCACCTGTATGGATGCGCACGTGATTCTTGTAGTTGGTGGCGCTGGTGAAGCCACGGCCACAGTGGGGCTCGGGGCAGGTGTAGGGCCGCTCGCCTGTGTGGGTGCGCACATGGACCTTGCGGATATTTGATGTGGTGAAGGAGCGGCCACAGCCCTCAAAAGGGCACCGGAATGGGCGTTCGCCTGTGCAGACGGAGATTGGAGGGACGGCTCAGGAGGACCAGAGCAAGAAGGGACAGCTCTGGGCTCTGGGTCTCCATGTGACAAGCAGAGTGAGCCCCTGGCCCCTGGGGACGGGGTGCAGGGCCCAGCCTACCTGTGTGGGTCCGGACGTGTTTCTGCAGGTCCCCTGAGGTCTTGAAGGCCTTGCTGCACAGCTCCTCCGGGCACTTGTATGGTTTCTCACCCGTGTGAGTACGAACGTGACTTTTAAGCCCATAGCCTGTCCATGTGTGGTGGGATGTAAGAAGAGCGGCCAGCAGAGACTCCTCCCTGACTGCCTACCTTACTTAGAGGCTCTCTATCCCTAAGTGATGTTCCAGGAGGCTCCACAGGCCCAGGACAGCCTCCGTCCCATCCTTCCCAGGACAAACCCACAGTGCCCTGGGACACTGTAAGGCCAGATGGAGACATTCCAGAACTCCAATCTCTGAGGGAACCTAGAGATGCGGAGCCTGAGGGCCCTTGCTGCATAGAGCAAACAAAGCCACAGGCCTCAGGAGCTGAGACAAGAGGCAGGCCTCCCTCCTGTGCCCCGCCTCTCCTGTAGACACACCTCAGTGTCTCTCTGGGACAGCAGCCTGTGCTAGAGTTCCCCAAGTGGATATAGAACCTGGGCTGCCAACAGGAAGCAGACCTAATGGTCATCCAGGTGTGTTACCTGTCGCAAAGGCCTTTCCACAGCTGGGGAAGTCACATCTGTATGGACGGTCACCTGTGTGAGCTCGCTCGTGGACCTGAGGAAAAGCAGGCGCGTGGCTCAGTAGGACAGGACTGGCTAGATCCTCTGATTCCCCCCCCCCCCCGCCACACACACACACAGTGTCCCAGCTTCCTATGTGGACACCTCTGTGCACATGCCTCTTCCCTCCAGCAGGGGACACACACGGGGCAGGGGCTGGGCAGTGCCCGGGCAATGCCAGAGCAGCCTTGCAGGGAAGACGGCAGGGCTCAGAGCCGCCTGCCAGCCTCACCTTTAAGTGATGGGCAGTGGTGTAGAGACGACCACAGCCCTTGTAGCCACAGCGGAAAGCTCGGTCTCCAACCTGCTGCCCTTTGCCGTTATGGGAAGCCGGGCTATCGTGCAAAACCTGAGGAAAAATATCTTGGTGTCCCTGTCTGTACTCCTGAGGGGATGAGGTGGGGGGGGGGGAGCACGAGAGTCAGCTGAGAGCCTAAGACCCAAAGAACAGGACCAACGCCGCGTGGGGCGGGATCAGGAAAGTGAAGGGTGGTTTTCCAACACAAGCACAAACCCCAGGAATGAGTGGAAGTGGCATGGGACTTTAAACCTCAGAGTCCACACCCAGTGGCACACCTCCCATTGCCCCTTCTAACTGTCCCCAAACATTGTCACCAACTGGGAACCAAGGGTTCAAACACTCCCATTCAAACCCCACAGCATGTCATAGCTCTTTGTGCCAAAGGCTGGACTCTGATGGTTCTGAAAGGGAGGGGATGGAACGGGAACTCTTTTTTTCTTTTTGGTTTTTCGAGACAGGGTTCCTCTGTGTAGCCTTGGCTGTCCTGGAACTCACTCTGTAGACCAGGCTGGCCTCTAATTCAGAAATCCGCCTGCCTCTGCCTCCCAAGTGCTGGGATTAAAGGGAGTGCACCACCACTGCCTGGCTGGAACTCTTTTTTATAAATTTATTTTTTATTAGTGTGTGTGTGTGTGTGTGTGTGTGTGTGTGTGTGTACACATATGTATATACATGCACACACATATATGACGCGAGTGAGAGCGTGCATCTGAGGCAGAGAAACACATCTGACAGAGAGGGACAGCTAGCAGACTCCATGAGGCTGGCATGCAGTCCCGATGCAGGCCTGATGGGGAAGGAAGACTGGGTGTTATGGGCATCTAGCAGAATCTCCTGGGCAGCAGGGTTGCCCTGAGCTAGGCTGAGTTAGAGCCCCTGCTGACCACGCACAGCAAGGCGGCTGGGGCTGACCAGCAGAGACCCTGCTGCGGAGCAGGCACCATGACCAAGGGGCTGCAGGCGGCTTCTGACATCGCCGGGTTCCACTCAGCTCACTCGCCAGCCCGGGCCTGGGAGGCCTCACCCACGGCTGGAGAAAGCGGTGGCAGGGCCAGTCCTGACCTCGAGGCTCTTGCTTTTGATAAAGTTCTCCTTCCCTCTCACATGTGGTCTTTAGCTTACCCTACAGCACAGGGCTGCAAGTAGGTGTAGCCCGAGCGGCCTGTAGTAAAGTTTGTGCTTCCTTTCGGAGAGGCATGAAATTTGCCTCTTTTCTCCTACAGCTTAAGAAACTAAGCCCTCCCGGCCTGCAGGTTAGCCGGTGTTTGGGAACTCTGCCCGTCCATCCAAGGCTCTGTGGTCCAGTCCAGAGCATGCCCTCCGCTCACAGGTCTCTGTCCTTAGCAGGTAGAACCAGGCTCGGCTCATGAGGCCTCACTTTCCAAGAATCCCAGCCGCTCTGGTGCACAGGCTGCCCCCTGCCTGCTGGGTTTATTTCCCCAGTGTCTAAGTAACTCTCAGAGAAGCAATAAATATAGCGGCATCTTGTGGGTGGGAAAACTAATAAAACAGCACGGGCAGAGCTTTCCCAGAGAGCAGAGGATTGTCACGCAGCTTGAGGGGGCTCATGTCCTGCCACTCAGAAGGCACTGTCCCTACAGCAACCCTCCCTTCTCAGACGGCATCACAAGGGTCAGTGCACAGCTGTCTGTCTGTCTGTCATGGCCCCAGTGGGGAGGAAGGAGAGAAGAGCAGTGGGAGGAGCTGGGGCAGATGGGCTGAGGGGGAGCTGGGGCAGATGGGCAGAGGCCAGGGTAGCCCAGTGTGAGCTCGAGCACAGGCCTGCCACTGCTCTCTAGAGGGGTGAAGCTTGGATCTCGTGTGGTCCAGGATGGCTTTAAGCTCCTGTCTCCAGATGCCAAGGGCTGGGATTCTAGCATGGACTACAGTTGGCCGGAGGCAGGGTTTTGGCAGCGCAGGGGTGAGGGGGGGTGGAGGGGTGGTGGACGGGTGGTGGAGGAGTGGCGGCCCCCGCCTCACCTTGCTCGCGCTGGCAGAGAGCTCTGTGCTCACCTTGCTCGCGTACTGCTCCAGGGCCACCACCGTGTCCGCGCTGAAGCCCTCCTCGTCCTCCGCTGCCAGGTCCTCCAGGCCCACGTCTGTCTGCACAGCCAGGACGGTGCTGTCCGACGGCACAGACACAGGGTGATGAATGTAGGCAGTGGAGCCGTCTTCCAGCTGGACAGCTTCCAGGGCGCTGGGGTCACAGCCCTCTACAGGGCACACGAGGTTAGGCCTGATGCCACAAGGGGACACCCAGCTGAGACCCTGGCTTTAGATACACCGGAGGGGATCAATGTGGAGTCTCTTTGGGGACCTCATGGTGGTGACTTTCTCTTGTTGGTCCAACTGGGGCTGCCTCTCAGAAGGACAAGGCCTCCCAGGGAGCACTGACTGGGCCCCTCGAGAGCCTGGTCCATTCTCATCTTGAGCCAGATTCTCCCAAGGGCTTCCTGCCCAGGACTGGCCAGTCCCCACTTCATTTGGTCTTAGGATGAAAACCCAAATCTCTATCCTGATGGGCCCGACTCACCCTGGCCCTGGCTCTCATCTGTTTGACCTGTTTCCTGGCCCTCTTACTCCACTAAAGGTCACCCAACTCCCTCGGAGTGAACTCACATAGATCCTCCTGCCTCTGCCTCCCGAGTGCTGGGATTAAAGGCGTGCGCCACCTAAATGTTTACTCTTTAGCACATTAGAACCTTCTTTCTAGAGACAGCCTCAGTCCAGCCACTATTCCTACTGAGGGGCTTCTTTCTCTGTTAACAATGAGGGAGTTTCCTTCCCCTGGGTTGTGGTAACGCACCAGGGCCTAGGCTGATGTTCGAGACTCCCTGCCCCACTTGTGGTCTGCCCAGGGAAGCCATGCAAGGCTGTTCCCCAGATTAGCAGGGTCGTGTCCCTGGGAAGAGGGTGCTTACGCTCACCCCCAAGTCCCACCCCTCTCTCCCCGCTGTCATGATGCCCGTGGGCCCACCTTTGGGTGTGTGGTGTATGTAGGCCATGCTACCGTCCTCCAGCTGCACGGGCTGACCATCTTCAAAGGAGAAGGACTCTGCAAGGAGAGCAACGTGGAGCTTGTGACCACAGAGGGCACCCTGGTGGGGTTGCCAGGCCTCCCCCAACCCAGGGATGTCTGGGCAGCTCACCTTTCTGTACCGTCACCTGGTGAATGTACGCAGTGGTCCCGTCGTCCAGCTGGATCACCTGCCCTTCAAGCAGCTTCTCCCCTGGGGACACGGAAGCAGAGAAGTGGACCGGGCTGGCGAGGGCCTAGCGTGTGCTCACCCGCTTTGGCAGATGCCCATTTGAGTCTCTGCGTCCCTGCCTATGGTCTAGTGGGGACATCCGCCACGTTCCCTCCTTCGCCACCTCTCATCCTGCTATGAAGTGACTTTGTGTGACATTGCAGGAGCAGTTTCCTCTCTTACTGTACCCATGCCTGGGAAGACGGGAACTTCCAGTCTAACGGTGAGCTGCAGAGACTGAGCTCAATGGAGGACAAAGAATGTCCCGAGACCAGGGAGGATCCCAAATACCACGAAACTCAGATACAGAGCCAACTAAGAGTTAAAACATTTCCTCATTTCCCCCTGTAACGCTGTGCCAAAACCCGGGGCCTCCACCGGGACATGCTTTGGCATGGGCGGTAGCCAAAACAGGCTCTGGAGCAGGACCGACCTCCCATGTGTGGAGCCCAGGCTCTTCCTGGGCGAGCCTGGCCCTTAGCCTGTGTCTCAGCTGCCTGTCCCTTTGAACAACTCTCTCTTCGGAATGCAGCAGCTGTGTGGACTGAGTGAGCTCACGGAGAGCAGGCCAGGAACAGGCTCAGGCCTCCACAGGCTTCAGCGCTCGTTCTGGTGAGCCCAGCGGACAGTGTAAACGAAATGGGAGCCGGATTGGTGGTGTTCGGCTACAATGCCAGCGCTTGTGAAGTAATGGAGGAGGCCCAAGAGGGCCAGCCTCCGCTACAGTTTGAACTTGAAGCCAGCCTGGGCTACAAGAGACCCTTCTTGAAAAACAACAACAAAAAAACAAAGGAAAGAAATGGAAGTGAAGGGATAGAGAGGTGTGGGTGCGTGTGCCTGTGTGAGTGTGTGTGTGTGGGGGGGTACATGTGTGCATGTGTGGGTGCATGTGTGGTGTGCACGTGAGCGTAGGCCCGAGGTCAACCTTGGATGATATTCCTCAACAAATCTTCCCCTTGCCTCTGAGACAGCATCTCTCATTGGCTGGCCAGGAGCTCCCAGGCTCACACAGGCTGGGGGGGGTTAGGGGGGCAGAGAGTCCACAGGGATCCTCCTGCCTCTACCTCCTGGCTGGGGACTATAAGCATGTGCCACTGCACCCAGCTTTTGATGTGGGTGCTGACGGTTGAATTTGGGTCCTCACTCTTACATGCTACATGAACAAGTCGTCTGCCTAGCCTGAGTGTGGCTATTGTGGGGGTCTATGACTTACCTCATTGTCACATGAGCACGTTTCCTTACTTGATCTATGCAATCTCAAGCCCCACCCCCAGCCCACCCACCAAAGCTTTCCTTGAGACAGGATCTTGCTCTGTAGTCCATGCTGGCCCGGAATTTGCTAACTAGACAAATGGAAGATCTCAAAGTCATGGTAAGTCTCCTGTTTCTGCCTTCTAGATGCTGAGTTTACGGGTGTGTGCATCCTGTTGGGTTTTCTCTTCTTTCCCAGGGCTGGGACTGAACCTTTAGCCTTTGTATGTTAGGCGAGGGCCTCAGCCATGAGCATAGAGTCCTAAACCTTGATTTTTTTTTTTTACACAGGGTCTTGATATGTAGCCCAGGCTGTCCTCAAATTGGCAATCCTCTTGCCTATGTCTCTTGTTTTTTGGGGGAACCACAGGTATGGGCCACTGTGTCCTGGGCTCTTTTCTCTTCTCTTAGATGGGGTCTCAAGTTGCCCAGGTTGGCCTTACACTCATTATAGAGCTGAGGATAGCCCTGAATTCCTCCTGTCCTCCTGTCTTCACACCTAAGTGTGACTGAGCCACCACATCTGGGTGGGCTCTTAGGATCAGGCTGTCCTCTTGGGAGAGAATGGGAATGAGGACAGAAAGAAAGACAGGGAGACTGACAAGTCCATGCAGGAGATGTGTTTGCCCTTTCTTTAGACATTCCCAGCTCAGGAACTGAGCCCTGCAATAAGGAGACACCAGCTGGCTTCTTCTGACTCAACCATCTGCTGACATTTCCCCATCAGGGAAATCCCCAAACTCACCCCTAGAGGGAGTCTCCCTGAGTTCTGTTACAGCACAGTTGTGATTCATGAGTCACGGAGTTATGCACAACCTTGAATAGCAAATGACTCCTGTTTTCAAAAGTTCTGGAAACTATAGGAGGTGGGCGCCTAGCTAGAAGTCAGTCCCTGGGGGTTCACGTGGTGTGTGTGTGTGTGTGTGTGTTTCCTCTTGGCCCATTTCTGCCTCAATTCCTCCTTCCTGTCAGCCATGAGGTAAACAGCTCTCTCCCACCACCACAGGCTCCTGTCCGCTGTAATGTTCTGCTCAAGTTCATGGGGCCAAATGACTGTGGCCACAACACCTTAAAACTGTGAGCCAAAATAAACCTTTTCTCTTTCACATTGCTTATGTCAGGTATTTATTTCATCACAGCAAGGCAAAAGGAACTCACATGGAGAACTGGTACCCGAGAAGAGGGACGCTGGCTGTGACCTGACAGTGTGGACCTTGAGTCTTGGGAACTTTCTGTGGAAGGACTTTGGAAAAGTATGGAGAGGCTTGGGCTGTTGTAAGCAGAACTTAATGTGTGAGTTCAAAAGACCAGGATGCCAAGAGGAAGTGGGCAGTTGAGACTAGGCTCCCGCACTTTCAGAAGGGAACTGTGGGAAATGGACCAAAGGGCCATGAATTCTGGCAAAGAATATTGTGCATATCCTAAGATTTTAAGTAAGGCTGAATTTACAAGTAAAAGTAATTATTTTGATGGAGGATTTTTTAAAAACACTTAAACTACATTTATTTGAGTGTGATTAAGTATGCACACATATGGATGCACACATTGCAATCCAGCGGGGGAGGCAGGAAACAGACCGGAGAGGAGGGATGGGAGAAAGATATAAACAAAGGGGCTGGAGAGATGGCTCAGCGGTTAAGAGCACTGACTGCTCTTCCAGAGGTCCTGAGTTCAAATCCCAGCAACCACATGGTAGCTCACAACCATTTGTAATGGGATCTGATGCCCTCTTCTGGTGTGTCTGAAGACAGTTACAGTGTACTCATAAAAATAAAACATACATATATATATATATATGCATACATATCTCGCAAACAGAGAAATAGAGAGGTGGAGGAGGCAAAGACTTAACTTTAGAAGAAAAGATTTCAGAAGAGCAGTGTAGGCCGGACAGCTCACACTTTTGCTGTTCTTTTTGTTTGTTTGTTTGTTTTTGCTTTTTTTAAAGATTTATTTATGTATGTGAGTGAGTACACTGTAGCTGTCTTCAGACACACCAGAAGAGGGCGTCAGATCTCATTACAGATGGTTGTGAGCCACCATGTGGTTGCTGGGATTTGAACTCAGGACCTCTGGAAGAACAGTCAGTGCTCTAACCACTGAGCCATCTCTTTAGCCCCATTTTTGCTGTTCTGTTCTTTTGAGTCAGGCCTGCCTCAGTCTCCCAAAGGCAGAGACTACAGGCAAGGGCCTGGCTGCCCACTGCTTTAATTCATTAACTAGTAATCCTCTGCGGAAAGCTGAAGCAAGGGAGTGACAGGGTCTAAGGAGAGAGCACAGCCCCACCTAGAAACCCTAAATCCTTTCTCTCACAACTGCCCAGAGGGATAGGACGGGCAATGCAGGGACAGAGAGCTCGGCCTCAGAAGGGTCCTAGAGGAAACACATTCTCAGGAGAGCAATCCTAGACAGGTTGTGACAGGCCTCCCGAAGCCACCTCAGGAGCTGGCTGGTGACATTGAGGGCTATCTCACTTCATTATGAAGAAACAAAATTCTCAGTCAGGCATGGAATCCCAGTGCTCAGGAGAGAGGCAGAGGTAGGCAGATCTCTGAGTTCGAGGCCAGCCAGGGATATATAGAGAAATGCTGTCTCAAAAAACAAAGAAAAGAAAGAAAGCCAAGCCCACACAATCAAGGCACCCGTGGACCTAGCCCTGGACATTTCTTGGGTGTGTCTTGAACTGAAGGAGGCAGCTGCATGGTCACGGGGACAGAGCTGCTCACGCGATCCAGAGGGGGCAGGAGGAGGTGGCGTTTCTGTCCACAGAAGCCAAGACAGCGTGGGGCATGTCTGAGGACGGTGGGAGGGAGGGAGGAGCATCCTGCCCAAGGCACCCATGCCCAGCAGCACTGGGGCTCTTGGGCTCTTCGAGGCCTTTATCTGAACTCCCTCAACAACGGAGGAGAGAAGCCAGATGGATCGTGGGGCTGTCAAGTCTGCATTTCACACAATCGATAAACTCTCAGTATGAGCTTCCTCGTCTGAAAAATCCAGAGTCTGCAGTGCCTGAAACCCCAGTGGGTTTTAGGTTAGGAAAGTATAGGCTCAAGTCTATGCAACATTCCAGACTCCAGTCTCCGAACCCCGACTCACGTCTACTCAGTACCTGCACAGGGGATGCCTTGTCTCGTTTAAAAAGTCCTTAAAAAAACTTTTAAAATTATTTTTACTTTTATTTAGGTCTATATGTGTATACGTGTGTGTGTGTGTGTGTGTGTGTGTGTGCGCACGCGCACGCCGCACACACGCTATGTGTATGTGACCAGAAGAGGGTGTTGGGTTCCCTGGAGCAGCCTATCATAGGTGCTGAGAACCCAACTCAGGTCCTCTGAAAGAGCACTGCATCTTTACCACTGAGCCTCCATGCCCCAACCTGTTCTTACGTACTCTGGAGAGTTGTTTTAGTCTTTACCGCTATGGTTAGAAACGCATGCTCTGTGCAGGTCTGAGGATACACTCACACTCCCAAGAACCTTCTTCGCTCACACTTCCCGAAATTACTTCTCTGCTGCAACTCAAGTCTCTTCGTGAACCGGGTGTGTTTATTTGGCGCCCACTGGTGTCAGACACTAAGGCAGACACTGTACGCGCTGGGTGCCCCTGCTGCGCCCAGGGTATCTTGTACATGGTAGAGACTCAGACCAGCAACCTACATCCACTTCAGTCAAGATGGTGAACTGCCTCTATCCAGGAAGCGCCCTAAGCTGGAACAGGGGTATCTGAAAGCAGGAGGCCTGGGCTAGCACATGCTAATCCCTCCCACAGATATTTATTCTAACGAGTCCCCTTTCTATCAGGTACACACAGAGGACCCTCACAGGCACAGGAAGCTGCACCAGGCCGGGGCCAGCAGGCAGGAGGGCAGGGCGGCGAGCTCCTGCGAACGTCGGAGGGACAGGATTCCGAGGTCCCCGGAACACTCACCACCTTTGATGGCCTGCTGGACGTAGGCTGTTGTCCCGTCACTCAGCGTCACCGTTTGCAGGCCCAAGCTTTCCATGACAAACTGCCACTTGTGCCTTTAGACATGAAGTTGGCTTCTGGTCACCACTGAGGTCACAGATTTCCTTCCGGGTCACCAATCTGAGAAAATGGACAATGTCACATCAAAAAGAGAAAAGAAAAGCAAGCCTCACAGCTTCCTCCTGCTGCAAGCAGTTAAGGAGGCCAGCCAGGGGCACTCAGATACTGTGCCAGACACACACACACACACAGAGTTTGTTCAAAATGGTAGGCATAGAAGCTTAGCGGTCAAGACGCCTGTGAAGTAAGAATCCACTGACTGAACCATTCGGAACAAGGCCGTCCAGCAGGCTGGCAGCCTCCCCGCCTGGTTGTCTGTGTCTACTCCACGTCTATCCTGTGCCCAGACCTACCCATCCACTGGCACTGTTGACCAGCCTCAAGGAACAGCAGGTCCCCAGCAGGAGTCACAACATTCCCGCCTCCGGGATGGCCCCTCCAACCATCCGCCCAGCGGCAGGTCATCCCTGCGTCCTCCGCTCCTAAAGGCAGGCTACTTCTCACTCAGAGCCTCCTAACCGTGTCCTCAAAGTCTTGCCTGTTTCTGATTTGTTCTCTAACAGGCGGTGAGGACGACCAGAGAAGCAGCACAAACATGCAGCCTACCCAGGAGCTGGGGCCCTTCCTCTTCCTGGCGCTCACAGCCCTGAGCTCACCTCCTTCGCGGTTATCAGCGTAACCTGGGTTCTACCTGGGGCTCTTCTGGCTCGGGGTGGCTGCTCTGGCCCGTGTGCTGTAGGCTGTGCACAGGCTTGACTTGCTATTTCCTACAGCATGGAGCATGGTCCACTGTAGACCCTCATAGGTGACCTGTCAGGAGCCCTCAGCCCCTGCTTTTGGTCTCGTTAAGAGTCTCTAAAGAGGTCAGGCAGTGGTGGCGCACGCCTTTAATCCCAGCACTCGGGAGGCAGAGGCAGGCGGATTTCTGAGTTTGAGGCCAGCCTGGTCTACAGAGTGAGTTCCAGGACAGCCAGGGCTACACAGAAAAACCCTGTCTTGAAAAACAAAAACAAAACAAAATTCTCTAAAGAGGCATTCTCCTTTCTTAGCCTTACTGGCAGCTTGCAGGGGTTGGTTCCCGCCTTCCACCACGTGGATCCCACGTATCAGATGCAGGTCATCCTGCAGGCCAGTCTGTGCCTCTACCCACACAGCCATCGTGACCATCCCAACTAAGATTCTCCCGGACTGCCTACTTTAACCTCACAACCCCGATGACACTCTGTCTTCACACTGATGCACCTGGAGGATGTTTCTATGTCACCAGGCTTGAGGCTTGAGGCTAGAAGTGACAGGCTGGGGCTGGCTTTGTGCCTCAGGGGTTGAGCAGATCAGTACCTCGGCATAACTACAGCCCATCTGTGACCTGCTGGCTGTGCCGCTCCATCCTAAGCTTGGCATCTTCAGTACTAACTCGCTAAGTCTGTTAACATCTGCCAAATGCACTCTGCTCCAGGGACTGGCACCGCTGGGAGCCAACGGGACCGCAGGGGTGCCGATGCGCTCACATCTCTACGCTCTGGCACCGTGATGTTCCCTGGCTTTAAAGCATTTTCTCTGTGTGCACGTGCATGCAGAGGGGTCGAAGCACAACTTGAGGCAGCTGGTTCAGTCCTTCTGCCATGTAGGTCCTGGGGACTAAGTTCAGGTTGTCGGGGTCGGTGGCAAATGTCTTCATCTGTGACCGCCTTGTCGGGCCTATTTTCTCTATTTCATAGTTTAGTCCTAAGACATCAAATAACTTTCTCAAGGTTGCACACTACTCAGTGTGAGGGGAGGATCTGAACCCACAGCATCTGATCCAGACTGAGTATTCTAGTTCTCTGCGACGCTGCCCAGAGCAGAGGGTCTCCTGGGGGCTTGAAAACCCTGAGGCCACTGAAGAATACTCTTGTGGAACACGGGCCTGTCTACACATTTTTAACAAGGTTGTCTAAGGCTATTGCAGAGGCATAGAGCGATCAAAGGTGAACAGCTTCCGGGAACTGACACCAGAACCATCTCGTCTAGGAGTGACCCACCTTGCTCAGATCTCTGGTCCTGACTGGTCCTGGGCTGCTCTACAACCCCGACTCCCATTCTCTTAATCAGGGAGAGATTTGGTTTTTTTGGTAACCCATTTTACTATAACCACAATACGTGAAAAATAAGGACACACATAAGCCTTGGCTTAAATACAAAACAGATCCCAGGCTAAAGAGACGGAATGGCCTCCAGCTTCCATGGCTGGACTGGTAGCTCCCACCGTGACAGGTGGCTTAGAGTGTCTGCTCTCCACAGGGCTCTGCAGTCGGACAGCAAATGAACGGCCCTCTCTGAGCCTCAGATGCTGCTGCTGAGAGAGCAGAGATGTTGCTTCCTAGGCCACTGTAAGGGCTAAGTGAGATCACACACACTGCCACTCAGGACAGGGCGGGCACATGGAACTCCAGAATGGAGGCTCTGGAAGGAGGGGATGGCAGCTCTTAGTTCACGTCCTCATGAAGGGACTGGAGGGTTCTCTGCAGAACTGGTTTCTGCCTCCCTGCCTGCTTCCTTACCCGCCGCCCCTGACCCCGACGGCCTTGCAGTCTCCCACTGCTCAGGCTAATGCGGTGATGATGGACACACCCTGGATACGTGCTGATCTTTTATGAGGAGGCACACACATTCCCTTGCAGGCGAGGCTACTGAAGCTAGGTGGGAAAGTCATCGGCCCAAGGTCCCAAAGCTGCCAGCTACCGCTGAGGCGGTCTGGCCGGCCTAGGTGTGGACCTCCCCACTTCCCACTAGTAAAGTACAGGGGGCGCTGTCAGCTCTGTAACCTCACCCCAGCCTTCTAGGTCTGCCACGGTGGGGAAAGGGGGAAGAAAACGCTGGGAGTCACATTTCCCAAAATGTCCCTTCTCAGACCCAAAGAAAACCAAACCTATCCTTCCTTTTCTCCCTCCCTCTCTTCTTTCTCCCTCTCCTTCCTCCCCCCTCCCCCCATCCCATGGCACATGGGGCACATGATCAGCAAGTGTTCTACCACTAGTTGCCTAGCCCAACAAAACACATCTTCACTCCTCTGCCTGGTCTCGCACCCAGGTTGGAACATTTAGCTTAGGCCCCTTTCCTTCTCAAACCTCGAGGGACACCCCCTGGAAGCAGTGGCTGCTGTCCCTTCACTTCACCAGCCTCTGAGGGCCTTCCTAAGGCGTGTGACTTTGGGCCTGCCAGGCACAGGCCGTGGTCCTCATTCTCCCTTCCTCCTTCCTTTCTTCCTTTTGCTTGAGATATGGTCTAACTATGTTGCCCTGGATGGTCTTGAACTTGTGACCCTTCTGCTTTCTGAAGCAGAGATTACAGGTCTGTGTACTAAGTCTTGGTGCATCAAGTCTAAGGGGTGAGAGCCTTGACTGGCAGCCATCTGCCTTTAACCTATAAGCTCTGGCTTCCCTTTCCCTTCTTTAAATGGTGGCTTACTCTGGATCCTCTTATGCTAGCACTAAACTCACGAGCGATGGGCAGACCTCAGAGGCTGTCTGGGCAGTTCCTGCTTGCACTGGGCATTTCAGATTCAAGATGGACTGAGGAGGTATGCGGGTTACTGGCTCAGCAATGATCTGGGTACAGTGAGAGACGGCCGGGGAGGGGAGGGGGACAAGAGTGCTGATGACAGCCAGACCTAAAGCAAGCTCTCCTAACTTCCTCAGAGCAGCCCTGGCCCCGTTCTGCTCGCTCCACTTTTTAAAACCAACTCAACCTGTTGGCTGAATGCAGAAAATCCCCTCGTCAGGGCATGCTGATGCATTTCCTACTGCCAAGGCACCAGGGGAGGCAGGTTTCTGACAGGCTTTGCAGATGAGTGGGTAGGTTGTCTCTAGGTCCCTCCACAAAGCCTGCTTTATGTAAACTGTCTGCAAAATGCAGGAGACTGAAGAGAGCAAGCACACTTGTGTTCCGCACTTCACAAAGGTTCAGATCCGATCTGATTCACATCCAAACTTCTCATGGATGACAAACATTAGTCTGGGAGGGACAAAGGCTTATGGGGACAAAGGGCAAACAAATCAGAAACAGACTTGGGAGAGCTGTGGTAACAAACTGATTCTGTATCTGCTGTTACAGAAAAGGACTTCAGTGCACATCAAGACCCAAGACTAGTTCTGGGGCTTTCTAAACCATGAAGAGAAAACATGAAATTAGTAATAGAGAATTGAGCTGCTCAGGGCACCACACACACATCCCTGCCAAAAGCATGCTGGCTTTAAAAGCCTAGCTCATGCTTGCATGGTTATATACTGCTGCGACTGTAACGATGAGAGCTAGTTACAGCAAAGTGGATCACTTAGTGGATCACTAAGCACAGGGGATGCAAGCCCATCATTACGGAACAGAAACCATTTCAACTAAAATGGGATCTTGGGTACACAATTAATTGGATTTAACACCTCGACTGGTGAACATCAGGTCGGTGGTCACAGGTGGATCTCACCCTCACTTTCAGTTCAGAAGTGTCCAGAATCAAGGCATGTTGGAAGGTTATACTAACTTTGAGCGGAAAGTTTGGACTAATAGGCAAATTAGCAGAGTATACCTTTATTTTTATTTAATGTTTTTCCTCCAAACACAGAGAAATTGCAGAAGTGGCATAGGTTTATGGGCGTAACCACTCTCTGAGCGTCACCTTTAATCCTAGTACTCGGAGGGCAGACGCAGGTGTATCTCTGTGAGTGCAAGGCAGCCTAGACTACACAACAAATGCCAGGCCAGCAGAGATATACAGCAAAATCAAAACCAAAAATAAACACAAAAACAAAAAAGAGAGAAGGAAGGAAAGAAAGAAAGAAAGAAAGAAAGAAAATATTAGCAGTGATAAAGGTATCCAGCTGTAGTCACCACCGGCTTGACAAGTGGGCTTGACAAGTGGGCTTGACAAGTGCCATGACACATCCCATCTGCATCAGGAAGGGCGGGGACAACCATTAACACCATTTAGTTAAGACATCAAAGTGGAACAATATGCAAAATCTTAATAAGGAAGAGAAAGTAGTCTTGCCTTTCAGAAGGAACAAAAAGGCAAGGGGTAAAAGAGCTTGTTAGGAGAATCGATAGGGAAATTTTTAAAAAATTTACAGTATTAAAAACATAGACACAAACTGTGTGTAGGAGCTCACACTGCAAACCTACAAGGCAGACAGATACAGGAGGTCCATGGGACATCAAGGCCAGTCTGGTTACACATAAGCCAAGGCTACAGAGTGAGACCTATCTTAAGACAATAGAGGCCGCGAAGGTTTAAAAGGACACCGTAACAGAGGAGAGGTAACCGGGAACCTGCTAGCCCTGAAAGGCTGTTAGAAAGGTGAGCGTCCCGAACACTGGCAGATCCTACGCAGCCAAGGATGTGGACTGACGTGAAGTTTCATCTCCTGTCTGTCACGGGGAGAGTGAGTGGGGACGGTCACTGTGGGAAGCAGCTTGGCAGGCACTTACACTGGCGCTGGCACCACCTTCCCATGGGACCCAGTAATCGCTCCTTTTCATCCTGAACTGAGAACACATCCATAGATGTGTTCATTCAAAGCCCAGACTCATAGAAACCAAGATGTCCTCAACAGGCAAACTGTGGCACACCCCTTTGATGGAATAGTTTAAGTTTCAGAATGTATGTTTGTGTGAGTGTGTGTCTGTGTGTGTGTTTTAGTGTATGTGTGTGAGGAATGTGTATTGAACGTATGTGAGCATGTGTGTGTACTGAGTGTCTGTCTGTGTGAGTATATAAGTGTGTGTTTGTGCAAGTGAGTGTGTGTGTGCGCACATGTGTCTGAGTGCCCGTGGAGGTCAGAGACTGGAGGCTCACACCGGTGTTTCCCACAGTCACTCTGTACCTCACTTTCTGAGATGGTTTCTTGGGAACCTGAAACTGACTGGCTGGCATCAAGCTCTGAGGCCCCAGCGTATCTCCAGCTTCACAGTGCTGGAGGCACAGCGCACACCAGTGCACCCAGCTTTCATGTGGCATGGAGGCCCTCAGGCCTGTTAGTATGAAATGACTGCCGTGCCCAGGGAGGGCAGGCTCAGTCTCCAAAGCCACGCCCTCAGGTGGCATCAGCAGGCCACACATGGCCGGTGCCCCCTGGTTATTACACACTGCCCGGGCAGAGTTCACAGCCTCTGAAGCACTCCCACTACACAGCTTTACTGCCTTGCTTATTCTAAATTCACCAATGCTCACAGTGGGGGAAGGGGGGCTAAGATGACAGCTCCTTTCTAGCCTAAGGTGGTCGTTTAGAAGGGAAGCCAGGAGCTGCGGGATCACACAGCTACCTGACGGCAGAGTCCAGGCAGACTCCTAAACCTCCAGTTTTCCTTCTACGCGCAGTCTGTTACCTGGCACTGGGACAGCAGATAGTTACTAGGGCCCCACAGATTTGTGTATCGAGCTGCTTATTAACAGTTCTATTTTGCTGTCCAAAAGGGTTTCACAAGTGACACACTTATTCTAGAACAGCCAGAGCTACACAGAGAATCCCTGACTCCGAAAAACAAACAAACAAACAAACAAAAAACCCCTCAAACCCAAACCAAAACCAACAAAACCAAACATAAAACCAAACAAAAAGGTGAACTCCAGTATTCAAAGAAAAGAAGTGAACTCTGGGGCTGGGGCTGGGGCGTGGGCTCGGTGGCGCATGTCTGTAATCCCTTACCCTCAGCAGGTAAGGTTACAGAGTATCAAAAGCTCGGGTCATCCTCTGCTACACAGTAAGTTAGAGACCAGTCTGGGCTACAAGAGATTCTGTCTCAGAGTGGGGCTGGGGGTGGGGTGAATTCCTAACCTCCCCTTCTCACAGTTCAACTAACCAATCTCCCTCCCGCAGTAAATGGGAATCGGGACCTGTCCCCAGTGTCTTTACCCAGTGTCTTTTACTTTCAACCCATCCACCTGTAGGTACCTCTTTCAAAGTAAGGCCGCAATCCAACAGGTTCTCTCTCACTCCTTTACTGTGAATCCAAGCCATCAACTTTCCTTTTCTGGACACTGTAGGAGCACCCCAACATTTCCCACTGCAGGAGAACCTCCCATCAGTTCCTACTGCAGGAGCACCCCAACAGTTCCCACTGCAGGAGCACCCCAACAGTTCCCACTACAGGAGCACCCCCCAACAGTTCCCACTGCAGGAGCACCCCAACAGTTCCCACTGCAGGAGTACCCCCAACAGTTCCCACTGCAGGAGCACCCCAACAGTTCCCACTGCAGGAGCACCCCCCAACAGTTCCCACTGTAGGAGCACCCCCCAACAGTTCCCACTGCAGGAATACCCCATCAGTTCCCACTGCAGGAGCACCCCAACAGTTCCCACTGCAGGAGCACCCCCAACAGTTCCCACTGTAGGAGCACCCCCCAACAGTTCCCACTGCAGGAGCACCCCCAACAGTTCCCACTGCAGGAGCACCCCCAACAGTTCCCACTGCAGGAGCACCCCAACAGTTCCCACTGCAGGAGCACCCCAACAGTTCCCACTGCAGGAGCACCCCCCAACAGTTCCCACTGCAGGAGCACCCCAACAGTTCCCACTGCAGGAGCACCCCCATCAGTTCCCACTGCAGGAGCACCCCAACAGTTCCCACTGCAGGAGCACCCCCAACAGTTCCCACTGCAGGAGCACCCCAACAGTTCCCACTGCAGGAGCACCCCAACAGTTCCCACTGCAGGAGCACCCCCCCAACAGTTCCCACTGCAGGAGCACCCCAACAGTTCCCGCTCTTCCCATCACAGCTGAGTCACAACACGGCAGCCAGAGTGACTTTCAGAACAATAGTCAATTCATGCCACATATCTGCCTCGACACCTCTAGCAGCTGGTGGCCTGTGAGACCCAAGAGCCTCCCGATCCACCCCCACCTCAATGACTCCCACTCTTTCGTTGTCAGACTGCCAGCCATGTGGGTCACAGCTGTACTGGCTGGGTCCTCAAGTTTTTGGCCTATTTCTGCGGCAGGCCCTTTGAGCCTGTCTACTGTTACAGAAATAAACTTCCGTAGATACGCACACCAGGCTCATCCCTAACTTCTTTGTTCAAATGTCACCTTTTCAGCAACAAGAAACTCTGACTAAAACAAGAACCCTGGCCACCCTCTCTTCTCTACTTGACAGTTTCAGTTGTCCTAAAAGAGTGCTTTGCACACAGCAGACACTGACCAAGGACTTATAGAATGGAGGGATGGAGGGATGGAAGGATGGACGGATAGAAGGATGGATGGATGGGCGGATGAATGAATGGACACTCGTACCTGCAGGATCTCCCAGTAGGTTGGAAGGAGAAAATCCTTGCTGAGCCTGGCCTCTCTAACCTGGGGAGCAGACGGGTGTACCCTCCCACTGCCTTACCTTTGTCTGGATCCAGTCAGCTATTTCCCACAAGAAACCATCCCTGAGCTGGGGAGCAGGGAGGCACCAGGGCAACAGGCTCTAGTTGCTAGGATAGTGCAAGTCCCAGACCATCGGCGCAGACTTCTGCAGAGTGCAGATTTTTAAATTTAGCCTTCTGATGTTTCACAAACACAAGAGGTCAGATATCGGTTAGGGGGCCAAATAGTCTACTTAGCCTAGGTTAAGTCCCGATTCAGTAATAGAAGCTCATTTGACTGGAGGTGCTTTCTGAGGAACGGGGCTAAACTTTACATTATCATCTATCTAGTCCCCAAACCCCCAACTCTTGATGTAGATTTCTGACACATGGAAAAGCGAACACAGTAGTTAAAACTTTTACAGGCCCAACAATTTCCAGCAGCCAGCTAGTGACCGGCCTCAGCTAAGCAGTGCACATAGCCATTTTCTTCAAAACGAGTCTATAGAAACAATCCCTGGCTGTTCCCACTGGGTCCTAACACTCTCTTAAAATTCATTCTTCTCTTGTGCACACTCCCACCCACAAGCATGCCATGGCATCGCGTGGCCGTCAGAGGACACCTTGGAGTCAGTTCTCTCCTTCTACTGTAAGGGTCCTGGGGATCAAACTTGAGTTATCATGCTCGTTACCAGTTGAGCCATCTTGCCTGGAGTTTATGGTCTCCTCAGCTTGCTTATCCAAAAGCAAACAACCCCCAAAAGCTAGCATTACTATCCATTGCCTCGCAGAACGATGACTAAACAGGCAGCTAAGACCTGTTAGCATGCTTAGAGGGCTCTGTACGAGGAGGAAGCGACCACAGAATGTGTTTTAAAGCTTTCGGGTAACGCAGAATTCAGAGTTCCCTCAGCACAGGAAGCAATGACTGACTACTGACCAGAGATGAGGGGGAGAATTAAGATGTCAGAAGATAAAAGGATTCGGCCTCCGCTCTCAAGGATGTCGCAGGGAGGAAGGAAGTAGACACATAAGACAGAATATGTCCTAAGAAAGATACAAGCAACCAGAGGGGGGCACAATCCTTCTGAAATCCACCCGCAAGATCCTGCCATTTCACCTTCGACCCATTATGGCTGTACAGCCAACACTGGGATTTGGGTGACCTACAGAACAGACGGTCGGTCGGGCACAGTTCTCTGCTACTCACATTCCAGCTTCCAGTGGGAGGGGAGCCACGGGCTTAGAAAACAATAGGGCTAATTCAGTGCCAGGGGAGGGTGACAGCACACTCTATCCTCAGAGGATCTGCAGTGGCTTCAGAAAGGCTGGGAACAAGAGTGTGTTCAGGAGACACAGCCAGATCAGTCCTGAAGGCCTTCCAAGGGCTCTCTCCTTGCTTGGGTCTCAAGCATCTGAATCCACTACATGTTCCCGGAGCATGGTTCTGGGGACAAACCAGAGGTTTGGGGCACCTCTCCTACAGGACTCAAAGTAGGAGTCTCAGAATCCAAAAGCCACGGCTATTGCAAGAGCAGAGCCGGGCGGGAGGCAGAGGTACAACATAGTTTGTCAAGATCCGTGAGGGGAGGACGTTTACTGACAGGAACAAGGAAGGCGGAAGCAGGGGCGCTGTGAGAAAGTGGGGTAACTAAGGGACGGATGGCAATTTCTCTTTGGAACCGAATGCTTGATGTAAAGGAAGCCGGGGTAGTGATGGGGGAGACGTAGGATCTGAGCAGAGGTGTGTGCACAAAGGTGGGATTCCGGAATGGGCCAGGGTGCAGGTGTATGAAGGGTGGGACGACGCTGGGGCAGAACTGACTCATTTCTCAGAAGCCAGGCAAATGACAAGGTCACTACGAGTGCTAATTAGAGGTTTCAGAGAACAGGATGTGGCTGGGGTTGGCAAAAGTTAGGGGAGGAGCTAGACTGCAGGCTGAAAACAGGTTCCCTACAGCATAGGGACACATGGATTCCTCAGGCATATGCACTAGGAATGGATGGAGGGTGATGCCGGGGACATCACTGAGTGACAGCGGAGGGATCCAAGGGCCAAGCCCAGACACAGGAGCTGGGAATACAGCTTAGTGGTACAGTGCTGGTTTAGCAGGACAGCTTGTTAGAGTTAACTGGGTTCAAGAACACTACCCTAAAACATGGCAATCTGAGGACGTGAGAACCAAGGTCTCTCTTATCCTCTCTGAAGCAGGTCATAAGACCCTCATGTGCCCTCCCGTGCCCAGTGGGGGTAAAAAGCATCCTTATTTTAAGGATGCAGGTCACGGGTACGAACCTGAACATTTGGGGCTTGTTATGTCACCCCACCCCCATTTATTGCATTTGCTTGACCTTATTATTTTTCCATTTTCACCAAGCCTAGAATAAAAATGTATGGGTGTAATCTTCAGGTCTTCACCTCCTTAACTGAAGCCTTCTTCCATCGAGTAAGTTAGACTAGATAAACTTGGGTGCTTTTCTCCTGTTAATCTGTCTTTTGTTACAGGAGTCTCAGATAGGAATTTTAAAAAAGGGTATGTATGTCCTTCCCACACAAGGTCCAGGGAGTCTTGGGGCATAAGAGGTCAAGGGTCATAAACAGGATGAGAAAAGTCGCTAAGTCATGGGACAAAGAGGAGAAGAAGCCCTTGAAGATGATTAAATGAGCGAATGTTGAATTTAAGAATTCCTGGAGAGCAAGGAGCAAAGGCCTGAGGAGAATATGGAAAACCAGAAAGTCAGGATATGAGAGACAATGGAGTGGGTGGGTTTTCTGGCATGTCTGGTTCAAATGTATGAATTCCAGGTTCCTTTATTTTAAGCAGCTCTCAGGAAAAGGCAGGGAGGGAGTGGTGACAGAACTGATACCTCAGGCCTGAGAGAGGTTAAGTTAATCTATATAAATAAAGCTTGGCATACAGTAGTTTCTGGGGCAGGGGAATCATTACTAAGGAACTATGAAAGGTCCAAGTGAGAGGTGAGAGGCACTGATCAGAGATAGGGACAGGGATTCCAAGATGGCAGCAGTCATGACTGGTATGGGCCATGTGCTTGTCTGTGGTATCCCCAGCACCTAGTAGTTAGACCTTCACGAAAAGCAACTGGTCTACCATAAAGGTTTCCTGTGGGCCAGCAAGAGTCCTGAACGTTCTGCATGTGTTACCACATTTTTCCAGGGTCAGAGAGGCTTTAAATGCTAGGCCGAAAGTTCCACAGCTGAAGGCCCAAGCTTACGTCAACATCCCAATGGGAAGCTCTGTGCTACACTGCTTTACAAACTGATAAGAGCCCAATCAAGGGGGACGAGTGTAGACAATTAGGTATCGGGTCATGAGAATGAAGAAAAACCATTCAGTAAAACAAGTGCACCCTGGGGGTGAGGTTACAAGGCAGCATACAAAAAAGTTCGCTATTAAAAAAAAAAAAAGTTGGCTATTTTTGTCTTGACTAAGAATCGCAGAACTTTAATAGAAAGAAACATTTGGGAATCGCCAAACTCAATCTCATCACAATTTTGACCAGAAACTCACGTCCACCGTAAGGAAAGGACCCTCTGCCAAGGTTCCCAAAGACCAACATGATAGACTCTGAACTTGAACCACACACTCAATCCAGAATCCTCTGGTGCCTCAACTGATAACTTCATTTCCATTTACTCTTGAGTACTACCACGGTGGCGGTGGGTGGGGCGTAAGTTATGTGTGTGATTGACACTGGAGGCGGGGGGGGGGGGGAGGTCAAAGAGGGATGTCAGTAGGGTGAAGAGATGATCATGGTGTTACGGGGGGGGGGGGGGGCCAAGATCACGAGTTATGTGGATGAGTAGGTGGGAAACAGCCTGAAGTCTGGTTTGCAGTAGCCAGGAGAGGACTAAGGGGTGTCCACAGAGGGTAGTTTAGGGGTCACTAGGGACTACGGGGATCTTGGAAGCTGTGTGATGATTGTATCAGAACTGAGATTGGTGGGTCGAGAAGCAGGGCTGGGGGGTGGGGGTTTAGCACTCAATGAATCGGGGTCACCTGGTGAGGTCTGGGGTCAGGGGATGAGGTGTGTGTATGGGGTCAGGGAGGAGGAGGCGGGCGTGGTCACGGGGTGGGGTTTGGGAGTCCTGAGGGGAGGAGTCTCAGGGCGGAATAGAGGGGCAGGGACCCTGGGTGGGGGTGGGGCTGGGCCGCCGTCCAGGGAGGCCCAGCCGCCAGGCCAGGGACCGAGGAGGGTGGGCAGGACGGGCTCGGGACCTTCCCGGGACCCCGCGTCCGCCCGGCCTCCCGCCTCGGGGCACGGTGGACCCACTCTTCCCGCGGCCACCAACCTGACAGCCCCCGAGGGCGACTCCGCCGACAGACCGCCATGCACCGGGCCCAGCCACCAGCGCCGGCCCCGCAACCCGCCTGCGCCATAGCCCGCCCGCCCGCGCGCGGCTTGCCTCGCGCGATATCCAGGTTCCAGGGCGGCCGCACTTCCCTCTCGCTCCCGGCGCGGCCTCCGCCGGGCCCCGGAACCCGGATGGCCAGCGCGGGGCCACGCTCCAGCCCGCCCCCCTCCGCCGCGGCGGCCGGCTTGCTTATCCCGGTTCCCGGGCCCCGGAGCCCAGGCCGCCGAGTCTCCTCAGGCGAGCCTCGGAGCTCCGCCCCGCTCTTCTCACTGCTGGCCGCCGGGTGACGCGGCCTCGCTAACCCCGGCGCCCGGGGAGGGCGTGATGACGTCACGACGCCGGGTGGAAGCCGCGGTCGCCATAGCAACGGAGAAATCGATCCGCCGCGGACTCCTCCGGAGGAAGCCATTGCAGGTAACTCTAGGTGGTTACTGCCGGGGAATGGTGACCAGGAGCCTCGAGGTGATGGGGCTCCGAGGGACGGTCCTCCCCGCGCCCTGTGCAACGGCGCCCCAAGGGATGGCGCCCCGACTGTCATCTCTGCTGGATGGTCCTCCCCCTGGGATGTCACCTTAGGGACGCTTCTTCCCGCGCTCTGTCATAAGGTGAACCGGGGCTCAGCACCCAGAGGGACTGAGGGATAGAAGGACAGAGGGACAGTCCTCCCTGTGGAGGTCACCCTGAGAGAGATGGTCCTTCTGCAAGGACTGCCTCCATGCACTTTGTAAGAAGATGCGCTAGCCCTTCCTGCGGGACAATGCTCCCTGCGATACCGGCCTTGTCCCCTGTTCTGGGACACAGTGTCCTGGGGAACGTGAGTGTTTATGAGGGATGGTCCTGTCTCTGAGGAAGGGCCCTGACAGGGCTTGCTGAGGAATAATCCTACAGTACTGCCTTCCCTGAGAGATGACATTCTGACCGTCGCACCTCTGAGGGACAGCACACTGATAGTCTTCTCAGGTTCTTGGGCGCTCGCTCATTCCTCCATCAGCCCCCCAACCCAACGGCTCCCCTTGATAGGGTAGCAGTGTGAAGAACGAAACCAAGCACCCCCTTTTCTTCTCCATTTTCCCATAGTTTTGTCTCTTTTTTCTTTTGGAGTCAAACTATGTATCCCAAGGTAGCCTTGATCTGGTGAGCCTCTCGCCTCATCTTCACACCTGGCACCCAACTTTAAAAGTTCTTTTTGTCAGTCTTCTCTCTTCCAAGCAGGGAGGAATTGTGATTTAGGATGTTTTTCGGAAACTTGAGAGAAATTGAGCTTCCAGCTAAAACTAAGCAGATGAAGGGGGAGGAGCCTTGGCACCAGCCTGTTAATCCTGAGGTCTCGCTGTGGTGCTGGAATTTCCACCTGGTACTCTAGTATATACCCAGTAAAAGTCAGCCCTACCGTCCTAGCACAACACGCACAGGACCTTTCGAGGGTTTTGTAGTGTGGATAATAAACACAGCAATATAGCGTGGTTAGAAATACATCAAGAAAGCCAGATCGGTCTCGACGCCCCCCCCCCCCCAAAAAAAGGAAAAAGAAAAGAAAGCAAGCCAGATCCGGTGGTGTATAACTGTAATCCCCGGCACTGGGGAGGTGAAACCAGGAGGGTCAAGAGTTCACCGTCAGGGCTGGCAAGCCTGATAACCTGAGTTCAATCCCTGGAACCTATATGGTGGAAGAAGAGAACCTGTTCCCCCAGTTGTCCTCTGAACTCCAAAGACACATGGTAGCATGTTTGCACACATACACACAGAGAACTTGCTTATGCACACATGCATGCTCACAAATGCACACACACACACACACAAATGCACAAACATACACAATGAAAAAATTCAGGATCACTTTTAGTTTCCTGACGAGTTTAAAAGACTAGAATTCAGAATGAACCTTCAGGTCTGCACAGCTCCACCGCCTTTTATGATACAGGCATACATCTCTCCTTTGCAGGTGGTACCCAGTTCCATTTCCTCGCCACACATTTAACAAAAACCCAGAAACAGTTTGTCTGAAGTAAGAGAGAAAAGTTGCCATCTCACCACGTAGCCTCAGCTGGCCTGCAGCTCAGTCTAAGTCGATTAGGCTAGCCTCAAACTCACAGATTTTCCTGCCTCCCTGTCCCCGAGTTATGGGATCAAAGGTGTGTATCATTATACCCAGCCAAAGCAATGGCTCTAAGACATTTCAGGTCTGAAGAATTGGTGAGGAAGCTATGGTGGAGTAGAATTTTATTCCCTTGATACCCGGAACCAGATTCAAAGCCCCGTGCATGCCAGGCATAGTGCTCCGCCACTGAGCTACACATGAGTAAAGGTCAGAGAGGACACTGTCAGAGGACAGCTCTAGGCTTGGCAGTGCAGTGACCTTGGCTCTGCTTCTGTCTTGCAGTTCTAGAAATGTTACTTTTTATCACACTAAATCCCACTCACAGGAAGTCAGGGTACATACATTAGAATGCTACGGCATCTACACTGCTAGCCACCAGTGGACCAGACCCACCCACTCCCTTGTTGAGACATCTGTTTGGACAGTCAGGTAGAACTACAAAGTCACATGCATGAACTCTGAGCGTGGTGGCTCCTGTGGTCAAGCAAAGACAGCCGCATTGCGCTGCTTGGCACAAAATGGCGGTTCAGGGAGCACGGAGTGGTTCCACCTAACTACATTACAGATGTCAAGGAGAGAGCTCAAGATTCTGGTGGGCCAACCCAAACAACTGCTCAGGCCATTTCCCCCCTCGTTCCTCGAGTCACACTAAAAATGGCTATATATACTGACCTGAGGCTGTTCTGTATACACAGTTGGGAACCACTTGCCACAGCCCATAGCCATCGTGATGACGGTAGTAGCCGACCTAACCTGTGTTTCAGAACGCTGGTGTCCAAGACCATGCCCTACTGAAAAGAACAGCCGGAAGTCATCGTTTGGTTGGTTGGTTTTAGTTTGAAGATGGTTTCTCTGTGCAGCTATCTGGGAACTCAACTCTGTAGACCAGGCTGGCCTAGAACTCAGAGGTCTACCTGTCTCTGGCCCCCAAGCACTGGGACTAAATGGTGCGCCACCACTGCCTTGAGGAATGGGACGTCTAACTGTGAATATGTCTGGGCTGCCCAGCCCCTATAGATCATACTGTGATTAAGAGGAATAATATGGCAAAGATTTATTTTTATTGTTTTTTGGTTTTGATGAGTGTGTGTGTGTGTGTGTGTGTGTGTGTGTGTGTGTGTGTGTGTGTGTCTGTAGAGGCCAGAAGGGGGCATTAGATGCCCTGGACTTGAAATTGTAGGTAATAAAGAGCCCCCTGAAGTGGGTCCTGGGAACTGAACTCAGGTCCTATGGAAGAATAGCAAGTAGTCTTAACTGCTGAGCCATCTCTCCAACCCTAGGAGAACAACACTTTAAATATCCACCCAACCCCCAAGCCCCCTCCTCCTTTTATTTTTTCTTTTCTTTTTTTCTTTCTCTTTCTTTCTTTTTTCTTTTTTTTTTTTTTTTTTGAGACAAGTTTCTATTATATATCCCTGACTTGCCTGAAACTATGTAAATAAGGCTGGTCACAAACTTAAAGAGATCCTCCTGCCTCTGCTTCCTGAATACTGGGATTAAAGACCTTAGCTGCCATACTCAGCAAGGAAGTTTCTGATGTTGCTTTTAAAGATAGTTGGGGACAAGAATTTCCAGATATTAAAATCATGAGGAATAAGGTGAGCTGTGGGAGGAGGAGCCGGTCTTGTCTGGCAGTGAGAAGAAGAGACTTTTGAGTGTTTAAGATTCCCCCTCCCCATTCCCCCCAGCTGTAGGACAAGCCGCTGAGGTAGACGGAAAGATGCATGCTAGACCTTGGAGTTTCATTTAGTATTTTAATAATATAAAAAAAGACAATACAAAATCCAAACATTCCTTTTTACAAGTTCAGATACATATTTTTTCCCCCAAGTGCAAAATACTCTGTGTACCACGTTGCTGCTGTCTGTTGTTGACTGAGATGCTTGCTGTATGGGAGGCAGTGGAAGGCAGATATAAATACAGTATTTTAAGATTTTCTTCTGCATTAAAAAAAAAAAAGAGCCGACCACGGGATAATTATTTTCTGAAAGTTCGACTCACATAGAACAACGTTTTGAGCTTGTCCAAACCGGTACCATGGTTTTGTCTTGGTAAGCTGATCTAGTTCTCAAAGGATTCCTAGTCCGGATAATGGCAGAAAGACAGAGCGTGCCAGCTTTGAGACAGGTCCGACATAAAGGTTCCCTTTGTGGTGTTTGCTTAAGAGAGGAACCAGGCGGGGTGCCGTGCTCTGGTCCCCTGCTTTGACGCCCAGCAGCAAATGCAAACCCTCAAATGTGATAGGGCTTTTTCTTATACACTGAGATGCGGCTTCCTAATCCATTTAAGAGTCACCTCAGACAGGCACATGGAGAGCACTTGGCAGATTCACAAAGACTCCTGGGAGCCAGAACTTGAAGCAATAAGCCTGTCTCCCCCACCTCCACCTCCAACTGGAGACGGGCGTGGTGAGGCGGATGGCAGTCCTTGAAGGATCACGGAAGGCATGGGGTAGGCAGCTAGCGTCCAGGCTCGGGGCGGTTTTCTCCTAACTACCTCAGGCTTGGGGGTCGGCTGACGACACAAATAGAAGCCGAGGCCGAAGAGGCCTCGAGGTGCCTGCTTGGCGTGTGTCACTGGGTGCTTGGAGCACTCGTGGAAGCGGCTTCCCGCGCTGGGACTCCGTTCAGGGCAGGCCTTGCACTACGATGGATGAGGTGCGGTGGTTATGCGACCTCAAGAGCGCCACAGCCCACAGAGAAGCTCTGGGTCAGTCCATGAAGGGTTCCTGTTCACACCATCTTCCCGTCCTCCACTTCCTCCTGGAAACCTCTTTTGTCTAACCTGTGCAGTCCTAGAAAGTCCCTGAGTTCTTAACTCCTCCTTCAGTCCACTCAGCCCCCAGAGCGAGGCGCCTCAGGGCCAGTATCCCCTGAAAGTCCAGTAACAGCTCTGCCTGGATTCCTCACTGCCAACTTGGTTGACAGTGGCAAGTCCTTGCTTGATCTCCTCCACCCTTCTTGACATCAGCTAAGTCTAGTGGCCTGCTCTCTCTGTACGATGGATCTCACGCGCTGCCCCGTCAGCCATAGGCGTGCGTGTATGTGAGACAGGGAAGGGGATGTAGAGAAGCCCTACCCTAAAGGCATACATCGGGAGGCACTCTCACGGTGTCGGTGTGGCTCCCCGGCAGCTGACAAAATGGCGGGGAGAGCGGACTCACCGAGTTATCCGTCGTGTCTCTAGTAGGATGGCCAGAGTCGATTGAGGCCGTTCTGTGGCGCTTCTGGGGAAGCACAGACATGCCCACTAAATGCCCATTCACCCCTTTTGTACAAAACCACTTACTAGCTTTACACTAGCTCTCTGACGCCCACCCCACCCACCCCCACATGTTGGCTAACACGTCCAGGAAGCTAGCTTTGTCTGTCGTTGGCTGGTGTGTGCGGGGGAATCAGACTGTTTGGTAGTTGAATCTCTTGGCAGTCACTTGAGTTGGACCTGAGGAGTCGTTGGTGGCTGTCCAGGACTAAGGCCTTGGGGGAACGAGAAGGAACAATTGAGACTTTACGGGCGGCGACTGGGTGGAGCTTACGCAGAGCCTAGGCCTGGGCCCAGACTCCGTTCTTCCTTTTGAAAACCAGTAGTGGAAACAGGCCTGGCGACGTCAGCTCCAAGAGGCAGGTGGCCAGTGTTGGCACGTGTCTGGCTCTTGTCCCTCACCGGCTTCCTGTGTGGATAACTGTCCAATTCTAGGTAGCTCCAGCCTTCTCTGGGAGCCTTGGGAGCCTGCCCTGGCCATCCGTAGAGTTCGTCCCGATCCATTTTCGTGTCACATCAGGGGAGAGCATGAAGGCAGGGGAAGACAGAGGCTGTCCTCACTCGCAAGATTCCTGGCCAACTCTATCTGCGTCTGTAACCATGAATCCACAGAGACACAAGGCAGGCTGTGTCGGCTCAGTCAGGAAGCCTCTTCCTCCTGCTCCATCAAGTTACCAGAGCTGCACGGCACCTCTGAGGGCTTGGAAGTTCTGGGTGGCCTCAGGTAGGCCTGAGACAGCTGAGACCTCCAGCGCTTAGGGCTCCCGACAGTCAAACTGCTGTTCCCCCACCCCTAACACACCATTCCCTCCTGGGCAGCTATAAATAGGGTTATTCTAAGAGGAAAAAGAAACAAACAAAAAACAACCCCCCTCCCTCTAGACGACACAGACAGACTCAAAATGATTGCACTTGTCAAATGTGGAGAGGGTGGGCAGGCGGCCTGCCAAGGGCACTCACACACTGCTGCTGCCCACAGTCTGAGGCTAGAGGTAGGCAGCCCCAGGCCGGCTGCGGAGTGGGGTCCTCTTTGGTGGAGCCCACAAGCCACCTGGGGCTACTAGGGAAAAACAACCGTGGAGCAAGGTCTAGGCTGGGAGGGTCAACAGCCAGGCTTCTTTAAGGACAGCACTTAGCAGGGGCTTAGACCTCCCCCAGGGAGCCCTTAGGTAGGGGGAGGGCACGGCTGGGCAGGGAGAACTGGCAAGAAAAAGGGTTAGGGTTTGAGGCTGACTTCCACTTGTCCTGCAGGAAGCTCCTTTAAGTGACACATTTTCTTTTCTTTCTGTTTTGGGCAATGTTTTAAAAGCCTGCTTTCTGTCCTGCAGAGCTATCTGTGAGCTGTGTATGTCCGAGGCCCTGCGGGCTGCTCTCCCTTACCAGGCAGGGGTTTGCCAGCCTAGTGGTAAACTTGTAAACCCTATGGAATCAGCCCCAGGCAGATAAGAGCAAGCTCTACAGATGACAAGGCCAACTGTGTGGGCACCCCAGGGCTCAAACTGTGTACCCCAGCAGCCTGGCGTTGGCAGAAAGCTGCTATGTCAAAGGCTTCTTTGGCAGGACTCTGGGCGGTGAAACGTCACTCTGGGGAGCGCGGGGGCCGTGGAGGGGGTGCTTTGGCTCCTGGCTAGCAAGGCTCCACGCTATAACGGTAGAGGAATAGAGGGTGTCTATTCCTTCACCTCTGGGGGGGAACAAAGACAGCACTGAATGACTTTTCCAGGAGAGAGACAGAAAGAAGACAAGGTAACTAGAAAGGCAGAAGGGTGGGGTGCCTGGTGTAGTGATATTTCTCCTCCAAGAGGAGAGGACAGTTTCTTGTCTGAGGTTGGGGTGCCAGCTCTGAGGGCCAGGGAGGCAGGAGCTCTGAAACCTGGGTCTCGGGGCCCACAGGCACTATTTGTAAGGCCTCAGGAAGCTCGAGACTTTGGAGCGCAGTAGCTTGATGAAGGATTTTGGCAGCATCTCCTTGTGTTTCTCTGTGTACTTGAAGTAGTTTTGAGGGTGGGCCAGGACCTCAAAGAAGGCCTTGATAAGCTTCTTGTCCTGCAGAAGACGGCAGGTGGCAGTTGTCAGCGTCAGTGGCATGTGGGGGAGAGGAGAATACTCAGCAGCCCCTCTTCCCCCGGCTAATGGCGGCTCACATTGAGCATGCTCAGAGCTGAGCCCTGGCCTCCCGTCCCTACCATCTGCTTTAGAACCCCGCAGCTCCGTTAGTGACAGGCCTGGAGCCATCCTTGACCCCGTTTGCCAACTGTTGACTCTACCTCCAGTACAAGCCCAGCATCTGACCAGCTTGCCTCCCCCACAGCTGCCACCTGGGGTGAAGCCACTGTCATCTCTCACTTGGGCTATTTCAATAGCCGGCCTATTCCTTTCTTTTGTTTTATATGACACTAGGTCCTCGTACGCACCAGGCTAGTATTCTTTTCTTTCTCCTAGATCTATGTATTTTGTGTGTATTTCACCTGTGTGTATGTATGTGTACCACATGCATCCCCGGTGCTTGGGGAGGTTAGATGTGTGTTAGAGTCCCTGGAACTGGAGTTATGGATGGTTCTGAGCCACTGTGTGGGCGCTGGGAACTGAACCTGGGTCTTCTGCAAGAAGTAAAACTGTTCTTACCTGATGAGCCGATTCTCCAGCCCTCGGCTACAATCGAATTCTATTATATTCTATTATTCTGTATTGGTGATTCTATTATGGAGCTATGCTCCCAACATTCTTGTTACTCGAGAGAGTGTCTCACTAAGTTGCTCAAACTGGCCTTGAACTCGCTTTGTGGCTCCAAACGACCTACAGCATGCCATCCTCCTGCCTTAGCCTTTAGAATCACTCGGATCAGAGGTGTGAGCCACTAGGTCTGGGCTTGATCTCCGTGCTTCTATCCTTGGCCCACCGTAGATCCTCCTCCTCACGACAGCCACAGCAAGGTGCTTAATTAGTCTATGTGTGAAACACATTTTCTCTTCACTGGTGTTCATTTCCTGAGATGAGATCCTGTTATCTCGGGCGGTCCTTGCATTTGAGCCGCCCCCGTAGCTGGGACCACAGGCAGGTGCGATCATGTCTGATGGAAGTTTATTCTTTTTATGATGATGACTGTAATTAGTGCCAGGAGCCACACCCAGGCCCTGTGCCTGACAAACATTTCTCCGCCACTGATTCCACTCCAGCCGTTTCTTTCCTCACTCTCAGTCAGAGGCAGGTCCCTGGTGTGGCATGCTAGCTGCACAACATTTGAGTCTCTCCAGCCCGCCTCTCCACAGTGCCAGGCACTGTGCTTAAAATTCCTCTCTAGGGGCTGCTGAGGCGACCACCAAGCCTGACAACCTCAGTTTAATTCCCATTCCCATGCTGTGGTAGGAAAGAACCACCCCTCGCCCCTCCAGGTTGTCCTCCGACCTCCACATTTACATACGCACACACATGTGCAGCCCCTGTGCCCACAGAGACCCGACCGAACCAGCAATGCATCTCCTGGCTTCTAGGTCGCACGCAAAGAGTTCTAAGACAGTTGGGGCTTCCAGCCTCTTAACTCCACTCTAACCAAGACAACTGTACTATGCCGTCCTTGTTTTGAGACAGAGTCTCACTGTGTGGCCTAGGGCTGGCCTGAAGCTGACCTAGAACTCCCAGAGATCCTCCTGCCACTGTCTCCCAAGTACTGCAATCAAAGGTGCGTGGCACCAGCCCCAGAGTGGTCGCACTACTTTGTGAAATACAGTTGCACAGTGCATTTGATTTGTTGTTTGAGATGGAGTCCTGCGTGTTGCTTGGGCTCTTAACTCTTAGGCTCAAGTGATCCTTCTGCCTCAGCTTCTGAATAGTCGGGGCCATGTGTGCACCACCGCACATTTGATCTGAGACATTGGCCCAGGGGCTGGAGAGATGGCTCAGCGGTTGAGAGCATAGGATGTGAGTTTAGGTCCCAGCACCCATACTGGGCGGCTCACAACTGCCTGCAACCCCATCCCCAGGGGGATCTGACACCTCTGGCCTCCTAGCAATCCCATGCACATATAAATAGCCATAATTAAAAACAGTGAAGTAAAAAAAAAATAGTTGGAAGGGTCTTAGCGTGTGTATCCCTGGCTGTCCTAGAACTCCGCATATGGACCAGACTGACCTTAGACTCGAGACCAGTCACCTATGCCCCGAGTGCCTGGGATCAAAGGGGAGCAACACCATGCCAGGCAAGACTCAAACCGGGTCCACAGACCCAGGGCGGTCTTCCTTCCTCAACGTTAGAGATGTTCCCTTCCCTCTGGGCCTGCAATCCCACCCGGCACTTAGGAGCTGGAAGCAGGGGAACCCGGAGGTCAAGGCCAGCCTGGACTATTAAGACTGCCTCAGAAAAGCAAACGGATGCATCGTTGTAGAGTTTCCCCACTCTGCGTCTCGTGGACAAGGCAGAGGACGTCTCCTGTCCTCCCCCAGTGATGCAGCAAGCTGGCACTGGTTCTGTGAGCTGGGGTCAGAGCCCAGGCCCATCAAGGGGCAAGCTCTTTAACGCAACAGGAAAGCACATACCTCAGAGCCAGGAGCTGGCACTTAGCATTTTGCCTGCACACTGGTGCATGCCCATTTCCATCAGCACCACAGTGCATGTTCACTTGCCTTTAGGATCTCCTGGTGGTTTTCTGAGGCATACAGCCGGCCGTCCCGCACTATGTCTTCCACCAGCTGCTCATAGTCCTCTGGAAAGTCAACAGGGTTGGGGGGTAGGCGGAGGGGGGGGCTGAGGGTGGGCACTCTGCTCTCCCGGTTCCCTCACGGGGCCCGCCCACCTCTCCGTCCTTCCCGCCCTCGCTCACCATCGTAGGTCACATAGGGAATCTGGAAGCCCCGGGCGCTGTTGGCCTCGCTGGTCTTGAAGCTGATCCAGAGCTTCCTGGACCGGGCGGTGAAGGCGATGGGACGCTCGTAGGTCTGGCAGGTCTCGTAAGTGGTGATGGAGGACGGGGAGGCTGGCAAGGCAAGCGTCAAGCGTTGGGTCAGGAGAGCGAGCGGTGGGGCCTGAGGTCCTTCTGACAACACAAGGCGCACCCCCCTTCTTCCACCCTCCCAGCTTATTCTACAGCGCCGACCACTGCACAGCCACGTGCGTTAAGAGTGACATTTCCAGGATGAGGACAGCAGAAAGGCTAGGGTTGGAACTAGTCAGCAGCTGCACTGGCATCCCAGCCCCGGGCGGCCTCTTCACTGCTGCCCACCCAGTCCTGTGCTAGCTTCTGTCCCCCGAGGCGCCTCTCGGATATGCGCTCATGGGTTCCAGGTCCCCTGCCCCGGCTCTCTCTCCTCCCCAGCCGGACCCCAACTGCCCATCCCCGGGCCAGCTCTGCAGGCACTCACAGTTCTTCCTCATGACCAGGACGTCCCCACACTCGTCCTCGGATGGCAGGAAGATCTCGGGGACCACGATGAGGATCTTGCGCTTGGGCGGGGGGTTGATGTTCCAGATGCACTCCACGCCGGCTGGGTAGTTGCCCGGGTAGTTGGGAGACTCGATGTAGCCCGTGAACTCACCTAGCTCCCCGCCACACTGCCGGTCTGCAGCCGCACCCCAGGGGAGAGAGCAGGAGAGAGATGGTCAGTCAGTGGGGAACTGTGCCGAGCAGGCTGAAGAGATGAAGGGGAGGACAGACGTAGATGGTGAACCAGGCTGAGTCACCGTCTGCGCTTCGGGGTGCCGGGTCCACCCTCCTTCCTGCCCTTCCAGGACCTGACAGCTGGCCTTGGGGGGGGGGGACTCCACTGCCTGGCCTGCCACGTACTCTTGCACTGGGCCACACTGGTCGAGCCATCAAAGTCAGTGCTTGTATTTCCGGGGCAGCGGGTGCAGAAGTTCTGACGGAAGTCGGGCTGGTAGGAGCCCACGGCACAGCGGATACAGCGGTGGATGCTGGTGTTGTAGTAGTGACCCGGGGAGCACTGGACTGCAGGCGAGAGGGGAGACGGCAGAAGCTAAGATGGGGGTAGGAAAGCGGGAGCCAGAGTCTAAGGCCAGGGAAGAGAGACTTTCCAGAGTAACCACAGCACCCTCCCCTTCCTGCAGGCCCTCCCTGGGCAGTGCCAGACTGAAACAGGAGCTCACTAGGGGGATGGAAGAGAATGGCCACCCAATCTGCAATGTACCCTGAACACGAAGGGGGGTTAGTTACTTTGTATCCCCAGGTCTGGCTCAAGGGGTGGCATGTATAGTTAGGCACTTGGATCTTCTCTTTCGGGGGGAGGGGGGATGGGGATGGGGCAGGATGGTCATATAACATACGGGCCTACGGAGGGACTTGGAGATCCATGGAGGGCAGCTGAGGACAGGGAAGTCCCTTGGGAAGTAAATAATCTGCTCACCCTTGGTGTCACAGTCCTGGAAGGAGACTGCCCCCTCGTGCTTGGTAGTGAGGCCTCCGCCACAGGGGAAGCACAGGGTCCGCCCTGCTTCAGGCTGATAGGTGCCGCGTGGGCATGGCTGGCAGGGCTTGAACCCATCTCCTGAATGTTGGCCGGGTGGGCACTGACCTGCAATGAAGCAAGGGCCCAACTCTGATGGGGTTGGTCCTGAGCCGCCCCGTGGGGTCACCCGGTCGTCTCAGGGAATGGAGGCATACAGACAGGACGTCAGCTAGGAGACTGGCCTGGAGTCTGGCCCTGCCCTTTGGGAAATCCCATGCCCGTGGGCATCCCAGTGCCCACCCTAGCCCACTCTGTGTTGTTCGTTCCCTTGGCACCTGCACACGTGGTGACGTTGGTGGCTCCAAGAGGCCCGTGGGCATCACTCCCAGGGCAAAGGTCGCAGGAGAGCTGCCCTTCCCTCTCCTGGAAGGTGCCCGCTGGGCATGGCACACACTGCTCCGTCTGGCCGTGGTAATAGGTTCCCTGCGGGCAGCTGACTGAGGGAGAGTCGGCCGCGCTAGCCACCCCCCATCCCCCACCACCCAGGCCTAAGGCTCCCCTTCCCGCTCCTCTGTGCATGCGAGATCTACTAGGGAATGAACAGAATCCTGCTTGGAGAGGTAGGGATGTCAAGTCTGTGTGCAGAACTTCCGGCCCTGCCTGGTGCCCTAGATTTCCTCCTGGGACCAGGGAAAGGAGGCCCGTGGGCAGGAGGGTCTGCACTACCTTGTGTTTTGAGAGCTTCGCCTGAGGCTCTGAGCCAGGGCCAAGTTGGGGCTCCCCCACTCCCCACCCCGCTGCTGCCCTGCAATCTCCCTTACCACACTTGGTGCCTGCTCGGTGCTGCCCGGGTCGGCAGACCTCCACGGGCTCTGCTCGGTCCCCAGCTACCAGGCCTGGCTTGTGGGCTAGCTCATAGTCAAGGCCTGCCAGGCGCAGCAGGAACCGGTCCTGGTTGATGGACTTCCTGAGCATCTTCAGGGACCCTTTCAGCCGTCGTTCCATCCGCTGCCGGAGGCAAGGCAGCCCACAGCCGGCTGGCAAAGGATGGTTGTATGAGTCAGAGAGAGGAGAGAGGGGCCCGAGCAGATGGCAGCGGACAGGGGCGGCCCCGGACTTTGCTGCTTCCCGTTACACGGGCCCAGAGCTCAGGTCTCGTCTCTTTTGGACCCAGGCTACGTGCCCTCCTCTTTGGCCCTCCACCCAACAATGTCCCTAGGCCCACCTGTCGTGTCTTCTGCTCTGACCTCAGCTTCCAACTCCAGGGTGAGCCGGGTAACCTCCTTGCCTGGAGGGGTCCGGGCCCGCCTGCCTTTGCCCTTCCGAGAAGAGTCACATTTAAGGTGGATGAAGGTGACCTGGCAGTCAGAGCAGGAGGCACCACCTGGAAACAGAGGCCGTGTCAACCTCGACCCGTAGGCTCCCCTTGTAGACGGAGTTCTCCCTCCTGCCTCTCCTCTCTCCCTCCACCCCATGCAGCCCTGAGCCCACCTCTGCCCCCAACCTTCTCCTCGGCTAGTTTACTCCATGGGAGGGAAGGATGGGGACTTCCAGGGCCTTAGCCTGCAACAGCTCCCCCATTTCTGTCCACAGCTCAGGGTGCAGGTGAATCACTGACAGAGGTAGGCAGAGGGGCTGCGAGGCGGGGAGTCTGGTGGACGGTGGGAAGACGGTCCAGACCTGGCCCGGGCGTTCTGCTGGCGTCCTCTGCCTTGCCTTTGTTCCGCAGATGCAGGCGACATTTGGCGTCCTTGATCTTGAAGGAGGCCCTCTGCTTGACCGGCAGCACTGCGGCTTCTAGAGGGGTGAGAGGGTCTCAGCAGAGCTCCGGGCCTGGGGATGGCTTGCTGTGGGCGGTGGCTCCAAACCGGGCAATAAGGTTTGGCTAGAGAGCAGGATGGTCAAAGTCGAGGGCAACGCATAGGAGCTAGGCCACAAAGCTAGAGAGTTCCGTAGTAACTAGTAACATAGGCAGGCGGTACGGGATGAGGAGAGCTGCGCTGTGAGGAAGGGGGGCGGGCTTCCAGGCGGTGCTCACCATAGCAGGAGTTGGAGCTGGTGCTGTTCCCAGGGTGGATAGCTCGGGCTGGGGCAGCTTTAGGGCTCGGGGTACCGCAGCTCACTGTGAAACCGTTCTCCGACTCTGAGAGGAGGGGCCTATTACAGCTCTGATCCACCTCTCAACCCCCCCCGCACCCCCCTCCCGTGGTTGGAGGAACCCTGGGGGAACGGGTGCTGCTGAACATCCAGTCCGCCCTCCCTTCTCCCCAAAGCCCCGTCCCTCCCACATACCTGGCAAGAACCGGGCCCGGGAGGGACAGGTCAGGGCACACGTGTCCTTCTTGCCCGAGCGATTGCAGCTCAGCATGGCTTTTGAGGCTCCAAGACTGCTCTGACACTTCACTGGCTCTAGGAAGGGAAGCAAGGTCTGAGGATATGGGCCACGCCTCGTCTACCTGACCCAGACGGTTAATGCGGAAAAAGAGACTATTACACGCCCAAGGAGACTGGGCACATTCTAATCCAGAAATGTCCTGTCTAACCCACCCTCTCCTCCTCACACCTTCTCTTGAAACAGCATTGCCAGGTCTGTCCAGCAGAGGGCGCCACTCACCCGTGCAATCCTTTCCATTCCAGTGAAGGCGGCCCTGGCCTGCCGGGCAGGTACATTGATAGCTGCCTGGGGTGTTGATGCAGCCAAAGCGGCAGCCTCCCCTATTGATGCTGCATTCGTCCACGTCTGTGGGAGGAGTCGGAAATGAGACTGCCAGTTCCTTATAGAGATTGTTGTGTATTTACACATCTGTCAGGCAGGCAGGTCTCACGTTAACATTCTCACAAATCTATTAAAGGGTTCTCTGGGCTGTGAAGAGCTTAAACTTCTCTCCCTTCTCTACATCACCCATCAAAGTCTCTGTTGAGCAGAGGACATCCAACCAGACCAAGGTTTCGGAGCCCTCCTCTCTTGCCTTCTCATTGGGCTAGAGCCTGAGGGTGGGTCTCTGGGAAGAGCGAAGGGAATTCAGGGTAGACTTTGGAGGCAGAGTCTGGCATGGGGGTGTGCTGCCTGCAGTCGCAACCCTTGAGACGGGAAGGCAGGAGGATCAGGGTTCAGGGTCGCCTCTGGCGACACGTGTGTTTGCAGCCACCCTGGGCCATGTGAAACCCTCAAGCGTCTCGTTGCCAGAATACTGTTCTCTGGGACTCTGTCTCCCCACTGGCCTTGGGAAGCTGCCTTCTATTTTATCATGTTGATGTAGACGTGACACGTGCACCCAAGGGATTCTCATTACGGGCCAGCACGGGAACACCCAACATTCAGAGCGTGAAGAGGCAAGGGGCCGGGGTGGCTGGGAAGCAGAAGGGTGTGGCTTACCCCCACAATGAGTGACACCATACAGAAGGTAGCCTCGATGACAGAGACACTGGAAGCTCCCCGGGGTGTTGACACACATGTGGTCACAGGTTCGGTCGAAGGAGCACTCATCTATATCTGGAACAGCAAGGATTCGAACCACTGCGTCTGTCTCGGGGCACCTGACCCATGCTCAGGTGAAGGCTCCGATGCTGAAACACCCTGGACTGACTCCAGAGTTGCGGCCGAACACCGGCAACTCCCTCTGTGTCCTGCGTCTGGGGTTTTGGGCTTTTGTTTGTTGGGGTGTTTTTTTTGTTTTTGTTTTTTGTTTTTTTGAGACAGGGTTTCTCTGTGTAGCCCTGGCCATCTGGAACTCACTCTGCAGACCAGGCTAGCCTCGAACTCACAGAGATTCGCCTGTCTCTGCTTCCCAAGTGCAGGAATTAAAGGTCTACCACCATGGCCCAGCATGGAATTTTTGTCAGGTCTAGAACCCGTGGGCCATGCCATAGCAGCATGTGGAACCTAGGCACAGCAGGCCACACTTGGGAAAATCTGGCTTGTGGTGAAAGCTCTCTCACCCTTGCCAAGCTGTGTGCTTCAGGATGGGCTGGCCTGCAAGAAGGAAGGCCTGCAGTTGTCTGTCTGTGGCATAGCCCTGTCCGTAGAGGCACTCCTGTGTCTACCAGGTTGCTTGGACCTTGACACCCCTGCAGCCCTCCCCCGTGGCCCGCACCCTCTCACCCCTGCAGCCCTCCCCCGTGGCCCGCACCCTCTCACCCCTGCAGCCCTCCCCCGTGGCCCACACCCTCTCACCCCTGCAGCCCTCCCCCGTGGCCCACACCCTCTCAACCCTGCAGCCCTCCCCCATGGCCCGAGCCCTCACCCCTGCAGCCCTCCCCCGTGGCCCGAGCCCTTTCACCCCTGCAGCCCTCCCCCGTGGCCCGCGCCCTCTCACCCTGGCAGCTCCTTTCATTGATGAGAAGCTTGTAGCCCTTCTTGCAGCTGCATTCGAAGCTGCCCACTGTGTTGCGGCAGATGTGGTCACAGCCCCCGTTGTTTAAGCGACACTCGTCTATGTCTGGGGAAGCAGAAAGGATAGAACGAAGGACAATATTGAAGGCTAGGGGCAAAGGAGATGAGATCTCTTCCTCACAGAGACAAGGAGAGTCAAGGAGGGCTCTGGCCTGGTCCTTTTAACTTGGCTGTCACCTTCTGTCTCCATGTCTCCCCTGCTTAGGATATCTGGCCATTAATAACACCATCTCTCTGGAAGCTGAGTCCAAGAACCTCCTAAGCCAATGGGGAGCCACTGTCTAGATTTATGGGAGCAGGTGGCCGTGTGAGCCCTAGGCTGGTCCACATCCCTTCCGCTCCAGCTGACAGCCAGCCCCAAGACTGTAGGGAGGGCTCTCCTTTCCAGTCACAGAGGCTGGGTCGGGAGTGTTGAGCTGGGGGTCCTGGTCATGTCAGGCTGGAGAGCCTGAAGAGACTTGATGTAAAGGGGCAACCTTCAGGGAGGAGGGGCTGGCCGGGAAGGGAGGACTTCTAAGAGAGAGGGAGAAAGGCTGAGGAGATGGAGATGAGGGGCCAGGCGGGGGACTGGACTGGCGCAGTCTGGAGAGGCTCAGAGCCTGGCAGCTTTTTGGTACTAAGAAAGGGGCGGGTGGGCAGCTTCCTTCCTGAGGTCAAGTTCCCCGAGCTGGTGGCAGACAGGACCCAGGCTACTCGCCACTTGGGGGTGTGTGGGGGGAGCAGGGACTTCACTCTCTGCCTACCTGTCAACAGCCCTTCCCAGCAGGAAACCTCTCAACTGCGGCTGGCTGACCTGTCGCCCCAGCCCTCCCCCTTCTGCAGCTGCTGGGCCAAAAGACTCAAAGAAGGAGCTGGCGGCACTACTCAGTCCCCACTCCTCCCGACCAAGAGGACACGGACGGACGTACGGACGTGATGAGTCAGCGTTTGCAAAATGGCCCCCTCCCCTTTCCCTTCTCATCTCCCCCAAACCCCAGCTAACTGGCAGGAGGGAGATGGGATGGGTAGTGCAGTAGTGAGAGCGCGAGCCAAGCAGAAGGTTCCCACAGGGCACACTCTTCTCACTGATAAGAGCTATCCACCTCTGCGGCACACCTATGAGCCAGGTTCAGTGAAGGAAGTCACAGCACGGAGGATGGAACCAGGCCCTGTGTGGGCGCTTCTAACAGAGACCATTCCAGACAGACCCTCTGGGAAGGTCTGAGGGACGCAGGGCTCAGGCATACATACAGAGTCAGGCTTAGCTGTCCCTCCAGGGTTGGGACCCTTCTCCCCAGTACAGGGACGGGTGAGAGTGGGAACAAGGGAGGCCGGTAGCTGGACCCCTGTGCCCTCTGAACTGAGGTGGGGGAGGCCGGCAGGAGACGCCCCTTAGAAGGGTGCTAAAGACATGCGGCCCTAGGAACTCTGGTCTCTGTCCCAACCTCCTCATCGCGTGTCCCGGTTCCCTCTCACCTTTGCAGGTCTTTCTGTCTGGCTGCAGCATGAACCCCACAGGGCAGCTGCAGTGGACGCCGGTCGCTGCGTCGTGGCATTTACTGTCGCAGCCTCCGTTGTTGACAGCACAGGTCTCTGTGGAGGGAGGCGTGGGTGGTAATAGGGTTACTAGCCTAGAAGAACGCCAGGCTCAGGTGTGTGTGTGTGGGGGGGGAGTGATGAGGGAAGGCCTCAGCCGCCTCATGCCTCACTGGGGTCCAGCAGGAGCATTAATCAGCCTCCCCTTCCTCCCGACGCACGCCCACCCCTCACAAGCGCAGGAAGCGCTCGCTCTCGGCCGGCCTCCCTGCCCCCTACTTGATTGAAACAAGGTGGGCAGCAGTGAGGCAGGTACAAGCCAGAGCTGTCAAGTAGGAATGTGCTGGGGGTGGGGCGGGGAGCGGGAGATGAAAGCTACAGAGGGCCTGTCCTAGGCACTGAACGAGCATCCCAAGGCCTGCCAGGGGCAGGAGGGAATGGGTGTGGGGTGTGCGCTCCTGATGGACAGTCTCTTAAAAGGTCTGGTGGGAAGGGTATCTCAAGACCCTGAGGGAGGGGGAGGGCTGTCCATCAGCTCACCCCTGCCCTGACACTGCTGCCCTGGGCCAACCCCGCGTCTATCTACCCGGAAACACACTGGCTTTCTGGTTCTTTGGTTTTGCTGATGAGCTATGTTGTGAATGGGGTGGGGGGTGGGGGGTGGGGAAAGAAGAACCCGGAGAAAGAGAGAAGATGGAAGACATAGAAAGCCCAGACAGAGCCTTGCTCAGTTAGGTCTCTCCTGTCAGCTCGGTCTGCTGAGAGGCCAGAGCAGGAGGAGAACAGACATTAAACAGTTGCTTTGGAGAGCGAGTTCAGGGGAAAGCCATCAGCCCCGGGAGAGCAGAAGCCTGGCGTGGGGAACCTGAGTGCTGCAGCCTGTCCCAGGCACCAAGCCTTCTCCCACTGGCGACAAGAGAGAAGAGCTGTCCTAAGAATGAGGATGTCAAGTCCATCCTCGTCCCCAAAGCAGGCCGTGTGCCAGGGCTCCAAAAGAAGCCCCCACTTCTGCCTGGGGGCCCCTTGGCCTGCCCTGGCCTCATTGTGCCCTCCCTGAGGTCAAGTGCAGACTCCCCCAAGAGTGCTCTAAGTATGGAAAGAGGGCTCCCAAGGCCTGGAGTAGCACAGTGGGGGGACAAGATGCTGTCAATGTGCAGATACTCTGAAGCATCCAGGATGGGTGCGGACAGAACTGGCGTGGTATTCACCCCAGGCTAGACCAAGACGCTGGGCAGAGCTGCCCAGCTCTGCAGGACAGTGGCTGAACGCAGGGAGGAGGGCACAGCTCGCCCTGTCCTTTGTGCCAGACTTGGACCACATGCCAATGCTGTTTTCATGATCACACCCGAGAGGAGAAAGGCTGTCACTCCCCTGCTGCAGAGGAGTGGGCGGAGGGTCAGAAGATGGCTGGCGAGTCACCTAGACCGGCAGGTGAGGACACGGCAGAGCCATGTCTACTGAACCCAAGAAGGGTGACCCACAGAGACCCTGGCATCCAACTCTGATACACCTTATCTCCGTGGCACAGTGAGAAGAGCGGACAAGATGGCACCTGGCTGCAGGGGTCGAGGGGCACGGATGGCTGGGACTGACCGGGGCGATGAGAGGCAGAGGAGGAGGGGGCACAAGAGGGAGGAGAGCCAGCGACCAGGAAGATGACCAGCACGAAGTTCCCAGTCCCACCTGATGGGTCCAGAGCCCGCACTGCCAGGGGAGCCCTGCCGGGCATGCGGTTAGTGGGAGCCCCAGCCGGTTAGCCCTTCCCTAGCAAGCCGGTGAGTGCAAGCGGAGAGCGGACATATTTACCATTAGAAATGGCCTGAGTGGGCCCGAGCTGCTCTGGCCGCCTTTCCCCTGTTTGACATTGTAAAAAAGCCGTTTAGATTCGGGGCAGGCAGGGCCCACCCCGCACCCTTCCACCCCGACAGTCCAAACCACTAGCCCCATGTGGTGATCCCAGGGAATCCCAGGTTAGCCTCATTCCTCAGCCTTGTCCTGCCTGGTACTCTCAAAGAAAGAAATCAAGCCCCCACCAAGGGGCCATGACACAGAGATGCTGGGTCTCCGAGGGAGCCCTGTGGGTCCAGCCCCACACATCGAGCTGGCACGGAACGCCACCTCTCCAACCCTTTCTGTTTTAACTACACGCCCGTCTCCCCACTCCAACCGAATGTCCCCCTAACCCCAGTGACACTTCCTCCTGCCAAGAGAAATGGAGTCCAAGGCAAGTAGGCTCATTTCCCCCGGGGCAGGGGGAGAAGGATGTGGAGGGAGCAGCCTCACGTGCCCTGCCCAGAGGACCCAGTGGGTCCAGGTTAGAGAGGTCGAGCTCGATCATGGGCATTGTCAAAAAGCAGCCATGTCTGAGAACATCGGAACGGAGACCCAAGGAGCCATGCCTCATCCCCCACGGGGCCTCTGTCCTGCCCCATGCATCTTCTCCCTAGGGACCGCATGCAGTTCCTTCTGGAAGAATCTGAGGCTATGTGGGTGTGTCCAAGGGGTGGTGGGAGGTGTGCAAAGCAGAAGAACTAGGCCTGTCAGGAGAATCAGAAAGGAGCTGGGACAGCACAGCCAGAGAAGGCGACGACATGAAGACCTGAGCCCGCCTTAGGGTCTCTGAAGAGTTAGAGAGCACAGCGGACGGAGAGCTTGGCCTCCGGCGCCCTGTGGAGCCGTGTGTACCTGGAGCCCATCTGACCCCCCCGTCCGTCCTGCGGCTGCAGTAAAGAGGACACAGGGCAGGGGACGGACGGATTCTTAACCTGAACCTGCCTCGGGCACTCGGGCTTCACAGAGCCGCTGCGCCCACCGTCCCTTCCTTGGCCTGTGCGGCTCGCCAGACACATGCCTCCATGGGCGCCCACCTGTACCACAGAGCAAGCATGGCCACCTGCCTGGTCCCAGGCCCTGCCTCACGCTGCCCAGCCAGAGCCCTTGCTCTCATTCCGCTCCTCTGAGGAAACTCCCTGTCAGCCCTCCCGCCGCTGAAGAAACAGCAACGGAAGGAATCCAAAGTTAACCTTAAGGACTTAGCTCATCCAGGGTACCTGGAGACTCGGGTCAGGCCTAGGAACTCACTCGGGAAGGGTTTTAGGCTTGGAGGGAGGGAAGGCTGCAGCGGGGGGGGGGGGGCATGGGCACAGTGGACGACTAGTACCTCGGGATGCTGGGTGGGAGGTGGGCCTGGGGATCAGGTGAGGGACAGAGGGACAGCAAGGGTTTGCTGGGGTAAAGAGGAAGGGGGCCCGGAGCCACTCTCCTTGTCCAGCCCAAGGCTAACTGCTCTGGAAACACCGTGTGCCGGCGCCAGTTCTACAGTAGGGACACTGGCGCTAGTCAGCCAGAGCCTGGGTCAACTGCTCAGCTGACCTCCCAGAACTCCTCAAGTCATCAGTCATCGCTTCGGCTTTGGTTGACCGGCACCTCCACTAATGGCTCCTAACCTGGTGATGCTTCGGTGTGGGAGGAAGAGGAGGGTGGGACGCCTGGGGGGCGGGGCAGACAGTCAAGTGTGCCCTTCAGTCAGAGTGGTCCTCCGACCCGTCGTCCTCTTACAGGCCTTCATTCCCACATCAGTGATCCTCTCCAGCACCTCCCGGGGTCTCTCCTCTCCTGCAGTCCCTGGCACCCACCCCAACCCCGTCACAAGTGGCGTGACTTGCTCCCTGGCCTCACCCACCAATGCACGTCTTCCCGTCGGTATGGAGCACAAACTTGACGTGGCAGCCACAGCGAGGACCCTGCTCCGTGTCGTCGCACGTGTGCTGGCAGCCGCCGTTACCATAGTTGCAGGTCACTGCACAGAGGGAGGGGACATGTCAGCCTGCTTGTCCCTCTTGCCACAGGTCTGCAAGGCGGTGGGGGGGGGGGCGGTGGGGCCACCATTTTCCTGACTGTGCCACGCTCCCCAGTCCTCTTCCCTCCCATCCCTGCCTTCTGGCTACCGAGGCGCCACACCCTCCTGTCCCCGACTCCCCTGCCTTCCCGCGTCTCACATTTACAGTCCCGTTGGTTCTTGGTGAGCTCGAAGCCAGGGCGGCATTCACAGGCAATGCCCCCCTTGGGAGTCTCCCGGCAAATGTGGGCACAGCCGTGGTTCTTGTTCATGCAGTTCATTCCTTCTAAAAGGGGAGGAGGAGAGGCTGACGCTCCATCTGCACTGGAAGCCTCAATGTGGTGGGACCAGCTGTGGCTAAGGGCATTCTAAGGATCAGCTGAGACAGCTCCTCAGAGGCTCTGAGGGTCTAGGAAGGACCCAGAAAGGCTAAAAACAGGATCTCTTCCCTCAGAGAGCTCACACCGAGGCTAGAAACCCGGAGACGAAAAACGGCCATCACACTGAGACGGGGGTCTCTCTGTGTAGCCCAGGCTGTCCCAGAACTCACTCTGTAGTCTAGGCTGGCCTCGAACTCACAGACCGGCCTGCCTCTGTCTCCCCCGAGCTGGGATTAAAGGCGTGCGCCACCATACCTGACTAGGCCACAAATTTTATTAAGCTCCTACCACAGGCAGGGCAGCACGCGAGGTGACAGGGACACAACGGCAAATGGGACATAGCTGCTGCTCTTAGAACGTCATGGGCCAATGGGGGAATGAGCCTGGATCCAGGTTGGAAGGGGACGCAGGCGAGGCTGCCCCAGAGATGCAGACGCTCGCAGACAACGCTCGCCGCGCACAGGGATTTGTACGACCTTGCCGCTGGCCCAGAGAATGCCCCAAAGTAGCTTTACTCTGCACCGGGCAGGTCCCGGTTCCATTCCCTAGATCTGTCTCAAATACAGTGTCTAAGCACGAAGCCCTTAGGCTGTGAGTAAGATGAAGGACAGAGCGGAATGGGATAGCGTGCGGGACGGGACAGGGAATGCTGAGGGGAAACTGGGAAGAGGGGGCCCTGGGCTGACCTTCCGGCCGCTGGATACAGGTGTGCTGGTTGTCACTGAGGAAGAAGCCCTCGCGGCAGTGGCACTCGTAGCTGCCCATCATGTTGACACAGCTCTGCTGGCAGCCACCGTTGCCCTCCGCACACTCATCTACGTCTGTGAAGACAGGGGGTTGGTGGGACTGCTGTCGTAGCAGCAGTATAGACAGAGGGCAAACTGAAGAATGCACACCCACGCGTGTGTGCGCGTGAACACACACACACACACCCTTAGCAAGCACTCTGGATCCCTTGTCAGCTAAAACTCCCCTGAGTGTGAAGAGGCACCTTTGTCCAGAGCTCAGATAGGGCGGGTAACATCCAAACCCGGCCATCCGAGGAGAGGACTGGACTGGGTCTGACCTGCGTTCTAATCCCAGGGCCCACATGGCATCCAAGTGCCTGAAACTCCAGTTCCAGGGAACCCGATGTCGTCCTCTGGGGCCTCCACAGACACATGTGGGGCACAGGCACCCATGCGTGCAAACACCTACACACATAAGCCCTAGGCCTCAGGCACAGAGGTCAGGAGGGAAGTCAGAGCGAGAGGAACGGTGACGAAGACAAGGACGGGTACCAGCCCCGCCGAGTGGCAGTAGCTCAGTGCGCTAGGGCTGGTGGCTAGCTCGGATGGGCAGCCAGGAATCAGGGAACCTGGAAGTGGCTCCTTCCTCAGAGAGCGGTATGGAGGGAATGGCCGCCGAACGAGCCACGGGTCCTCGTGGGGCAAGGACCATTTCTGTGGACTGGCCCCAACCTCAGCCGTCCTCCTTCCCCCAGGCCCGGGCGTACTGCCATCTTCCCCAGCTTTTCTCCTATTTTGGTTTAACAAAACACAGCCTGGCAGTGCAGCGTGGAAGGGCGTGGGAGGTGGCCAGGCCACGCCCTGGATGGCAGAGGCAAACAATAGGGTGCCCCGAAGTCACCACCACCAGAGCCAAGCTCACCCCGGGAGTCTCACTTCTGCCATCTGGATTCCATCTCTATCCTGGCCGCTTCCCTCCCATCCTCTACTTCTCCCTGGGGAAACTGAGGCCCGTCCGTAGGTTTCCTTGGAGTTCTCTCAAGGGTTAGAGGGATGGTCAAGGCTATGGACCCTCACCTTAAACTGACCTTTGTAGCTCCGACCCTCCCGGTACCTGTTCTTTCTCTCATCTCTATGGTCAGTTCTTGGTGATAGTCGGGGATTAGGACCCAATGGAGGACCCAAAGAAATAGAGATGGTATTCACGGTCCGGTGGGCACACCTATCCGTACCGAGTACTTCAGATCTTGTCCCTCAATAGTCCCTTGGGTGACAGTGGAGAGAAGGCTCTTCCATAGTAGCAGAGGAGTGAGGGGAAGGGCCTGCTGGGGACCTGGGTGGAAGGTGACTGTGGTGGCCACATGTACAATAAGAGGGCTCCTAGACCATGGAGCATCCAGTCAATCACGTTCTGGCCATCGCCGAACTTTCCTTTGTTGACTCATCTACCAGACGTGTGAGAGGGGACCCCAGTGTCACACCTCAAGCCCTGTTAGAAGCTACAGACTTTCTATGTAGGGGAAACTCTGACGCGGTCAGAGTAACTCTCAAAGATGACCCGCTAAAGCTGAGTTCGGCGGCCCAGGATTCTATCCGAGACAGAGCTCCAGGGACAGGGGCTACCCAGGCCAGACTGAGGCTCCGTCAAACTGGAGAGGACAGGACTGATGACAGAGAGGGAGGCAAGGGACAGAGGCATCCACGGCTCACAGAGCATCGCCAGCTGCATTAGCAACAGTGTTCCTGCCTCAGCAGCTGAGAGAGATTCTTCACTGGCTCAAGCAAAGCCCCACACAGGGTCTGAAGCTAAGTCATCATCCCCATGCACTGTGCTAAATCCAGCGTGCAGGCACGCACGCACACACATACGTACATACGTACACGCACGCACGCACGCATGCGCACTTCTAGCGGTGCCCCACCCCACTCCCACGCCCTCAGCCAGCTGCCTGACTGTTTCATCCTCCCTGGCCAGCCTCAAAGGGGAACCTTGTCCTTGCTCTCTTGAAAGACTGGAGCTCTTTTTGACCACCTCTCTCCCTGCATGGCCGGCCGAGACACGCTGGAAACAGCTCCTTCCCCAGCCAGCCCTCCCTCCTCACCCAGACAGTTGTGTCCGTCGTGAGCCAGGTGGAATCCGTCGTAGCAGGTACACCGGTAATTACCGGGGATGTTGACACAGTCGTGCACGCAGCCCGCGTTGTCCTCCCGTTCACACTCGTCCACGTCTGCGCAGAGAAAAAGAGCACACACCAGAGGACGCTGAAGGTCGCAGGCAAACAGCTATGCTATTTTTACTTTCATGTGTTTGATTACGCCATTCATATAAAGTTCTCGAACATTAATTGTGGTATTGCTGGGGAGGCGTGTCATCCTTGTACCAACACCCTCTTACCCCCCAGATCCCAGGAGACAACTGTAGTTCTATTATGTCAACCAAAAGTAACGTGTACTTTGTCCACTGAAGCCTCAATTGCACTCAGGGTCACACACTGAGAATGCTACACCTAGGCCCCTCCACAGTGTTTCTATAGCAAAAAGATTGACTTGCTTGTGGGCGAATTCCCACTGGGGTTCACGGGTCCTGTCGTTTGCACATGACAGGACAAGTGCAAGCACAGACTCCGGTCTCAGCGATCCTCCGGCCTTGGTTTTGTAACTGAGGTGTGCCAGCCTCAGACAGCTATGCGGCCTCAAGCCTAAGGGATGTCCGCACCAGCACCTTGGCTGTGTGATGCTTTGGTACCCACCCTGTCTGGGAAGAGGCCACCGTCCCCCTTGGCCTGTAGAAGCTGCAGGTCCACGGGAACTGTGGTGCAGCCCCCAGGGCAACAGAGTTCATTCCCACTTTCCTGAAGGTTCCCCTCAAGGCCCCTCCCAGCCTCACCTCTGCAGTGCTTGCCATCCCCCGTGTAGCCCGACTTGCAGATGCACTTGTAGGACCGTGGGGTGTTCTGGCAGATGGCATCGATATGGCAATGGTCCGTACCTTCCACACACTCATCTACATCTGCCAGGGGCAGAGGAGGACTCGTAAGAAGAGGACTGGTGTCTCCAGGGCGAGTTGTGAAGGTGTGTTCCCCAGAGGCAGTGTCCCTGAGGTCCCCTCACAGTCCTCTGAACACTTTAAGAATTCAAATGAACCCTTACTACCTCAGAAATACTCAAACCACGGTGACAGCCCCACCCCTCTCTCTGAAACGCCCCTCTTCAGTTTGAATAGCACACGTGATGTGTCAGACACAGCCCAGTGTGGACTAGTTTATCTTTCTTAGCAGCAGACTTGGAGGGAAAGAGACCGGCACAGAGTCACTGGTGATGAGCCAGTGACCACTGATAATGTTTTTCTAGACCAGGACCCACGTGGTCCAAGTTGGCCTAGAACTCATCCCATAGCTGAGGGCGGTCCTCAAGGCCTGCTCCCCCTGCCTCCGTCTCCCAAATGCTGGGACTACGGGCATGCCCCACCCTGCCCAGCTGCTCTCTAGCAATTAAGGAAGAAAGGGAGACGGGCCTGTCTGGGATCCCCAGCTGCCTCACGGCAGAACACACTAGCCCTGCCCGGCACAGTGCGGCACAGCCGTGATCCCGGCACTCGGGTACAGCCGTGCACATACGAACACATACGAGCAGAACTGGCGTCGAGTGAGTTTGGAAGGTGTGTTCCCCTAAGGCAAAGTCCCCATATGCCCGTGCACACCTGAGGTCCCCTCACCTTTCCTTGAACACCTCAGGAATCCAGACAAACCTGGAGACCAAGGATCAGGAGTTCTAGGTTCGTGAGACCCTGTCTCAAAAACCCAGAAAAGCATGAAGCCAGTTCCTGACTGTTCACCACGGCACCAAGGAGCTTTAGGGGAACAGAGCTCTGCTTGGGGATTTCTCTTGGCCCTGGCTATCAATGGGAGGACCTGACCAGGCCCCTGCCCCTCTCCTCCTCTATGCCCTCGAGTTCTGGATACTTCTGGACTAACACTCATTGTCCCCTCTAGTCAGCGTGACAGACAGAGCCACACTAAAGGAAGAGGTTCCTCCAGGTTGGGGTTGGGAGGGGGGGAGGTGGCTAAGGACCTCCGGTGGGCCAGGTGTGGTGGAGCATCGCTTGGGTAGCAGAGGCAGGAGGATCTCTTGACTTCAAGGCCAGCCTGGACTATCGAGCGAGACTACACTTAGAAACCTTGTCTCGGAAAATACAAAATTTAAAAAAAAAAGGAAAAAGACCTTAAGCAGCTGGGGACCACATCACGGTACCCGTGAAGAAGTGACAAAGACAAGGTCTGACTCGGCAGAAAAGAGTTCCAGTGTGGCCGTTACATTCAGAACCACGCAGGTGACTACCCAGCCAGGATAAATGACAGAAAGCTGGAACTGGCAGGTGCCATAAGGCATTAGGGCTGAGCCTCAACCCGGGGTGCACAGCAGAACCAACTCCCCTAAAGATGCCCAAGGCCCCAAAGACTGGAGTCAACTCATCTGATTCTAATGAGCAGCTGGGGTTGACGAGAGTGTTGAGAACCTTGTCACAGTCTGAGGAGGAAGAGCCCACGTCTCCCTACAAACTGGAAAAAGAGCACATGGGTTTGAAGTCTGCCAGTCAAGGAGCGAGGAGGCTGGCGTGACTCCTGAGCTGCAACATGGGGGTTTGTTACAATGCAGATTCTCAGGCCTCCTGGCTGATCCGGCGAATCCAGCCCCTTAAGGCGCAGCGACTGAGCAGAGAAGTGCGCCGCACACTGGCAACTTCTGCCATGTGTTGATAGGTCTCTCGAGTAGTAGGAGATTGTCTACACTTACTCCCCACCTCAACCATCATGTGCCTGCCAGGCGGTCACCAAGGCAGAGAGAAGACGGAGAGGAGAGAGGCCCCGTAGTCAAGTTCCTAAGCTAGACCTTGTGGGTGGTGAGAGGCTGTTGGGGAATGTTTGACCAACTGATGGAATCAGAAGCAAGAACTGTCCGGTCTCGATAAGGTCACCTGTGGAGACAGTCCCAGGTTCAGATCCATTTTCTAGGGAGGCTTTTTTTTTTAAGTTTTCTTTTTTTAAGTACGTTTTACTATGTAGCACAGGCTGACCTCGGACTCATGATCCCCCTGCTCCAGCATCCCCGGTGTTGGGATGGCAGGTGGGTGCCGCCACACCTGGCTCCTTTCTCATTTTCTGTCCTTAGATTTCCCCCATAGAACGAGGGGTGGTGGCGCCTCCCCAGGAGAGGCCGTCCACTTTGTAATCTGTCTGAACTGCCTGAGGAAGTTCATGGGCAGGAGCTTGGGTGGATGAAGCCAAGGGTTGAGCACCGGAGGATCTAGGTCCCTCTGTCCACTGTGGTGGTAGCCATGAGCCACGTGTGGCCCTTTTCATTTCAAAGGCAGCTCTTCAGTCCCGCTAGCCTTAGGCCAAATACTCGTGGTGGGCTGTGCAAGAGGAAACGTCCCAACGGCACCGACTTCACAACAGAAGAGCTAGCTCTAGGGGTTGTGAATAAGGAACACTTCTGGGGCTGGCCCAGAATTATAGAGACTCCTCCACAAGTCCCTCTCCACAACCATCTCAGCGGCGCCTGTCTCCATGTGCTGGGGCTTGGCTCCTGATGCGTCAGGCTCTTCCCTTTGTCTCCCCTCAAGTGGCCCCCAGGACCAGAGCAGCGGGTGAGGCCAACCACAGCCTGCTGGCTGCTTCAGGCTCTTCCTAGCCTCAGCCATCTCCCTGCTTTCAATGTCTTCTGCTCTGGGGGCTCTGCGAGGTGTCCCACCCTGCTCCTACTCCCTCGGCACCAGCTACTCCCTTGGCACCAGCTACTCCCTCGGTGCCAGCTAACCAGTCCACCACATCCCACATATCACCTTCTTCCGTTTATGTTGCAGGCCCACCCACTTGTGTTTTCCAAGACTGGCTCAGAATTGTCTGCCTTGTCCCCCAGTAAGCCCAGGGGGACTCAGCGTGACCCCCTTTGAGGTCCCTGCCAAGCCACTTAGCTAACACTCTGAAGCTGTCTCATGTAACACGTTCCACTTCTCCCGTGGCTGGCCAACTGCTGAAGAAAGGACCTTCCAACGGTGTGGCTGAAGTTTTCTGGCCCGAGGCACTCATCAGGGAGCCGGGGCCCTAAATCGTCCACTTCCACCTCTGCCTGGTGTTCAAAAGCACACCTGCCAGCCCATCTATACGGGAGGCAGAGACAGGAGAGTCCCCACACTGCAAGCCAGCTCGCCTAGCTTATGGAATGGCGAACAATGACACAGTTCTAAACAAGGCGGAAGGTGAGAGCTAACTCCTGACGTTGTCCTCTGACCTCCACGTGTGTGCCGCGGCAGTGTGTCTGCACGTACACACAGATTTAAGACAGCACAGAGACAGCGCCCTGGGGCCTGATGAATCCAGCATAAGAGACTGCAGACGGTGGATGGTAGGATCATGGGCTCCTCTGTTACCCTCTTGGGCAGGAGCAGGCACGGTTTATTAAATGGATGGGGAAGCACCTAGTGAGGTTATCCTGGGAAGGAAGGAAACAATAGCCAGTGTAAGGACAGGCAGGACCCAAACCTGCCCCATGAAGGTCTTCTAAAAGTACGAGAGAGAGAGAGAGAGAGAGAGAGAGAGAGAGAGAGAGAGAGAGAGAGAGAGATCTCGCCGCCTCATGTCCTCAACTTAAGCAGCCGACCCAGAGCATGAGATGTACTAGAGCTGAATCTGGCTGGAGAGGTGGCTCAGTGATTAAGAGTGCCGACTGCTCTTCCGAAGGTCGTGAGTTCAAATCCCAGCAACCACACGGTGGCTTACAACCATCTGTAATGAGATCTGACGCCCTCTTCTGGTCTGTCTGAAGACAGCTACAGTGTCCTCACATATAATTAATAAATAAATCTTTAAAACAAACAAACAAACAAACAAAAAACCAGCGTACAGATGCTGGGACGGACAGAGGGAGCCGGAGTAGGCAGGGAGTGGGCAGACACACAGGCGAGGAGGAGAGGGCGGGGACAGTGGTGGGCAGGTGTCTTCGCCAGCCTTGGGATTCACTACTCTGGGGCCAAGCAGCTGGTCAGAAACAAAAACAAACATCAGGGGATACAGGTTCCTGCTGTTAACAGCTTCAAACCGCCAGAGGAAAACTCCAAATAAATATAATTAGAAACTTGTTAAAAAAAAAAAGTCCTCTCTGTAAACCTGCCCCCCCCCAGGATCTACCCTTTGAGCATACATCCTTCCACAACCCTCCCCCCACCCCAGAGCCCACATAGCCTGATGCTGTTCCTCACCCAGGGATCTCTTAGGCCCGCTGTCCTACCCTGCACCTCCAGTCTGCTCAGTTCCTGCTAGTCAGTAACCACAAGCAGACAGCCCCAGGCACAAAGCCCTGAAATCCAAAGCCTGCAGCTCTCTGGGACTACGGTTCACCCTAGAAGGAAACCATTGGCAAACCAAGGCCCCCGTAGTGCCCTGTTTGGGGGGGGGTGTCATCGACCCACTTCTGAAAGCAAGTCCTTGATCTGAGGAGGGGAGGGGGTGGGAGACAGAGATCATTTGTGGCCTCCACAGGGTGGGGCACAGAAACACACACATGTACTTCTAGGGTGGCTACCTGCTCACCGGACACAGGACTGTCAGATGCTTGAGAAACTGAGGTGGGGGGCGGGGGAGAAAGGGAAAGTAACAAGTGATTGACCAGGCCTCCAGCAGGCAGAGGAGAGGGCCTGGCCTGTAGGTGAAAATCCAGGCCTCCGGACTACAGCTCACCAATATGAATGAGTTCAGTAAAACTGGCCAAACCCCCGGGGCTTCCAGTCACTAACTGCTCAGCGTTTGTCAAAACTCACCCCTTATCTCCTGCCCGCCTGCCCGCCCGCCCACCTAGCCTCCTGAGTCAGGCCAGAGTGCAGGCTGGTGGGGAAGAGAGAGAGCGGCCAGTCTGACAGACAGAGAGGCAATGTCCCCGTCTTCGCCCAGGTGAGTAGCCCATTCATCCCTTCCAAACATCCTCAGGGCTGACTGTTTCCACCTCTCCCAGAGCCCCAGCAATCCGCTCCTTCCCAGACTCCTGTCTCCCCAGGTCTGGGCCTCCCGTAAGCACTGCCAGCCTGCCTCAGAGCGGCTCCGCAGTTTCCAGCCCTGACAGGAACTCTTTCTTACTGAGTGGTCATGTGCCGGGCCCGGCAGAGGCCAGGGTGGGTTCAAGCTGCTCCAACCTCCGTCTTCTCTTCTCCTCCAGAGGATGTGAAGCCATGCACTCCCCTCCCCCACCCCCAGTTCAAGGCTCTGGATCAAGCCACTCGGGCCCCTCTTGAACGTCTGTCCACTTCCTCACACCCCCCCTCCCCCGGCCCCTATCCCCCGAGTCACCAGAGTGCCACGCACACGTGCCCACACAGAGAGGCACACGCATGCACGCTCACACACCCCAGCAGAGCACACCGCACCTTCCCAGACCCACACTCCATTCACAACAGGTCCTAGCCGCCGCTCACACCTCAAACCGGTTCTCATGGTCTCAAGATTCCAGAAGGTTCCAGAAAGCAGTCTCATCTGAGGGTTGGTTCCTGATGATGACTCTCACCTTGCTTTACCTGTCGTGGTTGTGGCTCCCAGATCTTTTAGTCCCCTCTCTCCATTCCACCCCACAGAGACTCAGGGGAATGAGAGGTGAAGGGGCGGGACGGGGGGGCACAAAATTTATATCCTTCAAGCTCTGGGCTTTCCCCACAGCTAAGACACGTCAGCAAGCCTCGGAGGGAGGTCAAGGGGTTTCTGAAAACTTTCTTAAAATTGGGATAAACTTAAGGAAATAGATAAAACAGGCTCTAAGAGTGGGGTCTGTCTGTCCGTCCGTCCGTCTGCTCTGTCCAGTAGGGCCTCGGTGGGGCGCGAGCAGTAGTGGCCGCCCGAGGAGCCACCCGCACCCACTGACACGGTTACGGTTTTCATTTCATATTTTAGAGGGAGGGGCTAGGAGGAACAGTCCCCTCACTGTGGACGCGGCCACAGGAGGTGAGGGAAGCCGGGAGGAGAGGGAACGGCCACATTAAAGAGGAAGGAGAGAGACACAGACTCCCAGACAGAGACCCAGAGACAGAGAGACACTGTTCAGCGCCAGATGAACGCCCTCAGTCTCGGGGACGGTGTGATTTCTAAATGGGTGACTTTCTCAAAACTCTATCCCTAACAAGGCAAGAAAACTACCAGGTAAAGTAGATGGCCAACCTGGCTGACCCCGGAGCCTGCCTGGGGACAGGACCAGTTCCCCCGGAGGCCCCAAGACCTTTTCATTCAGTTGCAACCTGAGCCCTAAGTGAGGATTAGGTCTTTTTAAGGATAGCTGTCCTGCCAACGCTACCCCACCCCCACCTCCCCCACCCCCACCCCCCCAAAAAAGCAAAGCAAATTAATGCTTTTAAGTTTACAATTACCTTGGTTATCCAGTCTGTCTACTTTAAGACACACAGACAAGCACTTGAAAACCATGTACCCGGCAAGCTCACCCCCGTCCCCAGTCCCACCAGCTGACCCACCCTCTCGTCCACCCGGACAAAACCTTCATAGATGCAGTGGGACAGGGATGTCCCAGTGCTGGTGTCCCCGTCTCCTGGGCCCCTCTCCCTCTCCCTTTTACTCTTAAGCCTGTGTCTTGCTTCTCTATCTCTCCCCCGCCCCATGGCTTTGACCCTCCCAGAGACATAGTTGTTCCAGAGGGTGTAGGAGCTCTTTTTAAGATGCTTGCTGAGGGAGTCTGTAATGTCCAGACCCTCTAGAGTGCCACTGAAAAGCTCCTGGCATCAAAGGTGAACTCCCTAGCCCTGGTGATATAGATGGGAGGTGTGTCCAGGGGGCATGGGGAGGCCTCCCGAACCCCACAGCACTATGGGTAAGCCTGCAAGGCTCAGACCAAATACTTCTCATCTTCCCTGTAACATCTACCTGCAAATTCGAGTCCAAGGAAGGCTCTGTATTCCAGCAAACCTGTTGTTAGGCAACTCTGAAGGACAGGGTTTCACAGATTTCCTGGGTTAATGAGAGGCTCCATTCTAACCCCAGCTAGACTCAGAAATCCTAAAGGGGGCTGGCTAGGGGTACAGTTACTGCAGTCTCATTAGGGCAGGTGTAGCCCATAACTGAGACAAGCAGAGACCTTGAGGGTACCGCCTCTACTCCAGCTGAGTGTCCCCCAGCACCCAGTGAGGTGTCCAATAAAAGAAGGTGCCCTCCAGTACCCAGACTCCTCCTATCCCCAGCAGATGGGCTGGTCTCCAGGCTTGAGAGTTTTGGTTCCCCAACACCTGTCCCATTTAGGGGTCTCCAGCTGTACCTGGAGCCCCTTTAATAGACTGCTTCTCCTCCTACCTCCCCCCACCCCACCCCCCAAGCCCCTGTAGACACTGGCTCCAACTTGAAAGAGGCCCTTATCTTGTCTCTAGATTACTGCACGAAATCTGTTCCTTCCTCAGACTAAACTCCCTAGCTAATTCCATGTTATGAGTAAGTCAGCATGCACTACAAAAGCCAGCTTTGTTTACGAAAACACACAAGCAAATCCACTGTGGGGAGAGGGGCTGTTCCAGGCGGCGGCAGCAGCAGCAGCAGCAGCGGGCTGTCTAGTAGGACGACTACAGAAGCGGCAGTGGGGCTGGAAGGAAGTTAGGGTGGGGTCTGGTACTTGACACCGGGGGTCTCTAGTGTTTGGTTATGTTAATGGACAGGTCGGAGGGAGCAAGGGAAAAGGCAGTGTTTTGGGAGAGGAGGCAGATGCTGGTTTAGCACCTTCTACCAACATGAAAAGCTGCTGGCTTAAGACTCAGGTCCCCCGGACACACTGACCCGACTGACTGACTGACTGACTGACTGACTGCCAGACAACTCCGACTTCCTCAACTCCCAAGTTCAACTTTCCTCCTGGCTCAGACACCCTGGCTGGCTTCAGGAGCCTCTAGCACAATAGGCAGAATCTACCTCCCGGGCAAAATCTTGCTAAGAGGAATTTTCTTTTTTGTCCATATAAATCTCTTTTGGGTGAGGACAGCGTGGGGGGAGGGGTGCAGCAGGTCAATGGGGGGAGGGGAGGCTGTCCCCGGAGAACTGTGGGACACCAGCCTGGTTTCTGCCAGCGCAGCCTTGGGACTGGCTGGGCAGGGAGCTCGGGGTCAGGGACCAGGGCAGGAGGGCCTCCCAGGCTCTCTCTAATTCCTAGAGGGATCTGTCAGGGCTCCCAGCCTGGAATTTTACTTTGTTATTTTAATGCAATTCTGACCTGGATTTAAATGGAATTGGAAACCCCAGGCCTTAATAAATAAATATTATGATAAGAAATGAAAGCCATGCGAGACGAAAGGGATCACCCCCTCCAAAGGCAGAAACGCAACGTTCGTGCCAGAAGGCAGTCACAGACATTTTCTCCTACTGCCCCCTACTATTCCGTGACAGGCAGTCGGTTTCACCGCGAAAGAGTCTGTTTTTCTTTAACATCCTTCGACTTGATAAGACGGTAACTTCGAAATTTCGGCCTGACTCTGCCTCACGCGGGGAGGGGAGGAGGCTACGAAGTGTATGGCATGGTTGAAAACTTCCTTCCCTCAGTCTCAAAACTCCAAAGTGAAGTCCCTGGCAATGTTTGAGAGAAGATTCTCTCTGACCTCGGAGGAAGAAGATGCTAGACGGTGGCAGGGAAGCCGGCAGAAGTGCATGCTCTGCTCCCTTCTGCTGCCCCCCCCCACCTCCCCAGGCGCTATTGCTTGTCGCGTAGCGCCCCGAGGTCTAGCCCTGGTCCAGGAGTCGGGGGCACAGGGCCGGGTCCTGACAGCCACGCACTTCCAGACACCTGCCCTGGTTCCTCCGGCCCCGCCGTCCCGCCGCCCCGCCGCCCCGCAACCCCGCACCGCGCCTCCCTTACCTTGCGCAGCTTTGCCATGCTGGGCGGCGCGCGCGTGGACCAGCAGGACGAGCAGGCAGAGCCCGGGGACGCGCCCCGAGCCCATGGCCTGGAGCTCCGCGCGGCGGGGCCGCGGGGGTGTCGCAGCCCCGGGGAGGGCGCGAGGCGGAGGGGGAGGGGACTGGAGGGCGCCCCGCCGAGGCTCCGGGCTGGGCGTGGGGAGCGCGCGGCGGGGAGCGCGGGCAAGCGCGGGGCGGCGGCCCGAGGGGCGGCCCGGGCTATCGCACCCGACGCTCAGCTTCGCCCGCGGGGAGCTGTAGCCCGAGAGCGAGCGCGCAGAGCCCGAGCTGGGACCTGAGAAAGGGGAGGGGAGACGTAGCGCCTAAACACGCCCTTTCTGCCTCTTTCTTCCTCCCTTGCTTTCTCGTCTCCCGGGCTCCGTCTGTTTTTCTTTGCCTTTCTCCTCCTCCTCCTCCTCTTTCTCCTCCTCTCCTTGCTCCTTTTCGTTTTCTTCCTCCTCCCCTTCCCACTGCCCCTCCTGCTTCTCCTCTCCGTCCTCCTCCTCCTCCACCTCCTTTTTCGTGCCCTTTTTTTTTTCCCCTTTCAAAGGGGGCCTCGGCGTGGCGGCCGCTCCCCCTGCGCGCCCGGGCGCGCGGCCCCCTCCCCAGGCTGCCGGGCCGCTGCCTGCAGGAATTTACAATCCGGCGCTGGGGGAGCGGGCCCGGTCTCCATGGAGACGGCTTCCCCGGGAGCAGGGAGGTCAGGCGCAGACCGCGCACAATCAATGGATCAATGCAAGCCCCCGCTCCGCTCCAGACCAAACAGCACCGGGGCTCCAGCTCGTCCGCTCTCTCCCCGTGGGGAGCTAGCGGGGGAGCCGAGGGTGCGCCCCCCGCGCTCGCACTCCAGGAGGGCCGAGCGGCGAAGGTCTGCACGCGCACCTCGGCGGGAAGACAAAGAGGGCGCGAGGTGTCGGGGAGACTGGAAGGGCTGCACCTCAGAACAGAGATGGGCTCTAACTCCGGACCAAGTAAAGTCCTCCGAACCTTTGGCCCTAAAGTCACTCCCACCCTCTGGACACAATCCTCATACTCAGATGAGTCCCGACTAAAACTGCCCGGCTCCAGGGCAGGCTCTGTGGGTGTTGAAGGTGGCCCGTTGAGACGCCCTGCCCCGTGTGGCTCTAATATGCCCTGCCTAGTGCTCGGCACACCGGCGGAGGCTACCCTACGATCATCTTGGGCACACACAAAGGCTCTGAACAGTCTCTCCAAACCGGCTTCCAGTGCTAAGCTCACTGGCAGCCGAGGATAGGTTTAAAGTAGAGACACTCTGCTGAAGGAACAAGTTCCCGTTCCCCCGGGGCCTGGACACTGTCCCCTTCCCCCATCCCTTCGGTCGCTCTGAGCCAATTGTTCCAGGCCTCAGAGCCCTGCTGCTTCAGAGCCAATTTTGTGCAGAAAAAAACAAAAAAACAAAAAAACAAAACCATCATCCCAGAGTACCCGGGAAAACTGGGCAATGACCAAGGTCTCCCTAAAGATGACTCAGTTCTCAAACCCTTGACATTGGCAGCGGGGTTTCAGCTGGGGTGGGGGGTGGGCTCTGTTAGCAGCCGCCTTCCTACGCTGGGGAAAGAGTTTAGCCCTCCCTTTAGCAGGGATTAAATGGAAGGGTGAGAGAATGAACACAGACAGAGGCTTTGACTTCCCAGTCCCTACTCCCTGAGATGCCTCTTGGCTTCCGAAGGTCCCATCCCGATTGGCCTCAGTTTCCCCAGCTAGAAAACGAGGATGGGTTCATCGGGCCCGAGGATGCAGAGGGGACGCTGCCCTTGGAAAGCTAGGAAGAGGAATCCTCGAGGCCCCTTGTACAATGCGAGAGCTGGCGCGGGGGAGGTGAGCACACAGGTCATGGGAATGGAGTGGAGGGCACAGAAAGGTTGGTCAGATGACCCTCTACACGGTCCCTCCCAGCCCTGTCACTCCTAAGATTCCTTCCTCCCCCATTCCTCTGGTAAACCCCTCCCTCTGGAGCAGCCTTGCCTGCTGCCACCAATTATGTGGAAGCCGGAGAACAAGTTCAAACTTGTCATTCTCTTTGCCCCAAACAAGAGGAGAGAGAGAGAGAAAGAGAGAGAGAGAGAGAGAGAGAGAGAGAGAGAGAGAGAGAGAATGAATTGGGGGTAGCTAGACAGTGTCTGGGGAGAACTGGAGAGAGCCTGGAACCCCCAAGGTGGGGAGGGAAGTTTGTCTCCCGCCCTGCTTATCTTCACCTCTGCCTTCTGGGAATCCTAATTGTGCACCCGCCTGCATCCCGAGGCAGGCCTGGTTTGCAGCCCACTCCTCCCACCCCACAGCTAAGGTGGGCATGGAGGACTCTCCAGGGGCTTGAGAGTTCCTGGGACACCCTGAACATCGCTGTCCTCCTGGAGTTTTGGGTGGGAGGGGCGGTGAGTGACCCCTGACTGCATCCTCTGGAAGCCCTGATGTTTGACTACAGTTCCCTTTTCTTCCCACTTTCCGGGTTTCCCTCTGACCCACCCTCTCGGCTCCTCCACAACCCAGGGAGCTTCTCCCACGCATCTGCTCTCTGCCCACGCCCACCGCAACCCCACCCGCCGGTCACGTGTACTCCTCTGCCCTCCAGATCCTATGCGGGTAGTAGCAGAGGGGTCTAGCCTGGGCACTGTGAGTTGGGGTGTGGCCGCATTGCCCTCTGCTCTGTCGATGACCACAGATTTCTGCAAACTCACACTTAGACAACGACTCCAGACCACTAGGAAGGAGCACTGAGTTGTTTGTAACCTATGACGAAGTGTCCAATGTCCAGTGTCCCCCGGGCTCCTCTCCCCCCCACACTCACTGCTCAGCTGTATTTTTAAAACTTACCTTTAATTAATTTACTTTGTTCACCGCCTCCCACCCCTTGCGGGTTGTTTTGTTTGTTTGTTTGGTTTGGTTTGGTTTGGTTCTTTTGAGATAGTTTCTCAGGTAGCCCAGGTTGGCCTCATCCTTGCTATGTAACCCAGGATGACCTTGAACTCCTAGCCCTCCTGCCTCTACCCCCCCCCCCAAGGGCTGCCATGACGGGTGGCCATCCCTACGCCCATGAAGGCTGCCATCTGCTTTCGAACATCATCTCTCTCCCTTGCTTGGGAGATGTATTTCTTTCACAGACTTCTCTGGTAAGAGAGTCCTCTGGGAGGCGCCTGGCTGATGTCTCCAGGGTCAGATCCTTTTAGGGGCACCCTTGTTAGAACCCAACCACAAGCAGGGACCAAACCTGCTCCGTCACTGTTCTCAGCCTTGGCTCAAAGGTCAAGTCATTCCATGGCGCTAGCCTGACAGGCAATACGGTCCACAGGAGAACAGGTACAAGCCAGAACGGACTGTCCCATCATCAGTGCCGAGAGGCAGGCTTCCATTTTACAGCCAAGGCTAAAACTCAGACCAGGCTCAAACTCAGAGATCCTCCTGCCTCTGCCGTGCTGGGATTATGGGTGCGTCCTGCTGCGACTGGCTCTCTATAGGTTCTGTAGAAGACCTGGGTCCTCGTCACACAGCAAGCCCTTGGCCATCAGAGGTGTCTTACGTAGATGACCTGTGACCAGGTTTATTTTCTCCTCTGACCAGAGACATATCGGCCTCCCAGGGTTCAGAGCGGGAAGCACCTGGCCCATGAAGGCATCCCATAGAGGTCATGGTTACCACCTCCGGCATTCGGGCAGGAACAAAGGGCCCCAGTGTCACATGGGTGAGGAGTCTAGCAGTTCCTGGGACGATCGGCCCGGGGTCAGACTAGGCTTTGATGTTTGGGTACTGGCAAGGTCAACTGGGCTACTGTCTTACCACCCCTAACAGGTTCCTGTCTGTCACACATTTCTACCGAGAAGGTTCCAGAAATTCCACGAATTCCAGGGCACTGCCTTTACCTGTGGCCTTCCACTTTGCAGAGAATGCAGGAGGAGAGCACCTGACCCTCCCGCCATGCCTCCTTGTGCCCCCTACCCCACCTTAGGAAGATGCAGAAGCCAGGGCTCAAATTAGGGCTTCCAGCCACTACTCACCGAGGGCGGCTTACATGCCAACCCTAGTCTACCGCACACTCCAGCCAAGGCCTGTGAGGCAAGAATTTTAATTAATACCTCAGCGCTTTAGACCGGGTGTTGAACTTAGATCCTCCCTCCTCCCCCCCACCCCATGCCAGGCAAGCTCTCGATCACTGAGCTACACTCCGACCCTCTTTTCTTACATTTTGTTTAGAGCTCACGGAAGTTCTCAGGGCTGGCCTTGAACTCACTCTGCAGCCCACGGTAGCTTTAAACATGTGATCTCCCCGCCTCAACAGAGTGGCCAGGGTTTGCAGGCCTGAACTACCATCCCCGGGTGCAGTCCCATCCCTTGATAGGAAAACTGAGGCTCTGGCAGACTAACTTGCCTAAAATGCTACAAAACCAAGGACAAAAAGCCAGGAGAGGGGGTGAAGATATCACCTAGGTCAGCAGATGTGAGAGGTCATGTGATAAACCAAGGTCACCCAGTGTGTATAAAGGCGAAGTCAGAAGCAGAACTCGACTCTCCTTTTATCTTAGATCCCACACTCTTGGCTTCCAGGGTCAAAGCTGTCCATCAGAGGCCTCTCTTGCTTCCCCTCCTCCTAAGGCTTTGACAACCACTGTCCTGTCAGGATCTGTGGGATGCTTGTCTCTTACCCCATGGCACTATCCTATGCTCAACAATGAGAGAATTAGGAACTGGGGTCCCTGGTCTGAGACTCAGTGGTTAGAGCCTTTGCATTCACAAGGGCCCGGCTTCAATCCCCAGCACCTCATACAGAGGCACCACGGCTCACGCCTGTTACCACAGAGACAGGCAGTAAGGGGCTAGGCTAGATGGATCGGATCGTTGGATGGTTAAGGGTGCTGGCTGCCTTTGCAGAGGACCTGAGTTCAGTTCCCAGCACCCACCTGAGGTTTTCTCACAACTGCCTGTAACTTCAGCTCCAAGGGCTTCTGAGGGCACACGCTCAGACCACACACATGCACATGCGCATAATTAAAGATAAAATGATTTTTTTTTTGAGACAGGGTTTCTCTGTGTAGCCCTGGCTGTCCTGGAACTCACTGTGTAGACCAGGCTGGCCTAGAACTCAGAAATCCTCCTGCCTCTGCCTCCCAAATGCTGGGATTAAAGGCATGTGCCACCCCTTGATATTTTTAAAGAAAGAGAGAAGGGAAGGAGGGAACTGAGTTACCACTGGGGTGGGTGAAGAGCTCAGTGAACCCCAAAGTCTGGGGTCTTAGTGGGCAGCCCAGGACACAGTATCCGATGTCCTTGAAGGGCCCAGGAGGACAAGGCCAGAGTCATAGGAGACAGAAACCTGGGAAGGCTTCCTGGAGAAGGTGTCAGCCTACCTTGATGGATTTTAAAAGGACAGACATAAATATGTAAATATAAATATTGTCACAATCAATGGAAGGAAAATAGAAGCTTGTGGCCAAAAAGGAAAGGAGGAAGAGGAGGAGGAAGAAGAGGAGGAGGAGGAAGAAGAGGAGGAGGAGGAGGAAGAGAAGGAGGAGGAGGAGGAGGAAGGGATCTTCATTAGGTGGCAGACAGGTGGCCCTGATCAGAGATGGATCAGGATAGGCAGAACCAGTGTGTCCCAGTCCTAGATTCCAGGATCCACTTGTCCCAGCCCTTAGCCCTTAGAGAGGTCACAAATGGCTCTGCCAGGATGCGGAGAGGAATCAACCTGGTCCCCTCACCCACACCTATCCTAACCTTTCTTCCAGACATTCAGTTCTCAAGTCTCCACACCCCAATGTCTAACCCCCTTCCCTGTCCATCTCCCTGTACGTGATGCTGGCTTCCTCTCCCCAGATATTGGCATGAAGAAATTTCCAATCTCCAATGGCCAGGTATATCTCCAACCACCCTAGAGACAACGCCTGTCCCCCAAGGCAAACTTGTTTCCCAGTCTCTTCCTGCCACCGCTGCCGTGCCCCCATTTCTCCAGTCATCACCCCTCCCTCTGCCTTTGGGTTGGAAGAGAGAGGTCTTTCCTCCTAGCCAATCAATACCATATGCACGGACCTGCTCACCCCATAGATAAGCTTCCACCAAAGCTCCCTCCCCCTCCTAACACAGCATAAGCCTCAGCAAGAACCCACACCAACCTCTCTGGCTCCCAGGCCTCTAGCAGGAGCCTGTGCTCAGTCCTGACTGGGTCACCCCTCGAATGGTTCTGACACTTCTTCTCCCGGAGCCAAGGTCTCCAGGGGCTTCCACATGCATTTTCACATCCTGGGCTGCCTGCCAGGCCTTATCAAAGCTTGACCCGAACTGCGTCATCCCAGGGCCTCTGGTGCAATTTTCTCTCCCATCTTGGAGAGAAAAGATCCTTTCCCTGGATCTTCTCCTGGCAAGTTTCATGTCAGAGGAGTCGCCTGTGTGGAACTTGGATAACTCCCGCCCCCACTCTCTCTCTCTCTCCCTCCCTCCCTTCCTCCCTCCCTGACCTTTCATGATGGAGAGTCATGATAACGAGAGTGGACCATCCATTAGTCAGTCCTGAGCACCTCTCCTTACCTAGGAACTAGATCTAGGCTGCTGGGGTGAGGGGAGCAGAGATGTAACATATGGGAACCCTTTAGCCCCCTCCTAAGCCCCTATCACTAAGTCCCCTGACCTCCTGGCTCCCCCCTCTTCCTGTCCAGTCTGCAGACTGTAGACCCCTTTCTAGGTCTCTCCACTTTTCTTTTTTTCCCTTGAGACAGGGTTTCTCTGTGTAGCCCTGGCTGTCCTGGAATTCACTTTGTAGACCAGGCTGGCCTCGAACTCAGAAATCCGCCTGCCTCCGCCTCCCAAGTGCTGGGATTAAAGGCGTGCGCCACCATCTGTTTGGTTGGTTTTTGTTTTTGTTTCTGTTTTTGAGACAGGGTCTCTTTACACAGCCCTGGTTATCTTGGGATTCACTGTGTGGAGCAGGCTAGCCCTGAAATCACAGGGTCTAGCTGCCTCTCCTGTGCTGGGATTAGAGGTGTGTTCTGTCACATTCCATTCAGCCTTTGAGACTGGAGGCTGGCCTCCGTATGGAGCTGAGGAGAACCTTGGATTTCCTATCCCTCCGCCTCCATCTCCCCCGATGCTGGGGCTCCGGGGGTCCCGCATCACCACACCCGATTTATGAGGCGCTGGAGATGGAATCCAAGGCTTGGTGCACGCCGTGGGAGCGTTCTGCCGACTGAACCACAGGCCCAGGCTTCCGTGGTATTTTTCAAACTGTCAGGATGAACTCAGCCTGGCCCTTACTCCTGTCATCGCCTGTCCCTGCCCTGCCTACTTCCTAAGATCTGAGCTGAGTGACCTCATGACCCCACTCGGTGGTCACGATTGAGTGGAGTCTTTAGTTCTGAGGGCACTGAAGTCTATCCCTTCTCTCTGTCCCGAACCCCTAGTGTCCTGCAGTGTCCCCTAGGAACCATTGCCAGACAGGGTGACTTTCTTTTTTTCTTTCTTTCTTTCTTTCTTTCAGATTTATTTATTTATTTTATGTATGTGAGCACATTGTCTCTCTCTTCAGATACCCCAGAAGAGGGCATCAGTTCCCATGTCAGATGATTGTGAACCACCATGTGGTTGCTGGAAATTGAACTCAGGACCTCTGGAAGAGCTGTCAGTGCTCTTAGCCACTGAGCCATCTCTCCAGCCCCAGGGTGACTTTCTGATGCCTCAGCCTGGTGCGGAGGCTCTCCAGCCATCTCTGAACCTTTCTCTGCTGATATTAGCTGTCACTCTTCTGAACTCACCTCCCTCCTCCCAAGCCACAGCGTACCCAGAGCATAACAAGTTCTCCCGCCAGAGAGCTGACCACTGCTGTCCTTAAAGATCCAACTTCAGAGACATCTAATCTCTGAAGCCATCTTGCTACCCCAGCAGGTTAGAAGTCAGTGACCCTTTGTGCACACACACTCACACACTCACACACACACACACACACACACACACACACACACACACACACCACGAAGCCCTGGTCATGTTGTGCCTGTTGGCCTTCCACGGGTCTGCCTGACCTCTGAGGGCAGAGCATTCTTTGGTCTCCACTGTAGCCCGTGATGCTGAACAGATACTCCACATTGCGTGATCGAAAGGACAAAGAAATGGATAGCTGTGGTGGGGCTTGTCTGTCGTCTAGGCAATGAGTTCAAGGTCATCTTTAGATATCAGGGCAACCTGGGCTACGTGAGACCCTGCATCAAAATTAACCAAAAAAAAAAAAAATCATGAAGGAAAGCTGGGCAGTGGTGGCGCACACCTTTAATCCCAGCACTCAGGAGGCAGAGGCAGGCAGATTTCTGAGTTCGAGGCCAGCCTGGTCTACAGAGTGAGTTCCTGGACAGCCAGGGATATACAAAGAAACCCTGTCTAAAAACAAACAAACAAAAAAAAAACCCAAACAAAACAAAATCATGAAGGAACAAGGGGTGTTCATGGGAACCCTCAGTATAGGAAAAGCAGCCCCCCCCCCCCCGTGGATTCCCTTCCTCTCACCAGCTTGGAGCTGACACAGATCACCTAAGGGGCATAGGGCAGCAGAGCATTCACAGAAAGGAGGAGACCCGTAGCCAAATAAAACCAGGGAGAGAAGCAGGGAGCTTCTTGTATTCCAGAAGACAAAGATGGGAAGCTCGAACCTTCCAAGACAGACATCAGAATGTCCCCAAAGTTTGGAGAACTGGACGATAGCAGCCTGGATTCCATAGTCAGAGGCAGGAGACTGGACAGGAAGAAACCTCATGCCCAAGACCTGGAGTCAGAGAAGACAGAGTGAGCCCCATAGACAGTTCCCAGCTGAGTTATGGGCAGTCGGGGTCTTAAGTGGAGGCCTCTGAGAGTCCCCACTGCTCTGCCAAAGATCTGCATACGGACACTTGAAACACAGTTGCAGACAATCCTTTTATGTGTTTGAGAAAACACCTTATCCAGCCCAGGCTAGCCCCCAACTCTCGCTCTATAGGTAAGGATGACCTTGAACTCCTGATCCTCTCCCCTCTGTCTCCCAAGTTCTGGGATTCGTGGAGCATGCCGCCACACTGGTTTATACAGAACAAGGGTTTCTGTGTATGCCCTGGGGCCTTGTGTGAGCTAAGAGCCTTCTAGCAACCAAACCTCATCTCCATTGGAGTCACTTCTTTGAGATGAGCCGCCTCCTGGGTGTGCCCCTTTGATATACCTCACATATAAATAGCCCCATTCAGAAGGTTACAGGGCAAGGCCTCTGGTCAGTGGTCAGTGTTCCCGTGACGGTCCCACCCTGAGTGGAAGAGGCTGACTGCTCAGACAGAGGTCCTGAGTTCAATTCCCAGAAACCACATGGTGGCTCACAACCATCTGTAATGGGATCTGATGCCCTCTTCTGGTGTGTCTGAAGAGAGCGACAGTGTACTCACATACATCAAATAAATAAACAAGTAAATAAATAAATACATATTTTTTTAAAAAAGAAAGGAAAGATGGAGGGGTAGTGGGGTAGTGGGGTGTTCACGAGCAAAGATAGTGCACAGAGGGCAGCTGGGGAGCTCCCAGTAGCTCGTACTGCCTTCTCACAGGAGAGCCATGAACCAATAGTCCTTCTAGAAGCATCTGAGAAAACCAAGAGGCATTGTTGGCGTGTCTGCTCTGAATGTTGGTATCATTATAAACCTTAAGCCATTTTTTTCCCTATTTTTGGCAAAAGGTCTCCTTATTGACTTAATACTTACTTAATTTATTAATTTATTTTTCCTTGAGACAGGGTCTCTCTATGTAGCCCAGGCTGGCCTCAGCCTCAGCCACACCAGGTTCTGAGATGGCAGGTGTGTACCCCACATCCTGACCCTGTCCTCCAAGCTGACTTGACAGAAATAAAGCAGAGACCTCCTGGGGTCCAACTCTGGTCTAGGAAAATTCAGTCTGCAGGAAGTCACAACGGGCCGGGCCGGGGAGCAAGCTTTTCCGAGTGTCCCTGATCCCAGAGCCCTGCGTTGCCTCAAAATCAGGAGCAAGAGCTCCCAGGTCAGGAGACTTTCAGCCCCGGGTCTAGCACCGCTGAGCTAAGGCGGCAGCGCCTTCGAGGCTGCGATGCCGACCATCACCAGTAGGTGCCGCTGTCCAACATTCCATCCTCCGGCCTCCGGGTGAAGTTTTAAATGAGACCCCGGAAGCCTCCCCCAAGGACCACAGGCCTCAAACACATTTGCAAGTGCGTTTTAAAGACGAATGAGGTATTCTCACATCGGCGGAAGCGAAGATGCACTAATTGTAGGTGTTTTCTTTATAACCACTGCTTGATCTTTAAGCCGACTGTTGCGTGCCAGGGACTTAAAGGATGCCGAGATTCAGAATGACTCCGTGGGTAGGAGAGAGAAACACACATAGGACTAATTAGCATATGGGGCAGGACATGATGGCGTCCATATACGGAAGCGTCAACATAAAACCCTAATGAGATCATGAAGAAGACAGACGGATTGCATCTGGAGGCATGGGACTTTAAGGGGAGACGTTTTAATAACATCTGCCGCCCTCAGAAGCATTCAGGGTTCGCACCTGTGCAGCTCAGGGAGGAGAGGAGAAGGGCAGGTGGCAGGAACCAGGCGAGCAGGGCTTGCGGCAGGAGAATGCCTCCCAGAAATTAATAATGGGATTCGAAAAGACACGTGTGGGGCTGGGGAGGCCCAGTGGTTAGAGCGCTTGCCTGGCGTGCGTGGAGACCCCGGTTTAGTCCCTAGCACTACAGAAAGCCCGCCTGGTGGTGCACTCAGGAGGCGGAGGCAGAAGGGTCAATTCAAGCTCATCTTCGGGTACTTAGTGAGTTTGAGGCAGGCCTGGGGTGTGTTAGACCCTGTCTGGCCCTGTGTCCGTACAGCAGTCAGGCGCAGGGGAGAGAAACTTACTTAAGGGGGTTAAAGGTGCTCTGAGAGACAGGACGGGCCTCAGGGGCACAGTGGGAAGCAGGAGTTGACACTGCTGGATCCAAAGCCATATTTCCCTGCACTCCTCAGGTGGCAGAGGCAGGTGGATCTCCGTGAGTCCAAGGCTAGCCAGGACCAGGCCGTTAGACCCTGTCGCAAACCAAACAACGTCATTATCATTGTGTGGGTCCAGGAGGGTGTGTGCACATGTGCACAGAGGTCAGCCTGCTGGAGGAGGAAACCGGTGAAGGGAGTGCTCTCTCTCCCCCCACCCCCGCACCCCTCAGTATTGAACTCAGGCCCTCAGGTTTCCACGGCAGCTGTCTTTACCTGCTGAGCCCCCGATGACCAGGAAGAAGGTAGAAGGAAGAGAAGAGAGGTAGTTACTGATGGGGACAGAGAGATGGGACACAGGATGGGACACACCGTGCTGGCTTCTCCAGGCCTCCCGTTCCAGGCTTAGGGCAGTGTGTGGTGGGCTTGCCAGCGGTTTCTGCAGGGCCTGTTTGTTCTCTGTCTGACAAGGAGCATGTCTGCGGGAGAAGCCGATACACAGACAATGACAGTGGCCTCCTAGCTGGCCTCTGGCTAGTTGGATTCTGTCACAAGGGTTTGTGGGCCTCTCAGTGTCCCCATGAGAGGCCTCTGTGTGTGCTAAGTCAGCTGTGTCCCTGTCTTACACATTCTGAGGGGGGAGAATTAGCTCCGAGGCTCCTCTCCATGAAGTCAGGATGTCCTGCTGGGCTGGGGAGTCCACGGAGAACCAAAGCTTCCTCGCCCCAAGGGCGGCCCAAGGGCACCCCAAGGGCGGCCCCGGCCTCTGCTTCCACAGCCCTTGGAAGTTAACCTAACACGCACTGTTACCGTTAATGAGACCAAGGGATCCTTCCCATGCTTGGGTGGCGGCGGCTCCTGTTCACGGAAGAACAGATTCCTTGGCACTGGTGGGATGTGGACTCTTCCCTCCTAAGTTTTATGGGCCCATTATCAATATCAGATGCTCCTGGCTAATAGGAAATATCTGGGACACTGGCCTCAAGAGCTTCCATTGGTGGGTGTGTGAGTGGTTGGTGTGTGCACAGTGGGTGTGTGCACTGTGTGTGGATAGTAGGTGTGTGCACAGTGGGTGTGTGGGTGTGTGTGCACAGTGGGTGTGTGCATGTGTGGGTGCACAGTGGGTGTGTGCACAGTAGGTGTGTGCACTGCGCGTGGATGGTGGGTGTGTGCACAGTGGGTGTGCAAATGGTGGGTGTGTACATAGTGGGTATGTACACTGTGGGTATGTGTGCACTGTGTGGATGATGGGTGTGTGCACAGTGGGTGTGCAAATGGTGAATGTGTGCACAGTGGGTGTGCAAATGGTGGGCGTGTACACAGTGGGTATGTACACAGTGGGTGTGTGCACAGTGGGTATATAAATGGTGGGTATATACACAGTGGGTGTGTGGGGCGTGTCAGGTCAGAGAACGGCTTTCAGGAATCAAGCTTAGTGGCAAGTCCAGTCCATTACCCAGTGAGCCAGCACTCTGGAGGCAGAGGCAGGTGGATCTCTGAGTTTGAGACTAGCCTGGTCTACAGAGTGAGTTCCAGGACAGCCAGGGTTACACAAAGAGACCTTGTCTCAAACAAACTAAAAAGGGGTCTTGAAGTTAAGAGAGAAGCTTTCATCTGCTTAGATGTTTCACCCCAACCCTCTCGCTTTTATTTTGACATGGGGTCTTTCATATCCTGAATTTGCTGTTGATAACCTTGATCTCCTGACCCTGCCCCACCCTCACATGTTGTGAGCCAACATGACTGCCTCATTTCAGCTCCTGGCTTCCCCATAGAGGAACCCCGGTTGCTTCCACTTAAGGACTTCACTCCCTTGTTAAAAATGGAAATAAGGTCTGGAGAGATGGCTCAGCGGTGAAGAGCACTGACTGCTCTTCTAAAGATCCCGAGTTCAAATCCCAGCAACTACATGGTGGCTCACAACCATCTGTAACAGGATCTGATGCCCTCTTTTGGGGTGCTGAAGGCAGCTACAGTGTACTCACATATAATAATAAATAAATCTAAAGAAAAATGGAAATATACCAAACAGTGTAAGTCATTTACATGTGTATTTAAGTTGGCACAGCTGTCACATAAGTATTGGAAGCCCCCCACCCCAATCATATACAAACATTTGCCCCTAGTGTCTGTTTTCTCAAGTGACGTTTTCTGTTGTGTTCTGTAAAATTCCATTCCATATTCACCCCTAGTGAAGAGTAAAATTGTGTAATTAGGTACAAAAGGCCACGCCCCTCCCACCCTCACCCTCTTTTTGTCCAACCACACTCCCAAGAAGATACCTTGCTTTCCTTCTTGAAGACATTTCTCCATTCACAGACTTCCCATTGTCAGCATGGCTCTAGGGTGTCCTGAGGGGGGAGGAGGGAGGGGAAGGAGGGAGAGGGAGAGGGAGGAGGGAGGGGAATACCTCAGCTCTAAGTTGGCAGAGAGTGATGGCTCTTGGTGTTCCTGGGACAGTCATAAGCTTGCCGGGAGCACAGGACACAACACTCCCTCAGGACCTGTATCCTCAGCAATTGTTCGACCTGCTGGGAGGTCAGACAGGGATGGTGCTGGGCTGGTGGGAGAGACATCTCCTCAGCTCAGCAGCCCCACCCTCTTTGAGTTGTGGCAGAAACTTCAAAAGGCCTTTGGGGGTTTGGAAGGAAAACTGAAGGTGGCACCTGTCATAATCCTCACATTTGGGAGGCTAGGCTAGCCTTGGCTACGTTGTGTGTTCTGGGACAGCCTTGGCTACATCAGACTGTTTCAAAAACAATAAAGAGGGAGGAGGGAAGGGAGAGAGAGAGGAAGGGGGCAGGCTAGATAGATGGCTCCGTGTTCCCCATAAGAGCATAAGGATCAGAGTTTAATCCCACAGAAGCCATGTTAAAAATAACAACAGCCAGGTGATGGTGGTGCACACCTTTAACCCCAGTCCTCGGGAGGCAAAGGCAGAGTCAGGTGGATCTCTGTGAGTTCAAAGCCAGCCTGGTCTACAGCTCGAGTTCCAGGACAGCCAGGGCTACACAGAGCAACCCTGACACTGTACCTCTGGCCTGCACATGCATGCAACACATACAGTACACTCAGAGAAAGAAAGGCTTCTTGGGAAGGGAGTTGGGATTGTGGCAGTCACCCAAGGGGAAGCAGAGAGCTCAGAGCAGGGAACAGAAGGTTGGAGGTACTTGGAGTGGGGTTCAGGAGGGACAGCGTCGTGGCCACCCAGTACCTGGTCACCACACCTCACTGTCTCTCTGTGCCTTCCGCTGATCACCTTAATCAGTCTGATTATCTAGGACCCATCCAACCAGCTCTGGGACCACAGAGGAAATCAGCATGCCAAGGCCATAGACAAGGAGCCCCGAGGAGGAGCAGGGCCCCCCTCCATCCTGTCTTCCTCTCTCGATGTGTGGCCTTGCCCAAGGCGCAGACCTCTGCGGCCTCCTCTGGAGAACAGTCAGCATACCTGCCCTGTTCCGGGGGAGAAATGAGGTCATGCTTGGGCCACAGTTCTGAGCTCCGGAGACAATGAATGTATTCTTGCAAGCGGTAACAATAATAATAATTAGCAACTGTAACCATCCGGCCTGCAGTGGGGCCTCTTGGTGGGATGACAATGGAAGGTTTGGAGTTGTTTTTTTTTTTTTAATCTCTAGGTGGGGGAGTTTTTTGGCCCCGTATTGATCTCTGGGGTTTGTGCAGTTGATATGTGGGAGGCCTGGAGGCCTGCAGCACCTTTCATCTCTCTTCAGCCCCATTTAATGAATCTCCTCCATGCCTGTGTTTATCCCCAGTGGCCTTCAAGTTCCCTCTTTCTTTCTTCTTTTGTTCTTCTTGTTTTAATTTTTCCAAGATGGGGGTGTCTAGTAGCCCAGGATAGCCTAAAACTCGCTCTGCAGTCAAGGTTGCCCCTGATTTTCCTGACCCTCCTGCCTCCAGCTCCCAGGGCCTGGATAGGTGGACCACCTCCTCCCTGGAGGGGAGGATTCAGGATTTCTCAGACCTCCGCCTGTGGCCCATCCACTCAAAGACACAGCAACTTGACTGCTGGGTATCCTGGACATTTGGGCCTTGGCAACAAACTAGCCTGAAGTCATGGGCCGCTGAGTCCCTTCCACCTACCCCTCTTAGTGGGCTGATTGACAGGCTGAGCTGTGTGTGTGTGTGTGTGTGTGTGTGTGTGTGTGTGTGTGTGGTGTGCGTGAAGTCCCCAGGGGTGATTCCAGTGCAACCAAGCCAGTCCTGCTTGAATGTGGGCCCACTAGGTCTCCGGCCTTCAACCATGGGTCCTGCAGTGACTGTTGTCAGCATGACAAACACAGTGTGGAAGTTTCTTTGACTAAAGCAGATTATCTAGGACCCAAGGGGGAGAGAGAGCAGACTCACTCTCCACCTTGACTCTGCAAACTGACAGAAAGGCTCCTGTGAGGCAGGGATGTGGCTCAGCTGGTCTGGCTGCATGTGTCCCTAGTGGTGTCCCTAGTGGCGTCCCTAGTGGTGTCCCTAGCACCTTGTGAACTTGGGTGATATATCGCCCTGAAATCCTAAGACTAGGCAGTTGAAGCAGGGTGGTCAGGAGAGGGTCAAGGTCCTTCCCAGCCTGTGATTGGAGGTAAATTCAACACTCTGGTCCCTGGGAAGGTCAGGTTCTCCTTCAGCACAGGGTCAGGGTAAGACTGGAACTCAGAAAAGCTGGGGACATTCATGCTGGTTTGAATGAGATGAGGCCCACACGTCTTGGGGGCGAATGAATACTTGGTCCCCAGTTGGCCATCATTGGAAAGAAAGAAGGAAAGAGAGAGAGAGAGAGAGAAAGAGAGAGAGAGAGAGAGAGAGAGAGAGAGAGAGAGAGAGAGAGAGAGAGAGAGAGAAGAATCCTTGGCTTAGATTGGCCATGCCCAGGAATTGAGAACCATTATGTAAAAATTTAGAACAAGAAGCAAAAATCTAGGTGCACAAAAGGGAGATCAAATAATGCGAAACAGCATCGTCCACAATGTAAGAGAAGCTCTCTATGAAGTCTTTGGATGGGAGAGAAAGACAGTCAGGGTTTCCTGAGGAAATGCTTTTCCCTCTTCTGCTTTAATGCTAGAGAAGGTGCTGAAGAGTGTATCAGAGAGCTCAAGGAAGAGGAAGCCATGAGCTGCGGAAACTGGGGACAGTGTATCAGAGAGCTCAAGGAAGAGGAAGCCATGAGCTGCGGAAACTGGGGACAGTGTATCAGAGAGCTCAAGGAAGAGGAAGCCATGAGCTGCGGAAACTGGGGACAGTGTATCAGAGAGCTCAAGGAAGAGGAAGCCATGAGCTGCGGAAACTGGGGACAGTGTAACAGAGAGCTCAAGGAAGAGGAAGCCATGAGCTGCGGAAACTGGGGACAGTGTATCAGAGAGCTCAAGGAAGAGGAAGCCATGAGCTGCGGAAACTGGGGACAGTGTAACAGAGAGCTCAAGGAAGAGGAAGCCATGAGCTGCGGAAACTGGGGACAGAGTATCAGAGAGCTCAAGGAAGAGGAAGCCATGAGCTGCGGAAACTGGGGACAGTGTAACAGAGAGCTCAAGGAAGAGGAAGCCATGAGCTGCGGAAACTCCCGACTGACAAGACACAATGTAAACATTTAAATCAGTTGTATCAACCTCCCTAATGCTGCCACCCTTGAATACAGTCCCTCATGCTGTCGTGACCCCTCCCCCAACCATACGATTATTTTCATTGCTACTGTGTAACTGTAATTTTGCTACTGTTGTCTTTTTTTTTTAAGATTTATTTTATTTATATGAATACACTATAGCTGTGTCCTCAGACACACCAGAAGGGGGTATCCATCCCATTACAGATGGTTGTGAGCCATCATGTGGGTGTTGGGAATTGAACTCAGGACCTCTGAAAGAGCAGTCAGTGCTCTTAACCGCTGAGTCATCTCTCCAGCCCGAGTCCTAATGTAAATATGTGATACACAGGATATCTGATAGGTGACTCCTGTGAAAAGGCCGTTTGACTCCCCAAAGGAGTCACAACCCACAAATTGAGAACTGCTGATTTAAAGGCTGGCTACTTTAGAGCCAGGCTCTCGGGATGACCTCAGTTTCCGGGGCAGCAAGTGGGCGTTTCCTAAGGAAGATTCAGATTGGGGAACCGGGGAATCCAAACAAGCTATGGTTCCCAGCACTCAGGAGGCTGAGGCATGAAAGGCAAATGTCTGAGACCAGCCTGGGTGACCTGTAGAGATGCTGTCACAAAAATAAAAACTAAAAACTAATAAATGTATCTCTGCACATTGCATATATATAGGATTCAAATTTAAGGGCAACCAGGCCCTCTGAGATGGCTCAGTAGTTGTAAACACTGGCCGCTCTCTTCCATGGGACCTGCATTCAAGTCCCAGCACCTATATGGTGTCTTATAACTTCCTGTAACTCTGGTTCCAGGGGGATGCAATGCCCTCTTCTGGCCTCCTTGGACACCAGGTACACAAGTGATGCATATACATATATGCAGGCAAAACATATACATAAAAGAATTATATATATATTTTATTTAAGGGTGACTGAAAGACAATGTGGACTAGAAAATGAGCTTGAGCTGGTCGGTTGGTAAAGCTGACTCAGCACGCACCAACCCTCCGTCCACCCCCAGCACAAACCAAACTTGGTGAGGCATGCCTGCTGCCCCAGGGTTTGGGGAACGGAGGTAGGAAGTTCGAGTTATCCTTGGCTACTGTAGAGAGAATATCTTATGTCTGTACGGGTATAGCACCTCAAAAATAAATCTAATGGCTCATGGCTTAAGCAGGAAGTAGGAGGTGGAACATTCGGGAAGCAGAAGGAATTCTGGGGTAGAACCAGGCTCGGAGATTCGCCCAGGAGGATGTGACAAGACAGACACATGGTGGTGGCACACGCCTTTAATCTCAGCACTTGGGAGGCAGAAGCAGGCAGATTTCTGAGTTCGAGGCCAGCCTGGTCTACAGAGTGAGTTCCAGGACAGTCAGGGCTGTACAGAGAAACCCTGTCTCGGAAAAAAAAAAAAAAAGATGGACACATGGTACCTGAGCACAGGTAACCAGCCATGTGGCAGAATGTAGGTTAAAATAAATGGGTTTAGTAATGATTTAGTCAGAGGAGAACCTAGCTCTATGACTAAAGTATTTATAAATATATTTTGAGTCTGAGTCTTATTTCTGGGAGCATGGAGCTAGGAGGGGAACCAGACTTAATTTCTACAGGATACATATTCAGTTTAGGGCTAGCCTGGGTTACACAATACCCTGTCTCACAACAAAACAAATGGGAAAGAAAATATCAGAGAAAAATGAACCAGTCTCACAAAAAAAGCAGAAAAAGCACAGAAAAGGGGAAATCATGAAATAAGATGACAGGAGGGGGTCTAAAAAATACTGCTAATAATACGTGCTCTCTCTGTCTCCCTGTCTCTCTTTTTCTCACACACACAAATACATAAATGTTATAAAAATTTTAATGAAAAACTATTGATCTCAAGGGACTCTGAGGTAGCTGGGAGAAACTAAAACACCTGCTAGGCTGGGCTCAATTTCTGGACTGCACAGAAAAAGCCTTGGGTATGGTGGTGTTCAACTTTAATCCCAGAAACTTGGGATATAGAAGTAGGTGAATCTCTGGGTTGGAGGCCAGCCTAGTCTACACAGTGAGTCCCAGGACTATCTGCTCTACAGATTGAGTTCCAGGACAGCCTGGGCTACACAGAGAGTCCCTGTCTCAGAAACAGACCGTGATATGCACCTGGAAGCCCAACACCCCTACGGCAAGATGATTTAGAGGCAGAGTTGATAAGCGCACAGGTTCACCAGCCTGGGACTGTGGCATGAGATAGCCCATCTCAGCAGGGTGGCAGGTGAGAACCAACTCCCAAAAGTTGACCTCTGACCTCCACATAACACTATGACGTGCACATACCCACACTTACATCTAGATATCTCTCTCTCTCTCTCTCTCTCTCTCTCTCTCTCTCTCTCTCTCTCTCTCTCTCATGCACACACACTTTTTAATGAAAAAAAAAGTTGACATTAAAATCATGAGATGAATTGAGCATCCATAACCACCTGGAAATGTAAACTCACTTATGGGAAATCTCCGGGACCCCACAGGCTTGTTTATCTCTGGGGGACATGCTTACACAGGGAAGGCTCACTTAAAAATGTCACCTGCAAGGTATTGGGGGGGAGACCATCACCTTAGACTTCTGTCCTAAGAGTGAATCTCAATAAGCTTGCTGCCAAGTGTTCAAATCCCTCCCCGCACAGCCTCACCTCAGCCAGCCCATCCTGCCACTCTCCTGCCCCAGCCCCTGACTCAGACCTTTGCTGCAGAGCCCAGAACCTGTGAGGGACTAAGGCTGGTTCCATAGTTCATGCTCCTTTTAGTAGTTGGGCTGTCGTTGTTGCTGTTTGAGGGTTGTTTGGTTTGGTTTGGTTGTTTTTGAGACAGGGTCTCTCCAGGTAGTCGCAAATAGTCTAGAACTCACTATGTAGAGCAGGCTGGTCTCCAGCTCACAGGGATCCCCCTGCCTCCATCTCTGCCTCTCACAAGCTCGGATTAGAGAAGGTTGCCATCGCACCTACAGAATCTAGATTTGTTTGGCTTTTATTTTAATGTGAATTCCAAGGGTTGAGCGCCTGTGAGCAGGCTGTACTCCAAACTGCTTAGCTTGCCCACAGAGATCTCCCCAGACCCCTGTTCCTGTGACTACAGTTTTCCAGGGTGATGCATGCCCATTTATTTTCATTTTTCTACCTGCTATCTTTGTAAGAGAGTAGTCACAGCTGCGACCTTGTAGCCTGCACAGACCAGGACATTCACTACATGGTGCTTGACAGAAAAATGTCTCCTTGTGGGCAGGAAGTAGAAATACTTTGTGCTTTCTTTCAGGTTTATGTTATGTGCATTTTTTTTGCATGCAGAGATTTGCCTGCACGAATGTCTGTGTACCGTGTGTGCACCTGGTGCCCGCAGAGGTCAGGAGAGGGCATCAGATCCCCTAGAACTGGAGTGACAGACGGTTGTGAGTCTCCTTGTGGATGTTGGGAACCAAACCCAGGTCCTCTGGAAGAGCAGCCAGTGCTCCTAACTGCTGAGCCATCTCTCCAGCCCGGGAGAGACTCATTCTCTGGTCATTCCTCGGGAGCCTCAACAGGAAAGTACCTGTCACCCATTACGTGATGGCTGAAAAGTAAACGGTAAAGAATTGCCTGTTTGAGAAACCACAGGAATGCAGGAATGCTCTCTTGCCTCAAGAACGCTCTGCTGCTGTCCACGTGGTCCCCATGTTAGAGTCTGTCTAGCATGCACCAGCTCCTGGGTTCCATCCCTGGTGTTGTAAAAGTGGTCATGCAGTAAGGTGGAAGGTCAGAAGTTCAAGGCCATCCTCAGCTACATAGTGAGTTTGAGGCTAGCCTGGGCTACAGTAGAATTTATCTTAAAAAGGGGAAGGGATTTCCGCCTGTGAGAAGAAGAAGCACCCTCTCCGACTGAGGTGCTGTGTCTGCTTCCGGGTTCCATGGAATCTAAACTGGCTTTGAAGTCACTGTGTAGACCAGGCTAGTCTCAACCTCCAGAGTGCTTGGATTAAAAGCATGCCACCACCAGGCTGGCGCCCCCTTTTAATTTTACAAATAAGGAAACTGAGGCCCAGAGAGAGGAAGTTGCTCAATCTGCCACAGAGAGAAGATTCAACCTTGAAGAATAGCCTCAGCCAAAGCAGCCAGGGCAGGGTCGGACAGAGGGGGGTCATTTAGGGGCAGGGCCAGCGAGGGTCAGGAGGTGACAGCCTTCTCTGTGCTGTGGGCATGGCCTCGGCTCGTAGTACTGGGCTCTCTGGGATTCAGGGGCTGTCCCAGGCTTGACCATCGAGAACACAGAGTCTCCTGTCCTCTCACCCAGGCCAAGGGCCACCTCTGCTCGCCTGCGGCCGCGCTAAGAGAGACCTCCCATCCCTTGGCTCAGGGAAAGTCCAAGACAATGCATTCAAACCGAAAACATCTCTGTCTTTCTCCCCCAGAACAATGGCTATTAACGAGCGTGTAACTGAACTGAGAGAAGTGAACTCCAGAGACTGAGAGCCTGGAGGTGGGGCCCGTACAGGGGTGCTGAGGAGAGCTTTTCTTTTGTCTTCACCTTCAGTTGCCACAGTCTCCCCAGAGGCATATTCCCAGGAAAACCCGCAGGACCCTACCCCTTACCCTCTCGGAGGACCCAAGCCTGCAGAAGGCTGGCACCCCCACACCAGCCTCACCCTGGACACTTGCCACCCACCGGGAAGTTAGTGCCTTCAATAAGCCAACAATTTAAAACAGCTCCCACAACACCCCCAGCAGGGCAGCCCTCTTCCAAGATGCCCTGGCCATCCTGCTCAGAAGTGAATAAGACCTCAAGGGTGACTTGGAGGCCAGCGACAGATCCCCACTTCCCTTACCATGGGAACCCCACAAGCTTAGTCCCTTTTTTTCTGTTTTTTTTTTTAAGGGGGGGTAGTTGAGACAGCGAGTCCTTGTCGAGAGCAGGAGATGACGCATTTTTCTGCAGCCACAAGCCACTTTTGACGGGTCCGCCCCATTGGGGAGCAACGGAAACCTCTCGTCCCACCCAGCACGGCTTTTGTCTGCAACGCATATTTATCTTATTTGGAAGATTTTTGTGGGTTTTCCCCGTCTTTCTCCAGTGCATACTGCCCTGAGGGGGACCCGGGCCGTGGAGGGGCGAAGGGAAGGGTAAGAGGGGTTCTTAGGGCTCTATGCCTGGTGGTTACAGCACATTTAGGGTGGGGGAGAAATGTTTCCCGCGGCACTCTCCGTGCCCCACAAAGACACTGGAGAGCTGGCCGCACCCCAGGCCTGTCTCTTCTGAGTCTCTCCTCATTACTTGCTCCAATGGTGTCTGTCTTGCTTTGTGATGACTCTCGGGTATTCCAGGCTGGCCTTAAGCTCACTGTGCAGTGGTCGATGCCCTTGAACTTCTGATCCCCCACTTTCTCTGCTTTCCATGAGCCCTGATCCCATTCCCACCTAAATCCTCCCTCCTTTTCAAAGACAGGGTCTCATATAACACAGGCTAGCTCTCTCTGTCTCTATATAGCTGAAGCTGGCCTTGAACTCTTAATCCTTCCGTCTCTGTCTCCTAAGTGCTGAGAACCAGGAAGTAACACCTCCTGCTTATTTTCTCCTAAGAGTTACTTCCAGCCGGGCAGGAGTGGCTGGTGGCCCAAGCCTTTAATCCTAGCACTTGGGAGGCAGAGGCAGGTAGACTTCTGAGTTCAAGGCCAGCCTGGTCTACAGAGTGAGTTCCAGGACAGCCAGGGCTACACAGAGAAACCCTGTTTCAAAAGAAAAAAACAAAAAACCAAAAAGAGTTACTTCCTTTATGTCTGTGTGGAGGTGTGCCTGACTGAATTTATATGTGCCACATAAATGGAGGTGCCCAGCAAGGCCAGGAGAGGGCGCCTGGAGGTGGTAACATGTGCTTGCCACCTGATGCAGGTGTTGGGTGGGAATTGATCCAGGTCCTCTGTAAGAGCAGTAAGCTCCCTTAACCACTGAGCCACGTCTCCAACCCGTCTCCACAAAGCTCTGACCGTGGGAATGTTCTTTCTTGAGCTGAGGCTAAACTAGCTGCTTTCTGCCTTGCCCACATTACTCTCAGCTAGGTTACATCAGAATATTCCAGGGGCTGGAGAGATGGCTCAGTGGTTAAGAGCACTGACTGCTCTTCCAGAGGTCCTGAGTTCAAATCCCAGCAACCACATGGTGGCTCACCACCATCTTGGATCGGATGTCCTCCTCAGGTATGTCTGACAGCTACAGTGTCCTCACATAAATAAAATAAATAATTAAAAATAAAAAAGAATACTTTAGGGGCTGGAGAGATGGCTCAGTGGTTAACATGTCGTATTCTTGCAGAGGACCTGAGTTCAATTCACAGCAACCACATCAGGCAACTTACAACTGCTTATAAGTCCAGCTCCAGGGTGTACCCCTAGCCTCGGGCACATGTACATGCATGTGCATGTAAATAAATAATAAAATAATAATTATTATTTTAAAAAGGATATTCTAGTTTTTCCCCTCACATCTACACAGCTCAGACACTGAGGGCATCTTTTTCTTCTTTGTTTCCTGTCCTCCTCTTCCCTTCTTACCCCCTTTCTCCCCTCTACCCTTTTTAAACAGGGAGATAATCCTTTTAACTCACTAGGTAGCCAGGGCTGATCTTGAACTCACGATTCTCCTGCATCAGTCTCCCAAAGGCTGCGATGGCAGATATGCGCCACCACACATAACTGCAGGCTTCTCTTTCTTAAGTGGTTTTTTTTCTCTTTGTTTTATGTGCATGTGCATCTTGCAAGGCACACTTATCTGCGTACCATGCATGGCAGAAGAGGGCATTGGATACCCTGGAACTGGAGTGACAGATGGTTGTGAGCCACTGTGTGGGTGCTGAGAGTCAAACCCAGGACCTCCGGAAAACCCTCCAGTGTTCCTCCTAGCCACGGAGCCATCTCTCCAGCTCCAGCAGTCCTTTATTTTCTCGGGGGTTCCTATTGTGCTAGTCATTAGTGCCCCGTGTCCTTGGTGACCACAGATTTAGGGTTCCCCTTCCCATGTTGGACCCTTCTCTAAACGCTATCCCAGTATCCACAAAAGTCCACAGCCTCCCCAAGAGGCTCCCCGCTGTGTGGCAGCCCAGACACCGTTAACAAAATTGCTCACTTGACTGATGAGGGGACAGGAGGGAGGAGAAGTGGGTACGGGACTGTGGCTTTGCCTGTTTCTAGTTGAGCCCAGCAGCCCTCTGCCCTATGTGGGAGCTGTGGGGCTTCCCCTGTGGAGGCCTGTCTTGCTCCCCACACACCTCAAAGGTCATCTTCCAACCATGAATGTGCATTTTTAAGATGACTATTCAGAGGACTACCTGATGGATGTTTTAGGCCAGAGAGGGTGACTCACTCTGGCTTCTCAGGCCAGTGAGGTATTTTGGGACAAGAAGCCTTGCAGCGCCCGACTGGCTCCCTGGCCTCTGTGGATAATGGACAGGCTCCAGACCCAAGCATATTTGCCTAAGGCCAGGTAATTCTCAAGGGGCCGTCCCTTCCAGACCTGAAGCGCATCATCAGGTTAGAGAGGAAACAGAGGGCTCCCCTGCCCTGCATGGGTCACAGTCTTTCTTTCTTTAAAAATTTTATTTTTTAAAAAGATTTTTTTTTATGTGTATGAGTATTTGCTTGTATTGTGTGAGTGTGTGTGTGTGTGTGTATGTGTGTATACAATGCCTAAAGAGGCCAGAAGGGGGCATCATAGCCCTTGGAATTGGAGTTATGAATGGTTATGAGCTGTCATATGGGTGCTGGGAACTATACCTGGGTCCTTTGCAAAAGCAGCCAGTGCTCTTAGCCACTCAGCCATCTCTCTAGCCCTTCCTATCTATCTATCTACCTATCTATCTATCTATCCATCCATCCATCCATCCATCCATCCACCCACCCACCCACCCACCCACCCACCCACCCACCCACCCACCTATCTATCTATCTATCTATCTATCTATCTATCTATCTATCTATCCTGTGTGTGTGTGTGTGTTTGTGTTTTTCAGGTGTGTGCACATGACTACAGGTGCCCACAGAGGCCAAAGACATCAGACCCCCTGGAGCTGGTAGTTATAGGCAGATAGGAACCACCCAGTGTTGACACAGGGAATCGAACTTGGCCCTTCTCATGCTCCTAACTGCTCAGTCACCCCTGCTTCTCTGTCACCACCATCTATATCTGTGATGAGTGAGGAGTCCTCGTGAGATCATGACAGAGTCTTTAAAGTGTTCTTGAGCCAGTCCTGAAAAAGCAAAGAGAGAGAGAGAGAGAGAGAGAGAGAGAGAGAGAGAGAGAGAGAGAGAGAGAGAGAGAAAGGCTACCTATGGGTAGCAGAAAGGTGTAATGTTTTCTTTCCTTTTGCAGCCCAGGCTAGCCATCCTCCTGCCTCAGCCTCCTGAGGACTAAGACTGTAGGCCTATCCCTCCTGACTACCCTCAAGGCCTAGTTGTGTGTGAGTTATGTGGTCAGAGTTCTGTATATATGTTTATGGGATGAGCTGATCGGCTCCATTTCATTTTACCCTTGGGGGAGATGTCCCAGGTTCCCTAGATGGAGCTCCATGATAATGGGACGCACAGTGACTTACACACAGCTGATGGAATATGATTTGGTGCATCCATTCCTCCTTGTGGATGTTTCTTTTTAGCAGTGGGATTCGAACCTGGATCTCATGCCTCTTGGGCAATTACTCTACCACTGAAGCACACCTACCAGTCCATGTCCAAATCTATCTATCTATCTATCTATCTATCTATCTATCTATCTATCTATCTATCTATCATCTGTCTGTCCATCCGTCCATCCATCCATCCATCCATCCATCCATCCATCCATCCATCTATCATCTGTCTGTCTGTCCGTCCGTCCGTCCGTCCGTCCGTCCATCCATCTATCCATTCTTCCCTTAGCCCAGGCTGGTAACATCAGAACTGTTCAGGTCAGAGTTCCAGACATATCTGTAGGACAGCCTTGGTTGACCACATTCCCAAAGCTTTCCACTTTCCCCGACCCCTAAGTTTCAGAAACAACCGGTCCAACAGAGGTGTCAGATCAAAGCCAACTGGGCATGAGGACGGTCGGTCTAGCCTTGGGTCCCTGGTGTCGGTGCTCAAAGCTAGGGGTCAGCCTGCTGAGTCCTATAGCCCAGAGTCCAGTTACTCTGCAGTGATGTCACCTAGAGGAGAGAGGAGGTGGCCTCAGAGGTCACTTCCCAGTTTGATTTCTGTTGTTGTGATGGCCACCGTGAGCAAATCAAGGAGTAACGGGGTTATTTGGCTTTTACTTCCGGGTCACAGGTCCACCTCTGAGGGAAGTAGGGGCGGGAGCTGAAGCGGAGGCCATGGAGGAAGGATTGCTCCTAGACTCACTGCCAGGCGTCTTCCTTAGAACCCAGACCCACCTGTCTGGGGACATGGTCGGCCCTCCCTCCTCGATTAGCAATCGAGAAGAGAGCCCCGCCCATAGGCGTCTTCCTCTTCTCAGGTGTGCTAACTGGAAAGCCGAGATGTGCTATCAGAGGCCATATCTGGATTTCTGTTTAAATCGCGCATGGGCACGTGGCAAGCTTGAGCGTGAGGGCGCATGCGCACACGTCTGCTTAGCGGCAGAGGCCATTGTGGGATCCTGGGTGTCCGCCTCTCGCTTCCTGCCTTGATACCTGCAGTCAGGGTCGCTCACTGACCCAGAAGTTCACTTTCTTGCTGGAGCCTTAGAAGCCATCCAGCTTCTCCTGGGACCTGAGCAGAAAGAAGGAAGAGGAGAGACCTGGAAAAGCCAAGGTCAGCCCTCCTGGAGCCCTGTGGTCTTGACCCTGGGCAGCCAGACCACGGAGCCTGCCAGAAGACGGTGACTGCAGCGAATCCAGATACACAACGGGGACAGCCTCTGCGGGTGGAAATGACATTACTTGGCTTTAAATAGCTGTTCTCTGGGACCTGGGAGCCTCAGCAGAGCTAAGAATGCCTGGTTCCTGGGGGCCAGTGTCACTGTTTGCCTAGGTCGGGGAAGAGCTCGGCGGCCTTTCCCTGCCACCCTCCAGCCCTCGCAGCAGGCTCTCCCGTGCCAGCTTTATGACAGGCTGGTTTTATTTCTGGAGATGAGATTCGAGTTGACCGCAGGTGTGTTCTGTTCTTACGGAGCGGTACCTGCTCACTGAGAGATGTGTGTTGTCTCTGTAAGTGAAGGGAGCCAGACAGGGAGAAGGAGAGAACGTGGAGAATTATCCCGACGCGGGTGTGTCGATTGGATGAGCCCCATGTGTGTTTTTGTGGGGTTTTGTTTGGGGTTTTTTAGTTTTTTGAGACAGGATCTCATGTAGCCCAGGCTGGCCTCTTAACTCATCATGTAGTAAAAGTAAACTTAAGGCGAGGATCCTCTGACCTCGACACCCCCCCCCCAACGCTGGGACGACAGTCATGGACCCACCCGCACCCGATTCTGTGTTTTCCTTACCTTTTTTTTTTTTTTAAGTAGCCTTGTTATATTACTTTGGGGAAGGGGCAGGCCATGGTGCACATTTGGAAGACACGGGACAGCTTGTTCTCACCATCCAACAAGGGATCCTGGGATATTGAATTCATGTCCTCGGGTTTGACAGCAGGATGCCTTTACTGACTGACCAGCCAGCTTCACCACACAGGTGAGCCCCAGGGTCAGTGGAAAGTCAGGCAGAAGGGTTCCATATCATTTTTCTATAAAAAGGTATTTTGAGGCTAGCCTGGGCTACATGAGACTGTGCCTAAAGAAAAAACAAACAAACAAACTGATGGCTCACTGGTTAAAAGCACTTGATGCGCTTTCAGAGAATCTGAGTTCTGATCCCTGCGTCCACCTGGGGCAGCTCACTACTGCCTGTAACTCAAGCTCACATATGTACACACATGTTCACACATGCGCACACACACACACACACCAAACTAGCATCCCCTTCATAAATAATAAAATATTCTTCTTGTTTTGAGACAGGGTTTCTTTATGTAAGCCATGTAGTCCTGGCTATCCTAGAACTCACTATGTAGGCCAGGCTAGCCACAAACTCAACAGAGATGTGCCTGGCGCTGTCTCCCAAGTGCTGGGATTAAAGGCACCACCATGCCCAGCATAAATAATAAAATATTTTAAAATATATATCCATATATATATGTATATATATATGTCTTATGATAGATATATAGATACAGATAGAGATATATATCCAGAAAGGGATGAAGAGAAATGGTCTGTGGTTAACAGTGCTTTGATAGCTCCCAGCTGGAGGAAGGACAGCTCGCTCCCTGAACAACTGCTATTCCATCATGAGACTAAGTGGCAGCCACGCCCAACGGTGTCGCCTAGAGAGGAAGAGAGACATCCTGTGGAGGCTTTCATGCAAATCTCAAAGACGGCTTGCCGGCTTGCCGGAGGAGTTCAGGTAGGGCTGCCAGGTCGTGTCGTGGGCACGGCTGAATCGGAGAGAGAGCTCAGGCTCTGGGGCCGGCTGTCTGTCTGTCATTCCTGTGTATTCACGGGTAGACGATCCAAGATGGTGCGGTATTCTCTGTGCAAGCAGGAGGACCTGGGCTCAGATCCCAGTCACGGCTTACAAGCGATTTTGCTAGGCTCCTCCCAGGGACCTAGCAACAGCTTGCATCATCACCTGCTTCCATCGCCAGTGGCCACCAGGCTCGAGCTAGGTGAGGTGTATCAAAAGGACTGCTCGCTACCCTAGCCCCGCCCCTCTCTGCCCCTGCTGCCCCCGTGGCTCGATCTGCTTCTACTGCTTCTCCAGGTCTACATTTCCCTCCCTTCCCCCAAATAAACCTCCTTATACCAGGTCTGTCTTGTGGTGTGACTTCTCAGGGGCACACCTTGGCATGGGCCCGCCAGGTACCCCCTCCCGGCTGCATTCTATTTTATAACTACCCGCGAAAATGCACCCAGTCCTGACTGGTGGGGACAGAGCCAGATGGGTCGCTGGGGTTTATCTGTTAACCAATCAGTGAGTCTTAGACTCTGTGAATGAGTGTTTTTACCCTCCACCATCTGAGAGAAGCCTCTGAGGAATTGCCTAGACCAGGTTGGTACGTAGGGATTGTCGGGATTGTTAAAAGCGAGCCCCAGCCCACTGTGGGCGGCACCATTCTTCAGGCGGGTGGTCCTCGGCTGTATAAAAAGGCTATGCAGGAGCCAGGGAACAAGTCAGAGAGTGGCTACCCTCTGTGGTTTCTGCTTCAGGTCCCTGGCCTGATCGTCCTCATTGGTGGACTGTGACCCGGAAGTGTAAAGTGAAATAAACCCTTTCCTCCCCTAAGATGCTTTAGGTCAGAGGCTTTGATCACAACAGAGATGGAATGGCAGACGCCGTATACTTACTTCTGGTACGCAGGCGTGAGCACACCCAGAGATGCGCATACTCACACCACATACACACACACACACACACACACACACACACACACGCACGCACGCACGCACGCACGCACGCACCAGAAAATAAAAAGAAGTGGTATGTAAACACACAATAAAGGAAACCCTCAAAATTGCTTTTCCCGGGGCTGGAGAGATGGCTCAGCGGTTAAGAGCTCTGACTGTTCTTCCGGAGGTCCTGAGTTCAAGTCCCAGCAACCACATGGTTCACAACTATCTGTAACGAGGTCTGACTCTCTCTTCTGGAGTGCCTGAAGACAGCTACAGTGTACTTACTTATAATAAATAAATAAATCTTAAAAAAAAAATTGCTTTTCCCGGTTTTCTTTCTCAGACATTTTTGTTTTGTTTTCTGAAGGGCCTGGGCGAAGGGAGCAGGGAGAGAAGCATCCAGGGAAGCTACCGGAAGCCACCGAAGTCAAATATACAGAGGCCATGCCTAAGGGACAGCACTCAGGGCTTGTAATTCTCCACACCACTTAAGATTTGCAGGCCCCTCCCCCAGCCTCGGGAGCTGGAACCAATTAGATTTTGACCTCACCAAGGCAGGCTTTCCCACGGCTTGTTCTGGGGGGATCTGCAGGGAAGTGGAAGCCCCCAACCCTCAGGTGTCCAGCACTGGAAAAGAGGACCACTTGGGCGTCTGTGGGGCTCCTGTAGGGCATCCCTAGATCCTCACCACACCCCTTCACGGTCCCCACTCAAAGATGTGGGGACAGGGTTGACAGGACCCTGAGGCCTGGAGGCAACCGGGCCTGATGAGAGAAACCCATCTGTGTTCCTGTAAGCGCCATCGCCAACTGTAGAGAAGCCTCAAGGCCTGGCCTGGTCTGTCCCAAGGTGACTCCTGTTGACAGGGAACACCTCTGTGGTTGAGGTGGGAGTGTGGGGGTGGAATTGGTTTGTTGTTGTTGTTTGGTAAAAAGCTGTAAATAATAGATTTGGCTGGGGCTTTGGCTTCTCCTGCTGACTGAACCTTATGTGGGCTGACTGACTCAGAGGTGGGTTTTTTGGGCCCTGTAGGGGGCCTAGGCGATGTCTCCTCAGGCCTTTCTGAGGCCTGGTTTCTGAGACTGGCTGCCGGCTCAGTCTCCCCTGCAGTACCAAGCTTGTTTGCCTGTCAGTCTGGGCCCTGAGGACTGAGCATGCTGGAGGCCTTGGCTGGACTCTGAGTCTAGGGTTCTGGGGAAGCAGATGGCAGCGGCAGGGTACACTTCAACTTCAACCCTCTCCCCTCTGACTCCCCTCTTCTCTATTGGCCTCTGTGCCTCTGGCCCCCAGCCCCTCAGGATGCAGCCAGTCCTAGCCCTCTGCATGGCTACAATAGAGATGGCTCCTTCTATAGGAAGAGGGCTGACTGTCACTCCCTTGCTGTCCCACTGTCCTTAATCTGAGGAGAAGGCTCAGGATGGTCATATCTTTTGTCTTGTCTCCTCTGACCCTAGGTGGCCTGGTAGTTGGAGAGTCAGTTATTGTCAACCCAAGTCCATGCCTCTGGCACGAGATAACTTCTGATCCTGGAATATGTGTGTGTGTGTGTAAGGGGGTGGTGGTTCCTTTTTTTATTCGGTTCCTGAACTTCAGATGTAATAGCTGTGGCTTCAGCCGATACCTTGGTAATGAGGTAACTTTGGGCTGAAAGTTGCCAAGGTGAGAGAGTTGGAACTTAGGAGGGGCCAGAGGTCCCAGTCCAGACTTCTACCTCCAAGCTTGTTTTTTTTAACCAGGTTTGGGGTTTTTTTGTTTGTTTGTTTTGTGTTTTTCGTTTGTTTTATTTTCTTGAGACAGGGTTTCTCTATGTAGCCCTGGCTGTCCTGGAACTTGTTCTGTAGACCAGGCTAGCCCTGAACTCAGCGATCCACCGGCATCTGCCTCCCAAGTGCTGGGATCAAAGGTGTGTGCCGCTGCCACCACCCAGCTAGACTTATTTCATAAGAGAAATAACTGCCCTGACTGAGCCATTGATACCTGGTTTGTTATTGCCCAGATGACTCTATGGTGATTGGTAGTCTCTTCCATGACTCTCAGACACACCCTCTGCGGTGTCCCTCCCCCATCACCCACTGATCCCACCTTGTTAGTTGGGTCCTTGGAGAGGTGTTTTCTGTCCCAGTATTCCAGAGAATTTGGTGTTTTCCACACACTTACATGGAAACGAGATGAGGCCTAGAGAGGTTCTATGACTTGGCCCCGGTCACACAGACGGTGTAGGGTGCTGCCTACCAGCCTCAGCCTCTGCACCAGAGAGCCAGGGTCTCCCCTCACAGTGTAACCACATACATGTAAATACACCTAAACATACACGTGTAATCACACAAATACCACAGGTAGAGGGAAGATCATCACGAATCTAAGGCTAGCCTGATCGGCTAGCCTGGGCTTCAGAACAAGACTGTCTCAAAATGTCACAAAAAGAAGCTGGCTGGGTGTTGAAGTGGCAACTTCTAGTTTCTTTGGAAAGTCAGTTATGTCAAATGATGTTTGGCTGGGGCACTCAGGTGAGCGGATGTTTGGATATAGCAGACACGTGAAAGGACCTGTGATGAAGGAGTATAAACATGACCCCACAGACAGTGGGAGACGAGCACTGAGCATTGGTTTGCTCCGCCCCGCCTCGCTATTCTTCGCTAAAGACAGGCATGTATTGGTTCGCCTTATGTAGCATCATTGAGATCCACTTGTGGTAACGTTGCCATTGAGAGAAACTCACCCAAGAACTGATCGTCCTGTGGTTCCTGCAGCAGCTTGCGGCTTCAGCGACCTTGCCTCAGGCTAGTGGGCGAGGCTTGTGGTTTCTTCAGGATTGAACTACATACAGCTGCTGGTTCGTGCCTGGTGTCTGCCTGCAGAAAGGACTGGATTGTAGCTGCTGGTTTGTGTGTGGTGTCTGCCTGCCTAGAGGACTGGTCTGCAGCTGCCGAGTCCTATTTGGTGTTTGCTATGGGACTGAACTGCTGCCCAAGACGATTGAGCTCACCCCCAAAGAACTGTTCACTTGCTTAGGGCCTCAGAGCTATGGCCGAACAGGTCCTAACAACTTTTCCTTCCACCACCTCTGCTGGGTGGTGGGCTAGAGGAGAGATTGAACCCTTATTAAAAGTAGGTTGCAAAAAATTTATGCCCACAGGGCGGTGATGGCACATGGCTCTAATCCCAGCACTGTGGAGGCAGAGGCAGGAAGTGCACAGATCTAGATGTACCCTCAGCTACCTAGTGAGTTCCAGGCCAGCCTGGACTGTGATGGGAGCACTTGTTTAGCCCGTGACTTCTTTTGCGTGATATGTTTTTGAGATCCATCCATGTTGTAGCATGGGCTTTCCTTTTTGATGACAGGACCATCTTTCAATCGGATTTCCCACGTTCTGTTGGCTGACGCCTATCTGAACCCCTCAGGTGTGGTGACAAAGGTTGCCATGCAACTCATACCTCTTGGGCACAGGCTATCCTGCAGAATGCCCCTGCGTTCCTCCCTGTGATTTGTCGGGCTTCTGGGCCATCGTGTTCTAGAGCCATGAAGCTATATCTCTGTCTCAGAGCTCCAACATTAGCCAGGGGAGCTGGGGGCAGAGTGTCTAGCCCCCCCCAATAATTCGGCACTATGACCCTGCTGTCTCCCCCCTATTCCATGAGCACAGAACCTCAGAGTTATTTCAGGCCCCTCTGTGGTAGACCAGGACTGGGAAAATCTGAGGTCCTAGACACCACACTGCCTTCCTTAAAAGCCAGGTCATCCCTGGGCTTGGGGACTTCAGACAGATGACCCAGCTCCTTGTTTCTGGTTCCCACTGAGGGGAAAAGATGCATCATGGGGAGGGGCTTCCTGTTGACAGACAGCTTGTGGCCTTAGGTGTAGGTATAGCTTAAAAGAGCATCTCTCTAAAAGTGGCTCAGAGCCTCCAGGACACTTTTTTTTTGTGTTTGTCGTGGCCGGCTCCTTCCAAGGAAAAACAACCTTTCTTCTCAGTCTTGTTCCCTCTGTGCAACCCTGAGGCGTCACACGGGCTGAGCAGACCCTGGGACACCAGCTCGGCGATAGTCTGGGGACATTATTTTCATCTCTGATTCTGTGTGGCTTTGAGGAAGCCTCTGGCACAACCTAGCCTCGAGTTTCCTCAACCGGACACGGAGGGAAGAGTGGTGTCCTTTGAGTATTGATCTGGGGTGAGGTGGCAGCCAGTCAGAGGGGACTGGCTGCCTTCCCTGGAGGCCTAGGCCTGCACTAACGAGTTAGGTCCCCTTCAGCCAGCCTCCACCAGACACACAGCTCTGGAAGAACCTGAACGCCAGGGATGGACATCCCTGAACCCAAAAAATCACCTTTTCCCTCTGGGAGCTGTGAGGCCCTAGGCAGGTGACTTAAGCCCGAATTCCCAGTTCCCCCGCCTCCACCTTCTGAGCGCCGGGATTACAGCAGTGAGCTATAGCAAGCGGTTTATTCAGAGCTGAGAATCTGAACCCCGGGCTTCATGCACGCCAGGCAAGTACTCTGCGAGTTGAGCCACATCCCCAGTCCTTCTCTGAGCCCTTGTATAAGGCTATAATATAATGGTAGCTTTTTCGTGGGTTGATAGAGAGTAAATCTTCTCAGTGGAGACAGCTTGTAGAATGATGTAGGTGCCTAGTAAACAGCAGATGTTGGGAATACAGATGTTGGGAATGCAGGTGTTGGGAATGCAGATGTTGGGAAGGCAGATGTTGGGAAGGCAGGTGTTGAGAATGCAGGTGTTGGGAATGCAAGTGTTGGGAATGCAGATGTTGAGCCACTCTGAATTCTCCAGTTCAGCTGGTCTTAGAAGCCGAACAGGTCCCGACCTGCCTGGTACTTAGATGGGAGAAGGCTCCCCCAAATAAGACCAGCCTTCATCCTAACTCTGAGGGCCAGGGGCTCAGGTGGGTCAGCGTTGCTGAATGGGTAACAGGAAGTCATCCTGGGTTATTCCTGCCCCCCCCGCAGCCTCCCCCCGGAAATTGACAGCCCTCTTCTCTCATTCTCCTTGTGTCAAGCCCTCCTTTCAAGACCCCAGACAACGGAATTAGAAGTGGATTTCTGAAGAGATCAAGCTATCTCAAGATATAAACCAAGAGAGTGAAAGAGGCCCACCTTACCTGTGGGTCCTTCACCCTGGGAGGCATATGGATTCCGGCTTCCTTGGTGGCTCCCGCAGGCCACCCAGAGGGTGGGATTTCAGACTGCCTGGCCACGATCCTCCCGGCCTTGAGAACTAATTCTTGAGAGTTCCTTGGAGGTCTGTTGATTGAAAACCTTGATCCATGTTGGTGAGAGAGAGAAAGACCTTGGGAGAAGATGTGTTTTAACCCCCTGAAGTCACAAGGCTGGGTGATGTTGCGTCCCAGATGCCTGCCTCTCTCCTCCTCCTTGTCACAGTCTGCGGGCTCCTTTGTGCATACACGTGTGCACTGGTCTTGGGTGTCACTTCTCGAGGGCCATCTACAGGTACAAGGAACAAGGCCTCCCACTGGCCTGAGGCTCTCTAAATGGGCTGGGCTGGGCAGCCAGGGAGCACCTTTCTGTCTCTACACTCTGCTTCTTACGTGGGCTTATGGGTATTAAACATAGGTCCATCTCATTACAGATGGTTGTGAGCCACCATGTGGTTGCTGGGATTTGAACTTACGACCTTCGGAAGAACAGTCAGTGCTCTTACCCCCTGAGCCGTCTCTCCAGCCCTAGAACAAGCATTTTAAAAACTGAGCCATCTCTCCAGTCTGGAGTTCCTGTTCTTACTGTCTCCATTACATCAGGGTATCCTACCTAGGACGGTACCAATATTTGTGGTTTGACTATTATTTTTTAAAAACTGGGGGGACTGGAGAGAAGGCTCAGGACACAGGTCCATTTCCCTACACCCACATGGTGGCTCGAGACTCTCCAGTTCCAGAGGAGGCAACAATCTGGCCTCCTTTGGGCACCAGGTAAGTACATAGATGGGCCACATAGGTGCATGTAAGATAACAGACATAAAATACATCTTAAAGGTCAGAGGGCAAGTTATGAGAGTCAAGTCTCTACCATGCAGGTCCTGGGGATTGAACTCTGGTCCTCAGGTTTGGCAGCAAGCTTGCCTTTCCCTGTAGAACCTCTCTTACCTGTCCTCCTGACATTGCCAAATGCCCCCTCCCCACCCTTGGTGTGGGGTGGTTTGAGTCACTGAGTGAGAGACTATTTCCCAGCCTCCCTTGCAGCTACCTGTGACTACATGATAATGCGCTGCCAAGCAGTGTATGGCCTGAAACACAGACCCGGGCAGATGCCAGGTCATGTCTTCTTTTTTTTTTTTTTTTTTTTTTTTGGTTTTTCGAGACAGGGTTTCTCTGTGTAGCCCTGGCTGTCCTGGAACTCACTTTGTAGACCAGGCTGGCCTCGAACTCAGAAATCCTCCTGCCTCTGCCTCCCAAGTGCTGGGATTAAAGGTGTGCGCCACCACCGCCCGGCTGGGTCATGTCTTTAAAGGGAAGAGAGGGCCATCTGCCTCCAGACTGACCTTCCCACTGGCTTTGTGGGAGTCATGTGTCAGGGTGGTAGGGCCGGTCACTCCCACCGATCATTGATGCTTAAACGGCACCTTGTGAGAGGAATAACTGTCTCTGTCATCCCAGTCGAGCCACGTCCTTGTGAATGAGAGTCAGGAGACCATGAAGCCACCTCTAGGGCTAGAGAGACGCTTCCGTGGTCAGTCGGTTCCTGCACTAGGGTAAGGGTGTGAGTTTGATTCAAACTTCAGTCATGGACAAGCCCGGGGGTGGCCAGGTCAGCTGGAGAGACGGAGACAGGAGAGGCCCTGGAACTCAATCCCACCAGCCTGGCTGAGTCAGTGAGGAGCCCATAGTAACCTCTGGTCTTCATGTGTGCACACACAAACACACACATATACACTCATACTCAAACCACACTCACATATGCATACACACATGCACACACACATAGACATATACATGCATACACACATATAATACACTCACACTCAAAACACACACAATCATACACACATGCCTACATACATACACACACATGCGCGTACACATTCAACACATGCACATACACTCCAAACACACACACTCATACAAAGATACAATCATCCATTCATACACACATGCATACATACGCTCAAAAACACATGCTCACACTCACACAAACTCACACTCAACACACACATTAGCTTACACACATGTACACACATACACTCAGTACATACATACACATTCACACATGCAAACATTCACACAAACTCACACTCAACACACACTCTCAAAGCACACTCTTACGCACTCACACATGCACACACACTTGCACGTACACCACACATATACTTACACATACATACACTCACACACACCCTCACATTCAAACACACATGCACACACACATGCATACACACTCACATGCACGCGCGCACACACACACACACACACACACACACACACACAGTCCTGTCTCCACAGGGCCACTGCTGAGTTTAAGCCTTCGTGTTAGGGACATCCGTAAATTCTCAGAGTAACTGGAGGGCATTCACCCTGCCCTCATTCCAGAAGGAGATGCTAAGGTTCAGAGAGGTTGAGTGTGACCTGTCTAGGTAACACAGCCAGCAAGGGTCAGAGCCATGGAAAGCTTCCCTCGGCGGTGTTCCCCGGGTTTGGAAGGCCCTGTTCAGGGCACCCAGAGAAGGGCAGGTGAGAACAGTACAGAGCCCTGCTTCAGCCTGCGTCAGCTGTGTGACTCTGGCAACTCTTGTCCCTCTCTGGGCCTGTTTCTTCATGTACCAAACAAGAGGGTTAGGCTGAGCTCCCTCTCCCTTCCTGTCACCTAGTCCCTAATGCCTTGTGGTCACAGGCCAGCGGGGGGGCCCCGGAGGACCCAGAGGAGTGCTTCGCTTCCCGGTGCTGCTGCTCGCTACTTCTGTGGCCCTGCCGAGCGAGCGAGCAGAGGTGAGCGGAGGCCACAGGCCTTGCGGGGCTGCTTTGTGGGACCCTGCTGAGGCCCACCGGCATCACACTCCACTTCGCTGAACTTCAAAAGGGACGGGAGGGCTCCTGCACAGACAATTGCGGGGAACACGCCCTCGGCCCGGCGGGCCCCACGGGGTCACCGCTTTGGGCAGTGGGCAGCCTTTTATGGACCCGACATGGGGGATGGGAACAAGGCAGTCTGAAGCCTCATGTGGCTGTCACCTTCCTGGTCTCCCCATCTCAGACTGCTAACTGCTGCCCCGACTGTGCCAGGAAGATAGGTGGCTCCCACCCTCACTCTCCCACCCCCGCAGCCGAGGGGGAGGGGAGATAAGGGGAAGTTTTTTAAAGGGGGGGAAGGGTCAGAGAGAGGGAGAGAGGGAGAACCAGGTCCATCCAGCAGGCAACAAGATTGCAGTGTGACAAACAACCACGCAAACACCACGTTTAGTGCTACCGTTGTGGCTATGGAGCCAAAAGAAAGGCAAGAATATCAATCCTGCCCCTCATAAGGACTTACAGTGCCAGACTCTGGATCTAGGCAGATGAATGGGTGAACTTACCGGCTCCTGGCCAGACCAGTGAATGCCAGTCATGTTCCCTGGTGTGCAAGCTGAAGTTCAGAGAGGTTCAGCTACCTGGCCAAGGCTACACAGCACATAAAAGGCAGGGCTGGGCTTTGATCTTAGGTTTCCCGTGTGAGGACGGAGGGCAGGGGCAGCAGCTGCGGAACACGGTAACAAAACCGTCATCCCAGCATGGGGGGGGGAGGGGAGGGGGCTGAGGATATGACTTCCAGTTCAGCCTGGGCTACATAGGGAGACCTGGCTCAGCGGTTAAGAGCACTGACTGCTCTTCCGAAGATCCCGAGTTCAAATCCCAGCAACCACATGGTGGCTCACAACCATCTGTAATGAGATCTGACGCCCTCTGGAGTGTTTGAAGACAGTATATTTACATATAACAATAAATAAATCTTTGGAGCGGGGCTGGAGGGAGCAGAGGTCCTGAGTTCAATGCCCAGCAACCACATGATGGCTCACAACCATCTGTACAGCTACATTGTACTCAAGAGTTGGAGCGGGACTCGGAGGCTCAGCAGCTAAGCTCGCACTCCGAGCGCACTAGCGGACGAGCAGTTTGGCTCCAGCGTCGCAGGATCCGCGCCCTCTTCTGGCCGTCCTGGGCATTGCACACACATGCACAGCCCACACACGGACATGCGGACATGCGTAATTTGAAATCTTTCAAAAATAAAAGAAGGAAAGATGCGAGGATGGAAGAAACAGAAAAGGCAAGCTGGCGAGCTGGCTGAGTGGTGGAGACACTGCCTGCAAGACCAGGGCTTGAGTTCCATCCCCAGGACCCACATAGTGGAAGACTACTCGGGAGATGTCTTGTGTTTCTGAACCTGTGTTATGGCCCTCACACCAACACAATACATCAACAAGTGTAAAAAGAAGGGAGAAAGAGAAAAGAGAATGAAAATAGAAATGGTAACAATAGCCGGGCGGTGGTGGCGCACGCCTTTAATCCCAGCACTTGGGAGGCAGAGACAGGAGGATTTCTGAGTTCGAGGCTAGCCTGGTCTACAAAGTGAGTTCCAGGACAGCCAAGGCTACACAGAGAAACCCTGTCTCGAAAAAAAAAAAAGAAATGGTAACAATAAATATTAAAAATTTTAAAAATGTTTTTATTTCATGCGAATTGATGTTTGCCTGCACGTATGTCTGTGTGAGGGTGTCAGATCTTCTGGAACCTGAATTACAGATAGTTGTGAGCTGGGAATTGAACTCGGGTTCTCTGGGAGAGCAGCCAGTGCCAAGACTAGATGGCAAAGTGAAATTACTGCTCAGTTAGAGGAACTCTGTCGTAGTCAATTGGTGACGGTGAGCTCTTGAGGAACCTCACGCTTTCATCCTTTGGGGTGTCTGCACGCAGCGTGTGGAGGGAGAAACACAAACCACGGGCCCTGATGCTCACCCCCAGACCCCAGCAGGGGACTGAGGGGCAGAGGCACGTCAGCAGCGGCTGGTCTAGGATGTCCATGGAGATGCTGACTGACCTCTCCTGGGGATTCCGGAAGCGGGTCCCTCTCAGGAGCCTCGGGCTGGTTGGGATTTCACAAGGTGGGAAGTGCCCTGGCCTCAGGATGGGGTGTCCTGCTCTCAGGGTCGGGCACCCTGGTCTTTTGCCTTTATTTGGCCTTTTGCTTTGAGCTGTTCGCAAGTCATTTGCTCGCCCGCTAATCATTTCCTTCAGCTGTGAAGATGCGTTTGGCTCAGGTTGGTTCTGTGGTCTTAGATGACTGGACGTGACCTTGAGACAGGAGTTAAGGCCTCCCTGTGTCTTAGAGGAAACGCTGGCAGAATGGCAGGCCCATGGAAGGACCCATTGAGGACCCCGCGGCTTTCCTAAGGAAAGGGGGTCCTCTCAGCGAGATGGGAAGCCCCCCTGTGTCTATCCGGGATATCAATATCCCAGAGGGTTGTTGGAACATGTGTCCAGTGTGTTTATTGACTGCTGTGGGCTCCTTTCCTCAGAGGACAAGCAGACAGACTCCCAAGACCCAAGAGTGAGGAGGTGGGGGAGGAGGAAGGGGGCGGGGGGGGAAGGGGAGCAAGGAGGGGGGCCAGGCCTTGGCTCCAAAGAGCTGAGGGGCTTTACAGTTTGTGTCCCCTAAGTTCTTTTGCTTGTTTGGTTATCTTGTCTTGTTTCCAGACAGGAGTCTCACTTTGTAGCCCAGGCTAGCCTAGAACTTGCGATCCCCTGGCGTGCTAGCGCGCCACCATTACTCGCTCTCCTTACAGTCTTTGTTATCGCTGCAAGTCCCACCAGCCCAGGTCAGTTTGTCCCACTTTGGTGGCACTGAGGATCAAACCCAGGACGTCGTTCGTGCAGGGCAGACAAGTGCGGGGCCTCAGCGCAAGGTGAAAGAACAAAACCTGAGCTTGAATTTCGACTCTGCCGCTTCCTAGGGATTGGCTTCACCTTGAATATCCACGGAACAGATTATTCACGTGGCTGTACTGTGAAGGACTGTGGGGAAAGTCATCTTGGGGAGGGGGCTGCGTGTGTAGGGCAGAGCTTGACACTGGGTGACTTCCAGGTTCCGTGTTGTGTCCTTGCCTCTGAGCCACACTGTCCACGCCCTCAGGAGCCTGTCTGGGCAGCGAGCATCCGGCCGGACTTCTAGACTCCTGCTGGTCCTCCTCGGGAGGAGGGAGCAGGGAGGGTCACGGACTCAGCTGTGCACCCGGGCAGCTGCGGGCGAACCTGCCCTGATGGCACGGGGTCTCCCGGGGCTCTGGGAGGGGCTGGAGGATAAAGGCGAGGAAGACCCGGAGAAGGCGGGCTCCGTCTACACAGCCATGGGGGGGGGGGGGGAAATCATTGCCACAGTGGGTGCCGGCCTTCCATAGTGACTACTTTAAGGTCGCCCACACTGGGTAAGTAAGCATGGTAAACCCATTGGTTCCCAGGGTCGGCTGGTACTTGGGTTCGACTTGAGACCTGGGAGATGGGTGTTGTGTGGCTCCCTGGTGGGGTGGGGGATTTATGCAACAATCACTCCTCACCTTAACTTTTGAGGCCGGGTTTCTAACCGAACCTAGCGCTCGACGATTGGCTAGATGGACTGGCTGGCCCAGGGACCACTGAGTCCTGGAGTTCCGAGTACGCTATACCAAGCTGATCCCCCGCCCCTCCGTGGGTACTAGGGATCCAAATAAGGTCGTCATCCTTGGGAAGAAGGTCTTTGCCCACTGAGCCCTCTCCCCATCCCTGAAACTTATTTCCTCACTCCAGGGCAACAACACTATAACCCAAAACCAGAGGCACGCTGCGGGGGGGGGGGGGGGAGGGAACATAGGCTGTGCTTCTCCTTGCAGAACTGATGATTTGGTGAGTGATATTTAGGGGGTGCTGAGTGCGAACAGGCTCCGTGTCCCCGTCGTCCCACTTTTCCTGTCTCTAAGAAGGGCCTGGTAAAATTGCCCAAGACGCTTTCCAAATCCCAGGTTCCTCTCTGGAGGGCTCGGCTGGCTGAGGCCGAGCGCCTCCCCCCTTGGGGTCTCTTTGTCCTTTGATAAACTGCAGTCAGGGATTTTTCTTGGCGGAGGCTCTGGGAGCACAGCTCTGGGATTGTACAGCGGAGGTCTCAGTCCCAGGTGATCCGAGTCGGTAGCTACCAGGAAGTTTGTGTTTCAAGGCCTTAGTCAACCTATGGGTGTGGAAGCTCCGACCAATTTCAGGGCAGAGTCAACTGTTTCTAAATAGGGACTTTCACGTTAGTCAGACTTCTCAAAACAACATGGTATTCAAACAAAATTCCGTTTCCTTTCCCATCGTGGACAGCCGTGGCTAAAGATATTTCTGTCCTGACCAGGGGCTTCCCCGGCCCACATTCAGCTGGCGTGATGTCATGGCGCTAGGGGAGGGAGAAGAGCCAAATTTAGTGAGTTGGTTTTCCTTTCTCTCTCTTTTTTTCTCTTTCTTTCTTTCTTTCTTTCAGATTTATTTATTTTATGTATGTGAGTACACTGCAGCTGTCTTCAGACACACCAGAAGAGGGCATTGGATCCCATTACAGATGGTTGTGAGCCACCATGTGGTTGCTGGGAATTGAACTCAGGACCTCTGGAAGAGCAGTCAGTGCTCTTAACCACTGAGCCATCTCTTCGGCTCTCTCTCTTTTCTTCCTCCTTTTTTTTTTTTTTTTTTTTTTTTTTTGGTGTTTTGAGACAGGGTTTCTCTGTGTAGCCCTGGCTGTCCTGGAACTCACTCTGTAGACCAGGCTGGCCTCGAACTCAGAAATCCATCTGCCTCTGCCTCCCAAGTGCTGGGATTAAAGGCGTGCGCCACCACTGCCCTGGACTTTTTCTTTTCTCCTCTCCTCTCCTCTCCTCTCCTCTCCTTCCCATTTCTTGAGAACAGGGTCTTAGGCAGTTCAGTCAGGCCTCAAACCCACAACGGGATAGGCTTGAACTCCTATTCCCCTGCCTCAGACTCAAGTGCTGAGATCACAGGCGTTCACCATCTTGCCTGCTTGAAATCACTCATCTGTAGCTTCCCCTCTGGCTCCTCAGAAGACCTCAAAGCCGAAGCTGCTGGAGCCAGAGCCTTGATGTATTTCACTCATTTTGAGTCTCTGGTCGACTGACTTCCTGAAACTCCAGCAGTGCAGGCCACAGCCTCCAAGTCGCCCCTGTCCTCCCGCCCCCCCTTCCCCCCCCCCCAGCCACGGCACCACCCCAGGTCCCTGAGTTACAGCCTCTGAGCTCGGGCCGTCTTTACGATCCCAGGATTTGGCAGGAGACACTTCTCACAAAGTATCATGTATCCCAGATGTGGTTGTCTCGAGCAGGCCCAGACTCACGCCTTACAGCCTGTCACTGGCGTGGCATGGCACACACAGACCTGGCACCCTTCCACAGCTCTGAGCCCTCGTCTCGCCTGCTGGGGCTCCTGCCCTTCTGACTTCTGAATTGGGCTGTGCCGTGGCCCCATCTCTGTGGCTTGATGATGAAAGTCTTCTCCAGCAGTTGTTTTCCATACTGAAGGGCAGTGGAGGAAGGGCAGGAGCTACCGTGTGCCCCTCACTCACCAGCGGGCTTTGGCTGAGGTGCCAGCAGTGGCTGCCTTAGCTGTGTGTAAGGTGTTTGCCAGGCAAGCATGGAGACCCGAGTTCAGATCCCCGTCAAACATGGCAGAAGCCGAGCGCGGTGGCAGGTGCCTGTAATTGTAGCAGAGGGAAGTGAAGGCCGGGTCTTCGGGGACTTCAGGTGGCTATAGTTAATCTTGCTGCATATGTGAATTCCAAGTTCAGGGAGAGGCTGTCTCAACAGCTACATGGAAGGATGGAGTCCAGTGGCTAACAGTTCTGACCGCTCATGGAGAGGACTCAGGCTCAGTTCCCATCATCTACATGGTGTGTGGTATCCACATGTGAGACAGAGACAGACAGACAGAGACAGAAGAGACAAAAGAGACAGAGACAGAGACAGACACAGACAGAGGCAGACAGAGACAAAAGAGACAGTGACAGAGACAGATGGACAGAGACAGACAGAGATAGACGGACAGACGGCCAGAGATAGGCAGACAGACAGGCAGAGGCAGAGACAGAGACAGAGCAAGACAGAGACAGTCAGAGAGACAGAAAAAGAGTCACAACTGTCTGTGAGTCTAGTTTCAGGGAGTTTGATACCCTCTTCTGGCCTCTGCCGGCACCGTGTATGCAGGTGATACACATATTCACAGGCAAACATTTTATACACATAAAATTAAAATATTTAGTCATTTGGTTGGTTTTGTTTTTTTTTTTTTCTGCTTTTGTTTTTGTGTTTTTGAGTCAGGGTTTCTCTGTGTAGCCCTGGCTGTCCTGGAACTCACTCTATAGACCAGGCTGGCCTCCAACTCACAGAGATCTACCTGCCTCTGCCTCCCTGAGTGCTGGGATCAAAGACATGCGCCCTCGCCACTCAACATAACTATTTTTTTAAAAGGTGGAGATACAGACACCTACATCAGCCTCTGATGGGCACACACACACACACACACACACACACACACACACACTAGCAAACAGGGAACTGACACTCTATTAAGAAACTTCCCCGGGGCCATGTGCTAGAATTGTACCCTGAGGTCTGGGCTCTCTTGACCTTCAAGTCTGGGTTCAATTCCACTTGGGTTCCTTGGGCTTGTACAGCGCTATCAGAGAGGACCAGTGCACCAGGGGGCCAGGGTGGATGGAGCAGAAGGAACTCCAGTCGGGGCCCATGCAGGCAGGCGCTGGGTAAGGCACAGTTAATCTCCAGCCATCCTCACTGGCTTTACCTGGCTCATTAAAGCCAGACACTTTCTGAGTTTACTTAGCATCCGCAAGGAGTGTCTTTCATCTTCAAAGGCTTCTTGGGAGCACCGACCAATTAATCCTTACAACTGCCTCATCTCGTAGACAAATATTTATCCTCACTTCATACCCAGGAAAGCTGGGGCGGGGGGGGGGGAGAAAGACTAGACAGGGTGGGAGGTGGAAAACTGGCCCTGGACCACTCAGTTCCCCCCCCCCCACTGGATGCTGGGAAGTTGTTTCAGTAACACACTCCCTCCCGTCTCCTTCCTACTTCCTCCCCCTCCCTTCCCCCCCTCTCTAAATGGAATCAGAACCTTTTGCAAGGTCAGATAAACCGAGTGTATTTAATAGCAACCTGAAGGAAACACATTAAAAATATATTTTATCAGTTACAAATCTTCATGTCACCAGCCAAGAACGAGGGACTTAATGCAGAGACCCAAATGCATATAGTGACTCCGGAGCAAGGGCAGGGGGATTTATAGAGTGTAGGCTCTGGCCCGCTGGAGGAAACAGCAGCAGAGTGGCGGATGGATGAACTGAATCGGAGCTGTTCTCAGATGCGCCGAGGGAGGAGAGTCCGCCCAGGGCGCCTGTGATTTAATCATTATTTCTCATTTCTCCTCATGTAAATTGTCCCCGCCCCGCAGTGCTATAAAAGTCAGGTTTAGGTCTGTCCTGGGAAGATTGCCCTCGTTACCCGAGTGTCTGTCAAGGGTGCTCTGAGAGCTGTCAGCACCTCAAAGTGGTTCCCCACAAGTGCACACCAATCTCCGAGATAATGATGAACAGCTCCGTTTGCCGGGATGATTGAGAAGCACCACCGTACCTGTGTTTACTTGGTGCTCCAGACCAAACTCGGGACTCTGTGAATACACCAGGCAAGCGCTCTGCCTCCTGAGCTGCGCACCCAGCCCTACACTGGTCTTTAAAAAAAAAATTTTTTTTTCCAAATTTATGTGTATATATGTCATGTGTGTGCAGTTCCCTTAGGAGCCAGAAGAGGGCATCAGATCCTCTGAGATGTAGACAGTGGGTTGTAGAGTCTCCTGATGTAGGTGTTGAGAACTGAACTTGTGTGGTTTTTTTTTTAATATTTATTTTATTTATGTGAGTACACTGTCGCTGTCTTCAGACACGCCAGAAGAGGGCATCAGATCCCATTACCGATGGTTGTGAGCCACCCTATGGTTTCGAGGAAGAGGAATTGAACTCAGGACCTCTGGAAGAGCGCCAAATGCTACCGATTGCCGGGCTATCTGTCCAGCCTTAAATTACTTAATTTTTGGACTTGGTGATCACTGTGACATATTTGAACCAAATACAGACTGATAGAAGTAAAACTTGGGGACTGGAGAGGTGGCTCAGTGGTTAAGAGCACTGGCTGCTCCTCCGAAGGACCTGGTTTCAATTCCCAGCACATATATGGCAGTTCACAGCTGTCTATAACTCCAGTTCCAGGAGATCTGACGCCCTCACACACAGGATACAAACAGGCAGAACACTAGTATTCGTTAAATAAAACATTAAAAATAAAAAAGGAAAACTTGACTCTGAATGATATTACAGTTCCCCCACCCCTGGTAGGAAAAAGAGCGGTCTAAACACTTATGGACAGTATTCAGTTGTTGCTGGGAGGTCCACGTGTGCCAGCCGTGTGTGAACTTGTCACAGAGAAAGCCGGGTCAGCTGGAGCAGTTGCCCAGATAGTGTGGCTCCGCCCCTCTCTAAATCCCAGCTCTCGGGAAGCAGAAGCAGGAGGAGGGTCATTCTCGATTGTATAGTGAGTTTGAAGATAGCCTGGGCTAAGAAAACCATTTTAGGATGAGAGAGAAGGATCCTGCCTGGCTTATTGGGATCGATAACGACTATTTAGGAATTTTAAATAGAATTTTCCAGCCCTTCTGAGAACCCAGAAGGACAACAGGACCCTTCCGGTTTGCCTGAGCTTAGAAGGGTAACGGGTTCTGACACACCCTGGGACAGTCCTTGGTAAGTGGGACCCGTCGTTCACCCTGCTGGGCTGTATCTGTGTGGCTATCGCCTCGTGCCTTTTAATTAATGGGCCCTCAGTGTGGCAGGGGACCAGAGGGAGAAGGCTCTGGGGTAGCACACAAGCTCCTGAGGTCCATCTTCAGCATCAAAAGAAAAGCGAATTAAAATTAATAAAACAAAACCAAAAGCAAAACAGGGCTGAGCCTTATGTGGAGTACACTCGGGAGGCAGAGGCAGGCGGATCTCTGAGTTCGAGGCCAGCCTGGTCTACAGAGTAAGTTCCAGGACAGCCAGGGCCACACAGAGAAACCCTTGTCTAAGAAAAGAAAAAAAAGTTGGAATCATTTTTCGGAGGGGAAACTGAGGCACAGAGTTCTAGATTTGTCTTGATGGCCAACAGGACGGCGCTGGGGCAAAAAGATGGAGTTTGGCAGTCTGTGTGACTGCCGTTCCTTCTCCAAGTCCCAGGCGCACGAGCCCTGGCTGGGTGCCAGCCCTCTAGGTCTATTTAATTTTGGGGAGGGAAAGAGGCTGGAACCTTCCTAAATTCGATCCTAAAGACCTTGCGCTCAGCAAGAACCTCACTCAGCGGGGCGGAGGGAGGATGGGGGTCTGAGGAGCGAGGCCGTGGGTTGGTCCTCACCCCACACCTGAGCGGCCAGTGGCTCCTGGGCGCGCTGCTTGCTGGGAGGACCCTGCCCGGCTGGAACCGCTCAGCACGGGAGCCTGGCTTGCTTTTCAAGCCCTTTCTTTTTTCCCCTCTCTGGTTTAACTGCTTTTTCTGGCCCCAGGGGATCCCTCGCAAGTTAATAAAACTTACTACATCAAAGGGCACCACAACCATTACCCAATTAAAACCTACCAGGGCTCCTGAAGCGGGAGGAGGGCGGGTGAGCATGATTAACCCCATTTTACGGATGGGGAAACTGAGGTTAAGTGACTTGCCCCTGGCTACCTAGGAAATGAGGTCCCAGCTGTGTTAGGGCTTTGTGTCAGGTTCTCCTGAGGGTACCCCTGCAGGTGTGGGTGGGGGACTGTTTCTGTGGCAGACTGATTTTTTTTTTAATTTTTCAAAAAAATACCTTGATTCTTAGAATCCCCACCCCCCACCCCGCCCTTCTACCGGAAATGATTCCTCCCCGGCTGTACTGGGCCTGAGGAACGTCCCTGGTGCTGGCTGTTGCCTGGCGGCAGCTCCTGCCTACAACCTGGAGAGGTACCATAAAAACAGATGAAAGCCAGAGGTTCTGGGCAGCAAGTTAGGAAACAACCTGGGCCTTTCAGAAATTAATGTTATTTAAAGGTGCCAATTCATCCACCCAGCGGCCTTCTGGGAGCTCAGTCAGCTTATTTTCTGGCCCCTAATCCTCCTTGACTTGTGGTACGGCTCAACCTCCTGGGGGGGGGGGGGACGGCCAAAAAAAAAAAAAAAAGCAAAAAAGCAGAACCTTTCCCTCTGCCAGCCACCGCCCCACTCCTCTTTTCCAAACTGCATAAAATTCCTAATCCTGTTTATTCTCAGTGGGGCATAAAGCTCAGCTCCCAGCGGACAGACCGTGGGTCCCACGGGGGTCTCCCCACCTCCTGCTGGGTCTCATGTCCTCTGTGTGGGTGCAGCTAGGGTGACTGGGACAGCTCCTTCCCTCCTATCCTTTAGAAACTCTCCAAGTATCTTAGTGATGTTAGGACTAAGTGTGGCCTGGCCCGCTGAAGTAGACTAGGCCGTTTTGGTTTGGTTAACACTATCTGAGGAAGATTTTGGAGACTTTTCCAAGCCTCTCTGGTGGGGTCCCAACCAATTCTCAAGTCACTGTGGTGGGATGCTGTGTTTATGTAAATAATTACCAGATTTCGGGTGGCCAGACGTGTTTCTGCACCCAAGAGGCAAGCCCATAAATTAATTTGGGGAATTAAGGGTCAGATTGTTTTTATCTCCACAAATCGGGCCGGATTCTGGGGACCGGTAGGGACATCCGGTTGACTGGGCCTTAGGAGGTGTGGGCTTAGAATCCAGACATCTAGAGAATGTGGCTGCCCACCCCCCCCTTCTTCTTTGTTTCTTCCTGATTCCCCCCCCCCTTCTACTAGGCTGGTTTTATGAGGGGGGATTAGGAAAAGAATCACCCCAACTTGCTCTCTGCTTAAAGGAGTGAAGTGTGGGAGAGGGGAGTAGACACCTCGGTTCCATATCTCTGTTTTCTTTCTGGTCTCCAGGACACCACAGAACTGCTGTCGGGGTCTCCTCACAGGTCACCTCTCCGTGTTTTTATTCAGTCAACACACACACTTGGTGCTGGTGGCAGGGTACTTGCTAGCCTGAGGGTCACTGAGGGTCGTGCTCCAGAGGGCTGTGGCCCAGGAACCAAAAGACAGGATCTCTTGTTGCCTGGGCTGGCACTGAACTTCCTCCTAATAGCACTGAGATTGCAGGCATGTGCCACCAGTGTGTGTGGTACCCGGGTTCAAACTCTGGGCTTGGTTTGTGCTCAGGATGACCTCGATGACCGTGACCACACTTGCTCAGTAACCGTGAAGGCGAACCCTTCTGGACTGGCTAAGACCAGGCCTTTATAAAGTCTGCATCTGAGGCCCTTTCTGGGGTGAGTAGATCTTTGTTTTGTCTCCCCATCACATTTAGCAGAGAGGCCTTAGGAGAGAGCCAGGCACCTCGCGGAAACAGCCAGCAGGCCCTGGCTGGTTCTGATCGCTTTGGCAGCTAAGGTAGGCGTCCTTGGGCCTGGCTTGGAAGGCTGAGGTGGCGTGGTCACTCAGACAGGGAAAGGTGCTTGTGTGGGGAGCTGGCTTCTTCCTGAAGGAGGGACAGCTTAGACCGGGTTTGGCAGGCGGTTAACCATTTTGTAAAGTGACTCCATTTTGGTTAAACAGTGACAAGCTTCAGGATTAAAGTCGTTTGGTTCCTGGCACTAAAGCACCTTAATTTCTAGATTTTTCCCTCACTGCCCTATTGACCGTGAGTAATGGCCGACCATGAGTGATGTTTATCACTACCTGGCATTCTTTAACTCTCCCCCCCTTCCCGGCCAACTTCGACAAGAGGGGAAACATTCGCCCCGACTCCCCAGGCCTTGTCTGCCCCGTTTCACTGCCCCGGTATGTAAGTGAACATTGGATGCCGGACGCTTTTACCCAGGCCCCCTTCTGCTGGCCATTTCCAGAATAAACCCTTCGTCCTTGAGTCAAGTCTCCCCACAGGCTTAAAAAGGATACACAAGATTTGCCAAGATACAGGGTCAAGGAGTTTAGGAAGGCCCCCTCCCCCAGACGCCACAGGAGGGAGCCTGTGGACTCTTCAGCCTCTGTTGAATATATTAAATATCTATTGAATATAGTCTATTCAATCAATACATTGAAGCCCAGTCTATTCATTTAGGTTTAGACATCAATGTTGACCTCTACTTGGAGAAAAAGCAGCTGTTCTGAACTGAGAGCTCACCTACCCCGGAGTACTTAGAACCGTGGAAGTGGCTGCCCGGTGACTTCTAGGAGGAGTTATCTAGGAGGAGTTATGCTGGGCTTACAGGTATGCACCACCACACCTGTCTCTCATCGCCAGCGCTGGAGATCTGAACTTGGGGTCTCCTTCCGCAGCAGGGGCATTCTGGACCCGACCGACCGTCTCCCCTAATGACTCCTAAGCCATTCTTTGGACACCCGCCAAGGGCTGGTGATTGCAGGGCACGCTCTCTTCTTGGCGTTCTTACTTTACGCTCGTTAGTTTCTGTAAGTTAGGAAATAGTTGAAGGTCTGGGGGTGTAGCTCGATCGCAGGCAGAGTGCTTGCCAATAGCCACGCCGGTGCATTTTTATCAACTTGACACAAACCAGAGTTACCTGGGGTAAGAGGAACCCCAGTTGAGGATTTGGCTCCCTCAGATTTATCTATTATAGGGACGCGTTCTTTGCTTGCTTTTGTTGAAATTACTTTTTTATTTAAAAGATTTATTTATTGTTATATGTAAGTACACTGTAGCTGTCTTTAGACACACCAGAAGAGGGCGTCAGATCCCATTCCAGATGGTTGTGAGCCACCATGTGGTTGCTGGGATTTGAACTCAGGACCTCTGGAAGAGCAGTCGGTGCTCTTAACCGCTGAGCCATCTCTCCAGCCCTGAAATTATTATTTTTTTAAACAATTTTGCATACAAGTGTTTTGCCTGCGTGTACGTCTGTGCACCATGAGAGCACCCAAAAAGGCCAGACGAGAATATCCCAAGTCCCCAGAACTGGAGTTATAGGTTGTGAGCTACCCAGGGTGGGCACTAGGAACTGAACCTGTGTCCTCGCCAAGATCAGTAATGACACTCAACCGCTAAACCTCTCTCCAGTCCCCAGTGGAGCACCTCCTTAATTGTTATTTGATGTACGATCGGAGGACCCAGGCCACTGTGGGCAGTACCAACCTGCCCTAAAAATCCTGTGTAAGAGGAGGTAGCTCAAGCTGGGAAACTGTGGTTCTTCGTGTTTTGCTACTTACGTTCCTGCCTCGGGGTTCCTGCCCCGACGTCCATGATCACGTGTGACGGCTTGTGACCTGGGAGCTATAAGACAAAGTGAGTTGGGCGGTGGTGGCGCACGCCTTTAATCCCGGCACTCGGGAGGCAGAGGCAGGAGGATCTCTGAGTTCGAGGCCAGCCTGGTCTACTGAGTGAGTTCCAGGACAGCCAGGGCTACACAGAGAAACCCTGTCTCGAAAAAACAACAACACCACAAAGGCATTGTCTAGTCCTTTTGTTTGTGAGCCTACCCTTTAACAGCTGAGTCATATCTTCAACCCTAAAAACATTTTTTTTTCTGTTTTGAGACAGGGTTTCTCTGTGTAGCCCTGGCTGTTCTGAAACTCGCTCTGTAGACCAGGCTGGTTTCAGACTCACAGAAATCTCCCTGCTTCTGCTTCCTAAGTGCTGGGACTAAAGGCGCGTGCCACCACTGCCTGGCTCTTATATAGCTTATTACCAAAAAAAAAAAAAAAGAAAAAAAAGTTTAAGCCTGGCTCCGTAAATTTTAGTCATTTGTGTGAGAAATATAAGAGTCGCTTCTTAACTTAAAAAAAATTCCCTATTCACCAAACATGGAATTTCTAAAGAAACTTTGCTTGGATATCACACCAGTTGTTTTTTTTGGGGGGGGGCGGGGGGGCGTTTCGAGACAGGGTTTCTCTGTGTAGCCTTGGCTATCCTGGAACTCACTCTGTAGACCGGGCTGGCCTCGAACTCAGAAATTCACCTGCCTCTGCCTCCCAAGTGCTGGGATTAATCACACCAGTTTGAAAGATGAGTTGATTCCAGAAACATTCAGCAAACGCGCCGCCATGGGCCCGACCGTGTTGTAGTCTCTACATAAGATAAGAAATAATTTGAAAAAAATACAAGGATTTTTTTTTTCTTCCAATTAAAGAAGAACATTGGTGACTTTATTTACTCTCCTGTCTGGTGAGGGGGAGGGAAAGCAGGGAACAGAGGGGAAAAGAGAACAGTCTGGAGAGATGGCTCAGTGTGTTAGAGCACTGGCCGCTCTTCCAGAGGACCTGGGTTCAGTTCCCAGCACCCACGTGACAGCTCACAACCGTCTGTAACTCCGTTTCCTGGGATTCTGGCGCCCTCTTCTGGCCTCTGTGGTACTGCACTCATGTAGTGGCACTTGTATAGACAAACAGGCTAACACATAAACTAAACATTAAGATGTTTTCAACCGGGCATGATGATGCTCACCTTTAATCCCAGCACTTGGGAGGCAGAGACAGGTGGCTGTCTGTGAGTTTGAGGCCAGCCTGGTCTACAGAGTGAGTTCCAGGACAGCCAGGGCTGTTATACAAAAAAGCCCTGTCTCAACAAAACAGACAAACAGAACCCCCCCCCCAAAGACTGAGTTTCCAAAAAGAGAGTTGGAAATGGTAGGGGAAGGGACGGAAGGGAGGTAGAAATAAGCAGTAGTTTTCTAGAATTTACCAGCTTCCTGAAGGTGGGGGAGGGTAACAAGATACCCCTAGAATTGCTTCATCCTATTTTGAACTCGAAATCTCCTATATCCTAACAGCCACCATATCCAGCCGGGAATTGTAAATCTAAATTCAGTAAGATATCTTCAACTGGGCTACGGGATGGCTCATCGGAGACTGGAGTGTGCTGCCAAGCTTGATAACCTGAGTTCAAGGCCCAGGACCCATGCGGTAGAGGGACAGATGACTCCTACAAGCTGTCCTCTGACATTCACACAGACAGACAGACAGACACACACACACACACCCACACACACACACACACCCCAGTGAGCATGCACGTGTTTGCTGCACACACGTATACAGAATAAATACAAATGTAAAGAAAGCTTTAAGAGTAAAGGTATAATAAAGGCCTTTTCATACAAAAAGTCAGAAGAATTTTCCAGCAGCGGAACTGCGCTGTAGGAAATTGTTCAAGTCCCCCAGACAGAGGGAGACGCTGCCAGATGCAACTGCATCTGCAAAGTAAAAAAAATTAAAAAAAAGGAAAAAAAACCCACCACACAATTTTAAGCAACAGTTTATATCTTTTTCAAAGATAATTGACTACTTAAACCAAAAAAAAAATGTATGTCGTATTGTGCGGTTTGAAGCATGTATATGTAAAAAAGTATAACAATAAAAGCCAAAAGTTCAGGAGGAGAAAGGAATTCATTCTGTAGGAAGATTCTCGTATGCAAAATGGGGAGGGGACAGTGATCAGATGTCCGTCCGTCCGTCCATCCGTCCGTCCGTCCATCCGTCCGTCCGTCCTTCTGTCTGTAGAGATGGTACAGTGTTAAAGAGTGCTTGCTGCTCTTATGAAGGACCCAAGCTTGGTTCCCAGAAACCAAACTGAGCAGCTTTTAGCGGCCTGTAGCTCTGGCCCCAGGAGATCTGGTGCCCTCTTGTGGCCTCGTGAGCACCTGCATTCTCACTCATGTACACATAGATGCTTGGTGTGTATACCTTTAACCCTGGCACTCAGGAGGCAGAGGTAAGCAGATCTCTGTGAGTTCAAGGCTATGCAATGTAAACCCTGTCTAGAAAAACACAAAGCAAAAAAATATTTTAAGAAGGATGGTCAGTTTGCTGGTATTCTTTTTGTGGCTTGTTTGCCCAGGCTGGCTTCAAACTCACTATGTGGGTGGGTGACTTAGAGCTTCAGACTGCTCTCCTCCCAAACACTGGGATCACAGGCAGTCACCATTCTGTCCTGTCTGTGTGGCGCTGACTCTCAAACCCCTGGGCCTGTGCATGCGAGGCAGGAGCTCTTACCTACAGGGCCACACCCTTCACAACCCTAAAAGTAATTGCACTTAATAACAGAACTTCAAAATATATGAGGAAGGGCTGGAGAGATGGCTCAGTGGTTAAGAGCACTGACTGCTCTTCTGAAGGTCCTGAGTTCAAATCCCAGCACCCACATGGTGGCTCACAACCATCTGTAATGGGATCTGACGCCCTTTTCTGGGGTATCTGAAAACAGCTACAGTATACTTAATAAATAAATAAATCATATATGTGTGTGTGTGTGTATGTGTGTGTGTGTGTGTGTGTGTGTATAAAACTAAGAAGCTGGAATTACAACTATAAATACAGCAATCCTAATAATTGGCTGTATTGATATCCCTTAATTACTCATATTGAAAATGAGTCAGACCATGAGCAATGCCATCAGCTCAACCTCCATGATCTCATGGACTGTTTCATCCAACGGCAGCGGAAACACACATACTTTTGAGACTCCCAGAAAACAGTTACCAAAATAGGCCATATTCTTTCCTTAAGGCAAGTCTCAGTAAATTTAAAAAGATTCAAGGAATATTTAAAAAAAAAAGTTTTCTCACCAGAATGGAATTAAATGAGAAACTAATAATAAAAATTCTTGGAAAAATTCCCAAATATTTGGGAACTTTGCTTCTAAATTACTCATGGGTCAAAAAAAAAATGCAAAGAGAAACTCAGATGCATTTTGAGTCGCTAGGACCCCAGCCTGAAAGTCTGCCACCAAATCAAGGTTAGGGATGGTTCTGTCCTAGTCTCATTTCTGTCGCCATGATAAAAGCACTCTGATTAAATTAAAAAAAAACAAAAAACAGGAGAGAGGTTGATTTTTAGCTCACAGTTCTAAGTTATGTACGGTCCATCTTATGGGGAAGCCAAAGTGGTGGGGAACTTAAACAGCCAGTCACATTGTTGCCCCAGTAGCTCAGAAAGAAACATCCACACGTGTGCACCCAGTACTCAGCTTCTCTACTCTTAACCAGTCTAGGACCCCAAGCCCACAGTGGACTGGGTCAAGGCAATCCCCTGGTCTACTGAGTGAGTTCCAGGCTAGCCAGGGCTATATAGAGCGACCCTGTCTCCAAAAACAAAAAAAAAGGGAAAAGATGTGGTGGTATACATTTTAATCCTGGCACTCTGGGACCACAGGCTGGTGGATCTCTGTGAGTCTGAGGCTAGCCTGGTCTACATATCGAGTTCCAGGACAGCCAGGGCTAAACAGTAAGAGGCTGTTAAAAAAAAAAAACGGAAAAGAAAGAAAAACAAAAAACCAACTATTGCAGCCTTGAACCAATAACTTTAGCTTCCACCTGAAAATGTTAAACAGCTTTGGTGACCCAGGATTATGATCCCAGCCACTCAGAAGGCAGAGGCAGGAGGGTCCCAAGTTTAAGACCTGCCTGGACAATTTAGTGAGATCCTGACTCAGTAAAAAGTGGATGTGGTGTGTTAGCCATGCCTTTAACCCTAGCACTGGGAAGGAAGAGGAAGACAGACCTCTGTGAGGTCCAAGACAGCCTGGTCTATGTAGTTCTAGGTCAGCCAGGGACATAGAGTAAGAGATACTTGCTGGCATGCACTTGGGAGGTTAAGGCAGGGGGCTCAAACAGGTTCAAGGCTACTTGGTCCTAGATTAGCTGGACTGTAGCCTAAGAGATTATCTCAAAGAAAACAAACAAAAACCAACCACAAATAATAGTAAAACCTGGCACGATTGCTCAGGCCTATGATCCCAGCACTAGGGAGGCTGAGGCAGGAGGATTGCTGTGAGTTTGAGGCAGGTGTGGGCTTACAGAGTAAGTCCCAGGCTCGTTGGGACTTATAGAGTGAAAACCAAGCTAACCAACTAAATTAAAGTCTTTTTTAAAAGGTAAATAGAATATTCGCTTCACAAAGGAGAACCCATATTATACAAGAGAGCCTGCCTTCTGTTGGACATCGGGGATATACAAATTTAAAGACCAGTGAGGGGCCACTGCATTCTGATGGGGCCAAAAGATTGGGACTCTCAGTCAATGGGATTGGTGTTCTTGAAAACCAGTTTCAGGGATGTATGGTGTCCGGCACAGGGCTCACAAGGACACAGTGTGATGACAGCCGCCTCCAAGACAGCGGCTAGACATGCTTATCCTGTCACTTTGTCAGTGGGATTGTGTGGGACCCACAAACACTAAAGCAACACAGTCTGTCTTTGTGTGTGTGCATCTGTCCCAGGGGTAAGTCTAACCTAGAGGTGTCAGGAGGTGAAGTGTTGGTTGGCTTGTGACGCATTGACCAACCCAGGCACGGGAAAATTAAGATGGACATACTGTTAGTGGTGATGGTTACCCAGGTATAATATTTCCAAAACCCAGCACTGTGTGATGGAGTGTCTATCATCCCAGCACACAGGTCGATCTCTGTGAGTTTGAGGCCAGCCAGGGCTACACAGTTAGACCACATCTCAAAACCAACAAAAAACTAGGAAGCAGGCGGCTGACTTCTCCGGTGGCTTGTTCACTCAACTTGTGTCCTGTGCTCAGGGACCAGGATTTAGTGTAGTTGGGACAAACTGACTTCCCTTTCATGAACTTACACGTGGGTTGCAGGTAGCGATGCCCTCTTAGCAACTTCTGGAAACGCTACTGTAGACCATGGGTTCCAACCACAGAGCAACTTAGTAGAGGGATTGACATTTGCACATTGAAGAGAGGGAGGGAGGGTGAGAAGGAGGGAGGGAGAGAAAATGAAGAGGGTCATGTGGGACTGGAGTGACTCGGTGGTTAAAAATATTAGCCTTCTCTTTCAGAGGATCTGACTTGGGTTCCCAGCGCCTGTCAGGAGGTTCACAGGTCCCTGTAACCTGACACCCTCTTCTGGCCTCCTAGGGTAAGTGCACAGGGGCATGCACCCAGGCACATGCAGATAGGCACGCATGCACATACACTCTGTCTCTGTCTGTATCTCTCAGAATTCCAGATGCTTTCACCCGTCTCCCCCCAAATTCTCAGAGTTGGGGGACATCCACAGCTCAGCAGGAAGCCAGGCTGCTGTCAAGGTACTCCCATTCTGAAGCACAGAGTTGGCTATCCCTTTGATCTGCCGCCTCCCCCGGGGACAGGCTGACAGTGCTGGAGCTGGGAAGGGGTCTGTAGGAACCCCTCAATAGTTCCTTAGAGAACAAGACACCTTTTGCATAAGTGAGGCCTCCGTTAGACCAAGGTGGGGGTTGGGTAGGAGGCAGCTGAGAAAAGATCAAATGATATGAGCGGCGGAAACCTGAACCGGAAGTGGAAACCCAAACCGGAAGCCTTCTGGGCACTGTGTTTGCTGAGGGTGGGTATGAGATGGAAACCCTGCAGGGGTCAGAGGTGGCTTTCCTGTGTTCTCTTCCTAGCGACTGGACTGAGATTGAGCCTAGGGCGTGACTTGGCCTAGTCCGGGGCGTCACCTCTGGGCTGTATTCCCAGCCTTTGCCTTGCAGGGGGCTGGGCTGGGTGGGGGTGGGGCTCCCGGTGGGGCTCCCCAGCCCTCTGTTGTACTTGTGTGTGCAGGTTTGTGTTTTCGTGCGTGTGTGGAGGCGTGCACACGCGCACACATTTGGATGCTAGCGGTTGGCTTGAGGTATTTCTCGCTGTTCTTTAGTTGCTTTTTAGATTTTTTTGTTTGTTTGTCTTGAGACTGGAGCCCATCAGTTTGGCCCATGACCTCTAAGGACCCTCCTGTCTCTGACTCCACAGGACTGGGTCTACTGACTTACGCTGTTGTGCGCCTGGCTTTTACGTGGGTGCTGGGGATCTACACACACACACACACACACACACACACACACACATGTGTTTTGAGGGAGTTGTTGAGACAGGGCCTTGCTGTATACTCTAGGCTGTTCAGTCAGATCTCACTGCATAGTCCGGACTAGCCTGGTGTCTGAGGCAATCCTCTTGTCTCTGCCTTAGTCAGCAATGGGTAATTCCATAGCACGGGCTTTGGGGGTGCCCTGGGAGGCCTCTGTCTCTTCTTGCAGCACAGGTGTCTACTTCACAGGCTGTGGGAACGTGAGGGCTACACAGGAGCTTCGGGCGCTCCATCAGCCATAGCTTATCCCGTTCTTGCTTCCTCAGACTGTCAGGCTCAGAAAATTCTTGCCATTCCTCAGCGAGCAGCAGAGACTCAGCCCCACTGACCTCCTTTTGTTCTGCCGAGGGACTGCAGACCCTCCAGCAAGGTCGAACCATTCCAACTTCAGCACGCAGCCTGCGCTATAGACATCAGGGAGGGAGTATGGAGACAGTGCTAGGAAGAGTGGAGAAGGCAGAGAAAAGCAGTGTGTGTGTGTGTTTATGTGTGAGTGTATGATTGTCCTTAAAGGTCACTGGCTGAGGTGTGTGTGTGTGTGTGTGTGTGTGTGTGTGTGTGTGTGAAAGAGAGAGAGAGGGAATGTGTTATATGTGTGTGTGTATGTGCATATGTTTGTAAGCGTATGTGTATGAGTGTGTGTGAGTGTGCATATATGTGTGAGTATATATGTGTGTACGTATGTGTATGTGTGTGAGTATATATGTGTGAGTGAATGTGTGTGTGTATGTGTATGAGTGTGTGTGAGTGAATGGGTGTATGTATGTATATGTATGACTGTGTGTGAGTGAATGGTTATATGTGTGAAAGTGTATATGTGTGTGAGTGTGTGTGTGAATGTATATGTGTATGAGTGTGTGTGAATATATATGTGTGAGTGAATGTGTGTGTATGTGTGGGTGAGTGTGTATGTATATGAGTGAGTGAGTGAGTGAGTGTGTGTGAGAGAGAGAGAGTGAGCTCACACTGCAGCTTCTCTATCGTCTTCTTGTGGGAAGGGAAAAAAGCCTACGGAAAACTTGGTGTGTGAGACATCTCTACTATTAGAGACAGAGAGAGACAGAGACACAGACAGACAGACAACGCAGTGGTCTGGGAGGAGAGATGCGGATGGGGGCAGCCTTTGTCCAGAGAGGACAGAGCTTTTGTTGAGGATGATGGGAAAGGCTTGGGTATAGATAAGTAACGATGTTACTCAACATTGTAACCTTATTTAATGTCCTGGAATTGTCCATGCAGGAACTGGTAAAGTGATAAATATTATACTATTTTACCACAATTAAGAACCCCTACAGCAACGGCCCCCTGACTTCTCGGCCATTTCTTTTGAGATCAACTTCAAATAGACCGGCTCTCCAATGTCTCCCGTTCTTTGTCCGGTCATTATATTCAGTTCTCGGCACAATTTAGTTAATTACAAAAGACAGGAATGATTGAAGCCCGTCTCTTGCCCCAGCTAGCACGCGGTGCCTTCATCCCTGTCCAGCCCTGTGTCCAGTAGACAGTCTTGACCGAAGTTGGAAAAATAAAACGCTGGCCCCCCACCTCCAGCGGGGCCCTCGTCTGAGGAAATGGGCAATGTGAAATCCAAAGATTTCGAAAACAAAATTGGTGGCTGGTCATTTGCCTTACAAAGGCTGCCTCACTCAACAAAAGGGGTTTGCTCAAATCGTCCTTTAAGAAGGGAGGCCCTGGAGCATTTAATGATATTATTGGATTAAAATGAAATCCCGTGGACCATTCAAGGACAGCAAGTTGGAAGTATATGAATGTATTGTATTGTGTTGAGAGGAGCCAGGGTTCTTGACAAATGGACCGTTTGGGCCCAGAGAAACACACGAAGAAAACAAAATGTGTTTTCTTGGCCTAAAATCCTGGTGGCTGTCTGGGAAGTCTTTAAGAGTTCTGTAAGTGATTTATTCAAGACTCGTAAGGCCCGGAGGCCTGCGACATGTCCATTTTATGAGAGAGGGCTGGTGTCATATTTAGGGTCAGAGCCATGACTCCTCCTGACCCCTGTCACCTGTCCTAATCAAAATGGGTTTCTGGGACCTTGCCTCAGCTCTGTCCTGCCATAGGAGAAAGGAAAAAAACAAAACAAAACAAAACAAAAAAACCTCTCTGTTGCCAGAAAGCATATTGGGCAGAAATGAGGGCATTATTTATGTCTGCATTAGGTACATTCTGGGGCCCATAAAGGTTTAATTGTCCCTCCAACTAAAAAAAAAAAAAAAAAAAAAAATTTTTTTTTTTTTTAAAAACCCACAAAGAGGCTGCCAGCTTTCCCCGGAGTTGAAAACCAACTGAATATAGTTCTTTGGGAACAGCTTAAGAGTGTAACTCGCGCCCCTGTCCCGGGCACAAGGAGCAATTGTTTTGGGGACATAGCTTAGAGAACTTTTTCAAGTTGGTGTTTGTGGCTGCTGAGTCGCTGGGGAGAGCGGAGGGGGAAGGAGGCAGAGGGAACTGGGGGGGGGGGGGAGTCCCAGGTTCTCCGGTGTCAGGCTCGCTGCCCTCTGCTGCCCCCTACCGGTCGGCCGGTAGAAAAACCTCCGGTTCTGCAGCCACGCCCCCACCCCATTTTTCTTTTTCTTTTTTTTTTTTTTTTGGTTTTTCGAGGCAGGGTTTCTCTGTGTAGCCCTGGCTATCCTGGAACTCACTCTGTAGACCAGGTTAGCCTCGAACTCAGAAATCCGCCTGCCTCTGCCTCCCAAGCGCTGGGATTAAAGGCGTGCGCTCCCACCGCCCGGCCCCCACCCCCATTTTAATAAAGATTAATCATAGGAGCAAACCTGTGATTACAAGTTTTAATGCCACGCCTTTAATCCCAGCACTTGGGAGGCAGAGGCAGGAGGATTTCTGAGTTCGAGGCCAGCCTGGTCTACAAAGTGAGTTCTAGGACAGCCAGGGCTACAGAGAAACCCTGTCTCGAAAAACCAAAAAAAAAAAAAAAAAAACAAAAAACAAAAAACAAGTTTTAATGGTTGCTCTGGAGAAAAGGTACAGTGTTTTGTTTTGTTTTGTTTTAAAAAGATAGCAGATCCAGGGAGTTGCTCTGAGGAAGTGAGGACCGTTAGCGACAATCACAGAGTGTGGGATCTGGGAAAGTCGGCTGCGGTGTCTGGACCAGCAAAACCCCCTTGAATCTTGTTGAAGAAAGATTGATTGCTCAGGGAGCTGGGCAGTGGTGGCGCACGCCTTTAATCCCAGGACTTGGGAGGCAGAGGCAGGCGGATTTCTAAGTTCGAGGCCAGCCTGGTCTACTTACAGAGTGAGTTCCAGGACAGCCAGGGCTACACCGAGAAACCCTGTCTTGAAAAAAATCAAAAAAAGAAAAAGAATAGTCAGAAGCAATGCCGTGATTGCAACTTCCAGATTCTTCTTTGTCTTGGGCTCTGAGCCTCCCTAGGGATCCGTCACAATTACCCACCCACCACCCTTCCCTCTGACCCCTCAAGGGTCACCTCCAAGCCTTCCAGATTACCTCAGCCTTTCTCATAACCTTGGGGTGGGGATGGGGTGGGGGTGGGGTCGGTGGAAAGAAACGCATTTGTCAAGAGGCCAAAACCAATCGTTTTGACGTGCGGTTCTGTGTGTGAGGGAGGTCCCCCGGTGGAGTCTGTCCCAGTTTACACGATTCCAACTGGTTCCATTTAAATGTCCCCGCACTGTATTTACGCATCCGCACCGCCCCAGCCGGCTGTTTATCTTCCAGTCGGCCTCACTGGCTCGGCCTCTATTTAACTCCAGCCTCTGCTGTTTCCGTCCTGTGGTCTATCATTTACGCTGTTTTCCTTCGGAAGATGTAAATATTTATTGACGGTATTGGCATTGACTCTTCCAAAGTTCTATACATCACGCGGTCAGCACACTGAGCTGTGGATTCGTCTCGAGAATTTTTTTCCATAAACTGGTGGTGACCTTGACCCCAGTCCTTTACGATTCCGAGCTCAGAATCTCTTTAGTAAAATTAGATTTCTACCTTTTTTTTTTTTTTTGGTCTTTGGTTTTTTCCTTCCCCATCTGCACCCGGGATTTCTTTCAAAATTTGAGCTCTCTCATTGCCACGTGGAGCCAGTAGGCCACTGTTTTGTTTTTTTTCAGAACATTTTTGGGGATTAGACCGACTTTCAGTATAATTTGCTTCCTAGGATAGGGGCACACAAAATTGGATTTGCCCAATGATAATATCAATTCAGCTTCATCCACATCAGGGAATGGCCAAGGCAGCAGGGAATCATAGCTGCAGACGCCTGGCATTTTCTTTTCTTCATTACTTTCTCCCTTTCTCCCCTGCCTCAGCACCTCTCTCTCCCCCTCTCTCTCTTCCTCTTTTTTTTTTTAACAACTTTTTATTTATCTTATGTATATGAGTATACTGTCTCTCTCTTCAGACACCCCAGAAGAGGGCATCAGATCTCATTACAGATGGTTGTGAGCCACCATGTGGTTGCTGGGATTTGAACTCAGGACCTCTGGAAGAGCAGTCAGTGCTCTTAACCGCTGAGCCATCTCTCCAGCCCTTTCTTCCTCTTTCTTTGACAGGTTCTCATGTAGCCCAGGTTGGCCTCAAACTCTCTACGTAGCCAAGGATGACCTTGAAATTTTGGACTTCCTGCCTCTACTTCCCGAGTGCTGGGATTACAGGTGTGAACCATCAGGCTGGGGTTGCGTGGAAATATCTAACACCTGATTCTCAATCTGGGTAGTGGGGACGTGGAGGTCCAGAGGCATATAGCCCGAACAGGTAGCCCTTCTGTCCAGGGCAATAATTCTCAAGTAATTAAATGGAGTAGGAGTTAAGTGTTAGAATAGATGTGAGAGACCTGTGTAGTGTTTCAGACCTGGAAGCTAGCACTTGGGAGGCAGGAGTAGGAGAATCACACATTTGTGGGAAGCCTGGGCTACAAATTCATTAGGAGACCAGCCGGGGCTATGTAGTGAGACCCAGTTGCAATGAATAAACAAAATCAGAGATATGAAGACTAGAAGGTAAAGGTCAAATGGTGTTGTGTCTAAAATGAAGCCTGAGTTTGGGCCAAGACACGAGGCTTAGTCAAGAAGTCTGAGGCCAGAGGGGACTGTGCTGTGGATTCAGCCTGCGCTCAGACAGGCAAGCTTTGGGGCTGGACAGTGGGAGGGCAAGCAAGGCTTTTCTTTCGTGCCTTCCCTGTCTCTGAGGTTTATACACTGTCACGGGGCTAAGGTGTTAGGTTCGCAAGGAGGGACAATCTGTGATGAACAGTAGACCTGTGGAGGATCCGGTCACCTTTACGAGAGTTTAAGGAAGGTCAGAGACTCAGCTCCACAGACAAAGAGACTTATAGGAAATCTTATGTGCTTGGGACACCCAGATAGAGACTTGACCTGGGACACCCCACCCTTTCCTCCAGCCTGCCCCTCGCTCGCCCTGTGGAGCTCACCAGGACCACTGTGTGCTAGATCTCCTTGTGCGTGGACGGCACGGCGGCGGCGTGTCAGCCAGAGTCAAGCACTCAGTGTGACTTCATAAGAAGCCTGTGATCCACTCAAGATCTTGCCCATCCCGCCTTTTGGTTACACCTTGAACTCGCTCTCATCCGCCCTCATAGGTGGGGACAGTCCAACGTGATGCCCCGCTTTTGCCCGTCTGCGTGGGTGGGATGGTGGGGCGACCATGTATGCATTTAGAACGTAAAAGCACCCGGTCAATCATTAAGCAGCCAGTCAGTGATTAACTAAGACCCCCTGGAGGAAGGAGGCCATATCTCCTCTCCTCCCTCTGGGCCCTTGACGCTAATTTTTGCCTGGTTGCTTCTGATAACTATTAATGATAAGGATCCCGGGCATCTGCACCCTGCCCGGCCCTGGGAAAATGCTTCCCGTAGCCTTCCTCGACTACTTCAACACTCCCTCCTTCTTGCTTCAGCCCCACCCCCACCCAGAGGACCACCTGTGGCAACTTTCTCCTTCTATGATGGGAGCCTTGGGTACTGACTTCATGTAGTCCAGCTTGGAAGCTGGCTCCCTGGTCCATTAGTGCATTTTGCTGACCCACGGATTTAAATATCGAGACTGGCTATTTCCTGAGAACAGATAAATTTCCAGGGGAATTCAGACACCTGGGGGAGACCTTTATAGCAGTGATGTTTTTATAGGGAGGGAAATGGGCTATTATTTAAAAACAAGCACATTTTTTTTTCTCCTTGACATTAAAATTCTAAAATAGGCCAGGCAGTGGTGGCGCACGCCTTTAATCCCAGTAGTTGGGAAGGCAGAGGCAGGTGGATCTCTGGGAGTTTGAGGCCAGCCTGGTCTACAGAGTGAGTTCCAGGACAGCTGGGCCTACACAGAGAAACCCTGTCATGGAAAATCTTGGAAATATTTTGTTTTGCCTGCATGTATGTGTGTGTGTGTGTGTGTGTATATGTATATATGTATACATACACACATATACACACACACACATACACACACAAACACTGCAACCTTAGGGACCACGAGAGGGCATCAGGTATTTGTAGACCATCATTTGGGTGTCATCTTTCCAGGCCCCGAGTTTTCCTTTTAGAAGAGCAAGAGAGTCTAAATACCTCCTTATGTGACAGGAAACTGTGACATCATTGCGTAGCTTCTGTCTACTTCACAGTTGACCACCCGGAGGGAAATGCCAGGGAGCACGATGGGGAGGAAGGAGGCTTAGTGCGTACTGGAGATAGTTTGGGTAGTCGGCCGAGACTCGAACCCAGGGCTACCAACCAAACTACAGCCTTAAGTCCTTTCGATAAATCCTACCTTGCAGTATTGGAACCAAACCCGGGCCCTCAAACATGGCTGGCATTTTATCACTAAGATGCATCCATTATCTGACTTTGTTCTGTCCTTAAACTTAATTGCTTAGTCTGTCCTGGAACTGTGTAGTCCAAGCAGGCCTTGACCAGTCAGTCCTCCTGCCTCAGCCTCCCTCGGTCCTAGGGTGACAGGCCTGGCGCGGTTACTTTCAGGATTTTCAAAGTCAGGGACTGGTAAACAAACTGCTTAGGTTGTAGTGCCCCCGACTCAGGCACTACAACCATGTCTAACTCCATTTTCCGGAGATCGCACGCCCTCTTCTGACCTCTTGGGGGTACTGCATGCATGTGATGCATTTACACTTTTTTTTTTTTTTTTTTTTTTTTTTTGGTTTTCCGAGACAGGGTTTCTCCGTGTAGCCCCTGGCTGTCCTGGAACTCAATATGTAGTCCAGGCTGGTCTCGAACTCAGAAATCCGCCTGCCTCTGCCTCCCAAGTGCTGGGACTAAAGGCGTGCGCCACCGCTGCCCGGCAACACATTTTTTGATGACTTCAAGTCAGAGTAATGAAGAGGCCGGAAAGAATGTGAGGGAGAAACACCCTTTCCATGTTCTCTCCCCAAATCCAAGATCTGGGTACATATTCTATTTAAAAGACTTTAATCCCTGTAGAGGCAGGAAGATTTGAGTTTGAGGCCAGCCTGGTCTACAGAGAGTTTCCGGACTGCTGGGGCAACATAGGGAAACTTTGTCTTGGAAAAAAGCAAAAAGAACACAAGAGAAATTTTATATGTAAAACAAGACAATTTTATATGTACGGGCATTTTGCCTGCATATATGTAAATGCATCACATGCACGCCGTGCCCAGGAGGTTATGATAAGGAGTGTTCGATCCCAAGGAACTGGAGTTGCATATGACTGTGATCCACCATGCTGGTGCTGGGAATCGAACCCTGGACTTCTGGAAGAAAGTCAGTGGTCGTAAGGGCTGAGCCATCTCTCCAGGCCTCACCCTCCATCCTTTTTAGGATTCTGAGGGCTGGAGATGGAGCTCAGCCTATCTGAGGCCCCTTCCATCCCCGGAACTGCTCACTCCTGTGACCCCAGCACTCAGGCCGAGGCAGGAGGGTCAGCATTTCGAGGCCAGCACCCCTGTGCATGCGCTACAGGCTACCCCTAAGCCCCAGCTCCTGACACCTATAATCAATAGGGATGACCGTCCCCGCCCCACTCACTGTCTCGCCCTGAGTGGTGCCAGGGGGTCGGTGGCGATGCTGGAGGGGAGGGCAGCGCACCTGCCTCGTTGCCAGGACACCTAAGAGGTTTGTTTTGCAACCCCGGGCGCTCCCACTCCTGCCCAGGCCACAGGGCAGGGATGTGGAGTGTGTGACAGCATCGACGTGGGGCTCAGTGGCTCCGCCCAGCCCCGCCGCCCCCGCCCCATTCTCCTAGGTGGTTGAGCCCACGCTGCCCACCTGCCCCGCGCTGCCCACCCGTGCCCGTGCCGCCCTGCTAGCCAGAGCGGGTGGGCCGGCAGAGAAGGAAGTGAGCGCAAGAGAGAGAGGAAAGGGGAGAGGGGAAGGGGAGGGCGGAGGTGAGCTATGTAGGGGAAGGGATGGAAGAGGGGAAGGGAGAGGGGCCGCCTAGGGTCTCGAAGGGGGGATGGGAAAGAGAGGGGTGAGGGAGGAGAGGGGAAGGGAGAGGGTAGGAGGAAGTGAGGGTTAGAGGAGTAGAGAGACAGGGGAGTGGAGGGGGTAAAGGCGGGTTGTGGGGGCGCGTCCGTCGGGGATGAGCCTGACGAGCCCCCAACATTTGTCACCACCCAGATACCACCGCCACCATCACCACCACCACCACTAGGATGCCAGACGTGAAGGAGAGGGCGGCCCGGAAGGAGCCCGGCGCGGCCGAGAGCGCCCCCCGTGAATCCCGCGGGGGAAACACCCGGGAGAGCGCGAGCAGCGCCCAGGGGCACCGATCGCGTAGGTTCAACCGTCGCTCGAGCACGGCCGCCCTCACCCCAGGGTCCACGCAGGGGCGCGGGGTACGGACGGCGCCACGAGGTCCCGTGGGCCAAGGAAGACTGCGTACCGGCCTGACCTCCCGGTGTCCCCAGCCCTCCGCCCGAGCGAAGCTCCCCCTGGTCACGCGTGGGGCACCGCTTCCGCCATCCCCGGGAAAGGGCCACTTCGGCGTGACCCCGAGCTCGCACAGGCTAGGTATCTGCTTGAGGCAGGGTCCCCAAGTGTGGGGACTGCAGGTCCGGACCGTCCCCCCCCCCCCCCCCCCGTTCAAATGCTCCCGCGCAAGCGTTGCTATGGATTTCCTGCGACGCTCGACAGTTAGTCTTTCCCCCTGTGGCCACGCAGGGTCGCTGCTGCTTAATGCAGTGACTTGAGACAAGACCTGGGTGTACGGGGTGGGGTGGGGATGGGGAGTGAGGGTGGGTGGGTAGGGGTGGGGTTGTGCATCCAAATAGGATCCTGGCCGGAGTGGGGTTCAGGAAAGTCAGGGCCTGCTGGGGCTGCTGCTGCGGCCGCTGTTTTGGAAACGCCAGTTCTTAACCCTGGAGGTTGGCGTGCATAGCTAAAATGACTCCCGAGTATATAATCAAATTCCTTTTGAAAAATCTCGGAACTGTGTATCCCAGGTTGACTTTGTCGTCTTGAAGTTTTCTTTCTTAGGGGGACGGTCTGGATTTTTTTTTTTTAAAGAATTTTAGCCACACTTTATCTCTACCCTTGGGAGCCCTCCTCGTTCCGGGGTGCTCTGGGTGGAACTTCTGGCCGCTTTCCTGAGGGTGGAGGGTTCCTGACGAGCCGCTGTAGCTAGCTTTTGCAGGTTTCCGTTCACCTCAGTTCGTTTGCCGATTTGATTTGTGTCCTGCTGGGATGATGAAGGGCTGGCTGCCCACATGCAGGAGACGGCAGGGTCGCCTCTGTTGTTCTAAAAAGGTTGATTTTTATCTGTGTGAGTGGGTGTTGTGCCTGCAGGTAGTCTGTGCACTGTGTCCAGGGCGATCTGGAGAGCTGTCGGGCGATCATGTGGGGTGTCGGGGATGGGACCCAGTTCTTAAGAAAGGGCAGCTAGCGACTTAACTGCCCGGCCATCTGTCCAGTCCGTGGTTCATGCTTTTATAAGCCAGGCAAGGACTCTAGATTTTCTGTCAAAGTCCACGGTCGACTTTCTCACCTTGAAAGATTTCCGATTTGCTGAAAAGTAAAATCCAGTGACTTGCTGCATTGTTAATTTACTGTGTTTTTTTCTCTTTTTCTGTGTTTTTTTCCCCCTTGCTGTCTGAAGGCTACAGGCGTGACTCTAAATACTTCTGTCATGTCTCCTTCTGAGAAAGAAGGCACTGTCCTGTGGGGTCTTCTCTACAGTTCTTTTCTTTTTTTAATTGATTTTATTATTTATTATATTTATTTATTATATGTAAGTACACTGTAGCTGTCTTCAGACACCCCACCAGAGGGGATCAGATCTCATTACGGATGGTTGAGAGCCACCATGTGGTTGCTGGGAATTGAACTCAGGACCTTCAGAAGAGCAGTCAGTGCTCTTAACCGCTGAGCCAGCCCTGCCTTTTCAGGCCCGTGAGGCAGCTCAGCCATGAAATAAGCTCTCCACCCACCAATCTGATGGCCCACCAATCTGATGGCTGAGCTGGACCCCAGGCAGCCACTCGAAGGAAGGTGGAAGAACCTTCCTCTGGCTTCCACACGTACACTGTGGTGTGCAATATTAATAACTTTTTACGTAATTATTTTACGTATATGAGTACACTGTCACTATCACTGACACACCAGAAGAGGGCATCGGATCCCATTTCAGATGGTTGTGAGCCACCATGTGGTTGCTGGGATTTGAACACAGGACCTCTGGAAGAGCAGCCAGTGCTCTTAACTGCTGAGCCATCTCTCCAGCCCAACAGCTTTATCCTTGGAATCTGCTTTGTTTCATGCCTTCCTCAACTAGCTTTAGCCCCCACTGTTGGACCCCTCTGAGCATTTCTAGCACACCCCTGGGGAAGTACAAGTGGTTGAGTGGACTCTGAGATAACCCCCGGGGGGCCTATGGACGAGTGACCCTGAGGAGATTCGGACTTGTGTGGGTTGATAGCTGTCCACCAGAAATTCTTCCAATTACAGGTCTGATGGAGAGGGGCCATGATGCTTCCAAACTCGATTGCCACTTGGAAGAAAGGAAATCATCTTCAAGCAGGTACTGGCTTTTACAGTTTCTGTATTTGACTTCCCGATGTCGTCGTCATTTAGCACTGAAGGATTCTGGGGGCCGGGGAGGTGACTGAGTGGGCCAACACTTGTTGCCAAGCCTCACAACCTGAGTTTAATTCCACACACCCGTCCCCAGTAAACAGGTAAATGTTATCAAGAACAAACTCGGAGTTGTGTGGCCGCACACATACACCCGTAATCCCAGCACTGGGAGGCAGAGCCAGGCAGATCTCTGAGCTAGAGACCCACCTGGTCTATGTGGTGAGTTGTTGCAGGCCAGTCAGGGCTACTCAGGGAGACCGCACCTCAATCAAAGGAAACAACTCAAATGGATGTCTCCTTGGTGAACTGTGTTGATTGCCACGGTTCCTATTTTGATGATTAATCTCTCGCTGCTAATGATTTAAAATCCACAGTCCAAATGTGGGATGCCTTCAACCCATTTTTATGTTTAGGGTCAGGTCTCTACTTGTGACTGTCTGGTTGTTCCAACAGCGCTTGTTGAGAAGATTCTCTGTCGAATTGCTCTGTATTTTTATCTATTTGCTTAGACTGACTTCCATAGTCCAGGCTGCTACTATTACCGATGCCCCCTAAGTGTGGAGATTTTAATTTTTGCTCGTTTGGGGGTTTTATTTTTTCCAAAGCCTGACTGGTGTGGAGGTGTCTTCTACATTCAAGTGTTGTCAAAAAGAAAAAAAAGGGGGGGGGAATATTTTCCTGATTTTTCTGAGTGAAAGAAAATAACAGCTGCAGGCAGGCAGTACTGCGAGCGCACACAGGTCACACATGTAGGCGAGACTCGGGCTGAACTCGGGGTGCCTCGACATCGCACCTGGCCCTCAGCAAGCCCTGTTGAGCTCCATGCGTTACTCCTGGTGTTTTCTTTGGGGGGGGGGACAGGGCTTAGATTCTGAGCCTGGCATGGTTTCTCGTGCCGTGGGTGATCTGTGCATTTGACCCTCTTGTAGCCTGGAAGGCAAGGGCAAGGACCCCATGCCCAGCGACTTCTGGGACCATCTGAAGGAGCAGCTGTCAGCCGTGCCCCCCGACTTCAGCTGTGCTCTCGAGCTTCTGAAGGAGATCAAAGAGGTGAGTGGGGCCATGCTCCCCCCCCCCCCACACGCAGATGGAAGGTTCCCAAGGCCTGTCTGCGAGGCCGGCGGCTGGTGGCCACAAACCCTGATTGCCGAGGTGACTTAGATAGAAGTCACTGAATAGTCTGAATGGGGAAGATGTCATGTAAAATTGCTACAGCAGGGGATCAGAAAGGTGTAAACTCAGCGTGTATGTGCTTGAGGTAACTTGTCTCTGAGGCTCACTGCCTCTGCTAACCTAGGCCTGGTCCAGGAAGCTCCTAGCTCTCCGTGCAGTCTAACCTAGGCCTACAATGCTTTCAGCCCCTGAGACTTACTGCTCACCCTTTCTAGCTCTAAGTTCTAGCTGACTGGGTTCAACCCAGCTGTCCCGGCTCCAAGTCCTCTCTGAGATGATTCCATCTGGCTTCTTTCTAGGCCTCTGACTTTCTGCCGTGCTTGGCTTCAAACCGTGGCACTCTGTCCTCCTCATTCTCTAGCTTGTTCTGTCTTCACTTGTGCCTGGCTTGTTCCCTCTTCTACCTGTCTCTGTACAACCCTTCCAGTAAAACTGCCTCCTCCTCTCCCCCTACACTGCCCCTCTTCAGCAGTTTCCCTTTCTCCTCTCTCTTCCTGAGTTGGGCGTATCCTATTGTGTCAAATCTTCCTCTGATTCGTCACTTTGTCTGCCACTCAGTTAGACGTCACTTTTCAAACATGGGTGCTTTCCTCTACAAACTCACTTTACCTTCATTGCTTGGGATCAAAGGTGTGCGCTAAGGGTGTGTTTATGTTCCAGCCAGAGGGACTAGAGGTGTGTGCTCTGGGCTGGGCCACACCACAACTAGAAATAGTTTGTTTTTTTTTCAGTAACTAACATTCTCGGGGTTCACAGTGAGATCAAATATATCCTGCAAGAAAAAGGGAAGCCATGACTAACCGTATAGACCAGTCTGAAGAATTCTGGAGCCTCAGACACACGAGTTCTAAGTGAGCTACAACATGAAAGCTCAAATTGGCATATCCTGCCTCAAAAGTCCAAAGTTACCAGTGAGCAACGTGTCCTTCCCTGTGGTGGGCAATCAGAGGCATGGCGACCCGCCTGCTGTTATCTTAGGGAAGATAGTGTGACAAGTCCGGAGAACCTCCAGGGACAATCGGCTTCCTTTAGAGAGCCCGTGAACTGAGGGAGGTCATTCCTCTTCCAATACACTCAGTGCCCTCTGTAGACTATGGGAGTGGGGGGTGGGGGTGGGGGAGCTGCCACCTCAGCAGAGACACATCTCAAGGGCTCAGGCCAGCCAGGCACGGAAGGGCAGAATCCGAAACAAAGAAACTCTGACTGTGAAAGATGACCAACTGAAACAGGTACCGTAGGGCAGCAGCCTTCTCTTGTGCCATACAGAGCCATATATATGTAAAAGTCCACCTGCCTCTGCCTCCCAGGTGCTGGAATTAAAGGGATGTGCCACCATTGCCCCGCTAAAAAGATTATATTACCTTTCTTAAATTAGGACTATATTTTATGGACTGCTCTATCCATCCACCAACCCATCCATCTGTTTTTGTTTTTAAAGATTTTATTTTATGTATATGAGTACACTGTAGCTGTACAGATGGTTGTGAGCCACCATGTGGTTGCTGGGATTTGAACTCTGGACCTTCAGAAGAGCAGTCAGTGCTCTTAACCACTGAGCCATCTCTCCAGAACCCGCCCCCTCCCCCAATCTGGCTGTCATGGAACTCTGTAGACCAGGCTGGCCTGGAACTCATGTGAATCCGCCTGCCTCTGCCGCCAAAGTGCTGGGATTAAAGGCGTGGTCCCTTGCTGCTACCCAGCTTTGGTCTTTTTAAAATTAAGATTTATTTTTATTCTAAGCATTTGGGAGGCAGAAGCGGGCAGTTCTCTGAGGACAGCTGGAGCTACACAGAAAAAGCCTGTCTTGAAAAATCACAACAAATATAAATAAAAGCAATTTTATTTTATGGGTGTGGTGTTTTGCCTGCGCACGCATGCGTGCGTCTGTGTCTGTGGTACCATACACATGCAATGTCCAGGGAGACTGGAAGAGGGCGCTAAGAGTCCCTGGGCTCTGGAGTTATATCTTGGTGTGAGCACAGTGTGGGTGCTGGGAACTGAAACAAGGTGCTCCTAGTTCCTGAGCCCTGCCCCCAGCTCTGTCTGTACTCCTTGCTCAGTGGAGGCCTTGGCTTTATTAATCTCTTCATCTGACTCTGTGTCCTAAGAAGTCAGAGGCTGAGGTGTGCAGAAAGGATTGAGCCCTGGGGTGAATGTAGGATGGAGTGGGATGGAGCGGAACTTACTCTGTGACTTGCCCGCCCGGCAGATCCTGTTATCCCTGCTGCTCCCGCGGCAGAGCCGCCTCAGGAATGAGATCGAGGAAGCACTGGACATGGACTTCCTCCATCAGCAAGCCGACCGCGGGGACCTGAACGTCTCCTACCTCTCCAAGTACATCCTCAACATGATGGTCTTGCTGTGTGCGCCGGTCCGCGACGAGGCTGTGCAGAGACTTGAAAACATTTCAGATCCGGTCCGGCTGCTGAGGTGTGACCCTAGTTCCAGTTTGCTAACCTGCTCTGGGCTGAGCTGGGCAGGGCTGGCAGTCGCTGGGCAGCCGTTGTCTAGACCGGCTTCTTGCTCCTCCCTGGCCTGTAGGCTCTCACTTCTTCCAAAAAGGACCTTTGGGTCATCCTTAGCTCAACAGGACCCGTGTTCTGAGGCCTGAAACGTCTCTTTTCCCAACTTTACTCGGGCCTCAGCTCAGATAAACTGTGAGGGACAGTGGCGGGGCCTCCTTCCCCTTTTATGGCCATGTGGAGTTTGGGAAGCATGTGCAGCACATTAAAATTCAAAGGCAACACCTCTCCTAGCCTGAATGGAGGAGGGTAGCATCACTTAGAACCCTGCCTTCCTTTTTTTTTTCTTTTTTTTTTATTAGATGTTTTCTTTATTTACATTTCAAATGTTTCAAACCCTTTCCTGGTTTCCGCTCCAAAAACCCTCTAACCCATCTCCCTCCCCCTGTTCACCAACCCACCCACTCCTGTTTCCCTGTCCTGGCATTCCCCTATACTGGGGCATCGAGTCTTCACAGGACCAATGGCCTCCCCTCTCATTGATGTCCCATAAGGCCCTCCTCTGCATCTGGAGCCATGGGTCCTTCCATGCATACTCTTTGGTTGGTGGTTTAGTCCCTGGGAGCTCTGGGGTACTGGTTGGTTCATATTGTTGTTCCTCCTATTGGGCTGCAAGCTCCTTCGGCTCCTTGGGTCCTTTCTCTAGCCCCTCCATTGGGGACCCTGTGCTCAGTCCAATGGTTGGCTGGGAGCACCCACCTCTGTATTTGTCAGGTACTGGCAGAGCCTCTCAGGAGACAGCTATATCCTGTCAGCAAGCACTTGTTGGCATCCACAATAGTGTCTGGGTTTGGTGACTGTATATGAGATGGATTCCCAGGTGGGGCAGTCTCTGGATGGCCTTTCCTTCAGTCTCTGATCCATACTTTGTCTCTGTATCTCCTCCTGTGGGTATTTTGTTCCCCCTTCTAAGAAGAACCAGAGTATCTATACTTTGGTTTTCCTTCTTCTTGAGCTTTGCTTGGTCTGTGAATTGTGTCTTGGATATTCTGAGCTTCTGGGCTAATATCCACTTATCAGTGAGTGCATACTGTGTGTGTTCTTTTGTGATTGGGTTACATCACTCAGGATGATATTTTCTAGTTCCATCCATTTGCCTAAGAATTTCATGAACTGTTTTTAATAGCTGAGTAGTATTCTATTGTGTAAATGTAACACATTTTCTGTAGCCATTCTTCTGTTGAGGGACATCTGGGTTCTTTTCAGCATCTGGCTATTATAAATAAGGCTGCTGTGAACATAGTGGAGCATGTGTCCTGATTACATGTTGGAGAATATTCTGGGTATATGCCCAGGAGTGGTATAGCAGGGTTTTCCGGTAGTAGTACTATGTCCAATTTTCTGAGAAACTGTCAAACTGATTTCCAGAGTGGTTGTACCAGCTTGCAATCCCACCAGCAGTGGAGGAGTGTTCCTCTTTCTCCACATCCTCGCCAACAACTGCTGTCTCCTGTGTTTTTGATCTTAGCCATTCTGACTGGTGTGAGATGGAATCTCAGGGTTGTTTTGATTTGCATTTCCCCAATGACTAAGGATGATGAACATCTCTTTAGGTGCTTCTCAGCCATTAGATATTCTTCAGGTGAGAACTCTTTGTTTAGCTCTGTACCCCATTTTTTAATAGGGTTACTTGCCTCTCTGGAGTTTAACTTCTTGAGTTCTTTGTATATATTGGATATTAGCCCTCTAACAGATGTAGGGTTGGTAAAGATCTTTTCCCAATTTGTTAGTTGCTGTTTTGTCCTATTGACAGTGCCCTTTGCCCTACAGAAGCTTTGTAATTTTATCAGATCCCATTTGTCAATTCTTTTTTTTTTAAATATTTATTTATTTTTTAATTTTTTTTATTTTCTAAGTTTTTTTATTTACATTCCAAATCATTTCCTCTTTCCCGTTTCCTCCCTCCCCAAAAGTCCCATAAGCCCCCTTCCCTCCCTCTTTTCCCCATTCAACCCCCTCTCGTTTCTCTGTCCTGGCATTCCCCTACATCCAGTCTTTCCAGGACCAGGGGTCTCTCCTTCCATCTTCTTGGAAATCTATTGATATGCGAATTGTGTCTAGGGTATTCCGAGATTCTGGGTTAATATCCCCTTATCAGTGATTGCATACCATGTGAGTTCTTTTGTGATTGGGTTACCTCACTAAGAAAAATATTTATTATTATATGTAAGTACACTGTAGCTGTCTTCAGACACTCCAGAAGAGGGCATCAGATCCCATTGTGGATGGTTGTGAGCCACCATGTGGTTGCTGGGTTTTGAACTATGACCCGGTGGAAGAGCAGTCAGTGCTCTTAACTGCGGAGTCATCTCTCTACTCCCCTCTGCCCCCCATTGTCAATTCTGGATCTTAGAGCATAAGCTATTGGTGTTCTGTTCAGGAAATTTTCCCCTGTGCCCATGTGCTCGAGGCTCTTCCCCACTTTCTTTTCTATTAGATTCAGTGTATCTGGTTTTATGTGGAGGTCTTTGATCCACTTGGACTTGAGCTTTGTACAAGGAGATAAGAATGGATCGATTTGCATTCTTCTGCATGCTAACCACCAGTTGAACCAGCACCATTTGTTGAAAACGCTGTCTTTTTCCCACTGGATGGTTTTAGCTCCTTTGTCAAAGATCAAGTGACTGTAGGCGTGTGGGTTCATTTCTGGGTCTTCAATTCTGTTCTACTGATCTACCTGCCTGTCACTGTACCAATACCTTGCAGTTTTTACCTGCCTTCCGCTCACCGGTTGGTGTTTCTTCCATAGCGTCTTGCCCTGTAGCCCTTGCTGGGACTCACAGCGAGTCCCCCCTTGGCCTTCTCAGTTGGGGGGTGTGTGTCCCTCAGCTGTGCACTGCCACACCCAGCTCTCCGCAGAAAGGGCGTGGCGAAAGGGCCTTGGTCTCGGCTGCGTGTCCCTCCGCCGCGCGCGTGGTGGAGGAGACACAACTCCGCATAAGCTCCTTGCGGGATCTGGAGCCCCGTGCCTCAGTTGTCCCCATGTGGCTGTTCTCTCCCTGCGACAGGGGGATCTTTCAGGTCCTGGGACAGATGAAAATGGACATGGTGAACTACACCATCCAGAGCCTCCAGCCCCAGCTGCAGGAACACTCCATCCAGTTTGAGCGGGCTCAGTTCCAGGAGCGCCTCAACAAAGAGCCCAGTATGTATACCATGGGGGGAGAGGTGGCCCCCGAGGGAGGCCTTGTACCTGCCTTCAGAGAGGACTGTTCTCCTGCTGCTGCTTCACCCAGTGTGGGCAGGGATGGGGGAGATCGACTTATCAACCAGGAGTATATACATTTTACATTTGGATGTAGCGGTCTAAGGTCTTGCTCGTCAGGCTGACCCCAGACTCTGCTGCTGTGTCAGCCCCACCCCCGGGCGCATGCGCGCACCGCCCTGCTCGTAAGCGGCGCGAGCTAAAGCGAGCGGTCCGAGGCCCCAGGAGTGGGACGCTCACCCGGCCCTCCTCTTGCAGCCCTCCTCAACCACACCACGAAGTGGCTCACGAAGGCGGCCACGCAGCTCATCGCCCCTTCTGCCAGTTGCTCCGACATACAGGACTCCTCCAGCTCGGCTCCCAGCAATGTCGCCGTCCCAGAGCTGCTCAGCCCGGCAATGGTGCTGTCTCAGGGATTCCTGAACCTTCTCACCTGGGACCCTGAGAATGAAGAGTTTCCTGAGGTAGGAATGGGGGTGGGGGGTATTTCCCTGTTTTCCCTTTTTTGAGCTCTTGCCGGCATCCCGCTGATGGCTCCCCCTCCCGCTCCCCAGACCCTGGTGGCCGACAGAACTGGGCTGCAGGAGCTGGAGTCGCAGCAGAACCAGCTAACCATCCTTGCCTCCGTCTTGCTGGTGGCCAGTAGCTTCTCTGGCAGCGTCCTGTTTAGCTCACCTCAGTTTGTGGATAAGCTGAAACGAATCACCAAGTCCCTGGTGGAGGATTTCGACTCGAGGTGAGCTGCGGACATCTTTTCTTTATAAAGGAAGGAGGCGGGGAAATGGCTTAACTGGTCAGGTGCGGTGCTCTGTGAGCAAGCCCGGAGACCTGGCTGTGTCTCCAACATGCTGGGAAAAAGCCAGACGTGAGCTGGCTGCGGTTGCGCGCCTTTAATCCCAGCCCTCAGAAGTGGAGGCCTGCAGATCTGTGTAAGTTCGAGGCCAGCTCGGCCTGTGTAGAGACTGTCTCCAAATAACAAGAAGCCAGGCGTGTGGTGCGTGTCTGTGAATCCAGTGCTCTCAGGAAGGGGTTGGCTGACTTCAGGGGTGGTGGGTCAGGTAGCCTGGTCAACATTTGAGTTCCAGGTTCAGTGAGGAAGAGGGTAGAGAGGTACTGAGGAAGACATCGGCCTCCAGCCCCCATGGTACTTGCGTAGGTGTGCTTCTTTGGCTCCTCAAAGAAAACAAGTGGCAAAGGTGCGTTTGTGCTCGTCAGGAGGTGACCGACTTGGAAGGGTCTCCGTATTTACAGAGCACACCGACCACATTCAGAGCCAGGCTGCCCTTCCGAGAGATTTTTTTTTCTAAGCTTTACTATAGAGCACCATTTACAGAGATTGCTGATATTCAGAGGGAATCAATCAATCAAAATGCGGAAACTGTCTGTCTGTTTTTGGTGCTGACAGGAGGGCAGAGTAAGGTGGCTGGGGTGGGACCTGAATGTTCCCCAAGTCCCTGACCTCTCTTGCCTGAGGCTTTGAGGTTTTTGCAGTGAGAAAGAGGGGGTGGGGCAGGCAGGCAGGCAGGCCACCTACTGGGTGGCAGGCAGGTTACCTCCTGTTGTCCTACTGGGTGCCAGCTTACTTCTTCGGTTGTGGTCTAGGCCTGAGGAAGTGATGCAGACGGTGAGTGAGCAGGTGACCCAGGAAATCCACCAGAGTCTCAAGACTATGGGCCTGGCCGCTCTGAGCAGCGAGAATACGGTGTCCCTGGTAGGACAGCTCCAGAACATTGCCAAAAAGGAGAACTGCGTCCGCAGTGTCATTGGTGAGCATGTGGGCATCGAGGATGCTGGAGGAAGAGGGACCCAACCGTGGACATGGGCCAGGTTGAAACTATACCCCTTTCTGGGCCACAGGGGGACTCTGGTCCTATGGGAGGTCTGCACAGGGAACCCTGCCCAGCCAACCTAGATGAGTCACTCATGACTTCTGATGAGTCTCTGTGACATCCATCCCCACCCACCTACCAGCAAGAAGCCAGCCGGCTCCATTAGTTCACGAGAGCATGTCTCTGTAGTACAGTCCCCAGCCCCATGTTGGAACATGTTGGCCAACTTGTTACCAGCTTTAAGCAATCGGGAATGTTCCCTTAGCATCAAATCCTAGATCTAACGGCGTAGCCCAGGTTAGCCTGGGACACCATGTGTGTCTCAGGCTGGCCTTACGGTTTTCCCCCTGCCTCTGCCTCTTGGGTGCTGGGATTACAGGTGTGAGCCATACCCTCATACTCAGCAGTCTTGAGTCCTTGGGAGGCTCAGGAGCTGAACACCCGAGAGAGCGAGACAGCTGTCCCTGAACTCAGATCCCCCCCGACCTGTGAGTGGCCCGGGCAGTGGGTGAGTAGCGGATGCCAGCTGCTCAGGTTGCCCTAGTTGTCGCTTCCCTCTTGCCCACAGCCCAGCGGGTCCACCTGTTCCTCAAATGCTGCTTTGTCCTGGGTGTGCAGCGATCTCTCTCGGACCTCCCCGGGGGCCTCACTCTGATCGAAGCGGAGCTGGCGGAACTGGGCCAGAAGTTTGTCAGCCTGACGCACCACAATCAGCAGGTGTTTGCCCCGTACTACACCGAGATCTTAAAAACCCTCATCTCCCCAGCCCAGACCCTGACCGCCAAAGTCGGGTCTCTCTGATGGCATCGGCTCGGAGCCCTGGCACCTTGGACCCAGGAGAAAGCCCCACCTTCCTGGGAGGACATCACCTGTGAGCAGGAGAGCAGTGGGTCCCCTCTGCCCCACCCCCCTGAAGCCCGCACACCAGGGCTGTAGGGATCAAACGTGTAAACAACTGGCCCAAACCCGCTCCATAATAAACTTCTGAACTGCATGCGGACGGCCATTCTTTGATGCGGTGGAGGCCAGACCCCGAGACCCTGCAGTGCGCCTCTCTCTGGCCACACGACCCCCCCACAGTGTGCACAGATGACGGCCAGCAGGCTAGGGTGCGCTCTTTGGGGTCAGCTAAGGGTAAAGCATTTCCCTGGAGCCTTCATGTCGCCCGTCCATCCAGGAGAGGACACGGTGGAGACCAAAGTCATTCTCAGGACCCGAGTCCCCTGCAGGTTTCAAGTGCTACAGCAAGGAGGTGAGGGGACAGCAGGAGTCCCACCCTCTTCCAGAGCAGGCACTGAAGAGAACCGATGTTGGCTGCAAGCCACACCCATAGCCAGCAGGCTCTGGTGTTCTTGGCTCTCATCCCTCAGGATATATAGAGTTCGGGCTGGGACACTTAGGTCTGCTTCTCCCTGGTCCCATCCCCTGGTCCAGTTTGTCCGTGGTCTTATCGGTAGAACACACCCCCCGAGTGACAGGCAATACATGTTGTGTGTTCAGACGAGAGCAGACTCCGTCTCTCCTCCCTCCGCCAGCGTGGGTGGTTGTGCGATAAGTGCACCTCTCGCCAGACCGACGATGTCAGGTGGGATGCCGTGGGAAAGACCTGGGCTCTCACCCACTGTCGTGGCTTACAACGATGACAGCATACTGGTCCCAACCAGCTTCGTCAGCAAAGTGTCCTATTCAGATCTAGTCCTTTTGTAGAGTGGCTTGCGTCTTCAGGGCAACACAAGGAGAACAGCGTTCCTTTTCCAGAGGCTGAAAGGAGCTGAGGAGGACACAGCTTGGGGACAACACGAGGTGGTATCTGAGTTCTGTTGGCCCCCTGGGGGTGTGCTTCTAACTGATAGTCTTGTTGACAGGTGACGGAGTGTGACACAGTCAGCGATGTGACCAAAGTGACCGGGCATAGATTGCTCCAAGTTCTCAGTCTTGTAACTAACTACAGCCGCAGCTTGGGGAGGCCCGGGAAAATGATACACTCGAGTAAACAGGCATGCCTGCTTGCAGCCTCCGGGTGCAGTTACTTGTTTCCAGGAGTGCACATCTGGGAAGCCTCATTGTTGGGAGTGCTGTGGGGCCCTGTGAACACTGGCTAGGCCGTGGGTACAGGCTCTGGGCTGACCAGGAGCACCGCGCTCATGTTTCGTAAAGTCTGGAGCGACCCACATAGCAGTTCTGAAATGTTTTTTCTTGTTCTTCCATGGGGAGGAGGCCCATCTTTACACAGGGAAAGAACCACTCAAACTTGCCCATGGGTTTGAGGGCATTTTGCTTACTTGTTTTAAGACAGGGTCTCACAATGTAGTTTTGGCTGTGCTGGAACTCACTCTGTAGACCAGGCTGGCCTTGAACTCAGAGATCTGCCTGCCTCTACCTCCCAAGCGCTGGGATTAAAGGTCTGTGCTGTGCTGGTGAGCCTGGCAGGAGGGCATTTTATATTTTTTTTTGTGTTTTCAGTTGTGATAAATACCAAGTTTTTTTTTCATTAGCGATTATAATTTCATTCCTAATATACACAAGTATTATGACTTTAGAGCCAGTTTCATTATCACAAAAAGAAATACCAGTAACCAGTCTCTTTCCTTCAAACCAGGTGAGTGTGACTCTGCTGTCTCTCTCAATGGGATTTCTATTTAAACCTTTTTTTAAGGACTTATTTTATGTGTGTGACTGATATGTCTGCATGACAGGGGTACACCAAGCAGTGCAGTACCCACAGAGGCCACAAGAGGGTGATAACCCTCTAGAAATAAGAGTTACCAGCAGTCATAAGCTGCCGTGTGGGTGTCAGGAACTGAACTCGGGTCCTCTGCAAGAGCAGTAATTGCTCTTAGCCACTGAGCCACAGCTAAATCCAGGCCCTATATAAATGTTATATAAATGGTGTTCATATTTAGAAGGAGAGCATGTAGGTTTTGGACTGGCTTCTTTTACAAATGGTTTCTGTTCTTTTATTATTATTATTATTATTATTATTATTATTATTATTATTATTATTATTAAAAGATGATGTCATTAGTGCCCAGGCTGGCTTTGAACTTGCAGCCCTGCCTCAGGCTCCAGAGTGCTAGGTAGGACTCTACCTTGCCCAGCGCTTGTGCATGATGTTTTCCCCAGGTTACAGTCAGTTGTTGTTCCTTCGGTATGGCTGGATCATCGCGCCAGCCGTGTGACACACCGGCCTTGGCGACCATCGGCTGGTACCATTATATTTTGTTCCTTGGTTTGAGTCTCTTCAAACTATCAGCCTGGAGGGAGCTGCTGTCCCACGGTCAGTCAGTCCATGTTTAATTAAGGATCGAAAGCATGTATTGGTATGGGGGATGGGATGGGGTGAAGCAGGTTTTTCCTCTTGGGGGGACACACACAGCACTCTCCACGGTTGAAGCGAGTGCTGGATCCCTGTTGGTGCAGTTGGCGCCCCAGTCAAAAGAGAACCAACTGGCTGCTGGGATTGCTGCCCCAGCTCTTTGGAAACCTGAGGCAGGAGAATCACGTAAGGCCAAGGACAGCCTGGGCTTGTATCCAGGCCCACTCTCAAGAGGAAAATGCTGTGCACGTAAGGGTTGGTTTTTGGCTCTTCTCGTCTAGTGGTCTGTATGTTTGTCCCTAAGTCAGTAACTAACGTTTTGATGACTATAGCTTTGTAGCCAACTTTTGAAATTGGGAAGTGTGCGTCTCCACCCTGGCCTCTTTTCAGGATTATTGTGGTTTTATCTCCTGCATTTTGTTACGATTTTTAGCGTTAACCTGTCCATTTTTGCCACAGGTAGTTGGGAATATCTTTACCTTTTATTTCTTTAAAAATCTCTCCAGCGCCCACATGGCAGGTCACAGCTGTCTGTAACCTCCAGTTCCAGGGGATCTGATGCCCTCTCACAGACTTACAGGCGGGCAAAACACCAATACATATAACATGAATAAATCATTAAAAAACATGTGTGGGCATGTTACCTGCATGTATGTTCGCACACCACATACATGAAGCATCCAAGGAGGTGGGTAGAAGGCATCAGATCCCCTGGAACAGGAGCCGCCACGTGGTGGCTGGGGATTGAACCCAGGTCCTCGGGACGAGCAGTCAGTGCTCTTACCCGCTGAACCGTCTCTCCAGCCCTGGGTGTCTGGATTGCTAATAGTGACAGCGCTGAGTTTATCTGGGGGATGTCCCATCTCTGCACTACCATACCTGGGCATCCGTGAACACAAGCGTGCACTCCCACCCGTTCCGTGGTCATGCTGGGGCTGAACCGCCTCTCTGCACAGGATGGGCATGCCTGCTACCTTGAGCTCCCCGCCCCACCCCCAGCCAGCACGTTATTCAGGTGTGTTTTCTTTCAGTGACTTTTGACAGTCTTGAGAGTACGGACGCCACATGTCCTCCTCGGGCTCTGGTTGTTCCGAAGTACTTGTCCTGTGTTGCTGTAAGTGGAGCTTGGTAACTTCTGCCCACTTGGTAATGTATAGCAATAAGCCCGTTTGTCTATCTTGTTCCCGGAACTGGTGTTTTTTTCCTACCCAGGTTCATGTGGACATCTGGAATAAAACATTTTATGTTTTCCTTTCCAGTTTGACTCTATTTTGCTTTCTTGCCTAGTGGATCAGGTTAGGACTTGCAGTCCAGCACTGAGACGTGGTAGAAAACAGGCAGCCTTTCCTTATTCCTAACTGGAGGAAAGGAGGCCTTTCCGGGGGTTTGATTTGGTTTGGGTTTTGAAGACAGGGTTTCTCTGTGTAGCTTTGGCTGTCCTAGATCTAGCTCTGTAGACCACGCTGGCCTTGAACGTAGAGACCTGCCTGCCTGGGTTCTGAGATTAAAGGCATGTGCCTTTAAAAGGCCTTTAGCTTTTTTCACTTTTGAGTTTGACTGCCGGCTAGTTTTACATCAACTTGATACAACCTAGAAGCATTTGGGAAGAGGGCACCTCAGTTGAGAAAATGCGTCTACCAGACTGGACCATTGGGGCATTTTCTTGGTTAGTGATTGGTTTGGTATGCCCAACTTTGTTGTTTTTTTTGTTTGTTTGTTTTGTTTTGTTTTTTGTTTTTTCAAGACAGGGTTTCTCTGGGTAGCCCTGGCTGTCCTGGAACTCACTCTGTAGACCAGGCTGGCCTTGAACTCAGAAATCCGCCTGCCTCTGCCTCCCAAGTGCTGGGATTAAAGGCGTGCACCACCACTGCCTGGCTAGGTATGCCCAACTTTGGTTCACTGGTCTGTTACATGTGCATGTGAACTGTATATAGTATGTGCATTTCTGCCTTAGAGGGCTGCGGGGGCTTTAGCCTGTTTATTTCTGATACTGGTTACCAGGATTTGAATAATGGTGTCCAAAGGGCCATGGTTAAGGCTTGGAGGCCGCGCATTGTACCAAGGAGAGGCCTTAGGTTATTAGGGGCACGCCCTTGGAGGGTGTGTGCAAAGGGCTCGCTCCACCTCACTCAGGGAAGTGACAGGTAGAGGTTTAGCAGGAAGCTGCCTACAACGCTGATAATTCCTCTCCTCTCAGTTATGCTACAGGCTCCGAGCATTTTATTGAAGTCTCTTGAAGCCTGCTCAAAGATTCCGCGTCCGGTTAGCCCTACAACCCTCTCTAGCAGCCATTTGTGTCCCTGCCCCCACAGGGCAGAATTTCAATTCTTTGGAAACTTCTCTTTGGCTCTGACTCGTCCCCCACTTTGTAGGCCGCCCTGCCATTCTGCCACCGATCCCCACATCGACTCTACGGTGGCTGAACACACGATGCAGTTTTAAATCTTAATTTGTATGTGGCCTGTGGGCACTTGGGGACAGAATGGGCTCTGCTTTTGCCTGGAGTGTTGGCTCACGTCAGAGAGAGCCTCGTAGTTGGTGGTTTGGAGTTCGTCCCACCTACTTTGATCAGTGGCCGATAAGAGGGATGTGGAAATCTCTATCTGTATGGCTGTCCTGTACTTTTGATAGGAGATTCTGGGGATCCCTTGCAGATAACAAAAAATCTACAGGTTTGCACAAGCCCATATATGAAATGGAATAGAAATAACCACCATGCATCCTTCTGTGTGCTTTAAACAATTGTTGCGGTGGTTTGCATATGCTCCGCCCAGGGAGTGGCACTGTCAGAAGGTGTGGCCCTGTTGGAGTGGGCGTGGCCTTGTTGGAGTGGGCGTGGCCCTGTTGGAGTGGGCGTGGCCCTGTTGGAGTGGGTGTGGCCTTGTTGGAGTGGGCCTAAGACCCTCCTCCTAGCTGTCTGGAACCCAGTCTCCCACTAGCAGCCTTCAGATGAAGATGTAGAACTCTCAGCTCCTCCTGCACCATGCCCGCCTGGATGCTGCCATGCTCCTGCCTTGATGATGATGGACTGAACCTCTGAACCTGTAAACCAGCCCCAGTTAAACGTTGTCCTTATGAGAGTTGCCTTGGTCATGGTGTCTGTTCACAGCAGTAAAACCCTAAGACAGTTGTTATATTATGTACAATAGGCTATTACAGTGTAAATGCTATGTAAGTACCTGCACTGCATTCCTTAGGGAAGGACAAAAACTCTACACGCTTAGTATAATTAAAAAACAAAACAAAACAAAAAAGGAAGCGGCAGAGGGGCTCAGGTTGAGAGCACTAACTTCTCCAGAGGACTGGAGTTTGATTTCCAGCACCCATATGGTACTCATAACCTTCTCTTAACATCAGTTTAGGGGATCTAAACTGCCCTCGTCTGGCCTCTGTAGGCACCAGGTATGCATACAGCGCAGACTCACATTGCAAGTAAAACACCCATATCCATTAAAAAAATAAGTACATTTTAAAGATATTTTTCAGGGTCTGGAGAGATGGCTCAGCAGTTAAAAGCGCTTGATGCTCTTCCGCAGGGCCCAAGTCTGTTTCCCAGCACCCATGTTGTTGGGTGACTTACAGCCAGTATGCGCATGCTCAAATCCAAATTCACTTCACAATTGTGGGTGCCCACAGTAAATAGGGCACTATCTCACTATTACTACTATTACTACTACTACTACTACTACTTACCATAAATACCATAGACAAGTGGTTTAAACAATAAATTTACTTCTACTGTTCTGGAGGAAGGAAAGGGACGGATAAGGGGCAGCCAGGGCCATTTTGTGGTGAAGCGCTCTTTCCAGGGCCATAGGTGTCTCCCTTGTCTCAAGGGACTCTGTCCTTGGTTGGGGGGCATTGCGTGTTTGTACACACGGGTTGGGGAGGAAAGGAAGGAGAGAGGCTGTGGTCTAGAACCTCCCTCTAAAAACTACCAAACCCAGTGAATTGGTCGTCTCCTAAAAGCTCGTCTCCCTTAGCCGCCTCATGAAAACTACACATGTACCGTGCTTGGAGGGCTGAATGGCAGTCGGTGTAGGCACGAGGGTGGGATCCGGTCCAGAACATCTGTGGACTTTTTGTATCCTTCCTCCAGTCAGGTCTCATCCCGCAGCGTCTCAGGCCTCGCTGGGTGGTGTGTACGCTCTGAACATCACTATAATCTTCACATCAGGAACTTTTGTCATCCAGCAGTTTGTTCTTCGTGAACTCTTTGCATATTTTCTCTGCCTTTAGGCTTAGCGTGTGCATGGGTATCTATGTAACATGTATGAACATATGTATGCATATATGTTACATATATATGTGTGCGCGGTGGTTTCTTGTCGAGGTCGAAGGACAACACAGAGTGGCCCATTCTCTCCTAGCATTGGGGTTCCAGGGGCCGAGCTCAGGTTGTCGGTCTTGCTAAGAGCTCTTCTACACTGGTCCTCTTTAACCAGCTCCCTCCCCGGATATTTTTATTCAGTACGCCTTGAATGTTACTTGCTATGGGTCCCCTGGGGATATATGGTTGCTCCGTCCATCCATCCTGTTTATCTGTGATACAGGAAAGCAAACCCAGACCTTATGCACACATGCAAGGCAGGCGCCCTTCCATCCAGCTGCACTTCTAGCCCTGGGTCACATATCTTGGAAAAGATGAATTTTTTTTTTGTATGTACGAGTATCTACCTGCATGTAAGTGTGCCCTGTGTGTGCAGTGCCTGAGGAGTCTAAGAGTGTTAGATCCCCAGGAGCTGGAGTTTACAGATGGCTGTGAGCTGCCATGTGGGTGCTGGGACCTGAACCTGGATCTGTTCAAGGAGCAGCGAGGGCCCTTTACCACCGAGCCTCCGCTCCAGCCCATCTGGAGCGTATTTTAAAATCTACTCTGCAGTTCATATATTCCTTCAGTTACCCCCTTTCTCTGGTGTTTCAAAACTGCATATGCATACTGTCCTTTGTATTTCTGATTTATTTGGGAGTTACCCACACTTGGTGTATAGCTGAAGGAGACTTTAAATTCCAGGTCCTCCTGCTTCTGTCCCCCTAGTGCTGGAACAGCAGGTGTGTACTACCATGCCTGACTCACCAACCGTTTAATCGATTGAAAACAGTTTATGTTTAACATTATTTTGTTTGGCTACGAAGCATTTCCCATCAGGTTCTTGTGTGGATTCGATCAAGGCATCCGGAAGTGACCAGGTCACGATTACCCTACAGAGAGATTCATAATTTGAGGGCTGTACTGGGAGGGACTGGAGACGTGTGTAGGTGAGACCTGTGACGGTAGGAGGCAGATTACGGGATCATCCCTTGCTGTAAGCCCCTTCCTCAGCCTTTTCTTGCTTCCTGGCTGCCGGTCACACATTGTGTGCTTTCGCCTGGAGCAGTGGCGCCCGCAGCCAGGACAGTGGGATTTCTCGGAAACTGTAAACCTGAATCTTTCCCTCAGTCAATCCATCAGAACAACAGATGCCTGCTAACAAACTGGCTGTCAGAGCGTAGGCCTGATGCTCTCCTCTTCTTATGTTTCTTTTTTCTGCTTCTTGGAGTGAGCTGACTTTTGAGATGGGGTCTTGGTGTTGCCTAGGCTAGCCTTGAATTTATGATCTTCCCAAGTGCTGGATCACAGACCTGCGCCACACACAGCACCCTGGCCATGTTGGGAACCACTTTGATTTACCTGGAGTGTCTCCTCTTTCCATAGCTTTTTTTTTTCTTCAGTAGTATTGTTTTTGTATAGAATTTGTCACAGTCATCATCTACCAGTTCAAGTAACAGACACTTAATCTCCCAGTACTGCCCAATTTGGTCACTGTCGACTGCTGTGTCTATGTTGTGAGAGCCAAAGTTTTGCATGAAACCATGTTTTTGTTTCTGGTCCAACCTCTCCGAGTGCCCCAAGTGCCAAGGTTTCTGTCTGGTTATCTTTCCCACCGCCTATTTAGGGACAATTTCCAGTGACAGTTTCTCTTTTCTTTTTTTTTAAGATTTATTTATTTATTTTACGTATGTGAGTACACTGTAGCTGTCTTCAGACACACCAGAAGAGAGCATCGGATCCCATTACTGATGGTTGTGAGCCACCGTGTGGTTGCTGGGAATTGAACTCAGGACCTCTGGAAGAGCAGTCAGTGCTCTTAACCACTGAGCCATCTCTTGTGCCCCGAGTTTCTCCATTTTCTTTCACCCCCCCAACTCCCCAGTTCTTGTTCATTCCTGAAGAATATTGACTGTTTTCACCGAGGTAGGATTCTGGTTTGTCAGCTCGTCCTCTCTCCCTCCATCCTTTCCTTCTCTTCCTCTCCTCCCCTCCTCTCCATGGTCTCACCTTAGTCCAGAAAAGTACTGGAACTCACGACACAACCCAGAGTAACCTCAAATTGTGGCAGGTACCCTTCCTGCCTTAGCTCCCTAAGTTGTAGGATTATGAGACAAACTGTACGCCACCAGGTCCACCTTCGAGAGCTGACCACAAGGCCCGTGTCCTTCAAATGGCTTTTTCTGTGTTGGCAAGGTCCTTCCCCTTCCCCGCCTCTTCTCTTGCCAGTCTCAAGAATTATCTTTTCTGCAGAAATCTGATTATGCCGTATTGGTATTTTGGCAAGGATTTCTTTGGGCTTACCCATTTTAAGGTTTGTTCAGCTGTCTGTGGGTTTGTGCCTCTTGCCGGAATTGGGATTTGGGCGTTTATTTGTTTATTTAGTAGTAATTTTCCTTTTTGAAACAGTCCCACCAGATAATGTGGCTGGCCTGCAGCTCTGCCCAAGCTGCTCCTAATTCCTGACCCTCCTAGAAGCTGGCTACAGACGTGTGCCCCAACACAGGACAGCAGCTTTTCTTCGGGAATCTGGACTTGTTGGTGTCATTTAAACCTGTGTGAGCAGCTGCCGTTTGCTGCAGAGAAGGCGATATGGCATCTTTACAGCCGTGCTGGGCAGAAATCCAGGTTCCTCCCTCGACCTCGGGTGCCCTGGGGGGAGGGGGGTACGGCTCCTCTTCCCTGAGAGCACTGGACCGTGCCTCATGAAGGGCCTGACCCTGCACTGCTGGGCAGACAGCCAGGGTCCCCTTGGCGTTCGGCTAAAGTAGAGCAAGGACTAGAGACACCTCGCCTTGTGAGGCCGCCTCCCTCCCGGTCCTGATCTAGAATGGCTTTTGCTTGGCTTTTTCGAGTTAACTGTTGTTTCCATTGCTAGTCTGTCCCAGGTCTAGACTGTACTAGAAAGGGGAAGCAGATGTTCCTGCTTACTTGTGACAGCCATTATCAGCCCACCCTTTGTTTCGTGTGGCACCAACATGAACTCCAGTTATCCGCTTTTATGAATGGTTTGCACTTGGCAGCGCAGAGATGTTTGGCTTTATATACAGCTAAGCACATGGAAACGTCTCTGGAGTCTTAGCGCATGCTGAGAAGGGCTTCTGATAGCAAGACCCTGCGACAGAGCTTCGGACAGTGAGCTGTGTGAGTGCAACACTAGGCAACTAGGGAGGAGCCGCTCCCCCAGCCTTAGGCCCCACGCGGTGACAGAGATGCTCGGGGCCATCTATGGGTGAGCTTGGCACACGGTGTGAGGACCCATCTGTGGCCACACATCCCTTCTCGGTTCACAGTCACGTCCTTGAGGTCCCTGCTTCAAACAGGGTTGACCGTCCCAGGGACAGCTTGGCGTCTACCTGCTGAAGGACAGGAGGTTACCAAACTGTCATCCAAGCCAAGCAGAGGACATGTGTCCCTGACCTGTGTCCACACTTAATGCCAGAAAAGAAGCTTTTCCAATTCAGAGACTTCAGAGCTGGGGCCGGTTTCTACTGCTCTCCTTTATTATTAGCTCAGTCAGTCCTAAGCTGTACAGCTCCAGAAGTGAGAAACCGAGCCGGAGCCCAGGGTGTGCACTCTGCAGTGAGGTTGGTCTATGCCGTTTGGTACCACAAGGTGTTTATAATTCAAACAAAAATCGGACAGATTAACAATTTTATGTACAGTAAAACAAAAGGGGAATTCAAGTATCAAAATATGGAAACAAAGATTAAATAACATTTTTTTTCTTACAATCCAGTTCCACTGTCCGCTGTGAGCAGAGACTCCCGTGACCTGCAGTGCGGGTCCGGGCACCTCACAAGCTAACTGTGTTCTGAGTGCGCAAACCCAGGGCTTCTCAGAACCCCCTAGTGGGCAGCCTCAGAGGCGGAGTCCAGAGTGCCCTGCTGGCCAAGCCGAGAGGTGAGCGAGGGAGCTGTGGCCGCACGGGGAGGGACTGGACACGTCTCACCACTGCCGTCAGAGCGGCTCCTTCACAGTTCAGGCACAGCCTTGGCGTCACAGGCCATGATTCACACGGGTGCCAAAGGCAGACCCTTCCATTTGGCACCTGTCCTGAAAAGGAGAGACCCACCCGGAGGAGAAGAGGAATCTCTTGAATATTCATAAACCAATCTTGAAAGAGACGCAGAGCAGACAAGCCAAGACTTTCTCTGGTAGGAAACACCCTGAATAAATAAGACATAGCAGCGCCAAGAGGAGGAAGTGCCTGCCTGTGACTTTAGGACAGAAGGCGGCTTGAACTCATCCTCGTAGTGTCTACAGTGTTCCCCTGGGCTTGGCGCCCACCGCTCAGCTCACCTCTGGCACAGGGAAGGGGATGGGCACAACTGAGCCGGGAACCTAGGTTCTCTCTGGATTCTCGGAAGGGTGGGAGCTGAGGGCAGCTTTCCCCGGGCGGGCAGAGAGGAAGCACTATCCTATCGCCTGCACCTAGCAGCAGAAGACCCCTGGCTCCTTCCCAAAGGAGCTGTACCCGGCAGCTGCTGTGCTAAATGCACAGCAGTCCACAGATGTAGCAGAGGGAAACCCCGCTTTCCGCTCTGACCAGCCACGAGTGACGGTGCCCAGGGTTGCAGCCCAACCCTGTTCAAGCCTGGCCTCCTGTCCTCAGGACCGGGGACGAGTGCCGCCCGCAAAGCCTGAAGCCTGCTCACGTCCCCGTGGGCCAGGGCTTCTCTCTCTCTCTTGTTTCCTACTCTGGAAGAGCTGATGAGTGGCCGGGTGGGTCCTCCCCACCCCACCCCACCCCCGACCCCAGCAGTCTGCCCCTCACTGCTCTGTACTCCCAGGAGGATGGCTGCCACCCCGGTCACTTTACAAAGCAAAGCAAGCTAGCAGAGATGCTGAGGCGGCACTACCAGCTTGGCCTTCAGACCATAGCGGGGAGATCAGACTGTTACCTCACTAGCCTTTCCCACATCTGGAACAGATGTGCCCCGCCTGCCACACAGGATACAACCGTCAAGAAGAGTCAGAGCGAGGCCAGATAAAGCCGCAGTCTTAACTGGCATTCCCGTGAATGCCCCAAACACAGCCACTTCTCCCCTCCAACACGGCTCCAGCAGCAGCAGCAGGAGGAGGGCCGCTGCCTCCCCGCGGTGCTGACACGGACAGGCCAGTACTAAGGAGCCCCCTGCCCACCCCAGAAGCTACTTGCTCATCCCACGGGGAACCCCAGGAACGTCTGTGTTGTCACCTCAGTACACGATGAAGCCTCGACTCTGCCCTAAGTTGCCCACGGGCGTGTCCTCACGTCTCTAGCCAGGCCGAGAGCCCATTCCGAAGGCAGAGGCTGTCTGAGGGATTCAGGCCCGGCTCAGATCCTGTCTTGTTTAAAGATTGGCAGCTTCACCGAGAGGCTGGAGCCAAGTGTTAAAAATGTATAAAAAGGATTACTTTTCCTATTAAAAACACACGTCCTGGACGGGCCACTTCTTGGACCATCCCGAGTTCCGGTCTCCTCGGCTGGACGCCTGGCGTCTTCGCTGCCTCCAGGGCAGGGTCAGCAGGTGGCGGCAGGGCAGGCCCAGGCCGAGCAGGTGACAGGAGGTCCTGCGGCAGGGCGGGGCCTGGGTCTTCAGCGCGGCAGGGGAGGCGGAGCCTGTGCTCCCCGCGGCTGCACACAGTGTGGCTCCTGGGGCTCAGCTTGGCAGAAGAAGCAGACAGTGGGGGAGGAGAGTTAACGGGGAGCCTGCGCGAGGCCGAGGACACGGACAGAGCAGACAGGCCCCCGCCTCCCCGCAGCCCTCCGCAGCCGCAGCCCGCGGCCCTCCGCTGCTCCTGGCCCCTCTGCTCACAAAGGCACAAGGGAAGGCGGGCAGCCGAAGGGCCAGGCCTGGCGCACGGCGCTCGGGTGCTGACTGACTCGGGCTCCCCTGCACTACGCTGTCTGCACCACGGCCACAGGAAGCACTTGTGTCTCCTGCCATCTAGACTGATCTTCCCGCATCAGGGCCTGGGAGGCTTCCTCAGAGATCCCGGCTCTGCGGTGCTAACTCCTAGGCCGGGGCCGGGGCTGGGGCTGGCTGGGCGACGGCCGGCTCAGGACCCCACCACCAGAGGAGGGAAGAGCGCGCTCCCCGCTCCCCGACACCACAGAAGCTGCTCGGCGCCGCCGCCGCGAGGAGGAAGAGGGCGCACCTCAGCGAGCTGCATCCCGGAACCAGGCCCACAGCACGGAAGGGGCCAGGCACACACGGGTCCCCTGGGAACCTGTAGTTCGGAGGCTCACAGCTCGTGCTATCGGAGCTGACTCACGCACAAGGGTGTGGCTGGCACCAACCCGCCCCCTTACAGAAAGTCTGTCCCTGGTGAAGCCATATGCTCACCGGGCCTGACCAGGAGAGAGACCAGCAGCACCCGAGAGCGGCTGTGAGTAGGGCATCCTGGCACTGGGCGGTCACAGTGGTGGTTGGGTCAGGAAAGGTGACAGCTGGGAGCTCTTGGCATCCAGCTGTGACCCAGGCGAGGAGGGCAACCTCCGAGGGAGCTACTGTGGCTCTGCTGGAAGACTACCCTCACCTCACAGTGCCTGTCGCAGAGGCTTGGGGGGGGGCCTCAGCCCCACTCTGGTGCCTGCCTGTGAGGCCCCCCTCTTCAAAGGCAAGTCACCCCCCAGCTGTCCTCAGCCCAAGGGGGGAGGATTCACAGTGTTGGGTGGTGTAAGCAGGAGCTGCTGCCCAGAGGGCGGGTCCCAGGGAGGCGGGGCCTCGGTGGCGGCAGCTGGAAGGAGAGTCGAAGGCAAAGGCACAGTGGGGTAGCGGAGACAGAGCAGCTTAGAAGATAGTGGTCTCATACTTGGTGCTGAGGCTCCGCTTCGGGTCTGGCTTTGGGTCCACGATCCAGGAAACGCTAGCGTGGGACGGGGCCTCGTGGTCAGAGTCGGGCGGCTCCAGCTGTCAAACAAGGAGGGAGAGGGCGGGTCAGGACTCAGTGTGGGCCCCCTGCCCCTCTGTGGAGCAGCTGAGGGACGGGCACCTGCAGGAACAGGTCTCAGCTGCTCTTTGGGGACTGTTCAACAAAAGGAACCCTGCCCCACTAGGTCTCTGCTCTGAGCCTGGGTATTGGTCACGGTGGGCAGAAAGGGAGGAAACATTCAGCGGCCCCAGCCCTCGGGTCCCTCTGGTGGGCAAGACCACAGAGCTCATCCCACACCTCTGCAGAGGACACACGACAAAGACAAAGGGCAGGACACACGGAGGACATCTCCAGGAAGGGAAAGAACGTCACACAGGGAGAGCAAGAGGCCAAGGTGTGAGACAGCTCACGGGCACTTCAGGGAGCCTGACACACAAGACAGCGGGAAAGACCTTGACTCCAGGACTAAGAGACGGCAGCGGTAGGTAGGAAGGACGGTGGGTGGTGCAGGTGTGACAGTGACAACAGCGAGAATCGGGGGGCACCGGCACCTGGGGCGCAGAGCAGAGCAGACAGACACAGGGATGTCACTGGGTGCTGGCTGCAGCCTCCCACAGCAGCCCCAGGATGACCGTGCCCTGGGTTGGGCTTGAAGAGAAGACACTGCCCTCTCCTGCCTGAGGAACCCAGGGTGGAGGGGAGCTAAAGGGAGCGGCCGCTTTCCTGGGACAGCTGCCAAGGAGTGAGAAGACACTTGGGTGTGCCCAGCTCCACCCGAGCCCTGGGGTGCTGTGGAGGTGGGAGGGCACTTACTGCGGACTTCCTCACGCCGACCCGAGGCTTAGGCACCGGTTTGGAAGATTTTGTCTCGATCACGGAAGCTGCAGAGGCCACCATGGTCCTGGATTTCTGGGCCTGGAGAGCCAGCTGATAGGCGACCTCAAATGCCTGCCCCAGGGTCAGGATGATCTCGTAGGTCAGGTTCTGGGAAGAAGCAGACTGCCTGCTAGCAGGGCAGCTTCCTGCAGACCTGCCCTCCTCACAGGGAGCAGGAAACTTAACTTTTTTTTTTTAAACACAGATTTGTTTCAAAGCGGTCAGTGAGGAATTTTAGCAGACCACTTTCTTTAGGCACGATTCTGCTTCAAGCACTAGGTGAATGCAGACCCGGCCGACCCCATCAATGTTCTAAGAGGGAATGCCCACAGCATAGCCCTGATGTCTCGGGGACTGTGCCCTCTCTGGAGTCCTTCTCTGGCTTGTGAGCTCTCCAGCATCAGCCTCTTTCCAAGGCGGAGTGCCTGGGGACTGGGGATGAGTAATGTATAGAATGTGCCCCAAGCCCATCTGCCTGTGACGGAGGCCGCACAGTGCGTTGGGAGCATGGGTGCCTGTGTGAGCGGCAGGGAGAGCTGTGTAACCCATGTGATCTTGAGGGCAGCCCCGGATGGGGGAAGGAGAGGCAGTGCGTTTCTAGATGGTGGAGCTAGTGCCAGAGGCAAGACCGGACATCTGGTGCCACGGTCCAGGGCTGAAGGACTTCCTGCAGCCCTGTGCGGAGGAAGCCCCAGAGAGCTGGACATTGGACATTGGTGACTTCCCGTTGGGTGAGAAGGGGCGAGGAGAGTCGAGGCCAGAGTGTATGGCTACCAGCAGCCTGGGGGAGACAGAGGACCTGTCCCACCCAGGAACTGCATAGCTAGGAAACCAGGAAACACCCACTCGGGCCCAGGTGCGTTCTGGTGGGCTGCCACTCGGCTGTGAAAGGGCTGCGCTGGACACTGCTGCCCACCTCACTGCCTGCTGTGGCCATGGTCATTGCTGCCACCACGGCCACGGCCGCCTTTCCAGGCCAGAGTCTGCAACTGTCACAGGGACACTCACCACATCCACCGTGCTGAAGACATGGCAGTAGTGGTGGCTGGTCTGCAGGTCCTTGGTGATGTAGGCAAAGGTGCACAGGTCCTCTGGGTCCTGCGCGGCGCAGGAAATGTTCCGGATCTCGTGCTCAGCGATGACATTCTGCCAGGAGAAGTGTGTTCTGGGACTCACGGCTTGTCTCCTCAGGGCGTGCCTCTAGGTTTACTACCCTGCCTTCTTACCAGCCTGGAACTCCAGACAAACCCCACTTTTTCCTCCCTGGGATTGAGGACTGTGTCTGAGCCTGCTCATTTAGGCACAGGGCCTCACCCCTGATCACGGCCAACAGGCAGCAAACTGTTGCCAGGCGAACACATGCTCCCTCTACCTTCCGCAGGAGGCGGCCCCAGGCAGGCTGTATTTCAGTGAAGGAACCAGTAAGGGCCAGTGCCAAGGGAGACAGAAAGCTGCTGAGACAGAAGGCGGGTTCCAGGACAAGGACCTGTGAGCAGGAGAGGGGCTGGGACTGGCAGAAGGGAGGGGTGAACTCTAGGAACCCTCCACAGTGATGGGTGCCCCCCACCGCTGCCCTCTGGACAGGAAGTGCTTCAAAGATCTGTGTACTGAATACTTGTTCCCTGGCTCGTGTTGCTGTTTTGGAAGGTGCCGGAAAGTTTAGGAGGTGGGGCCCAGGCAGAGGAAGTGGATCACTGAGAAGATCCTGGTCCCTCTTCGCTGTCTGCTGTCCACCACACGCAGCCTCCTCTGACGTGTGCTCCCATCTCTGTGACTTACAGGACTATATAAGCCAGACAAACCCTCTGTGCCTTGGACTCTCTCTCAGGGCTTGGTCACAGCAATGGAAAGGCGCCCCGGAAGCGGAGCCTCTGCGGTGGCTAACCTGACTGTGAGGCTCTCACACCTTTGCAAAGATGTCGCTGGAGGAAGATTACCAGGCCTCCATGGCCTGTATCATTTGGATTCTTCGCACCAGCAAAACTAGTGTCACACCCACGATCCCTTTGAGCACGTGCAACCAGCAAAGGACTCAAAGGACTCAAAGCCTGCCACAGCCATGATCCTTAGCGGGTGGAGATCTTGGCGTCACCTATGCGGCACTACTTTTGCTGGTGTGAAGAATGTAAATTATAGGGACCATGGAGGCCTGGGCCTGGGCAGTGTGGGAGTCTGCAAGAGGGAGACGTGAGGCCGGGAGGGTCAGCAAACGCAGGGATGGCACCAGGAGCATGGATGCTTCCTGGGAAAGGCTAGGGGCAGTGGCCAGAGCCAGCAAAACTCAAGAGAGAGGCAGGATCCAAAGCAACAGGCCTGCCTCGCCCACAGGACCACCCCATACGCCCAGTGCCAGACACGCTGTGGGCATTGTTTACCCTGCTGGATTCTGGTTAGCTTTGGTCTGATCTTTTCTTGCTATTTTATTTCTTCCTTTTATAGTGAAAAAAAATGTTTATTCTGTGCTATTATCTCGGGAGCGTGCAATTTAGTTTCTGATTTTTATTTATAAAATAAAATATTTATGTGTATGGAAGCTTTCCCTGTATGTATGTCCATATATCACATGTCTGCCTGGTGTCTACAGAGGCCAGAAGAGGGCATTAGATGCCTCTGGACGTGGAGTCACAGACAGGTTTTGTGCCACCATGTGGGAGACCAGCCAGCGCTGTGACCCATTTAACATCTCTTCAGCCCCGACTTCTGCATTTCATAGGGGCTCACAATGAACAGTTTGCTTTAAAGCTGGGCATGGTGGTTTTTAATCCTAGAACCTGGGAGGCAGAGGCAGGGAGATCTGAGTTTGAAGCCAGTCTGGTCCATACAGTGAGTTCCCACCCAACTAGGGCTACGTAGTGAGACCCCGTGTAGAAAACATTTGCTTTGAATCCCAGAGGAAACTTTGAACTTGTACTTTTGGAAAGTACCGGGACTAGAAGGGCTCTGCGGATGCTTGGAGGGGGGCTGGTCACGAGCCATTTGGGGCCAGGAGCAGAATTCTATAGTTAAGAAACGAGGTGTCCCCCGGAAGGATCGTACACTGAAGGTGGGTCCCCATCAGTGGTGCTGTTCTAGGACATCCCACTGAGTTGTTCCTCCCCTCCCCCACTGCCTGTTGAGCACCATGAGGTGAACAGCTGATGCCTGTCTCATGTGCCCCCTCCCGCCTGGCGTACTGCCTCATCGCATGGAGGCAAGTGCGCATGCACGTATGCACGCACGCATGCGCAGATGGGCCCTTCTGAACCGGCTAGGTTGTTTCCTCTCACACAGAGTCCTCATGAGCAGCGTACCTTGTTGGAGGCGTCGATGAACTTGACACCTTTGTAGGTGATGGAGAGGATGATGGTAGGAATCTTCTTCATGTGCTCCGTCGACTTCTGTGGAGACATGGGGTGAGCTGAGGGTGCGGCTTCTACATGGTGCGGTAGGGCCCAGGCGGTTCTATCGGGCATGCCCTTGCTTGCTGTTCTGGTCAATGCCTCCCACCTACCCACACTTCCCTTCTCATCCTCATGCTAGGTGTAATGGCTGCTTGGTCTGCGCATGTCATGTGCCTGCCTGGTATCCATGGAGACAGACAGAGGGTATCGAACCCTCCTGGATCTGGAGTTGTGGATGGTTGTGAGCTGCCAGTGTGGGTGCTGGGAACCGAACCCAGGTTCTCTGGAAGGGCGGCCACCACACAGCCACCTTACCCGCATTTTGGCACAGGCATCTTGGGTGGACTCTGTCCCTCGCAGATCTTTGATCAACATGGAGCCCAGATACTGTGGGAATGGGCAGAGGGTGGGTTTAGGGACACGTGTGCTGTCCTGTAGGAGGGCCTGGCCAATGTGGGACCATCCTACTGTTAGATGTTACCCTTCAAAACACATTCTCCTGCCCATGGAAAGCCCCCCCTTCCCATTTATTCTCAGGTTAGTGTCCCCCCCTTAGCACAGCAGAGGTTGGCCTATGGGTCCTGGGTCCAGTCTTGTGAACAGTCCGAGGGCCCAGGTAAGAGGGGGCAGGGAGGAGGCTGGCCATCTTGGGAGGGCAGGGGCAACTTACATTGGCCTCATAACCACAGGACTCAAAGATGAGCTTTTCCGGCTGATGCTGCCAGGTCTGCACAGGAGTATAAGGGGCAGCCAGGCTGGGCGGACGGAGGGTCAGCTTGGTCTCGCTGGGCTCCTCCTGTAGAACACACGCAGTTGGACACTGCTCACCTGCTCCAGGGAGTGGGGAAGCCAGTGACCCCGGCAAGGGCAGGACTCGGGGGCAGGGGGCAGGGCAAACTGGAGCCTAAGCACCCAGGGCCACGGGAGGAGCTCGCGGGGCTTCACAGGTGGGAGAGCTTGGGTGTCTGAGACAGGGACATGTACATGACAGGCCGTGTGGGGAAGAGCTGTGGGCACCATCCAGCATACGGAACACAGGCTGAAGCCGTGGAGCTGAGCCCTCGGCTTCTTGGGTCCTGGGCAAAGGGTTCACTCTAAGCAGACCTCCTGGTAGCAGCCGGGGTGGTAGGGGACCACCACCGTTCAGGTAACAGTTAATGTGGGGGACAGAGATTCAGGCTCAGAAAAAGCCTCTGTCTTCTGCTTCTAGTACGTGTGGTCTCCACAGAGAACCGGACGATTGGGCACCGTGTACGTGTGTAAAATTCACAGCTGTGCTGTGGGAAGGAGGGGACATAGAGACACCTTGTGGCCTGGAATGTGTGCAGAGCGTCAGAGCAGGTGGGAGTGAGGGAAAGGACAGAAGCCAGTCTGAGGTCTAGACGGCTACTTGCAGCAAGGAGCAGAGCCAGAGGTTGGCAAGGCAGGAGGACAGACAGGCTAGACCTGAGGAGTCTGTGAGGGACAGGGGCCCAGAGGCTGAACCCATAGAGCAAGATGTGGGGCCCCAGGAGAGCCCCAGATCTGATGGGGTGATATGAACGTGTCAGGAGGGGGCTATTGGCAAAGCTCCCGGAGGCCCAAGGCCTCACCTGCTCTGGGCAGGGAAGAAGAGAGCAGGTGGCACTGCCTGCTGGCCCCGCCCCCAGCCCCCAGATGGCCCTGCCCCCAGCCCCAGCTGGCCACGCCCCCAGCTGGCCCCGCCCCGACCCCGGCCCCCAGCTGGCCCCGACCCCGGCCCACAGCTGGCCCCTGCAGACTCTGACCCTCCTGTTTACCTGGACTCGGAAGCGTTCTGCTCGAGAGGCCGCCCCGGGGTCGTGCAGGCTGTCGTGCCGCCTCCTGCTTGTGTCTGCCGAGGGCAGCAGCAGCTCTGCCGACCGCCCTGTGCAGGAGTCATTCTGGCTCAGCGGGGACGACGTCTGGGAGATTAAATCCTGGCACTGTTGGGCAAGAAACTGGTGAAATTCCCAGGCTGGAGGCATCGGCTGCTTGGGCAGTCAAGGACAGCACACAGTGGCGTCCCGGTCAAAGTCCGTATGGACAGGGGCAGCTAAGCCTTGCCTGTTCTAAGGAAGAGCCAAACCTCCCATGGGCCAAGAAGGCCCAGCAGCCCACCCTGCAGAGGCCCATACAAGGCTGTGCTGTGGAGAGGGGAGGGCAGGGGCCACTCCCACATTCATCACGAGTGAAGCTATCTGCCCTGGCGGCAAAGCAGAGCCCTCTCAGGAAAAGCCTCAGAGCAGTGGACTCCTCCAGCAGGGAGCTGCTCTTCGTGGCCGAGAGCCGAGGTGCCGTATGTGGCTCCAGCTCTGACCTGCCTCGGCTTCCTCATGTTAAAAGCGGCTGCTTTATGAGGTCGCTGCCCAGCACAGAGCCCGTGTGTGGACCGATCATCACAGTTCTGAGTTCCCAGTCAGCAGTCCTACGTGGCTGACAGGGACTGGCTGGTGTGAGGAGGCCCCGGCTGCCCCAGGATTTGTGGCTCGGAGGCAGGGCTGGGCTGGGTCCACTGTCTGGCCTGGCCAGGGATTCCCAGTGCTACCTCAGGCACACTAGAGCATCGGAAGGGTCTCTTCAGCAACGAGGCACAGAGCTGAGTCTAAGCCCCAGATGTGGGCCTGGTCATGCTAACTTCCTTTCTAATAGTTACAGCGGTGGTCTTTCACTAAGAGCCACCTGGAGGATTCTGGGTACGAACGAGAGGCGTCACCTTCGAAAGGGACAGAAACCACGCTCCTGTTCGTGAGCCCAGCGAGTGAGGGCAGGGACTGTCGTGTGCTGTCCCAGGAGTCGTGTTGTCACCGGTGTTACTAACACACAAAGTGTGCTTGTGGACCTCCCCAGCTCCAGGAACTCACTCTTAGCTGGGAAAACCTTGGAGGCTTCTGGGGCGGTTCCTCATAGGGCCTGTCTGCAAGAGAGGCGATAATGCGCTTGCGGTGGCCCAGCAGGTGAACCTTCAGGACCTGCAGAGGAGCAGAGGGGCAGTCAGTGGTGCAGTGTGGTGCTGCGGTGTGGGGACCCTCACAGCCCTGCCCTGGCCTCCCGGGGCACTCACATTTACAAGCTCCAGCTCCCAGAGGTTCTTCACAGTGTCCATGGAGCTGTAGCCGCTGGACACGAAAGAGTGCACGTAGTCCTGCAGCCCCAGCGCGTCCAGCCAGGAGGGCACTGAGGGGGGGCTGACCCCGTCATAGCCAAGGGCCTTCACCTGGGGTGCGAGGAGGCAGGAACAGCATCCCTGAGTCACTGAGCCCTCCCTCGGCACAGCCCATCCCTGCGCTGGGATGTAGAGGCTGCTGGGTGTGGGGAGGAGGGACTGGTAGGTGAGGAGGACGGAGAGGAGGGATGAGGATGCTTCTCCTCGAGCTCCAAGAGTCACTTCCTGAGCTCTGGTGAACGGACCAAGGGGACAGTGGCCATTGCAGTAACAGTCAGGGGAGGAGGCTGTGACCTCAGAGACTGTTCCTCTCAGGCCTCTCTGGGGTCAAGACAGGCTAGCCTGGGCTTTAATGAGTCAAGAGACTCCAGAGGGGGCTCCAGTGACAGGTCGAGCCTAGGCTCTGTGCCAAGGCGATCCCAGAACCTCTGCCGTTGGCCAGACAAGGCACTCAGGGCCCTGGAGCCCTGCTACTCAAAGGGCCTGTGAGCTTCACCAAGAAGCAGGAAGACCCCAAGCCTGCTAGACTCTTCTGAGGGAAGGCACAGGATGATCTGTGTGCCTCAGAGTCAGGATCCTTTCCTGCTCTGGGTCTAGGCCAGTGGTTCTCAACCGTCCTAATGCTGCGACCCTTTAACGTAGTTCCTCATGTTGTGGTGACCCCCCCCAGCCCTAAAATTATTTTTGTTGCTACTTCATAACTGTAATTTTGCTACTGTTGTGAACCGTAACGTAAATTTCTAATATGCAGGATATCTGATATGTGACCCCCAAAGTGGTTCTAACCCACAGGTTGAGAAGCTCTGGTCCAGAGGGCCAAGGCCTGCAGTGGTCACCTTGGGCAAGGAGCGCGCAGCCTGCAGCAGCTTCCGCCGGTGCTGAGGGTCGCTGATGCCAATCTCTTTCAGGTCCTGCTCTTCCATCACATTAGACCCCTGAGACAGAGAGAATGTTAGGTCCTTCCTACACCGGGGCCCAGTGCCCAGTCAGGTCAGCCTGCCGTGATACCGTATCAAATGTTTCTCCAGCAGAGCCACAACGAGAAGGCAGAACACTAGACAGCCCTCCCCCACCCAGGCAGCAGCCAGAGTAATCTGCCCATGCCCGCAACACCTGACACTTTGCTCCCCACAGACACACCTTAGCCAGCTTGGGGGCGGCAGATGCTGACAGGAATCAGACAGGACTATTGGGACAGGGCTCACCACTGGAGGGAGGGGTCGGAGCTAAGCTTTATTTAGCATTCTCTCTGCCTCGCCACCATCTGAATGGAGCAACGCAGGGGTAGACAAGCGGCAGAACCCGAGTCTGACGGGGCCAGTGGGGACAGCTGGCAGGCCACGGCCTGCTTCCCGAGTGCTTTTGCATGAGTTGTCTCACCTCACAACCACAACGTTAGCATCTCTGTTAATCTTGATCACAGTCAGGAAAATGGAGGCACCTGGCCGTCAGAATTTTCCAGAACTTATATAAGTAGTAGCAGCACTTAGATCTGACCTCGAGCAGTGTGACTCCACCTGCAGCCCGCAAGGCTGTCTCACCCTAACGACCATGAGCAGCATTTGTATTTTTGTTTGTTTTGTTTTGTGAGACAGGTTTCTCTCACTGTGTAGTTCTGGCCTCAAACTCAGAGATCCTCCTGCCTCTGCCTCCCAAGTGCTAGAAATTAAAGGTGTGTGCCATCATGTCCAGTTGGGAGAGTAAATTTTATGTAGTCAAAGCTCATCTTGAAGTCTGATCTTTCTTCTTCCCCTCCCTGAGCAGGGGTTTCAGGTGTGTAATCCCAAGCTGGGCTGGATTATATACAGATGGCGCTACCACAACCCCAGACATCACACCTGATGGCCGGAGCCGCAGAAGGGCACTGCTTGCTTGAAGGGTATGGGCACGTGTCTCCTCAGCTGGATGCCCCACATTGGCAGGAGCGCTGTGAGCAGTAGCCGGCCCGTGGCTGCTGTCTCAGGACACCATTCTCAGTGGAATGAGGGCCTCATGCCCAGGTAGGCGTCTATATGGGGGGTGTCCCTGCTCCATGCTCTGCATACTTGCACACACAGACCCCCCCCCCCGGTTACTCTCTCCCTGGCCTTCCCCACTTGACGGTGTTTTCTCCAGTGAGGAACTAGACCTTTCTCTGCAAGCAGGCTAGTTCCGCTACCTCTCCTTGGCTGCAGGACATACTCCCTGCCCACCATGCACAAAGCCTGGGGCCAGGTTTTAGGAGCTGTCCAGATATCACCACGCCGTTTCTGCAGTTGATGTGGTAGCTGCCCTTCCGGCTACTCCTGACGTCCTTGTTAGCTCTGTGTCAAACCCTTCTTTTCACACTCGGGATCCCATGGGGCATCCCGGGATGCCGGGGTTGGGAAGCCCTTCTAGAGTTAGTCTTTAAGCACTGACATTTTCTTTTGTAGACAGTGATGTCCTTGAACCAGCTTTCTTCCCTCCCATGCAGAAGCTGTCTGTCTCCTTAGTGAGCTGTCTTTCCTACCAACCTGGAATTACATCTGTTGGTCTGGAGCGGCTGCTTCTGGGCTTCTTTCTGGATTCTTTCTAGAAAAGGTGGGTATTTCACCCCCATCTTGTACTTAGACATGTTAAGTAGCTTGGGGCAGCGCATGCTGACCATGATCTGGTGGCCCCACCTTCGCTTCCTTAGCTCCTTTGTCCTGGGTGTGGGACGGGTATCCTACAGAGGATACCACCAGCCAAGGCTTGAGAGAGCTGCTTTTCCTGGCCTGCAGAGCGCACCCCTGCCCACCACACACAAACCCAGATGCTGACACTGCTTCCAAGTGGATCTAGAGTCTGCTGGTTGGTAAGGTAGAGAGATGGCCACCTGCCCAGACTGCCCTTCTGCTGATACCTAAGCAGTGACCTGAGCTGAACTTCCCACATGCCCACCGTCAGTGTCTACCAGCTCCAACACCAGACGGGTTCCCTCGTTAATCAGACCCAAGTCCAGGGTCGGGAGCTTGTAGAGCTCTGAGAAAGATGAGTGGAAGCAAACAGAAGAAGGGTATGATGGGAAACCATCCCTGCCGTACCCTTTCTCTCCCTGGGACCGTGGCTGCACGAGCTTGCAGGAGTCAGATGCCACGGGAAGGAGACAGTGTCTGCACGGATCCGTGGATCTTGCTGCCCCGACAGGCCCTGCCCTGACTCAGCTTGCAATCTTTTCTGCAGTGGTTTACATCTCTAGATTACTTACAAAGCTCAGGTGCAAGGCCACCAACAGTTGTTACACAGCACTGTTTCTGTGTTTGTGTTTGTACTTCAAACACCAATGGCTGAATCGGTTGCTGACGACTGCAAGGAACTGTGTGTGCAGAGCGCTCTGGCTTTCTTCTCTAAACAATACATTGTAACCACTGGTCTAGCAGTTCTGGGAAGAGGGAATTGGGTGGGGATGGAGAGGTGGGGCTCAGCTGGGCGGGCAACAGTGGGCAAGGACCCAATGGTAGAGGGCAGGTGTTAGAGATGGAGAAGGAAGTTGCCACTGTCCCTGCGATGTCGGAGGTCTCAGCCCTCTGTGTTCCTGAGGTCAGCTGAGCCTAGGGACGAGCCTATCTCAGCCTCACGAGCCTTCACCATGGGATAAACGACATTTCCAAAGGACAGAGGCAGCCAGACCCCAGGCCCAGGTGAATTAGTTCTTGAGCTGTCTGCCAGTTGTGGCTGCCTTGCTGAGAGGCCTGAGGAGGGGCAGAGACACCGGGGCTGTAGGAGAGGGGTGCAGTGTGTGTGTGTGTGTGTGGAGGGGGGTGTAGAGCTCATTTAGAATTGTACTTAGCATGCATGAAGTAAGAGCTCTCTAGGCTTGGGGTCTCTGGGAACCCCCAGCTGTACACAGCAGGTAGGAAAGGCTTGTCTTGTCTTCTACCAGTTCCTTGAACCCAGAAGAGGGACACAGTAAGAGGCAATCTGGGTAACTGCTTGGCTTCCATTTTTCCACTAGGGTCAACTGCATGATGGGAATGAGATCCCGGGAGCAGGTTACTTAGGACGGGAGGAGCGAGTTGAGAGAGCTGGCTGGCTCCACGACTGAGTGTCTGGAATTCACTAGAGCCCTAACTAGACCAGGGCAGGGAGCGCCTCTCCTCTGCCACCTCTGTCTCTGGTGTGCCTGGCGTTCACTCAGTCCTGCCTGCTCCACACTAGGAAAATGTTTTCCTGAGTGCAGAATTGACACAGGCTTGTTGCAGAACATTTTGAAACCGAAAGAGGCACAAAGTAGTGAAGGTCACCTGCTTACCCACCCCCTGGGGGTGGGGACACCGGCATTTTTCTTTTCCTTTGCTTTTGGCCTCAAGACAGGGCACATTTTTCTGAATCAGTTTTTGTTGCTGTTATTTTGTGTGGTTTTTTTTTGTTCGAGACAGATTCTCGCTATGCCCAGGGTTGGCCTCGGCGTGTAAATCAGGCTGATTTAGAACTCACGGCAACCTACCCACTTCTGCCTCCACAGTGCTGGGATTAATGAAGTGTGCCACCACGCCTGGCGATGCCTGGTGATGCCTGGTGATGCCTGAGAGTAAAGGTGCTTGTTTGTAAGCCTGGCAGCCTGACTCAATCCCCAGGACCATAAGGTAGAAGAGAAAAAAACAGCTCCCTAGAGGTGTTCTCTGATCTGTACACGTGTGCACATGCACACACAAATGCAAGCAAGCGCATACAAACACACGAGGGGGTGTGTAATGTAATAATGATTTTAAAAAGTAGCATGGAAGCTGGCTGTGGGGCTCACGCCTGTAACCCAGCACTCGGGAGGCTGAGTGTTCCAGGTCAGCGTAGGCTAGAACCAGCCGCTGCCTACCGCAAGCTGGGCATGGTGGTGCGCACACGGAATCCTACCACTTGGGAGACAGAGGCAGGAGGATCGGGAGTTCAAGGCTAACCTGGGCTACACATTTGCAGTGTAGGTTTGCCGGGCCTCAGTCAGTCAAGAGTCGAAGGGATTGGTTTCAAAGCCTCGAGTGTCTTTGGACACTGCAGGCAAAAGCAGGTGGATGCCCTGCTGTGGCTCTGCTCTGCAGGAAGGGTGCACACCGCCCACCGCGCCTCAGCGCCATGCAGCGTGATGTCGGCATGCTCCATTTGGAGCTTGCGTGAACGCATGGGACCATGGAGGACATCAGTAAACAGCACGTCACTGGGAGGATGGACAGGGAGGAATGCTCCGTCCAAAGCTGCCGGGAAGGACCCATGACACACTGTCCTCATCTGAGCTCTTAGCTACTAAGTGGAACTGTGACTTTTCTCCTGAGCTTTCTCTGTCTGCTTCTTGGTAACCATACTGCTTTCTCACAATGCTGTCATGAGCCTTTGCCACCACAGGCCAGGCTGCAGAGCAGACAGCAGACAGATTATTCCCCGTAATCCCCCACACCAGCCCTTTGGAGGGCGAATGGGTGGGTCACGGATCTAGAGCACCCCTGTGACTGTCGGTACCTGGGGTACCTGAGAAGTCAGGCTCTCAGGTGACAAGGCTGACCAGCCCAGAAGGCAGGACACACGCTTCTCTGAGAACCCTCCTGCCCATGCCTCAGCTCCACCGATCCTCCTGCTTTGGGCCCTATGTCAACTGGACAGAAAATCCCAGCCCAGCAGTTGGCTCACAGAGTGCTGTGCTGTGCGGAGATGGGCGGCTGAGGCAGGAGGGGAAGCCGGGTGCTGCGGGGCATCTGGGCAGCAGCTCTGCTTAGGATGACCGTGGTCCTAGGACCCGCAACAGAGGTAAAAGGGACGGACACGGGAGGGAGACATGGCCCCAAGCAAGGGGGCCATGGCAGGAGACCCAAGACTCTAGCCCATGGGTTGGATCGAGTGGCCAATGGGGCTGAAGGGAAACAAGTCTGGGAACTGGATGGGGCACCTTAGCCTGGGGGTTTGGTCTGATGGAAGCTAATAAAGAAAGGATTCCTGGCCCAGCTGTGCTGAAAGCCAGTCACTTTCAGCCTTCTTCTCTATGAAGACCTATAACTGCTGAAGCAGATGGGGACCCAGAGGAAACCTATCTACCCTGTGGCAGAACCCAGTGGAGGAAGGAACTGAAGGGAGGGGCAGGAGGCCTCCCATCCGCAGCATAGGATGATGCAACCTCCTTTCCATCCCATCCGCTTCTAACCTACTTGGAGCTACTTTCCCATAGACACCACCTCCAGCACCAACTGCACATGACTCTGCCTTCGGCCACCCTCTGGAGGCCAAGGCACACCTGGACTGAGGCCTTCTGCCGTGTGGGAGCCTCAGGACAAAGGCCCTTCAACATACGGCTCAGAGACAACCACCTCCTTACATGGCTTTCAGGACTCCAGGGTGAGGTCCAGCTCACCCTCCTGCCTCACCAGGCCCTGTTCTCAAGCCAACATCCTGTCCTACCGCCAACAGCCTCTGGCCACCACCTGCTTCTCCCTCTCCAGACTTGGCAAACACAGGCCCAAGTGTAGAGCTGGTGTCTGCTGTGACCTCAGCTCTCTGGTCTCCACCTTCCCACCTGTGATGCTGGGTGATGTTGCTCTGGGCCAGAGGATGTGTAAACGTGGCTCCGGGGGCTTCTAGAGCCTCTCAGGCCTTAGCATGCGGCTGCTACGTTAGGCAGCTGCTTCCTGAACTTTCTGTCTTCTGCTGGACCGCGGGGTCCCCTCTGACACATACAGGATTCGTTCTTCTGAATTCACTGCCATCCACAGGGTAAGGCAGAGAAAACCATTATGCTCCCCAAAAGAAAAATGAAGCCACCAGAGGTCAGCACGCACATGTCTTGGCGCTCCTTACACTTCCAGTGCACAGAGAGGCAGCAGGGTCATGCGTTCATGCCTGTGTGCCCCTCACCAGCCCCACACGAATATTCTTTCACTACATGACTTTTTCATGTCTGCCACCATCATTCTGCCATCAACACTTCCACGAGGCTGTCCGGGAATGACGCAGCCTGCTTGAAGGCACAGGTGTGCCAGCCAGCCATCAGCGACCTCCTTCTGGGCTGACCACATGCATTTGCTCCTTAGTCCCCAGAAAGCCCATTTCCTGTGGTCATGGTCTGTGGTGAGGATGAATGGGCCATGAGGCATGAGTCAGTGGGGGCTGCTGGCTGACAGGACAGCCACACTCCCCTACCTGCTTTCCTGGTACTGGGATTGCGCCTCCATCAGGCCCCATTAGTACAGGGAGCTCACGCTAGCCCTCATAGCTCGGACCTGACCCGTTCTCTCTGCCTACAGGCAAGAGGGTGTGGAAGACGTTTAAGGTACAAGGTTTGCTTGCCCCAATCCATCACTACCACCACACTGTGGGGACAATCAGGATTAAGAGCACTGGACCCGGACAACAGAGACCTGTGAGGCCACTACAGATCTCAACAGAGTACAAGTGTTATGTGTGGGCCCAAAGGTGAACCTGAGAGCGGCAGACAGAAGGCGCAGGACCCAGTGTAAATAGGAGCGTCACAGCAGCCAGAGCACGGACACGGTGCTCTGTCACCAAAGACACCAGGGCAGATTGTCCTGTAAAGCTCCCTTAGCCATACACAGAGCTTCCACAGTGCTCACAAGTACCCCGACACTGAACTCTACAGGAGCGCCCTGTCTGTGAACATGTTTCCAGACGCTCCCAATGTATCTGCATCTGGACTTCCTGGAGCTACTTTGTGTCTAGTACAGACAACTCCAGGGACTCACAGAACCAGGCGAAACATTCCAGTCTACTGTGAGCCACACCTGGACCTCCCCTGAGAGCGTGATTCAGGAATGGGAACAACCCCCGCCCCCATATAAAATGTATCCCTTAGGCCGTTTCCGAGCAGTTTCCCAAGAGGCTGTGCTGTTTACTCAGGCCACTCCAAGCACAGAAGCAGCATCATGCTAAACTCGGCTGTGCTCTGCTCAACCCTGGAGGACGCCTCTGTGGATGCTCCAGGACTGAGGAGGCCCTGGAGGGAGCACGCTGCTGGTCATCAGGGAGAAAGGTCACACAGGCTCTGCACCTTACATGGGCTCCTGGTTCCGGGGCATGTTTGCCCAAATCTAGCTGCTCTCTGGTCTGGGTCTCAGGTTGGGTCAGAGAGTCCTGGGGTTGCTCAAGGACTGGAGAGCTAACCCTTTCCAAATTTAGCAGAGCTGTGCTATGATTCGCAGGCTTAGCCCCTGGAGGACTGGAGTGCAGGGAGACTTCTGCAGATCTTACCAGCAGCGTGGCAAAGGGTACTCAGAAGACCCCCAAAACCCCAGAGCCAGGACCAGCTGTCCTCCCCACTAACTGGACCCTCCTCCTTCCTAGTTCACAGTCCTCCCCTAAAGAGCATGGTGAGTCAGAAGTAAGGTTCCAGGAACCATAAGTACCCATGTAGCTTAATTTTTAGGAAGGAAAAACAAACTGCTATTTTAAAACTGTAGACTTTTAAAATCTGAGAAAGAGCAGCTCCCAACCTAGCCATGAGAGGGTGACTTGTTGTAGACTTGCCCAGAACAGGATGGCTTGGTTAAAGCACTCTCCATTGGACCTTTCCTGGAAGACACAAGCAGGACCCCCCTGAAGACACCAAACCCTCTTCTGATGGAATAAACCCACTCATTCCACTGAGCAGACGGTGGCTGGGACTCTGTGCCAGCTCTATAAACGTGGCCCCTCACACGAGGTCAGGGTAAGTGGGCACAAGTGAGAGAGCTCTGCTTCAAGGTCACAGTCTGAAACCCCCCCGCCCCCAGGACTAGGAGAGGAGGAGACAGGTCTCCCAGAAAATGGGGGGAGGGGGCAGATGGGTCTGTTCGCTTACCAAGATGCACAGCATAAAAACAACAGTGTTCAGAGTGTGACCTCTTGCCTTTTACCTCCCAAGTGCACATTTTCACCCGGCCAATTACCAGCAGTGTGACCCTGAGCAAACCACTTAGCCTCTGCCTGCGTGTGGGAAACAGGCAGAGACGTCGGCACACAGCCCGTGGGTGCCGTGGAGTCACAGAGCTCAGATATTATCAGCTACTGAGACTGGCACCCAGCTCACAGGAAGGGCGTGAGCTGTCACGGCCACTGCTGTGACATTGAATGGTCCACTCCTGCACATGTCTTGGAAGGCTTACAAGGACACACTGGGCAAGGCTTCTTGGAGACGGGTGACAGTGGGACCACTGGCTCCTGAGACCAGAGTCTAAGCTGAGTCCCAACTCCTCAGAGAGTAGGGGGGAGGCCCTGGTTTTTCCTTTGACCCCTTGTATTCCCTGGGAGTGCAGGATGAACCTCGGAAAAGCAACCAAACCAACACTCAGCCCTGCTCTGGTCAGCTCTGAGGCCAGGCACATGTGAGGGAGGCTCTGGTTTCCTCTGCACTTGGTGGTGCAGGGAAGAAACCTTTGCTACAGTGACAGTAGCAAAGTTCTGGAAAGTAAGGAAGCACCTGGCATCCAACTGAGACGGGTCATGGGGTACCTGGCTGCCCTGCACACTAAAGCTGCTAAGGAATGGCTCCACATACCAGCCAGGATGCCAAAGCGTATAGCACGCCAGCATCCAGTCTAAGAAACGGCAGGGGCCGGGGTGTGAGAGAGACAGGGATCCCAAGGGTGCTCCTCCTGAGTGGCACCCCGGGCCACAGGTCGTGGGGCCAGGACAGTCTGCAGTTAGCATCAGCTACCCAGCTGACTTCCGGGTGCCCACGGCCCCTCTGTTGGCTCTCCCCCGGGGTAAGGGATTATGTGCTCTTTCAAACTCCAGCTGGGTGGGCCAGTTTCCAACAAGCGGCACCGGCTTGGGCCAGCGTGTCTGTCTGCTGCACTCACCAGGAAGCGGACATCATCGAAGCCGTTGAGCAGCAGCTTGCTCTCATACTGCTGCAGGCCGATCGACTCCAGCCACTCCCCGACGCTCTGCTCCAGCGCCCGAGAACCTGACGAGAGAGGAATCGGCAGACGCTTGAAAAGGGAGAACCCGTTAAGGCGGTAGCAGCGGCACTCAGAGGAAGACAGATGGCACTGCCACATCATAGTCATTACCGGGAGGCAGCCAGACTATGTACAAGAGAGCAGAGAGCGGGCACGCGGCTTCTCTGTACAGGCAGGGGCAGAGCTGCCTAGCGCTGGACGCCAGCCAACTCCGGTGGCTGCGGCCCACTCACACCCCACAGTATGAGCTGTCTGGGGCTGGGGCCGAGGCTGTACATGCTCTGGCCCCGGGGTCGGGGGAGCCAACCCCCAGTGGTCTCTGGGTCAACTCCTCAAGGTCCACACAGAGGCATGGCAGAAAGTCTGTCCCCACAGGCACTAGAGGGGGACACCAGAGCTCTAAGTGCCCGCCAGCATGGCTGCTCCTCCCATCCATGCAACTTCTGGAGCTGCTGTGGGGCTGTGGTGAGGGGCTCTAGTTCTGCGACCTTGCAGCAGAGACCAGTCAGGAGAGAGCACGCGTCTTCATGCAGCCGCCGAGGGACACAGGCACACAGTGAGGGCTCCGGGCAGGAAGCGGCGGCGTTCATGGGGACCCAGCACATGCAATGCAAGCGGCAGGCGGAACGGCAGGGGCAGAGAAGGGGCTTTTACTTGTTTTCCCCCAGCAGTCCCGGAATAAGCAAACCATGGCCCCGAGCTCCGTGTGCTCCCGGCTCAGGACAGCCAGGGGCCTGAGTGGGACAGGTGGGCTGCAGCGTTGGAAGCAGGCTCAGGTATGGCTCTGCTGGGTCTGCACCATGGTCTCCTATCGCTGTGTGGCCAGCCGACTGGGACCCATCTACAGCTAGCCTCTGGAGGCCGGCGAGCGGGGTGCCTCCTGGGCTGAGGTGCTGCCTTCCTGGCCTGGGTAGGTGCCCAGGATGATGGTGTTCATGCTCCCTGCCTTCGGTGGTGGCTCCTGTGACCTGCCTGCCCGCTTAGGGGACAGCAGTCGGGCTGTTCAGTTCTTGGTCCAAGAAGACAAAACCAGGCAGAGGGAAGATAAGATGCCACTTGTCATCCGGAGCCGGCAGTGTCTATTCACAGCGTGCTGCTCTCCGGCTGAGCGAGACACACACACACACACACACACACACACACACACACACACACACACACACGCACGGCTTTCTTCCCAGGGTCTCTGGTCTCAGGATCTCTACCGATGCACAGGAACGGGGGCTGTCTTCTCACCACGCTCTCCAGTCGGGGCGGGACTGAGGCAGTGCATGAGGGCAGATGTCTGTCCGTCCGTCCGTCCCTCCCGGCAGCCCTCAGGTGTTCAGGCGGACGCCTCCTGACTTCCTCAGTTCTTGTAGCGCGAACAGGTAAGAGGAGGGTGAGGAAGGGGACACGGGTGCAAGGTGGGGAGAAAGAAGAGCCAACTACAGAGACATCACCTCCAGGAACTCTTCTTCCACACGGTGAAAGTCATCCAGCCGTCACTGGCGGTCTCTGCCCTTCAAGGCAGGGCAATGCCAACTTGCTGGTCTCGGGGACTCTCCTGACCAACTGTGGCGGCCGCCACTCCTCTCCTGTCCTCTGCGGAACAGATGGTGGGTGGCGACCCGGTAGTCTGCGGGTGCGGGCTGTAGCGGAGCTCCGAAACGCCAAGTCTGGGGGCTCCCAGACTTGCCCTTGAATGGAAAGTCAGTTCCAGGAACCTACGCAGGAGGCTCTCAAATGCTCGTGAGCTCATGTAGTCCCGGCTGCTGATTCATTCCCGCTTGTGATCCCAGAGCTGGGCAGCTGTGGTCCAGTCGGTGACCGGTGGATGTGCGCTGCTTACGGAGCCGCGGCAGAAGGCTTTGTCTAAAAGGCTGCCGGCTCGCTGGCTGTCCTTGCTCACTCTCATGTCTGGCCCTCCCCCTCGTCCCCTCCCACCCTCCCCCCTCCCGCGCTCCGGAGAATACATCAGGGATCGGACATCGGAGCAGAAGCTGCCGCCGCCAAGGGGGAGGCAGAGCGAGCTGACAGGTTTCCTGGGAGTGAAGCTGAGGGTGCAGACGCAGGCACTAAGGCAGCGGCGACAGCAGCAGCTCAAGCTCAGGGCTGGGAACCTCTTACAGGGCACAGGCGAACTGGGTCTGTAACTTGGCCTCGTAGTTTTGAGGAGAACCAGGGGAAGGGACCGAGGGGCAACATAGCCCACAGTTAAGTGACCCCCCCCCACTTGCCACTCTAGGAAACGATGTCCTATTCAGCACAAAAAATAGCAAGGCAAGGGTATTGCACCTGATGCTCCTTAGATGAGAACATCGGGTCCAGGGGAGACGCGTACACCTAGAGCAGGATGCTCGGCAAGGGACAACCAAGGGGAGGCCTGATCAACTGCAAGTCTGCCCAGCCAGGGACAACGGAAGGTCAGAGGCATACAAGAACCTTGCGTCACCCCATAAATGAGGGAGGCACCTGCATCTCAATGGGTCACACACAGGGAAGGTGTCAAGAGTCTAGGTCCCAGGAGGGCGCACTCGGCAGGTTGCCTAACAGTGACTGTAGAGTGAAGCCAAGAGGCATGGAGCCGCTGTGACACCTGTCTTTGGGGACTTGGGTATCTAGCTCCAGTGTGGACACTCTGGGAGCTCTTGGGACTCAGTGTTGTGGGGCTGCCCTTCAGGAGAGAACCCTGTGCAGAGCTGGCCATTCTGAGCACTGGGCGCTGGAGGCTATGCTACAGCCTAGGAGTCTCCTCCTCGACCCTCTCCTACAGGTGACCCTCGATACACTCTGACACTGACTCCTCGAAATGCACAATGATTCTGCTTTGGCCTGAGCCAGCCTTTCCATACCCTGGGGCTCCCTACACAGCATGGCACACATCTTTGCCGTCCTGGGGGTCCCTATGCTGTGGCAGAAGGTAGCTCAACACAGTGAGCACGCGTACAAGACCAGGTGCAGGGGTCAGCCCAGCCGGAAGGCAGAGAAGCCCTCTTGCTACTCCCATAGGTGGGAGAGAGAGGGCAAGGAGCTGAACACAGACACCATGGGCAAGGCTCTCCCCAGGAGGCCTGACTAGATCCAGAGGCAGTGTCCGCTGACTCTGGCCTCTTGACACATGGTGGTGTCAGACTCCTGAGCCTTAAACAAGGTACAGCAAAGCAGAAGGTAGCCTCGACTCAGCTCAGAGCTCTTGGTCCCAGCTTTGAAAGTGGCATGAGTCTATCTGTCCTAAATGCCTACGCTCTACAAACACCCAACCTTTGGAAATACCTGTGCACACCAGCACAGTGGGAACAGTGGTCTGGAGGGGGATCCATAGGTTTCCAGCTGGGACAGCCATTTCTGTCATCTCCAGCCGTCATCCAAGACTGACAAGGACAGACCCGAGCTCAGTCCCTCAGCTAGGACCCAGAAACGGGGCTGTAGGAAGGGAAGCACCAGGAAGCGAGGCTGAATGCAGAGGGAGCCAAGCCGAGGGCAGATGCCCTGTTCTCGGAGTTCCTTAGCATCACAGACAGAAATGGGCAGGGCTCCTGTGGGCGCAGGGCTCCTTTTACCCATGCGCTGGTTCGTGCCTGAGATGAGTCACAGAGGTGCCGGCGGGAACCTGGCTCTCAGGTGGGACGAGATGACTTACCCAGAGGTCTACATCTAGAACTGAACTCAGGGCAGTGTGCCTCCAGGCTCAGGCTCTGCCCAGCAAAGCCCACAGTTCCTTCCTCCAATGCACACGGTACCCTTAGCAGGGCCACAGGGGAGGCTGCTGGGCTAATGCTCAAGGAGGTATGGAACCTGCCCTTAAGGGAAGCTGGGTCTCCTCCTGGGTACCACAGTTCTAGGGCCTGAGTCAGGACACTACAGGGGCTGTGAGCACTGGCTCTCAGAGGTGTTTTAAGGACATCTCCCCTGAGAAAGAAATGCGGCATGATGGTCCATTTCACAGGAAAGGAAACCAAGGCAGACCTTACTCTAAGGGCTCGGGTGAAAAGACCAACCAAAGCAGGTATGATCTGGGTAACACCGGCAGATGACTGAGGGAACCGGGAGGGAAGGGGACAGACACACCTACTTCAGGGGACTCTGAAGTGTGCTGACAGTAAGAACACTTGTCTAGCCCCACACTGCCAATGTAGTAAACGAGGCACATAAGGCCATGTTTTCACAACCAGCTGGTGCCAGAGCCACCTCGGGAACACGGACCGGTGGGGGAGTAACTCCAGGATGGGCCACTCGGTTGAAGTCCACACCGATGGATGGACAGACGGACGCAATGAACGACGTGGCACCTGCTGAGCTGCAGAACCCCTTCCCTCTCTAACGAGCAGAGCAGCGTACCTGAGATCTTCTGCTGCTCCTGAGAGAAGTCGATCCCTTCCCCAATGGAGCTCATGATTTTCTCAATCTGAAACAGAAGGGAGAGAAGTAGGAGGGTCAACCTGGGGCCGGCGGTGCCAGCTCAGGGCCAATACCACTTGGCTGTCATCCCAGGGTCTAACCCAGCCCAGGGTGGGGTAGGCAGCCGCTCTGCAGGGCCAAGGTAGAGAAGTGACCCCTTCCTTTCCCCAGCAGTCTGTACTTGTCACTGCTCCTCGTATCAGAGCTGGGGTTCCCTAAGAGGACAGCTTTGTTCTATGCTGTGTTCCAAGTCGTGCTTGGCAGACTGTGAGCACGGTAAAGAAAACCAGTGGCCACGACAGCCAGTTCTGAGGTATAGAGCCAGGTAGACCGCCGGCACACAGGAAGTTCCCAGAGGCCAGAGGCTGGGGGAGGTAGGCATGCAGCCCTAGAAGGAAATCCTTCTGCAGCTGGGCAGCCGGATGGAGCTCTGCACTTACTGGGTAGAAGGAGTCATCGGCATTGTCCTTCCTCTGAACTACAGGACAGATAGCTAGTCTCGGAGCATCCAAATGCCTTCCGCACGGCCCCTGGTGTGGACCACCTGTCTCGGCGCCTGGCTGGGGGTTACTGTGGGCGGGATCCGTGATGCCCCATCTGTCCCTCAGTCCAGTATGTGTGGCCAGGGGTAGGTCTAGACAGCCAGGCGCGGAGCGCCTGTCCCCTTCTTGGGCTGCAGCGATAATGAGCTCATTCACAGCCTCTTCCAAAGCCATGACAAGAGGGACCTTTTGTACCAGGGCTTGGATGTTTTTCCCCTAAGTGCAAGTAAGGAGCCTGGGCCTGACAATCAGCAAAACATCTCCCAGCTGCCTTCCAGCTGGCCCGGCGGGCAGGCCGCGCAGCTGACATCCAGACGAGCACAGGGCAAGTGTCCCTCTCTCCCCGAAGTCAGGTCAGCTGCAGGGCTCAGCCAGAGCACAGGGGCACAGCAGAGGTGACGCGGGACGCAGCCTTCGGAGCAGACTGGGGGATGGGGGGACTGTCTCTGCTTGAGAGGCAGCTCCAGGGCAGGTCTGCACTGCCCCTTGGAGCACACGGCCACCCATGTGCATCCCTCCCTTGGGCTCCAGTCATTTCAGGTGCTGTAGCACGAGCGAGGGACCCAGACAGGCAGGGAAAGACCTTCAGCCTCTGGACCCTGGGGATGTAAGTGGGTAAGCGTGCCTCCCACCAAGGGCTGTGTGGATGGCGCGGCTCACAGTAGATGCTCAATAAAAATGAGCTGGGCCCATGTTTTTCTCCTGTTCTCTGAAGACTCCAGCCTACCAAAGCCTAAATTTGAAGCTTGGAAAATTATTTTTATGTGTAAGGGTGTTTTGCCTGGTGTGTGCCTAGTGCCTGAGGAGGCCAGAGGAGGGCACAGCATCCCCTGGAACTGGAGTCAGAGATGGTAACGAGCCACATGGGTGCTGGGAAGCACATCAACGGTCTTACCAGCAGCAGGTGCCCTAGACGCTGACTCACCTCTCCACACCACTCAAAATAAAAAATATATTTTTTGACTTTTGTTCTTTTGTTGTTTGCTTCTGGCTGGCCTGGAACTCACAGAGATCCTCCTGTCTCTGCCTCCCAAGTGCACCGCTAAGCCTGGTCCTCCATGGGATCTTCTTTACATACATACTACTCAAAAACTCTAAGAGGTTATTCAGAGAGCCATGCCCCTCCAGCTTGCCTCCCATCCCCTTGTTCTCCCTGCCCTCTAGGATCACGTATCAGAGATGGGCAAACGCAGGGATAGCCCACCCTTCTACCCCAACAGACACTCCGGAGTGTATTGCTTTTCCTGCTAACCACGCTCCCGGGGCCTTCTCACGGTTCACAGAGAACAACCTGCCCTGTGTGAGCCACTGTGTTAGCGCGGCTCTCCAATCGTATGCTGACCGGTTCCTCGGTGCATCTGTGGGTATTGCCTCGTCCGGGCTGCGATGACTTCTGTCACACGAGTGTCTTTGCACATTTACAAGCACATGGGTGGGGTCAGTTCGAGAGCCTGCTGAAGATCGGCCCGGGGCACCACAGAGCAAGGGCCAGCAGGCAGCGTGGACTGGGGAGGTGGCTCAGGGGCTGGAGCGCTTGCCGTGCAGACAAGTGGTCCTGGGCAAGGATCCCCCAGGTGCACATGGAGATGGATGTGGTATGGTGTGCCTACGACCTGAGCACTGACGGTGACATGGGAGGTAGGGACAGGAAGATCCCCAGGAGCTCGCCAGCTAGCCAGCCTGGAGGGCACAGAGGCGGACGGTGAGGTTGTCTGATGGCCATCATGTATGCACCATGATGATGCACGCGCTTACACATGAGTACCTGCCTGTGTCCATGTACACAGAGCCGGCAGGCCGGAGGATCCCTCCTCCCATCCACGGTTCTGCTAATGGTTGCCCCAAAAAACGGCGCTCACCAACTCGTACCATCAGCTCATCCCATCATCTGCAGACAGTGTCTGTCTACTTGTTTATTGTCTTTTCACAGAGTTAAAGCTTTTCTGTAAAGTTAACCCGGGGGCACCCACCTCCAGACCACACCCACTTCCCCTGGTGAGGCCAGGCCAGCCTGGGTTGCCTGATCCCATTAGACATCTCGAAGCTGGGCATGAGGACATATTCATCAAACCCTGCTCCTCTGCCTTCCCTTCCCCTTCCTAGAACACTGTAGGAAGAGACGGGTGAAGAGCCCTTTCCATACACAGGGGGGAAGGGCCTTCATTCCTGGGTGGTGCCAGAGTGGGAATGGGGGCATCTCAGGCAGGCTCCCCGAGAGTGAAGTCAAGTGTACTTCATCCCCTGGGCATGGCACCTGGTAAACAAGTCAGCGATGAATGAGTAGGTACGTCCCGTTACGGAGGTAGAGCAAGAGCCATTTTCCAAGGTCATTCTCCAAACAACGGGTGGGGTGAGCTGAAGTGGGTGGTGGTCCCACAGACTCTCTCATTCCTGAGATTTCCCAGCCGGCCACTTGACATGGGTGCTGCTGGTCCCCAGAACCACCCACACGTGCCTGGAGGCCAGCATGGGCCAGGGTTTCCACAGCCCGCCCTGTGTGCCTATGCTAGGGCTCACCACCAGGAGGCTTTGCCCAAACACTTTACAGTTCTGCAAGCTGCCCCAGCCACGCTGAAGAGTCTACTATGCAGAGGAACTGAAGGACATGCCAGTCTTCTGCTAGCCTAGGGAGCCAGAGGCAATCAGATCTCTGTGAGTTCGAGGCCAGCCTGGTCTACAGAGTGAGTTCCAGGACAGTCAGGGCTACACAGAGAAACCCTGTCTCAAACAAACGGACAAACAAGCCTTTGAAGTGATCCATTTCAGCAGGTATGCAGGATGTTTCTGTTCAGACGGTTCCCTGCTGGGACTGCAAGGACTGTACTCCCCAAACAGATGAGAGCAAACACTGGCTTTCCTGCTCAGAGCCCCCAGGATCTGGACGCCTGCACACGTCCATGGGAGTCGACCTGTTCAGCCATCGAGGTGGTACCACGCCATTCAAATAACCCCTGGAGTGGAAGGAAAACCTCCTCAAGCTCTGGGAAGTGTTGTGTATGCCAGGAAGTGTGTGAGGTGCAGGCAGTCCCTGGGGCACCCTGGGCCAGCACACTCCTGCTCTTAGGCCTGTGGGAAGCTTCCCTTTGGGGAGCCCTGTGGCCAAAGGCTCCCTCCCGTGTGGTACCAGGTCATCGGGATTCCGGGCACCATTCTGGTATGCGCCTAGAAGCTCAGGTTCAATGGGAGGAGAGGAACTGCCTAAGTCTAAATATTGAAGGTGATATTCCTGGGGAGTAGCCATGTTGGTGACTGACATCTCTCATTCCTTCCTGCTACCTGGGGTGGGGTGGGGGAGGGGCTGTCCACGCATACGTAGGATTCCTTAGGGTCAGAAAGCACAACCTTGTGTCCTCAGGTCTGTCCTACAGAGCTGGAGATGTCCACCTCTGCTCTTCTGCCCCACACTTACCAACTTACCCAGAAACTTGTCTGGCCTGGTTGCTTTGACAGTTTAATGGTGTATCCCAGCGTGATGCCAAGAACCATCAAGGGGGAAGGCCTGTGTCCTTTACAGAGTTGGCGAGTGTCTTAGTGGCACTCAGGCCTGGATAAGCAGTGACAATATTCAATGGTCTCACCAGGCTGGTCACTGACACTGGAATCGCTCTTATATAAATGGATAAAGTAGGGACGGTGGCCCTCGGTGCTGCTTCTGGGTCCGGCTGGATTCTCGGGCACTCCTTCTCTTGTTTTTACCCCAGCCCTGCAGAGCCTCCGCTCACCGTGGAGCAGGCCCAGGGTCCGTCATCCAGGGAGGAATCCCAAGTTCCTTGGTGGATTCTTAAACCGGCCAGCAGCCTAGCCTGTTCCTGGGCCCGAGGGGCACCAAGCCTGGCTGGGCGTTGTGTGAATGTTGAGGTTCCAAGCAATGACCTCTCAGTCCACCACCAGAGGCTCACCCCACCCTGTCATGTGACCACTGATGCTTTCAGGGAACCCTAAAGATGCTGACAACCAGAAGCCACATAAGAACTCACGGTCCCCCCTACGTTTGCTGGACTGCCTCTCGGGGCAGACGGGTGCCCAGCCTTGAGAGGGTTCTGATTCAATATTTGAGAAAGGGTCACTGACCGAGGGCTGCATTATTTTTTTCTTCCCTTTCCAGACTGAGTTGCATAAGGCCCCGGGAAAGACAAAGACGGATTGAAGTACATTATGTGTCCTGATTTTCTAATCTTGTCAACGGCTTTTAGAAGAGGCCAGGGTGGCGTGGAAAAGCAGGGGAGGGCGGGGGCTCATTTTGGGCTAAACAGAGAGCTGCCAGTGGGTTAGGAGCTCTTCCCAGGCGGGCCAGCCACATTGGGCAGCGTCTCCTCTAGGCGGACTGTTGCCCCAGCAGGGAAGGGCACACAGGTTGATACCGTACTCACTCCAGTTCCCTGCCCCTCTCTATTTGCCTTCTCTGGAGGTCCTCTCTCTCCTGGGCTAAGGGACAACAGAGTTGTTTCATTTCAAAAGTGCTTTGTCCTACCCCCCCCCCAACCTGTGACTGCTCCCAATGCAGAGGGGCAGCCTGGTGGAGAGAAGAGCGAAGGGTGCCCAGGCCTAGGTTGGGTCTCTCTGCTCCTTTGGTCTGCACCTTGGGACTGCAGACATTGGCTCCTGCAGCCTCGGAGTGAGAACCTCCAATCCCACAGCCACCAACTGGGTCCCTTTTCCTCCTTAGGGGCAGGCTTGTGAGGGCTAAATTCTTTGTCAGTCTGACGTGTTTGGAATCCTGTGGGACGCATTTCTGCGGAGGGTGTTTTCAGAGAATGTGCCCAGAGATACCCCTCTGGTATCTCTGGCTGGGCTGGATTGAACAGGGAATGCGTCCAGAGCAGATGTCTGTCTGTCTGTCTCTGTCTCTCTCTGTGTCTGTGTCTCTGTCTGTCTGTCACTGTCTCTCTCACTCTCTCTCTCCCTCCCTCCCGTGTCCTGGGCATCGTGACCAGCAGCTCCACACCGCCCGCTCCCTCTACTGTAATGACTTCCATCCCTGGGCTGCTCTGTGACAGTGACAGAAAAGCATAAAGGACATGACAGGAACATGACGGGAGGGGCCCCATGGAAACAGGCGGCTCCAGCCTGGACGGCCCATCGGAAAGCAGTGGGGTGGGGTGGGGGGGGACTGCTGGAAGGGAGACGCGGGGAGACCCAGATTCCGGTGAACTTGATTGTTGCTTGCCGCTACCTCTGGGTGAGGTGCCAGGTATTGGCTTGCAAAAGTGGGACAACTATCTGAAAGATTAATGAGACCTCGGATTCGGGCCTGGCGTGTGGCACTTGGAGGAGGGGTGGGGACTCTGCTTCCAACTCACACTCACTCTTCAAGTCACACACCCCACCCCTCCCCCGTCCCGTTCTGTGTGTGCCAAGACTAAAGAGGCCAGGGGACGAGGCATCAGGCATCGGTGGCTCAGGCCTGCCTGGTTCCTCAGCACTGGGGGCTGTGGGAAAGGTGTGGCGCCCGCCTGCTCCTCAGAGCTGTGGAACGGGCGGTTGGTTCACAGCATTCGATGATCAGCAGCTGCACGTCTGTCCGTCCGTCCGTCCGTCAGCCTTCCTGAGGCCTCCTTAACTTGCTACCCCTAATGTCCACTGAACAGGAAGAGCTGGGGTAAGGAGCCCGACGGAACCCCAATCTTATTTTCAGACGCTGAAGCCCTCACCTTAAACTCAAGGGCACACCCCGCGCTGCTGCTGTTTGGATGATGTCATGGATCAGGAGGCAAACAACTGCCGAAGAGATGCCAGAGGAGTGGGTGCCCAGGGAGGCTTTGGGGTGAGGTCGGGGAGGGACTGACTGGGAAGGGCAGAAGGGAACATTTTGGGGTCACAGTGATCTTCTTTGTTCTAATGGAATTTGTGGTTACGCAAAATGTGGGTGTATGTCAAAGCTTGTGCAATGACAACTGTGACCTCAGCTTGTCCCTGAGAACGTACCATCCCATCCCAAACCCGACACAAGTACTGAGCTCTAGTTACTGACACAGCCTTTTTAAGCCTAAGAATGATGGACCCATGCCTGCAATTTACCTCAGACACGTCAACAAGAGCATGGCTTGCTGAAGGGGCAAAGCACGGAGGGGCTAGGATGCACAGTGGCCTGGCGAAACAGCAGTCACCGAACTCAGGCCCCGGGGTCCTGGGCACCAAGAAGTTCTCGGTCCCAATCCCTCAAGTGTTATGATCTGTGTGGCTCTGACTGACCACTATCCACTCGCTTCCAGTGTCCAGCTTGTTTTGGGGCTAGCCTCTGGTCTGTGAGGGCTTAGACTTTCAGATATGTCAGAAGGACATCACTAAAGGTGGCAATCGGGGAAGAGCAGACTTCAGAATAAAAACCCTGAGGTCAAAATCTGGTTCTCTCCGTTCGTGAGCAGAATCTTGGAGGAACCGTTCAACCTCTCAGAGCTGCAGCGCACTCCTGCCTTAGTTTCCCCAGGGCTGGGATTTAGGGCATGTGCCAGGATGCCCAGGTACTTCCGCCTTTGAGCTCCAGTCTCCCAAAGGTTGCAGGGAAAGTCTAAGCAGTTGTATAAAGCACCGGCCTGAGAACAGTCTGTGCTTTCAGACAGAGCGTGAGGCCTGTTGCTGGTGCAGGTCTGCACTTCCCAGGCCAGAGCAGGAAGTTGGTCCTAAGGGCCTCCCTAGCCCAGTGAAGTGCGGGCTGGGCTGATCCTCACCTCTTTCCTGCCCTGTGGCCCACCTGACCTGGGGCCATCTTTCCTGCTCTAGGGAACAACTGTAGTCTCCGTAAACTGCAAGTGCCAGGCGAGCTGTCCACCCCCCACCTCTCCCTACTGATTCAGTTTGCTGTGGTTAGAAAGGCTGCCATGATTTATACTCAAGTCATTCTAAAATAAACAGAATTCCACCTACAAACAAGTTAGAAGCCAGGTCCCTGAGAGATAAACCAGAGGGAAAGGGCAGAGAAAACATTCACAACCTTCTGGGAACAATAGCTCACTTCCTGGACACAGCTGGTGGTGGCTTCGCCATTCGGGAGGAGGCTGCCCTGTGAGGGAGGCAGGGAGGGGCTTCCTGGTAGGAGCTCAGGCCTGGGCGGTTCCAGCAGCACAGAGGGAGGGGACTGGCTCTATCTGTTCTTTCCACACCTAGGAGAGTTTGTCCCCAAGAGCTGGACAGTAGGTCATGGAAGGGGCACAGCGTGCTGGAGTCTACTCTGAAGCTCCCAGTCACTGTGAGGCCTGACGGTACTACCAGCTCACACGTCTTTAGCCACCTTTACCTCACTGACCGGCAGATGAGCTAACTTGTCCTCCTGACAGGCACTGCCCAGCTAACAGCCTGCAGATTTCTGCTGGGCACCCACAAGTGAGTGGTGTGCTTATCAAGAGAAGTGGGAATCACTCCCAAACTGTCCATGGTGGTCATACCCATAACCTCAGTGTTTCGGAGGCTGAGCAGGAGTTTCTAGAGCCTGAGGCCAGCTTGGGCTATATATAGTGAGATCATTTCTAAACTTAAGCAAATAAAAGAAATTTAGGGCTGGGTCTGCAGTTAGTATTAGAGGTAGTGCCTAGCGTGTGTGATTTCCAGCCCCACCCCCTACCCTCACAAGGGCGGAAGAAGAAATGTAATTAAATGTTACAAATGAGCAAGTAATGAAACAAGTACAAATGCTGTTTCTATGACAACCAAGTGGATACTTCAAAGAGATACAATAAAGGGAAGATTTCAAAAATGTGTTTTTGAATGAAGTGTAGTCGCTTAAGGAAGTTTGAGAAATTCTGAAAGAAATCTATGCTCAGGTTGCTTCACAAGTGGCTTAACTCTGGCTTTACCAGAAAGTCAAGCCGTAAATGCCCGTTAGTAGAGCATCTCGGCTGTGCCTAACATCACAAGGAAAGGCAGAGAGCACAAAGTGAGCAGAGCCTGGAGGAGAAACCCCCAGCCTCCCCTCCCTCAGAGTGATACACACCCATCTTTAAAGCAACTTGATGTTTATATTCCTTTAACAAAATTATTGCCTTCTTGAACAGGGTTTGTAATTAACCTAAGAGCCCTGTGCAAGCTGCTGGGCCAGACACCCGCCCTGAACACAGGATGTGTAGAAGGGAGCCCTCCGGGATGCTTGGAAGCCTCGTAAACAGTAATGTTCCAGTCACCTTCATCACTGAGTAGAAAACCTTTCTTCTTGCTTTTTCTTAGGAAGTCTCTCCACTGACTGGAGAACAAGGCTAGCCGGCTTCCTTCTTCCTCCGGGAAGACACTGTTTGGACCGTGTCCCATGGGCACACAGTGAGCCTGGCCTTCCTGACCCCCACCCCCAACCCCCGCAGAGGACCAGGGCATCGGTAAGAGCCTGGGCTCTGCTTCGTGCCCAGGGGCTACCCAGGTCTTAGTTCCAGCCTCCATCCACACACACGGCAGGTGGTCAGCCAGCCCAGTGCCCAAGCTGGGAGCACAGAAATAGGTTCTGAGGCTAACTGAAGCCCTTCTCTGCATGTAGAGCCCTACCTGTCCTGAAAGACGATTGGACAGGGAGCCAAAGCATCTCTAAATCTCAAAGACCATTCTGAAGCCCAAGGACACCTAAAACTCTCTCTGAGAAAAAGATCAAGGTAGGAGCTAACCTGTGCTCAGCCTGACCTTTGGCCCATCAGGAATGCAAGAACTCATAGGAATGATACCCTTGTGTCCCCTGAAGGTAGGTCTCCACACGAGACTTCTCAGGACACCAGCAGAGCTCAGGAATAGGACAAAAGCAGCACGTCTGGTTTTGGGTGGCAGATGTGACAATGTTCCGCCTATCCGTCCTGCCCAACTCCTGCCACTGCGGGTCTCGGCCAGCAAGCCTCTGACCCTCTGAAGTCACCCCCTCCTCATTGTGCAATGCCTTCTAGGGCCAGTCAGGTCTCTGCTTTCCCCTGATGCAGTCTTCAGAGTCGGAGCGAGGCCTCTGCTTGGCTGACCCTTTCAGCTAGCTATAGCTCACCTGATCCATGCATGGGTGCCAAAACCCCTTCATTGCAGGCAGCAAGGTGAAATGCAAGCTCACGTGCGGCACACACTCACTAGTCCTGCACCCAAGGTTACTGCACGGACCGCTGGCAGCAGAGGTGGCCTGGCTGCACGCAGGAGGGTCAAGTGAAAGCGAGGCTTGGCCCTGTGGGCTCACAGGCCTCTGAAGCTTTTCCTCTGTTTTAGCTGCTGCTCCTGCTAGGACTGGGCCCTGGGCGATGCGATACGGATTGGAAACGTCATACATGAGCCTTTCGTGAGGTTAAACCCTAACTGGATCTTAGGCATGGTTATCTTAGGGGGTCTCCTCTTTCCCTAAAGAGGAAAGGGGAGAAATAGTGGCTCACCCTGAGAGTACGCGGTGGAGAGAGGATTGTTAGACTCTAAGGACATCAGCACAGCAGACCCTTTGTGATTTCCCTGGCAGTGACAGATGTCCACCCAGCCACCTGCCCGCCCTTCCCAATGCCGCCCTTCCCTCCCCCGCTCCTCACACCGCCACCACAACCCTGAATAAAGTGTTACTGGCTCTGCCAGTGTTCCTACAGAACACAGGGTTCCTAAGAGAACAGGAGCAAACCTTTGTCTCCAGTGCTCGTGGGCCGGAGCTCAGGGTCAGGGGCTCGTCTGGCTGGGGAGGGAATGGGAGGACACAGAAGGAGTGAGAAGTGCATTCCTGTACAGGGAGCACGGAAAGCCGGATCCACTGGCCGCTGTGTGTGGGGGGAGTCACATGGGACAGCGGGGTGAGTTCCCCAGGGTCAAAGGAACACCGGGATGGGCGCGTGAACAGAGCCCTGGCAAGGCTCTGAGCGCCCTGTGAGGGTCACTGTCATGGAGCTGCAAGGTGGGAACTGTGGAAGGGCAGGGGACACGCCTGGCTGCCTAGCAAGTCTGACACCTTTGTGCAGGGAGACCCTTAGGCTGCCCTACCCTATCTGCCGAACATGCTGTCCAGCCTCAGCAGCCCTGACCCCAAGCCCAGTGACTCTGTCAGCACAGCTCAGTGCCAAGGCCGGGTCTCTGTGTGTGTCTAGGCTCTGCAGACCAGGAGTGGGTGCTTCCACCTCTGAGAGGACTAATGCCAGAGGAGACAAGAAAGACCTGGTTTATTAATGGAGGAGTAAGACCCAGAACATAAGACCTTAGCATTTCTCCTAATTTTATAAGAGCCCGCTTCTGGTTACTTATTGGACTTCCGCCAATCTCGGTGTCTCCCACTCTTGTTACAGTAATCAATAAAGGCTCAGAAGGGGACTGCGCATGCTCCTTTCAGTCAGACGTGGCAAAACCATGGGCAGGCAGCTTTGTCCTTCCCGAGCTCTGGGCAACAGGAATGGAGGGAAGACTGGGGCAGGTGCCTGTTGGGTTAAACGCAAAGGGTCCCACAGAGGCCTGGCAGAGGGGCCCAGAGCCTATTCTGGGCTTCCCAGCTCTGCTCTGAGATGCCCTGTTTGCATGGTTATGAGTGAGCTGTCAGGGTGTGTGTGCAGGCTGGGGGTGCCTTCTGAGATGCCCCCTGTGCGTGGTTGTGAGTGAGCTGTCAGGGTGTGTGTACAGGCTGAAGGAATTCCCTACTCTCGCTTCTCTCAGTCTGAGCTCAGGCCATGTGCACACGTCATACTCTCAGATATGCTCTGACAGGGGTGAAAGTAAACAAGACGGCTCTGGTCAAAACTGTGACGCACGGACTTCTAGACTTTCTCCCAGAAGTGGGAGCAATCGGGAATGGCTGGTGCAGGCTTCCCTCCTACGGGGATGGGGCAGGGGCCCTGGGAGACAAACAGGTAGCACTGCCTCATCCTGTACCCCAGGCACTGGCCCACACTGGCACCAACTCTACTCAGGCAGATGCCAGGAGCCCGGGGCTTACTCATGGACTCTACAAGCGCCCGCCTGTGCCATCAGGTGGCTAAGCAGCAGAGACCTGGGCTCTGTCCTCGGCCCTCGCATCTTCTAGCTGTGGTGCTCAGAAATCGAAGCTGCAGAAACACCCTGTCTTGTTGCGACCAGCCACGCACAATGGCGGGCAGTCGGAGGACTGCCAAGGACCCTCTGGCTGGTCCAACACGGTTCAGTGAATGCCAATTAAAGGTGTTACCAAGGTGAGACGGGACCACACCCCATGGCAGCCTACAAGGCGGAAGTGCCCGGCGTGGGATCACACTCTTAACCGGCACTCCCCTGGTATATTATGACAGTTAATCACAGCACCGCTGAAGGGAAACCAGGCCACGCACGACAACTGAAAATGCCGTGGCAGCGTCGACCGACCGGGCTGTCAATGAGCCCTCCTGATTGGAATGCAGAGCAGGCAGGAGGGCAGAGGGACAGAGCAGCCACCTGTGACGGGCGTCCGGACACAGTGCTCAGTGAAGGCTGCTGTGACGGAAGCCACCAGGCCCTGACCGCGCAGGCCCCGCAGGGAATATTCTTGTCTTTTTCTGTTTTATACAGGGGCACCCGTGGATGACAGCAGAACTGTGGGTCTGAGAAGGGGACAGGAGGGTGGCTCTTTCTGACGGGCCCAGGAGAGCCAGCCTTGAGTAGGAAAGAAGGCTGCCGTGCTGCTGCGGCATTAGGGCTGAAAGGGTGGCTTAGAGTCCTCGGGGCGGACCAACACGAGTCCCACCCTCTTCTGACACGTTTTCAGCCTTAAATAAATAAGAGACCCAGAAAGCTATTCTTGTTGACCTAACTCACAGAACCCAAATCAAATCGGAAAACCACTGAGACGAGCCCATGCCCTTTGTCAACAGCTCTGCTCCCAAAGCTCTTCCTCTGGCACCAGGAGCGACCCCTGCATCCTAGCAAGCTCTTAGAAGGGCTGTGTCCTTCAGCCCTGTACCCTGCACAGCTAACACACAGATGGCGGCCGTAAATACCTGTTGATAACGTAAAGGGTCCTGTCCCAGCCTGGTCAGCCGCCGGCAGCAAGGCTGAGAACGGGGCTCCAGGGAGGCCAGCCAGCTCGCTCCCTCGTCTGCCTGTTACTCAGGGAGAGAGCGTTCCTAAGCCAACCTGTCCCACCTCCTCACATAGCAACCAGTCCCTCGGGTTCACAATGGCCTGTCTCACTGAGCTGCTTTGTTTATGTTTTTAAAATACCAGCCTAAGTCGCAGCAGCATGCGTGTTTTAGTCGTGAATGGCAAGATTCGAAATCAAGGCTTAGCTTTTGAGGTGGCCTTGCGAAGTCACACCTGTCACCCACAGCTCGACGGGGTCGAAGTCCAAGCAGAAGCTCCTGGGACTCAGATTTGTGGCTTTGCTAGCCTCTGACAATCTCAGGTCAGATTTGTGATGCTTCATTCCCTTTTCTAGATATGTTTGTCTGTCTGTCCGTACACACACACACACACACACACACACACACACACACACTTTCTTTAGTTCTCTCTTATTTTTTTGTTCAAGGTCTCCCTATGTAGCTCCGGCTATTCTGGAACGCATGATACAGACAGGCTGGACTCACAGAGATCCTCCTGCCTCTACCTCCCGAGTACTGGGATTAAAAGCCTGCACCACTATACTTGGCTTGGAATATATTTTAGTTAGGACAATTAAAAAAAAAAAAAGGTCTAAACTGAGCAAATCAGGGGCACAGCACGGACCTGACTGGAGCGCGCGTGCTCTCAAATGCAGAAAGAACTTCCCCCAGGCTGCATCTGCCCAGGCTGCATCTGATCCAGGAATGCTGTCAATCCCTTGCTTCGTGCACTCTGACCCGAGGCGATGGGTGACATTCCTGCACACCTGCTCTCCGCCGTGCCGCCTGCCCCCACCTGGCACACACGCTGCGATGGGCAACCACCAGGGCAGCACACACAGCGCCTGCCCCTTAAGACGGGAAGTGAGGACAGGTGGCAGAGGACAGTAAGAAACAAGTGACTCCCCAGCAGGAAACTCCCTGCAGCCCCTTTCCCCAGGTCAAGAGTAACTCTCACAGTGGTTACTCTTACCAAGCAGAGACCGGCGTGGACCAGAGAATGGTGGGCGCCAAGGACTCTGTCAGCTTCCGAGGGGCCAGAGCTCTCTCACAGGCAGTGGCGATCCACACAGGTCCACCCAGGGAAGTAGATCATGGCCAGAGAGGCTTGAGAACCTCAAGGCAGGAGGACCAGTCGGCCTCCATTCTGATATCTTAGCTGTCTGTCTGTCTGTTAGGGCTGAAGCAGATGCATCCATCGCTGGCCTCAGTACTCACTATAAGAAATGGCAGTTCTCGTCCAGAATGAAAAAAGGCCAGATTGAATGGAACTTTCAAGGAGTTTAGCAGGGAAAAGCACCCCGGGATGGACTGGGCTGGGGCTCTGGGCCCGCACTCCACCAGGGACAGTCATCAAGTGAACCCTCTGCTTTGTTGACTTTGTAGACGGGGACAGATGACGTCACCTGGGCGGAGCTGGTGTGTCTCTGTTAAGGTACTGCTGGTCACTGGTTCCTTCTTTCCTTTTGATCTAATGCGCCTGTCAGACTGAGTTCTGCTCTGGACTTACATTTGGGTCCTTGAAGGCAGAAAGAACTGTGTAGCACACGGTGACTTCACCGAGGGGCTTCAGTGCTCCCTGTCTTTAGAAATGTCAGCTGTTTTATTTATGAGGAAAGAATAGAGAATGGAGTTGGATTAAAACTCACTGAGTCGAATCTACACCTTTAATCCCAGGACTCTGGAGGCTGAGGCAGGAGGATTGTCCTGAGTTACAGCCCAGCTAGGGCTACAGAGTGAGACCCTGCCTAAGTAGTTTCGGTGACAAGAACTTAGATAGACATTTAAACGTTAAGTCCAACCTCATTGTCCAACCTCATCATCCAAGCCTGTATGTTTGAGTAAACCAGCCTAAACTTTCAAATGGGGGGAGGAGGAGCAAACCTATGACAGCATCACATGAGAAACCCACAGATTAGTGACATACCTCTTCTGAAACAGGACCTCTCTGTGTTCCTACTTACTGCTAGGGAATGAAAAAGCAAATTCAAAATGCAGTGCCCTCCAGGGGCAAGACTCCAATCCAGGCCAGAGCCTGTGGTAAGGCCTTTGGTGGCTCAGACCTGAGAGCATGGGCGGGACTGCTGTGGTTTTAAAGGACTGAGGACATCCAGCACCCCTCCCTTCCTTCTAGGCTCTTGAACCACTGGCTCTGATAGATGTCTTCTTGTTTTGTTTGCTTGCTTGCTTGTATCTTTGAGTCAGGGTTTCTCCGTGTAGCCCTGGCTGTCCTGGAACTCACTCTGTAGACCAGGCTCTGATATCTAAATGGCCTCCGTGGGCTGGAAGGCTTGAGGGCTTGTAAGAATGACCCCCGCCTTCTGCCTTAGAAAGGGTCCCGATTCGGCAGGGAAGACGGGTCTTGCGCATATGAACAAGACTACCAACACACACCGTGCCAAGTAAGGGGAGAGAGGGCTGCCCGCGCAGACGCAGAACCAGGGCGGGAGGGAAGTGGGAGGCAGACGGGGGCCCCCTCCTCGTCCTAACATGGACCCGCCCTTGCTGTCTCTCCTCACTGCTCCCTCCAGGCCTTCACAGCAGTCAGGGTGCCAGGCTCTCCTCCTCACTGTCCTCGCTGCCCTTACCGCCTCACAACTCTCTGCTCCGTCTTCAAGAGCCTTTATGTCATTTGTGATCATCTTACTGGTGTGACCTTGTTCGACCCCGGCCTCTCCCTTTAGCGTGAAGAGTCTCAGAGCGGGCTGCCCCCATTCTGCTGTTAGCAGCACTAGGCGTTGGCCCTCGGGCCTCAGCATACGAGGCAAACACTCCATGCCACTGAACTGTAGACGGACCACTAGCTCACTTTATTCTGTCTTGAGATAGCATCTGGCCTTAAACTAACTCTACAGCCCAGACAGGCCTTGAATTGTGATCCTCTTGCCTCAGCCTCCTGAGTAGCTGGGATGACAGGCCTGGGCCACGAGGCCCAGCTAAAGCTGTGTATTTATCACGGTCGTACTTTCATTTGGCATGGCTGACTCTTCGAACAATGCCAGGCATGCAGTGGGCTTTTAATAACTGTGGGGAGCCGGGACGGGGAGACAGCTTACTGGGTAAAGCACTTGGTGCACAGGCCTGAGGACCGGAGTTGGGACCCTAAGCAGCTGGGGGCCATGGCATGCACTTGTAACCCTAATGCTGGGGGTGGAGAGGTGACCCCTGGGGCTTGCTGGCCAACCAGTCTAGACAATCAGTTCCAAGTTCAGTGAAAGGCTCCACATCAAAAAGTAAGGTGACTTGTGACAGAGGACACACACGCCCCCCCCCACACACACACTCGAGATGTGATAGAATGAGCTTTAACAAAGGGTGAATTTCAACACAAGAAATGGAGAAAGGCATCCTGAGCCAGCTTATGGTATAAACTAACAGAGCAAGGAACACGGCCAGAAAACAGGGACAGATGTCAGCAGGGCGGCGACAGAAGCCACACCAAATGCTCTTATATGGGGACGCTTGAGTTCCAGCTGAGGAGTTGGCACTTGGCTCTCAGCACCAGGGAGCAGCAAAGAGTGCCAGGGAGCACAGGGAACCCAAGGAGGACAAGGAGCACCAGAGAGCGCAGGGAGCACCAGAGAGCACAGGGAGCACCACAGAGCACAGGGAGCACCACAGAGCACAGGGAGCACAGAAGGGGAGGAGGTCTGTGGTCAGGGACAGTGAAGTGAAATGGTTAGGGGCATGAGGAGGCAGCCTCTGTGAGAGAGCCTGGAGAAGCCTGGATGCTGTGCGTGTCCAGGTAACCTAGGAAGAGGGGAGAATGAAGAGGACAGGCAGAGATGTCAGAGGAAACCTTGGTAATGACGAATGGGTGGAGGGGTTCAGGTAGGGGCACACGGCCTTGGCTACCCTTCGGGATGTGGCTCGGAGCGTCTGTAAGACCGAGGCTTTCCCGGCCTTCGTCTGTCCTATTGATTTCAAATGAAAACGGATGCAAAGGCGTCTGTGCTGCAGATTAAGGCCACCGTGAGTGAGACTGCTGTTAAAAATTGTTTGAGAAAGTCTCTCTGACACAGCAGGCTGAGTTTGCCATCAGGGAGAACAGCCGGAGCCACTGGCACGTGGTAGGACACAGGGAAGACCTGTGTTGATTGTGCCAAAGGAGACAGCACAGGAAGAGGCTCTGCTGTACTTCCTGGGCAGGAGTCACAGGAGGAAGAGTTAAAGATTGCCAGGTGGCTGCGGATATAGGTCAGTGATGGATATGTGTGTGTGTGTGTGTCCTATGTTCAATGCCCCAGCACCAGAGACAAAAGAAAGGCAACAACAACAACAACAACAAAAAAACCAAAAAACCACTTCAATAGTATCTTGTGGGCATCACATGGCCACCGGCGTCTGAGCTCCCTGAAAGACTGGGAGGCGCATGCAAGTCCTGGATAAAGTAGGATATGGGGAAGCCTCCCTACGGTGCACGATGCACCGCACACATTCCTCTGCCCACCTGTGGCTCAGCAGAGATGAGCAGGGTAACTGGCAAACAAGGAGAGAGAGCAGAGGGTATAACAGGGAACGGAACAGACTTCCCCGGACCTCACAGGGGTAGGTGATTGTGACAGGGGATGCGCAGTGTCTGCGCGAAAGCTGGCGGGCCCTTTAGGTACCACACGGGGAGTCTGTGCACAGGGGGCGGGGCTGAGCTTGAGACCTTGATGGAAATCACCACTTCACTTTGCAAGTAACAGAAGAAACAAGCAAACAAACAAAATAAAGCGCCCGCCTCCGGTGAGCCACGCTGAGCCTCGTGGGGACTGGGAGTGGCGCTGCTCCCTGGAGGCCCTCTCCTGAGCTACTGAGCACATGGGGGAGAGAACCGGCTCCCACACCTGGTCCTCGGACTCCCATGTGCGCACCGTGGTGGGCACACATCCTCACTGAAGAAAGGTAACATTCCAAATGTTCTGATAATCGAAACAAGAGCAACCGAAAAATAAAAATCAAGCTCCCCCAGCTTCTAAAAATCAATCGTGTTAAAGGCACTGCCTCCTCCAGTGGTCAGCGCAGAGCCCTCAGGCCGGCTCTGTCAGCTCCCAAACTCTGGTGTCCTCCTCTCGAGAACCGAACTGTGGACTAGATCAGCTCACCGCTGCAAACCAACAGAGAGCTCACCAAGGAAAGAGATATCACAGAAGAAACCAAGGCTGAAACCTGATATACACGCTGCAAGGTTTGGTGGGAAAACAGCACTGCTTTTGGGAGACATGCTTAGGGGAGATCTACTTAGCCAAAGGCACAAACCCAGAGGTCATTGGAGAAAAGACAGCTGACTGTATAAAGATATTCACTCCTGGGGCGAGAGAGAGATGGCTCACAGCTAAGACAGCTCGCTACCCTCGCAGAAGATGGAGTGCTGTTCTCATCAGGTGGTTCAAATCACTGCAAGCCCAGCTCCCAGGGGATCTGATGTCCCCTTCTGGCCCAGCAGGCACCTGCGTTCACGTGCACACAATCCCCCCACTCCCTATGCGTGGAATTAAAATGAAGTCTTAAAATCTGTCAGGGGGCAGAGGCACGAGCCTTTTACTCCCAGCGATTGGGAGGCAGAGGCAGGCCTGGTCTGCCGAGTGAATTCCAGGACAGCCAGGGCTACACAGAGAAACCGTGTCTTGAAAAAAATAACAACAAAAACAAACACAAAAAATTAAAAAAAATTTTTTATATGAAAAAAAGAAAGGAAGAAAGAAAAGGAAAAGACAAGACAAGACTAGGGGTGTGGACAGCTAGCTCAGCTCAGTAATGGAGCATTTCCCAGCATGCACAAGGTCCTGGGCTCCATCACCAGCAAGAGAAACAACCCCAAAAGGCAGCTGACATCCTTTGAGAAGGACCAGCCCCTTCAGGCACATGGGGGGGGGGATAGGGTGTGAGAAGGCGGGGTTGGGGGGACGATAGCTCTCCCTCCATGCTCCTCACTCAGTACTTTTGGGTTTGCAGCCACATGGTCACTGCGGTGGTCCGTGTTTGTAATCCCAGCAACCCAGGAGGCTCAGGAAGAAGGGCCAAGCGTCCAAGGCCCACCTGGGTAGCACAGCAACACCCAGTACAGCAAAGAAAGATACTTCTTCCTGGCCATTAGTAGACATTTAAAAAAGAAGAAACTCCCCCACGGTATAAGAAATCTACTTTCAGAGTTGGCTTTGCCCAAATTTCTATACGGCTGGGCAGGAGGCTATTTAAGGCACGAACTCCGTCCAGAGGCACAGAAACAGCTCAGAGACGTGGCTTGGGCAGCTCTGAACTGCAGTGTGGAGACACTAGTTCTCTAGTCCAGTGGCTGAAGAGAGACTTCTCCAGGACACCGTTTTGGTGGCAGCACAGAAACAGTGTCCCCGCAAGGACTGCAGGACCTTGTCCTTGCCCAACAGATACCAGGCCTCACTGGGCTGAACACATCCTGCTGAAGCCAAGGCCTCTGGAAGTGGAACAGGGGTGGGCTCAGGGTGCATGCCTGGAACCTGCAACCTAGGAAGGTCACCAAAAGCTGCACACCGGACTGACCCACGAGTGACATCCTGTCTCAACACCCCACCCCTTAATAACCACCCCCCAAAAAAGCCCCAAGAAATAAGAAAATGGTAAGGAACCAGTACATTTGTACAAAGCACGCATTTCTTTGTGTCGACAATGACTTCTTGGCAGTTTACATCAGGACAGCCGGGAACAGGTTGCCAGACAAACTGTCATCTGAAAGCCCCTGCTGAGCACAGGCGGTTTCCCACCTGTCCAGACAGACAATCAGGTTGCCTACAGCTATGGACAAGGGGCCCTGTGGTGCCAGACACTGGGTCATTAGAGCTGGTGAGACACAGCAGAGCCACTTAGCTCCTGGAGCCCCGGGGCTTCCTTCCTTCCCATTCACTTGGTGGCACAGAAAGGGACCAGCACTGGGAAGGGCAGCAAGAACAGAGCACTGAGTTGCCGATTCCCCGATTCCCCGAGGAAGCCAAAACGAGCTGCCTGAATCGCTTTCCTGGAGTTGTATAAGATAAAAGGTTTGTTACCCCGACCCCCAGTCTGGCTAGGTAATCAATTACCTGCTATGTCAACCACATAGTACCAATTAAACTTGTCCGGGGACATCATCTTCTGCTTTTATTTCTGGTCCTAAGAATCTCCTACTGTATGTAGACCTACAAACCCCAGGGCCAGAGGATGACTGAGGACCTTACGTATCAGAATTCTGCAACTGGCTGTGGAGGGCTGTTTTCAACTCGGGATCAGCCTCCTGGGGATATGTATGCAAAATATACCATGTATGCAAAATATACCATGTATGCAAAATATACCATGCTCCAGCAGATGCAGGTAAGCCGCGCCAGGTCCTAAAGGGATGGATGTAAGGCGCAGCGGGCAAGTTCCTGTGGCAGCGCCTCCATGTGTCCACGTGTGCTCACCCCCTGGGACTTCCTTACACCCGACTGCCCGGCCGCTGGCTCCTTCCACTGCACCTCTTCCTTAGCAGTCCCAAATCCCTTCTTTTGTCTTAGCATCCTCATCACGTGATAAGCTCGTGGGACCGTCCTTCCTGAGGTAAGGATGCCACCATCTATGTGCCAAACAGAACTCACTCAGGGGTCCACCCAACGGAGGGTAGAGTGCTCCTGAGGAAGCCTCTCGGGAAGTCGGATCTCATCAGAGCCCCACAACTTAGAACTATGATGTGTGAGTGTTTAAAAGGCACCAACAATGGGAAACGGGCGGGGAAGGGCAGGCGGCGATGCTGCAGAGAGACAGACAGGAAAGTAAGCCACCTCTCGGGCCGTCTCTGACGACATGATGTGGGGTGGAACTTGAGATTGCTTTTACAGCACAGATGAACAGGAAGTAGCTGAATGACACCACTGGCTTCCTCCTCCTGCCTCATCACAGGCCAGCTTCTTCACATCCTCAGAAGCATCCTCCCTCGGCTGGCCGGCCGTGCCAGCCCCTGCCCGTGGCCATCTCCCAACGCCTACTGCCAAGCACACTGTCCAACCTGTTCATTCGCCCTTCCCTTCTCCTCTGCCTTCCGGAGTGCCCAGGCCACAAGCGAGGGGCTTGGTCTTTCTGAACGACGCTGTTTCCCCTACAGCACCTACGGCAGTGCCTGGGACACAGTGGGCACCCAACAAGGCAGCTTGATGGGTAACGGTACAGGAAAAAAAAATAAACGGAAAAAAGAGAGACTCCTACTGTGTCTCAGATACAACTGTTTAGAATTATCCAAGGCAAATTAACCATGGCCAAAAATCATACAAAACCTTTTTGTCCACGGTCTGTCGGTGCCATGACTACGAAACTGGAGCTGGGGTGTGTAAAGAATGTCCTAGAAAGGGAAAGCTGGGCGGGATGGTGTACCCCTCTAATTCTGTTGCTGCAATTTGAGGCCAGTCTGTGCTACACAGTGAGACCTTACGGTACCCCTGACCCCCGCCCCCAATTCAGATAACATGTTTCCATGACTCTCAGCTCTGGAATAAAGATCACATTTTTATCAGCTACTCACTAACTTTCAAGCATCACCAAAGCTTTTGGTTTAAAAAAAAATGTTGGGGAGCTGGAGAGATGGCTCAGAGGTCAAGACCACTGCACTGCTCTTTCAGAGGACCAGGAGGCGTGGGTTCAATTCCCAGTTCCTATGTGCTGGCTCACAATCTGTAACTCTAATTCCAGGCGACCTGATGACCTCTTTAGGACGCCATGGGCATGAGGCATGCATGCAGTGCATACACACGTGCAGAAAACATCCATACACGCAAGTCTCAAAAAACCAAACCAAACCAACACAGTGGTGCAGACCTTTGACCCCAGTACTTAGGAGGCAGGAGCAATGGATCTTGGTGAGTTTGATGCTACCTTGGTCTGTGTGTTGATTTCTAGGACAACCAGAGCTACATAGTGAGGTGCGTGCCTTAGTGCGCACGTTTGTTCATGCAGTGGTCTCTCTTTAACTCACACTCACTCGCTCCCTCTCCCTCCCTCTCTCCCTCCCCCCCCCCCACACACGACAAATTCAGCACCACAGAATCTGCCCTGTTGTGTGTGCTGTACCCACTGGGCTAACTGGCCCCCTGCCTGCTGCCAGGGCAGCAGGGAAGCCAGGCTGGGGGCAGGAGAAGCCTGCAGCTCAAGGCAGCACGAACAAGGAAGCAGGCTCCAGCTCCTGCCTCCCCAGCAAGCCGCCATGATGGTTCAGGGAGGCCAGCGGGAGGGTCACGGGCCTGACTACAGAGTGTGGAGCCAGGACTTACAAGGCCCTGTGTGCAGGTGGACAGTAAACGTTGAGAGTCCCTGGGTCTACACAAAGACCAAAGTGCAGAGCTGCCGGGACACAAGTGCGACTCCAGCATTGTGAACAAATGCTTCAAGCCTAAAACCAATGGACACTCAGAGGGTGAGCCTGCCGCTCCAGCGTGTGCCAGGAGGCAACTTAAATAGACACTCCAGGCTCCAAGCTGTCCCCAGAGGTGGGAGGGCCACATTCTTGTTCAGAGTGGGAGGGCTGTGCCCAGGGTCAAGCACAGCAGTTCACATTCCGAGGGACGACGCACGCTGCAGACCTGTGGCGAGCTGAGGGTCATGGATGAAGCGCAGACCTCCTTGTGTGCACCCACCTCTCAGGGGCTGGGGCCTCGGTGGAGCTGCACCAATCACCTGTCCTCTTGATGACGTCATGCTGGCTCTAAGGAGCAGTACTGGGAATGGGGACACTCAGGGCTTGGCCTGAAGGGGTGCTCTGCCTGCTGTCTTCCCTCTCAGGAAGGGGCTCGGCCGAGGGTCCCACAGCCACCGGACCACCAGTTCAGCCTGCGAGCACGGCGCTCTCCACGAGGGCATCCCCAAGTACAGAGCAGTCCCTGCTTTCCACGCCACCCCCGGCTTGTTTAATATTTATGAAAGCTGATTACAAAACAAATTTATCACTTAAGCCTTCAGCCAAGTGTTCCCTGGCTCTCGCGCTTATGCTAAGTAGACAGGCAGCCTACTGTGGTTTTCTCTTCCATAATCTTCAATCCCATTCAAAAGTAGGCATGTGGGGGACCTAGCTGACCTCACAGGCTTCTGTACATCGAACCACAACCTGACCAGGCAGTTATCTTTGTTCTTACAGTCAGCCTCCACATCTGAGGGTCAAACAACTACATAGTGAAAAGTTAGGGAAAACAAAGTTGATGCCGACAGCCGGGAGGTGGTAGCGTACACCACCGAGCACCTGGGAGGCAGTCAGGCGGATCTGAGTTCAAGGTCGGCCTGGTCTACAGAGTGAATCCCAGGACAGCCAAGGCTACACAGTGAGAGCCTGTGTTGAAAGACAGAAAACAAACGAACAAAACAGTCGACACCCATAGTCTACATGTACGGACTGTCCTCATTGTCTACACTACAGAGTCAAACGACTTTATTAGGCACCTAAGTACTCCAGAGATGCCGAGAAGAGGTTGTCAATGGCTCCGCTATCTTGTGCAAGGGACTTTAGTATCCTCGGTCTCACCTGGCATGGGAAGGTTGGTTTACAGACACGGTGGTATGCAAAACATTTAGTTCTGGCATTAATCACTTTTGCTGCTGTGTGCACGACTGTGCGCAGGAGACAGGCTGGGAGTTTATCTAAGGAGACTGAGGCGCGGAGCACAGCACTGAAACTGCCACTCTGGCAGGACAGGGCACTGGAGCCTTTCCTACAGCTGGAAGTAGGAAAAGCTTTTAGTTCTGACCCCGCTTCCCAGCACCCCAAATACCCGAGCACTGCCAACAAAGGGGACCTTGCTAGATCACAGTCTGTTCCAGCACAAACCCTCAAATTTGCTTAGGGGTGACACAGATAAGGCCCCGCTTGGCAAAGACCTCACACTTCACTGAAGAGACTTCATAATGGCACTAATCCTGGGCACAGTTGCAATGTCACGGGCCGAGGCATGAGGACTGTTATGAGTTCAAGGCCAGCATGGGCTACCAAATGAGATGCTCAAATAAACTAAGCCAGCACTTATTTATGCAAACAGTGCCATTTTTAAGCTTCTCAGTGGAGGGTAGGCTGCAGGATCAAGTCGCAATTGGCAATCCGTGTTGGAGGATAAATGAGGGTCTGGAACCTGGGCAGAACTGCGCTGGCAAAGGCCCTACAGGAGTGGTGGCCTTTAACAGAGGGGCACAGACAGCCCAGCTCTCCCTGGGACTGTCGATGCAGAGCACAGGACAGGTTAACAAAGGCTGAAGGAAGGGAACCGACTTGAAAGGTAGGAAGAACATGGTCCCTGTCCCTCAAGCATCTAGGAACCCCAACAATGCCCAGGGAGCCACACACCACAGCATGGAGCCTTCGGACCCAAGGTCACCAAGACAGCCCGATGGCGAAACACATGGCTTGTATGCCCGGCATCCTGGGGTACACTGCCTGCAACATGCATACAAGGCAGGGCAAGGGTGCCATGGCGCGCCAGTTTCCAACCCCACGTGCCCTGGAAAGGTGTCTATAGTGCGCACTGATTAGGTAAGAAAAATTAGTTATAAATCAGAAAGCATACAACCCAACTCGGCCAGGGGACAAATATCCACACAGGCTATCTGTGTGGGAGGTGCGTGTGGCTTCCGTGGGCGATACCTGGAACTTCTGTCACACGGAGCTTCTCAGTTCCCCTCTGTGAGGCACAGGGGTCAGGACAATATGCTCTGACCTGACTGGAGCCTGGTGTCAGAGACCTTCTTGGGAAGCTGTTTAGTAAGCAAGCTCTGTCCGTCACTCCCGGGTTAGCAGGACTCTAACGGAGCATGAGGCAAAGGCCGGTGTCACTAATGGACGCTCTCTTGGAGGTAGGCCTTCACCAGGGCAGCACTAGGAAGTCATCTCGCCCAGGGAAGCTCACCAGAGGCTGTTTCCCGGCAGTAAGCAGCGGAACCCCAAACCTGTGAGCTGAGCATGCCCCCCGACAGCACCTCGGCCATCGACCATCCAGCATGCTGGCCAGAGTTACTGAGACGCATGTGGCAAGTCCCAGAGGCTGGCCAGTGCACCCCTCCCGTCTGTGCTGAGGAGGAGTCAAGGAGGAAGGAGAGCGTGAAGGGCTTGAGTGCCATCCACTACTTCCCAGTCACTTGGCCGCCACCTGAGGGTCACCCACTACCCCTGCTGCCTTTCCTAGGTTCAGTTCTTTCTCCAAAGCTCCAGGCAAGGGACAACAGAACCTGTCATGTATCTACTGCCTCCCTGAGCCTGCCAGGAACTGTAATAGGCACTTACACATGTCCCTACTTGGGCCTGTTTCATAATAAACAACAGTAACCCTGAGAACGTTCGAGTGTCCATGCCTTGTGTAGTGGATGGTGGCCTGAGAGCCAGATTTGCACAGGCCCAGAATGTGCCCACTTGTCCTCTCCCCCGCAGGCCTCAGGAAGGAGCTGGCCATGCCCTGACTGCTGAACTGCCCGTGCCGCTATCCCCAGCACAGCTCACGTCCCTCGCAGGACCACCCCCAGCACGCCCGGACTTTGTAAGTGAGGCTCAAACATATGAATTCTTTCCGATAATGGCTCAACCGTCTTCGCCCCTTTTCAGATTTAAAGTACGGCGGTGTAACCCAGTGTGGTAGTGCAGATCTATGATCCTAGGACTCCGAGTTTGAGGCCATCCTGGGCTACATGATGAGACCAACAGACAAACCAAACTGAACCAAAACACCAAACAAACCAACCCATACAATACAGCAAAGCTTCCAACGCTACAGCTGAAGTCCAGAGTGTAGTGTGGTGGCTCACACCCATGACCCCAGCATTCCACAGTCATGGCGGCCAGGCAAATCTGAAATCTGAGGCCAGCCTATAGTGGAACCCCATCTTGGAAAAAAAATGTGCATGCATGTGTGCACATGCGTTCATGTGTGTGCAGAGGTGGTAACAGCCCATGAGCCCCATCACATTTTAAGGCTGAGAACACTGTGTATAAGTCTAAATGGCCCACCTCACTCAGGGTGATCATCTTATGATGATCTTGCTTATTCTCCAGGAGGAAACACAAGGTGACAATACGTCAGACTGCCTGGCAGTGCCACATGTGAATGAGGTGTGCATGAGCTTGCCTGGCACTGTGGACACCTTAGGGTAAGGACACCTAGGCACCAGCCCAAGTCACCTTCTAGTGCATGTTAACAGTTCTAAAATGCTGTCTTCTTGCATCTTGGCCCCACTCCGAGGCCTCTCTCTGTTTGGTCCCAAGTCCATGTTCTACCCTGTCTTTTACCACCCCGTCTACATACGCACACTTCTAGGAACCCAATACCCCCTTTCCTAGATCCAACAGCTATCTGTTCATGTCTATTCACTGTGTTAGCTCCAACCTGGTTTGAACCAGACTGAGTTCTTAGTTCCTTAATTCCAGTCTCCTCCTCCTTCTCCATGGTCTTTCTGGAAGCTCTCTCCAGCTGTGTGCCCCTGTCTACACCCTTTACTGCTCTCGACTGTGTCTCCACGCCACTCCCGTGCTAACCTAATGATGTTCCGAGGGACACACACACACACACACCCCCACACCACACACACACACACACACATACACACCACACACACACACACACCACACACCACACACACACACACACCACACACCACACACCACACACACACACACACCACATTGCAGCCTCCTGGGAGACCCAGGAGCAACTTCACACAGTGCCTGGCACCACTCAGGAACAGTCCACTTAGGCTTTGACTAAGCAATGAAACCTCTCTTGCCCAGGGATTCCTGCGTCTACCTAAACAGTCCTGAGTCTGGTCTTATCTGGAGATGGGGCAGGCGGAGCTGCCCCGCCCTGTCTCTGCTACAGCACCCTCAGCAGCAGGGCTGGGGAGAAGGGCTACAGAATGTCCGCATGCGCATGGCAGCTGTACTGTCCCCTCTCGTTAGAGAGCTCAGTGCGACTCCAGATTGTTCCTGGGAGACAGGACTGAGTCCACTTCAAAGGCAGGCAGCAGCTAAGGAGGCCACACTTTAACATTCCCAGGGTACTAGACAACCCTTCAGACACAGGTTCCTCTGCCCACTGAGACCCCAAAGGTGCCTGGGAAATGGTCGGTCCGGTTATACTCCAAATGCTCGGTAACAGTGGTTAAGAGCTCCAGGCCTCACAGTGAAAACGCCCTCCTCACACCAGCCTTGGCTTCTTGAGTCTGCAGAGCCTCCGCCTCACCAAGCCGGGAATGTGGGGCGGGCGACACACATGTGCTGGGAGAGGCTTCTGGGCCCGAGAACATGGCAAGAATAGCCAGGAGGAACCCAGAATAGAACCCTTCCCCTGGAACCCTCTCAGCACCTTCTTCCCAAGCAACCCAGCCCTGGCCCACCTGCTGCCCTGCTAAGCCTGGTGTCCCTCTGCCTCTACAAGGACGCACGAGAGGTGCCATTGCTGTTCTGAAGTAGCTTTAGGCAGATGGGTTCCAAATGTTTCCAAACACATGTCATTTCTAGGAACCATCCCTCCCTCCCTCAGCCCCGCTCTGCTGGGCCTCCACCCTCAGCTTAACTATTCGGGGACCTGTCCTCTGGGTCATGGGCTCTCAGCAGAGGACGGGGCAGCCCTGGTCCAGATCCAGGTCCCAGAAGCTGGCACCCGGGGAGTTAGGGTGGGCTACAGCCAGGCCGGCTAGTCGTAAGCTCTCGGAGGTCATGGCAGACTTACCTCATCCCACTCTGAGGCAAAGGAAGGTGACTTCTCCAGCCTCTTCTTCCCGATGCTGCAGTTGGACAAGGACTCGCTGCGACTCCCCATGGTGGCGTCCTCTGTCGGGGAGCAGGTCAGGAGGTCAGAGTCCGACTTAGACAAACTGCGACTGAGTTTGAGCTCAGCTTTGGGCTTGCTGGTGGGAGGGGCTCTGCTTCTGGACCCGCCGTGGTCTTCTTCTTCCTCAGCACCAGCAGGGTACAGAGGGACTGTGTGAGTCAATGTGTCGAGGTAAGCTCTGCTGGCCGGGGCTGTCAGGCCTGCCGGCAAGCCCACTCTCTTGCTTTGGTCCGGGACGCCAGGCTGCGGCGGGGCTCCAGTGCCTTGCACGCCCGGCTCCTCTAGCTGCATGCTGGTCTCGGGGCAGGCGTCCTCCCGGGAGGACTCGGGGTGGTTCTGGCTGGGGGCGGTAAGCAGCTGGAAAGGGTCCTGCCCCACCTCACACACTGGGGAGGAGCCGTGGAGAAGACCTGAGAACTGCTCCGGGACCTGCCCGTCCTGCCCCTCCACAGAGTCCTGGCTCCGACTGCTGCCGCTCTGCCTGTGGTCTTGGAGTGGACAGAGAGAAATAAAAAATTAAAGGTGGCAGAAATCAACAGAGTTCCTATGCAGCACTCGGTGGCTGAGCGGAGTTCACAACTGAGAGGCAGAGAGAGGCTGGACGGGCTGAGGGGAGGGAGAAGAGAGAGGAGAGAGCAGGGGGAAAAGTAGTTTCACATTGTTCACGTTCAATCTGTACCCAAAGTCAGAGCGTTTATGAAATTCCAAACACTGGCCTGGTTAATGCTCTCTGGCAGCCATCCCTCTTGTTAGCTCTCCGTTAACGTTAACGACCAGACCTTGCTATATAAGGCGGGGAGAAGCATGAACTACAGACCGAAAGGACACGGGTAAGGACAGAATGAGGGACAGCAGGAGTGTACCAGTGAGAGGGACTCCCCGGACTCTGGATACATTTCCATAAAGGCTCAGTGTTATTTAGAGCCGCCAGCCCGCCGGCCCGCCCGCCCCCCCTTCCTCTGGCAAGCTGCGACTAGGGGAAGAGGGAGGTCACGACCGCAACCTGCGACTTCTGGAGTTCCTTAACTGAAAGTGCACAACAAAACCGCGGGCAAGTAACGGACGGCTTCCTTTCTCCTCCAGGCCACTCAGATCCACATCCACGCCCAGCCCGTCCGTCCGTCCTTCCTTCCGCAGGAACAGACTTTTCCTCACTGTGTGCCTCACTGCCAAGGCTCCCAGCTGCTCTTGTTTGTTTAAGTTTAACCTTAGCTGATCCACTGGAAAAGGAAACAGTCTAGTTTGTCAAGCCCGGAGACAGCTGCTGCTCTCTAGAAACCTCTCTTACACCCTAGAAATCTGACACTGCTAGTTCCTGAGGCTACTACCAACACTTTCAAAACCTTCTGCTCTGAAGGAGCATAAATAATTAGCCAAGTCCATTCCTCCCACCAGTGCCCTCCTGGGACACCCTGTGGGAACTCAGTCCTCGTACGGATTTACGCCGGTGCCATCCGCAGAGGCCAACACCAGACCTGGCAGCAAGTCCCATCCCAACGCTAATGTCCAGGCATCTCGTCTCTGTAGGAATCAAACAACTCCCCGATCCATCCGAACTGCCCACGAACTGTCCGTGAGCTGAGTGTGGTTCCAGTGTTCCCACAGAGGAGCCATCTGTGGCTCCGGCATGGTGGGCTCTGCCCAAGGTGGTTGGGCAAACTTTCACAGGACGAGGTGCTGGCTTTGTTCCTCTCTGGCTGTGTGGCCTTAGCTGCGGTGACAGATCATCTTGCTGAACATCTCCATCTAAAACAACAGTCTGGACTACACGATGCTTAAAAATCCCTTTACTGCCATGACAGTGAGGGGAACCCCAGTCCCAAATGCTCCCCTCCCCCCACCCCACTTTCTTGCTTATATGCTAGCAGCTACAAGGGCCTTAAGGAGGCCCTGCACGCACGCAATGGGCAGCTGGAGAGAAGGGGTGCAAGATGACACACACATGAGGTGCTAAAGCAGCCACCACAGGGTGATGCCAGGGTCTCACAGTGCTGCTGCTGCTGCTGAGAAAGCCCCTGCTAACCAACAACCAGCTCCCTCCAGGGGCCCGGCACCACCACCAACTTACTCGCTATGGCTCTCAGCCAATGGGGGAAGCCAGGGGCAGAACTCTGAGCACTCTGGAACTTTAACTCTCAACTCACTCATCCTGACCCTACAACACAGGTCCCAAGCAGGGGACAAGGCATAAACACCTCAAATGAGTTCTCTGGGTAGGAAGAGAGAATGAAGAGAGAATGAAGAGAGAGAGAGAGACAGAGAGGAAGAAGAAGGAGGAGGAGGAGGAGGGAGGGAGGGAGGGGGAGAGACAGAGAGAGACAGAGAGAGAGAGAGAGAAGAAGAAGAAGGAGAAGGAGGAGGAGGGAGGGAGAGACAGAGACAGAGAAAGAGAGACAGACAGACAGACAGACACAGAGAGAGAGAGACAGAGAGAGAGAGAGACAGAGAGAGAGAGAGAGAGAGAGAGAGAGAGGGGCAGACAGACAGACAGACAGACAGACAGACAGAGACAGACAGTTCCAGTCAGCGTAACTGGGGCCTGAGGAAGCCATAACTTTACAGCTGCAAATAGCTTTAGCTACAATGGCAATACAGCCGGAACAAAGCTGCCAGTGATTGTGTATGTTGAGGCCACAGAGAAGGTAACACACAACCACCTAATGGAGACTCAGGACGACGGTGCTTTCCCTGGGGAGGCTCACGGCAGCAGAAGCTGCAGCTGTCCATAGCTCCAAGCTGCACTGTTGCAGGCGTTCAGGAAGGGGCCTGGGTCACAGGCGCACAGGCCCTTGCTCCTCTGCGGCTGCTCCCGGCTCATAGTTAACCATTTGTGGGCAGCTCAGAAGCAACAGAAGGAAAACCCCGCAGCCCAGAACTGCTTGGCTCACCCTGACTGGTGGGTCTCAAAACCCAAGCCGGAGAGTGTTCTGCTTGCTGGGAGCTGACAATGGAGACCCTCACACAGCCACTCATTCATGCCAGCCATCAATGAAGAAAGGGAGGCAGATGCCAAGCGCTCGACACCAGAGAGATGCCAGGGGAAAGCAGTGGGCGGGGAGAAGGGGTAGGGGCCTGTGCAGGACGGGGATCTGCGGATGGAGGAAGCTCTGAGAGTCACAGAAGGTACAACGCGCAAATGGTCACAGTTATGGGATTTTCCCCAGGAAAGACATCCGCACTTGAAGAGCCCATTGAACCACAAGAACTTTAGCATGTCTGTCTGCCTGTCTGTCTGTCTCTCTGTCCGTCCCTCTCTTTGTGTACCAAGAGAGGGTCTTGCTAGGTAGCCGTGGCTAGCTTAGAACTCTGTAGTCCAGGCTGCCTCCGAACTTGCCACCCTGCCACTTAGTGCTGAGACCACAGCTGCCTGCTGCTATGCTCACGGGGATCTCAATGAGCTAGCACACTGTCCATCCCTACAACTGGACCTAACCTAGATATGGCGGCTTACGAGACTTTTCTATCGCTAGAATAAAACACCACGACCAAAGCAGCTACTAGAAACAGCTGGGGACTCATATTTTGAACCATGAGCATGGAGCAGAGAGCGTGACCTGGAGATGGTGTGAATCTTTAAACTTTCAAAGCTCATTCCTAAGGCCACACTTCCTCCAACATGGCCATGCCTCCTAATCTTCCCAAACAGTGCTACCAACTGGGACCGAGTACTTACTCGTCCAAGGCTATGAAGGGCATCTCATTCAAACCACCACATGGCTCAAATATATAACTCAATTCAGGATTCTGAGGAAGGAGAGCTGAATTTCAGACCAGTCAGACTATTTAGCCAGAGTCTTTCTCAAATAAGCAAGAAAGGAATATGGGGCTGGAGAGATGGCTCAGTGGTTGAGAGCACTGACTGCTCTTCCAGAGGTCCTGAGTTTAAATCCCAGCAACCACATGGTGGCTCACAACCATTCATAATGAGACCTGACGCCCTCTTCTGGTATGTGTGAAGACAGCGACAGTACTAATGTATAACAATAAAAAAAACACTTTAAAACAAAAGGAATGTATTTAAGACACTCCTGCACAAATTAATAGATGGAAAATCCCTCCCGCAGGTCTTGCTGCATCTCCAGGTGCCGCATGTTTGCCACCCTCCTGCCTCCAACTTCCCAGTGCAGGGATTGTGTGTGAGCCACTGTGCCTGGCTCCTGATGGTCTCCTTCTGTTCAGGCAGGTTAATGTACAGCCTTAGAGACAAGGTATTAGCAACATAATATGAAATCACGAAAGAGACCCGGCACACATCATTTGATATCTTTGCCTATTATTATCACAACTTTATGGAATTGCTCAGAGAGCTGAATTGTGGACGGGGAGCTTGTAGGTCCATGCTGGGAAGCACCAAGCTCAGGTGAGATGCTAACGCCCTCTATCCACCACCCCAGCTCCACTGAGACCACCCTGTCCCTCACAAAGACCAGCCAAGAAACAACTCAAAAAAGCCCCTCTGAGCGTCTGTTATCTTCAACATCCTCCGATCTCTCCACAATGGAGGAAGAAGCAGAAATGTAAAAAGGAAGTCTAAAGCCTGAAACTCGGCGGCAACACGGAGCGGCCGAGTGCGTGCGTACATCTCTGCCTTCAGGGCATGCCCAGGTAATATAGAGACGAAGGAGTCACGCCTGGCTTGTCTCCACACAGGAAAAGGCAGGCAGGTTCGGAAATGGGTGCTCTGGGGAAGGTCAAGTGTGACTGGGAATAGCTGGGAGCCTCCTGGGGTGGTGGACTCTAACCTGGGCTGTGAAGGGGAAGGGAAGCCTTGCCAGGCTAGAGAGAGGCAGGCACTGCCCCAGGAAGCACACATTCAAAGCCTGCCCAGAGCTTGGGAAGGAGCAGAGAGGATCTGCCAGGGGAGGCAGGGTGCCTCTCCCTCTCCCCACACCCAAGCTCCTGCCCCGCCTCGCCTCCCAGGACAGCAGGTAATTCCCAGCAGGGCATTTTTATTTACTCTGGTGCTGGTGTCCCTTCCCTTGGGGACCCTGGAGGCAAGGGGGTCTTCTGTCTGCGCAATAACTAACTACTGATGCTTTGCAGGGGTCTCAAGGACTTTGGAACAATAATGTTCTAGTATTTGTGCATTTCCAGTTATCTGTGCTCATTTCAGCCAGGGCAGAAGAACGCAGTTTGCAGTTTGCGTAAGGAGCTAACCTGAGCCAGGCTACCATGCTGTCCTGCTTTCTGTCCTTAGGATTAGGGCTCTCTGAGTGCCCAGTCACAGTAGAGAGCGCCCCAGACCACATGTCCAGCGGTCCCAGCACAAGGCTGCACTGCTCCTGGAGGGCACATGTTTTCTCCAGGAGAAAGATCCTGTAACTCCTACAGACCATAATCTGAGAGAGTCCATTCCGGTCCACAGGAACCTAAGAACAGCACGCAACCTGGAACGGGAGTCAAGAGGCCAGGTGTGGCCCATCTCAGGGATTTTCCCTCTTGGGATCTTTTTCGGAGCATGAACAACTGGGACACATGAGGAGGGGGGTCTGAGACACCCGGGTGTGAATCTGTCATTACATCACATCTCCATGGTCCCTCCCAGTTCTGTGACTTGAATCGGGGTTTCTGATCCAATGGTTCTAGTCACATAGATAAAGATGTGGGTCTGATTCAGTGGACGAGGGCTTAGGTCCCAGCTCTTTCCCTACCCTATGACACAGGGACAAAAATAGCCCCACCCTGAAGCTGAGTTACACACAAGGTGACCAGGGGAAACCACCCAGCATGGTGCTGCGCTAGGCAGGCACTTAGCCCGGGAGCTGCTGCTATCTCTACGTTCTTCTCTAAGCACAGCCATGCCCAAACGCCTCTCGAGACAACACCCACACAGAGCTTGGTTGACTTTCCTGACTTTGTGAAGGGGACGCTTTCTTCTAAGTGGTTCTGAAAGCGGGCCCAATAAAACCAAAAGCTGGAAGCCCAGCAGCCTTGAGACTTGGTTCTGGGTGTTGTGTGCTGGCTAACCAGCTCTCCCTCCTTGTGTGTCCATGGGGGACAGCCCAGGTCGGGGACTTCAGACTGTCGTGGCGATCTCACCTGCACACACTCTGCCATTTCCCCAGTCCCCCGAGGAGGCTGTTCACCACCTGTCTGTAGCCCTCTGCCCCTCAGATCCCTGTACCCTTCCCATTAACAGCCTGGCCTGGATCAGGTTCCTCCAGCTGTGACACCTTCCCAAGTGACCTTCAGGGCGCCTGGCCTCTCTGACCCCTGGCTCCCTGGGCAGTTCCTACGTCGTATGTTCACAGCCATTTGCTTTCTCTTCTGCAGCTGTTGTGGTGCTGAGCCTGTTAGAGTCTCAAGAATCAACTAAGACACAACACATTCCTGCACAGACTCGTCTCAGCCCTCAGCCCCCCAGGATCCCTGCTGAGCTCTACATCCAGCTGGTTCCCGTGGCTTCCCTTCAGGAAGCTCTGCTCTGCGTCCATGGCACCTTAGGGTCCCCAGCAACCATAAAGAACTGGTGTCCTTCTTCACACAGATGCTGAGGCTTCAGGAAGGCACAGGACTCTGAAGGTCGCGGCCGAGAGCGAGCGAGCAGGAGTCCAGACACGAGCCTCTGCCCGGGCCTGGGCTTCTTAAATCTTTCTTCCTCTTTTCCCGAAAGCTCTGATGTCACCACCAGAGTGACTGTCTCTTCTGTTCTGGAGGACATGACACAGTCTCCCGAGAAGAGAGCAACGCAGCCGTCCTAACGGCTCTCTTCTGTCACCGTGACAGAATCCAGGGTCTGCGGTTCCTTGCTGTCTGTCTCAGAGAAGCGCAGCCCCAGTAGGATTGACCAGTGGCCCCCCGATCACCTGAGACTTTTCCTAGTCCTCTTCCTCTAGCTCGGTGTTACTGGACACCGTGTTAACTGGGCTCGCATGCTCACTCTCCTGGGCTCCCCTGACCTGGGATTTCTAGCCACCTGTGATAAAGGGTGTGGCTATTGCTTAGGGTGGCTTCCCTCTGCGGTGGGAACTTCCCAGGCTGATGTAAAACTTGGAACCATCTTGTCCTGGCTCCTTACGCCTAGCTTTTAGGCTGTTCTTTTTTTTTAAAGAATTATTTATTTTATTTATATGAGCACATTGTCTCTGTCTTCAGACACACCAGAGGAGGGCATCCGATCTCATTACGGATGGTTGTGAGCCACCATGTGGTTGCTGGGATTTGAACTCAGGTCCTCTGGAAGAGCAGCCAGTGCTCTTAACCGCTGCGCCATCTCTCCAGCCCTAGGCTGTTCGTTTTCAAATTTGCCACCTCTTCAGCCTAACTGCACCACTGAAGAGACACATTCAGCTTTTGGGGACTACCATGGGGAAATGCTTTCCCCTTCCCGTGCTAATGGCTGGAAAGTGGACGGCCACTGGTGTTCACTAACACCTAAGTGACTAACAGGAAGTAACAGGTCCTGAAAGCGCAAGCTTCCGCCCAGCCCTCTGCTCATGTCTGCAGAGGTCATTCAGCTCCCTGGATCTTCAGCATTCTTGTAATCATCAGAACCACGTTTCTGGGCATTATGGGAGTATTCACACGGATCTTCTCCTAGAACGTGGAATGCTCAACCTAGATTTAGCATTGTCCCTCAGTCCAGGCCTTCCCAAGTGCCCATTTTTACTGGTTGCGTAATACTCTCTCAGCCAGGCTGGAAACCTCAGCACGCAGTCCTGCTCACCCACACAGGGCCGCACCCCTGTCATCTTACCTCTCAGACTTGTCCCACTCCTTCCTCCTCCCCTAACTTCCTCCTGCCCCTCTGGGATAGGCTCTGGTTACCACCAGAGATTCATGAAGGTTCCTGGCTGCAAGCTATTCCTGTCTCCGGCCTGTCCCAACCTCTGACTCCCAGATGCTACCCCTTTGAGCGCATGGCTCCTGGGCTGTCACCCCACTCCTGAAGTTTCAACAATACCGCTCTGTCTCTGGAATAAAGGCTGACATTTGAGATCCAATGCTCGATGACAAGTTCTCTTTGTTCCAGGCTACTCTCCACCTCCTCCCTCCCTCCGCCCACTGTCGTGTGCCACGCCCCTGCCTGGAACCTCGGGTTGTCTCCCCAGTCTTGGCCTTTCGAGTTGAAGTCTCTATTTCAGGGCTTGGCTCAGACGCTCTCTTCATAGAGCTATCTCTGATCTCTGACGTGAACATAATTTGTCTCACTTTTGAACATCAAACTGCTTTTTTAAAACCACTTTCAAGTGGATTTAACATATTCTGCTCCCTTTCACCTTTCAATTATTTTCTATATTTGTCATACAGATCTGTGTGTGTGTGTGTGTGTGTGTGTGTGTGTGTGAAAACATTCTGTGGAAGGAAATACAGAGCTGCTCCTCACAAAGCTTATTTGATGAGAATGCAAGTGAGCCGCCCTAGCCTGCAGCAGCAGCAGTAGGAGGAGGAGGAGGCAATCAGAGCTCGGCCTGGCTGTGTGAGGAGCCTACGTCAGGGCTGGGGAGAAGATGATGCCCCATGAGACTCAACTGCCAAGCTGTCTGGTCACAATGCCACAACAGCATGCAGGCCACTGCCATGAAACGCTGGCCTGGACCTTCAGGTAGAGAGAAGGGACTGAACACCCGCAAGATCGTCTCTTTCTGAAAGCTGAGTAAGGGGACCCACTGCTCAGCCCTGGAGAGGGGTCACCAAGGTGACAGGAGCAGAGGGAGAACTGTAGACAGAGGACAGGCCCCTCCCCTCTGAGAAGATCACTGAATGCAGGCATGGCTCTCGGGAACAGCACCTCCACTCCGTCTGCAAAGTCTCGAGACCCAGCCGCACTCTGTGGCATCCCCACACCCCGCTGTCCTCAGCGCGGCCGCTGCTGCTCATGCTCGGTCACCACGTTACAGGCCCAGAGTGCCCAGGACAGTGATGTGACTATCGGACCTTCTGGCTACTTTCCTATCCAAGCTGGGGAGCTGCCACTGCAACTCTGTGAGGTCACATGGCCAGAACGTCCGGTGCGCAGAGCCAAATACTAACGGGGAAGCAGACTGCACAACAGGAGTGCCTCAGTCGCACCGGCCCTGACTCTGGAACAATTTGAAGTACAGAGGATCTCTACCTTGCTTACAACTATCATAATGTCCCGTGGGCCTGGTGACTTTTGGGGGTGCCTTTTCTGCGTCATGGATCTGCGGAAGCGTTCTCCTGTGGCTGGGTGTTTCCATCCTGTAGGTGTGATTGACATTTCTGGTGGGATTTCTCCTAGGCTGTGGTAGGCTCAGCGTTTCTGTTCTCCGAGACTGAGGGTCAGCTTAGGCAAGTAGGGATCCTTTGTGGTTCAAGCTGTCCCAGATCCAGGGCCATATCTGTCTGCAGTCTGTGCTTGAAGTGGTTGACTCTGGGACCGGCCCCAGGAGCAGTGGCACTCCGCTTAACACACGATTTATAGTCACTGAACGTCAGGCTGTCTTACAGTTCCCGACCCCACTCCCACAGGCCTGTGTCTATCACTTGACTTCGGCTGCTCTCCTCCTCCTTCAGATACAGTGTAACAGGGCCTGTGTCTATCACTTGACTTTCTCCTCCTTCAGATACAGTGTAACAGGGCCTGTGTCTACCCCTTGGCTTGACTTCCCAGCTGCTCTCCTTTAGATACAGTGTAGCAGCTGCAAGGAGCCTGGCGGTCAACAGCGAGGCTGGCGGTTTGTCTACGCATGCGCATGTGTTATGGCCACTCTGCTGCCCCTGCTGCTCATCTCCCAGCCTCCCCTCTCAGGGCCACCTTGACACATCACAGTGTTACATCTGGCATGCCACTGGACTCCCAGACTTAAAAGACCCCCCTGGCCTCTAGCCTCCAAATGATGGGAACTACAGTGTGCATGTACTACCTCACCCAAAAACCATTAATTTTCTAAAAAAGAAAATTAATTGTAAAAAAGAAAATTGACAAAAGAAAAAAAAAACCAACCACAAAAACATAGGCATGTCAGAAACTAAATAAGCAGGAGTGCACATCTTCAGAAGTGAAGGCGTTTCCCAATTTTGTTTTTTGAAGCATGTGTTTGTGTGCCTTTCACACTGCAAGCATGTGTGTGTATGCATGTGCATTTCATGTCCGTGAGACTGGGTCTCTTACTGAGCCTTGGGTCTTACCACTAGGCTAGGTTAGCTGGAAGGTCCTCCTGTCTCTACTCCCTGGTACAGGGATTAGAAATTCTTTTTTTTTAAAGATGTATTTATTTTATGTATGTGAGTGCACTGTAGCTGTCTTCAGACACACCAGAAGAGGGCTCCAGATCCCATTACAGATGGTTGTGAGCCACCATGTGGTTGCTGGGAATTGAACTCAGGACCTCTGGAAGAGCAGTCAGTGCTCTTAACTCCTGTTATCAGCCAGGTGTGGTAGCACACACCTTTAATTCCAGAACTTGGGAAGCAGAGGCAGGTGGATCTCTGTGAGTTCAAGGCCAGCCTGGTCTATAAAGAGAGATACACCCAAGGCCACACAGATAAACTCTGTCTCCAAAAACTAAAAAAAAAAAAAAAGGAAAGGAAAGGAAGAAAGTCATTGTTTCCACGCTTGGCATCTTTACGTGGGTTCCGGCGATCAGACGCCGCTCCTCCTGCTTGCATGGCATGTGCAGACAGAGCTAGTGTCCCAGCCACTGGTGCTAATTTTATTTTTCCCCTTAAAGAATTGTTTTTTTTTGCAGGTGCCCAAAAAGGCCAGAAGAGGGCCCTGCATCCCTGAACCGGATAAGCCGGCTGTGAGCAGACTCATGTGGACATCAGGGGGCCGACCTGGGTCTTCTGCTGCAGCAGCGCCGAGTCTTAACCGTGCGTGAGCCGTCTCTATAGCCTACTGTCTACACAGTCTAGTGCTGTTAACATCACTGCGACAGTGCATTGTGGGGTGGGTGCAGTCCTGGAGGTGAGGGCGTGTGCGTGTGCGTGTGTGTGTGTGCCCGCGCGCGCGCGTGTGTATGCGTGTGTGTGTGTGTGTGTGTGTGTATGCGTGTGTGTGCGTGTGTGTGCATGCGTGCGTGTGTGCATGCGTGCGTGTGTGTATGCGTGTGTGTGTGTGCGTGTGTATGCGCTTGTGCGCCCACACAGCACACCTGCAGCAACATAATTTACAGCAGAGACGCCCTGGAGACACAGACATCCACGCTGAGGACGAGAGCTAAGAGATGGGACCTTCAGCGGAGACTGAGAGAGCAGCAGATGACACGTAAGGACCAGGACCAGTGCTGCATAAAAAGCAGGTTCTCAGGGTGGCTTGTCACACGCAATTCTATGCTGGGTTAAACGAAGCATGACTACCTCACAGCCACTACTGCGTGAAGGCAGCAATGGTGGGAATTGGGCCACGTTCACACAACTCAGAACAAAGGCAAAGCCTCAGCGTACCGTCTCTATTCTTGTAATGTTTGCTTTTCTTTTTCCTTTTTAGTGAGTATATACCAGTATAATTAGCAAGGCAATTCGAAAGCCTCTCCCGTTCCACCCCATGCTACAGACTAAGGTAGGCCCAAACTCTGTCTCATTAATGCTGACGTAAACATAACCTTTGGAAAACAGGTCAGTCAGTTCAGAAAAGCTGCATAAAAAGATGACTGACATTAATAGAAAAGGAAAAAGGAATAATCCAGTAGCACTGCGGACTGCCTCACTTCTGGGCTGGTGGTTTCCTCCCTCTGACAGGACATGCAGGGCTTCTGAGAAACTACTGAGTTAATGCCTCACCACCTTGCCTGAAAATTCCAGTGAGCCAAGCCAGAGGGCTAGCCTGGGCTAACTTGCAGGTGTAAGCCACGACAAAGGGCTAGCCTGTAGGTTGGGTACACAACACAGAACCACAGCACTCAATCTCAACAGTCAAACAGGACAGAGCAGCAAGGCGCAGGCGTGATACTAAGTCCTCTTTCAAAGTACTCAGCAGCTGGGAGAATTCCTGAGCTTGGGACAGAAGAGCTTCACCAAGGACAACTAGCAGCCAGGAGACAGCCCCTCTGTCAACCTCTGTCACCAAGGACAACTAGCAGCCAGGAGACAGCCCCTCTGACAACCTCTGAGCTGGCTGTGTGTGGTCATTCTTCATGAAGCCCCTAAAAGAATCACCCTCTTTCTTCAAGAGGCACCATCTTCAAATACATGGGCCTGTTTCACTGAAGTTAATCTCCATGATCCTTTTAGAAAGGGGCTCACACTGTACCCCACACAACCTTCAACTCTGGAACTCACAGTAATCCCCCTGCTTGTCTCCAGAGCACTAGGATTACGGGTGTCCACGGCTATGCATGGCTCCTGTGATTTCAGACTCTAGAGCAGGCACCAGAGCCCGGCCTGCTCTAAATTTAGAATGCCCCCACGGGACGGGCAAACTCATCTGGCCGAGACACCAGAGCTTCCTGAACCCTGGGACTCAGCACCAACCCACACACAGACCCACTGTGAACGAGGATGGAAATCAACATCCTGGTTCTGAGAGTAAACAGCGAGACGACAGAGCGGAAGCTCAAGACACTTGTGGAAGAACAGCAGCCTTACAGAGGCAATACAATGAAGGAAAGGTGTTCTGCGAAGGCCAGATGGCTGGATATGCACACTTAAAGTTCTCAAGATGGAACATGCCCTAAGGTCAGAACTTAGAGCTAAAAAATTTCTAGAAGAAAGTACAGGGGCTGGAGAGATGGCTCAATGGTTAAGAGCACTGACTGCTCCTCCAAGGGTCCTGAGTTCAAATCCCAGCAACCACAGGGTGGCTCACAACCATCTGTAATGGGATCTGACGCCCTCTTCTGGTGTGTCTGAAGACAGCTACAGTGTACTTACAAGTAACAATAAATAAATCTTTGGGCTTGAGAGAGCGGGGCCGGAGCGAGCAGAGGCTCTGAGTTCAATTCCCAGCAACCACATGATGAATCACAACTATCTGTACAGCTACAGTGTATTCATATACAATAAATGAATGAATGAATGAATGAATAAATAAATAAATAAATAAATGTACAGGGAAAAACAAAACAAACCAACCCGGGGCTGTAGCGATGGCTCAGTTAGTGACATGCCTGTACTGTGAGCCTGAGGACTGGGTTACAATCTTGAGCACCCACCTAGAAAATGCCCAGTGTGGTGTGTGCGGCTATAGCACTTAGGGGTAGGAGAATGCAGCCAGGGGACCCCTTTTCTCAAAATGTAAGGCAGATCAGGCCTAGGGGGCACAGGCCTTTAAGCCAGAACTAAAGAGAGGCAGAGGCAGGTGGATATCTGTGTGCTCGAGGCCAGCCTGGTGAGCGGAGAAGTCTCAGGGCATGCTGGGAAGTAAATAAATCAATAAAGCAGAAACAGCTGAGGAAGATGCTTGACACCAACCTCTAGTCTCTGCAACCAGACCTGCATGTGCATGCAGGACCAGGTACACTCCACAGCCATTCATACACACCTGCATACACACACACACACCATGACTTATGACATTATGAACTTATCCATCAAAAAAGAAAGGACAAATTACACTTCTCCAAAATTAATATCTCAAAAGCAACTATAGAAATGGCCATAAATTGAGAGAGACGCACATTCACTAAAGAAGTGGTCAGTGGGGTGTGGTGGCACAGGCCTGTGAACTCTCTCTATTTATGGCCAGCTAACAGAACCAACAGGAGACACGAGGCATGCACGGTGGAGGACCTCATAGCTACGGGGAGCTGGGAGAGACAGGCTCTGCAGACACCACCCTCCAGCCTGCTTGGCGCCTTGCGCACTCCCGTCTGCAGGGCCAGAACATGCGCCCGGAAGCACAAGCAGCCGCAGTGCCCAAGCACTATGGTCACGGGTGATACCCGTCATGACCCTAACCAAGGACATTCTGTCCTGTGGACTCAGAGTCCATCATGGGCCCACACAACCTAGTCTGCAGCTAGCATGACAGGCGCCAGCCAGTCTCCACAGATGTGCTGCTGTCCTGTGTCCTGCTCGCACAGCTGTCACCTGGGTGCCTGCAGCTGCCCTGCTGCACGAGGGGAGGGTTGCGTGCCCATCCACTCAAGGGCATGGAGTCCGGGTACTGAAGGAGACCGAGCCCAGGGCCCTCGCCATCCCGCCTGCGCGCATCCCTTCCTGGGCCGTGGGAGTGGGGCGGGCATACCTTCAGTCCTCCCATCTGTGGTCCCCAGCTTCTTGGTCTCTGCTGTGAGCAGCAGCTCATATGGGTGCTCCTCCTCCTCCTGGGGGCCGCAGCCCTGCACCCTGGGTCTCACGGACAGGCCCTAGGAGACAGGACACCCAGATCATGTTGGGCACAGAGACAGGTGGCCCGCAGCAGAGCTCTGGTTCTCACTGCCTCGCACGGCAGGGCACAGAGGACGGATGGGGAGCTGGGCATCCTGTAGGGTCTAAGGTGCTGTCTGGTCCTTCTCTGCCCCCTCTCTCAGGGTTGATATCCTGGAAGTTTCATGTCCGGTGCAGTGAAGCTGAGACACAGGCCATGAGGCGGGGCCCGGTGGCTGGGTGGTCCTCAGGAGCGCCACTCCCGGGGGAGTTGTAGCTTCTGTGGCACTACTGGATAACTCCAGCTGTTCTCCTGTGAGCCTGGCACCCCCACGCTCACTGCCGTGTGCCACGCACCCTCCAAGCTGCGGGCAGCGCAGACTCCCTGACCAGAAGCTAAGAGGCAGGCAGAGCTGCTGTGGCTCCGCGGCGTTCTAAACGGTGAGTCAAATAAACCCCTTGGCTCTATAAAGTACTCAGATTTGGACGCTTTGTCAAAGCAACAGGAAAACCTCAAACACAGTGTCTCTATGTGAAATCTCCACAGTCTGACTAAAGCTCTGTTTTGGCCCCATTTTATCCTTCAAGAGATAAACCCTGAGCCTGTCTTCCATCCCCTCTCCCTCTCGTCCTGTGCTCTGGGGAGACTGCTTTCCTAGTGGTTGTTACCTGAGTTGCACCACACCTTGCCCTTTCTCTGAGCTTCTTCTCTGACATGCACATACCCTACCAAAGGCCAGTATCCACCTCAAAAAGAAACAAGAGACTCCCGGCGCTCAACCCTTCACAGATACCAGACACAAACTGTCCTGTTGTCGTCATCCTCATCCTCATCCTCCTCCTCCTCCTCCTCCTCCTCCTCCTCCTCCTCCTCCGCTGCTGCAGTCCTAGATAACCTGGAACTTGCTATGTAGACCAGGCTGGTCTCAAACGTACAGAGATCCTCCTGCTTCTGCCTCCTCACGGCTAGGATTAAAGGCCTATGCCACCCCAGCCAGCTTGTAACTATCTTCTCCATGGATTCTAGGAGCCGAGGGAATGAAGCGACCCTAAGGCTAGCTTCCTACTACGTTATAAAGTGACTTCAGATCCCTTCCAACAGTCTTGAGAGTCAGCAACTAGCAGAGTGGGTTTCTGGGCAACAGCAGGTGCATCTACTGAGACGGCGCTGACCAAGCCGACAAGCGCCCCCGCTGCAGGGCTGCAGTTAGGTGGCCGTCAGGGGTTCTCACTCTCCTGTGGGCAGAGCTCAGAGCTAAGGCGCACAGACACCTCTCATCGCACACTGGGAAAGCAACAGGCGGGTGATTCACCAGAGTCCTCCTCTCCGCTCCCTATGAGCACTTCTCAAGAGAGAACAGCTCTCCTAGTGGAAAGAGAAAGAGTGGAGGAGAAGCTGATGTTTGTTTACTACCGAGGCTGCCATTCTGAAGGCAGAACAGTCTCTCACTCTAAAACCCATGGAGCACAGCAGGTGCCCCACTGTGCGAGCCACCTGGAAGCCAAGGGCTCCTTGGCTCCTTTACTCCAGGTGTCCTGGGCATCTTTATCCCAGGTCTGGTTTCTTAGGAACACAATCAAGGGGACAAAGAGGGACCATTAAGTAGCTTGCACCTCACCAACTGGACCCCACAGGCTTTTCTGACTGGAGCTTGTGATCCTCAGGCTGAGCTCTGGAGTCTGATCCCCATATGTTTGCCTCAGCGAGAGTTCTCACCAGGCCTGGGCACACTTCCCTGAACAGGAACTGCCCTGGATGCCTGACCTACAACCCAGGGCCGGACAGAAGTCTTCCAGTAGCAAATGAGCCCACCAGGCAAGACAAGTGTGAGCAGAGACCATCACCCACCAGTCACAGCTGGAGTACCTGGCTCGGACCCATTCATCTGTAAACTCAGCAAGCTAGGGACCTGTCCGAGGTTACCCAAAGTCCACAGCCATTAATCCCACGACAAACTTTTCTGCCAGCCATCACTCCCACAGAGGCAGCCCTGTGTCACAGTGACTATGGTGCCATCACTCCCACAGAGGCAGCCCTGTGTCACAGTGACTATGGCTTTGGTCACAGCAGAGCTGTGAGTAGCCATCACCCAGCTGTAGCTGTGGGAGAGTCGAGCTGGGGCACAAGTGGCTGAGATGCCCCATGACAGAAGAGACCATGGCTACCCTAATGGCGGCGGGCAGCCCCTCGAGAGGAGTGAAAACCGTGTGTGTGTGTGTGTGTGTGTGTGTGTGTGTGTGTGTGCACATCGCACACATGTGATAGCCCATGTCTGGCATCATGATGGGGTCATTACTTGAATTAGTTCTCCCACCATCAAATACTGGGTCACATGGTTGACAAATAGACAACTCTCAAGGTTGGCTTGGCCGTCAAGCCTTCCTTCCTCATTACCAGGTAGGTACTGGGTTTCATCTTCCCAGTACCACAGACAAGATAAAATGGTCTAAAGTTTAATGACATCAGGGTTTCAGAAGGAAGTTTAGTTTAAAGACTTTGAGAGAGCTGGATACAGAGATGGTGGGGTGGGGGGTCTTGATGCTTCTGCAGCAAGCAGAGGGAGGTCCCAGCACCCACAGCAGCTCGGAAGCCTCAGTGTCTCCAGTTCCAGGCGATGAGATGCCCTCTTTGGCATCTCGGGAAACCAGGCGTGAATGTGATGTACAGAAGGACAGGCACGGAGGGGAAGAAAGCCCACATACGGAACACACAACAATAAGTGTCCCGTGTGGATCCCTACGAGAACACGGGCTCAGGCCATATCTCCTCCACATTCCAGCACCCACTGTAACAGCGGAGAGCGAGTCCAGGGCTCTTGTTCTCGTGTCAGCTGATCTGCAACCCCAGGCTACTGGGAAGCATTTCCAAAAGATGAATCTCACACACAGAAAGACATCCCAGCAGGTGAGATGGCCTCCACACCTGACAACCTGAGTTCAGTCCCCTGAACCACACGATGGTGGAAAGAACTCTGTCCTCTGACCCCACATGCTGTAACATAATAAATTTCTTTTTTTTTTTAATAAAAAAGGCAGGCTGTTTCAAATAGCCACCCCCTTCCCTCCCACAATCATCATACACCTCGTATATCCTTTATTTAATTTTATACACTTGATTACTTAATAAACTTGTAAACAGCCTAAATACCACATAGCAAAATTAACCAGACCCAAGTCTCTATCTTTTCTGATTGTCACTTGTGACCTGGCTTATGGATGCAGTCTCAACCACCAAACCTGACAAGATGGTACTGTTCACACAGCGGCTAGGACGAGGTCACTTGACGTTTCGTATCAAAAGACAACAGGGGCGGAAAGGTGAAAGTCGGGCATCAGACAACAGCAGGGCACACTTCCTACGTGGCATGGCAGGCCCACACCTGGCTCACAGCACCGCAAGTCTTTCAGGGGGAAAGGCTCATACATTACACAGATTACAGACACACGGACATCACAAACTTACCAAGCACAAAAGCAATGAGAAAATAAGAAAGTCAAGGCTGGGGACACGGTTCAAGGGGTAAAGGGTGCTTGCTCTGCGAGCATCAGGACCCGAGTTCGAATCCCCAGCACACACAGAAGAGGCCAGGCATGGCTGTGAGTGCCTGTTCCCCCAGCACTGGAGTGGGGGCTGAGGGCAGAGGCGGGAAGACCCTGAGTGAGTGCTCACTGGTCAATTGGCCTAGCCAAAACGGTAAGCTTCGGCTTACCCAGAGACCATCTTCCATCAAGGCTGAGAGCTACAAAGGAGGACAGGCATGGTTCAGCTCCGGCCTGAGCACGCAGGGGCACACGAACGGGTACTGTACGTTACATATATGCCTACACTCACACAACCACAACGCCGCTCTTCCCCTGAAAGAAAACAGGCTGGGGGTGGCTCAGGGGTGGAGGGCTTGCTTGGCGTGCACAGGGCTCTGGGTTTAATCCTAGGACTGGAGAGATGGTTCAGCAGTTAGGATCGCTGGCTGCTCTTCTAGACTCAATTCCCAGCACCTCACCTCTGGAACTCCAGTTCCAGGGGATCTGATGCCTTCATCTGACCTCCACAGGCACCAGGCAGGCATGTGGTACGTACGTACGTACATACGTGTGCGCACACACACACACACACACACACACACACACACACACAGAGCCCCCTTTACGCAGACACTCATCTACCATCTAGCAGATGCTATGTCAGTGGCGGGATAACCCCTCCCAACCCTCTACCTCAGAGGCTGCCAAGGGAAAATACTTCTTATCTACGCGTTCTTCCTCCTCTTCGTCAGGTGGCGGCTTTGCTGGAGGCGGTGGACGTTCCCTCTATAGGAGAAAAATAGAGATGTTCTACCATCTCTCTTGCCCAAGTACTTGTCTTTTTGGTTTACCCTAGAGAATCCCCCCAGGAGACTAAAGTTGAGGTCCAGTGTCTGAACACGTGGAAAACCCCTCGCACGGACACACTTCAATCAGCCGGGCCATGGCTTCCAACAGCTGCAGCAAAGATCACAAACACCTCCTTCCTCAGCCTGGCTGTGAGAGAACATGGAAAGCCCAGGAGGGGTCACAAGACTCTAAGACACAGAAAACGGAAAGCAAAAAGCAGTGACTCCACCTTCAGTCTCTACTGAAGAGAAGAACCTTGAGATTAAGAGGCCCGGCCGAGAGCTTCTCTAAGGCCAAGGCTCCTGGTAAGAGGAGGAGCGGCCAGAGAGGGACCGTGTCCTTCCTCAGACTCCAGCGCTCGTCTCTACTTACTCATCAGTAAACGCTCGCTCGCTCGCATCAACCTCTGTAACCCTGTAGTTGCAGCCAGGGAGGCTGGGCCAGGAGTGTCTCAAGCCTGGGGATTTGAAGTTACCCTCACTCAAAACAAACAAACAAACAAAACATCTCAGGTTTTGTTTTTGTTTTTTAATTGGTGATAGGGTCTCACTGTGTAGCCCTGGTTGTCCTGGATCTTGCTGTGTAGACCAGACTGGCCTTACACTCACAGGGATCCTCCTGCCTCTGCCTCTGCCTCTGCGTGCTGGGATCAAAGGCGTGCACCGCCATACCCAGCATATCTCTTGTTTTTAATCCTTCCCTTCGATAATAATAAGTACACAGCTATAGGGAACCCTGTCCAGTCCATTGAGACAGGAGCATGGCCACCAGTCTCCTTAGGGCTGGGACAAGCTAGCTTGTTCTTAAAGGATCAGAAGCAACTATAGTAGACTTCACACTCAGTTCTACCATAGCCAATAGGCAAAGGGTACATGTGTGTATACAGGGTTTCTCTGTGTAGCCCTGGCTGTCCTGGAACTCACTCTGTAGACCAGGCTGGCCTCGAACTCAAGTGCTGGGATTAAAGGCATGAACTACCACTGCCTAGTGTGTAGCTAGATTTAAACAACAACAACAACAACAACAAACCAACTTAATTAAAAAAATTCAGGCTTCCTGTAACAGGGATGTAGCTTGCCAACCTTACCGCAAAGCAAGGAACTCATTGAAGGAGTACAAGCGAACCAAGGGTGGACAACTTCAGAAACACAAAGCGGAAGGCTGGGAGGCCTTTCCCACGATTCCCTACAGTGCTGGGGTCCCCTACCCAGGGGAGAGCTAGGACGGGGCTGGCCCCAGGCCCCGCCCCAGGCTTGCAGGTCAGGTCTCTGCTGCCGGAGCAGGTGAGGCTGGGATGCAGGATGGTAGAGATTGAGAAATCCGCAGAGGCGTAGCAGGTGAGGCTGGGATGCAGGATGGTAGAGATTGAGAAATCCTCAGAGGCGGCTGCTGCACTGGTTTTGGCGACCGAGGCCGCCCTGTTCTAACACGCTTCTCGCCACTCGGTCCTTCCTGGACTCTGAGGCTCTGGGCTCGACAACGGTTTTGCAACAGCTTTGTGTGCTCGAACCAGTGCTGTTCAGACTCACTTTCCCTGCCCTCCCTGTTCTATGAGTGCTGGAACGGGCCTAGTCAAGGGACAAGCACAGGTCCACGGTGAGCCAGCCTGGGGACTCCAGTGAAGCAGAAAGTAAAATAAACCAGCAGAAGCCCTCCAGACGGAGAAGACCACTGCAGACAGGGAAGGGAACCTAAGTCCCCTATGGGCCTCTCTCTCTGAGGTATGGAGAGACAATCTGCCACCATCGCTATTTATCCACTGACATGGAGGTCTCAGCCACAGTGGGTCAGAGAGGTCAGAAAACAACAAGAATGGCTGCAACACACGCATGCACAGACCCAAGTGCACACGCGGATGCTCTTGGTTATGCTTAAGTACATCACTCACTACAGGACCCTGAGGCTTCTAGCAAAGGCACTGGCGCCCCCTGCTGGGCGATACCTGCAAGCCCCACTCAAAGCAAAGCCTTCCCCCACAACTGTGGAAGCCAATAGGGAAGACTGCTAACTGTCCACAGAAATGTGTGTGTGAGCTCACAGTTCTCCCTAACACCTACTCCGCTGGGCGGCCAGAAACTGGAGGGCTCACCGAACCCCACATCCAAAGAGCACGGCGGCATCAGGACAGAGAGCAGGGCAAGAAGACCACCAAAGACCGCTCCATGAAGTCCCAGACCACAGTTAGAAAGGTCAAGGACCACTCTGTCCCCTGCCAGAACCGGGCAGGAAGGGAAGGCCAACAGGAAAAACAGCCCCCCCCCACTAAAAAACAAAGAAACACCACCAACAACACATATGCCCCCAAATCTATATCAAGGTGCTTGGTACTGGGGTCCTGTCAGCAACAGCCAGGCCAGACCTTCACCAGGGTCTGAAATCTCTGTGGAAATAGAGTGGGGACAGAGCTGTAAGTGTGGAGCACCCTCTAGGGGACAAAGGGCAGTCAGGAGGTAGTCTTGAGACTCATGAACAAGACCAGAAGTAAAAGCAGGTATTAGACAAGGCAGCAGAAAGGAGGAGGCACATGGAGGAGAAACTCAGCTGCTCTCATGAGCTCAAACAGGGTCAATAAAGAACCACCAACAGGGGGCTGGAGAGATGGCTCAGCGGGTAAGAGCACTGGCTGCTCTTCCAGAGGTCCTGAGTTCAAATCCCAGCAACCACATGGTGGCTCACAACCATCTGTAATGGGATCTGATGCCTTCTTCTGGAGTGTCTGAAGACAGCTACAGTGTACTTACATATAATAAATAAATACACCAATAGACATGTCTAGTAAGTGCACACAGTCTGATTAAACCTTGCTATGCCCTCTCCCCAGGACAGGACTGCCCGTCCACATGGCTGGTAAGGCAAGAGGGCCTGGATACTCTGCAATACAAAGAGAAAACAAACCACACACAGGAAGATCACCACTACTTGAGCATTAGTGAGGCTGGACCAGGGCCCAGAGCCCAAGACTTGGATTTGCTCGAAGGCAGTGGGGGATGGAGAGATCCAAGCTGGATACATCTCAGTGTGATCTGCACTTTTACTGCCCTGGGGCAGGAGAGACTAGACAGAGCGCCCCCAACAGCAGGTGGGCTCAGGGACCACGAAGCTGACTTTCTCTTGTCAGCACTCCCAGCTGCCACCACAGTCCCCAGAGGGCTCAGGCCTGGGCCACATACAGGCCTCACTCCCCACACGCAGACCTAACTCCACATATAGGACTCACTCCTCACATACAGGCTTCACTCCCCACACATAGGCCTCACTCCCCATACACAGGCCTCACCCCCATACAGGTTTCACTCCCCACATATAGGCCTCACTACCACATATAGGCCTCATTCCCCACACACAGGCCTCACTCCCTATAAAGGCTTTACTCCCCACATATAGGCCTCACTCCCCACACATAAGCTTCACTCCCCACACACAGGCCTCACTCCCCACACACAGGCCTCACTCCTCACACACAGGCCTCACTCCCCACACACAGGCCTCACTCCCCACACACAGGCCTCACTTCCCACACATAGGCCTTACTCCCACAAACAGACCTCACTCCCCACACACAGGCCTCACTCCCATACAGGCCTCACTCCCCACACATAGGCCTCACTCCCCACATACAGGCCTCACTCCTCACACACAGGCCTCACTCCCCACATACAGGCCTCACTCCAGCAGTCCTTGCTCCGGTAGCCTCGGCCTCCTTGTTCATGGAATCTCTGTCAGACGATCGCCCGCTGGCCGTGCTGTCCAAGGAATGGCAGGACACAGCGTTGTACAGTGCCTCGTAGGGACCCTCCTCCTCAGCATGGGTGTCAAAATCAAGGATCAGCTCAGTCACTGCCTTCTCCACATTCCCTAGAGGGCAAGATGAGCAGTAAGAGGGGGAAGAGCCTGGCTCCTGACACTTTGGTCAAACAGACTTCTCTGCAACAGGAACTCACCCGCACCTACCCACAGGGAGAACCATCACTTTGCTAAGGGACGGGAACTGATTTTCTCAATTCAACACAGGGAAGGGAAGCTCAGTGGCAGAACTCTACTCGTCACGCACACATCCAAGAGTCTAGCTCCCAGCAAAAAGGAAAAGACTTTAAAATATATAAGGGATTCTCCCCACGTCCTTTGTAAGCTTCCAGGTATCTCAAGTCTGTGTGAGCATGAAAATCCAGCTGAAATGTGTAACCGAAAACTAAAAGTAATGCTTTAGTGTTTTTGTTTGTTTGTTTGTTGTTTTCTTCTAAGGTGTGGTCTCACTATGTAGCCCTTGCTGTCCTGGAACTCACTCTATAGTCCACACTAGCCCTGGCCTTGAACTCACAGAGCTCTCCCTGCCTCTGCTTCCCAAGTGCTACAACTACAGGTGTGCCATGCCCGGTCTCTACCTTTTGGGCTCCTTCCTTCCTTCCTTCCTTCCTTTGTATTTTGCACATTAAAGATTTATTTATTTTATGCCTTTGAGTACACTGTAGCCGTCTTCAGACACACGAGAAAAGGGCATTGATCCCATTACAGATGGTTGTGAGTCACCATGTGGTTGCTGGGATTTGAACTCAGGACCTCTGGAGGAACAGCCAGTGCTCTAACCACTGACCCATCTCTCCAGCCCCCCACGGTTTGTTTTTGAGACAGTGTTTTCCTCTGAGCCCACTTTAATGCTTTAAAGTGGGGCTGGAGAAATGCTCAGAGGGTACACGCTCTTCTGATCTTCACAGGCTCCTGTGTGCATGCAGTGTACATAAACACACTGGAGGAGTGTGTGCGTGTGCGCGCACACACACACACACACACACACACGATTTTGCTTTAAAAAAAAAAAAGACAGGGTCTTACTGTGTGGCCCTGGCTAACCTGGAACTAACTGTAGCCCAGGCCTTGAACTCACGGAGCTGTCTGCCTGTCTTTTAAGTGCTGGAATTAACTTTCAGGTTCCTGGTTTAATTGATGGAAAGGGACAAGGAGGACGGAGCACAGCCACGGCAAAGCTGGCTGTGCCTGAGGACATCTTACGGAGCGCGGAGACAACTGAGCTGCCTGAGCCCTGACAGCCCTGCAGTCACCATTTGAACCGACAACTTTCCATTCTGTGCAAGAACAGACGGACAGTTCTTCTCGGGCTTCAGAGACTCTCACCCTGAGACTTTGGTGCTATGGCGTCCGCGCTGGAGAGGAGAGGTAGCTGGGCTGTGGAGGTCTTGTCCACCTCTTTCACACTTCTTTTTCCGGTCATGTGATCTGTGAGGAAAATTGGTAAAGACAGAGGCTGTAGTAAGCACGCTGCATTGCAGGTTAGCCACTGCTGGCCAGACAGCGGCGACCCGTACCTTCGATCAGCGCGGCTATCTGCTGGCTCTTCTGAGAAGGCAGGTCCCGGACCGTGTCGAGGGCCGTCTTGCCACGACTATCCTTTATGTTAACATCGATTCCTAGAAAGGGCAGCAGACGGACGGACCAGGGAAGTGAGCATGTTTGGGCCAGCCTCAGAAGTCAAGTCCAAGGATGGCCCTAGCTTTCAAGCAGCATAACGAGCATTCCTCACTCACAGCCACCGACAGTCCCGCGCGCTCGGTCCAGGACCGAGTCACACAACTCCGACCACACGCATACGCGGGTCTCAGGCCCCGCCTGGCACTCGGGAGCAGCGCTGCCAGCCTCACCTGCAGCCAGCAGGATTTGCACCACATCGGTCTTGCCAAACAAAGCGGCCTCATGCAAAGCACTGCCCATCTCCGTCTGGAAGGCAAACGAGAGCGCAGCAGCGTGTCATGAGAACAGTTGGGTGTGTCACATGACGGACGGGACACGGACGAGGAGGGACAGCAGGCAAGCTACACAGAGCCCCCTGGGGGTGTTTCGCCTTTCCGAAATTTCTCGTGTGGGTTCTAAAGCCACCAAGGTCCACAGAGCAGGACCGCTGTGTGCTATCGCAGGCCAGGGAACGTGTGACTTCCCACTGCTCAGAGGGAGGCGGACCAGCGAAACGTGACCACCTCCAGCTTCCTGGGGAGAGGGAATCAAAGCACCTCCTGGCCCCAGTGGAGAGTCAACACCAAGCCTCAGGAAGTACTGGCTAACGGAAGCCTGCCATCAGAGAGCGGCGCTGAGTTGCATCGGCAGCTGAGGCCTTGGCAGTGCAAAATGGTGGCCCCGGGAGTGCGTGTATGGAAGGCAACAGGCCTTTCAGTTTTGGCGATGGCCCGGGAGCACATCTTTTCAGGGTTTAATGACCAGCTCATACCCTGAAAAGAAACAAGCAAAATCACCAGACTTCACTCCACAGAGCTCATCTGCCTCTAAACCATCAGAGCGGGACAAGGTGACACAGGGAGGCATGAGGATGTGATGTGACAGGTGCTACACACGCAGCCCAGCAGCACTGGCCTCGGGCCCGTCCCAGGGACTACATCCCTAGCGCCAGAAGGGCCGTCTGGCTTGCTACCTGGTAGTTGCTGTCCATGCCGGCGTCCAGCAGGACCTGCACCACGGCCTTGTGGCCATTCCTCGCTGCCAAGTGCAGGGGCGTGTGCTTCCGCGTGCTGCAGCTCAGGAGGTTGGGGTGCGCACCCAGCAGCAGCTTCACCACCTCCAGCCGCCCGTACAGCGCCGCCAGGTCCAGGGGCGTTTCAAACTTGTTGTTGCGCATGGTGGGGTCCGTGAGCTCCTCCAGCAGGGCCTTCACCACCTCCGTGTGGCCATACTGAGCCGCGCAGTGCAGGGCTGTCTCATTATCGTTGTTCTGCGGGTTAACAAGAGGATCGCATCAGAGGGGCATGGGCTAGGGGACTGACAGTCACCTGTAAAACCGCTGAAATTTAAGTGAGAAAAATAGTAGCAATACTTGGAAACTCATACAGCCAAGATCCCGGCGCCGCCCCCAACGATCATCGGCCCGATGGCTCCTGCTGGCCTCGTCTGGCCCCAGACCCTCCTGCGTGCCTTCGTGGGTGTGTCTCCACACTGAGGAGAAGGAGGAGGGCCCACGATGGAACCCCGGCATGCAGGCACACCATATCACTGGTATTTTTTTCACTGTAAATTTCAGCTGGTTTTACAAGCATTTCTTTGTTCAGCCCCGTGGTCCTGATTCTGGGTTTGGTCGTCATCCACAGCCTTCCACACAAGCTTTGTAAGAAGAGGTCGCCATCTGTGTAGCTTCCTGCATGCAGATCAGTGAGCCAGTAGCGAGCAACAGAGCAGAACACCACAAACCACTCTAGGTAGCAGCCAGCAGCCATCCCAGGGAAGAAGGCACAGGCTCAGGCCTGCAGGGGGGGAACGGGGACCCTATCCTGTCTCCTGCTTACCGCAGAGGGGAGCAAGGGCCAGTGCTTAAGACAGCGGGCCCAGGGGAAGGCCTTCTCATGTAAGAAAGAGACAGTCCTGGGATCTTGGGGTGAGAGGTGCAAAATATTCCAGTGTGAGATGGCCCTCCATTCGACTCACAGGCTGAGGGACCCTGATGCCAATTTAGTCTCAAGGACACAGGGTCTGGGGTAGAATCAGAGAACTCTGCTTTTCGGCTGTCATAGAGTGTGAGCCATTTCAGTTGTGTTCTCTACTGAGGCTGGCGGCATGTGACGGAAGCAGACAGTGCTCTACAGAGCAGGGGCGGGAGCCAGGCTGTCACCACAGTGTCAGAGTCCTCCTCAGTTCACCCAGGCAGTCCCCATACTGGGAAGACACGGCTTAAGGGCACCCGTCCTGAGTCAATACTGTGCACCCTCTGGTAGCCACAAGGTAAAACTTAACTATGTCTACAGTTGGCTTAACTGTTAGTGACATTAAAAGGAGCAGACGCGGCATTACCCACACGTGCGTCAATCCCATCTGCTTTTGACTTCATTTTGTTGTTTTCATTTTGTTTGCTTGTTTGTTTGTTTCCCAGCTACACGAAAATGGGCGAGAAAGATTCAGAAATGCTGTGGGGTGGGGGGTGGGGGTGGGGGGGGGTGCCTGACGTGCAGAGATAAACGCACACAAATAAACAGGATCCGGATGAAGGACCCAGAGAGCCAGCACCATCAGCGGGAGCAGCCGGGGCACACAGCCCTCAGTGGCCTCCGGCAACACGCCGGCCCAGAGAAGGAACCTGGAGGTCTGGAGGAAGGACGAACTTGGCACAGAGAGCAAACATGTGGGGCCGCCTGTGCCCAGTGGCCACGCCCATCTCCTACCAAGCTAGGACCCACGCCCTCAAGCAAACTTAGGACTGTCACCTCAAGTCCTTGAGGTATCAACTCTGTCAACTGAGCTGGTGTGAGTCTTCTGGAGAGCGCAACCCAAAGACGTCTGGTTACGAGGAGTCTCTGAGTTTTCTGTCTCAACGTGCGCTTGACAATCAGGGCCAAGGAGTCAGCTGATTCTCATTAAAACGCCATCCACCAAAACTTGTTGACTATGAAGCAAACCACTACAGCCTCGGTGCCTCCCCGGCATCCAGAATTCTCTCTCCTAGGCTTTGTAAAACGTAGGACTCGGGGACTGAAAGATCACAAAAGCTGCAATGACTAAACTGTCCATCGAGGAAGGGAGAGAGGGGAGACGGAGATATAACGAACATGCTGGAAACACAGCTCAGCGGCAGAACGCCTGCTAGCGCACAAGAGGCCGTGGGTCTAGTCCCTAGTGTATCCAGCAAAACAACGAAGCAGGAAGATACAGGGGGTGTGTTTAGCTTTGTTTTCACTGGCCCATTGGCTCTTACTAGGATGAAGACAGCTGTCCTGAAGTTGTCCTGCTAGGGGCAGTCGTGGTCAGCCTGGCACACGGCCTGCCTGGCGTTCAACACTTATCTGACCACACCTCTAGCACAGAGCACAAGCATTTGAGACTGTATTGATTTTGCCAGGCATGGGCTGGTGGTTGGCTTTCTTGAGTTGTCTGTGGTGACCACATTGCCATGGCTGAGCACTGGCCACCACACGCTGTCTGGTTTCATCTTGGAGCTGACGGCTGTCTGGTTAAGGAGTCCTCTGATTCACGGGCCCTCAAGAGGGACAGTGAAGCCACAGAGGGGCACAGATAGCGATCATCAGCTATGGACATCCCTCCTTTGTTTCCATCTGAACAATGCTAGAGTAACCCAGCTTGTGATACTCTGAAATGGGGGTAAGGCCACATGGACCAAGCCAGCCTTGAACTTGATACAAAAGCCTTTCATAAACCCTCCACTCCTACTCACTGAGAGTAAAATTTCCCAGCTATACTCAGTATGTCGAAGAAAAACAGACTATTCCTCTCCGCAGACCCCACTGAACTTCATATATGGGATTCACAAATAGACAAATTCACCAGTGAGTTTTGTGGATGGGCCTGGTGCTGTGCTTGTGAGCCAATCCCCTAATGAATAAAGGAGCCAATCACTGGGTGAGCAGGCGGGACTTCCAGGTTGGATGGAGGAAGAGAGGAAGCAGGAGAGAGTGACTTCCCTTTGGAAAGGGGACAGCAGAGGGGCAAGATGTAGCTGCTAGAGTTTCCCGGAATCATGGCAGATCCACAAAGATCCGCCACTGGAGGGATCAGATTTTTTGTTTGTTTTTGTTTTTCCAGACAGGGTTTCTCTGTGTAGCCCTGGCTGTCCTGGAACTCACTCTGTAGACCAGGCTGGAGGGATCAGATTTTAATAAGGCTTATAAGATTAGGTTTTAGTTGTTGCACCCAGAGATTGAGTTACCATTGTTTCTGAACTAAGTTTGTGTTGCATGTTCCTTCACTGACAGCTCGTCTGAGTTCAAGAGAGAAAGGTACGGGTGACTGGCGAGCGTGGGTTTGCCTGAGGTGCCCCATAAAGGCTGTGGAGGATTTGGAGCACAGGACTGGTGTGGTAGCGACTCACCAGTGGGAACCTAACGAGCTGGGTGGAGAGTCTGTGGAGTTCAGAGTCAGAATCTCCACAAGATAAGAACAGTCAGCCATTGCCTGCCAGGCCGTGAGGCAGAGCCTCAAGCACGGGGAAACGTGTCAGCTCAACTTTTTTAGATTTATTTATTCTATATATGTGAACACACTGTTTATCGGATGGTTGTGAGCCACCATGTGGTTGCTGGGATTTGAACTCAGGACCTTTGGAAGAGCGGTCAGTGCTCTTAACCGCTGAGCCATCTCTCCAGGCAGCTCTACTTTTTTATATTTCCCGCAACAAGCGAGCAAAATAAAATCGTACAGAAATCCGTCCACGGCCACCTTCTCTCGAACCCGTCGAGAGTATCCTGTTGCAGTCAGGCCCAGGCATGCCCCTGTGGACAGAGGCCCGTGTTAAGGAGCCAGAGCTGCAGCTCTTTGCACGGTGGAGCAGGTTCTAGAATCGTAAGCAGGAAGAATGGCAAAACCGTGTGTCCAAAGTTAAGATGCCAGGATGGAGAAGACTGACCCCGGGATGGCGAGCAAGCGATCAGCCCCCTCCGGCAGTGCAGAACCAAAGTGCACCGTGTAGGAAGGCATGCCAGTCCAACAGGGGACACTGCAACCGGCAGCCCAGGAACAGGTGCCGGCAGCAATTAGTTCCATTTGTTATCACGAAAAACAGAGCTAAAGAGGAAGGACCATCTGTTCAGGTTAGCAGAGTGAGGGCTCCTCCAGGTAGGACGCGGGCTCAGACCAGTACGTCTCAGACAGACTCATTTAGGAACTAGGTAGGGCTTAAAAATAATCGGGCAACTTGCCCAACCTCAGCCTTGGCCAGGAAAGCTGTTAAAGAGTCTAAGAGCACGTGGCAGGACACGCCTATAATCCCAGCAGTCAAGAGTCTGAGGTAGGAGGATGGAGGATCGTGAGTTTGTGAGTTCAAGGCCAGCCTGGACTTCACAGCCTGAACTTGTCTCAAAACAAGGGCTGGGGTATTTTATTCAGCAGCAGATGCTTGCCTAGCAGATTCAAGACCCTCCTGAGATGCACCTGCAGTCCCATCCCCTAAAGAAGACAAGCACCACTGTCATCAAGGAGACAGCCACATGCTCAGAAGGTGTCACTTCTATGGCATTCCCACCCCATGCGTGTAGCCTGACTCTAACCACGAGAGTAACAGTGTCACAATGGGTGTGCAGTAAGAATGACAGGTGGGAGGAGGGGGGCAGGAAGGAGGGAGGGAAGGAGGAGGAAGGGGAAGGAGAAAGGTAAGGAAATGAGTGACTGGGCTGGAGAGATGGCTCAGTGGTTAAGGGCACTGACTGCTCTTCCAGAGGTCCTGAGTTCAATTCCCAGCAACCAGATGTTGGCTCACAATCATCTGTAATGGGATCTGGCGCCATCTTCTGGTGTGTCTGAAGATAGAGTACTCATACATAATTTTTTTCTTTTAAAGAGAGAAATGAATGACTACCCGCCTTGAGGACACACGGCAAACACGCACTGTCAGTCTTCAATTTTCTGAATTCAGTGACTATCACTCAGGTCTCCTCACTGTTTTTAGACAAGGTCCTATGAGAATCCCTGGCTGGCCTGCACTCACTCGGGAACCCGGGCTAGTCTCAGACTTACAGAAATCCTTCTGCCTCAGCCTGTGGACCAGGGTTACAGGCGAGCCCCACGGGGTTCAGCTTTATAAGGGAATATCTCTGTTCTCTAATTTCAATTGAAAAGCTGATTAAAATACTGAACCTAAGTTTTTAGAGCCAAGTCATCATCAACAGCTTAATCTCAAATACATCGCCAGCCATGGCGACAGCTGCATACGGAGAAAGGAAAGCCAAGGGTGGAATGTTCTCAGCTGTGCACCAGAGGAGTCCACTGCAGTGCACAGCCTTGGTGGCAAGCTGGCTGTCCCTTCCAACGGGAAGGTCTTCAATAGCTGCCGGTGCTTCTGATGCAGTCAGGTCAAATTCAAGGTTCTTCCAGCTCTGGGACATGAGTGGTCAGAAAAACTGGTCTACTCCAAAACACGTTTGATTATACTGTTTGCTTTGTGACAGTTGGACTGGACAGAAGCTATTCTACAGTGGGGGTGCATGGTTCCCACAGTTCCACCATACCCATGGCTGAGTGTTGAACGGGCACAGGGGAGCTCGGGAGATCCAGGTTGCTCCCCAAATGGTGCCTGAGACTTCTAAGCTCGTACCTGAGCCAGACAGGATTTAGCATTCACACACTTCAGTAAAGCAATTCCTAGCTATGAGCCAGGCTAGTCAAACACCATTCAGTCAGGACAAAACCTAGGCCTGGGAGACCAAGTCGACTCCAGAAGGGCCCACGTCCTCAGGGCACACAGCCTGGTCCTTGGGGCTGTCTGCGCCACTCAAGGGAAGCAAGCACAGGACAGGACTGACCTGGACTCTTATGTCTCTGCCCTTGAAATCAAAGACAGGGAAAGCACGCTCACGAACCAAAGGCCCCGCCTTTAGTCCAGGCGTTAAGAACCAATTTAACCCCAAGTGGAGACAGCCACCTCAGGCCCCGCCAAAGCCTGCGCACACAGTCGCTTTGCTACACTTCCAGCTGCCCTGGAAACCGACTCCACGGTGCCCTCTCAGAACAGCACAGGAATTTCAGGTCATCGAATCACACTGGTACCCACCAGATATTTTCCCTTTATGAACATGACTTCCAAACAATCCAGCAAGGGAGCTGGTGACATCCCAGTTTATAAAAGAGGAAATCGAGGCTCAGAGAGAACACAGCTTACTCGGGCGGGCAGCCTGGCTGGCAAGTCTCCATTCTGGAGCTCAGTTGTCTCTTGCTGCTCTACCAGCAAAAGTCCAACAGTAACTGTCTTCTCTGAGGCCTCCGAAACCAGCCCAGAAGACATAGAAAGCCATGACGTCCCTGTCACATGCAAACACTAGAAGCCCCGTGTGCTTCCTTTGCCCGGGACGGCCGCCTTCTGAACACGCACAGAGTACCAACCTGGACTAGGGTCTAGACCAGACAGAGAGTGCCTTCAGAGCTGGGAAGACAGCTCTGGGAGAGCCTGCCGGGCAAACACAGGGGTGCGAGCCGGGATCTCCAGCGCCCATGTATAGAGCAGGACATGGTGGTGAGCTCTCCAGCTCCAGGGAGGTGAATCCTGGGGATTCACGGACAGCCAGTCTAGCCAATCGGCAAGCTCCAGCTTCAGAGAGACCCCGTCTCAAAAATTAAGGTAGAGAGTGACTGGGAAGACATTCAACATTGACCTCTGGCCTTCTATACACACACACACACACACACACACATCACTCATATACATGGACAAGGGAGAGACAGAGACAAAGAAAAAACCATGTACATACACATCAGTCTAAACTTCATCAAGTAAAACTCAAGAGATATCAAGAAGCCACACCCACCAGCTACTAAGCCCCGTCTCTTTATGGAGATGCCTCCTGATGAGACAGTGGCTGGCCTGGTCTAGGTCTAGCAAACCACAGCTGGCTGCCCATCACTAGGCCGGTGCTCTGTAGCTCTCAGGGGCCAAGAAAGCAGAGAGAGAAGAGATGCTGGAGCCTGGACTGGCCAGGAAGCACCCTGCAGAGAGGCACACACCCAGGAAGAGAGGGCCGTAACCAGCAGCTTCTGAAAGAACAGCAGGCGGCCACCCGTGCCTTGTCCCCTACATCACCACCATGAAACCCGGAGAGCAGAGGAAAAGGAGAAGGCTTTGATTCTGAGCGGCATGCCTTAATTCTTTTTCTGTGCTTATTGAAAAGTCAGCTGACTTGTTTGATGGCCCTCTTTGTGGAATCCCCGGGACTGTAAAGTTTAGAGTAGGCTTATGGTGCGGTTCTACTTCCTACTCTTGCTGCTTCAGATGTTCCCGACCTTGCCGGGATTGCATGGTTTTAAAACTAAAGCCTCGGCCCACGGTGCTACGGTTTCCCTAGACAAGCCAAAAGCAGATGGGCTGAAGTGGGCGAAGCAGGCGGCTCGAGGTGATGAGGAGGAGCCCAGGGAGAAGGAAGGAAGGAAGGCCCACAGCAGAGGAGCAGCATGGACACAGGACAACGTGGGGGTCCTGGCCATGATGTACACACCTTGGCATTGATATAAGGGTCAAAGGGGCCGTACTTTTTGAGTTCTTTGATCTCAAGAGCATTCTACAAAAAGGAGAGGAAAAGACAAAGTGGTGACAAAGTGGATGAAATATCTCAAAGCAATACTGGCCCTGGGGCCCGGTGCTAGGACAACCCAGATCCGAGCTCAGGCAGCTGGCGGAGTGAGCTGGCGAGAGCGGCTCCAGGGAGCGGCTCCAGGGAGGCTCATGGTAGCCACACGTCCACGGGAGCCATCAGGGGCTCCAGAGTCAGTGCCGTGATCACAGCTGCCTGGATCCAAGGTGCTCTTCCACGTTCTCTGGACATCCTGTCTGCCGAGCCGCTGCCTGCCATATTCAAGCACTGGGCAGCCCCCCTTCTATCCTGGGCTACTCCAGGCCGGAGGCTGCTGTGAACAAGACAAGCTAGCACACCCAAGTGGCTCAAAACCCCAAGCAGCCAGCCGTGTTTCAAGGCAAAAGTGTGTGAAGATAGGGTTAGACATGATGGCTGAAAATGGCTGATGGGAGGATTTCAGCGGGTGGCCATTTTCCAACACTGCAGAGTATTAGTTACAAGCAAGCTTCTCTGCGTGCTGCTTTCAATCAGGAGAATCACACTTAGGCTCTAAGAAGGCAAGTCTAAGGCATCCTCACCGATGGTCTGAGTACCTGCTGCTGACCTACCTGGAAACCTACCTGTGGAGGAATGCAGGACTGACCGACCACTACCTACACCCAGGCTCCAAATGAAGGCCTCTGGAACCCGGGTGGTTTCCCTCTGGTAGCTCAGTGGAGACCTGTGTGGACCTTGCTAGTAGGTGCACTTGCTTGGTGGTGCCCTAAGTTCTGAGGATGAACCCCATCTATTCTACAGAGTGGAACAGCCCCCCAGTGCTGTGTCCTGAGGAAGACAGCCCTGGGCTCACTCAGGAGCAGCCTACTGCAGCCAAAGCAGCAGGGCCAAAGTCCAGATGTGGCTGTCACGGGAGCCCTTGTCACTGAGCATGTCTCCAGGGAACAGAGAAGCTATCCCAAGAGCACTGAGGTGCAGAGGCCTGGTGAGGATTTGGTTGGTTCTTTTCTCTCTTTTTTCTTCTCAGCACGTTTGCCCTCAGAGTGGCATCAGAGGACACAGGAAATGATCTCTGTACCACCGGACCGCTCTGACCTGCATCCATATGGTTTTTTCCCAGCATCAGCACAAATACTTTCAGTTCTGTGCATTGTGATGTCTGTAAAGTAGCAGGATTGCTCACACAGCACTGACTAACGCTGGGGAACGCTGCGTGTTGATGGCATAAGCAGAAATTATAATTATGTAATCTCTCCGGTTTGAAACTAACTACATAATTTCGAAAGATTTGCATCAACTTTTATACTGTGAATCTGTGTGTGTGTGTGTGTGTGTGCGCATGAAATTTTAGTACAAATCTGCATGAGTCAACTGTACAAAAATGTATCCTCCGGCTGGGCAGTGGTGGTGCACACCTTTAACCCCAGCACTTGGGAGGCAGAGGCAGGTGGATCTCTTGAGTTCAAGGCCAGCCTGGTCTATAGAGTGAGTTCCAGGACATCCAGGGTGGCACAGAGAAACTGTGTCTTGAAAACAAAAAACAAACAAATAAGATGCAGCCTCCAGAACATGGGCCCCCACTCCTCCTGGTGAGGGAGGGTCATGTCTAGGGAATGGAGGAACTCTATCAAGGTACTCCCTAAGTGCATGAGGCCAGAGCAGAGGGAGGACACTCTCTCCTGACCTGTTCGTTGACTTTGGTGTGCGAGGGCCCTTGGTGGATGAGCAGGCGTACTATCTGGGCATCTCCTTTCCACGCTGCCAAGTGCAGCGGGTAGCAGCCTTTCGAGTCAGCAACGTTGGTCAGCGCGTCGTTCCTCAGAAGGACCTCAACCACATCCCTGGAAAGCAAAAACCATCCATGAGCTTATAGGTCTTTCCATGGGTGTACCGCAAATTGCTTTCGGACCCCATCTCTCGGTGGCTAGCCTCCTCTGAGGTCACCACCAGGGTTTCTCCTTCTGAAGCCCACAGCTAGCGTGTGGCCACTAGGTGGCTGACTCACCGTGACCAGTGAGTCACCTCCCCTTTCTTGATAATCCATCTATGTCCTGTTGCTTTGAAAATGTCTAGACTCCTTGTCTAAACTGTGCGTGACTCCCTACTTTGTGACACTTAAGTAGCACACAGGGGTAGAATTTACATAAAGCGGTTACATAAGACAGGTGATGTCCCCTCGCTACATATTCCAATGCCTTGGGGTGTGGGAGTCGAAACAAACAAAATGCAGAGGACACAGCAAAATCAATGTCACAAATGTAAGTCAGACACACAGAGGGTCGACTCAAAGCTTTGAAGAGGTCTCTCTGGCTTTCTCCCTGACACTGCTAACGAAGAGGACACGCACGTGTAAGTATCCTCGGGCGCACAGGCCAATGAAAACCCGCTCTGTGAAACAGACAGGCCCTGGAGAGGAGCCTGGCTAACAAACTTGGAGTGGAGGGTTCACACTAATTCTGCCTTTCCCGACGACTTGAGAGGGGGCTCAGCGTATTTCGTGTTTTACTTTGTGTGCGTACACATGCACACATGAGGAAATCAGAAGATAATCTTTGGAAGTCATTTCTCTACTTCTGCCATGTGGATCTGAGAGATCAAACTCAGGTCATCTGGACCGCAGCAAGTGCCTTATCTGCTGAACCATCATCCTGGCCCTGGATTTACCTTTAAGGTTGTTTTAGAAAAGACACAGTGTTCACATTCCAACTTGAGAAAAGATCAATGTTGGAGCAACCACTCATGGTGGACCCTGCATGATGGCATCCATCAGCTCGGCCACAAGCTGGATAGGTAACAGGATCCTGCACGGTGGGTGGGGTGGGCGCGTTCCTTGTTCATTACAACATAAAATGAGGGGCTGAGGGCAGGTTATTGCGATCAGCACCAAAGGGCAGGGATCTCAGTGAGGCTCGCTCGCGGCTGCGGCTCACCAGACTACACCGGTGCAGCTCTACTACCTCAGACTTTGCTTCCCGCTCTCCATACCATCTTTCCTGCACTTCCACATCTGGGTAAATCCATTTCGTGCTCCATGACGTCGGCTGCGCTGAGCCTTGGGTGTCAGCCCACTGATAAGTCTCAGCTCCCTGGAGCCCAGATTCTCCAGGAACTCTCACACCTACTTCCCACTCAAGTTATGGCCTCCTCAGACTTAAGAGGACTAGCCTCTCAGGAGCCTTCCATCTCCTGTGTTCATCAGGGTGGACACCGTGCGGGGCCAGTGTCTGTGTGCTCTGCCGCCCTGAGTGGACTCGTCACAGTCCCACCATGGTGTGATGCTGGAGCCCTCCACAAGAAGGACCTCCAGGAGAGAAGGTAAAATTCGCTTCTGTCTAAAGACTTCTCTGGGGCTGGGGGTAGAAATGGGGTATCACCATCCGCTGAAGAGGAACTTGGTATCTGCACACACTGGGCAGCCTGCTTCTCTCTGTGCTCAGTGCCCTGCCGAGCCAGCCTCATAGAAGACAGAGACACCTGAGCTGGCCTCCACAGGGTGGGCAGGAGGAGGCCCTGGTACTTACCTGTGGCCATTCAGAGCTGCGTGGTGCAGTGGCGTGTAGCCGGTGCTGTCTACACAGTTCACGTTCGGCCCTCTCCACATGCTGAAAGGAGAGAGGGAGAGATTTTAAAGGCTGAAGTCACAGCAAGGTCAGGACGGCTGGCTAACGGTGTAGTAAATAACCAAGCCAGAGGCTTCCGCAGGCTCCTCCTCAGGTGGACAGTGGGCGCACACTGCATAGAGTAGACGCAAACCTATGTGAAGGCCACACTGCCACCCAGGGGCCAGTTCCACCTCTGCTGGCCCACTTGGGCTGCATCATTTACTCAGTTTGGAACTTAGGCCTCTGACTACCCCCAACCAACTGAGATGTCACCCAAACAGCACAAAACCAAAACACCCAGCCAGGCCACGCTGCTCTGATGAGTGAAGCTGGTAGCTACCTCAGTACAGATCACAGGCCAAGGCAGCACCTGGCAGTGTCAAACACACACTAGGACACACTGAGCTGAGACACAAACCAGACTGTGTCCCCTTCCTGAGAAAAGCATGAAGATGCACCCCTACTGAACACGCGCAGCCCCTTTCCTATCATTGTAACCCGAACGACACAGTCTAAAATCTGGTGGCATAATGCCAAGCATACTGACGCATGCCTTTGATCCCAATACTGCAGGGGCAGGGGCAGGGGCAGGTGGATCTCGGAGTTCGAAGCCAGCTTGGTCTATATGGTGAGTTCCAGGGTAGCCAGAGCTACATAGAGACTCTGTCTCAAAGGCAAAAGAAAACAAAACAACAGAAACTAAGGCCCGTTTGCACACCCGTCACGGCTCATTAATTATGAGCAATCGAGAGGTGGTCACCAACGCCTGGGAGCACGTGTGGAACGCATCCAGCTGATACACAGCACTTGCCACGAGAGATTCCCGAGTCAGTCTCTGGTGGACACTGGTAAACCAGTCCATCTTATCCACGGGTGTTTTCATACGCTGACAAAATCTAGAGCTTGCGGGTCTGATCCCCAGGAGAAACACTGTAACAGGGAAACAGCGTTACCCGGTTCAACCTGCAAAGCCTTAATTCCGACTTTAACAGTTGTCTCTGACCCCGCCAGCACCGGCGGCTGGAGGTGCACACTCTATCTCTAACATTTAATTTTTTATGGTTTTAGGGATCAAGCCTAAGGGATCAGGTGACAAGCTGTCACTGAGCTATATCCCGATCTTTTCTTTTTAAAGTGTTATCGGGAATAGTTGTTTAATTAAAATGCATTTTCTGCAGCTATAAGAATAACCAGCTTTCATGCCCAATGACTTAAGCACATGACGGCTACGACTTCTATATTAAGCGCCTCTCGTTCTTGGAGTGACCTTATCCGTTGCCACCTGTGAGAACCGGCTGGGACACGCTGTGTATCAGAACTCGACACTTGAATCCTCACGTCTGTGTCTGAGAGCCCGGTTCAAGGGTCCTGTCTTTTAGTGCCATGGTAATTGGATAAGTCAGTGCTGCCTTCTCCTTATCATCAGCAGGTCATCATCCTGGCTGTTTTAGAGTTGTTTTTATGTGTATGGTGTTCTGCCTGCATGGATCAACGAAGGCCCGTGTGTCTGGTGTCCATCCAGAGAGTATCGAGTTCCGTGGAACTGAAGTTAGGGGTGGTTGTGAGACGCCACGTGTGTCTGCGAACTGAACACAGGTTCTTTGCAAGAGCAATGGATGTTCTTAACCACTGAGCACCATCGCATTCGATCTCCATTTGGGACTCGGGACTCCACAGTGAACCTGTCTAGGTGCGGAGCCGTCATGCCTGGGTGCTGGCTCGAAGCAGCATGGCTACAGGACATTCTGGAAACAAGCTCTGTCATAACTACAGCACAGCCAGTGCAGCCCATCACCCTACCATCCCGCTCGGAGTAAGGCAGAGAAGAGACCACAACAAGCACCCAGGACAACCAAAATCGTAAATACAGCAGGGCTCGTTCAGAAAGCACCTCTAAGAAGCAATGATCAGGTCGGTGGACGGGCAACTGACTTCATCTCATCCTCTGCCTAAAGCTTTAAAACATCTTTAATAGAAGTGGAGGTCGGGGCACACATGCCACAGCCCATCTGTGGAGGTCAGAGGACAACTTGAGGGGATGCGTCTCTCCTTCCTCCTTGGGCTTGGGAACAAGCAGTCTTTGCTCAGCCACCCCACTGCTCCCTAAACATCCTGGAGGCTAACGAAGTGTCAGGGAAGAAGCCCTCGTACCTCGAGAATCGACCTAGCCCTACAGAGTAAGGGGCCGCCTCACCAGCTAACTGTCAAAATTGACATTTTCCCCCCTTGCTTTGTGTTGGGGGTAGGGCGGAGGGTGGCAGGTTCTCATTATGCATCCAGGCTGGCCTCAAGCTCACGGCCCCACCTCAACCTCCCGAGTACTGGGTGACAAGAACAATCACAGTTGGCTTCCTGAGAAATCCATGCAGGGAGCCACAGAGGCCAACTTTCCGTGTCAGCTAGATGGGCTGGCCAGCAAGCCCCTGTGAGCTGCCTGTCAGTCCTCCCCACGGGGACCATAAGGTGTGTCACCACACCCAGCTTTCCATGTAGGTGCTGGGGACTGAATACAGGTCCTCAGGATTGCACAGCCAAACATCTTCCTGACCTGAGCTGTCTCTTTAGCCCCTTATGAGCTAGTCCTTAAAGGTAGAAAGTCGACACAGACAAAAAGAAGACAGGGTATACCTGTTATGTCTGATTTTCTGCCTGTGATCAACACAGAAGTATGAGATTATCAAGTGTTTGTGAAGGCAACACACCACTGCTGTGGTAGTTTGAATATGCTAGGCCCAAGGAGTGGCACTGATAGGAGGTGTGGCCTTGTTGAAGTGGGTGTGGCCTTGTTTCAGTGGGTGTGGCCTTGTTGGAGTGGGTGTGGCCTTGTTGGAGTAGGTGTGTCACTGGGCATGGGCTTTAAGACCCTTGTCCTAGCTTCCTGGAAACAAGTCTTCTCCTAGTGGCCTTCAGATGAAGATGTAGAACTCTCTACTCCTCCTGCACCATGGCTGCCTGGATGCTGCCATGTTCCTGCCTTGATGATAATGGACTGAACCTCTGAACCTGTAAGCCAATCCCAATTAAATGTTATCCTTAAAACAGTTACCTTGGTCATGGTGTCTGTTCACAGCAGTAAAACCCTAACTAAGACAACTGGTATAAGTTTAAGTTAGTAAGGACCTTTGGGAAGACGATTTGGCAACATTTATCAAAACCAAAAATAGGATTCACTTTGAGCCAGCAACTCCACTTCCAGGCAACGGTCCAATACAAACATTTGTACATGTGCATGGAGGCACACACTTACTTATATAGGATTGCTTCACTAGCAGAGGAAGAGTCTACAAGCCCAAGGCCACTGTAGGCGAGCAGAGGGGATGCCGGTACATCCACCCACAAAACGAAATACCACACAGCCAGTGACACAGTGAAGAGAGCAAGGCTGGTTCCGTGTGCCCCACATGAGCACAGAGAGCTGAAAGTACCTTGCTGGAATCTGCGCGCCCTGTTTACAGATGCACAGAACGCAAATGCTCCGAGAGCACGTGAGGGCAGGCGCCGTGCTCAGCAAGAACTGCTCTCAGTGGCGACCTGCAGACGCTGCAGAGTGGTGAACACTGCCCCAGCCGGCCTGTGACCACGTGACCACGGCACTCGGAGCCACGGCACTCGGAACGAGGGCAGCCATACTGTGCTCTCAGGTCAGGGCTTTTACAGGAAGGACGGACACAAGGGGGCAGAGGCGTTCCTAACAGCTGGGTGCTGGGTGCAGCAGGCCCCTTTCCCAGGGGCGCTTTACCAAGAGATGTCTAAGCAGACACGGAAACAACCCACAGAGAAGGACCCCAAGTGAGGGAGAAAGCACCCGCAGGCTGCACCCAGGACAATGCTAACATCTAAACACGCGGATGAGGCAGATTACAGATAGAGCTCCCACAGCCCAGAATGGCCTGAACTCCTGCTCATTCCGCTTCTACCTCCCCACCCCCTCGAAGCTGGGACACCAGGCTACTTTATACAAGACATACAAATGGTCAGTGGGTAGACGGAAAATGTCCTATGTCACTAAGTCTTGAGGAAATGCAAACTCAAACCTACTGGACATTACTGCGTGTCTGTCAGAACAACCGATGCAAAAAAAGATGAAAGGTGGGAGCTGTTAAGGAATATAAACTGTTGGGAATAATATAAGCTGTTGGGAATATAAACTCGGCCACACGGAGAGCAACATGGGTGTCCCACGATTCAGCAATACCAATACTGTGTGTGAACATCTACCCAAAGCGATGACCTCAGAGTGCTGAGAGCGCCCACACGTAGGGCTGTGTTATAGCAGCCAACACCCAGGATCGGCAGGAGGGTCCATTAACTGCAGAGCAGGAAAAGAAATCAGAATACTATTCACCCTTGAAAAGGAAGGGAAGTCCCGTCCTTTGCAACAGAATAAAGGAACCTGGAGGACCATTCACTGAATGCGACGGGCCAGGCACCAACACTGGGCAGACTCACTCGGATGCAGTCTGAAGTGTTACTGGGAGAAGCTTCCTGAGTCCTTCCATGTACGTTTCAAAGACACTGGGGCGTGTGAACATCAGGCAGTTAAGCGAGTTAGCAGCAATGGAGTGTGCGAGACATCTGTGGGCTGACACTGGAGCTGTTCTGTCACTGACAGACAAGGTGCAGGCCTGACAGTGAGCCTGAAGCACGCTGACCCTGCCCACCGCGATGGCCGGACCCCTCTGCTTCTCCCGTTTCTAAAACCAAACTTGCTTAATTGTACTTGATGACAACAGGAGGGCTGACAGGAAATGATGTGGAAAAGCGAGAAGAAAGGGGGCTCATTCAAGGGGGTCTGGTATAAAACAACCCGCTAACGTCCGAGAGTGAGCACAAGGCAGGTCGGTGGGAGACTGGAAGCAACGGTTGGGCAGCCCTTGGCACCCCTCCAGAGGAGGGCTTCTGGCTCCTACAGGAATGCCGCGAGGGAGCTGGGAAGCAGCATCGGGCAGCCACACTGGCTCGGCAACCCGCCTGCTACACTGAGGGCCCAGCAGCCCTCCATCTCCCCGCTCCTTCAGGATTGCAGCGGCGATCACACCAGCATTCCACTCCCTCGAATCCCCAGTAGTCGACAAGGACATGGCACACCCCCGGCCTCTCCATCCATCTTTCTCTGACCTAGAGGTTTTGGGGTCCGGGAAACAGGCCAAGCAGAATGAACTCGAATACGGGAAGGAGACCTGTGATCTCCCTGTTTGGATCTTAGCTCTGGACAGGATGGCAGCGACATCCTCTCCACCCAACGCTCTTCCTTTTTGGCAGCTCAAGAAAAGAGCTGTTTACAAATCCTGGTCTTCCTCCCTGCGGCTGTCCTCAAGCAGTGAGAACCGAAGGCTGCTCACCACAAACACAGTGAGTATCTGGAGGTGAGGGCGGGGCTCTGAAGGCAGTCCAGAACATTCCTGAACAAGGCTTCAGTAGGTTCTGCAGAACTGCTGCACTCTCGGCCCTGACCAGCAGGGTCAACCCAAGATGACTGCAGCCTTGCAGCAGTCCAGCATCCTTGGGATAGCTTTAGGCCTAGGTTCGGGGTCCAGGCTCTGTCCGCAGCAGCTGCCCCTTCCCCGTGTGGCAGGAATGCGACCTGAACCACTCGCTCACGCGATGGCTTCTCAGGACTTTCGTCATTCAACGTTTCCAGAAGCCTGAGCCAGATTCACACCCTACTGCGTATCAAAGCCGTTCCACGTGCTGTTGAAGCAGCCCCTGTCCTGTGCCCCGGAAGCACCTACATTCAGACATGGCCTCTGAAAACCCTGAAGGGAGAGCAGGGAGGCATGGACCTTCTCTGGCTCAGAGCCTCCACTCGGAGCTTCTTCGTCCTCGCTTCCCACAGCACAGTCACACCTGCACCTGAGCTGTGTCTGCGGGACGAATGGGCAGTAGACCGTATGACAGCACACCACATGTGGTGAGTGGGTCTGCCCAACAGGTCCTGGTTGGGGGGGACTGCTCACACACGTGTTAACGTGTGATATGTGGTCCTGCCCAGAAGGCATGCTAGGAGCTGGAAAGGTCCTGGATGAAAGTCTTCACTTAGTGTGAACATGAGCACATGCACGCACAGGTTCCTGTACTTGGATGTGCCCCGGGAGACAAAAGGCCTACATCAGGGCTTCCTCCTAGCTCTTCAGATGGACTGGACCAGGAACTCATGGGTCCAGCTAGGCTGGTTGGCCGGTGAGTCCCTAGGGCCCCTCTGCCTCCGCACCCCCAGTCCCAGGTGTGCACCAGCACTCCTGGATTTGATGTGATGCTGGGAACCGGAACTCAGATCCCCGTGCTTGCACTGGGCCATCTTCCTGGAGGAAGCCTTCATCCCAAAGGGTAAGATCCTGCCCTGTGGCCCACTTGGCCTTCCACACCCAAACAGGAAGCTGCCAGATTATTTTTTGGAGACACAGTGACTCCACAGTAACGGTAGGGAGCTTCAGATCTGGGGGGGTTTCTGCCCCGTATCATGATACGGAGTATCTCCAACAAGCTCTCCTAGATCTGCACGGTGTCCAATCAGCTTCTCAGCCTCAGACTTACATAAGTGCAGATGACAGACAGGGATCCTGGGCACTGAGGAAACTAAACACAGGAGCAGCTCCTGAGGTGACATCATTCCTAGCCTGCTCAAACCATAAAGTGCTTTAGACACCCAAGATCTCAAACTTGACCTCCCATGCCTTCTCGGGAAGAAAACTGCTCTAAGGAACACGTGAGCGATGAGAAAAGGGAGGATGGGTGTCCGGGAAACCAGGCCCAGGGACTCAGGCTGCCACGGAATATCTGCAGGACACGGTGACATCAATCTGCCTGGGAGGCAGGGAAACTCTTAAGGGATTTAACAAGTATAGCTGTGGTTTTAGAAGTAAACTCGGAAAAGCAAGGGGTGATTAGTAAATTATATGAGAAGAAGAAATGGGATTGCTGCATTCTAAGTGACTCAGCAGATGAGCTACTCTGACAGCCACAGCAACACAATCCGACACTGACCACCATCATCTGCAGGAACGGGGACAAGGTCTCCCCTTCCACAGCCGAGACTACTGAGTGAAGCTCAACTTTAAGGACAGAGGAGCAGGCCGCAGTGACCCAGATTCGCAGAAGCCAGGCACGGTGGCACGCACCTCTGATCGCAGGCGGGGGTCACCCCCGATGACACAGGCTCAGTCAGTGAGCTCCCGGGGCAGTGAGGGAACTCACTGGTCCTCACAGGATGGGAGCGATGGGGGAGGTACCCAGGAAAGAGGGAGAGGGAGGGGAACAGAGGGCCGTGACAGCAGTGACGACCACTGTGGGGGAAAGGCAGTAGACACAGCAGGACTGGCAGGTGGGCGCTATTCCAGACGCGAACAGAGGACTGAGGACGTGCTACCTGCTTGGCTGGAGGAGCCTTAGTAAACTCTGAAATGTAAGTCTGGCTGCATGGGCGTTTTGTGGCTGTGTGTTTTGTTTCAGACATGTAATGAGTAGCTCCAACACTGAAGGCCTTTTCCCTCCAGAGGGAGACGCAGTGAGAATGGCGGTGCCCCGTGTCACCTCTGCCCACATATACCTAACACAGACAGCATGGAAGAGGAGTGCAGGGCAAAGGGCAGAGCCACAGGTGGCCTCCATTTTGGGCAGCCCCATCCCACATTGACAGGCAGGCTTCTGGGGAGCAATGGCTATCGGGAAACTCCAAGTGCTCTTCTCGGCACCGATTTCCACCACTGTGGTCGGGCACGTGAGGCGCCGTTCCCTGTGCCCTGCCTGCTGAGGGCGACGGGAAGGGACGCTGTCACGACTCTGGGGCAGAAGACAGGGCAGGTTGAGGAGCACAGCCGCAGGGTGAGTGCCAAGAGCCTCTGACTTTGTTATGATGCTCTATGAGGACTCAAAAATAAGCCAAGTGTTTAGGTCACATCTCCCCACTGGTTCACACTGTTTGCGACATTCATCTCTGATGCGACAGAACCTCTCTCAGCAATATGTCAGGACCCTCAAGCCTTCACGGTTTCGGACACTCAGCTGCACACCAGGCAACTGTCTGCCCGACTTACAGGAGAATGGTCTCCAGGGCGCCGGCGCTAAGTGGGAATCCTCCTGAGGCTACACCATTCCCCGCATGCTCGAGACAGCAGAGACTGTGCTACAGGCAGAGCACTCCGCACCATGGGGAGGGCAGAACAGGGGCAAAGTCGCTCCTTTACTCTGAAAGTTTTATTTAAAGAGATACCAACCCTCTCCGAAGATATAAGCAGCACACGCCAGTGTGAGGCCTTTCTGCTAAGGGGACATGGGTGCCATGGTAGCTGACTAGGATCTCACTAGGGACAGACAGGGGACACGAGGGGGATGGGTCAGCAGCACCTTTTTTTTTCGAGACAGGGTTTCTCTGTGTAGCCCTGGCTGTCCTGGAACTCGCTCTGTAGACCAGGCTGGCCTCAAACTCAGAAATCCGCCTGCCTCTGCCTCCCAAGTGCTAGGATTAAAGGCGTGTGCCACCACCGCCCGGCAGCAGCACCTTTCTTTCTTTCTTTCTTTTTTTTTTTTTTTTTTTTTTGAGACAGGGTTTCTCTGTGTAGCCCTGGCTGTCCTGGAACTCACTTTGTAGACCAGGCTGGCCTCGAACTCAGACATCCTCCTGCCTCTGCCTCCCAAGTGCTGGGATTAAAGGCGTGCGCCACCACCGCCTGAGCAGCACCTTTCAAGAGACGCTTTGCAGGTTTCTGTATTTCCTGGGATGCCTGCTCTCCCCGCCTCTCCCTGCCCCACCCATCCGCCTTTCAACCCTGTCCAAGGTTAGGCAGATGTACTGCCTGTGAGGCCAGCCAGGCCTACCCGCAAAGAGCAGGGCCATTGTGCTTGGCCATGTTCAAGACCATCTCAGCCCAGAGCTGAGTGTCACTGTCGGATTGCTTCTCTCGGCAGACCACACACATCCAGGGCAGACTCGGTGTGTCTTATCCACCACTGTATTCTCACTGCCAGTGAAGGGCTTGTCTAGTACCTTCACACCTTAGTTACTTAAAGAATGAAGGCTGGAGAGATGGCTCAGTGGTTAAGGGCACTGGCTGTTCTTCCATCGGACCAGGGTTCAACTCCCAGCACCCATATGGTAACTCCAGTTCCAGGGGATCTGAGGCCCTCTTCTGACCTCTGCAGGCACCAGGTATTGCATGTGTTTGTACAGACATACATGCATGCAAAACACCATACACCTAAAATATAAATAAATTTTAAGAAAGAGAAAAAATACAAAAAAAAAATTTAGGGCTGGAAAGATGGCTCTGTAAGAGCTTCCTGTGCCGGCAGGAAGGCCTGAGTTAGGACCCTGCACCCATATACAAAGCTAGGAGTGGCCTATGATCCCAGTACTGGGGGAGGGAAGGGCGAGGCAAGATTGCTGGGGCTTGTTGGCCACCAGTCAGGTTCAGGTCAGGGACAAACCTCAAGGGAATAAAGCAGAGAGAGTGACAGGGCAGGAAGATCAGAATCAGGCATCCTCTTCTGGCTCTTACACAGGCAGGCCCACGCCCTCCCCACGCTGCTACGTGCACAAGTACGTGCATTTGTACACAGAGATTTAAATAACGAACCGGCCTCCTCTAGGTTGATTATTGGTAAATAGTGCTGCACACATTTCCCTAAATGCTGGCGCATTCTCGTGACACTGAGGCGCTTGCCGCCAGGAGATACAGTCTCTCGAGTCGGTGGACGCCCATCTCCCTGAGAGATCTGACAGTGATTGATTCCGACTGGTCAGTAGTCCAATGGGCTGATGCAGGAAGGGCAGGTGACTGAGTCACCTACGGGGGGAGGGGGTACCGACTTCTGTGCTCAGGTGATCTTAAGCCTAGCCTAGCCTAGCCCTGGCATTCCCGCTTCAGAATGAAATGATCAGTGCTTGTCTGAACTACACACCGCGGGTCGGCTTCCCTGTCGAGAAGAGACAGCTCACATCAGGCGTTCGCTACACTCTAGGACCGTCTAACAGGACTCGGGTGTCTCTTCACAGGAACACTGTTGGGGAGCCCTAGGGAGCTAATGTGTGTGAGGGTAACTCACCCAGGATCAGAGCTTGAAAGGATGCTAGTGAGATGAGTTCTAAAACCTCAGCCCCCACGCAAGGTATCCACCTGACCAATGGCTTTCCTCCTCCTCTCACCTGCTCATCGCCCTCCCTCCTGTCTTCTTTTTGCTTCTCTCCAGGGTCACGGGAAAGGCAGTGTCCCGGGCACAGGGTGGATCCCAGAGGGAGATGAGGAGGCGGCTAGCTGAAGACACGCTGACACTTCCAGAAATCCAACTGACCGACAGACTTCCTTACTTAAGGTGACGATAAAAAACAAAACAAAACACCCCAGCGATGCTGTAATGAAAAATACCAACTGATCTGTGTAAACTTAAGGTACTAGGATAGCAATCCTGTCTGGAGGAAATTAAAAACGACAATTTCCAATCTATTGAAATGACCTATGCAAACAGAAAGGGCATGTTCACAATCACCATCGGGCTCCAGGTCCTTCAGACACCAGAGGTACTTCCTGAATGTCCCAGAGGGCCACACACTGAGGTAGGGCTGTGCCTGAGGCTAGAGAGTGGGATGGCAGGGGTCTAGAGTGGCCGTTCACACCCACAGCGGAGCTGGCGGAGCCCAGGATCAGCTCACACCCCAGCTTACAGCCTCTGGTCAGACCGCCAGGCCGGTCTCACCCAGTAACTGAGATGCGCAGTGCGTGCGTGCGTGCGTGGTCAGACCGCCAGGCCGGTCTCACCCAGTAACTGAGATGCGCGGTGGTGCGTGGTCAGACCGCCAGGCCGGTCTCACCCGGTAACTGAGATGCGCAGTGCGTGCATGCGTGCATGCGTGGAGGCAGCACTGCCCGTGGAGTTGCTCATCTGGAGACTGCAGATGGAAGCGCTTACATTTTATTTTATTTTATTTTAATTAGATATTTGCTTTATTTACATTTTAAATGTGCTTACATTTTCAAAGACTTCAGGTTATCATTGTGTAAACACCGTGTCCAGAGAGAAGCATGAGACCGTGTGTGCTGACATGTGTGCTGACATGAAGCAATGGCTCGGCTGCGGGAGGGAAGGCATCCGTCCTGCCTCAGTGTGACACTGACCTCGCCTAGCACCAACATGGCATGCTGTTAGCCCTGACTGGTTCTGGGCGTGAGGTACGCATTGCTTTATAGTAAAACATGCACTGTGCTCTCCTCTCTGACTGGATTCTAGGTCTAATCTCAAAGCCCCTCAGGTCTGCTCGGCTCAGTTAGTTAAGGAAGACACCTGCTAAAGAAGTTTAGTAGTCCCTGACCCCGGTACCTGATCAAGTTTCTGGTCTCCGACCTGGGATAGCTAAGTCTTTGCTGCATCGTCAGAATCCTGAGGTCAGTTCCATCCCTAACCTAGAGCCTCTACTATGGAATTTCTGTCCACTCCTCCATCTTTTGACAGGCCGTAAGTGGAGTGACGCCTAATATATACCTGTCTTTGTCCCCATCCATGTTCACCCTTTGTGACAGAAGCCAGGTGTATTCCAGAGAGAGAGAGAGATGGGCTTCCACTTATGAGAGTCAAGAGGTCTCTTATGGGGACATTTATTTCTCCACCTTTTTAAAGCCCCCCCCCTGTGGTCCCTGACTTCCAGCCCGCCCTGCCCCGGGGTGAGCACCAATCACTATCTGTCAGTCTGAAAGGAGCTCCGGGCATTACAAGGTCATGAAAACACCTGCTCTGGAGAACAGCTACAGGGGAAGCAACCATGGGGTCAGCGGGTTCAAAGGCTAGTGGATTTGAGAAGCCACTGCAGGAGCTGAGGGACAGACAGCTGAGGTTAGGAGACGTGGAGGGCAGGTCAGCAGGAGGGCCTTGTCTTAGCCAGCGATCTACTGCTGTGAAGAGACACCATAACCACAACAGCTCTTGTGAAGAAAAGTGTTTACTTGGGGCAGGCTCGTGTTTAGCGATTTTGTCTATAACTGCCGTGGTGGGGAGAGGAGCTCTGCACCCAGATCAGCAGGCCGCAGGAAGAGAGGGAGATACTGGGCCTGGCTTGAGCCTCTGAAACCTCAAAGCCTACCCCACAGTGACACACTTCCTCCAACAAAGCCACACCCACTCCAAAAGGCCACACCTAATAGTGCCACTCCCCATTAGCCTTTGGGGGCTGTTTCCATTCAAACCACCACATCCCACTTCCTGGCCCCCACAGGCTTGTAGAACTATCATAATGCAAAACTGCATTCAGTCCAACTTCAGAAGTTCCCATCTGTAGCCTGTCACAGTCTCCACGATGTTTAAAAGTTCAAAGTCTCTTCGGAGACTCAAGGCTATCTCGTAACTGTAGCCCCCGTAAAGTCAACATAAAAAAAAGCAGATCACATACTTCCAACATACAATGGTCGAGGACATACATTACAGTCAAAGAGGGAGGGAAGGGAGCATGGTAAGGAACTACTGGACCAAAATAAGACAGAAAACCAGCAGGGCAAACTCCAAACTCCACATCTCCCTGTCTGCTGTCAGAGCACTCCAGATCCTGCTTCCTTCAGCTTTACCGACCGAAGCACTCTCCTCGGACTGGCTCCACTCCCTGTCAGCAGCTCTCCTTGGCAGGTGTCCCAAGGTTCTGGCACCTCCAACATCTTGGGGTCTCCAAGGCCATCCAGACTTCACCTTCTCAGCTTCACACCATGGCCTTTCTAGGCTTCCATACAGGGACATGTTTGCCGTGCACCTGGTCTCAGTGGCTTTCCTTAGCTGTGGGGGGAGATTCCAAACCCCTTTCTCCTATCCTTGACTCTAAAGCCACAACCACACGGCCAAAGCTGCCGAGTTCTGCTGCTTTCTGGGGCTGCAGCATGGCCCCCTAGTTCAGCTACGTCTCCACCAGCTTTCTGCTTTTGACGGTTCCCTTCGCTGGTTAAGCTTGGCTGTCCTGGAACTTATTCAGTAGACCAGGCTTGAACTCTGAAACTCACCTGCCTCTGCCTTCCCAGACCTGGGATTAGAGGCGTGCGCCACCACACTGCCCTGAGCTTTTCTTCAATTGTCTTCACCTGAAGCCACTGCTCCCTTTCCCCATCTGGCATCGGGTTTTTAAGTTCTTTATTGTCTCTTCCTACCACGTGACTTAGCTCCGTCCCACTCCCGGGCCCCTTTCTCTTCCAATGGCACTCGTGTGTTCTTCCTTGCTCAACTTGTTCCTTTTCATTATAGAGCTGCCCAAGCTGGTCGCTAATAACCAAGGGGCACCGTCAATACTAGGCTGCCTGGCAATCTCCTCTGCCAAAGCTGTTAATTCCTAAGTCTTCACCTTAGCCTCAGGCAGACTGTTTGGACAAAGGCAGAGAGCAGCCACATTCTTCATCAAAATATGACAGGATTGGTCTCTAGGCCACTTACCAACAGTACTCTCTTCGAAAACATCTTGAGCCAGGTCCCCATAGTTCAAATCACCCTCAGTACCACTGTCTTCCATGTTCCTACTAAGATGGCCCATTGAGCCCCACCTAATGTATCCAACTGTTTTTCTAGTCCAGTGTCTCAGAGTGTTCCATATTCCTCCAAGGAACAGTCAGGCCAGTCACAGCAATACCCCACTCCTGGACTCCTGGTACCAACTTGTCTTAGTCAGGGTCTCTATGGCTGTGAAGAGACACCACGTCCTCAGCAGCTCTTACAAAGAAACATTTAATTAGGGCTGGCTTACGGTTCAGATGTCCTGGACATTACTGTCCTGTCAGGAAATGCATTGCTACACAGGCAGACATGGTGCAGAGACAGCTGAGAGTTCTATATCCAGCTCAGCAGGCAGCAGGAAGAGCCAGACACTGGGCCTGGCTTGAGCATCTGAGACCTCAATGCCCATTGCTGGTGACACACTTCCTCCAGCAAAGCCAGGCTTCCTAGCAGTACCGCTCTCTATGGCTCTATGGGGCCACTGTCATACAGGCCACCACAGTGCCCCAACCTGAGATGCTTCCCTTGCTGAGACAACTTCTGGACCGGTCTCTTCATCTTCATTTTCAAAGTCGCCTTCTTACTCTCGAACCACCCTCCAAATGACTGTGATTTAACGAAGAAACATTTTGTGGAAGTTTTCACTACCTCAAGGGCTCGCCCAGTCAGGTTTGGCTCAGAGTTTCCTTGGCTGCTCCCTATGGAACAGCCTGCCACGCAGGGGTGTCGACCCCAGCACCCTCCTCCACCTCGTGCTCACGGGTATCAGCTATGGGCGTCTGCACATGCGCTCTCTCCACTTCATCTCAGCCTGAACGCTCCAGCTTCCTTCACAGCCCCATGGCAGCCTCGCCCTGCTTTCCAGAGTGTGGACAAGCGAGCTCTCAGCTCTCCAGAGACCTGCCCAGACTTACTCCTTTATCCCTGTACCTGCATTGCACTGAAAACATCTGACAACATCTTGTCTTTACAGATGGGAAGGGCCACAGTGGACCCCAGGGATAGCTGTCGAATGACTGAGCTACACTGGAGCCCTAGTTTCTTGGTTTTCAGTAACATTCTTTCCATCACACTAGACCCTAGGGTGGCTTCCTCCTCTCACTGCATGCTCTGGGCTATGGTCAGACTAACTCAGCAGTTCTCAACCTGTGGGTCGTGACCCCACAGGGAGTCCAATGACCCTTTCACAGGGGTCACCCAAGAGCCACTGGAAAACACAGGTATTTACATTATGATTCTTCACATTAGCAAAATTGGTTATGAAGTAACAATGGAAATAATTTTATGGTTGGGGGTCACCATGACCAACATGAAGAACTGTATTAGGGGGATTGAGAACCACTGATCTAACTTACGGTAAGGCTGAACCCTTTAACATTGGGAAATGGAAGAGAATATCTAAGGAATTTTCTGGTGCTGTGAAGAGCAAAGAATGGGGGTGAGGAAAGTCTAGGGGCTCTTGGAAAAAGCTGGAGTGCCCAGGGAAGATGTGCAGCAGAAAGACCCCAAAGGGAGCTGGCTCTGGCCTGCCTGGTCCTGTCAAGTGTCTCACTCAAGTGCAAAACACACACACACACACACACACCGGTGCTGCTTCCAGGCAGCCACGACCGCCCTGGGAGGCTGCTTCCTTGCTAGAAGTTGCATTCAGTTTGGGAGAGAAACATGGTCATTATTTCTGAAATAGCTGTACAGGTTATACTGATCAAATTCTGCTGCCTTAAGCTCTTCTGTTTAAACAAATTTTTCAAGAAGTTGTTCCTCCACAATTTAGTAAGTCGCCCAGCTGTAACTTCCGTTAGTGAAAACAGCTGAACACAGCAAATTACTCGGCAACGACAAAACCGGATTTGGCTTTAACCAAGTCCAGGTTTTTCTCGCTCTCTTTGTCTCTCTTTGTGGAAGTGTTTAAATTTAGCCTAATCCCGGGGCCTGTCTCAGGAACTCCAAGCTCTGTCTTTAATCAATGTCCCAAATCTGCTTTTGTCGAATTCTTCATCTAGCCTTCTCAAAAGAAGCACAGTGCTTTGGAGCCTCCTATAGTCCTCGCTCTGGATGGCTGAGGCTGGCGGGTCCGCGGCTTTCAAAGCAGTGCCACGGTGTGTAACGTCTGCTAGTGGGAGTAGAGATAGTGTCACATAGTTAGATGGTGTCCCTATAAATAGCTACTTTGCTTCCAGATTATAAATTTACAAGAAGCAACCAGTCACGATCCAATCATAGGGAGCAGATGAAACTTCGTGTGCAAGAACAGAGGAATGCCTATCCCACTGATGGGCAGACAGGGTGAATCCATCCTGAGCGACTGTGGCACCTGTACTAGACACACAAGAAGACAACAATCCTCTGTGGCAGACCTCTGTCACAGTAGGTACTGGATCAACTCTATTTTTCACACAGGAAAAGAAGATAGGAAAATCTTCAATAGGAAAAGAAGAGTTTGCATCACATGAATTTTAACATGCTCAGTGGAGCGATGTCACCTCAGGAAGGACACACAGATATCCTGGAATTGACTTGTCAATTCTACACTAATCACTCCTGTTTAGTATCAACCTCAATCTTTAGCGACTTAAACGTACATTCATAAAAACTTCTGAAAGCCTTAGAAAGTCTATGGATGCCACGAAATCCCAATGATCTTTCGGCTTCAGCTGCTAATCCCCGTGCCTTTAAAAACAAATGTCTAACAAACGCATGTCTAACAATTACTGAAAAACAAAACATTACGTTCTAAACTATAATGTGAATCATTTCTAAGCCTTTTATGACCGAGTGTAAACTGTAATATGAACTGGAATCCCGCACTCCAGATTATCGTTCTGAGAAAAGAGGAAATCAGTTTGAGAATTATTGTCCCCGCCTAACCATGAAAACGCAACTTAATCCCAGCAAGAGGGAGCCAGAGGCCACCACTGAACTCACAGACAGGAAGAGAAAGGCATGATAAAGCAATTTCTTCCCTCAACAAAATGTAAATGCCGGCCCCAGAAAATGTTACTTTCTGGTAAATTCTACTGAACATTTAAAGAGGAAATATTATCACTTGCATGTCCTCCCTTCCAGAAAGGGAAGCAGAGAGAACACGGCTAACTCATTCTGTAGAGCTGGCAGAATTCTAATGTCCAAACCAGAAAGTAACCTAGGAGAAAGGGCAGCAGTAGGCATGGTAGCACATGCCTGTAAAAGCTGGCCCTCGGCAGGCTGGAGAAGCAAGTGTTTGCGACCAATCTGGGCTACAAATGAGACCTTGTCTCAAAGAAAAGAGAAAAGAGAACAGGAGTGTGTTAGTCGGGGTTCTCCAGAGTCACAGGACTTATGGAATGTCTCTCTTACTAAGGGAATTTATTGTGATGACCTACAGTCTGTAGTCCGACTAATCCAACAATGGGCAGCTGTGGCTGGGAGTCCAAGGATCGAGTAGTTGCTCAGTCCCCTGAGGCTATTGTTTCAGCTGTAGAAGCAGGTTCCAACAGATGTGCTGGCAAGTAAGTGCAAGCAGGCGAAGAAGAGAATCTTCCTTCTTCCAATGTCCCTATGTAGGTCTCCAGCAGAAGGTGTGGCCCAGTTTAAAGGTTTGCACCACCATGCCTGGATCTGGGACATGTTTTGTCCTGGGCTGACCCTGAACTCAGAGATCACCTTGCCTCAATCTCCTGGGATTAAGGGGAGTATTATCTTGCCTGGGCCTAAGCTTTTCACAGCCACTATGCCTCAAGATCTCCATGACGAGATCCAGGTCAGAAACTTGTGTCTTCCAGCCTCAAGATCTGGATCACAGGTGAGCCCTCCAATTCTGGATTGTAGCTCATTCCAGACAGAGTCAAGTTGACAACCAGGAACAGCCATTACAAGAAGAAAGGTAAATGAAAGGAAAGAAAAGAAAAGAAAGGACACTATCTCCAATGACACAAATATAAAAACCAGCAACAAAAGCCGAGCCAATCGAACACAGAATTATACACCATGGTGAGTACATTTAATCGCAGGTAGTGAGAACAGGCCCAATATTTAATATCCATATCACTGGGCTCCTGAGATGTGTCAGTGGGAAAAGATGCTTTCTGCCAAGTACGACCTGAGATGCACACAGCCCAACAGAAGCAACTCTAGCAAGTTTCCCTCTGACCTTCAAACATGTCACAGTGTTTCCCCACCCCCATTAGTTACTGTTAATGGGCTAAAAAAAAATCATATGATTTTATCATTTATCAATATAAATAAGAAAAGCATTTTACAAAACCCAAAACTCATTCATCATAAATATCTTCAGAGCATAAGGAACAGAGCTTAACTTGGTGGAGAGTTTACAGTGGGAGCAGAGGGACGATAAGAGCCTCACTGGGTCTCCAGCACCTGCATCTGGCGGCTCCATCCCCGGGGAGAGCAGGTGGTCTCTGGCCTCTGTAGACACTGGTACATGTGCTTATACACTCACACAGACCCATGCACACACACGATTAAAACGAGTGAGAAAGAATGTTAGCGTGAGTTTATAAATAAGACTAGGAGCTACTACCACACTTCATGGTGAGAAGCTAAGTGTTCTCCTGGGAGAAGAGCAAGATGTGGATGTCCCTCTCGCTACTGCAAGCCCTAATGCAGCGAGATGGCGCACACACACACACCACGCAGGGAAAACACCCATGTACATAAAAGCTTTGCAAACAGTAGCAAAATAAGCCAGGTGTGCACCTAAACACACCTTTAATGCTAGTACTCAGTAGGCGAAGGAGGACAGTCTCTGAGTCTGAGACACCCTGGTGTACACAGTGAGTTCCAGGCAAACCAGGGATAATATAGAGCGAGACCCTGTCTACAGAATAAAATAAATCTTTTACAAGTGTATCAATATGATAAATGTATGGAAGAAATATTTATATGTCTCTTTGCATGTATGCACATGTGTTCATGTGTGTGTACATATATGTGGAGGCCCGGGGTTCCTTTCTCTCCCTACCTTATTTAGACAGGGACCCTTGCTGGTTTGACTGGCTGGCTGCTCACCAAGCTCTAAGGATGCTTCTGTCTTTACCTCCCGGGGCGGCTATGAACCCAGCCCAATGTAAACTTATTTAAAGGTTTTTGTTTTGCTTTGTTTTTTGAGACTTTTATTATTTTTAGATTATAAATGGTAGCTGGATTGTGTAGTTCCTGAACATGAACTTCACAGATAACAGATAAGGAACAGAGCTGGACATGCCTTTGACACGCCTTTGAGAGAACTATTAAGAGGAAAATTTCACTTCCTCAGGAGTGTGGCCTGGCACTGGGCAGCTGGGCAAGCAAGGGAAAGCAGATCCTCCCATGAGATTGCGGCCAGGACAATCAGATTCAAGAGGCAACACTGGGTGGCTGACCCTGTCCAGTTCTGTCCCCCACTTAGAGACATCGTTGTGGCTCCCAACCTGTCACAATCTGCTGCTTGGTGACAACCCGGGCTTTATCTCTTTTTTTCTTTCTTTCTTTTATTTGTTTATTTTATGTGAGTACACTGTCGCTGTCTTCAGACACAGCAGAAGAGGGCATCAAATCCCATTACAGATGGTTGTGAGCCACCATGTGGTTGCTGGGATTTGAACTCAGGACCTTCTGAAGAGCAGTCAGTGCTCTTAACCGCTGAGCCATCTCTCCAGCCTCAGCCCCGGCTTTTTTTTTTTTGGTTTTTCGAGACAGGGTTTCTCTGTGTAACCCTGGCTGTCCTGGAACTCACTCTGTAGACCAGGTTGGCCTCAAACTCAGAAATCCACCTGCCTCTGACTCCAAAGTGCTGGGATTAAAGGCGTGCGCCACCACCGCCCGGCTAACCCTGGCTTTTTCAAGGAGCAGTTTGGGTCAAATCTCAGAACTGCTCAGGATGGTGAGGAGTGTCAAACATCAGAGTACCCGATCCACCCATTACTAAAGAGTCATGCCCCTTTAGTTAAAAACAGCTGGTGCTCGGGTGAGCGCTTCATCTGTAATCCCGTCACCTGAGCGGCCTGAGACGAGAGGGTGGCTGTGAATTCAAAACCAGCCTGGGCCATACAGTGAGATCCTTTTCAAAACAGAAAATTATCTTGACAACTCAGTACACTTTCGTTACATATAACAACAACATAGATTTTAATATATATTTTAAGTCATATTTATATATTAAATTATGTATTACACATATATAATATATGATATTTAATTATTTGTTTATTTAGGTCTTTTGAGGCAGGGTTTCTCTACATAGCCCTGGATGTTCTGGAGCTCACTATCTTGGAACTCAGAGATGCACCTACCTCTGCCCGCTGAGTGCTGGGATTAAAGGCATGCACCCACCATGTCCAGCTTCTCATGATTTTTTAAGGAAAACCAACAGGAGAGGCTGGAGGTGTGGCTCAGCAATTAAGAACACAGAACATCCTTGCAGAGGACGCAGATTTTGTTCCAGGTACCCCATGTTTGGGCAGCTCACAACTGTGCCTAACTCCAGTTCCAGGGAATCCACTGCCCCTGGTCTCTGTGTATGTCAAGAGAAACACACGGTTACAAAGGCAGTTCAGACGTCACCACTGAAAGAAACACCGACTGTATTTGTATTATGTACAGAGAAAAAAGTTAATTTCTTACAGGTTATGGGGATCCAAAGGATAAAGATATTTTGTAAATTTATTTTTATTCATGTGTACTGATATTTTGCCTACACTCAGGTGTTGGAGCCTCGGGAGCTGGAGTTGCAGACTGTTTTGACAGCCATGTAGGTGCTGGGAATAGAACCCAGATCCTCTGACAGAGTAGCCAGAGCTCTTACTGAGACATTTCTCCAGCCCCTATTTTGTAAACTTTATAGTTTTGAGTTTCTTTTTTTTTTTTAAACCAAGAGGGCATATTACTTCAATAATTGTAAATGGGCTTTTATATTTTAGGAAGAGTTTAAGTCATCAGCATGTCTATCTTGGTTCAACCGATTTTGTATGAAACGTGTATAAAAGACAGTGTATAAAGAATCATCAAGAAAGGTATTTCTCCGATCCACAGACTGGTGCAAGTTGGATCAAGTCACATTTCTGTTTCTCCTCTGAAATTACGTGCAGATTCCCATAGGTGCTTCAAGGACAGAGGCCCCTCTGAGTGCACTGTCTAGAACATTCTGCACGCTGACTAGACACATGTTTCCAGCAGGAGAGACAGGGAAACAGCGCACTGCAGATGGCCCCACTCACCTCCAGGTCAGCCGGCCACACCGCTCACCCAGCCAGATAAGGAATGTGCACTGCCTTCCTGCCCTCTCTTTTCTGGGCAGTAGTTTTCCAGAGCTTGCTGTGTGGAACCCACTTTACGGACACAGTGTCCTCATCAGCACAGACACTCCCTTCTTAGACCCAGGCTGCTGATCTTGTGACTACGCTTGAAGTGGAAAGCAAATGAACAGTCTGAGATATCAACTCTGGAAACAAGCTCTTTGTGGCCATCTCTCCAGGACCCAGATAAGAGACGCAGAGCTTCCCCAAGATGTCAAGGGACTTCAGTCACTCCCTACAGGCTGGGACACAGGGTGAAAGAGGCCACAGGAGACAATATGCCCTAGCTCTCCCCGTTGGCTGGGGCTGACTTCTGCCCCCGTCTTTCTAAGCAGACCGTGGAAGCATTAGCAAACACCATGATACATGACGAGCCAGCATCAGCTGTCCGTAGGAATGGCCCAGTGTTTTTACTTCTCAGTACTCGAAAGCAAGAGGGCAGCAAGCAATGACTCCATCACAGGGCGGAGCGGGTCGGCGAAAACCAACCAGCCAAGCTCACAATAAAATGCTAAGGAACTGGCTGCAGCCTGCATGCGTGCATTCCTGACTCAGGAGGCAGGGCTCCGGAGACATTGGGTCAATGACTGCTCTGCACCCCATCCATTGATGGCAAATGTGTACTGCTGTCTCTGCTGGACGATACTAACTACTTTTGAGTTGTTTGTGAAACAACTGTATTCATTAAATAAAAGAGCCCCACATCGGTGCCCGGGGCCCCTGATGTCATCTAAAAACCAGTTTTAAGAATAAAAATTCATAAACTGTCTATGGAAAGGCTCAGCCGAAGATGGTGAGTTCAGCCTGGCCTGGACTACACAGTGAGACACAGCGCACAAAATAATACATACATACATACATACATACATACATACATACATACAGAGAGAGAGAGAGAACTACTAAATAGTCTAATGCTGTAACACATGAGTTTTTAAGACACATTCAGTTTGTTTGCTTGTTTAAGCCCAGGTCACACTATGTAGCTCTGGCTGGCCGGGAACTAACAAGGAACTTTGATCTGCTGCCATCAAAGCTCAGGCTGCACACCCTCTTACTAGCCTTTTACCAATGAAACTGTGGGCTAAAGCCATGTCTGGTCCTGTAACTGAGTGTGAAAATAACAAGAACAACAACAACAACAACAATAATAATAAACAACAGCAAACAATGATAGTTGTAGTAACAGTAAGATATTTCTGGACCTACAATGACCGAAAATTGATTCGAGATCTGGTGTGTGATGACCCCAAGGCGCTTCTGGCAGCGCTGGACTGTTATGTCACGTGACTTCTCTGCAGCTATGGTGACACTATGCAACACCAAACAATGCTGCCCACAACCCCTAGGCTGCCATCCAGTAGGACTCTCCGCTCTGAATGGTGGGCTTGACGCCACACAGCAAACTCTCTGCTTCTACAAGAAAACAAGGACTTTTAAAAAAGTGGTTTGTCAGCCAGGTGGTCATCATGCACGCCTTTAATCCCAGCACTGGGGAGTCAGAAGCAGGCAGATCTCTCCCTAGTTCGAAACCAGCCTGGTCTACAAAGCAAGTTCCAGGATGGCTAGGTCTACACAGAGAAACCCTGTCTCAAAACAACAAACAGAAGAAGTGGCTGGGTTAGTGGTCCCAGTAATGGGTTTCCTTATGATATTTTCATACACACAGGGTTCTTTTCATCTCCTCCCCTAGAACCCTCCCTGGCTTCAAGGCCCACTGCTGCCCCTACCCCCCACCTTCCCTTTGCTCCCCAGGGGCCTTTCCACTCTCTCTTCACAGAGATCCCATTACCCTCTCTTTTTCCTTCCCTTCCCTACTTCACATGCATGCACGCTTTAAAAACCTAACATAATGGTATTCAGCTCCCTCACGCTTACATCAGCATTTACCCCACTGCGTATGCCTGCCCCATTTTCTTCAACCATCCACCCGCTGGCAAGCATCTGGGTGATTTCCATTTCTTGGCTCCTGTGACAACTGCTGCAATCCGTAAGTATGAACCTCTGAGGACACTTAAGGGACACCGCGGCCAGTGGTCGCTCTTGCTGTCTTGGTCTTCTAGCGCTAGAATTCCAGGAGTGTGGCTGCGCCCGTCTCTGCTCAGGACCCCCCACCCCCAGCATTCCCATCAGCAGCCACTAAGGCTACCCCTCCTGTCCTTGCCAGCATCTGTCCTTTCATTTCTTGCTGTTAGCCAGTGTGACCCGGATGAGATGGAATCCCAAGAGAGTAATTTTTATTTCCATTTCCCAGGTGACTAAGGATGCCAAACACTTTTTCAAATATTTACCGACCTTTTTTGTGTGTCTTTTGAGAACTGTATGCTCGATCCACCAGCCTGCTGACTGGAAGATTTATTTGGGGGGAGCTTAGTGTTCTTTATATATTCTCTACACTAGCCCCTGTCTGAGGTACATCCATCCCCCTCCCCCATTCCGTCTCTTCACTCTGGTGATTGCTCCCTCTGCCGTGTGTAAACCTTTAGACGTCGCATAAGCACAGCTGTCAACTCTTGGGGTGGTTTGCTGTGCAACTGGGGTCCTTTTCAGAAAGTTCCCGCCCCTGCCTGGGTCTTGGGAGTTTTCCTCTAGCAGTTTCAAAGCTTTATCCTTAGGCCACTGACCTATACTGATTCTGCAGAGTGAAAGGGGTGGGGGGTGGTCAGGTTTCATTCTTCTACAGAGAGCTTCCAGTTCTCTCAGCACTGGTTGCTAAGGAGGTGGTCTTTTCAATCCGGTGTATGTTTGTAATAACTTTGCTGGCCGGCAACGTGGCTCAGTGGGTGAAGGTACTTGCCACATAAACCTGACGAGCCGTGTTCAGTCCCTCGACTACCCGGGAAGGTGGATGAGAGGTCCAACTCCACAGAGCTGCCCTCTGACCTCCATGTTCTTACATACCCGGTAGTAATTTAAAACACCGGACAGCTATAGCTATATGGACTTCTGTGTCCGTTGGTCCGCACGCCCCTGCTATGCTGTCTTCGTGACTTTGGCTCTACGGCACAAGTTGAGACTAGTTATTGTGCTGCCTGCAGCATGACTTGTTCTGTTTGGGATGACTGTAGCTATTCTGTGCTTTGGTACAATTGTAGGACTGCTTTTCTGATGGGGTGGCTACTTTTGGTAATCCATCCAGCTGTCTTCACAATGTTAAGTCTGCTGGCCCACAGGCTTAGGAGAGCGTTCATCTTTCTCTGTGGCATCCTAAGGGTTCATCACAGGCATCTTTTACCTCCTTGGTTGAGCACAGTCCTCATTTTTAAAAGCTACTGAGGATAGGATATTTTTCCTAATTTTTTTTTTGTGTGTGTCAGCGCCTTTATTATTTTACCTAGAAAAAAAATAGTATGCCAATTTCATGAATGGCACTTTACTGAAAGTGTTTATCAGCACTCTACAGGTCTTTCGGTGGCAACTTGAGGGTTTTTTTTTTTTTTTTTTGGTTTTTCGAGACAGGGTTTCTCTGTGTAGCCTTGGCTGTCCTGGAACTCACTTTGTAGACCAGGCTAGCCTCGAACTCAGAAATCCTCCTGTCTCTGCCTCCCAAGTGCTGGGATTAAAGGCGTGCGCCACCACCGCCCAGCTTTGAGGGTCTTTTAAACATAGAATCAAACTGTCTGCCCACAGGTGATCTGATCATCCCTTCCTTTCTGCACCCATCCTAAGTTTTCTCATGGCTCCAGCCCGCAAGTGCCACGCTGAATAGGAGGACGGGCGGGAACCTTGCCCCAGTCCATACTGTGCTAGCCACGGTTTATCACACACAGCCCTCGTGGTACCCAGAGGAGCAACTTCTGGGACTGACTGGCTTCAGGGCTTTAGTGAAGAGGGTTGCTGCCCCTGGCTGACTTAAGATTCACACTCACAGGCCTGCCCACCCCCGGCCCCGCCCCTGCCCCTGCCTCCCTGTGCTGGCAGTAAAGGAGTGTGTGCATCCCCAAGCTTCCGAAGCCAGCCTCGCCCGCCGGTCTCACCTTCGCATTCACGTGGTGCTCAGCACGAGCTTCACGCATGGAGCAGATGGGAGGTGAGAGGGCTCATGAGGGGCTGCCGAGATAGCTCACTGTGTAAGGGTGCACACTAACAGTCTGAATAGATATGGCCCCACAGAATCCTTGGCCATAAGGAGCAGCGCTACTAGGACGTGTGGCCTTGTTGGAGGAAGCGTGTCACTGGGGAGGCTTTTGAGGTCTCCTATTCTCAAGCTGTGCCCAGCGCGGCTCACAGTCTCCTCTCCTGCACCATGTCTGCCTGGATGCTGCCATGCTTCCCACCATGAGGCTGATGGACAGAACCTCTGAACCTGTAAACCAGCCCCAATGAAATGTTGTCCCCTGTAGGAGTTACTTTGGTTATGGTGTCTCTTCACGGCAATGAAACCCTAAGACATTGCTCTTGCAGAGGACCCTAGTTTGGTTCCCAGCACCCATATCAGGTAGCTCACAATGCCTGTAACTCTAATTCTAAGAGATCTGATGGCTTGTTCTGGCTGTTGCCGGAATATGCATATTCACGTGTACATACCCAAACTCAGATGTGTGCACAAATATGTAATTAAAAACTAAAAACTAAAAAAGTACCGTAAGTGGGAGTGTCTTCCATGTGAACGGACAGCAGTGGGGTTGACTGCCCTGCTCACACTGGGACGGAGTGAAGTACAGAACTGTCTGTTGTTAGCAGGATGTAGGCGGCTCTCTCTATTGCCACTCAGTCGAGACTTTGTATAGGATTAGCCGTCCAGACCGCCTCGAAGGCACAACAGCATTTAGAGTACCATGGAAGGATTCACACCCCAGGCACTGGGACAGTCTGAGAAGTGGCCTGGAAATGGGATCAAGGGAACAAATGAAATGTGACTTCCCCGCTTACCCACAAGTAACACAGAAGATCTTGACGGACATGCTGGCCCGGCGGGCAAAGAGCTGCCGTGCAGCTGTGAGGAACTGTGTTGGGATCCCCTGCTCTCATCGCCCACAGCTCACTACTCAGTCAGCTGGCCAGGGGCTCAGACGGTAAAGGGCGCCTGTCACCAAGCCTGAGAGCCTCAGTGCCATCCCCAGAACCCACACGGTGGGAATAAAATATCGGCTCCCACAGGCTTTCTTCCATATACGCGGGGCAATATGCACGTGCACACAAGCAAATGTAAGTTCAGGAGGGAAAATGTAAAGGCAGGCGTGCGGCAGGCCGTAACCCTCCTGCTGGGAGGTGGAGATGGGGCTACCTGAGCTCCCTGACCAGCTGGACTAGCTAGTCAGTGAGAGCATGTCAGAAAAAAGGAGATGGGGGTAGGGAGGTGGGGAAGTTGGGGGGATTTAGCTCAGTGAGACAGTGCTTGCTTGACAAGTACAAGGCCCTGGGTTACCAGCTGGGAGTAGGGAGGTTGGGGGTAATATGGAGGCCAAGCACGTGCACGCGCACGTGCACGCGCGCACACACACACACACACACACACACACACTATACAGGGGTGCAGAACACTTGAGGAGAATGACCTTAGTCCTAATCCTGGCTGCTTTCAGCTGCCCTTTGGCAGCCCCAGCCCCAGTCCCAGGACAAAAGTCAAGAGAGGGCAGGCTTGGCCAGCACCTTGCAGTACCTGGCCCTGGTCTGACTCACTCCACCGGAGGGGCGAGTTGGTCTGCCTGCATCCTCCTTCGGCAAACACGACAGACCAGGGGCTGCCAGCATGAAAAGAAATCCCCGAGCCTCCCTTAGCAGCCCCACTGCCAGAGACAGGAGAGATTCAGTCACCATTGCTCCAGAGCAGTAGCTCCATTCAGGAAATACACCAACCCCTTTCTTTCAGGGGTCTGCTGCACATCCAGTGGCTAGACATAGCAATTACCAATGAAACCTCTCTCCCCTGCCCAGTCCTGGGGAATCAAACCCAGGTTCTAGAGCAAGCAAGACAAACTCAACAACTGAGCTGCATCTCCAGCCTAAAATGTCAAATGTTATAAAGGGGTTGTCTGCTGAGCATGGTGTTGCAGCACATCGTAAATCCCAGCACGCGGGAAGAGGCAAGTACATCTCTGTGAGTTGGAAGCCAGCCTGGTCTACTAAGCAAGTTTCAGGATAGCCAGGGCTGCACAGAGAAACCCTGTCTCAAAAAAAAAATTATATATATATATATATGTATGTATATATATAAAATGAAATAAAATTAAAATATTAAATAAGAAGTAGATGTCCATATGTCACCCACTGGGCCTTTGCTGTTGTTTGCTTTTGTTTCTCGAGACAGGGCTTCTCTGTGTAGCCCTGGCTGTCCCAGAACTCGATCTGTAGACCAGGATGGCCTCTGACTCGGAGATCTGCCTGCCTTCTGAGTGTTGGGACTAAAGGCGTGCGCCAATATGCCTGGTCCCACTGGCCTTTCAATGACAGGCGGTAACTGCAGGTGTTCATGCCTCTGAGTTTAAAAACAGCAAGAACCAAGGCTGGAGAAGCAGGAGCACAGACACTGCACGCTGCCCCAGTCCTCAGCTTCTCTCAGAGTCACTGCACATGACTAAAGTCTGACGACATCAGCAAGTCTGAGAGCCCCCCACCCCCACCCCTCTCTCAGCAGTTTTTGATGCAAGCTGGCATCAAGGCAATCAGTTTCTGATGTGAAAGCTAAAGACACTGAAAAATGGAACACAGGAATGAGGGGACAGCTCATTCAGACCAGTGCTTGCACGTGCGTGTACACACACCACACACACACACACACACACAGAGTAAAAAAAAAATGCAGTCCAACAACCTTTAAGTATGTCTAACTGATAAAACTCCAGAGGATTTTCTTCTGCTCGAGTTGACCAGGAATGGCCTCTCGTGGCCAGTGCTTGCAGAGGGACAGAGGCACAGATACTGAGGCAAGAAGAGGTCTGAGCAACCATCTTGAGGAACTGGGGAGGGGAAGAAGAAAGGCGGGCGGGAGGGAGTGGGAGGAGGAGAACAAGGCAGGGCTGTTCTAGCCGGGATGTGTGTGGAAGGTATTTTCTTTAAAGGTCTTGGCCAAAACAAACAGGTTTCACATGTGTAGGAGCAAGGGCAGCCTGGAGCAGAGCCAGCCCGTCACGAGGCCTGGTTTCTAACACTAGGTAGGAGGCAATGCTCTCAAGGGTTTTATTCCTGCAAAAGGTTCAGGGAAAGGGATGTAGGCCAGCGTCCTGAGCTACACGCAACTGCCACAGAGAAAACAGACGATAACCAGGCAGGGGTCTGGAGCGGAGCCAAGATAAAGCTCGGCAGACCCAGGCAAGCTCCAGGGACCAGTGATGAAAAGCCACTTTCACCTAAGTCCAAATGTGTCCTGGGAACGAAGGGAAGGCCTCCGTCCTCCTCGGCTTTCTGCAACAGCTTCCCGCTGATGAGGTACACACACAGAAGCAGCGGCTTCCAGCTCTCTGACAGTCAGCATCTGCGTACAGACGCTTCCTTTCTCTGGGGATTCCCCTGCAGCCTTGGCAGCCTGGTCTAAGGCCACAGTCCTCAGAATGACAGCCCTAAAACTCAGCCCCTGCTACCCTCTGGGAAGAAAACCATAGCACTCAAATGAACATGATGGGCATTCTGTTGTGGTTTCGGGGCTGGGGACTGAACGCGGAGGTGTTCACGGATGCTAGGCAAGTGCGCTACAACCAAGCCACACCCCTAGCCCTGAAAATAATTTAAAATCACATAAAATTAATCCAATCTGTCAGCGTCTTTTCGAAGACACCAGCCTTGACAAGCCTTTTGGAAGATGTCAATCACAGTCACAAAAGAACTGGAGGAAATCAGGCAATCCAAAGATGTCAAACGTCTAGAGGAAGGCTGTGCCGTTCTGCCATGCACAGTCCCTGCGGCTGCCTCCCCTCCCACACACAGGACCCTCCAGCGGCCTGAAGGCCACTTCGTTTTATGCTTCCACTGCTGATCGCTGATTTCAAAACATCTCCTCAGACAGTAATGTTTAGTCTACAAAAGCAGCGATGGAGTGGCCAACGACATGAGTGGAGTTCTGGACTCTCAAACGAAACCTTGAAGAGAGTGCACTCATTATGACTCAATAATTAAGAAGCAGACCAATCCCAATACAGCCAACAGCTTTGAAAACGTCAAAGGCTGATAAACCTGTGAAGAGATGTTTGATATCATTACCTATGAAGTAAACATAAACAGTTTTTAAGTCATTGTACATAGCCATTTAGTAGTTCCTTCAAGTTGTGCCAGAGACTGAGGCAGGAGGATTTTTGAGATGTAAAGTTTACAGTCATCCTGGGGAACACAGTTAAGAGTTTACCTTCAGGGCTGGAGAGATGGCTCAGCAGTTAAGAGCACTGACTGCTCTTCCGAAGGTCCTGAGCTCAAATCCCAGCAACCACATGGTGGCTCACAACCATCCGTAACGAGATCTGACGCCCTCTTCTGGAGTGTCTGAAGACAGCTACAGTGTGCTTGCATAGAATAATAAATAAATCTTTAAAAAAAAGAGATCACCTTGAAGGAAAATAATGTATACTCATTTTAAACAGCTAACAGCCCGAGGTGGTTAATGGAATACTTGGGAAGTGAGGCAGGCAGATCTCTGAGTATGAGGACAGCCTGGTTTACAGAGTGAGTTCCAGGACACCCAGAGCTACACAGAGAAACCGTATCTTAAAAAACTGAAAAACCAAAAACAACACAAAACAACCAGCTGGAGTAAAAACAGACAGGAGCAAAAATGTGAGGACACAGGTTCCGGGACCCTCAGACTCCTGGGATGACAAGGACTGGCTTCATACTTAGGAAACCTGGCAGGTCTTCAGAAAGTTCAATCTATTACTACCATATAATTCAGCAATTACTATGAGAGAAACACAGGCCTTCCACACGTTAGCTAAGAAAAAGTGAACAAAATATAGTGTCCCAGTCAGCACAGCACAGGATTACTGACACGCAGCAGGATGGGTGCATTGACACCTAAAAGTGAGCCACAGATCCGCTCACATGGGTGTACACTGGGCTCGAACCCCACACAGGAAGGAGATCATGGTGCTTACGGTGGAAGGCGCTGCAGAAACATGCTAGGTGAATCCTAACCATTACAGGATTTCTTTGTGGGGTGATTATAAATCAGAGTGTGGCGGTGGTGTACACACCTGTGGGTATGCTATAAACTATGGAGCAAACACTGTGGTATGTGACTTTTCAAAAAAGTGGTTATAAGGGTGGGGGTGGCTGGGAATAAAGCTCAGTGGTAGAGTACTTGCCTAGCATGCGTCAGGCCATGGGTTCAATTCCCAGAAACACATACACACACACACACACACACACTCACACACTCACATACACACACACACACCACACAGCATACACCCCACATACTCACACATGCACATACACACACACACACCACACCCTCACACACGCACATACACATACATACCACACACCACACATACCACACACCCCACACATTCACACATGCACATACACACACACACCACACCCTCACACATGCACATACACACAACCACACACACACCAGTACATACCACACACCCCACACACTCACACACACACACACACACACACACACACACACACACCTGAATGCACAATACACTGTAATAAATAGCAGATATAGTCTAAGCAAATACAACAACATTTGCTCATCTCATTGTCTATATCACAGGGAGAATTCCACAAACCAGAGGAAAGGTCTGGGAAAGCATCCAGACCAATTCCTTTGCTTTATTTCATTTTTTCTTTCTCTTTCTTTTTTGGTTTTTCCACACAGGGTTTCTCTGTGTAGCCCTGGCTGTCCTGGAACTCACTCTGTAGACCAGGCTGGCCTCGAATTCAGGAATCTGCCTGCCTCTGCCTCTGAGTGCTGGGATTAAAGGCGTGCGCCACCACCTCCTGGCTTCCTTTGTGTTGTACACGAAGTAGCCAGGCTCCCGAGGTTGACTAGAAGCTGGACTGAAATCTAGGAAGGCCAGTGGTAAAGTGCATGCTCAGGTTTCAGTGTGGCATTACCACCACCTAAACATCACCTACCCGGTGGGTGCAGGATCTTCTGAACTCTGTTCTGAACTCTCTGTTCTGTTGAGATGTTTCTCCCTGTATAGCCCAGGCTTATTTCAAACGTCAAAGCCTCTTGCCATGAGCCTGACGCTGAGTCTTTAGGCTCTGAACCTTAAAATCGAGGCATTCGGGGGCTGGCGAGATGGCTCAGCAGGTAAAGGTGCTTGTCACCGAGCCTGACAACCTGAGCACAAGCGCAGGACTCTCGTGGTGGGAGGCAAGAGCCACTCCTGTAGGCTGTCCCCTGACCTCCAGAGTTGCACCTGCTTCACCAGGCCATGCCTCAGTCTCCTCGCCTGCAGAACAAGCATGCGATGCACATGGCACGTCTGTATAACATGCCCCGAGTAACCACAGGACCATGAACAACGAACGCAGAGCAAGGAAGCTAACCGGCCTGCAGCAGATGGCACGGAGCAGGACAGGGGCACAAGTGTGCCCCTCAGAGAGGTGGCTGTGAAGACCAGATGACTGAGGGATGGTGTGTGGGGTGGGGCACAGCGCAGTGAGTAAAAAACAGGGGTTTTCTAAAGTCATAATCACTGTGAGACCGAGACACTGGACGTGGGTGTGGCTTCAGCCCAGGCTCCCTGTTGCGAGAGTACACTTCCCAAATTGCCCAGGCTAATGCCTCTCCAGAGGACACCAGGGTGCTCCCTTATCGCACTGCTACAGCTCGCCTGTGATGGAGTAATCCTGACAGACTGATCACAAGCGTGAAATCCCAGTCCCTCCAATGACCCGCAGAAGGCTTGCGGCTATAAAACCCTGTTCTTCCTTCGCTGTGCCTTGTCCGTCACGGTCTCAAAAGCAATGGGCACCAGTGCCTAGCAGCAGCCTGACCAGGCCGGCTAGACCCAGGCCTGCTCTGCGGCAGTCTCTGCTCGAAGGTGGGAGGAGCAGGTGGGAGGACGGCATTCCCCGTCTCCGGAGGTGCAGAGGTTCCAGGCAGGCAACGCCAGACAGCAGTCGCCAGGATGCAGAAGCTGTGAAACAGGCCAGCTTGAGAAAGCAGGCCGTCTGGATGCACAGGGAGGGGATCGGCTCTGTCTCCTGCTTCTGGAGTCTGACTGCAGACTGAAGCTAGCTCGGATTGGAGACGGGTTCCGCTCAGTTATGAGGAATCCAGGAGGAGTTGTTTCTTCATGATAACTTGCCCCTTCTCCATCCCTCCCTCTTCCCCCTGCCCATGCGTGTGTGCACGCGCGCACACACACACACACACACACACACACACACACACACACGATCTGTGTGGATCTGGAGATCTAGAGCACCTCCAGTCTCCCTGTGCACCATCAGCCCTCATCAGAGCAGCTTAGGTCTCTCGTTCAACACTTCACTCATCTATTTGGACTTCAACATCCTTTTGCCAGACGCTTAGGAGCCTGGCGCTCTGAACGGTTCTCTGCTGCTGTTTTCTTGGTGGCACTGGGGATCTACCTGGGGCCTTACTCATGGGAAGCAAGCACTCTGCCTCCCAGCTCCAACCCCAGATCTCATTTTAAAACTGAGACATAGTCTCTCTTAAGTTACTCAAGCCAGGGCTGGAGAGATGGCTCAGCGATTAAGAGCACTGACTGCTCTTCCAGAGGTCCTGAGTTCAATTCCCAGCAACCACATGGTGGCTCACAACCATCTTGTAATGGGATCTGATGCCCTCTTCTGGTGTGTCTGAAGACAGCTACAGTGTACTCATATACATAAAATAAATAAATAAATCTTTTTTAAAAAAAGTTACTCGAGCCAGCTGTGAACTCCTGATTCTCTTGCTTGGCCTTGTAAGTACCTGAGATGCAAGCCTGCATGAACAGGGCAGGCTTGCCAAGGCTACCCTTTACTGCCTATTTATGAGTGAATTCATTTCCTAGCCTCCAAACCACACACCCAGTCTAACTTTCCACTACTATGTCAGTTTCCTGGTGGCTTCTCAGATATATCAAGACCCTTTTCCCACTGGAACCCTTGTGCACGGTGCTCCCTTGCTTGGGCACCATCTCCAGATGTCCTCTCTGCCAGCCCCAATAAGGATGCCTTTGCTATCCAAGCACTCCTCCCTCCTACTCAGCCTCCTCCTGCACCCAGGCTCTGAGTACATGCATGTACTTGTGTGCTGGGGACAGCAGTGCTGATTAGCTACTGTGTGCCACTGACCATTCCAAGTGATCTTTGATTACTGGATCCTAAGAAACACAATTATTTTCAAGGAGACAAACTGAGTCACAGGCTAACTGGCCCAAGGTCACAAAGCAAGGACAACCCAGTGCCAACCCTTAACAATTGTATTTACAACTTGCTTTGTGTTGCACCAAGATTGTGAACGGCTCAACAGTAGGACGCAAGCTTACTCCACCTGCAGCCATGCCCTAAGCTGCACAGTATGAACACTTGGACAGCAGGAAGCAAGGTCAGGCCCACAGTCAGGACTAGTTCTGGTGCCTAGCAGCAGCTCCTAGAGCAGCTTTCCTCCTCCTGGGGGCTGTAGGGAAGGGCCAAGTACCACGGCAACAAGGCTAGGGAGAGCCAGAGCACCCTTTAAATGACACCAGACTGTTGTGAGTGTCCACACATGAGGCGTGGACACACCTCGTGTACATGAACTGGACACACAGCCCAGGCCCCAGGGCTCTGGGCTGTTAAGTGCCAAGTACTTGTTTCAAGGTATAAAAGCAGCTACTCGATAAATTGGAGGGGGTCACAAAACGACTGAGAAGGTTCTTTGTGGAAACGCCCTGACTCAAGGCAGTGGGAAGGCTGTGCTCTCCAGGCCTCTGAAGGGGCGGAGTCTCATCCCAGGCCTGATGCTAGAACAGAGGTTAATACTGCCTTAAATTGTTGTTGGGTTTTTTTTTTTAACCATGCAAACAAGCTGGGGGTGTTGGCAATCGCCTTTAATTCCAGCACACAAAGGCAGAAGCAGAAGGAACTCTGAGTTTTACTGAGAACTCTGAGGCCAGCCTGGTCTACAAAGCAAGTTGTAAAACAGCTAGGGCTACAAAGATATACCCTGTTTCAAAAGAACAAAATAAAATAAAAATATACAATCAGAAGGTCTGTGTGGTGCTTCGGCCTATAATCCCATTGCTTGGGGAGTGTGTGTGTGTGTGTGTGTGTGTGTGTGTGTGTGTGTGTGTGGTCAAAAGGATCGAGAGTTGAGGATCACCCAGCACTGTTTGGAAAAGAGAAGAAAAAAAAGAAAGTTGGGCAGTGGTGGCGCACGCCTTTAGTCCTAGCACTTGGGAGGCAGAGGCAGGAGGATCTCTAAAGCAAGCCTGGTCTACAGAGTGAGTTCCAGGACAGCCTGGGCTACACAGAGAAACAAAAAGAAAGAAAGAAAGAAAGAGAGAGAGAAAAGAAAGAAAAGAAAAGAAAAGGAAAGAAAAACTGTAATACAATTAGAAAATTAGTGATGTTAACAGGCTGGAGCCCTAGTGATTCATGGATAAAAAGCAAATTTTCTGCCATTGTGACTAGCTACTTTCAAAGCCAGATAGTCACAGTAAACCCTGCTTTCTAATCGCTAGTGCTTTCTCATTTGAAAAACATTCAGAAGAAAACATGTTTTGCTCAACAGTGTATTCTGACAGAAAGTCTGACACAAACTAGCCTTTGTGTGTCCTCTGTGCTACTCTGAGATATGGGACAGGGCAAGATTAACTATTTTTAACTTTGGGAAAAGAAGTCACTAAAATAGATGTTTCTGGGCTCGCTCTCTCTCTCTCTCTCTCTCTCTCTCTCTCTCTCTCTCTCCACCCCCACCCCCGACCCCCAACCCCTCCCCCAGTGCCCATTCTGGCTGACTGTCCTCATCTTGTCACACCGCAGTCCACTGTCTGTGCTCCTGACACACTGCAACTGCAGGAACCAGGCCTTAGCCATGGTGCGCCTACAGAAAGCAGCAGCCCCTCCAAAGATCACGGCTGACGTCTGTGTGGCTCCCAAGGAGAGGCTTGAGGCTGGAACAGCAGCTATAGGAAGAGGGAAGCAGTTAGCGCCAAGTCCTCAGCACGGCAGAGTGCGACAAAGCAGGCCCCCAGCCCCCCAGGCTAGAACTATGGTATGCGTCTCCAGGCCTATGCAATTCTTTGGCCTTGTATATAATTCTTCACAGGGCTGGTCTTGAACTCCTGGTGGTCCTGTCTCTAACCTCCGAAGTGCCTCCTACTCACTGACATCACTCCCAGGCAGGCATGTTGGCACCGAACTCAGGAATTCCTAAGGACAGACCTGCAGACTGACTAAAGACCGGCACAGCAGGCGTACTGAGTGTCATTTCAAATGTTCAAAAACTGCCCTGATTTTTTGGGGGGTTGGGGGGTTGGCGATGGGCAACAATTTTAACCTCTTCGTTCTGAGTGGGTGTGCAGATCCACTCTTCAACAGCGGTTTGGTCAGGGAGGGGAAGCATGGCCTACTGCTACCCCAAAGCTTTCCAGCACATGGCGGAGGGAAGTCTACCGGACACAAGGAGAGGACTGCGGCCAAGACGCATACTTTAAGAAGCTGGCTAAACTGGACAGGAACAGCAAACAGGAAATGACAGTGAAACATGAATGCCACGAAGAGAGACATAAGCCAGGCTCCGGGTAACAGGGAAAGGCCCTCACGAGCAGGACGGGGAGACCTTCTGGAAGCACTGACACAGGGGGGTGGTGTTTGGCCACCATTGCCAAGAAGGTGACGTGAGCTGTGGCCTGGCTGGGAAGGTGGGATCTTGCCACTTTGGAAATGAAGCAGGCTTTAGGGCCACCCCAAGGCCTAAGCGCCCTACAACTGCCAAGCTAGGATTTGAACTGGCATGGCTTGAAGTTGGGAGCTGGCATAGAAAATGCCCTGGGCAGAGAGGCATGTGCACAGGTCTCCATTAGGTCCGGAGAAGGCCCCTCTGTTAGTGAGGTCACCCTGCAGCATCCCACGCACAGTGAACAGTGAGCTCGGAGAGTGCAGTGGACCAGACTGCGGAAGCCCGACACATCAGGAAGGCAGGCCGTGGTCCCAGAGGAGGAGCCCCGAGTCAGCGCTTCATTTCCTGTTAGAAGTAGCGTCCTCCGGGGACCCTCACGGGAGACCAACTCCCAAGCCTTCCACAAAGGACCGGGAGCCGCATGCTTTACCAGCTACGGCCGATCCTTAGATTTAACTTTCTCCTCTTTCTTTACTGTGGTGTTGAGGATGGAAGCCACAGCCTTGCAGAAGGCAGGATGACCACTGGACTACATCTGCACCCCGGGAATCAACTTTTAAAAACAGTATATAAACTTCAATACACAGGAGCGACTCGTCAGCCTTGTGGTCGTCTGTAAAGCAGGCACACTCTCATTTACCTTGTTCTTCAAGGACTGAGAAAGCCACAGGACACTTTCAATTGGACTGCTGGAGAATTCAGCAAACAGCAGCCCTCTTGGGAGACCATATTTTATGGGATGGGCTCTGTGAAAGCTTCTGGCTTCCTTCTCTCCCCTTAAGTCTCTCCAAAGGTGCACTGGGATGGGGTGGGGGAGGGAGGTGGGGCGCGGGTGGCAGCCATATTGACCCAGTGTCTTCTCCCAAGCACAGCACAACTAACCGTAAACCTAACGTTTAGCAAGCACTAGCCTCGGCAGGCTCTGCTAGAAACCCTGCCAGATGAGGCCCTTTGCTCCTCACACCACCTGCATAGACAGATGACTCACTGGGGAGTGAGGGCGCTGAGGCAGAGTGTTGTAATAATCTCTGCTAACGGGGAGCTGGCTCGAGAACCAAACTCCCAGCCACTAAAGCTACTGTGCTCCCCAAGCCACACTTGCCACAAGTCCTTGCCTGCTCAGGACTCAACACCTTTCTTTGATTTTCAATCAGAAGCTCCACACCAACGGCCTCAACACTGATTTCCTGATGGCCAAGCTCGGCCTCTAGAAGCAGGGAACTGACATGACCTTAGGGATACAAGGCAGGAAAAGAGACCGGAAGGGCTTTTCTGGAGAGCGCCTGAGGTGGGAACGGCTCTGTAGAAGGCCTAATAAGTATGAGCAAAGACAGAGCCTCCTCTCTCCAGGCCCACAGTCCTACAGCTCCACAAGGTGCTCAATAGCCCCAGGGCTCCATGTTTTCTACACAGGGCAGCCCTGGCCAGCTGGGCCAAGACCCTCTTGGACTTAGTTCCAGAGGAGACGCCAGGCCAGAAACAGGGCCACAGGCTACACATGCACTCTGCATTAACAAGAAGTCCCGCCGGGCAGTGGTGGCGCACGCCTTTAATCCCAGCACTTGGGAGGCAGAGGCAGGTGGATTTCTGAGTTCGAGGCCAGCCTGGTCTACAGAGTGAGTTCCAGGACAGCCAGGGCTACACAGAGAAACCCTGTCTCAAAAACAAAAAACAGGCCGGGCGGTGGTGGCGCACGCCTTTAATCCCAGCACTTGGGAGGCAGAGGCAGGCGGATTTCTGAGTTCGAGGCCAGCCTGGTCTACAGAGCGAGTTCCAGGACAGCCAGGGCTACACAGAGAAACGCTGTCTCGAAAAACCAAAAAAAAAAAAAAAACCACAAAAAACAAACAAAAGAAACCGCAAGAAGTCCCTTCCTCTCTACCCTACTGAAGAAAAGCAAAGAGCTCACGAAGCCCCTTATGCGGCGGGTTGTGGTTCACACCTTGGCAGGAGCAGGAAGGCAGACACGGGTAGCCTAACGAAAGTTCTCTTGTACCATGCTGGGGGTCACCACACAAGGTTCACACTCTAAGTTCCTAACTGTGGTCCTACGCCTGTCTCCCCAGAGCTGCTCACTCGTGTGATGTATCCCAGCTGAGGGTCAGGTCCAGTCTCTGACGGAAGTCTCTGATTTAATGGTCAGGATCCTGGGGGAGACTCTTTAGCCATAGTGCAAATCAAGATGGCGCCTCTCGAGATGTGCAGAGCAGATGCGCTCTAGGTCTCTCCTCATATTCTGTCTAGTGGGCACTGTGGGGACCTAGGACTGTGTCTGGTAATCTCAAGTACGTGATGTCACTGGGTTCTGGTTTTCAGGGGCAGCCCTGGGTGTGGTGGGGTTCCTAAGCTATTTTAACAAATCTAAAAAGCTTTTTTGTTTTGTTTTGTTTTTCGAGACAGGGTTTCTCTGTGTAGCCCTGGCTGTCCTGGAACTCACTCTGTAGACCAGGCTGGCCTCAAACTCTGAAATCCATCCGCCTCTGCCTCCCAAGTGCTGGGATTAAAGGCATGCGCCACCACTGCCTGGAGGCAATTTTTTTTTTTTAAACCATGCTCATTACACATCTGAAATCCCACCACTCAGGAAGCTGAGGCAGGGAGATAATTCATAAATTGGAGGTCAGCTACACAGCAGGTGCTAGATGAGCCTAGGCCAGAGGCAGACTCAAGAGAAAGAGACAGAAGGGGCAGAAGGACAGAGGAGGACAGACTGACCAACTAACCAACCAACCGTCATTCGGTTCCTGAGATAAATACGGGATAAGATTGGACAGCCTAAGCCGGGCGGTGGTGGCGCACGCCTTTAATCCCAGCACTTGGGAGGCAGAGGCAGGAGGATTTCTGAGTTCGAGGCCAGCCTGGTCTACAAAGTGAGTTCCAGGACAGCCAGGGCTACACAGAGAAACCCTGTCTCGAAAAAACCAAAAAAAAAAAAAAAAAAGATTGGACAGCCTAGCACTTAATTTGCAATGCAAACTGTTCTCACAAAACTGTAATTCTCTCCACTCGGTGGTTATAGGGATTCCAACAGGTCATCGGGAACTCAGGGTGGGGCAGCACAGTTCCGAAGGCTTTGAAGTAGAGAGATTACCAATATTACCCCAGGCGAGGGCCAGTCACCAGCACACACACACACACACACACACACTCCACAACCCCAGCACACACACACACACACACACACACACACACTTCACAACCCCAGCTCACACACACACGCACACACACACTTCACAACCCCAGCACACACACACACACTCCACAACCCCAGCACACACACACACACACACACACACACACACTCCACAACCCCAGCTCACACACACACACACACACACACACACACACTTCACAACCCCAGCACACACACACACACTCCACAACCCCAGCACACACACACACACACACACACACACACTTCACAACCCCAGCTCACACACACACACGCACACTCCACAACCCCAGCACACACACACACACACTTCACAACCCCAGCACACACACACACACACACACACACTCCACAACCCCAGCACACACACACACACTTCACAACCCCAGCTCACACACACGCACACTCCACAACCCCAGCACACACACACACACACACACACACACTCCACAACCCCAGCACACACACACACACACACACACACACACACACACACTTCACAACCCCAGCTCACACACACACACGCACACTCCACAACCCCAGCACACACACACACACACACACACACACACACACACACACTCCCGTCTGCCCCAGCAACTCTGTCCTCCCACACCTGGACAGGGAAAGCTGCCTGCCAGCACGTTCCTGAAATTGCTTCCGGAAGCCCTCTGCCCTCTCCCCTCCCCGCCAGCTCTTCCTCTGCCAGCTTGCCCTGGCGCTATAGAGGCCTACATAACGCAGGAAGGGGTTGGTGGTGGGCCAATACACCAACACGCAGAGGCTCTGTGTGCTTGTCCTGGCTAATCTGATGTTAACTTGACCAGGCCAAAGTCATCTTGAGAGGAGAGAACCTCAATTAAGAAAATGACTCCATAAGATCAGGTTGTAGGCAAGTCTGTGGGGCATTTTCTTAATTAGTGATTGATGGGGAAGGACGCAGGCCACTGTGGGTAGCACTATCCCTGGGCTGCTGGTTGTGAGTTCTATAGGCAAGATGTGATGAGCAAGTCAGTAAGCAGCACCCTCCATGGTCTCTGCATCAGCGCCTGCCTCCAGGTTCCTGCCCTGACTTCCTTTGATGAACTGTGTTGTGAAGGCATAAGTTGCTTTGGTCATAGTGTTTCATCACAGGAATAGAAACCCTAAGACAATGAGGTTCCAAAACACAGATGTCCATTGGAAGCACCTGTATCTATCTGAAAGAAGGAAAGGCCCTCTCCTAAGCATGAGCCATTTCCTCTGACACAACAAGCAAGGTAGGACAGTGGCTACTGTAAGGAAATGCCTGAGGCTGCGTGCGTTTTAAGGAAGAGATGCTTTCTTTCTTTCCAGGAGGTTCAGGGAAGTGGTGCTGGCATCCGCACAGCTCTGGTGAGGACCCAGTGACAGACAGCCACATGGCATGAATGTGTGTGAGGACAGGATGCCAGGGAGGGAGGCACGGCTCAGTCTCACTCTCTGCTACCAACACACTCTTGAGAGAATCAAGGTTCCCCTTATATGCTGAACATCACCTTTACAAGGCGGAATATGTCGCCCCAGGACAAATCTCCAGCGTGGGCTTGGCAAACAAACCACACCCAATCACGGCAGGCAGCCCTGAGCGACCCTGAGCTACCCTGAGCTACAAGCCCCTTCAGGTAGCGGGGATGCTGTGGCTGCCTCAAGGAGCAGGAGCTGTTAGTTCAGAACAAGTGATCAACCTGTGTGGAGGGGAGGGTCCAAGACACACCAAATACCCTAAGGAAATTCCTCAAAACTCTATGGAGTCAAAGGATCTTCTGTCTTTATTTTTATGCAGTGCAATTCCCAAGTGAACTACACAGAGCTACAAACCCAACGCAGATGGGACTCTGAAGTCAAAATATGTTTATTTTTAAGTTACATGGGCGCAGAGCATATTTCAGAGCAAAGGAAAACTTTTCCAGGAGACCAAATGAGGAAAAGTTTCCTTAGGATGAGAGAGACATCGGGAAAACCTGCCAATTCACTTCTTGTTGATGTAAGTTTCTAAGTGTGTGGTGTGTGTAGGGTGTGTGCGCGCGCGTGTGTGTGTGGTGTGTGTGTGTGCGTGTGTGGTGTGTGCGTGTGTGTGTGGTGTGTGTGTGTGTGGTATGTGTGTGTGTGTGGTGTGTGTGTGGGATGTGTGTGTGTGGTGTGTGGTGTGTGCGTGTGTGTGTGTGGTGTGTGTGCGCGCGCGCGTGTGTGTGTGTGTGTGGTGTGTGGTGTGTGTGTGGTGTGTGTGTGTGTGTGGTGTGTGTGTGTGTGGGGTATGTGTGTGTGTGCGTGTGTGGTGTGTGTGGGGTGTGGGTGTGTGTGTGGTGTGTGTGTGGTGTGTGTGTGTGGGATGGGTGTGCGTGTGTGGTGTGTGTGTGTGGTGTGTGGTGTGTGCGCGCTTGTGTGTGTGTGGGGATGTGTGTGTGTGGTGTGTGTGTGTGGTGTGTGTGTGTGTGTGGTGTGCGTGTGTGTGTGTGGTGTGTGCGTGTGTGGGGGGGGGATGTGTGTGTGTGTGGTGTGTGTGGGATGTGTATGTGTGGGGGATGTGTGTGGGATGTGTGTGTGTGTGTGGTGTGTGTGTGGTGTGTGGTGTGTGTGGGGGGGGATGTGTGTGTGTGTGGTGTGTGTGGGATGTGTGTGTGTGGGGGATGTGTGTGGGATGTGTGTGTGTGTGGTGTGTGTGTGGTGTGTGGTGTGTGTGTGGGGGGGGTGTGTGTGTGGTGTGTGTGGTGTGTGCGCGCGCGTGTGTGTGTGTGTGTGGGGGGGATGTGTGTGTTTGTAGGGGGTGATGTGTGTGTGCGTGTGTGGTGTGTGCGCGTGTGTGTGGGGGGGGATGTGTGTGTGTGTGGTGTGTGTGGGGTGTGTGTGTGTGTGTGTGTGTGTGTGTGTGTGTGTGTACCAGAGGACAGTGTTGGGAGTCATTCTTCTATTGATTACATTTGCTGTTATTAAGACAGGGTCTCTGGGCTGGAGAGATGGCTCAGCGGTTAAGAACACTGACTGTGCTTTCGCAAGGTCCTGAGTTCAAATCCCAGCAACCACATGGTGGCTCACAACCATCTGTAATGAGATCTGACGCCCTCTTCTGGTGTCTGAAGACAGCTACAGTGTACTCACATATAACAGTAAATAAATCTTAAAAAAAAAAAAAAGACAGCGTCTCCCCACGTAGCCCTGGCTGGCCTTGACTTGCTATATAACCAGAGTGGCCCTAACTCACACTAGCCCCACCCCTGCAATCGCAGCCTCTGCCTCCAGAGTGCTATGGTGGAGCCAAGACTCTAGCATATTTTTGAGACAGGGTCTCTCACTGACGGGGAGCTGCCTGGAGTGGCCGTAGGCTAGGTAGGCTAGGCTGACGCTCCCAGAACCCTCCTGTTTATGCCTCCCCGTAGTCACACCACACTCAACTTTTCTTCCATCGGGTGGAGAGATCTGAACCCAGGTCCTCGCTTCACGCAGTGAGCCATCTCGCAGGCGCCACAGAGCACCCAGTCTGAAGGCACAGAGGAAGCACTCTCAGTCCACAGCGGTTTTACTTCGCAGTTTGATTTAGCAATCTTTACTAAGAAGCACGCTCTGGATTTTTATGTGTTGGAAGTCAGCCTGGTCTACAGAGAGAGTTCTGGGACAGCCAGGGCTGCACAGAGAGACCTTCTCTTGAAAAAACAAACAGAAGAAAACTAAACTATAAGCAGGCTGGCAGGCTGATGGGAGGCTCAGCAGCCCAAGTGTTGCTGTCGCACCTGGGAACTGGGTTTGGTCCTTGGGTCCCACATGGTGGAAGAAATGACTCCTGAACATTCTCCCCTGACCTCCACGTGTATGCACGGTGTGTGTGCCCATATACAAGACATACATTGATTTTTTTTTTTGACATGCTGTGAAGCTGGCAGTGGTGGCGCTCAGGAGGCAGAGGCTGGTGGATCTCTGAGTTCAAGGCCGGCCTCATCTACAAAGTGAGTTCTAGGACAGCCAGGGCTACACAGGGCTATACAAAGAGAAACCCTGTATCAAAACAAAACAAAACAAACAAACAAACATCCTGCCGCTTCACCCCTTGGCATCCCATGCCCGGCTTCCCTCAGACAGAGCCTTCCCCTAGATTCCTTCCTCACAGGCTTTCCTAGGCTCGCGGATGCAGAACCAAATACTTTTAGAGGCCAGGACAGGGATGACTGGCTCAGCCTCTGGGTGGACCCTGAGCTAAACAGAAGGAGGGTAGAGTCAGAGCCCAAGGGCCGGCTGGCCCACCTCAGGACAAAAGGCACAGCAAGCTCACTTTTCCTTCCTCGTATTTCCCTGTGCGTGCGCAGTGGAGGCAGAGATCTCATCACCTATTCCTTTTGAGAAAGGATCACTAACTTAACTTGGAGCCACCGATCCGGCTGGACTAGCTGGCCAGTGAGACCTGTAGACCGTCTCTGCCTCCGCCTTCCCCGTGCTGAGGTTACAGATGAAAGTCGCCATGCCCGGCTTCCCATGGCTGCTGAGGGTCTGAACTGGGGTACCCATAATTTCCCAGCAAGCACTTCAGCAAATGAGCTGCCCCCCCCCCACTCTCCTAACATTTCTATGATTTCATCTATCAAGCTAAACAAAGAAGAAGAAAAACCCCTCTGGAACTCTTGTGAATGTAAGGCACACAACCCTGGGATCCCAGAGTTTGGGGGGGAGACGGCAGGAGAGTTAAGGCCTGCCCGGGCTAAGACCCTGCCTAAAAAACAAAACAAGAAAGAAAGGAAAAGAAACACCATTGTACAAGCTAGAAACATTGCCAAATCCAGACTGTGCTGTGGTGCAGATGTACACACGCGCATGCACGCATGCGCATGCGAGGACACACTGAGCAAGGCAGGCCTGACGACATCCTAAGTGTGCAGTGCTTCAGGGGCAGGAACAGAGAGAGCAAACCCTGGGGCAGCGGTCTCAGCTCCCTAATGCTGATACAGCTCCTCGTGCTATGGTGACCTCCCAAGCTACTATTTTCATTGCTGTTTCATAACTGTACTTTTGCTACTGTTACGAATTGTAATGTGAATGTCTGATATGCAGGGTGTGATATGTGACTCCCAAAGGGGTCACGACCCACAGGTTGATAATTACTGCCCTAGAGGGAAGGATGTAAAGAATTAATACTTCCCTCTTCAAATAGAAGGACTCTACATATAAGATATTACAAAAAAATCCATTTTAGAGTAAAACACAGCCCCGCTTCCCAGCTGAAAGACTGGAAATAAAAGGGCCACCGGGGTGGCTCGCTGGGTGAAGTTTCTTGTTGAGCAGGCCTGATAACCGGAGTTCAGTCTCCCAACAGCACAGAACGGTGGGAAGAAAGGACCAATCCCACTAAGTTTTCCTCCGGCTTCCACACTCACGCCCCACCCCCATTCGTTCACACATAATAGTACATAAACCATATGTTAAAAAAACCCAAATACAGTAAGCGATTTGCCAAAGGTTTCGCAACTAACGGCTCTCATTAGGCGGTATTTCTAAATCGTGCTCTCTACCCGCAGTCAGCTCTGCGTGTCAATGCTGCTCCCAGGAGGCCACACTAAAACCACCGGGAAGAGACAACCTTATACTGGTTCTGTGAGGGACCCGGGGTCCTGCAGACCGGCCTTCGTCCACAGCCACGGGACGGTGCTACGGTCTCTTCAGCTGAGGGCGACCTCTTCCTAAAGCTCTTAAGAAACTGAGCAGAGCCATGACAGGGACAAATCTGAAGGAGTGATTGCACCCTGAGGGTAGATGGGCTCACGAGGAAATGGGCAGCAGGCTGTTTGTGAGCCACCAGACGAGTGCTGAGAATCAAATTCGGGTCCTCTGCAGGAACAAGGGCTCCTAAACGCTCTCAACTGCTGAGCCATCTCTCCAGTCCTGAGAATTTTTTTTTTCCTCTTGGCTTTTTGAGACAGGATTCGTCTGAGTAGCCTCGGCTGGCCTCGAACTCAAGAGATCTGCCTGTCTCTGCCTCCTAAGTGATGGGATTAAAGGCGCGCAGTCGCTGCTGCCACCACACGGCTGAGTATTACTTACGTCCAAGTACTTGATGGTGACTGTCCCTGTCTGTCTCCCAGGACAGGTCCCAACACAAACAGAAATACATTAAAACATCTGAAGAAGGATAAAGTCCCCTCTGCAGAAGCTGGCGGTTCTCATAAAGTACAGGTTCTCATAAACCTAACAACCTTAGTCACATGGTGGGTCCTGTGAACCTCAATAAAAGAGACATTATACCCTCAGGCAACAGGCCCACAGGAGAAATTTCTCTCTCTCTCCACCAAACACAACATCCTACTGGTACATGCCACAGACACACAAAGGTAGGCCAAACAGTTACTTAAGCCAAACACGGTGACACAAGCCTGTAACATGAGTTCCAGGCCAGCCTGGCTTACAGACAATCTATGTCTCTATACCAAGCAGACGCTGGGGGTGTAGCTCAGTTAGTGAACTATTTGCCTACCACAGACAAGACACTTAGTTTAATCCCCACTACTGCATAAAACGGGATGTGGAGGCGCTCCCAGCACTGGGGCTAAGGGTAGGAGGACGGGAAGTTCCAAGTCATTCTCTGGTACTCAGTAAGTTCAAGGCCAGCCTGGGGTCTAGACGTGGGGTCTGGGGAGCTGGATCAGTCAGAACAGTACCTTCCCACGTGGCCATGGGGACCCAGGCTGGCTCCACAACACACACATAAAACAACGGGGCCTGGTGGCGAGCGCCTATAATCTCAGGGTCCCTGGGGGTTGTCGGTCAAGCAGGCTAGGCAGACCCGCGAGCTCAGGCTTACTGAGAGACCCTGTCTCAAGGGTTGAGAGGGATCGAGGAAGACATTTAATGTCAGCCTCAGGCTTTCACACGCACATGAACACAAATGCACACACACACACACACACAAACAAAGATGTTATTCAAAATTATTTTTCTTTCAGTCCAAAACATGTCACGTTCTTTCCAATGACTCCCTAAGCCCAGTACCACAGCATTCCCTAATACTCCCTCTAACCTAAGACCAGCTCTGTGGCAGAGCGAGGCAGTTCTCTAAGTAGATGCCTGTTCAGTCCTTTCTAGCTGATGAGTTATTTCCATCCTTTTCATAAACACACTGCCAACATCTTCTCAGAGATGGAAGGGTCTGTCTTGGGCTGGAGAGATGGTTCAGCAATTCAGAGTCTATGTTGCTCTTGTAGAGGGCCCAGATGGTATCTCAGCGCCCACCTAAGGGCTCACAACAGGCGGTAACTCCAGTTCCAGGGATCCTACTGCCCACCAATGAACTCTGAGGGCACCAAACATATATGATGCACACACATACTCATATATACACGCAGGCAAAATACTCTTGAAAAAAACACTAGGGTCATTCTCTCGCAACCAGCAGGGCCACTTAGTCCCAGGGTCTACAGCACTTGTCTCCTAAGGACAGCCTGATCTGCACAATCCACATAACTATTGGGAGAATGGGACTGGGGCCCACTCGCTCCCTCTAGGGGTTTCTGGGGAGGAGAACCTTCAGGTCAGAGGGAGGCCAGGTCTACACCCGGAGCAGAGAAACAGAGAAACACCTAGACTAGTGAGTGACACAGGGGAAGCAGCATGTGTAGGAAGACACCTTTGAAAATGTGATCTGGCCCACACCAGCGGCTCCTCGGGAGAGCCATCCCCTGATGACCACAAGATCCCGACATGCTTGTCATTAAAGGTGTTGGTTTATCACAGCATGGAACTCGGATGGTGCAATATCAGCTCTATGACTGCTATTTCTGTAGCATGTCTGTTTCCTTGCAAAGGACAACTCAATGAACACTCTGAGCAGACGAGGACATGTGCTGCCGCAATGGTGCTTACCATCCTAGTCAAGGCCCACAGCCCAGGTGCTCCCCGTTCCAGGTACTCCCCGTCCTAGGTGCTCCCCGTCCCAGGTACTCCCCGTCCTAGGTGCTCCCCGTCCCAGGTGCTCCCCGTCCCAGGTGCTCCCCGCCCCGGTGGGCAGCCCACATCCCAGAGTGCCAGGTATCCCTTAGCACACAATATAGATGCCAAAGGCAAGCTGTGTCCTGTACCTCAGGGCTTAAGCCGCCACTGGTCTACTGACTTGAGTGAGGACGCTCAGCCCGGCAAACCACCACCCTTCATCCTAAGCCATCAGGGACTCATGATAACAGGAAATTTGAGGCTGGAATGGAGATGTCTGAATGTGGCTGACTGGAGAGAACACTCCTTTTCCCGTGACGGGCCTGGTTCGTCTCTTCGTGGCCCCTCGGGGTTAGGGCTCTAGGGATCACTAATCACAGAGCCCTAGTAGCTTGTTTTGCCTAGTTTCTTTTTTTTTAATTCAAGTTAGGTTTTATTTATTGTTTTTGATTGTTTTGGTTTTTGCTTTTTTGGTTTTTCTCAGATAGAGTTTCTCTGTGTAGCCCTGGCTGTCTTGGAACTCCCTCAGTAAACCAGGCTAGCCTCCAACTCAGAGATTCACTGCCTCTGCCTCCTGAGTGCTGGAACTGAAGGCGTGCGTCACCACACTTGGCTTGGTCTTTTTTTTTTACTTGTATGTGTGTGTCTGTGGGTAAGAGATGCCACCCCACAGAGACCACAGGCATCGGATCCCCTGGAGGTGGAGTTCCAGGTGGTGGTGAGACGAGAGTGCTGGGAACTGAACCCGGGGCCTCTGCAAGAGCAGTGAGTGCTGCTTACTGAGCCTCTGCTCCAGCCCCTAGCTTTGCCTTTTCCAGATGTCCTCAGTGCCACCTGTATGCTCCTTATGGGAGACAGTTTAGCATCAGGGAGGCAGCCACTCAGGTTAGGTGACACTCACTCCCACCTCCCACCCTGTTGTTATCGTGTGTGTGAGGAAGGGGCTGTTTCAGCAGAGCTCAGACCAAAGAAAAGACAGAGTGAGCTATGAGCCTCACGAAACCCTCAGCATCCACACGCTAAGCTAAGCATCCACACTCTAAGCCATTTCACAGGAAATGCTGACTGGGCTTTTGCACATCTCAATGAACAAATAACTATGTCAAGTCCTGATGGCAAAGGAAGGCCGGCCTCTTCTAACTCCTACTTGGCCCAGGGGCAACCTGGTCTATATGGCAAGTAGTACACCTTATCTACGAACCCCACACACATCAAACAAGGAGAGGTGTTTGAAAGCAAGAAGGAAAGGCGTTTGTCTCAGTTCCGGCCCACAGAAGTCCAGCCCTTCCCCAGAATCCCACTCTGCAGTTTCCCGGCTGGGGCCGTCGTGGATGAGATGAACTCAGTGCAAACCGTCCGTCATGACGTCCGTTCATTCCACCTTCTGAACAATGCTCTGGCCTGACCTCTTCATACCTCCACGGGGGGGGGGGTTGTAATTCTGCACCCCTACTCCACAAACTCACTTCATTAAAACCGTGGACCGCTCTCCCTAAGGTGCGTGTCCATCATTACCAGTTCCTTTCCATGGTCATGAGAGGCCTCAGCCCTGCCTCCTGCCCAGCAACTACCCCAAGGCTCAGGCCTTGCTCTCAGCTATGTGCCCACTCTGCAGCCTGGGGCTGCTCTGGCTTTCCCTTCTCTGCTTGCAGTTCCTTGGGCTCCGACAGTCCCAGGCCTTGCCTGTTCCTGGAGGGAAGCTCGTCCTTGGCTTCTGGAAAGCCCGCAGCATCCCTCCACCCGCAGCAGTCATCACCGGATGATTGCTTACGTGCGTTCTCCCCCGCAGATGGTGGAGACTTCTTTTCCCTCTGTGACTCCTCTAGCCAGCAAGGTGATCTGGCAGAGGCAAGTCACTGGTTAAACGGAGAAACTGCCAACTGTCCTTTGGTTCAATGTCAGCATAATTCTCCCAACTTTCCCAGAAAATAGGGCGAGTTAAATATACTTAGAAATGTGGGCTGGTGGGGGGGGGGGGCTGGAGAGATGGCTCAGTGGTTAAGAGCACTGACTGCTCTTCTGAAGGTCCTGAGTTCAAATCCCAGCAACCACGTGGTGGTTCACAACCATCTGTAATGGGATCCGATGCCCTCTTCTGGTGTGTCTGAAGATAGCTACAGTGTACTCACATATAATAATAAGTAAATCTTTAAGAAAAAAAATGTGGACTAGGGCTAACGGCTGTTATCAGCCCCATGTGGCTTAAGAGGGCTCTAAGCCAGCTTTAAGTTTGGCTGCTGAGGACACGGAGTGGGGTGCAATGAAGGAGGCATAGGGGGATGAGTCCCTACAATTACATGAGCCCAGGACAGGTGCTCTGCGAGGAATTACATGCGTCTGGAAATGTCAGCACATGCAGACCTTCCCCTCTCCCATCCCACTGTACTACACAAACCTAAGTGCATGGTGAGTAACAGACGTGTTTCTAGAGATTCCCTAGTGCCAGAGGACAGGACAGCAGCTACCCCAGGGAGGGGCCCTCTAGCTGGGGTGCTGGAGTAAACATGGAGATGCACAGACATAGCGTAAGAACATACAGATCTATACCTGCAGTGCTCATGCACTCAGCCGCATTCTCATTTCTTTCTTTTCAGTCCTGGGCATCAAACCCAGAATCTCACGCATTAGCCAAGTACTCTACCACTGAGCTGCACCCGAGCCAGAAGGCTTGGGGGGCTGGAGGGGGGGCTCCCTGTCAAGGGCACTGGCTCTACTTCCAGAGGACCCACATTTTCCGTGAGCTCACTTCATGGCTCACAAACATCTGTAACTCTATTTCTAGGGGCCTGTGTGGACATCAAGGCCACACTGCAGGCAGTGACTTGGCCTGAGCCTGGTGTTTCTGTAATAGATCTGTAGACACACACCCAGGACGACAGTGTGTAGAGCGGTGCACAGAGCACAGGCCTCACGGTATCCCGACAGGGCCGAAGAGCTCCTTTACTTACTACAGCAAATAAGACTTACTTCAGAAAGTCACTAGTCCATGATCAAGTGATTGACTGCAGTGCATCCTTCCCAACAACAGGGAACCAAAGAGCTCTCTAGTCCTGCAGAGACTAAATGAGTCTCTGGACCACTTTAATTCATCCACTCTCCCCCTAAGTCTACTCCCTCAACCCTGGACCGTCCTGTACTAGCCAACCAGCAGCTTCCACTCCTCTCACCATGCAGGAGCATCATGGTGCTGGCTGGGCGACATGTCTGTCTGTCCGTCCCACTCTGGCCTCTCCATTTTAACCCCGAGCACATCCCCTCCCTCCTTCAGGCAATCTTCTCGGCTGTCTGGATGCGACAATGGCAGGGTTCAAACATTACTTCAGGAAAGAACACTGCATGGTGGAGAAAGGGCTTCCAGACTCCCCTTGACTGACTGGCATCTCCTCCTCCACACTCCTCAGTACTGACAATTTACCGAAGACAACTCCAGCTGAGTGCCCAGGAAGAAGCTGGATTTCCTCTGTGTAAATATAACGATCTTCAGCTGGCCTGCTATGTTCTAGCCTCCTTTAGGCATTTACAAAGATTACGTCATTCAAGTTTCACACAACCTCTTAGGGGAGCTCTTCCTTCCCTTCCCTTTCCTCTTCCCTTCCCTTTCCTCTCTCCTTTCCTCTCCTTGGTTATAGAGAAAGGATCTCATGTAACCCAAGCTGGCCTTGAATTCAGTGTAACATAAGATGATTATAAACTCCTGATCCTGCAGCCTCCTATATAAGTTCTATTATAGACGATGGAAATAAGACAAAAATTAAGAAAGTCAACTGTATCTTCAACCAGCAGGTGGTAAATGCAAAATCCAAACTCAATTTGTGTGATTCGGCATGGGTTTGAACCCTACTCCTGGGATCAACTTTTTTTAGTTAAGGGTTTTATTGCTGCAATGAAACATTGTGAGCAAAAAGCAGCTTGGGGAGGAAAGGACTTGCACTTCCAGATAACGCCCCATCACTGAGAAATCAGGACAGGAAGATAAACACAGCAAGAACCTGGAAGCAGAAACTGATGCAGAGGCCATGAAGGGGTGCTGCTTACTGGCTTGCTCAGCCTGCTTTCTTATAGAGCCCAAGACACCAGCCCAGGGATAGCACCATCCACAGTGGGCTGAGCCTTCCCCCACTGATGACTAGTTGAGAAAAATGCCTTCCGGCTAGATCTCAAGGAGGCATTTCCTCAACTGAGACTCCTTCCTCTCTGATGACTCTAGCTTGTGTCAAGTTGATACATAAAACCAGCCAGTACAACCTTGTGTGCTTTGTTTTGTTGTTTACGGTTTAGATTGACTTTTTTATATGTGCCGGATTTTGCCTGCATGTCTGTCTGTGTGCCATGTGTGCACCTAGTTCACAGAGATCAGAAGAAGGTGTCAGATCTCCTGAAACTGAAGCTACAGACAGTTGTGAGCTGCCATGGGGGTGCTGGGAATCAAACCTGGGTCCTCTGGAAGGGTAGCCAGTGGTTTGGTTTGTTTTGTTTTGTTTTTTTGCATGTTTTTGAGGCAAGTCTTACTCTAGAGCTTAGAGCTTAAACTTTCAGCAATCCTCCTCCTGTGTTAGAATCACAGACACGCAATCACGCTTGTATAATTGTGAAGCATTTGAAAGAAGCATGAAGAGTTCCTGTGACCCTTCTCCCTTGGCTTTGAGAATCAGAGTGACAAAGGTCCATTGCAAGCCAATAGACAGCACCAACAGTAAGATGACAACAGGCATTCTAAGAAATGCCTGGAGACATAGCTCAGTTGCAGGCTGCAGCTCCAGAGAACCACGTTCAGTTCCCACCACCCACACCAGGGAGATCACAACTCCAGGAGATAAGATGCCTCTGGCCTGCCAGGGTACCTGCACTCACATGCACATACCCACTGCGGGCGCACATGTAAACACACACACACACACACACACACACACCTACATATAATTTAAAATATTTTTAGAATTAAGCATTAAAAACTAAAGGAGTCAGTTTGGGGCCACTGAGATGGGTCTGGAGTAGCAGTTCTCACCCTGAACTTTCATAGGGAACACACATCAGATATCCTGCACATCAGATATTTCCGTTACGGTTCATAGCAGTAGCAAAGTTACGGTTATGAAGTAGTAACAAAATAACTTTATGATTGGAGGTCACCACATGAGGAACCGGATTAAAGGGTGGAAGCATTAGGAAGGTTGAGAGCCACCAGTCTGGAGGTAAAGATGCTTGACACACAAGACTGGGGATCTGAATCTGATCCCATAACTTACGTCAAGATAGAAGGAAAGAATGGATTTCACAAATCTGTCCTCTGGCCTCCACGCATGCACTGTGGCATGCACATCCACATACATGCATCATACACACACAATGATGATGTTTAGAAAGAAGAAATTAGTTTGTATGATCTTCCCACAGAAACATCTTGGGGTCCGCTTCCTCGCCACCTGCCCTTCCCTGAGTCCCATGACAAACTCAGAACTCAGCGTGGATTCCTCTGGAGAATCACAGACATGTTTAAACGACTGTGAAACACCGCTCAGAAACTCAGGTCTTCGTAAGTGTCTGACAATGGGAATGAAACGCAGCTAAGGATTTGGACCACAGATGTTCTCTCTGTTATTGAACTACAAAATCGAGAGCCTACATCATCCGGGTGTAGGGGCACATAACCGTACTCCTGTACTCCTGGCCCTTGGGAGGCTGAGGCAGAATGATTACGAGTTCAAGACCAGTCTGTACTACAACATTCAGTCAGTTCATGATCAGGATAAACTACATAGTGTGTGTGTGTGTGTGTGTCTGTCTGTCTGTCTGTCTTTCTTTCTCATGCACAAACACATACACAAAAGAGTAATAAAACCAAGCTGATTTTGAGTTAGAGTACACAGTGAGACCCTGTCTCAGTGCTGTGCAACACACAATACACACATACACACGGAAACAAATGTACATTAGAGAGAGGCAACTGGAATGATGGGATAGAAAAGCAACAATGAGTCTAAGAGCTTGGAGAGGGAAGACGCTGAGTACATACATAGTTTTATTTATTTATGTGAGGACACTGTCGTTGTCTTCAGACACTCCAGAGGTGGGCATCAGATCTCATTACGGACAGTTGTTAGCCACCATGTGGTTGCTGGGATTTGAACTCAGGACCTTCAGAAGAGCAATCAGTGCTCTTAACCGCTGAGCCATCTCTCCAGCCCCATAGTTCCCCCTTATCAATTTAGTAAACGTAAAATTTCACCCCCCACATAGATACACACACTGGTCCCCCTAGCTGCACACAATGCACACCTGGAATCCAGCTCTGGGGAGGAGGACGGTAGTGTGTGGGAGGGTCAGCCAAGGCTGACTGGGAAGAGCCTATCTGAGAACAAAGCCCGGGCCTTCCTTACACACTCTTGGAAAAAGAGAAAACTGCTAACCAGAGAGCAAAGCCATAAATACTGAGCTGCTTACTTAAAAGCCTTTTGAAAATCTGCACTGTGTCTGATAACGATGGCAAATGAACAGCTGAAGAGCGACTAGCCGGGAAATGAGTCTCCAGCTGGGACTTCTATGGACAATTATGGAGAAAGCAACAGATTACAGGTGACAAACCCTGACGCTCTGCCAATTTCCACATCTGAGCTGTTCTTATTGCTAGGTAAAGTAATAGTGCGCCCCACGACTGCTTGTCACACAGGGCCCAGGGGCCGCTTCCCAGTCACTGATGCAGTCTGTTCCAAGAGCCATGAGCGCCACATGGTGGACCCTAAAGACTGCGGGGAGGGGGGCAGCAACACTAGGCATGTCGCTTGGCCTCTTCGAATGTCATCGGTAAGACGGACACGGACGCTCTCATTGAAGGGTTGAAGATTAAAATACAAGGGATCATGGAGAACAACATTTCCCATCTCACCACCACTCAGGCTTCAACTATTAGCCACAGTCATTAGACCCAGGCAGATCAGAGTCCCTGAAAAGCCGACTAATTATCATTTGAGAAAGCCTGGTCTACTTGTAAAGCACTGAGGCGGGTGGGCGATCTGAAAAGGGAGAGCTGCCGGCGATAGCTGCGCCCAAGCAAGCGCGCAGCAGTGTACAGCTTCAGGAGCGCACACATGCATACAAAAGTGTGTGCAACGCATGGCTCCGAGTGTGCGCACACACGCATGCCTCACGTCTGCACACAGCCCTCCAGCTTCTCTGTTCTTCAGACTCACGGCCTCGTCTCACACACTCTGAAACGCTAGCTGGTGCGTGCTTGCAGAGGTCTCTTCATCCAACTTTCCTAGGTCCCAGAGAAACAGCCAATGATTAGAAATGAGCTGACCCAATTTTATGTAATCAAAGGGCTCCATGGGGATCCTGTGTTCCAGTCTTGGGAAAGAGAAAGAAGTCCCAGCTGCTCCATAACTAAGCAAGAACGCTGACCGGCGGCCGGCCGACCTGGGCTCAGAAGTCAGCCCCGCGCTTCCCATCAGTTTGCTCCCTACAGAGGACAGCACGCACCTTCACCGAAGGGCGTTACAAAGAGAAAATGGATTACTGTTGATGAGACACATGGTACAGAGTAAGGGTTGTAAAAGCAACTCCTGTAGGAAATTAAAGCCTCAGTGACTTCTCCAAGTGATCCAACAGGTGCTGGGATCCAGAGTTTGGAAGTTACAGGACTCCTGCCTCCGTCCTCTCCAGTGTGGACCTGGGCTGGAACTCTAACTCCCCCTTAGCCTTTTCTTTTCATCTGTAAAGCGGAAACAACTACTGAGCTCTAAAGGGGAACAGAACATAGGGCTACAGAGGAAGTAAACGGAGTGTACAGGTGACCACACACACACACACACACGTTCACACCCACCTGCTGACACACCCATGGCCACCCAGAGGGTGCTCTGTCACCAGCCCCGTGAGAACAAGAGTCAGCACATCAGTTTTCTTCAGGCTGGATCCAGGGACATTGATGGTGGCGGCAGGGGACAAAGCCAGGCCTGGGCTCCTCTCCAGGCCGAGCAGAAAGTTAAGGCGTGAGTGGTGGTGCACAGCTGTGTCCCAGCATTCGGTGGAGGCAGAAGGAGCAGCTCAAAGTCCTCCGCAGCGGCACAGCAAGCTCCAGGCCAGGCCGGGAGACCACCTCTAACAAAAGCAAAGAGAGAGTCTCCGCCTTCTCAGGCGAGGGCTGAGTTGACCAGTTCGGTATTCTTGCCTTCTGTGTGACTCTTTATAAGTAGGTCTCAACTTTAATTTATAAAATAAGCAAGTTGAGAAATAGAGCGTGTTTAAAGGAGACAGGAGAGGAAACTGCAAAGACTGCTCAGGGAAAGGGAAACGATTGATGGCTGTTCCACGACCGGGGCTGGGATGCACGTGGGCAGCCCCTGCAGCGGCATCCGTCTCCAGTCAGAGTGCCATCTCCCAATATGCTGGGCTGTTCTCTGGTCATCCGATGCCTCAGCACTACCATGTTGCCCACCTTCTCACAAATGCGAGGAGCAACTTGCATTTTAAGTAATTTTGGAGGGGAGTGGCACCAGGACTTGAACCCACAGCCTTAGGCACTCGAGGCCAGCATTCCGTCACAGCTGCATCCCCAGCCCTCTTCAGAGCTGTGAGGTCGGCGGGTAAAGGCACTAGATGTCAAGCCTAAGCCTGATGGCTGGAGTTCTATTTCTGGGTCATGCATGGTGGAAGAAGAGTCCTACTCTTACAAGTTGTTCTTTCAGTTGGGCACAGTGGCACACACCTCAAATCCTGGCACTCAGGAGGCAGAGGCAGGTGGATCTCTGTGAGTTCGAGACCAGTTTTGGATACACAGCAAGTTCTAGGACAGCAGAGCTACACAGGGAGACCCTGTCTCAAAAGAACAACAACGATATAACAAACTTCCTCTGGTCTACACACACACATACATACACACACACACACACACAAGTAAATACGATAAAAAATTTAAAATTCTATGTATGTATGTTTGCGTAAAAAGGCACCATTCAGAATTATTTTAATTTCAGTTACACATTTATGGGTTTGGCAATGACCAAATACTCAATCTACTGAGTTTACAAATGTTATAAGCATGAGGGCATACAAATCTTATCTACGGAAAACTTTGGTTGACAACTACTAAATATTTAAAAATAGCTAGCTAGGCCAACACAAAACTGACAAAGGTCATCAGTACAGAGTATGTTCTGAAATGTCAGACCACTCCTCATTAATATGTACAATTAAAAATATAAACATGGGCAGGAGAGGGGTGGCGGTGGTGGGAGTGCATGCTTTTAATCCTTGCACTCAGGAGGCAGAAGCAGGTGGATCTCTGAGTTCAAGGCCAGCCTGGTCTACAGAATTTGTTCCAGGACAGCCAGGGTTACACAGAGAAACCCTGCCTTGAAGAATAAATAAATAAGCAAACAAATAAAATATAAATAACTAAAACGCACGAGCTGAAGATGTCTCAGCGGTTAAGGGCACAAAGGCAGGTGTCTACAATCCTAAAATTAAAAAAAAAAAAAAGGTCACAGTGTTGCTCGAATCCCAGTGGCGGATTTCTGAGTTCGAGGCCAGCCTGGTCTACACAGTGAGTTCCAGTGAGACCCTGTCTCAAACAAACCAACCAAGCAATCAAACACACACAAATAAATTGTGGGGTGATGTCCCCTGAGTGGTCAACTAGTGAGCTGCAGACTCGACCTGGGCTGCCACGGAGTTGCTTTGTGCCTGTCTCATTTGATGTGAGCAGACACAGGATCCACCACAGCAACACAATGTTCTAGCTATGTCACAATCCCACTATGGGGCTTACACCACTCTCCCCACGTCTGCATCAGGGATAAGCACCATGACCAAAAGCAACCTGGGGAGGAAAGGGTTATCTCAGCTCACACTTCTGGGTCACAGGTCAGGTTCCATCATCCAGGGAAGTCAGGGTAAGAACCTGGGGGCAGGAACTGAAGCAGAGGCCACTGGGATTATTGCTTACTGCTTTCATATCAACCTGCTTTCTATACAACCCAGAACCACCGGCAGTGAGCTAGCCCTCTCACATTAATCATCAATCAAGAAAATGCACCACAGGCTTGCTCACAGGCCAGTCTGATGGAGTATTTTCTCAGCTGAGGGTCCCTCTTGGCAGATAACTCTAGTTGACATAAAAACTAGCCAGCACATTCTGCAACCCCAGAATGCTGCAGATTCCAAACCGTAAGCCAGGGACCAAAGACCCGACTAAGCTTTGCCCCTCTGATGTTTTAAAAGTGAGATTCCTAGGACAGGCATGGATGCGCACTCCTTTAATCCCACTGGGGAAGCAAGAGGCAGTCAGATCTCTGTGAGTTTGAGGCTAGCCTGGTCTACATAATGAGTTTCAGGACAGCCAGGGCTACACAGAACGATGTTGTTGAGGGTGGAGGGGTAGGCTGAGATTCACCTACTGTGAATGAATCAGGAGCTTGTGTTACCAATTACTATATTTAAAATGGCAACGGTGGGAGACAAGTCCTCCACAGCAGGCTCAGTAGTCAAACTTATCCAAGGGACGAGCAAGTGCTTCCATGGATGATCCTAGCGGACCGTCTATACCTCTGGACGAACGCCGGGCTACACGTGCCTATCTTGTTAGGGAGATGGAGACCCATCCAGACTGACTCTACCTCTGAGGACACAAGCTTGAGACGCTTCCTAAGCTACCTTCGTCACTAGCTATGACTGATGTCCTGAGCTCCAGGCAACAACCCGAAGGCAGCTCAGTCCTCTAGGTCACATCCGCCCTAGCGGCTCAGGGACTACAGTGACAGGGCCTGTAGACAGACAACTGGCTTGTTTTAAAAACTCCTTTTTGATTTGCAAACTAAATGAACTTGATCTATAAATTACTGAGGAAGGATAAATTGGAAGCCTACCGTGTACTTTCTTGTGCTGCTGCCACTAACTGTAACCACACCAGAACCACTGCGGATGTTCTAGGGATGCAACATATCACACGGTGTAATTTTCTACACCGCAGAAAAATCTCCCCGTAATCTTCTGGATATCAATGTGGGAAACATTTTCCCAGGATGTGCTAAAAAGAATCCCTTGCTCCTTCTACCTGGCGGGCAGCGTGGCTTCCAAGAACAAGCCTTCTACTATCTACTTTTGGGGTTTCCTTGGTGTCTGTGCCCTACAGATCCCAGTATTTACTTTCCTACCAAAAATGGGGGCAGAAATGACCTGGACTTCCTTCTCGAAGACCCAAATGCACAGCTGCTTGGGATTAAACAAACTCAGAGAGCGGACTGATGGGGGTTTTCTGGAGAAAAACTTTGTATCTACTTTATTTCTACTTTGTATCTCTGGCCTGTGAGGCCCAGGCCAGACTTGGATCTTTGCTAGCAGAAAACATAATCGAGAGAGTAGGACTTTTTTTCTGCTGGCCCTGGTTCCTGACTTCTGACAGTGAACAGGCTGAGGCTGAGCCAGACACAAGTCAGAAGTTCTTCCGCCCTCTACAACTAATGCGGTGAAAACTGAACTCAGCTGGAGAATGTGGAGAGCCGGAGCACACACACACTGAAAACATCATCATCTGCTACACATACTATCCTACGTAGCTGAAGAGTGGCATTCCCAGCCAGGCCATGCTGGCCTTATCTCAGTGCTTGGGAGGTAGAGGCAGGTGGATCTCTGATTGAGGCCAGCCGGGTCTACAGAGTGAGTTTCAGGGCTACACAGAGAAACCCTGTCTCAAAGAAAACAAAAACACAAACACCCAACAGCACCCTCTAGATTTTTTTTCTCCTAGGAAAGACCCAAGTCAAGCCTAGGCCTGAGAGGGGAGAGCAATCTCCAGCCCTGCCCTAGATGGAAAGTAACAGAGTGCCAGAATTGCTACTTTGTTTTCTTTTTTCTTTGTTGTTTTGAACAAAGTAACCACTCTCCTTTGGAGAAAGCCACAACTAACAGCAATTCCAACATTAAGGAAGGGGGCTGCCAGACCACAAAATCACACTGAAAAAGGTATCCTAAGAAATTCTTGGGACTTGAAAGGCGGCTTAGTCATTATTAAGAGCACTGGCTGCTCTTGCAGAGAACCTGGGTTCAGTTCCCAGCAGCCACACAGTGGCTCAAAGCCGCCTGTAACTGCAGTCCTGGGGCATGCAGAACCTTCTAGCCTCCGCTGGGAAACAGGTGTGCACTGGTGCAGACACACATGCAGGTGGAACACTCATGTGGAAGTTCTTTAACTTCTGGGCTGTATCTCGGAGGCAGAGTGCTTGCCTAACATGCTCAGTACTGGACTCAATGTTACCCGAGTACCTAAAAAGGCTTTCTAAATGAAGACAGTTTAGTGACAGATCCCGGGTAGGGGTGGGGTCCTGATTTGCTTGGTGGTCTGTTTTTATTTGGGGGTCTTTCTTTTGTTTGCCTATGTGTTGACTTAGAACAGGTACTTAAATTGGGCAACTACACAAGACTATACCACACTGCCCACTCTGCCACTGTGCATAGTCTTTTCCTCTCCCTTAGAATGTTAAAACCATCTCTCCTTGTTTGTTTCCATCCACAAGACCACAGAGTGAAAAATGAACTTAAAACCACATCTATGGGCACCATCTATAGATTCTCAGACCTCTTCAGCAAGCCTCTGTGGCGACAGAATTGTCCTGAACCGTGACAACGCCTCCTCCCTGCCCAGCACCTCTGGCTGAGTCCTGTGCACCTTCCTTAGCTGTCCCTTCAGCACATACCAATTCATGACTCAGGACTCACAGTTCCAAGCAACTTCCTGATAAGTTTCACGTTTCGTTTTCTCTGGCCCTTTGGCCTTTTAACCTAAATCTTACTGTATTCTCAGACATAAAGCGCTTTCCCGAAAATCAGTTGCTTCACTGTAAACCTAAACACAGTCAACTTCGTTACAGAAAAGTTTCATGTCTGCTATGTGCTTGGGGCTAAAGACACTCAAAAAAGTTTAAAGGTGTCTTGTCCCCGGCTCTCAAGCTAGGGTGTGCATCCGTAAAACAGAAAACGCGCCTGTACCACACAGTATATGTTTGTGCAGTGCAGGTTATCTGCAGCACTAAACGCTCTGGAGAACTAGCTAATCTACTGATTATTCACAAAGTAACAAAAAAAATGTATTTGTATCAGTTTGAATAGAAAATTAAACATCTACCAAACACAATCTTTACTTACTGGCGAAAGCTCAGAACAGACAGCACAATCTTTCTTTGGACCTACTCGGGTGTGGAGAGCTACAAACCTCTATGTCCAAAGCCTCAAACAACCAAGGGGAAGATGGGTACGCTGAGCTACAGATTTCATTTTGTCAGTTTGTCACATACGTACTCTACATGCATACATACGCACACTTCTATAAACTCTCTAAATGAACTGTGCATATGGTGAGAAGGGCTAATTCTGATGGGGCCCCCTACTCTCCGATAGCTGACATAGATTTCACAGTGCATCTAGCAATCACTTGGCCCGGAACAAAGCAGATTCCGGACGGAACTGTGAATGAGTGGCGTTCACATGTCTGCCTGAGCGGGTCCTTGCGCTTACTGTTTCTAACCTGCCACTGCTCAAAGAAGAACTCATCAAGCAAGGAAAGAACACCAGAAATGTGTCTGAGCGGGGACACAGCGGAGCATATCTGTAATCACAGCACTCACTCAGACTTGGAAGACAGAGAATCAGAAGTTCAAAGTTATCCTTGGGTACATGAGTTCAAAGCCAGCCTGGACTACATTAGACCCTGTCTCAAAAAACAAAACAAAACAAACCCTTAAGATGAAACGCATCTGACACAGTTATCTGCACGTAACAAGTGCACACGACAGACTGTGATGGACTGAGCTCACAGGATGTGTTGCGAACTGTGGTACAGCGTGGCCGCCACATTTATTACCCAAGGCAGTATCCATATGGCAGGTACTAGTGTCCTCGCCTCACAGAGGGTAGGGATCAAAGTACTTAACTTCCACAGTCAAGCGACAGTCGGTAGTGGCAGAAGAAGATGACTTCAGACAGCCTGACTCCAGCACCAGTCAGGTGCTCTATACTTCAAGGACAGGTCAGTAAATACTCGGGAATCAGGAGAACATAGTATCCTATAGGCTTAGATTTTTCAAAACCAGAGTCTCCAAAGAAAGCAGGAATGTCCGCATTGGTATCTGTAAACGCTGGTCTAGTAGAGGTCTCCTTGGCTGAGACTATGACTCAGATATACTCTGGGTGAATGAGGCTTGCAGGGTGGAAACAGCGACAGACTGTCAAACACCATGACCAACCATGACTTAAGGAAAGGGTTGATTTCAGCTTAGAACTCTCAGGCCACGCTGAGGGAGGTCAAGGCGCAAACACAGAGGCAGAAACTGAAGCGGAAGGCGTGAAGGATGCTGCTGCCTGGCTTGTTCCTCACGACTTGCTCGGCCTGCTTTCTTATACCATCCAGGGTGGCATCGATCACAGTGAGCTGAGCCCTCTGTCATCCATCATGAGGTCTTTTGTCAACCGAGGCTGCTTATGGGGGGGTGGCATCTGCTTGTAAACCCTGGGGAGAAGCTAACAGGAGGAATTCTGGGAGACTGTCTCAACGGCTTCCACATATGTGTATATGTGCACACGCTAAAAGAATACATACAAAACCTATGTGGGATGAGCTGGGGGGGGAGGGTCATAAACACATGAGGAAACAAACATGAATATGGTTTGCAACGTCTATACCCAGTGGAGTTATTAGATCCTTAAACTTCAAGAGAAAGGCAGGCTACAGTTTTCAGTACTAATGAGGCTGGGATACATCCCTTGAAAGAGAGTCAATATGACAAATTTGGGGTCCATAGCTTCTGATGATAACTCAGGGTTCCTGGCAGGAAAAAGAGCAGGAGTACAGAAGGGACCCACCTCCGCTGCCTCCAAACCTACAAAGGGGACTTGCTGACCTCATGGTTATTTAGATGCATGGCCTTGACTGGAGAGATGGCTCAGAGGTTAAGAACACTGGCTGCACTTCCAGAGGTCCTGAGTTCAGTTCCCAGCAATGTCGGCTCACAACCATCTGTAATGAGACCTGGGGCCATCTTCTGGTCTGCCGGCATACATGCAGGCAGAACGCTGCATATAGAATAAATAAACCTTAAATAAAGAAATGCATGGCCTTAACCCTCTCAGCAGGTTAACCAGAGTCACCCCTAATTAATGACACAACCAGTGTAACAAGGACCTAAGTAGAGGCCCTCTCTCCCGGCGGGAGACTGGGAGACTCGTGGGCATCTGTAGCTTCTGTCAGACAGACACAGCAGCCAAGGCAGAGTCCAGCAGCTCTGTGACTCTAGGGAAGGGACACACCGCTCATGCTTGATGGAAGAAATGGGAAACATCAGCAGGAAGCCACAGTAAACACGCTGTGCTCACCAGACCTCACAGTCTTGCTTAACTACGTGGCAGCTAGATCTAGCAATGTTCCACGGCCTCTGAGGACGCACCAGGAAGAACCTGGTGCTGACCTGTGTGCTGGCTAGTTTCATGTCGACTGACACAAACTAGAGTCACCTGAAAGGAGTGAACCACAGTTGAGAAGATGTCCCCATAAGATCCAGCTGGAGGGCATTTTCTTAATTAGTGATTGGTGGAGGAGCCCTGGGAGCACACCCCCCTCCACTGTGGGTGGGGCCATCCCTGGGCTGGTGATTCTGGGTTCTATAAGAAAGCAGGCTGAGCAAGCCACGATGAGCAAGCCAGTAAAGCAGCACCCCTCCATGACCTCTGCATCAGTTCTGCCTCCGGGTTCCCGCCCCAATTGAGTTCCTGTCCTGACTGCCTATGATGGACTATGATGTGGAAGTGCAAGCCATTAAATAAACTCTTTCCTCCCCAACTTGCTTTTAGTCATGGCGTCTCATCACAGCAATAGAAACCCCAACTAGGAGACTGTGCCTCCAGGTGCTAATCTGGGGACTGAGAATACAATTGTGAGACAGGCTGCCAACATGAGCGCCATAAGAATACCAATCCACTTTTATTTACCTTTAAGGGGTCCGACTACTCAAGGTCCCAAGCACGATGTCCCCGAGTAGCCCAGAAAGAGCAAACAAACCCTGCCTCTGATCAGGGTGTGCTTCCCTAGAGCATTCCCAACTATATGTGATCTATCCCCAACCTTGATTTCAAAGTCAGCCTAGGTGTACCTCCCCCTGGAGGTTCTAACCTATTCCGAAGCAGTGTCTGTCCTCTGAAGCACCAACCACTACTACTGAGGACCCCAATTCAATCAGAGGTTCATCATCCCTTGAGGAGACGGCTCAATCCATGAAGTGCTTGTTCAGCAATCAGGAACCCCTGAATTTGATCTAGCACCCATGTTTAGAGAGAGAGAGAGAGAGAGAGAGAGAGAGAGAGAGAGAGAGAGAGGAGCCAACTCAGCTGTAATGCTAGTACTGGGAAGGCAGAGGCAGGGGGATTCCCTGGGATGTGATGGCCAGCCTGTCTAGCGCAATCAGCAAACTCCAGGTTTGGTGAGAGACAGAGTCTCAAAGACGACGTATAGTAATTGAGGAAGATACCTGATGTCAACTTCTAGCCTCCATCACACATGGAGTGCATTCTCTCTCTCTCTCTCTCTCTCTCTCTCTCTCTCTCTCTCTCTCTCTCTCACACACACACACACACACACACACACACACACACAGATCATTCTACAATCAGTACTTTTTATCTATTCAACAAATCTTGAGTACCACCTATGAGAGCCAGTATTGTTCAAGAGACTGGGTGCAGCCAACAGAACTGGGTTTTTCTTCCCCAGAGGATAGCGCTTTAAAAAAAAAAAATCTTCCTGAAAAAAATGTGGGCTGAGACTCAGTACTGAATACCTGTTTATTAAAGCCGTGGGCTTCCTGGGTCCAAGCTCTCCAAGCTTCTTCAAACTGAAGGTGCATGAACCTATAGGGAACAGAAGCTAAGGAAGCCACTTCTAAATGAACTTCCACTTCTCAAAAACCTCAAAAGAACAAGGAAGGAAAAGAAAACAGCTACGAAAGCGCTGCTGAACCAACACATTTTATACACTCTGACAGAGCATTCCAATCCCCACCTTGTAAACTACAAAGAGTGACCCCCCCCCCTCCCTCCCGAAGCCTTGCAGCCCGGGATTCAAGTGTCTAAAAGATCTCAGAAAGTTGAACGCATCTCAGCTCCCTGAGCAAACCTTGGTTTCTTTCCGATTAAGTCCCAAAGGGAAATGAGCAGATGCCAGCTGGAGAAACCCAGTTAGAGTGACAACAAGGGAACGACAAATTGAGCTTCAGGCGCAAGAAGGGCTCAAAGACTGAACACCTCGTGCGCGATCAATGCAGAAGCAATTTAAAAACAAACAAAAACAAAAGCCGGGCTCCGCGCAGCCCGGTGGAGCGTTCTAAGTTCCTAAGAGAAGGAAACGAGGCTGTGCTCCAGGGGAGTCGCGAGGCTCTGCACAGCGTGGGAGTTCCTGCAGGATGTGCGAGGGATTCCGCGGATTCGGTCTGCTCTGAAGTGGCTTTTTGTGAGAAGCGACAGCTGGCACCTCACGGCGGGCGAGGGTGACGCCGAGCTGTGCCATGCGGCGCGGGCTGCCACCTGGGCACTCCCCCCATTCTCCGCAGCGGCGACGCCAGACGCGAGAGCCCGGCCTGCGCCGCGCGCGCCTCGGGAGCCGCGACCTCTCGGGGGAGCCCGCGCAGTCCAGGCTGCGAGCCCCGGTGCGCGCACTCACCTCAGCAGACTGGAGAGCGGGTGGCTGGAAGAACCGAGGCCGCCGCCCCCGGAGCCGCCGCCGCTACCGGAGCCGCCGCCGCCGCCGAAGCCGGAGGAGAGCCGCTTCCCGGACAGCAGCTTCTCCACGGCCGGGAGGTGCCCGGTGCGGGCCGCCTCCAGCAGCTCCTGCTCCTTCCCCATCCCCAGGACCGCCACCCCTCGGACCCCGACCCGGAGCCTTGCAGAGCCTGCTCCGGCTCCTAAACTTTCCGTCTCCGGGCAACGCACCCCTCAAACCGGCCGGGGACGCCACCCCCTCTCTCTCCCCCCCCCCGCCTCCTTGGCCTCCCCCCCGGCGACGCGTCACTTCCGGGATCCGGCGTCACGCGTCACCGCGCCCCCGCGCCCCGCCCCCTTGCCCACCTAGTGGGCGTGGCTCCGCGCCGCCGTGCAGGTGACCCGGCACACCCGAGTGGAGCCCGGGCGTGCAGAGCGGAGCCTGGCGCAGACGCGGTCCACGCCCTGCGAACCCGCCCATTCAACAGGTGGGAGAGAACGAAGGCGACACACCCGTAGGAGCTTCCCGAAGTGCTCGCCTTCCCAAAGGTTTGGGACCTCATGGGGTTGGAAATACGGTCATTGGTCCAGGCACCGTAGAAACAAGAGAAGTGTGATAACGCGTACCTCCGTTTTCAATTCCATTCAAGACGCATAGATTAAATACGGGATGGGCGCGGAGACCTAGAACCAGACTTGAAAAATCCCGCCCTCTGGTGCCTCCTGGAGGGAAGACCGGAGAGTTTTACAACTACAATTAGCCTGGTCTTGTAGCACTTGCCATTAGTCCCAGCAGTCCAGAAGTAAAAGCCGTTGCATCACTGTGAGTTTAACGTCAGCCTGGTCTACAAAGCAAGTTACGGGCTGGCCAAGGCTACATAGATAGTAAGACCCTATCTCAAAAGAAAAAAAAAGGGGAGTGGAAGGACGGGAGTAGTGGAGTGATAGTTCAGTGGTTAAGAGCACTTGTGGCGCCTCACAGCAGTCTGTAACTCCAGTACCAGCGAATGTGACACTCTTTTCTGGCCTCCCAGGGTACCATGAACGCATGCGGAGCCCAGACTTACATGCAAAACACCCATACACATGAAAAAAAAAAGTCTTAAGAAATCTTTTTAAAAGGCACTATCCACGCTCTCCATCCTACTAACCCTTCGGGAAAAAATGGTCAGAAGAGACCTTCTTTCTCTTAGTTGTCGTGAGAAACATTTTAAAAGTCACATTTGGGGAACCAGTTCCAATTTTTAATATTGGTGGACTGAGTGGGGAAATGTATTTGGGAAAGGACGATTGTTTCTTTCTGGTTTTTCTCAGGATACTAGCCCTATTCTGGCGCGAGGCGGGTGACCGATAGTTGAAGCATTGAATGAAACCATTGGATATATTCTGTCGGCATTAAGAGATGCTTGCGAAACAGAAGGGAAGCCCAAGCCGTTCCCTGGTGGACACAAGCCGGCGGTCTCCGTTCTTTGGAAAATACGAGGTTGGGTCGCTGCCGGAAGTTGCTCAGTCCAATGCAGCGACAAGCAGCCGGACGGAGTTTTCTCCCTGTTCCCCCCCCCCCCCCCGACTTTTCGCTGAAGGAGTCAAGTTAAAGAAGGATTAATTGGCATTACATTTCCAGGAAGAAGAAAAAGAAGACTCTCTGTAAACGAATGTACGCTCTTTCAAAAAAACGCTTCTTCCGTAAAGCGGGGAATCTATACTTCTACATTTCTTTCTCGTTAAAACAAATTCAGTTTACACATGAATCCCCTGAGCGATCAACGCGCTTCTGGGAATGACCCCTCCCAGGAGCCGTGGGCGTGACGTCATCGCGGCGCGACGACCAGCCATATAAGTACCAGCTCCGCCGCACAGCTCGCTGAACCCGGCTCCTTCGCCCGGCTGTGGTACCATTGCTTCCGACCCCCTCCTATCGCGATGGACAACCTTAGGGAGTCGCCCACGGACAAAGGCGGGGAGCCAGGGGAGTCAGAGGAGACGAGGGCTACTCCTGGGGCCCCGGTGGCCGCTGACACTGAGGGAATCCAGGAGGAAACCGACAGGGATGGAGACGCGGACTTGAAAGAAGCCACAGCGGAGGAAAGCGAGGTAGGTAGAAATTTGTGGATCAGGCTGCAGGAGTACCCGGGTTGCGCTTTCTGACTACTTGCTGTCTTCCAAAGCCAAGAGAACTAGAATTCACCACGACTCTTTGTAAGTCTGCAACCTTGAGGGGCATGGGAGGGGGCAGGAAGGTGTAGGTGCTGTTTCTTTCGGTCCCGTGCAGGCAGCTGAAGTAGAAGGAATGGATTCCAGAACTGCCTAAGCTACAAAATGAGACCTGCTTCTATCTACCCCAGCTCCTTTTCGGGGAGGGCCGAGGAAGGAGGAGGAGGAGACAAGAAGATAAAAGACTGGGGGAGAAAATGATTAAGGACAAATAAATTGGAAAATCTGAAATATAAAGGTTAGAAACATGCATATATTAGTAGCGGAAAAGAAGTTGAAAGGGTTTTCAGATACATAATGCCTTCTCTTCCCCTCCCCAAATTTCTGTATGAGTTTAAATATGAATTTCTCCTTTTTTTTTTTTTTGGTTTGTCCTGATAGGGTAGCCCTGGCTGTACTGGAATTCACTCTGTAGACCAGACTGGCCCCGAAATCAGATTCCCCTTGCCTCTGACTCCCAAGTTTTAGTATCAGAGGCATGTGCCCGACATGAGTTTCATTTTAAGGAACCAGTAAGTCTCATTAATGAGTTTAGATGTATTAAGATATTATACTCTTGTGAATAAAACTGTTAAGTGCTTATGTGAAGAGGAATGTAAATAATAATAATACATAAATAAATAAATGATAAACATCTTCAAAAAGTTTTTAGCTTTGGGCAGGCAAAATGGTTCAGCAGGTAAAGGTGCTTGCATGAAATTCTGGGAACTGGAGTTTGATCCCCAGAACCCACATTAAGGTAAAAGAGAACCATCTCCACAAAGTTGTCCACTTGCAAACCCACACACAGTAAGCATAAATGTGCATAATAATTGAAATATGGGTTTTTTTAAAAGATTTATTTATTTTATATATGTGGGTACACTGTTGCTGTTTTCAGACACACCAGAAGAGGGCATCAGAACCATGGCTGTGAGCTACCACATGGTTGCTGGGAATTGAACTCAGGATCCTCTGGAAGAGCAGTCAGTGCTCTAACCACTGAGCCATCTCTCCAGTCCCATATTATGAGTTTTTTTAAAATAAGTTTTTATTATAGGAATGTTTTGCCTGTGTATATTTGTTTGCCATGTATGTGCCTGGCACATTCCCTGTGGAAGTCAGAAGAGGGCATTCGAGCCTCTGAGACTAGAATTACTAATGACTGTGAGCTGAAATGTAGGTATTGGTAATCAAACTTAGATACTCTGCAAGAACAACCACTGCTCTTAACCTCTGAGCTATCTGCAGCTTTTAGTTTAAACTCAATATAGTGGTACAAGTCTATAAATCCCAACAAGGAGGCTTGAAGCAAGACAATTTCCACAAGCTGGAGACCAGGGAATGTTGGGCCACCAGCACAGGCTACAAAATGAGACCTTGTCTTAAATTACAAAAGAAAAAAATTTCTAAACTGGGCATAGTGGTGCCCAGCTTTAATCCTAGCACTCTAGAGGCAGAGGCAGGTGGATCTCGAGTGCAAGGCAGCCCGGACTGTAGTCTAGTACTGGGAAAGATCTTATGATCCAGTAGAGAAAGGATCAGAAGAACAGATCATTGTTCAGGATGGCACTCCCGAGACACACGGAGAGGACTGTACTGACACCTATGGAGTGAAGCCAGAAGGGTGGACCAGAGGGAGAGTGGCTGTTTGGTTCCTTGACATTTTGCCCATAATGTGATAAACAGATGTAGGGCCGCTATGTTATCATGGGGAAGCTGGAGAACTGGGTTATCTGTTTTCTTTCCCAGCTGGACTATAATCTTCCTTCAGGAGATGGACTGCCTCTTACGCAGATGGTGTAGGCAGTGCCTAAAAGCAGACAGGTCCTGCACAGATGGAGTTGCTGGGCTGGACAGAGGAGGGTGTCTGCTGGCGTGGCCCAAGCCTGAGAAGTGTACCGAGCACGTAACGAGAATCTCTGTCCATCTTTCCAGCTCAAGAGTCAGGAGGCCTCGGATTTAACAGCAGTCGAGAGGGAAGACTCATCATCACTTACTCCTGCAGCCAAGAAGCTGAAACTAGACACCAAGGACAAGAAGGAGAAGAAGCAGAAGGTGGACGAAGATGAGATTCAGAAGATGCAGTGAGTCATAGCCATCCCCAGCTCAGGCTCTAACTCCACTCTGTACATTCACTCTTACTCGCTTGTTTGTTTGCTTTTGAGGTAAGGGCTCACGAGGTTTAGGCTAGTCTTGAACTCCTGATGCTCCTGCCTCAGCCTGCTCAGTGCTGAGATTATAAGCATGAGCCATTCTGCCTGGATATAATCTCAGGCCAGCAAGGTGCCAGGTAAAGGTGCTCACCACCGAGCCTGATGACCCGCGGTTGATCCTGGGAAGCTGTGTGGTGGAAGGAGGAATGAGTTCCTGGAAACTGTCCTCTGACCTCCAAACAGGCATGCTCCTGACAGACACAAACTACACACGTGTAAGGATATTAAGTAGTTGCTTTTTCAAAATGCTTTGTTTTTATACTACATTTGATCAGTGTTTCTTCTTTTCAGCAAATAATGGGCTCATTGCAATTAACTCAGAGTTTAACTCCCCCCCCCCCAAAAAAAGCCCAAAATCCAGCTGCTAGAGCTTATCCCAAGAGTGTATGTCTGGGAATATTTGTGTAAACAGTGTCCTCGTGAATATCAGTGATAGTGTGCCTCCTGGCTGCACTGCGTCTCGCCGGCGTGTTAGTCATGCCATCAATCCCTTCACTTATTCTAGCTAGAATTTTTTTAAATTTTATTTCTAGGCCGGGCAGTGGTGGCGCACGCCTTTAATCCCAGCACTTGGGAGGCAGAGACAGGCAGATCTCTGAGTTCGAGGCCAGCCTGGTCTACAGAGTGAGTTCCAGGACAGCCAGGGCTACACAGAGAAACCCTGTCTCGAAAAACCAAAAAAAAAAAAAAAGATTAAAAAAATAAATTTTATTTCTTTTAACAACATCGTGTTCCATCTCAGGGAACATCTCTACATCTTACCATTTCTTTCTCTGATAAACTAGCTGTATAAACATCGATGTGAATGTTTCTAAAGGCTTTTCAACATTTTTATGAAAACTGTGATCTTGTTTTATGATCATTTCAAGTTCCTTGATAATACTTAAGGTTTTGGGTTCTTTGTTTTTTCTCCATCATGATTAGCCATTGATATTTTTGCGAATTCTCCATTAAGTGATGGCTCATCTTCTAAAACTGGCTCAGCCACCTTTTTTTTTTTTTTTTTTTGGTTTTTCGAGACAGGGTTTCTCTGTGTAGCCTTGGCTGTCCTGGAACTCACTTTGTAGACCAGGCTAGCCTCGAACTCAGAAATCCTCCTGTCTCTGCCTCCCAAGTGCTGGGATTAAAGGCGTGCGCCACCACCGCCCGGTTTACCACCTTTTTATTTATTTAAAAGAATTAACTATAAGGAATGAAAGGGGCTAGAGAGGCGCTCAGAGGCTGTGAGCCATCGGTGCTAACAGAACCAGTGAGGCCCAGCAATCATATCTAGGTGCTCACAAATGCCTAGAGCTCTAGTCCCAAGGGATCTGGGACTCCCTCTGGTTTCCACGGACACCTGCACAAACGTGCGGACACAAAGAGACTTACATTGATATGTTTGTTTGTTTGTTTACTTAAAGAAATCCAGGGCCACTGATGTGTCCCAGCAGAACTTCTTTCATCATGGGTGCCCCCTGTACATGCACAACCACCACACAGGCATAATAAATACACTCAATAATTTAAATAAAAGTATTAGGGCTGAAGCTAGAGCTCAGTTTGTAGACTGTCTGCAAAGCACTCAGGAACTAGATGTGCTGGCACATCTGGGTTCCCACTCTGCAAGGTAGAGCCAGGAAGATCAGAAGTATAAGATTATCCTTGATTTCTCTCTGAACTTAATACTGAAGAACTCTGACTCGAACATAAATTTCTGTAATAGATGTTTACTGTGAATGTGAAATACAATCAGCATAGAATAGAGTGTTTTCTCCTCAGATTGCTGTCTCTTAGAAAGAGCAAGGTGGCCTCCACCTCCTAAGCAGGCATGCACCACCATACCCAGCTGCTTTTATGTTAACGAAAGGAAATTGTGTTTCCTTTTCCTTTTTCCAAAGTTCCTTGGGAATAGGAATGTTGCCATTCCTCCAGAGCACCTAGCCTGAAGCCAGTGACCCATGAAACAGTGTTTGTGTGAGGCTCATGTTTGCTGACTTAGACTTTAGTATTCACTCTCATTAACCATCTTAATCACTCAATTTCTTGTCTAGAATCCTGGTCTCGTCTTTTTCTGAGGAGCAGCTGAACCGTTATGAAATGTATCGCAGGTCAGCTTTCCCTAAGGCAGCCATTAAAAGGGTAAGGATGTGCTTGTTTTCCCTGCCGTGTGAGGAAGAAGCCAAGCACCACAGCTGTATCCATCAGCATTCTGAAGTGAGTGCCCATGGAACTGCTTAGGAGGGAGAAAGAATCGCCTCTCACTATCTGGCCAACTCCAGCAAGTCAATGCCGGTTAACTGGTTAACCTTCTGCGGGTTTGGTTTGGTTTTGTTCTTTGTTTTTTCTTGCTGTGTCTGTGAGTAAATAAATACCACATGTGTGGGTGCCCATGAAAGTCAGAAGAGGGCATCAGATCCCCAGCTAGAGATGGAGGTGGTTGTGAGCCACCCTGTATAGGTGCTGGGAACTGAACTCTAGTCCTCTTGAAGGGCACTTTTAACACTGAGCCATCACTGTAGCCCCAGGTCATTTGACTGTCAGATGTCATTTACTGGCACTACATCCCAAGCCAGCCCTTGACCATATTAACACAAGCTTTTCTTTTCTCCCAAGCTGATCCAGTCCATCACTGGTACCTCTGTGTCTCAGAACGTTGTGATTGCCATGTCCGGCATTTCTAAAGTTTTTGTTGGGGAGGTGGTAGAAGAAGGTGAGTGGTGGGCACAGCCTGCATTGCTCTCGAGGGATCTTATTTCCAGGAAGACATCCACTGAGGCATGTAAGGGTCTGTGGGAGTTTCCAGCTGCTCTACAGGCTGACCCTAGAGGGCGCCTCGGCTTGAGAGCACGGCTATTTTTATTACTGGGTGTGTGGAGCTGGAGGGGGGGGGGTGAGGACATCTAGGAGATCCTCTCCTTAGCCCAGGGTGGCAAAGACAGTTCTGTATTTTTCATCAGCAGACCTTGATTCAAAAGGAACGCCTTAATAGCAGAGCTTTCCCTCTGTCAGGGAGAAAGCTTGCTGCTTCTCATTGCTGATCTCTAGCCTGTGGTATAATACACTCCCTGTGGGATATAGCAAAAGCCAGTGAGAGATACCTCATAACATCTTTTTTTATTTATTTTTTTATAGGGGAGGTGGGGGGAGGGTTGGTGCTTTTTGGGGCAGTTTTAGAATTTGTTCTGTAGACCAGGCTAGCCTCAGACTCAAAAGAGATCCACCTTTCTCTGGTTCCCAAGTGCTAGGATTAAAGGCATGCAACACCACACCCAGCTTATAGTGTTCTCTTAAGGAAAAACATTTGGCTTGTTTCTTTAGCAAATTTTACAAAAGACAGAATTACAACTTGAGTCGTGATTAGTAAATCTTATGCGATGATATTGTTTCCTTTCCCCACACCAGCCCTGGACGTGTGTGAGAAATGGGGAGAAATGCCACCCCTGCAGCCCAAGCACATGAGGGAGGCCGTTCGGAGGTTGAAGTCCAAGGGGCAAATCCCCAACTCAAAGCACAAGAAAATCACCTTCTTCTAAATCTAACGGAGACTGTTCCAAACTTTTCATAGTTGGGCTCCTATACTGGGGCTTGGTTGGTGCTGCTCCCAGGACGCACGACACGGATTTTAATGTTTCTGTCACATCTACAAGGCGTGCGGTGTGACTTAGACTTGCCTTCAGTCAGTCAAGGACTGTCCTCGGACATGTTGAAGAATTTCACTAATTCTTGCCTAGTTTGAAGAACAAACATATAGGGGCCTTTAGTATCTGCTGGAAAGGGAGATGGTCTCACAAAGAAAAACAAGACGACAACAATGACATTAGGGGCATCACATTGAAGCTTAAAGTTGCTAAGATTCAGGTTATTTCTTGCTCTGAATTTCAAAACATAAACCGGTCATCTGCCGTGAAGAGTCACACTGGGATGTGCTTCTCACCGTTGACATCTCAGGCTCTCCTGTGTATTTTGTGAAGGACCATTAAAAACTTTCCAACCTGTGTGGGAAAGTTTATTTTGTTGCAGACAAAACTCATTCTTCCAATGTTGAAATAAAACTTAGCTTTTTTTTTTTCTTGTTTTTCAAGACTGGGTTTCTCTGTGTAGCCCTGGCTGTCCTGGAACTCACTCTGTAGACCAGGCTGGCCTTGAACTCATAGATCTGCCTACTTCTACCTCCCCAAGTGCTAGGATGAAAGGTGTGCACAGCCACCACCACCACCCAGCTTGGTTTTATTTTTGGGCTTTTCTTTTTTTGACTCAGGGTCTCACTATGTAACTCTAGCTATCCTGGAACTCATTATGTAGACCAGGCTGGCCTCAACCTCACAGAGCATCACTATACCTGTTACTTTTATATATATATGGAGAGATGCTCAGCCGTTAAGAGGATCCACAGTCAGTTCCCAGCACCTGCAACAGGCCACTAACAAGTCCTGCAAGCCCAGCGCTGGAGGATGCAGCACCTTTTCTGGCCTTCACAGGTATGGACACACACACACATACGCACAGACAAAAGTTAAGAATTAAAAGTGTGCTTGTGTAACCAGGAAGACAACTTGAACTTGCGATCTCGCCGTTACCTCCCCAGTACTAGGATTATGGGTGTGTGCCACCGTGTTGGGATGGTTCATATGGGGCCGGGGACTGGTTGTTCTTAGGGTTTCCATGCATACGGGACAGGCACTGTTACCGCCATGGGAATCCTGTATCTGACCAGGAGAATCATGAGTTGGAGGTCAACTTGGTGCACAGCAAAAGGAACCTATCTTAAAACCATGTAAAAAAAGCTCATCTACTTCAACTCATATAAACAGACACGCCAAGACCAATACTGTTTAATAGTATTTAATTTGCTTTTCGAGTGGTTCACAGAACCAGTACACTCGGGGTTCGATTAGCTATTGCGACAGTAAACTTTCCCAATACTGACCGAGGTCCAGTTCACCGTATCCATTCTCGTGTTTTTCTTGGAGAATGAGAGGACATATTGACAGTGATTAGCAGTAGTAAGGCGACCTGATGTAGTTGGCAATCTGCTGGCCCGCTTCCCACTTGCTACTGAGTGTCACAGGAAGCAGGACCGGAAGCTGTTCTCTTCCGAGGCTTTCCTGAGCAAGTTTTTTGTTTTTAGCACCCTGAGTTAGGGGAACAGCTCAGACTCACGGAATTTGACTCATCGAACTTAAGAGCTCACATTGAAACTCACTGGCTCCGCCAGCGCAGAGGACACTTCAGTGGGGCACCCCACAAAAAGGCATGTAAGACTCAGGCTAACTCTTCACCAGAAAGTAGGAAACTGACAGAAAAAAAATTCCTCACAACTCCAATAGGAAATTATTGACACACAGGAGCTATGTCTACTTTGATGAAGGATACAGGATAAGGAAGAAACAACAGCAGAACAGGAAGCTCAGATCTCAGGCCTGGACACTTAGCAAGGCCTCACCTTTAAGAGTTACCAAGTATTTCCCTGTGTCATTAACAGCCGCTCTCCATACCTGCCCCGGAGAAATGGAGCGGAGGATGTGGTGGCACCTGCAAGGCCCTGGTCACCCGGACAACTGTGCACTGCCCACCTCCAAGAGTTCATAACTACGGCAAGTCCCGGCTGTCACGGTTTGAGTCAGATGCTACTCTGCTAGCTTGGGTGGAAATCAGGCATCAAGATGGATGAAAGAAAGGCCTAGAATAGAGAATCCCCACCCAGGAGGCCTCGCACCACCTTGGCAGTGCACAATCTCGGGAGCCCCTAAGGAGAAACTAACATGTAGACACAGCAGGTATTTGGTTCCAGGGTTTGTGAGATGTGGCATGAACCGTTTCTATTTCACAGACCCCGTTCTCTCAGCACAGAGCACATAGAGAGTACAGTCCACAGCACAGTAAGGTCAGGAAATAAAACTGAAAACAGCTCTTGGGAAAAGAGAAGCCATGTTGACTCCATCAGAGACTCCGTTAATCGTTCCAGTAAACTAAAAATGAGTTAGACAGAGATGAGCAGCCACCTCTGAAGCCCAGTTAGCAGACTCGACTCTAAGTCTACACAGCAGCACGTATTCCCAGCACATGCATGTAAACAGGAAATTCAGACAATCACAGATGACGCAGCGGTAGAGTTCTACAGCGGAGGGCCATGTGCCGTGGCTCGATGCTGAGGGGCAGTGTTGTGGGCCCTCCTCAAGTCTTCTTGAGGTATTGTTTCACGTTGCAAACTGCAGCTTCACAGCTAAACTCGAAAGGCGCTGTCCTACTCTGTTTTCTGTTACCCTTACCCTGGAGATCCACACAGCTAGTTTCCTTACAGCCAAGTCTCTCCTGTTCATCCCCCAGGGAATAGGGGAATGGAATCAGAAGACATTATTGAAATGCCATGGAATAATAATCTTACCATGGTTCCTGAGGGATGGTTTCAAGTCACAAAAAGCCAAAGCATAAAGGAAGCCAAAACTCTACATCTCTGTTTGCACATGGACAAGAACCCCAGACTCCCTCAGCTCAAAAAACCTGACATTCTGGTCATTAAGGCATTATCCTTGACACAAAATAGGTTTCTACTGCAAGCTCAAGGGTAAAGTGCACCAGGTGTTTGTCAGAAATCTTTTCCTAGGCGTGGGGGATGCGGCTAAACCAATCCAGGGGATCCCGAGGCTGAAAAGGTCTGCTTTCTAGTTACTGGCTCTCCCTTCTCTTCCAAGAACATTAGAAACACAGGTGCCACTTCTCCAGCAAGCCCTTCCAGTTTCTGACTTGGCTAAAAGTGCTTTCTTTTTCCCTGGAAGCAGCCACAGGGCCCCAGAACTAATGTTTCAAGATTGGGTCTCCATCCTAACTGTGGTTCCCTCAGCGTCCACCATTGCATGACAATGTCTGCACCTTGATCACTCTGTTCTCTGAACCTTCCTTTGCTTCTCCATCTCCTAGACATGTAAATATAACAGAAGTGCCCAGTGGCGGGATGAAGTCACTCCCATGGTGTTGGACACCTCAGGCTTTAGGCCACTTTACTTTTGTGACAGTGTTTGTGACCGTGGAGCTCCAACCCAGCCCTGAGTCTCTCCTGTCTTGTTGCCCGTTCACGGCCCAGCTCACTTCCCTGTACCTTTATGGCAGTTTCTCTCTTCTGGTCTGCTTTTCATTGTCTTGTCTACAAGTCGTATGACATCTAATGTAAATTGACTTCATCTAAAGTTCTAGGTCATTTATAAAAATCTGAAATGAAGGAACTTCACCTGGTACCACTGTCTCCAGAAGATGTTATTCCCAAATCTGTAATGTGTCTCCTCAGATAAACCACAATCCTGTAAGACATGGTGTTCTGAAATTTGCCTTAGTGAAGAACCTGACTGGCTCCTGCAAGTCTGAACTAGTGTGACCTCGTTCCTCCATAAATGTGCTCCTTTTTACACAGGATGGTGCTCCTCCTTCCGTCCCCTCAGCCAACAATCAGGTCTCTGGGGGCATCACCAGCTCACAACAGACGGGACATCTGCCAAGTAAAGCGAGTCAGGGATGCTGAGCCTCCGCCGACAGCACTGGGCTACACCACAGAGCCAAGGAAAAGGGGACACGCTTACAGGGCCAGAAGGAAACCTAGAAGGACTTTGGTTTTCTTTTTACTTAAGTTGAAATCACATGATTTTAAAAAGCCACAGTAATAGAGGGGAGTGAGGCAGCATACCGAGGTGGGCACGGCCAAGTTTAGCTTTGTCGGAAGCCTAACGTAAGCACTTTTAGCTCCCAAACTACCAAGTGCTCAAGTCAGCAGAGGCAGAAAGACGCAGCAAATCCTGGGAAAGCAGGTGACCAAGGACTCCAGGGACAGAAAGGAAGTGACCGGTCATGGACAGCTGGGAAAACAGGAACTGTATCCGTACCCATCATGCTCTCAGCTGAGCCCGCGGGAGCAGCTGAGCACTGTCCTGACTTACATCTCAAACCAATCCTTACGCAGCAAAGGATGACTGGCCACTTCATAGTCAAAGCATCACAATGAAATTCAACAGGAAAGCTTGACCCAGAACATCAACCAAGATGATACACACCTAGTTCCCATTCCAAACTAGATAAGTCCGTGTCACCCTGATCACAGGCCTCTTCTGCCCCAACCTGAGGTTGGGCTATTTCCTGATCTACTTGGTAGCGCGGGGACACAGGATCTTCGGTGGCTGTGTGCGTGACTCAGGGGGACACTTGTTCACACTGGCCATGAAGGAAGCAAACACCACTACCGTGAAGCCAGGAGGTGAAATGCTCTACAGCGTAGAGAAGACTCCTCTAGTGTGCAGAGGACAACAAGGCTGTGTAATGGCAAGACACGGTGCAGGGCCAGGACACGGCCACCCAGTTCCTGGATGCAGCCGTGCTCTGCCAGGTCCTCTAGCAGCCAGCCGGAAGCACACAAGCGACGAGCCGTGTGCTCCCAAGCCCGCTGATTCCGCGGCACCTGTCCTAGGTGGCACTGTTGCTGGTGATCTCTTCTCTCCGGAGCCAGGATGGCCGAGCCGCCGTCAAAGCTCAAAGAGAGGGTCGTATTTCCTAATTTCCTGGAGCACTTTTTCTTTGTCCTGGTTGGCAATGGCCAGCGCTCGTTTGGTGTCCATAAGCTCTTGCTGTAGGGTAGGTGATTCTTTCTCCTGAAGAGCAAATAGTTCACCATTAGGAAACACGGGGGGGGGGGGGGGGGGGGGGCGGGGCGGCAGAAGCACCAGCAAGGCAAGGTCTCCCAAGTGCCCAGGTCCCTCTGCAGAGCCCATCAGTAAGTACAAGGACAGGAACAGCAGTGGCCGCGCCACCAACTCCTGCAGGCAGCTGCTGTTGTCCCTTCCAGAAGCTGCTGCTGCTACAGGAGACCTTTGGGCCCCTGGTTTTACTGCTTCCACGGTTAGAGCCCCAGACCTGGATGCTTATGAGAGGTTTCTGTCTACTGAGGCCTCACCTGGCGTCCCAAGCCCTGTCCTACGGGCACCAGGATCACCTGCTCCTTACGGAGCTGCAGCTTCTCAGGGACTTCAGCCAATGGTCTGTCCTGAGCAGGAGCTGGAGAAACAATAGGCAGTTTAACTGACAAACCCTGTCAGGAGCCACACGGCTCCTACTTGCTTACCAGAGAAAGAGCAGAGAGGTCAAGAAACCTGACTCACCGCCAAGGTGAAACACACCGTCGTCGCCTCGCCTCACCACGAGACGCTCCATTGACAAAGTGACAGGGACGGGGCCAGGGGACGTTGGGTAGACCGGAGGGATATCGTCCTGCAGGGGTAAGGGGAACCATGTGACTTACCCGCCCAGCTCAGGGGCACTCTGATGCCATCAATTCTCCAGATATTCTTTTGTTTTGTTTAATGAATTAATTTATCTGTCACACGTGTATCTCTGAGTGTGTGTTTGTATGTGCACTCCAGGGCTCTCCTGTGGAGGTCCGAGGACGATTTGTTGGAATAGGGTCTTACTTTCTATCTAACATGTGAGTCCCATGAATTACACCCAGTTCATCAGGTGTGGCAGCAAGTGTGTCTACCCACTGAGCCACCTTGCCAGCTCACCCTACATCTAATGCTTGAGAAGCCAGTGCCTCGCCAGCACAGCCGTCTTCCTGTCCTGCTTCAGGCTTTTACCTGCGCTGCCTTCCCATAGCTACTGGCAGAGAGTGAAACCCGCCTCTCTTCACTTGCCCCCACCCTGTGGGATGGCATAGAAGACACTGCTGCTACAGCGCCCGGGGTACAGCGCCCGGGCCATGGAGCCCGGGCAAGCACGGTCCTCTCACCTTGAGAGTAACACTGCAGTCCAGGAGCTCGATCTGCATGGGGACCACCACCGGGACATCCTCATCCTCCAAGAAAGGCCCCAGACCGTTGAGCACTGAGGTGAACAGCTCCAGGTCACAGCCCCGAAGTAAGAACCGCAAGAAGCCATTTTGTGGGGCCAGCGGAGAATGAACAGCTGCACCAGGCCCCACCTCAAAGCGCAGACCCACAGCAGGCCGGATGGAATCAGTCTTCAGATTTGAGGGTTCCTGAAAGCTTGGGCCTTCTGGGAGAGAGCCGAGAAAAACAAATTAACCCCACGCCCACTCTCAGGATGACCCTCCAATGTACGAGCACCACCCCACTTCGGAGGAGGGAACTGAGTCAGAGAATGCCTTGCCCAAGGTCACACCGGAGTGTATAACAAAGGTACGGCTGGCTGAGCCCATGAGCTTCGACTCTTTGTTAAACTGCCCCTCAAGGTGGAGGAGAGGGAAAGGCTGTGCTGTGAAATTTGAGGCACCATGCAACTCCTGCACCCACGCTTCCTTTCCTTCTCCAGTACCTTGGCACTCAAACCTGCCACTCGGCCATGCAATCCCTCCAAACGCCATAGAGAGCCACCTGGAGTTTCTCTGAGGGAACAGTTTGTGTGCAGGATAAGTCAGTGGGAAGACTGGAGGACAAACACCCAGGGAAGCTGAAGCACCTCCCTACCCTAGTGACCTAGTAACCTAGAATCAGTGCCTAGGGTGGATGCTCAGGGACAGAAACCCGGGAAGCTCCCGAGCGTGTGCCCCAGGAAAGATGTACTTGGATGACCACGGCACCTCTTTAGACAGGGACAGAGATGCCGGCACATGCCGCCAAGCCAAGAACTCGGGAGGCCCAGGGAGGGCAGTCAGGAATTTCAGGTCAGCCTGAGACATGCTTAAGTAGCAAGCCAGCATGGACTGCATAAATGAAACCTTGTCTATAGACAACCAGGAATGAGCATGACCGACAGAAACTCCTCCGTCAGACACAGGCTTTTGTTGGCAGCCGCAAGGCAAAAGAGAGGCCTGGGGAAGCCGGGAGGTGAGTCTGGACACTACCCAGGGAGCGTGAAGGACAGGGAGAGCCCAGGAGGCCTGCTGCAGACGGGATGCACAGAGATCGGCCCATAATGGCTGCTAGAGAAAAGAGAACGGCGTGGCCTACAGCCGCTGCTCTTACAGCACAGGGCCGGGTGCTGGCTGAGCTCTCCCAGTTCGGGTACGTCCCACTATTCTGGAATGGTCATCACCCATACCTGGGCACTGTCCATGTAGAAACTGCCAGAGTCCCACGGTGCCCAGCTGCTGCAGGGCCAGCTCCTCTGCTTGCAAGGCTACAGCCAGGTCCTCACCACGAACCTCAATCCCAAGTGACACTTCGTTCACCCTCAGGACCAGAACGGACACCTGCCATAAGAGATTCTCTTAGTTTTAAGTCCTGAGCTTTGTGCCTGGCAGAGGACCTACTCTCTGCACAAAGAAAGCAGGGCAGCTGACCGAGTGCAGGACGAGGTCTCCTCTGGCCAACGCTGAGCTGTTGGTCTCTGGCAACCCCTGGTCACCACTCTCCATAACAGGGCTCCCTTGGATGCCACTGTCCTCCAAGACGCTTGTGATGGATCCTGGAGGAGCAGACTCCAGACCAGACTCTGCATGAAGAAGAAAACAGTGAAGAGATTTAAATTCAGAAGCCAGGAACAACTCTGAAAACAAAACGAATCAGAGAGCTGATAGACTTAGGGACTATTGTTTCTTTAAAGTGCGATGTATTTGGTCAAATTTAACACAAGTCTAAATAGAAGCAACCTGTATGTCCCCTGGAGTCAACAGATAATCAGCATATGGCATAGATATACCAAGAATAATATATATAACAGATAATCAGTGTATGGTATATATACAAAGAACCATATTTGGTCTTGAAATGAAAGGAAATTCTACACTACACATTAAAAACTAGAGTCTTGTGTAGCAAGCCTACACAGTGATGACTCAAAAGCCAAAAGCAGAGACCGAAGAGATGGCTCAGTGGTTAACAGCACTGGTTGCTCCCGCAGAGGACCCGGGTTCAATTCCCAGTGCTAACAACTGCCTGTGACTTCAGCTCCAAATGTGTATTTACATGCACATATCCATAGAGACACAACATTAAAGACAATTAAACATCTTTTACCCCCAAAAATAAGAGAACAAGTGTTGGCAAGAATGTGGAGAAAAACTGGGCTGTGTGGCACACCCCTTTATCCCAGCACTTGGCAGAGGCAGAGGCAGAGAGGCGCAGAGGCAAGTGGATCTCTCTAGAGTTCAAGGCCAGATTGGTTCACAGAGTGAATTCTAGGACAGCCAGAGCTATACAGAGAAACCCTGTCTCAAAAAACCAAAGGAGGGGGGGAGAGAAAAGAGAAAGACAATGAAAAGAAGGAAGGAAGGAAGGAAGGAAGGAAGGAAGGAAGGAAGGAAGGAAGGAAGGAAGGAGAGAGAGAAGCAAGAGGGAGTCCACCCCAGCACAGTGAGGCGGTATAAATCAGTCCAGGCGTGGACAGCAGTGGCTCTCAAGACTAACAGTTCCCACGTGACCTAGCTGCCCCACCTTCAGCTATATTCAAAGAAATACAGTAGCTAGTCAAGGAATGTGTGTACCGCCATGCTTATGGTAGCCCATTCACAATTACCAAGTCACACAACCAACATATGTCCACTGTCCAGTGAATAAAGAGAATGTGTATGCGCATGTGCAGCAGAACCTGTCACTTGAGACAACAGAGACAGAAGGGCACAAACCACACACAGTCACTTCTCATGTGGTGTAGAAGACAACCAGGCATGTCGCAAACAGATCCACAGTCACTGGGAAGTAATCAATGATGAGAATGTAAAGATGGTGGTTGGGGGGGTACCTGTTCAGCTGAACAGGAGAGTAATGGGGTGTGCACGGATGACACGTTATCTCATAAGCACAGACATTGCGATTCCTCGGTATCCAACGAAAGGTAAAGGAAACCAGGAAGGACCAAGGGTGTAACTCTGTGGCAGAACACTTGCCTGGCACGCAGAGAGCCTCAACTAGAGCAACACCGAGACCAGTAATTGTAATAATATCAAAAAGAAAGACATGAACACGCTCTTCAGATACTCTGAAGGCATCGCTTTAAAAGTTTCTATTTTGATAAGCTAAGAGTGTGTGTCTTCCAAAAGTGACAAATTTAACTGCTAAAGGTTAATCAGCATATGGGGATGAAGGGCTGGAGAGATGGCTCAGCAGTTAAAAGCACTGGCTGCTCTTCCTTCCAGAGGACCTGAGTTCAGTTCCCAGCACCCACATGGTGGCTCAAATCTATAACTCCATTTCCAGGGAATCTGATGCTCTCTTCTGGCCTCCATGGCACTGTACACACGTTACAGACATGCCTGAAGGCAAACCACCCATACACATTTTATATGTGTGTGTGTGTGTGTGTGTGTGTATAAAAGTTAAATTTAATCATTATATCAACAGACAAAAAACTTCAAGTTATTTCCCAACAATAAAATACAGAGGCAAGGGCTGGACAAATTTCTCAGTTAGGAGCACTAGCTGCTCTTGCGAAAGACCCAAGTTAGAATCCCAGCATCCACACGGCAGCTCACAATGGTCCCCAACTCTAGTCCCTGGGCATCCAGGGCGCTCTTCCGGCCCCCCAAGGGCACCAGGCATGCACATGGTATACTTACATACATACAGATGAAATAATCAGATGTGTAAATCAATATAAAAATTAATAGCAAAATAAAAATAGTAAATATAAAAAAGAAAAAAACTTTCAAAATTAAAAACAAAAGAATACACAGGCAAAACAAAGATCAGACAGCAAACGTGTGTCACTGATGGCAGACAGAAAACAAACCCTGGCCAGCTGATCTTGTGGCCTTAAGAGCGCCGGGCGGTGGTGGCGCACGCCTTTAATCCCAGCACTTGGGAGGCAGAGGCAGGAGGATTTCTGAGTTCGAGGCCAGCCTGGTCTACAGAGCGAGTTCCAGGCCAGCCAGGGCTACACAGAGAAACCCTGTCTCAAAAAACCAAAAAAAAAAAAAAAAAAAAGAGTAAGACCTTCTATGTTAAGTATTAAACAGTGACCTATAAGAGAGACAGGACTGGTAGTGTATGCCTGTGACCCCAGCACTTGAGAGGCAGAAGAATAGGGACTTCAAGGCCAGTAAGGAATACATGAGATACCCCCCACCCACCCCATTATAAACTCCAAAATGTAAATATAAAAATAACCTGGGAAATGTGGAGGTAAAGCCTTAAGAACAAATGTACTACATTTTCTCTTTTGTTTGGTTAGGGAAATGTCTGTTTTAGTCTATCTCCACTCCCCCTGAATCCTGCCAGCGTGAGCGGCAGCCGCAGAGAGCCCTCTCGGGATAATGCAGTCAGGCTCCCACGTACCGGACTCCAAGAGCATCACAAAGCTGTCACTGCCATCGCTGTCCACCGAAATCCGGTCGTCAGGGCCACCGCTGTCCAGTGAGACACCATCAAATGACTGCTGAGAGACGGTCCTCTTCATGGAGAAAAAGCGGAGGCGGGCAGCGCCTCCGCTCACTGGGGCCGCCACCCCCTCATCTGACTTGGGCATGGCCTCCCTGTGGTTTAAAAAAAAAAAATCAACCAAACCCACCGAGCCAGCACCGAACACCAGTTTGTCCTCGGTCCACACAGCCTCAGCTTTCCCTTCTGTTGGCACTGAGAAACATCTCCCCTCCCCACACATTCCTTTGTCCTTGGTTCCTGTCCTTCCTCCTTGGCTGACTACCCTCACAGCACTACCCACAGGCACTACTTAGAGATCCACTTAGGACATTTCAGACACAGAAGGCTGTTCCAAGGAGTCAGGAAATGGTTCCTCAGCTAAAGCATCTGTCACAGAAGTATGAGGACCAGAGTCCAGACCCCCAGAGCCCCCACGGCAGCCCACCAATAATTCAGGCTTGGAAGGCAGAGGCAGACAGGCAGGCTAACTCGCTCGACTACATGCACTGCACTGCAGCCCCTGCAGAGGACCTGAGATCAATGCCCAGCTCCCACACAGTGGTTCACAACCATCTGTAAACCCAACCGGAGGATTTGATGGCCTGTTCTGGCCTTCTTGGGCACTGCACTTATATGCAGGTAAAAACATCCATACACATTTATTGACTACAAGAAGAAAAGGAAGAAGTTCTAACTCCTTGGCTGTGAGCCCCAAAAGCGGCCTCTCAAGCTGCTCTGTCCTTCCTAAGGAAAGTCCGCTGCTCCCCTCTTCGGACCACACCTGTATTCTTCCTTAACCTGCCCTGTCTCTAACGCTTGGCGCAGGACCTGCCACACACTCGGAGCTCAGCCCGACTTTACCTCTCCGCCACTCTGGCAGAGGACGACGCAGGGCCAGAGCGAGTGGTGAGTCTGGGAGCACAGCCTCCCTCTCGGGCAGCAGTTTCCTAGCCATAAACTGCAAATACAAAGGTCTGTCCGGGCATCCAATTTAACAAATAAATGACAAGATAACTACTGCAATGATTATTACAGCAAAGTCAGGTGCAGTGGCACACACCTAAAATGCCAAGACTCAAGAAGACAAGGCCAGAAGAAAGTCACATGTCACGTACCTTGCTAATAAAACTTTTGTTTCAGTATAAAATAAATAAAGGAAGGAGAGAGTGAGTTCATTCCGACCCAGCAGGACTATAGTAAGATACCGCCTTGTCTCAAAACACAAGCAAACACACAATTATTTGGGCTAGGAGTATGGCTTGTTGCTAACAGTACTTGCCTAGCACTTGTTAGGCCTTGGTTTCTTTAGCAACAAGACAGAATACAGATGCCCAATACAATCTAGCCCGGGTCGGTAACTGTAGGGCTCCACACCCTAAAAAGCTACGGACGCTGACTTGAAGCCTCCCCACTCTCCCAGCCGTTCTTTCTCTAAGAGTGCACACGGCACGGAGAACAGAGCCCAATGGTCAGAACTGGAGGGAAAGCAGAGGCTTTTTCTCAGGAGGCCGAGGAGCACTCACTTGGCAGGAGGCAAGGACAACATCTTGTGCACGGTAGAAGTCATTCGATCTCTCCCCAAACTGAAGGCATCCCTAGTGAGGGACACAGCCTCCTTGGTGAGGTCCACGGTAGCGTGGAGAGCCTCCTTGGTGACGTCCTTGGTCATGTGAATAGCACTGGACAGGTCCCCTTCAATGCTCCTCAGGGGCACGGGCTCGCCTTGTCCATTCAGAGTGGCGTCCCCATCCGCTGGGGACTTGAGCGCCGCCGGTGGGCTGGTGGTCAGCGCCCTGCTCAGCTTCTTGGCCTGGAGGGACTCGACTGCCTCGTGGCTCTTCCCTGCCGGCCGCTGAGCAAGCGGACCGAGGGCCTGAGGCTCTCCATCGCTGTGCAGCCTCTCCTGGGACGCAGCCAGGTTTTCAGTGCTGCTGTCCCTCGGGACCTTCTCGGGGCTTACTGGGCCCAGGTCTGAGGAGGCATCAGACTTCGGCTCCTGGTCCTCTGATGGCGACAGCTCTGAGTCTCCGAGGCTGGCGGTGTCTGAGCCCGCAGAGTCAGCGTGAGCAGTCCCGGGCGCAGGGTGCATGAGGAGAGCCACCTCAGCACTAGGGACGAGGACGCCAATGCACGCCGTCTGGTCCTGCAGCGGAGACCCAGTCATGGCCTCCGTATCCCTGGTCAGCTGCTCCTGAAGGCCCTGAAGCACCTCCTTGAGGCGCAGCAGGGCCAAGTACTGGTAGTGGTCGAGCCTCACTCTGACGTGGGCAGTGGAGTGTACAAGCACGTGAACATCCGCCACATCCTCCAGCTCTGCCGCGTGCCCTCTGTGGTCCACGCCCGCGTCCCCTTCCCGCCCGCCCTCCGGGGCTTCTGTGGAGCCCGAGAGGCTCTTCAAATCTCGTTCGGTCTTTGACCTCTGATGGGACACAGACTCGGGGGCAAGAGCTTCAGAGCGCACGGGACTGCCAAAGCTGGCTGACGGTTTTAGCCTCCCCTCAGAGGCCAAAAGGAGCCGCCGGGCCTGGGCCTGCTGCCAGCGGAGAGGAAGGCAGGCCCAGATGGACAAGGGGAAGGGGGCCACGAAACTCAAGGCCTGGCCTTTGAAGTTTTCTGTGCCTTCAAAGTCCAGGGAGACCTGGGTGAAATGCAGGGACCAAAGATCCTGGGACACCGCTGGCCTCTGAGGAGGGAGGGGGCTGGGCTGAGGCGGCAGGGAGTCCATCTGGTAAGCGTGGTGCAGGAAGAGCATGTGCAGAAGGCCGAAGCCCCCTGGGACCTTGGGAAAGTGAGCGTAGGTAGAACGGAAGAACTCGGTGGCGGCAAAAGCGCGGAAGAGACTCTGGAGGTCTGGGCAGCCGCAGTTCGGGGCGTGCCGGGTATTGGTGGCGATCACGCCTGACGTGGAGAAGACCAGCGCCTGGGGGCGATGTGGCTTCGCCAGCTCTCTGGTCTCTAGGGGGAAGCTCACCTTCAGAGAGAATGGAACAACGCGGGTCAGGCCAGGCGCGCGGCATCTGGAGCCCACTTCCCTGCTTTTGCCAAGTGGTCGCAGCGGAGCTACAGTCCACAACCTTGGAGGGGTGTGGCCGCGTCCGCCCACAAGCGACAAAGGCCCAGCTCTGGCCCTACCTTCAACCAGAAGGCATCCAGTCGGATGTCCAAGCGCTCATCTTTTCCCCTCGAGTCCTCCAGCTTATAGATGGCTTTGAACTGCTCCAGGCTTCGGTATAAGTCCAGGCAAAAGAGGTTTCCCCAAAGCAAGCTGACGGGATCCACGGTGAACATCAGCCCATTTAACTGGATGTAGAGATTGGGACAGGGAACTGGAAGCAGAGGAAATAGGATGTCATGCACAAGGCATGACTCTCAATGCCCAGCCAAAGCTGCACTGTCCCAACAGCAAAGACACAGCCCTGTCCGCGGGACGCCTTCCCTGTTCTGCTGTGAGAACTCCAGGCTGACCTCACACTCGACTATCAACTTCTGATCCTCCTGCCTCAGCTCCCAGAGTGCTGAGGTTTTAGGTGTGCCAATCCTGCAGGCTGGGCCAGCACTCGTCAACCGAGCCCGAGCCCCTCGGCAGAGTTTTAACTGGAACAAAACTGACTTGCCACAAGTGAGACCGTTTACAGCGGCCTCAGGGCTGAGGGAGTGGCAGCCCAGCTTACCCGGAAGCTCCTGATTATCCGGGAAGTAATACTCTGTGAACTGTACATGGATGGCAGCCACGTGAGCCGGGAGGCGGTGGCGTTTGCGGTTGCAGGAGAGCAGAGTGGACGGCTTCTTACTCGGCTGCCCAGCTGTGGAAACCTAAGTAACCACAAGTCACCGTGAGCCCATTTCCCGAGGACCGCCTGCCTCCACCATCCTCCCCACGCTTCCCGAGGGGAGGCTCCCACGCAGCTGCCAGGCTCCGCACACACGTGCCCCGCACACACGTGCCCCACTCACACGTGCCCCGCGTCCTCTTCTGTTGGGTTTGGGGACAGGTCTCAGGTAGCCAGTCTGAGCTCCTGCTCAGCAGAAGGCTATGAAACAACGCTCCGAGAACATGCCAAGGCCGTTCTCAGAGGCCACCAACTGACCAAACTGTCTACCTCCTCAGGAATGAAGCCAACAGGTCCCGGGGTGTACATCTTGGTTCATGTTATTCCTCACCACCCTGCACCCCTAATGTCCCCCGTGTGTCCTCACCTGGTGGATGTCCAGGTCATCTACTCGTACAACCAGGCAGCTAGAGCGTAAGCGATTCCATGCTGGGGACCCAAAGGCAGCCTGCCGGCCCTGAGTAGGGCTTTTGTCCAGAGGGTTCGTTCCAGGACTAGAGAAAGAATCTGTATAAAAAGGAAAAGGAAGTAGATACATTCAGTGCTCATTATTAATAAAATTGAGAAAGTAAAACCCAGGGTCAGTAATGCCACAAAGTAGCAAAGGGAGCCCAAACCTCCCTGGTGGGAACTCGGTGACCTGCTGTGTAAGCTACTGACGGACAGAGGTGGGGGCTCCCGAAGAGAGAGAAGGACAGAGGTGGGGGCTCCCGAAGAGAGAGAAGGACAGAGGTGGGGGCTCCCGAAGAGAGAGAAGGACAGAGGTGGGGGCTCCCGAAGAGAGAGAAGGACAGAGGTGGGGGCTCCCGGAGAGAGAAGGACAGAGGTGGGGGCTCCCGAAGAGAGAGAAGGACAGAGGTGGGGGCTCCCGAAGAGAGAGAAGGACAGAGGTGGGGGCTCCCGAAGAGAGAGAAGGACAGAGGTGGGGGCTCCAGAAGAGAGAGAAGGACAGAGGTGGGGGCTCCAGAAGAGAGAGAAGGACAGAGGTGGGGGCTCCCGAAGAGAGAGAAGGACAGAGGTGGGGGCTCCTGAAGAGAGAGAAGGACAGAGGTGGGGGCTCCTGAAGAGAGAGAAGGACAGAGGTGAGGACTCCAGAAGAGAGAGAAGGACAGAGGTGGGGGGCTCCTGAAGAGAGAGAAGGACAGAGGTGGGGCCTCCAGAAGAGAGAGAAGGACAGAGGTGGGGGGCTCCCGAAGAGAAGGACAGAGGTGGGGGCTCCTGAAGAGAGAGAAGGACAGAGGTGGGGGCTCCCGAAGAGAGAGAAGGACAGAGGTGGGGGCTCCCGAAGAGAGAGAAGGACAGAGGTGGGGGCTCCCGAAGAGAGAGAAGGACAGAGGTGGGGGCTCCCGAAGAGAGAGAAGGACAGAGGTGGGGGCTTCCGAAGAGAGAGAAGGACAGAGGTGGGGGCTCCCGAAGAGAGAGAAGGACAGAGGTGGGGGCTCCCGAAGAGAGAGAAGGACAGAGGTGGGGGCTCCCGAAGAGAGAGAAGGACAGAGGTGGGGGCTCCCGAAGAGAGAGAAGGACAGAGGTGGGGGCTCCCGAAGAGAGAGAAGGACAGAGGTGGGGGCTCCCGAAGAGAGAGAAGGACAGAGGTGGGGGCTCCCGAAGAGAGAGAAGGACAGAGGTGGGGGCTCCGGAAGAGAGAGAAGGACAGAGGTGGGGGCTCCCGAAGAGAGAGAAGGACAGAGGTGGGGGCTCCCGAAGAGAGAGAAGGACAGAGGTGGGGGCTCCCGAAGAGAGAGAAGGACAGAGGTGGGGGCTCCCGAAGAGAGAGAAGGACAGAGGTGGGGGCTCCCGAAGAGAGAGAAGGACAGAGGTGGGGGCTCCCGAAGAGAGAGAAGGACAGAGGTGGGGGCTCCCGAAAAGAGAGAAGGACAGAGGTGGGGGCTCCCGAAGAGAGAGAAGGACAGAGGTGGGGGCTCCCGAAGAGAGAGAAGGACAGAGGTGGGGGCTCCCGAAGAGAGAGAAGGACAGAGGTGGGGGCTCCAGAAGAGAGAGAAGGACAGAGGTGGGGGGCTCCTGAAGAGAGAGAAGGACAGAGGTGGGGGCTCCCGAAGAGAGAGAAGGACAGAGGTGGGGGCTCCAGAAGAGAGAGAAGGACAGAGGTGGGGGCTCCTGAAGAGAAGGCCGCAGGCGTCCTCGCACCAGGAGCAGCTGGGTGAGGAGACTGGGCATCTCCACTGGCTATAAAGCCAGTCAGCAAAAGGCTGAGCAACTAGGCTCTTCGGGGTCCTAAAACCTGCCTGCTTTCCTCCGGAAGGGAGGGTCTATCCCCAGATGCCATGGTGGCTTCACACTGCTCCCCTCACACCGCTTCTCCACCTGACTCTGAAACTCTGTCACCAGTTGCTGGGCCCACTGGCCTCGGGTCTCCATGGCCTCACAGTGCCGCACCCAGTGTTTACAGCTGTCACCTGTGGGAAGAATTAGAACGCGATTCAGCCCAGGACCACAGTCCAGTGCCCCAGAGATTTCTTCCTGTCAGGAGAGTCAAAATTCAGAATTAGATCCAACCCCAACTCAGAGCTTCCTGCAATAAGAAGAAAAGGTGTTCTGAGAACACCATGCTCTTCCAAGCTCTGTGTGTAACTCATTCCCTAAGGGCTCTAAAGGGCCACCCTCTGGCTCTGGGCCGCTAGAGAGGTTCTAAACCTATAGCTCTTGGGGGGCTCGGAGATGTCATCTTAGGAAGTCTTCAGGCAGCCCTAAGCACATGCAGCGATATCCAGCACCCTTTAGCTGGCTGGCTGGTCAGGTCTGAACCCAGAAATCTGTCCTCATATCTGGGGCCACGCTAGAACATGTTCAGTTTCTCTCACCTGCCCAGTGGAAGGGGTAGTAGTCAAACGCCATCTTGCGGAAGGTGAGCTGCATGGCCCCACCAGTAAGTCTGTTTGCAGAGACACCTACGAGGGAAAGGCACAGGTAACCAGCGCTGGAGGAGCAGAGCGACCCGAGCAGTACCGGAACCACCGGAAGCCCCCTGGGCGGCTGAGCCCTGATCATCTTACAAGAGCAACCAGTGTTCCTAACTGATGAGCCCTTATCTGTCCTTGATATACTAGAAAGAATATATAAAGATTTCTTTGTTCAACTCATGGATAAGAAACAGTAACAACTGTTTTAAATTAGCTACTTTAAAGCTGTTAGTATTGAAGTTAAATCTAAACCTATCGTCGCTGATAATGCTTTGGGGACTTCTGTTGCTTTTTAGGGAAGGTCTTGTGAATCTCAGGCTGGTCTCATACTACCCATAGCTAAGTGTGACCTTGAACTCCCCATCCTCCTGCCTCTGTCTCCCAACAGCTACAGTTATAACCTGCATGACTACAACAGTGTGCTCTTTTTATTTGGAGGAAGGGTGTTCCTGAGACAGGGTCTTGTCAGGTGGCACAAGCTGGCCTCAACGCATGGCAATACCTCTGCCACAGCCTCCGGGGTAATAAGATCTCATGTGCGTCACACCACCAGCAAGTGCACTGGGCTGGCCTTAGACTCAAGGGACCCATCCAGGACTAAAGGCATTTACCACCACTCCAAGGCCCTAGGCAACACTGGGAAGAAATTACTATACAAAAATAATCTAATAATCACTTCCTCTGGTGGACAGGCCATGTTTACACCGTCATGTTTACAGTGTCGTTGCTCGTGTGGAGGTGGAGCTACTGCAAGAGCGAGGAAGAGCCAACTACATGGGCTGCTGCCTGGTGGGAGAAGACAAGAGGCAGGCACATTCCCCGAAAGTCAGTCCTGGTCTCATTACAAGAGGCAAATAGACAGCAGGTGCGGCTCAGCGGCACAGCGCTCGCACGGCGCGGGTTCAACCCTCAGCACCACCAACATATGTGGGTGAGAGGTGAACTGCAGCCTACCCGAGTGGAGAAAAGCAAGAGAAAGGGCCGACACGTGAGAACGCGAAGGGACAGCGCTGACGGGGTAAGCAGGGAGTCAAAACCAAACTCCAGGTCCCCTGAGCCGGCACAGTATCCCACTGGCACCTGACAATGGCTGTGCAGTACATGAGAACTGACTGACTTCACTCACTTCCTGCACGAGGATAGTCAGAGAAGGTAAGTTACTGGCTTCTGCGGGGATCATAGAGAAAAAAGTCAACTGTTCTGAATAAATATAAATACACGCGTGTGATCCTATTTTAAGTATGCCACTAACATAACACAACCTCTCCACACATATAAAGACAGTATATATAACTGGGGGAGGTACTGAGACAGGGTTCCTGTGTAGCCTGGGCTGGCCTTGAATCGTGGAGATCCGCGTGCCCCTGCCTCCCGAGTGCTGGGATTGAAGCTGTGGGCCACCACATCTGACTGTCACGACACAGTGCTAAAATGACTCAACTCTGAACATTCTGGCTCTGGGTGGAGCTGGGGGCAGAACGTACAAGGTCTGTGCTCAACCCTCAGCTCTAACGAGGAGAGAGATCTGAAAACTCCGAGGGCTCCCATAACTGAATTTATTTTTCCTAAAATCCTCGCCAGTGGTTCTGCACCTCTGGCAAACAGCAGCATTTGGAGACTTGGGCAGCTAAGGGTCAGGCCGGTTGGGCTCAGTCCATGAAGCTCGGCATCCGCATGGTGGGGAAAGGGCTCTCCTCCCTCGTGCCAGCACAGAGCTACCACAGGAGGGCTGGGTCCCAAGCGGGGCCTGAGACTGCGGGATAACTGAAGCCGTGTCTGCCTAAACGACCTCCATCCGAGGCCCTGCCCACGACCGACAAGTGTGTGAGCCGAGCAGCCAGCCTCAGGCCGCTGCGTACCTGGCTCTCGGGACTGGCTGTCATCGCAGATGTGCAGGTCCAGGCGGGAGATGAGGAGGTGGTAGGAAGACTCCTTCACGTCAAATTTCTCAAAGTACTGGCTGAGGCGACTGCTGCTGCTGCTGCTGCCCTGGCTGCCACCGAATGCCTGGGCCCAGGTCTGCTGGGCACTGGGAGCGGGTGGAGTGATCTACATGGGACAGAGAGGGGCTAGAGAGCTGGAGAGCTGGTTGATTCCCAGCACCCACGGGGCGGCTCCTGGGTCTGCACACTCCAGTTCCAAAGGGATCCAATGCCCTCATATAAACATGCATGCAGGCAAATGAACCAAATGAAAAAACCACCAGTGAACACACAATAGTAATAATAAAGTATAAAAAACAAAGGAAAAAGATAGGCAGGCAGACATGCAGGCAGGCAGGCAGACAGACAGACAGACAGACAGACACGTCAAGTCTAGGCTTTAAGAGGTTCCTTTTGATGCTTTCTGTAAGCTTAGGTCCACATGAGTAAAACCACCATTTAACAGCACCCCACACCAATTCAAACCCCAACATCCCGCCCACACCAAGTCTAGGGACTATGTCCTGAGGCCTGAGGCCCCCTCAGTCACCTCCTCTAGAGCATCCTCACTAAGTACACCGTTGTGCCGGTGGGCAGTGCTCTCAGTGCACAGGATTTTAGCACCTATAAGCAACTTGTCAATTGTCTATCCTCCAAGACATGCAGTGTCCCAAGGGCAGGAACAAGAAGCTCATGCCACTTCCTCCCTCCAGAAGCTAGCACCCCATTTGACACACAGGGGAACCCAGTGAGCAGAGGCTAGCCCTCCATCTGACACACAGAGGAACCCAGTGAGCAGAGGCTATCCCTCCATCTGACACACAGAGGATAACCCATTGAACAGAGCAAAAGAGAGATGGGCATAAGCGGCTCCACACGTGGTGAACCCCATAAGCAAACCAAAAGGGCCCCCATTCCCCACAACACTGTCACAGATTAGGGCTAACCACCTGCCTCCCCAGCCCAAGCAGATACCCAGCGTGCTTCTCACCTGCACAGGCTCAGGAGCCAGGCTCTTTCTCTGCTGGGCCGACTTCTCCATGGCCTCGCTCAGCGACTCGGCATACTTCATCATCGCCTTGAGCTGGGAGTCCGTCAGCACCCAGAGCAGGTCATCCAGGAGGAACGTCAACTTGGAGGCGACCACATTGCAGTCTTTAGTCTGAGGGGTCACAGAGAACACAGTTTAGCTCCTTGTGTCTTCCAAGTGACTGTGCTGGTGTCCCTGGCAGCCTCCACCTGCCGGGTGAAGAGACCATCAAGCACTTTGGCAAGCCGCCGGCTTCCATCCCAGCGACTCAGGTTTGCTGGATTTACCAAAGCACCGGCTGACCCGAGATGCTCAGGCCTGTGTGTGCTTAAGGCGGGTGGAAACCGGTTTCTGAGAGTGCCACAACAGGGTGACAGAAGCTTCTCCCACACTGGCGAGGCCAACAGCAAGGACAGTGGCACAACACCAACTTCCACAAGTCCCCTGGCACAGGGAACACACTCACTCTTCTCTTGAGAGCTATCTGGATCCGGCCCTGGTTGGTAATGAGCCTCAGTGGAGTGGTAACTGGGTCCTGATCACCATTTTCTGTGGCATCTGCCTCAACTCGGAGTGTCTGCCAAGTTATTTCCTTAAATGTTAAAACCTGAAGGAGGGAAAGTAAACTCCTCAGTCTGTGAACCGGAAGACCCAGGAGGGTGAGCTGCTGCCCTCCGCTAGCACCCTGACAGCACATGGCTTGGGTCCAGACCTGTAGCTGAGCAGTGACTCTGGACGGAAAGAACCCCAAGGCTTCCCAAGACTGGGGACAGCTCCAACAGGGAATGGGGATCCTTTAGGGGTTCCCCCTACTTGGCGTCCCTCCACTCACCCCCCTCAGAATGCTAAGGCTGTCACCTCTCCTCGGCGGGGATCAGTGATGCGGGTCAGACGCAGGTCGCTCTGCTGCCAGCTGGGGTTGACACTGTAACCCTGGAGCTGCCACAGCTCAAAGGAGGCATGGAAGGCCTTGGAGTGGATCTTGATGGTGATGGAATTGACCATGATGAACATCCCCTCCACCACCTTCTCAGCAAAGCCATACTCACTGCAACACATGGGGAGACAGCGGTCAGGCAGGGTCGGGGCAGCAGCAATGGATGGGGGACACAGCGGTCAGGCCGGGGCAGCAGCAATGGATGGGGAAGACTTCGGTCAGGACGGGGCAGCAGCAAGCATGACCGATTATTTTTCTTACTTCTCTCCTTGTTTTTTCCCAAGTTTTTTGGTTGGGGACTTTATTTTATTTCTTTGTTTTACTTTTGCTTATGTGTGTCAGTGTACTGCCTGTGTCTGTCTGCACACCATGTGGTTGTTGTGCCCACAGAGTCAAAGGAGAAAGTCAGATGTGTGAACCTGGCTGGAGTTACGGGCAGAAACAGTTGCTGTGTGGGTGCTGACGACAGAAGCCAGATCTGCTCAAAGAGCAGCGGAGTTCCTGAACTCGGAGCCACCTCTGCAGCCTCTAAGAGTCTATACAGTCTTCAAAGATATGAAGTAGGATGAAAAGGGGGTAGGAAGATGAAAAAATGCAGACAGGTCGGGGGTTGACAGCAAATGCGCCCACCTCCACCTTGCCTACGGTGGCCAGCAGGAAAAAAAAAAAAAACACTCTTCCCTCAGAAGCCAGAGATGGCAAAGAGAAAGAAGAGAGAGACGTCCGGAAGACCTCGGGCTGTGGGAAGCGCACTCTTTTTACTAATTTCTTTTGACAGTCTCACACCCGTCCACAATGCATTCAGCCATCTTCACCGGCCCCACCCTTCCCCTCTCTCTAGCCCCATCCTCCTAAGAAATCCTCTTCCTACTACTTCAATGAAACAGACATTCTTCAAAGCAGAATTTCTTTTCTTTTGTCTTTTTTATTTTTATGTTTTTTTTTTTAAGGACTGGAAGGCATCCAAAGGCCTCAATCCACCCACAAGAGGTGGTTGTAAACTGCATTGTTGCCTTGGCCAAGGAATTGTTAAACTAAAACCAATTCTGGAATTTTTTTCATCAAAAGAAAAAAAAAATCTAGAGCCACATGGTGTTAGTGGTAGTGTCGCAGGCCTTTGATCTCAGCATGGCAGAGGCAGAAGCAGAGAGGCAGAGGCAAGTGGCTCTCAGTGTTCAAGGCCAGCCTGGGCCCAAGATGACCAGGGTTACAAAGAGAAACCCTGTCTCGCAAAACCAAAGTCGGGGAGGGTATCTAGAAATTAAAACTAAAGTGTCCATTTATATGCCATTTAGTCACACAGGACTAATAAACTGCCCAAGAGCCCATAAAAAAATAGAACAAGCCGGGCGGTGGTGGCGCACGCCTTTAATCCTAGCACTTGGGAGGCAGAGGCAGGCGGATTTCTGAGTTCGAGGCCAGCCTGGTCTACAGAGCGAGTTCCAGGACAGCCAGGGCTATACAGAGAAACCCTGTCTCGAAAAACCAAAAAAAAAAAAAAAATAGAACAAATATACACAGTTCACAGAAAGATAACACTAGCCTTACACGTAAGTCCCAACCATGCTAAGTGTGGAGCACTGCCACGCGCAGACCGCTTCCTGGCGGGGCGCAGGCCTTGGGTTTGATCCTGAATACGGTAACGATGAAAGAAGGTGGCAGCTCACACCAGTAGCCCCAGCACTTGGAGGCAGAAGCAGGGGGATGCCTGCAAATCTCAGACCGACCTGCTCTGAGGGTCCTCTTTCCCACCTCCAGCACTGACACTGCAGGTGAACCCCCCACCACACACACACCCCCACCCGCCTGGCATTTACACAGGCGCTGATGACCCCAACTCCAGTCCTCACGCTTTCAAAGCAGGCACGTCACCCACTGAGCCATCTCCCCAGCACCTACAAAGCCCTCTTTAAGGGAGGAGAAAACAAAAAGAACAAGCCTGGAGAGCCACCCCTTTAACCCCGGGGTCGGAGGAAGGTGGATCCCTGTGGGTCTGAGGCCAGTGAGTTCCAGGCCAGCTGCACAGTGAGCATGTCTCAAAAGAGAGAGAGAAAAGAGAAAAATATATAAAAGAAAAAGATTTTTGAGAAGCTATATTCCTTTAGAAGGAAAAAGAAGCCTTTTGCCCCCCCCCCCAAAAAAAAGAAATATTGAGTACGGTCATGAAGAAGCGCATAAAATGTTAAAAGCAGGTGCAGTATGGTCAGCTGTGGGAAGAAGGTGACAGCTGCTTCCATCACCACCTAAGACTTCCATCCCAAGGTGTTCATCCCAGAGAAGCAATAGCACAGCCCACCCACACAGACACGTCTGAACGGATGCTCACCAAAGCTAAACCGTACAAGTGAATGACCACCCAATGGGTGGAGAGCTGAGCCTGGTGGCACAGCCGGTACGCCCAGCTCTTGGGACGGGAAGGCAGAAGGATCAGGAGTTCAAGGCCAGCCTGAGCTACACACATCAATTCAAAGGCAGCCTAGGCAACCTATGACCTCTCAAATCCTGGAGGACTCTGGAAACAGCTTGGCAACATGTCAGTAATTGCCAAGGTCTCACATTTGAAACACAAGGGATCTAATGTACTAGCCCATCTGCTATCGTTTTATGTCTCAGTTTTGCAGTAATCAAAGTTTTATTTTGAGCCAGGAAAAGTGAGATGCACTTTTCATTCACACAGGTTCACACACATCGCAGGCTGAACCAGGAAGATGTTAAGTTTGAAGTCAGCCTGGGTTACAGAGTATGACTGACCATCCATCCATCCATCCTTCCACCCGTCCATCCTTCCACCCGTCCATCCGTCCGTCCATCCATCCATCCTTCCAACCTGTCCATCCGTCCGTCCATCCAACCATCCTTCCAACCTGTCCGTCTGTCCATCCTTCCATTTGTCTGTCCATCCGTCCGCCCATCCATCATCTTCAGCGAGGCTCACAGTGACTAACCTCTGTCCTGAAGCAAGGGCGATGGGAGACTGTCCGTTGGGAGGGCGAGGGTCCTCACAGGTTTTCATCTCCACCTCCACCTTATCCAGACACTGGAATACAAACAGAGAGAACTAAGCGTCCACACAAACCTCACACAGCAACAGCAGAACAACAGGACTGTGCTATAAGCCTTGCGCCACCAACATAAACCACACTTCAAACTTCCTGTCTAGATCCCAAGGGAATTTAAGGATAGCGCTTGAGCAGTAAAAACTATTATTAAAAAACTAGCCGGGCAGTATTGGCACAACACCTATAATCCCAGCAGGTGGGAGGCAGAGGCAGGTGATTTCTGAGTTTGAGGCCAGCCTGGTCTACAGAGTGAGTTCCAGGACAGCCAGGGCTACACAGACAAACCCTGTCTCAAAAAGCCAAAAAAGTAAAAAATTAAAAAAAAAACAAAAAACAAACAAAACAAAGAAACCAAACGCACTCCAGGCAGTGGTGGTGCACACCTTTAACCCCAGCACTTGGGAGGCAGAGGCCTGCCTGGTCTACACCCTGAGGCTATTTAGAGAGAAACCAAAGACTACTTTCAAGTGGAAGAGGCCATTACCAAGCAGATCGGATGCGTCTTCAACTTGGTCCACTGGATCTGAAAGAGGGAAGCACAGACACAGCCTGTGACGGCCGCTCCCGAGAGAACCAGCCCGCTGGAGGGACAGCAGCAGCGTTCAGACCCCGCTCACCCGGATGGAGGCCCGGTTGCAGTAGACCCTGGTGATGGCCAGCCAGGTGGGCAGCTCCAGCACATTCTGTAGCACCTCTTCATCCAGCTCCAGGTGGGTCAGCTGACCCTCCCCCTTCAGCGTGCTCAGGTTGATTTTGTCCGGGGAAAGATTCTTAGTGAACCTGCAGAGGGCAACCAGGGTAAGTCAGACGGCTGCAGTCAATCACCATCCGTCTCCACTGTTACAAGACCTCTCACTCTTTACAATGGGCACCATCCCCCTGACAACGTGCTGGGGAGTCGGGGGAGTGGCTGGAGGAGAGGCAACAGGGCCTTCTGTTTCTGCATCCCCACATAGAAGTCCCCTAAACAGAGCAGCCAGGCCAGATGTACGTGTGCACTCAGGACCCTGTATGTGTTGAAGATGGCGGCCGCAGTGGATCTGAAGCCAGCCTGGGATGCCAGTTATCCTGCCCCAACGACAACAAAAACAACTAAGGCCCAAAAACAACAAAAGCTAAACAGAAACACGAATGACAACAGCTGGGGTTTCATTTCCCTTTCAAAATTTATTATTGTGTGTGCACGTGACTCATGTGTTTGAGCAACATGCCATGGCACACATCGGAAGGTCAGAGGTCAACTTTTCATACATAGGTCACCAGGCTCCATGAAAAGCACCTTTAGGCTCCGATGGCCTCAGACAGCTAACACTTAGACCTAGAGGAGCTGAAGGTATGATTCAATGATTAAAACTGCTGGCAGCTTCTTGAATTCTATGTATATATTGGATATTAGCCTTCTGTCGGATGTAGGGTTGGTAAAGATCTTTTCCCAGTTTGTTGGCTGTCGCTTTGTCCTTTTGACAGTGTCCTTTGCCTTACAGAAACTTTGCAATTTTATGAGGTCCCATTTGTCAATTCTTGACCTTAGAGCATAAGCTATTGGTGTTCTGTTCAGGAAATTTTCCCCTGTGCCCATATGTTCAAGGCTCTTCCCTATTAGTTTCAGTGTGTCTGGTTTTATTTGGAGGTCCTTGATCCACTTGGAATTGAGCTTAGTACAAGGAGATAAGAATGGATCGATTTGCATTCTTCTGCATGCTGACCTCCAGTTGAACCAGCACCATTTGTTGAAAAGAGAGCCAAATAACCCTATTAAAAAATGGGGGGAGGCAGAGGCAGGTGGATTTCTGAGTTCGAGGCCAGCCTGGTGTACAGAGTGAGTTCCAGGACAGCCAGGGCTACACAGAGAAACCCTGTCTTGAAAAAACAAAAAAAAAAAATGGGTTACAGAGCTACACAAAGAGTTCTCACCTGAGGAATATCTAATGGCTGAGAAGCACCTAAAGAGATGTTCAACATCTTTAGTCTTTAGGGAAATGCAAATCAAAACAACCCTGAGATTCCACCTCACACCAGTCAGAATGGCTAAGATCAAAAACACAGGAGACAGCAGTTGTTGGCGAGGATGTGGAGAAAGAGGAACACTCCTCCACTGCTGGTGGGATTGCAAGCTGATACAACCACTCTGGAAAGCAGTCTGTCGGTTCCTCAGAAAACTGGGCATGACACTCCTGGAGGATCCGGCTATACCACTCCTGGGCATATACCCAGAGGGTTCCCCTGCATGCAATAAGGACACATGCTCCACTATGTTCATAGCAGCCTTATTTATAATAGCCAGAAGCTGGAAAGAACCTAGATGTCCCTCAACGGAGGAATGGATTCAGAAGATGTGGTATATTTACACAATGGAATACTACTCTGCAACTAAAAACAATGAATTCACGAAATTCTTAGGCAAATGGTCAGAACTGGAAAATATCATCCTTAGTGAGGTAACCAATCACAAAAGAACACACATGGTATGCAGTTAGTGATAAGGGGATATTAACCCAGAATCTCAGAATACCCAAGACATAATCAATAGATTTCCAAGAAGATGGAAGGAGAGACCCCTGCCTGGTCCTGGAAAGACTGGATGTAGGGGAATGCCAGGACAGAGAAGCGAGAGGGAGTTGAATGGGGAACAGGAGGAGGGAAGAGGGCTTATGGGACTTTCGGGGAGGGAGGAACCGGGAAAGGGGAAATCATTCGGAATGTAAATTAAAAAAAAAAAGAAAGAAAGAAAGAAAAGCTGGAAGACTGCAAGTCTAAGAAAAAAAAACCTGCTGGCTGCTCTTTCAGAGAACTGGGGTTTGGTTCAGAGCACCCACACTGAGTAGCTCAAAATGCCTGTTAATTGCAGTTCCCGGGGATCCAATGCCCTCTTCCTGTCTCAAGAGCACCCACAAACATGCACATGCCAACACATATGAATAATAGATACATAATAGAAATTCGGAGTGTCTCCTGCTCACTAGCGACCCCCACCCCCACTGGGGCACGACGCGGGCTTGGGTGCTATGGCCGTGGCTTTCCCCAGCCTCCACAGAGTCCGCTGTCAGGATGTGCCAGTAAAGACCCACCACAACCAAGTTATCTACTAGATCCAACCAGTAATAACCAATAAGACTCAACAAACGATCTTCCAGAATCAGCCAGTGAGGACCTACTCGGTCCAACTCTTCATCTACTAGACTCCGTCAGCAAAGACCTACTAGATTCCATCACTGACCTACGAGACTCAACCAGTGACCAACCGGATGATCAAGTGGTGACATAAGAGAATTAACTACTGATTGAAATTTGCAGCCACGTGAAACGTCATCATATGATGTAAAGGAGTACACAGGAAGGAACTGGCAAGACAACCAAAATAAAAGGAGCAAGACCTATGGGTCGGGGCGGCCCACAGGAAGCTGTGCCTACACAGAAGACACCCGCTCCGACAGACAGACAGACGGCTTCCTCCTCGGTGGGTTCTCTGAAGTCCCGCCAGCCCCCGGTGTGTGCCAGCCCCCGGTGTGTGCACACTGCGCTAGAGGGCCACTTCTCTCAGGTCTCTGGGACAATTTTGTACTTCCAAGAGTATGCGGCCCTACTCAGCGCTCAAGCGTCTTGTCAGGACAGTGTGTGCAGAGCAGATGGGGGAGATGAAACGGTCTCCCTCCAGAACAGAAAGCAGGCTTGCTCATCCCGGACTCCTGGACTTCGGAAGTTAGAGTCTCAAGCTCAGGACTGTACCAGCCACTCGCAGGGATCCAGCTCGCCGTGTCACCCGTGGGCCCTGGGGATGGAGGCGCTTCACCGCTGCGATCATAGTGCCGGCTTCCCTCTGCAAGCACCCGTCTGACAGCAGAGGCTGTCGTAGCTTCTGAAGAGTGGAGGAGCCAGAAGAATGACCTCAGCCTATCGTACTGACCATCTCCAGCTAAATGACAGTGGACAGGCGCCCAGAGCGGGTGGCTTCACCCTGACACTCCCTTATCTGCTTCAAGAACACACACAAGGGGAAAGGTAGCATGTGGGCCTCTCTTTGTTTCCATTAACTAACCTCACATCGGAAGGAAAGACTCAAGAAGGTATCACACCTGGGTAGAGTTTTGCCTCTGAACCCCATTCAGATCCTACGAGAATAGTTTACCCAGTGCACTGTCAGGCCCTGGGCCCCTCATGACCTTTACCACCTGTCAAAATCCTCCACTCATGAAGAAGGTCACAGGCAGATCACCTGTGACTGTCCCTGGGGATGTACGCTCACCTCCAGCTACACCCTCCCAACAGAGCTTCCGAGGGCCGAGGGCCAGCTCACCTTAGTTCCACAAGAGGATAAACAGAAGAGAAAGTCCTGGACTTTAACATGTAAGCTGACTGATATAATTTGTTCAACCTGCATGTACACGTGTGTGTGTGTGTGTGTGTGTGTGTGTGTGTGTTTTGATGGGAACTGAAGGTGGCCTCCCGTATACTAAGCACTACATCCCAAATCCCTTTAGGGGGGTGGTGTGCATGCCTTTAATCCCAGCACAGCACTTGGGAGGCAGGAGGTAGAGGCAGGAGGTTTTCTTTGAGGTTTGGGGCCAGCCTGGTCTACAGAACTTAGCTCCAGGACAGCCAGGGCTACGCAGAGAAAAATCTATCTCCCCAAACACCAATAAACAACAAACAAACAATAAACTATTCTTTAAAATCAATTAGGTTTGGCCCAGCTTTGTCGTTTACACCAGGGAGCAGCTGTCCACCGATGGCTTCTTTCCTCTGAAAACGATCCTTTTCCCACAAGCAAACAAAAATGCGGTGAGAAAAAAGTCCATCTACTTGGAACACTTGCTAAAAAGAACAAAACAAAGAAAAAGCAAAGGAGTGTAGTGCATGGCCCTAGGAGAGGAGAGGGGGCCCAAGGGAGGGGCGGTCCTCGGGAGGAAAAGCAGGCTGAGCGCATCTGCTATGACACGGTACAGCAAGCTTCCTCTAAGCCCCACGCACGGTCCAGGGATCCTAAGATCACTCACTATCCCTTCCCCCAACTTCCCTAAGTGCTCTTCCTTCAGGACAGACGAACCTAGGATGAAAATCAGCGAGATAAGCTGCTCTCCCTTATCCCTTATAATCGCCCCGGGCTGGCCTCAAACTGGCAATTCCACCCTCCCTTCCTGAGTCCTAGACAGCAGGTGTGTGCTGTCATGCCCACAACCACGTAGGAGCTTTCAAAGGAGACAGGAAGGAAGAGGGGGAACTGGAGAGAGATCAGCAGGAAGGAACACTAGCTGGACCCCACAGTGACAGGAGAGACAACTCCCACAAGCCGTGTGACACACACGTGTGCACATGCACCGATGAACACCACACACATCCCAAAATATTTTTAAAGAAAATAATAAAATAACATGAAAAGCCCACTCAAGGAGAACCATTATTCCGTGCATATATAAAGGGGAAAATGTCTCTAACCATATGCTCCCTTAGATAAGAGATAAACTATAAACACAGAATAAACCATATTTTTTTTTAGCACTGAGGAGTGATTATATAAGATACGACATAAAGAGATAAAGAGATACGACATAACTAATCTCTACATTGTGTTCTTTCCAAACTATCTCTCCAGAGTTTGATATAAAATAAATGACATTTCTCAGGCTGGAGGGATGACTCAGTGGGTAAGAATGGTTGATGCTCTTGCAGAGGGCCAATTTTGGTTCTCACCATCTGCGTCAGGCAGCTCACAACTGCCAGTAATTTTATTTCAAGGAGACCCAGAACCTTCTTCTAGCTTCTACGGGCACCCACACATATGAACATACACACTCTAATAATAGCTTTCCATCTCGTTATTTATAATGAGTCTGTATAAGTTATTTATATCTTTTTTAATGGATTTATTTATTATGTATACAGTGTTCTGCCTGCATATATACCTACAGTCCAGAAGAGGGCACCAGATCTCACTATAGATGCCATGGGATGCTGGGATTTGAACTCAGGACCTCTGGAGGAGCAGTCAGAGCTCTTAACCGCTGAGCCATCTCTCCAGCCCTGTTTATATCTTATAATCGGGTCTTCCCAGCTTTGCTCTGAAGCTCCTTTATCTGTTAATCAACCATACAAATGCCAAGATTTGTAGGTGCTTATCCCTTAAACATTGACACATCTTTGGCTATATCTGGGTTCCTGAAAGCGGGTCTTGAACACAGTCCATGCTGACCTTGACGTCCTGACCCTCCTGCCTCAGCCTAGCAAGTGCTGGGATTGCATTGCAGGGTTAACCACCACAGTCAGATCCGTTCCTTACCCTCCTGTTAACACTTCCTCCAAATCAGACCTGGCACAGCGCACTTGAAGCCTCTCAGAAGTGGCTAGAGGGCACTCAATTAAAAAAAAAAAACAAACAAACAAAAAAAAACTAAGGGGTAAAGGATACCCCCTTTAGTCACCCATAGCCTGCTTATTAACCTCTGGAAGTAGAACAAATCTCAATTTTTCTGTAAAGCTATACTGTAATATAGTCAGAAACCTTTCTGAACTTCACCAACCCAATGAAATCAGCAAGCTCCTTCTTGAGAATGCCAGGGTATTCATGCCCACCCCAGCAGAACACCCGGTCTCCAGCCACCAAGGCGTGGGCCAGGGACCGCAGACTGCACTGTGTTATCAGCTGGAGCATCTAGTACAAAAGCACATCGAAGATCAAAGGCAGAACACAGAGACTCCGGTTGGGGGTGGGGACTTAGATCAGTGACAGAGGGCCTGCCTAGGAGCATTAGACCCCAGGCTCAGTCCTCCTCAGCACATCACCCTACCACAGTAATGACTGTGTGAGGACGCATCGCTTACAGATGGGGACACTGCCTGGGTGGTGTATCCTCAGGTAATTCTCACCGAACATGCTTCATGGCTCGAGATATAACAGCATACTGCACACTTCGGCTCTCTGATATACATATCGTATGCAATTTCCTCACCAGTAATAAACAGATCCCACCTTATAAGAGTCTCCAAAAAGGAAGCAAGACTTCCTTAGAAGTAAATCAGGTGCCCAACACACAAGAAGCCCCTGGACTCCTAGGGCCAGAAACAAATAAGAATTCAGAACACAGTGGTACCATTAATCCCAGAACGTGGGAGGTAGAAGCAGGTAGATCTCTGAATTCAAGGGCTGCTTGATCTACACAGTGAGTTCCAGCCTAGCCCAGCCAGGGCTACATAATGGGACCATCTTTAAAACCAAGAAACAATATTCCCTAAACTAGTATCTCCTGAATCTTTAAGCAATGAGGAAGAACAGGTTTTAAAAGGTGGTCCATGAAGCCGATCGTGATGGGTAGGGGGAGGGGCAGGGGCACGCTGAACTGAGGCTCTGCCGATCCTACCAGAACTCCAAGCCTCTCTCTCTACCTACATAGAAAACTTCAGCACAAACTAGGCCCATCAGAGGGGCCGAACTGGATTAGATTGAGGCCATATCATGAGACCAACTGTCCTACATCAGCCTTGGGAGCCAGAGGAAGCCCTCAAGGAATTATGGGAATCTGCTCTGTACATCTCTGCCCTCCACAGTCCCTGGCACAAACCTTATTCAGCGTCCCTCACAGGCCAGGGTGGCTAAAAAGGTTAATGGCAGACTGGTATCTGTCCCATGTGGGCATGTGGGGAAACATTCTCAGGCCATCTGTTACTATTACTGAGCACAGAGGCTCAGCTGAAATCAAGTTGGAGAAACAGACAGATCAACCTCATCTCTGCCAGAGAAATGCAGTCTGCCAAAGAGGGATGGGAAGGCTCTCAATCACCCTTGCAAACGTGTAACGCAATTTTAGGAAGCCAAAGTTTTTAACCCTGCAGACTTCAGGAGCAAGAAACGTTCTTGAGTCAGGATGTCAAGTAGCCCAGGCTGCCCTTGAGTTCCTGAGTACGTATCTCCTGATCCTGTCTCAGATGCCCTATGTGCCAACACGTCCAGCTGAAAAGGATCTTAAATAACCATTAATTCAAAATCTATAATTTGCAAATAAAGAAACAAAGTGATCAGAAATGAGAAAGGGTTGCCCAGGAGTTATAGCTAGCCAATGCAGCCTGGGACTCAGCACACCACAGACATGGGACAGAACCCAGCCCTCTCTGCACTCAACTCCACTACCCTGCCCCAGGAGCCCACAGACAGCAGAACCTGCAACAACCGCTCTGCTCCGTCACTAGAATATATAACAAGACCCAGTCTCAAACCTCCAAAACTGATGGGCCTAGAGAGGTGGCTCAGTGGCAGGAGCTCTGGCAGTTCTTCCAGAAGACCCAGATTCAAACTCCCAAACGGCAGCTCGCAAATGTATGTGACTCCAGTTCCAGGGATCTGAAACTCTTTTGGCCTCCTCCGGCACAGCACACATGTGATGAACAGACATACATTCAGGTCAAAGGAAAACATACACGCGAAATTATTTTTAAGTAATAAAGCAAATCCCCAAATACTGAAGACTTTTTTAAGTTACTGTTTTCTAATATAATTCCATTATTGTCAGAGAGCACACTAAGTTTTCAATATCTTGAATTTTTCATTATTATTATTGTTTTATTATGTGTGTTTTGGCTGCATGTATCACCACATACATGTCTGGTACCCACAGAGGCTAGAAGAAGGTGTCACAGTCCCTGGAGCTGGAATTACAGACCATTGTGAGCATCCATGTGTGTGCTGGGAATCACATCCTGGCCCCCCCAGAACACCAGCCAGTGACCTTAACTGCAGAGCCTCCCTGCTAGATGCTCATTATCTTGAGAATTATTCAGAGTTTACTCATCAGGTGAACACACTTCTCGTGCATTTGAAATGAGAATTCTGCAGGTGTCGTCTGCAGTATTCGAGGAACCTCTATATATAACATATAAGTAGGAAACCTTTACCTATGGCTTAGATTGCCAGCGTAGTCTTTTAAAGAAATAGGAGAACTTTCCTGTAGGTTCTGCCTTCCCCTTCATTCTGAAGAATGTCCTTCGGTAAGTATACCTTGTATAGGGGCCAGAATCCTCAGTGTCACAACTAAATATATCTCTATCTCATCTTCTATTTTGTCTTAGGTACTTTTCTATTGCTGTGATAAGACACCAAGATCAAGAAAACTTTAGTGTGGGGCAGTGAGCTGTGATAACCAGTTTGGTCCCTGGTCAAGCTCAGGCTTAAAACCCTGGAGACCCAGCAGGTGACTATCACCAGCAGGTGTTTGGCCACGCCCCTTGGGTCCCAGGCTACAGCCTCCCATGACCCCCCCAAGAGAGGTCTGTGGCCATCACAGCCACCTAGGAGCAGCACCACATGCAAATAAGGTTTCCCCAAGCTCTCAGACCAAGCCAATAAGAAGTACCTGTTGTCAGACCCTGACCCACTCCCAAAACTGTATATAAGAATCCTATCCAGAAGGATTAAAGGGGTGTGAGAACTACTCTGAGAGCTTCTGTCTTAAGAGCTGTAACACTTAGGAAGAGGTTTACTCTCCCAAAATGCCACCTGAAGCTCCACTGTGCTTCTCCCTAGCTAGTCAGTCTCTCGTCTGCCCAGCCCAGCCTGACTCAGTGCAGGGAGACAGAGCAACTGAGACAGCAAGGGTGGAAACAGAGGTGGAACTAACTGCAGTAGCTGAAGCAGAAGCAGCAGAATTGACTCCCCCTTCCTGCTCACACTCTCTCCCCTTTGTCAGAACCCTCACACCTGGCTGGTCCAGATATCTTCGTGGAAAGCCTCCAGAACACAGGCCCACACTTTAGAATGGTCTTTAATGCTTACAGCTCCAGTGTGCTAGAGTCTATGACAGAGCAAAAGGATCAGCTGGAATAGCATCCCAGACTTCATGTCAAACCACAAAGCAGGAGACAGGTAATAACTTGAAGTAGCATGAGGCTTTTGAAATATCAAAGCTTACCCCTGTGACATACTTCCTCCACCGAAGTCACACTTCTAGTCCTCCCCAAACAACATCAGCTGGGGACCAAGTGTTCAAATGTCCAAGACATGTGGAGGAAGTCTTTCAACTGACCACATACCTTTAAAGGACATTTTAGCTGGGTATGAAGTTTGTAGAGTTTCTTTCAGCTACTAAACTTTCATCCACCATCTTCTGCTGCTGAAGCAATCACTTACTGCTTTTTATACAGTTAATTTGCATCTACTTTCATGTTTTTAATCTTTCATTGTCACTAATATGAGCCTTAGGTCTGCAGGAATGATTCTGTTATTAGCTTGAGATAGTCTCTTATGTAATCCAGGCTGGCCTTGAGCTTGCTGTGTAGCCAGAGATGACTTTGAACTGATCCTCCTGCTTTCACATTCCAACTCTAGGTTTCATGAATGTAAGCCAAGCAAGCTATCCCCAGATGAGAAATGGTTTTCTTTGTTCTTATCCTGATTTGGCTGAATATCTTGTATCAATAAAACCTGTCTATGCTAATACTTCCATAGAAATTCAGGCCATACAACCCATCCATTTACAGGGTAGGAGTCAGTGACTTAGTACTGTCAGTTGTGCAACCATTTGTAAAACCAACTTTAGAGCAGTTTCATTATCCCCTCACTAAGAAAACCCATGGCTTAGCTGTCACCCCAACAGTCCCCACAGCAGTCCTCGTCAACCATCAGATAACATCTCTATAGTTTTGCCTATTTGGGATATTTAATATAGTAGGAATCATATATGGTCACTATTTAAAATAGCACAATATTTTCTGCCTGTACATATACATGTATGTTCATGTATGCAAGTGAGTGTGCACACAAGTTATGTGTCAGCAGACACATGGTGATCAGAGGATAATAACATCAGGTGCCTTCATTCTTTGACCTTAAATTTCACCAAGTATGCTAGCTCTTTTTCATGACACTTCCTAGGCAGTCAGTCTTGTCAAGATAAAGCTGAGTATCTCCTTTCCAGCCACCAGCTATCAAAAAAAACACCGAAAAACCAAGTGTGGTATGTGCCCTTAATCCCAGCACTTTGGAGGCAGAGGCATGTGGCTCTTGGAGTTTGAGGCCAGCCTGGTCTACAGAGCGAGTTCCAGGATAGCCAGGGCTACACAGAGAAACCCTGTCTTGAAAAACCAAATGACTCACTGGAGGGATGAACTGTACTCTCTGAGAAGCTGAGGGCTACAGACCTGATGCTCTGGGTAAAGAGTGGAGAGTCACATGGTCTGAATCAGTGGGAGTATCAAGCAAGGTTTTCCCACAAAGCGGGTTGTCTTGAGCCACAGAAGAATGCTCCTGCTGTGGGGTAAGGGGCATTCTTGCTATAATAGAGGACACTCAAATCTGTTTCCAGATGCCAGTGTGAGGTCTCAACTTGGTTACTATAAGTAAAGGCAAGAAGAAGAGTCCTGGACTGACAGACAGTGTTTCAGTGATTGGGGCCCAAAACAGCTAACAGAATCTGAAGGCTTTTTAATCTCTACAGAAGATGGGGTTGTGGCCAATATGTTGTCAGAAAGCCTTTAAACCAGAGGTTCTCAGCCTGTGGGTTGCAACCCCTTTGGGGATTGAATATCATATATCCATCATATCAGGTATTAGCATTAAGATTCATAATAGCAGCAAAATTACAGTTACAAAATCGCAATGAAATAATTTTATGGTTGGGGAATGTAATGGTTTGTATACGCTTGGGCCAGGGAGTAGCACTATTAGGAGGTGTGGCCTGGTTGGAGTAGGTGTGTCACAGTGGGTGGGGGCTATAATACCCCAGTCCTAGCTGTCTGGAAGTGAGTCTACCACTAGCAGCCTTCAGATGAAGAGGTAGAACTCTCAGCTCCTTCTGCACCATGCCTGCCTGGACGCTGCCATACTCCCGCCTTGATGGTAATGGACTAAATCTCTGAACCTGTAAGCCAGCCCCAACTAAATGTCCTTAGAAGAATTGCCTTGGTCATGGTGTCTGTTCACAGCAGCAAAACCCTAAGACAGGGGGTGGGGGTGAACAAGAGGAACTGTAGTAAAGGGTCCCAGCATTAGCATTATGAAGGTTTGAGAACTGCTGGCTTAAAAAAAGGTAAAAAGCCTAGGACCAAAGTCCCCAAGATCCAACGTCTTGTTACTACATATGTCCTGTACCACAAATGTCAATCTTCTCTCAAGGAATACCAAAGTAAGAAAAACAAGGCAGCTACAGAGTATGTTAGGTTAGACTTTGGGCCGAGAAAACAAAGGAAGCCAAAGAAAATCAGGCTGTCCGGAGCTGCGGGCTGTTCTCTCGGAGAGCCTCTGCTTCTGAGACCAGGCAAAAATAAGTCTTTAAGAGTAACAAGTAAATGGCCAGACCTTAAAAAAGAGAACAAAACCAAGCAGGGTAGACCAGCAAGCCAGTAAGCTCCCCAGGATCTACCTAGTCCACCTCCTCCCTCACCGTCGGGATCGAGGGCATGGACACCCAGCCTGGCTTTTTCCATGGTTCGAGGGTCCTTAGCTTGTGAAGCAAGCGCTCTGCTCACGAGGCCGCCTCCCAGCCCTCTGTCAGCACCGCCTTCCTCTTTATGGCGTATACTGTGCTACTGACATCCTTGTGCCAATGACACAATGTGCTACTGGCAAGGCCGCCCCGTTTACTCATTCCCGTGCGGGCATGATCAGCCGACTGGCAGGGATCTGCGGGATTCCTCTTCAGGGCTACTATGGCACTGTGAACATGCAATATATATATAATTTTATTTCTCTCAGTGTGCTCGAGGAGTGGAATCACTGTACCCAGTGATATGCCTCACGTCAGATGTGTACCACAAAGGTTCTGCGCTGTTGCTCCTCCGGCCGTGTCTGCAGTCCTCACTGACACATGCTGTGGTCCTCCTCACTGCAGTCACCCTGTGGTGCAAGTGTCTCTTCTTCGTTCTGACCCGCACTCACTTGATGACGTCCTTTCATGGGCTTGCTGGTCATGTGTGTCTCTTCCTGGAGGAATCCCTCCTCGGAGCCTTTGACCGAGCGAGGTTAAACTCAGCTGCCTTTTATTACTGGGCTTTTCGTTGTTTTGGGAATAAGACCTCATACATCCTAGGCTGGCTTTGAACTCTCTGTACTGTAAATAATATTCTTTCTATCTTGTTTCATTATCTGCTGATGAGTAACAAATCTCTCTGTGCATAATACTGTACCACAGCAAGCATGTTATTAAATCAGTGAACTCTGTAAGAGTTGGTCCGAGGAGGGTGCTCAGTTGGTAAAATGCTTGTTGTTCAAGTTGCTGCCATGGCATCTGGACTTGGTGGAGGTGGGGATGGGGGGGTGGGGGGAGGGGGAGGGTGTGTGTGTGGGTGGGGGTGCTGATCCTGGGGATTTCCTGGCCAGGCAGTCTACAAACAGGCGTTCCAGACTCAGTAAGAGACCCTTTCTGAAAAATAAGGTGGGAGAGCTACGGAGAAAGACGCTCATCATCACCAGACTCTTGTGCGAAGAGAGGTAAGATCTCATACAGCTAGCCTAGGTTGACCTCAGACTCACTATGTAGTCAAGGCTAGCCTCCATCTCTCAATCTCTGCCTCCACCTCCCAAGTACTGGAATTACTCAGGCTCAAACTTGTTAGCCCTTTTCTTTAGACAAGGGCTCATTCCAGCTCAGGCTGTCCTGGAAGTCACTGTGTAGAGCAGGCTGCCTTCAGTTGTCCTGCCCCAGCCTCTCAGCACCTGAGTTACAAGCACAAGTCTCCCTGCTGGCCTTAGAGAGTACTTCAGGTATGAGACTCTGCATTCAGCAACAACACATCAGCATCTCCTCCCCAGACGGCATTTGTCACACTCCTCGAGGAAGGTGACAGCCCAAAGTGACTCTTGCTGAGACCCACGATGATCTAAAGGATCTTATGCCAGGACAGGAAAGGTGCTGCCTTTGTATCCCCTCCCTCCTCCAACACCCTCACAGGTCTTACCAGGAGCAGCCCAAGTGCACACACATGCTTAAGCTGTCTGGGACTAGGTGAGCTTGGGAAGCTGTCCCGCACTGGACACTGTTTCTGCTGGACCTCACACTCAAAACTTTAAACTTAGACGTGAAAATCACAGGAGCTGGAAAAATGGCTCAGCGGTTTAAGAGCACTGGCTGCTCTTGGAGGAGGACCGAGATCCAATTCCCAGCACCCCCACGGTCGCTCACAACTGCCTGTAACTCCAGTTCAGGGGAACCTGACACCCTCTTCCGCCCCCACAGATACCATACGAATGCAGTGCACACACATAAAAATAAATGTATAAAAGGAAGTTAAACTCGGGAACACCACACTTCCATTGAATCAAACTTACTAATATCTCACTACCTGTGTTGTCCAAAACTTTCTTTAAAATTAGATTTATTTTATGAGCAAAAGTGCTTTGCCTGCAAGTATGTGCGTGTGCCAAGTCTGTGCAACACCACAGAGTCAGAAGAGGGCACTGGATCCCCTAGAACTGGAGTTTCAGAGAGTCGTGAGTTCTTAACTAGTATAGCCTCTGACACCCTTCAAAACTCTTCAATTACGGCTGGCAGCCAAGTTATATACAACCAAGGTACTGCTCTGAGCATACATGTAAAAATTTACACAAGTAGACAAATGAAACACAGTCAACCCAACACATGCATCTCATACCTGTTTTCCCGGAAAGTTGGAACAAACTTCATGCCCTTCACCTGAATAGCTGACATTATCTTTAAACTTTAGCTCTCCCCTTTACAATCAATACACATTGATAACATGCAAACTGTTCTTTAGTATCTGTTTTTGGAACTAATAACAAACAGATAAGGGACGCCAACTGCTTGACACCGAGCTGAACTGGAGTCTCATTCCTCCCCCAGAACTAAGGTTCCGGAATTCCAATGACGCACTGTACAGTCCACACATGGGAATGCCAAGGCCAGAAGTCAGCCTGGGCTGCGAGGGGCACGTCTTCTCTCACACACCTGACTTACCTGTACCAGTCCTCAAACGCTGGTTTGGTGGGTTGGTTTTTTTTTTTTTCATTGTTCTTTTTACTTAGGGACTGAATGTGTATGCACAGCGTATAGCACTCACAGGATGGCACACATATGGAAAGGAAAAGACAGCCTGCAGGTGTTGTTCTCTCTCCCACCAAAACCCAGTGCCTTTATCTACTAAGACACAGTATCTCCCTGGCCTTAGACGCTATAGAAGACGCCAAGAGGGACGGTCCCTTCTGCTGTGGGGACAGTGTTCAGCTGGAAAAAAGAGCTGGGCTGTGATGAACGAATGCCATTCTCACCGATTATTCTCCAGCCAGGCTCTATAAAGCGAAGGGAACTAAATGCCCTCTAATGGTTGAGTAAATTCTCTAAGGGCTCAATCCAGTGTCTCCCCTAAGGCTCTTTCACCCCCTGGTGGTTTGAATGTTTGGTCCCCAGTTAGTGAACTGTTTGGAAAACATTGGGAAGTCTGCTCCTGTAGGTCTGCAGGCAGTGTCTCTGAGACCTGCTACCTGCGGATGCAAACTCTCACTTAGAAGAAGCTACAGCAACCATACCTGTCTGCTTCCTGCCGTGATGATAATGGACTAATTCTCTAAAACTGTAAGCAGGTACCCCCACCCCTAAATTAAATGCATCCTTTACAAGAGCTGCCTTGGTTGTAGGCTCTTCAGAGAGGTGTAACATAACTAAGACACACTGCTAAGGTCCCAGCCACCCCCACATCATGTGCCATGTGCAAGAAGATGCTTCCTTATCTTTTCAAGCTCGGCAAGAAAGCATTCATCCCTACTCCATCACGAGATCTACCCGTGTAAGTGGAAGGCAGCACGACAGTCTGTGTAATTCCAGCCTCAGAAGACAGAAGCAGAGCGATCTCAAAACAAGCTGGCCACTGAGACTAGCCGTTCTGGGGAGCTCTGGGCTGACTGACAGAGTCTGCCTCAAGGAATAAGTCTGGAGAACAATGGAGGATAATGCCCAGTGTCAACATTGAGCTCCTCCTTCTTACACATGTACCCATATCCACACATACTCAAAGTTACGCATGCACACATGCACAGCGCACACACGGATGTGAAACATGAACATGGGTGGGGAAATGGCAAGGCAGGTCAAATATTTGCCACATAGGAGGATGACCTGAACCTGGCCCCAGAATTCACACACAACAAGAAAACTGATTGCACAAACTTGTCCTCTGGTCTCTACACACAGGTGGGACTCACACACTCTCTACAATAAGTGTGTTGGCCTTATTTTGTTTTTTTTGTTTTAGTTTGGTTTTGGTTTTTCAAGTTAAGGTTTCTCTGTGTAGCCCCAGCCGTTCTGAAACTAGCTCTGTAGAACAGGCTGGCCTAGAACTCAGAGATCACCCGCCGAAGGTGGAATGTTCCAGAGAAGCGCAGCAAGGCCCCTGTGTCAAGATGACACAGTGAAGCTGTCATGTTCTTAAGATGTGATTTCTACCCTGGCATGGCAGTGGGCACGGATCATCTCAGCACTGGGGAGGCTAAGTCAGGAGGATTATAAACTCAAGAGCTACACAGTGAGACCATGTCTCAAAAAACAAACATGTAGGCTGGCCGTGTAGCCCAGAGGCGATCCCCAGATTCAATGCCCAGCATTCTTCTGTGGAGAAGAGCCAGGTGCAAAATGGCATGTGTGTGCCGTTGTATAGACGAGGAAACTAAAATTTCAAGAAGCTAAGAAACTTGCTGGGCACACAGCTCTGAATTCACAGAAACTGAGTCCTAGCTCTGTTCCACTGCATGCTCTCAGCTGATCTCTCACAGCAAGCATGGCTCACTGCTGACATCTATTCGTGCCTGAGCTGCCGAAGACTACAGCAGGCCCAGAAATATGCTGGGCCACTAAGCCGCTATGCTCCACCCCCAAGTTTTCTTAAATTTTTTTTTTTTAGATTGATTTTACTCTGTATGTTTGAGTGTGTTTTGCCAACATGTCTGTATATACCAACTGCAAGCCTAGTGCCGTCAGACTTAGGAGAAGACATTGAAACTGCAGTTATGGGTGGTTCTGAGCACCGGCATGGGTGCTGGGAACTGAACCCAGGTCCACAGCAGAAGCAATGGTGTCCCTTAACTGTCGAGTCACCTCTCCTGCCCCAAAGTTTCTGCTTTTAATAAAATGTTACCAGGAAAAGAGGCCATGAAGAGGCTGGAAATACGCAGGGGAGTCTGAAGGGAGAAAAGAGCAGGGGGAATGATGTGATCATTGTATAATTTTAAAAATGTATTTTAAAAATTAAAATAAAGTACTTTTTATAGGAAGCATAAGTCTGCCGTGGTGCCACACACCTTTAAACCCAGCATGAGAGAGGTAGAGGAAGGCAGGTCTCCATGAGTTCAAGGCCAGCCTTGTCTACCTGAGTCCCAGGACAGGCAGACTTACACAGAGAAACCTGTCTTGAAATACAAAATAGAAGTATTATCGTTTGCCAGGCATAGTGTCTCAGCCATGTAATTCAAAACTCAGGAAACTCAGGCAGAACTATTTACCAAATCCCAGACTAGGTCAGCTACACAAAGAGACTATCTTAAGCCAATACATAGCTTAGCGGGTGGCAGGTTCTAACAGCAAGCCCGTGGACCTAAGTTCAAGGCAAGGTGGAAGGAGAAAGCAGACTCCATGACACATTGAAACACATACAAATGTAAGGCCAAGAGAGACACTGTCTTAAAAATCATAGGAAACAGGGCTGGAGAGATGGCTCAGCGGTTAAGAGCACTGACTGCTCTTCTGAAGATCCTGAGTTCAATTCCCAGCAACCACATGGTGGCTCACAAGATCTGATGCCCTCTTCTGATGTGTTTGAAGACAGTTAACCGTGTACTCACATACATAAATTAAATAAATAAATCTTTAAGAAAAATTCATAGGAAAGCTATGCAATTCAAATTTCTATTTCTGTAGGAAAAATGACAGGATGTGTCAATGGGTTGCTAAGATTACAGTGTAGAAGACCAAATACTTAGCAAAATCCAGCATATTTAGAAATTGCCCCTTTACTCATTTACTATATAATAGTTATTTTGACAGCTGCCACATGCAATCCAAGTTAGAAACGTTTTCTGTGATGGTTGGAATCGCCCCATCTCCACTGTCCCTTTGCAATTTGAGTATTTTTCTCGAATGACATCATGTGTTTAGGGATGGGACATCGGAGTCTGTAAACCAAACAGAGACTTGGACTCTCCAGCCTGGTCTCAAAACTATAGACAATCCTGCCTCAGCTTCCTATCTTGGGAGCCACAACATCCAGTTTTTCAAAATAAAAGTATATGAATCTTTCATAGTGGCCCCAATGAGAGGACAGAAAATGCCAAGTGTTGTCAAGGATCTCTGTACCCGGATCCTACACCCTCTAGCAGCAGCCCTGTCCATTACCATAGTCGTGCCCATTAGCACATCATGTAGGAATGCATTCATGAAAACCCACAGTCTACAAAGATCTAAAACCCTATCTTAAACAGACTCCCAACAGGTGTGCGCGCCAGAAGACACGGTCATAACGGCTCTCACTGGGAAAATACATAATATACAACCACAGCAAGTATAAGGAAGGTGGATTATGCTCCCCACAAACTAAAAAGCATACAACTGTGCAGTCTGCAACATGATGTGTGCATGCTCACGGCTAAAACAACAGACAAGGGATAGGGAGCCGGCTCGATTGGCCAAGAGCTCGCCGTGCCATATTTTACAACTACTCTCTATTACCACCACCACCATTATTATTTTATTATTATTATTATCACTATTATTATTATTAATTGTTGTTGTTGTTATTTTGGTGTAGTTCTGGCTGTCCTCAGACTCAGATCCCCCTGCCTGCTTCTGAGCTCTGGTATCAAAGGCGTGTGCCACCATCTCCTGGCTACACCTACTCTTTTCTTTTGTTTTTCCGAGACAGGGTTTCTCTGTGTAGCCCTGGCTGTCCTGAAACTCACTCTGTAGACCAGGCTGGCCTCCAACTCAGAAATCCGCCTGCCTGTGCCTCCCAAGTGCTGGGATTAAAGGCTCTCGCCCCCTGTTCTTTATCTAGCACTGCTTAAATGTCAGGCACTGTAACAAACACCTTATCCCTAATCCTCAGAAGCATTTTGCTAGCTCCCATTACTCTTATCTCTTACAACCAACAACAGTTTAACTGGGGAAGTCCTCCCTGATCAAGAAGAGTAGGGCTAGACATATCTGTTTTGTCTGGCTGGCTCCAAAGCCCACGCCCTTTCCATGAGTAGAGTGCACTGGCCGACTACAGGTCCTACTGTACACCCTCTTACACGTCCAATCCGGGGTCATTGGCTGAGGTGATCTAAAGCAGGAGACACCAGGTACGGTGGAGTTCTAACATGACCAGTGCTCCAAAGGCTGAGACCAGTGGGTGCTCAAGGAGGGAAACCAAAACGAAAAACCTAATTCAGTAAAAAAGTCTATTTTAGCATTTATTTATGAAACAGGGTCTCAATAAATGGCCCACGCTGACCTCAAATTCAAGGCCTTCCTGCCTCAGTCTCCCAAATGCTGTGATTACAGGTGTGCACCACCACTCCCAGCTAATTCCCACAATTTTCTAAATAATTAACTATTTCACGTTGCTATGTAGAGCTCTCTTCACGGGTCCACTTCAATGAACATTTAATGGGGCATTAAAGTGACACATAGAGGACAACGGTCATTCAAGCCATGGGTGAAACTCCAGCGCCTTGACCAGTAGCTAGCAAGGGAATGCATTCTAAAGAAATAGCTGAAATTAATAAAATCACCGGAACGCAACTTGGTTGTCACTGGCCTGTGTCCTCTCTGACACTGTCCCTGGAGTCACACCGCTGTCAGACACCTGCCACACCACACTGGTAGTCCTGCATACCTCAGGCTTTCTCTCCTTCCTCCCCATCAGGTTCGACGAGCCAGGGAGCCTCCCGGCTCCTCCCTCGACTGTAGTGGTCAGAACAGAAAGTAACAATGTCTCACAGGGTTGAGTAGTGAGTCTGAGGTATGCAAAGGCCCTGGGAATTGGGCCTTTCCAACCAGATTTGCATCCTACCCCTCCGCAGGGGGCTTCCAGGGGGCTGAAGCCGCTTCTTCCTCCTCCCAGCCCCACACCTGGGAGATCAGAAATGGCCCTCATGTCAGACATAAGTTCCCACTTCAAGCAAACAGGCTTTCTGCTCCCCCCCCAAAACCCCAGCGAACCACCAAATGTGCCAGGGAAGACAGTCTGTTGCCAGCTTGGGTTACATGACACCATGTCTCAAGAAAAAAAAAAAAACAAACCAAAGGCTCCATCCAGGGTGTCTCATTAATAGTGTATGCCCACAGGAGGTGCATGGAACATGCATGCACACATAGGGCACAGGGAAGCAATCAAGAGTAAGGAAGCTGGTTCTGTCCACTCCTTTAATCTTCTGGAAAGTCACTTACCCTTGCTAGGCTTGCTCCCTCAGTCAATAGCCGGGTAGCAGCCAGGCACACGCCAGATAAACCCCTCTAATCCCAGTGTTGGGAAGCAGAGGCTGGAGAATCTCTGTGAGGCTGAGACCAGCCTGGTCTACGTATCAAGTCGCAGGACACCAAAAGTAAACAGACTGAGTCCTTGTCTCAAAGGGAAGAAAAAAAAGGGGGGGGGGGGCTGGAGAGATAGCTCAGCAGTTAGGAACAACGACTACTCTTCCAGAGGTCCTGAGTTCAAATCCCAGCAACCACATGGGATGCACAAGTTATAACCCCCAAATAAAAATACCCTGTGTCCTACTGAGCGCTCCCTGTGTGTGAGGCTCTTAAATAAATTTTTACATATAAAAACTCATGTAGGTCTTCTAATTTTTCACTGTCTCACCACATGGTCCGAGTTGGCTGGGAACTGTACTCTAGGCTGGCCTTAAAACCGCACTCCTCTTGCCGGGCGGTGGTGGCGCACGCCTTTAATCCCAGCACTTGGGAGGCAGAGGCAGGAGGATTTCTGAGTTCGAGACCAGCCTGGTCTACAAAGTGAGTTCCAGGACAGCCAAGGCTGTTTCGAGAAACCCTGTCTCGAAAAACAAAAACCGCACTCCTACCTCAGCTCACAACCATCCTTAATGAGATCTGATGCCCTTTTCTGGGGTGTCTGAAGACAGCTACAGTGTATTTACATATAATAAATAAGTATTTTTTTAAAAAAAGGGGGGAGGAAGGAAGAGGAGAGGGTTGGACTACGCATAGCAAGGGTTCTTCACTTACTGCAAGACGCTCTGAGACATTCAGATGTGTGCACTCAGAACTCCCACAAAAACTGCTATAGTAAATTATCTAAAGCCAGGCTTGGTGTGCAATGCCAATTACTCCAGCACTTAGGAGGCTAAGGCTGGAAGCCCATTAACTCGGGCTACAAAGCGAGGGAGGCACTGTCTCAAGAGAGGCAGGCAGGCAGGCAGGCAGGCAGGCAGACAGCAAGAGACAAAAAGGTCAGCAGGAGGGCTCAGTGGGGATAAGTGTTTGCCTTGCAAGCCGGATGACCTGAGTTTGATCCCAGGAACCTAAGTGAAGGTGGAACTAGACAACTGACTCCCCAGAGTTGCCCTGCAACCTCCACATGCAGACCGTGGTACTTCTGCACCTCCCTGAACGCACACAATACACACATACCCAATAATAAGTAGACGCACAAGTTATAACCCCCAAATAAAAATACCCTGTGTCCTACTGAGCGCTCCCTGTGTGTGAGGCTCTTAAATAAATCTTTACATATAAAAACTCATGTAGGTCTTCTAATTTCTCACTGTCTCACCACATGGTCCGAGTTGGCTGGGAACTATACTCTAGGCTGGTCTTAAAACTGCACTCCTCCTTCCTCAGCCACCAAATGCTAGGACCGCGGACGGGTGCACCTCAGCAGCCTACGATGATAATCTCTGCAGTATGTACTAGTATTATCTAGTTTGAAAGGGATGAAAGTAAACGAGGAAGTGCCCAGACTCCAGGAGCGGCCCTTCAGCCCTGTACATAACAGAGCTAACCAAACGGGGTATCTGAATCTAGCTGATAAAGTCTAAGATCACATAAGCCACTGTCAGCCAGGAAAAGGGGGACACCACGTCAGGAATAGAGGTTCACACAAGTCCGGGTGTTCCATGTTGACTGGCAACACCCACACACCTCTTGAAAAACCACTAGCCACTGTGCAGCCAAACTCTGAATCACTAGAGCTACTGAGACTACCGAAACTACAACCATCACCAACCCCAAGCTAGAAAAAACAGAGAAAACCAACTGCAAACAAAGCTAGCTCCCAATTTTTGCAGCCTCCAATCCTAACAAGCTGCATCATCACGTAGAGACCAGGAGTCCTTCAGGCAGAGCTGAAAAGTTGTCTTGCCAGCCAATTCCTCATGCCCCGAATACGGAGCCGACAGAACGGCTTAACAGAAGGCCACAAAGCACAGGTTGGACACTGGCTGTCCAAAAAAAAAAAAAAAAAAAACCCTCCACGGCATCTAAAGGGAAGGTTGCTGAAACTTTATCCCCACCTCCGCTGACCTTTCTCCAATCCGTCTGTGTAACGAGAAGAAAGCGGACCCAGAAAGGAGGGAGGTCCGAAAGGACGACCAGCCTCGGGTGAAGGGCTTACATCTTTTCAAGGGTGATGCTACAGGGTCAACAGAGAAGAGGAAGAGCTCGCCCCCCAAGGAGAAAGCCAGCGTCGGCGCTGCAATCTAAGGGGACGTGGATAATCCACCACCGGGTGGCAAAGCCAGAAATGAATCGGCGCTGGGCGGCTCGGGAGGCGGGAAGAGGCCTCGAGGGCTGGCCTGGCTGGGTTCCATGCGGGTCTGGGAGGTATGGCCAGGAAAGGGCTGGGTGACCCGCGCCGGGGAAGGAGGCGGCGGCGGGGGCGGGGAGGGAGCCGGCCCGGGCGAGGGAGGAACGCAGCGCTGACAACGGCCGGCTAGAGTTGAATCTCCGCTGCCCGGAGCTGCTCGCCCAGCGCGGCTCGAGGGAGGTCTGAGGGCTCGGGTAGGGACCGGGTACGCAGGGTGGCGCTCTCACCGGGACAGATGCTTCAAGATCTGCTTCTTAATGATCCCGGCCATGCTGCAACCGCGGCCCGCGTGGAAAGCAGGCAGGCGGGCAGCCGTGGCCTCCTCAGTGGTGGGAAAAGAAGAGGCGTCCTCTCACCTCGCCGCGGCGCGGGCACCGGCTGCCGTAGCCACGGCGGCCGCCATGGCGCTCTGTCGCCCCTGCCGCAGCGCCCGGAGGACGGCCACGTTCCCACCCACCCGCGCGGCGCCGCAGCCTCCCGCGGAGAAGAAGCGCGACGGCACGCCGCCCTCCGGGCTCCCCGTGGCGAGAGCGCGCGGCGAGGGGCGGGGACGCGCGCGGCGGCACAGGCGCACGGGATGAGGGGCGGGGCGGCGGAGGCTCACGAGGCATGGGGGCGGGGCTTATACGCTGAGAGGCGGGGCTCACTCTTCCACGAGCTGGAGGGTGGCATGCGATTTACTCCAAAAGGTGTCATGGATTTACTCCAAAGTCTCCCAAACCAGAGGACAGCAAAGTATAGGAGTTCGAGGCCAGCGCGAGCTACATGGGGAGTACCAGGACAGCCAAGGTTACACTGAGAGATCTTGTCACCAAAGAAATAAAAAAAAAAAAACTTTTTTTAAATTGATGCGTCTGCCTTTGCAAGTGCCCTCTTATCACATCTAAGCTGAAATCTCAAGCTGAGGACACAGCTCAGGGGTAAGGCGCTTGCCACCATGTATAAGGCTGAGTTCCATCCACAGACCCAAAGGACAGCAGCTCAAACCCTGAAGCGCAAGGACAGTAATAAACATTTCCACTGACCCTGTCTGACACACTGTTCTAGCAGCTGATTCTGAGCCAAGAAATCTAACCTTTAATGCTTCCAGTGTCACGAAAAATATCTGCAGTTATTAAGCTTCTGTTAAAGACATAAGGTCTCCGTGGTAAACAAAGCCTCGAGCACTCCATTAGACACAGGTGGAGGCTCCTTCCCTCTCCACTGTATCGAATAGTCTCCGATACCATCTGATCAAAGCTACGCAACTGGGACAAAGGCTGAATCCTGTTTCCATCGATGGCTCAGTGCAAGGATCTCATTTCTTCCTTCCTTCCTTTTTTTTTTTTTCAAGACAGGGTTTCTCTGTGTAGCCCTGGCTGTCTTGGAATTCACTCTGTAGACCAGGCTGGCCTCGAACTCAAGAAATCCACCTGCCTACCCAGCAGGATCTCATTTCTCAATGCACCATTATGACAAACTGCCGACATCAAAACTCCGAACAACCACAACAACCTAAACAACATACTTTGCTTAAAGCCTCCTTTAGGAAATTTGAATAAGTGAAAACCCCAATCTGTCTATTGATCAGTAGTACACACAACTCGAATGAGAAAAAAAAAATACTCAGCTGCCTTTTGAAAAGCAATGAAAATGAGCGCCAATGTCTTCAATTCTCCATATTTAGCGTGGTTTTGCTTTCTTGGTTAGTTTGGCAGGGGTAGGGATTAAACTCAGTGCCTCAAGCAAATGATGTAAGCACGCCACTCTGAAGCACCGGCCCCCAAAGACGTATTGTTTTTATTTATGTGTTCCTATGTGAGTTTGTGAATGTCGTGTACACGCAGGTGCCTGCAGAGGCCAGAAGCTGTCAGATCCTTTGGTACTGGAGTTATAAGGAGTTGGGAGCCATTTGGTGTGTGAGCTGGGCACTGAACCCGGGTCCTCCACAGCTGCACTTAGCTGCTGAGCCATCTCTCCAGCCCCCAGGGCTTTTAAGTTTACTGTTGGTTGAGGTTGAGACAAGGTATCCAGATACAGCCCTAGATGGCCAGGGAATTGCCATGTAGATAGATCGGGATGGCACCAAACTTGCAGCAATCCTCCTGTCTCTGCCTCCTGAGCACCAACAGCGCAGCTGTTCACACCATACCTGGCTGTACTGTTTTAGTCACTACAACTAAGAGTCATTGAGATTTCACAAGTTGTCATAAGTTTTTCTGAAACTTTATTCCAAAATGAGCAATAATATTTTCAGATGGAGATGTAAATTAAAAAAATACTGAACCACGGCTATGGCGCAAGTCTTTAGTCCCCACACTCAGGAGGCAGAAACAGGTGGATCTACTTGAATCTGAGGCAAGCCTGGTCTACAGACTGAGTTTCGGGACAGCCAGGGCTACCCAGAGAAAACCTGTCTCAAAAAGGGGGGAGGGGGAGGGGAGGGAGAGACAGAGAGAGAGAGAGACAGAGAGAGAGAGAGAGAGAGAGAGGGAGGGAGGGAGGGAGGAAGGGAGGGAGGGAGGGAGGGAGAGGGAGGATTGAGAGGAACTGGTAGTGGAGAAAATTGTCTGACAATAGTTTTTATGTTTTTTGAGACAGTTTTTCTGTGTAGCCCTGACTATCCTGGAACTAATTTGTAAACCAGGCTGGCCTAGAACTCACAGATTTAGGCCTGCCTCTGTGCCCCTAACCCTGAGTGCTGGGATAAAAGGTGTGCTCTGCTGTGCCCAGCTGATACTACACTTTTTTTTTTTGGTTTTTCGAGGCAGGGTTTTTCTGTGTAGCCCTGGCTGTCCTGGAACTCACTCTGTAGACCAGGCTGGCCTCGAACTCAGAAATCCGCCTGCCTCTGCCTTCCAAGTGCTGGGATTAAAGGCGTGCGCCACCACCGCCCGGCTGATACTACACTTTTTTTTTTTTTTTTTTTGGTTTTTCGAGACAGGGTTTCTCTGTGTAGCCCTGGCTGTCCTACACTCTTAAAATGCCAGTCCTCATGAGCTGAGGTAGTTCAAGGCCAACCTGGGCTATATGATACAATCCTATCTCAGAATAGCAGCCAGGCATGATGGAAGCACCTGGGAGGAAGAAGCATGACTATCAGAAATTCAAGGTCGGGGCTGGAGAGATGGCTCAGCGGTTAAGAGCACTGACTGCTCTTCCGAGGGTCCCGAGTTCAAATCCCAGCAAACATTTGGTGGTTCACAACCATCCGTAACGAGATCTGACGCCCTCTTCTGGTGTGTCTGAAGACAGCTACAGTGTACTTACATATAATAATAAATCTTAAAAAAAAAAAAAAGAAATTCAAGGTCATCCTCAGCTACATAGCGATTTCTAGGACAACCTAGGTTCCAGGCGACCATTATCTTTTATTTTTCTGCATACACACCAGAAGAGGGCATCAGATCCCACTACAGATGGTTATGTTCCACTACGGGGTTGCTAGGGATTGAAGTCAGGACCTGTGGAAGATTAGACAGCCCTCGTAACAGCTGAGCTCTCTCCAGCCTGGAGACCATATCTTAAAAGAATAAAAGCGGGGCTGGAGAGATGACTAGGTGAACAAGGGCACTGGCTGCTCTTCCAGAGGACCTGGGTTCAATTCCCAGCACACACACAGGGCAGCTCACACTGTAACTCCAGTTCCTGGGCTTCTGACACCCTTACACATATACACCCATGCAAAACGCCGGGGGTCCTAAAATAAAAACAAGTTACATGAAAAAACTAAAGAATTATTCATGTTTTGTTTTTTTCCAGACAGGGTTTCTGATTGTAGCCATGACTGTCTATGAACTTGCTCTTTAGAGTAGGATGGCCTTGAACCCAGCAATCCACCCACCTCTGCCTCATGAGTGCTAGGACTAAAGGCTAATAACACTCTACTGAGTATAAACAGCTTGCCCATTTTGCCAACTGGATTTCTGGACTGTGTTGAGGCAGAGGGGCCAAATCAAGTGGCCTAGAGAACAAGAAAACCCAAAGTAGTAAATCAGCAAAATGATTTTCTCTATGTTGTGGTTTTAGTTAGGCCTGTTACCTTTCACACATTGCTTCTAGATTCGGTACAGTTGGCAATATTAAGAACCACAGCTAGATATATATGGATCATTTTAAATACACAAATTAAATCAACTTTTAAGAAAAAGAACCTGTGGGCTGGAGAGATAGCTCAGCAGTTAAGAGCGCTGACTACTCTTCCGAAGGTCCTGAGTTCAAATCCCAGCAATCACATGTGGCTCACAACCACCCAATAATGAGATCTGATACCCTCTTCTGGGGTGTTGGAAGACAGCTACAGTGTACTTAGATTAAATAAATAAGTCTTTAAAAAGAAAAAGAACTTGTTCGACTTTACAAATCTTGTAGATGTCACCATTAGCTGAGTCACCATTAGCTGACAAGAAAGCTGGGCATGGCCACACACACCCATCATCCCAGCACTAGGGAGGTAGGAGATCCGTTCAGAGTCAGCCTTAGCTATACAGTGAGGTCAAGGCCAGCATAACCGTATGAGAGCCTTTCTTGCTCTGTGCCCCTCACCCCCACCCTCATGGCAAAAGGCAAAGAAAGGGATCTGAGAAAGAGGAGTAAATGGCTAAAGTGGGTAAAGACATGGCTAAGAATCAGAGCTCAATCCTGGGGACATAGACTCTCACATTCACAAACACACACACCCAAATGAATGTAATAATAAAAAATAAAAATATAATAAATAAAAGGCTTTGCTCTTTTGAGACAGGGTTTCTCTGTACAGCCCTGGGTGTCCTGGAACTCATTCTGTAAACAGATTCGCCTACCTGTTTCCTGAGTGCTGGGATTAAAGGCGTGTGACACCACGATATGAAATGAAAATTTTAGAATGTGATGTGCCAGCCAGCCATGATGTTGCACATCCAAAATCCTTGCATCAAGGCTAGCCTGGGCTTTAGAGATCCTATCTCAGACAAACATGGTGACATCTTCATCTCCACAACAGTTAGTCTAAGATCAGCTTCTGCCACTTGAAAAATCTGTCTCAAAAATTAAACATGGAAAGCCAGGCAGTGGTGGTGTGCCACTTTAATCCCTGCGTCCAGGAGGCAGAAGCAGGCAGATCTCTGAATTCAAGGCCAGTCTGGTCTACATAGAGAGTTCCAGGATAGCCAAGACTACAATGAAAAACTATCTCAAAAGAAACAAACAAACAAAAAAAAAAACTGAGAATTTTTCTCAAAAAGTCTGAGAATTCAAAAGAAAGAATTTCCAAGGTCCTGTAACAAGGAAATATAAGTAAGGAGGAGAGCGCAGGCTTCCCGCCATGGCTAACACGCTGGAAACCAAGCAGCTGGCTTCATCTCACTGGTAACACACACAGGAGTCGGAAGGAAGGGACAGGGACACACTTTAACTAAAAGAGCTGATGATTTTATTTTCATATTTCACAATAAGTGAAAATCGCACTTTTTTGTATCACTTCTCCCTCTGAAAGTATCCTGTCTGTAGGAAGGGAGGTTCCCTTGTCATGCATCTGGTAAACACTCAGGCTCAGCACCAGGATCTCCTGGTGAAACAGAACAAGAGATACAAAACAGTAAGGAGCGCGTCTGCTCTTATCTGTCTGGCCGGGTCATGCCAGGCCGTGTGGGCACCATCATAGGGCGCGCAGGCGGTCTCATCATTGGAGGTCCAGGCATCATGGGCATGTGGCCTCCCATGGGCGGTCTCATCCCAGGAGCTGCAGAACAGAACAGAGGGGAAAGGAGTGAAAACCAGCATTCAGGACTGCAGGTGGGACTTCCATTAAAACCTAAAAGGAGAGCTGGGTGGTGGCGGTGCATGCTTTTAGTCCCAGCACTCAACACAGAATCTCTGAGTTCGAGGCCAGTCTTGTCTACAGAGTAAGTTCCAGGACAGCCAGGGCTACACAGAGAAACTCTATGGGTGGGGGGGACAAACATGACAAACTACAAAGTGGACCTGAAAAGACAGACTTGACAGAAAAAATTTCAACAAACTCATCAAATGTTAAGTTCCTTAAGCCAGGCTCCAACGCAGAGGAAAAGGTCAGCACAGGAAGCTCAGGGCCCCTGGTCTGATGACAGCAGGGCTATAAATAGAGCAGCACTCACAAGGCGCCAGGGACCCTGCTTGCTCAGTCTGTTTGGTTAGTTCTGGCTGTGGTGTTTTGGTTGCTGTTGTTTTTGGTTAGAATAGGTCTCTCTATTATAAAGCCCTGGCTGTCCTGGAACTTGCTCTGTAGACCAGGCTGGCCTCAACACAGAGCTCCGCCTACCTCTGCCCCCAGAGTGCTGGGATTAAAGGTGTGCTCTCCCATGCCTGGCCAGCTCAGCTTTTTCAGCCAGTTATCTCCATCATGTGACCGAGAGCTGTGTCCTCCATGTGCAGGCACACAGGTCAGGCTTACCACTGAGCCCCTGTTGGGAACTACAGGAAAATGGGAACTACAGGGAACTGATAGCTCAGGTCACAAACAACAACAGGCGTTATGTTAGATGGAATACACCGAGTTTCATTTTCTAAATGCAGTTTAGGAACTATTAGCCAACAGTGAACCAGCCACGTGTTGGGAGGGAAGAGGGAGCAACCACAGGGGAGGGGGCAGAAAGCAGCTTCAGGGCAGACAGCCAGCCAGACAGACAGACAGACAGACAGACAGCAAGACGGCAGGATTGTGAATACTTATTTTGTTGTTACGCTCTATAATTTTTCTACTACGTGAATTCTTTATAAATATTAATTTCTTCAAGCATAGTGGCACATCCCTATAACCTAGCACTTGGGCGATGGAGGCTAGAGCAAGTTTCAGGCCAGATTGGTTACTTAGTAAGCTCCCGGCCAGCCAGGGTTATATGTGAACCTTTATCTCAAAAGGGGAAATAAAAATAAGTTAGGGTTCACAGCAAGTACAAATACATCATGGTATCTGAAAAGTGTTTAATTTTGGTTAAAGGCTTGTGGTATAAATAGCCCAAGATATAACTATATTCAAAGTTGGATATGGGGTATGAGCCTATAATGCCATTACCCTAAGGGGACAGAGAGTTCCTGGGTTCAAGGCCATCTTAGGTTTTAAAAGTAAAACTTGGGGGGCTCGAGAGATGGCTCGGCGGTTAAGAACACTGACTGCTCTTCCAGAGGTCCTGAGTTCAAATCACAGCAACCACATGGTGGCCCACAACCATCCATAACAAGATATGACTCCCTCTTCTGGAGTGTCTGAAGAGAGCTGCAGTGTACTTACATATAATAAATAAATGAATCTTTACTTTTTCTAAATGCAGCATTCTCTTCCCCGACCATAGGAGGTCAACTGATATATTGAGAGCTCTGTCCGGGGAACACCAGCACACATAGATAAATATATGTGAGAAGCTACAGTAGGTCCAGAAGCTACAAGAACCAGTGTCAAGGTAGCATGGAACACTGTCCTCTAAGTGAACACCCAGGTCCACACTGGTGATCTCTATGTAACCGTGTCCATATAAAACATTACCGGCTGGGCACCTGAATATTTGTTCTCCTTTCCCTCCACAGTAGATTTAATTCAGATTTCATATAGAAGTTTTAGTTTCCTTTCACCTTTTAACTTTGCCATAAAGTCTTGGACCATATGTAGGGTAGTAAAAGCCAGTGTGATGGCCCCAGGTCTTCAGCACCAGCTTAAACAGGCGCACACCCACTAGGGTCAGCCCTGGAAGCCTCTTTCCCTTTTCCCACTATTTACTTTTTTGTTGTTTGTTTTTATATAAAAAATAGGGTCTGCTGTGCTGCCTACAGTGCCTCAAACGAGTCTGTCAGTGAGCAGCTCCATCACTCAGGAAGTACAGGCGCAGGCCACACCCAGCGGCCACACTTCTTTCTATGGGTCACTGATTCCTGGTCCCCATCTTTAAGCTCACTAAATATCTTATTTAGTGACACTGCCTTAAGAGAATAAGGTGGTCACAGTGACACATTCCTTTAATTCCAGCATTTGGGAGGCTGAGGCAAGTCAATCTCCGTGAGTTCCAGGCCAGCCTAGTTTACACAGTGAGATCCTGTCTCCAGTGAGATCACCTGGTTGTATCTTGAGCTCATAAGCCAGTGTGGTGGTTTGAATAGGAATGGCCCCCATAGACTCAGGCGTTTGAATTCTTGGCCCATGAGGAATGGCACTACTAGGAGGTATGGCCTGGTGGGGGAACTTTGAGGTCTCCTATGCTCAAACTATGCCCAGAGCCCCAATAAAACCCAAACTAAGACAGTCTGTAAATCTGCATCTCTACATTGTCCCAAACTGCTCATAATACCTACAAAGGCCCTGGCTGAAAAGCTGCTTTAACTTATACCTTTCCACCTCCGTTTCTCACTTTCAAACCTAGCTATGTCTGCCCTTTTTTGTTACAATAGTTAATTTAACTATACAGTAAGCAATAACACTTTTGGGAACTTGATACAGCTAGACAGAGGTTCACATGCTCAGCAGTGTGGCAGAAATATCATGAGAGTCCTGGGAGGCAGCTCCCTCCCCTGCAGAGAAGACCCCTGGAGCTAGATCACTCTGCAGTCTCCAACCGCTTCAGGGAAACTAAACTCAGACAGAGTCGCCCTGGGAAGGCAGAAGCAGGCCATGTCTTGTGAGTTCAGACTAGCCAAAGATACACAGCGAGACTTCGCCAGAAACAAGCCGCTGCCTGAGACTCAAGGGTCAAGCTGGCCCGGCCTGCAGCAGAGCTCCCACGCCACATGTGGCCTGAACTAGGTCCTTCCATTCACAGGTGGCAGGAGAGGACCAGCATTAAGACCTGTCCTTTGACCTCCACACATGCTACAGTGTGTGGGTGCCCCACATGCACACAAGAGAGAGAATTCCTTTTGATAGTTCAAGATCCTCAAGGCTGTGGGAGCACTCCCACGCTCTGGCTAAGTGGGAGAACCAGTAAACACAGCAGGGCATGGGTGACAAAAGTGTAAAGCAGTGGACAGAAATCTCTTTTCTGCTTCCTGGATTAAAAACAAAAATCAAAGAATTCTGGGCATGGTAGCACACACCTTCAATACCAGCAGAGGGAGCAGAGACAGGGGGATCTGTAGGCTAAGGCCAGCCTGGTTTACATACAGTTCCAGGACAGTCACAGCTTCAGAGGGAGACCCTGACTCCAAAACAGAAAAAAGAAAAACCCTACAAAGCCAATGGTTTTAGTTTACTGACTAGGAATGGTCAATCTCTGAGAGTCGATCTCCAACAGGACACAGTTCTGCAACAAATCCAAATAGAAAACACCTTTCCTTTCCCCCAAGATGCGACAAGCTCACCCACACCCTAAGTACCAGAGGTTAGACTGAGGGAAAGAAGGAAGGAAAGGTGGGAGGGGAGGCCGCCTCATGCTGCTCACAGTAGCGCGAACCAAATCTCTGTCATTAGATTGGTGACACTCAACGTGACAACACTCAAGACCCTGACTCTTGACAGCTAACACAGAACTGACATTAATCCATGACACATGCCGACTCACCTGGTCCCACGGGCATCATCCCAGGAGGAGGAGGACCCATCATTGGCATCATGGGAGGGCCTCCCATGTGGGGCGCAGGCATCATGCCAGGCCGAGGAGGACCCGCTAGAATACACAAAGAAGTTGTAGTTAGAGCTTTCACATGCTGACGTGTCCCTTAGTGAAACTAAGGGGCTCATAACTGGGTCAAACACTGAAATAACAAACGTCCTACGGTTCCTTTTTCTTTTTCTTTTTTTTTAAAGTTCCTTTTCCTCTTCTTTTCTTTTCTTTTATTTTTTTTTTTTTTGAGGCAGGGTTTCTCTGTATAACCCTGGTTGTACTGGAACTTATTCTGAAGACCAGGCTGGCCTTGAACTCAGAAATCCGCCTGCCTCTGCCTCCCAAGTGCTGGGATTAAAAGCGTGCGCCACCACTGCCTGGCCTTTTTTTCTTTTTAGGAGTTATTTATTTATTGTATGTAAGAACACTGTAGCTGTTTTCAGACACGCCAGAAGAGGACATCTGATCTCATTACAGATGGTTGTGAGCCACCATGTGGTTGCTGGGATTTGAACTCAGGACCTCCAGGAGAGCAGTCAGTGCTCTTAACCACTGAGCCATCTCTCCAGCCCCCGTCCTACAGTTTCTTATTCTAGCAGCAGATTCACAAATATAACATGTCATGGTGCTTGGGAGGCAGAAGCAGGTGGATTTCTGAGTTCAAGGCCAGCCTGGTCTGCAGAGTGAGTTCCAGGACAGCCAGGGCTACACAGAGAAACCCCGTTTTGAAAAAAAGCCAAAAAAAAAAAAAGTCATGGTACATTTAGCAAGATCCAAGACAGTCATCACTACACAGAGGAAACCCTGTCTCTAATAAAGAAACAAAACATCGAAAGCATTCTGGGCTCAGTTTACACTCAGTGGTAGAGCATGCGCTTACACAAGGCCCCGGCTCATCTCCAGGACACTCCCCTCTCATAAAAACATCTGCTAGTGTGAAATCAAGAAAAATTCATCTTGAAAAAATCAAAAACAAACAAAAATATCAGGGGGTAGAATAATGGCTCAGCAGTTAAGAGCACTGGCTGCTCTTCCACAGGTCCTGGGTTCAATTCCCAGTACCCACATGACAGCTCACAACCATCTAACTCAAGCTCCAGGGGACTTTTTTTCTTTTTTTTTCTTTTTTTTTGATTTCTCTGTGTAGCCTTGGCTGTCCTGGAACTCACTCTGTAGACCAGGCTGACCTTGAACTCAGAGATCCACCTGCCTCTGCTTTCCCAGAGGAAGGGATTAAAGGCGTGCGCCACCACCGCCTGGCACCTAGTTCCAGGGGATCTAATGCCATCTCCTGGCACCAGACACACACAGTACACTTACATATATGAAGGAAAACACTCACATATGTGTTTGGTTTTGCTGTTTGGGATGGGGACAAACTCTGTAAAAGGATCTAGTCTAGCCCAAGAAATAAACTGAGAGGGAAGAGAGGAGTCCACACGACCTGCAGCCACACAAGCCCCAGAGGGTCGACAGATGTCAGGGAACAGCTTGCCGAGCAGGCAAGTCCTTTGTCCACACCATTGTTACAAGACTTAACTTGGGTCTCAGCCCAATTCCAATCTGAACCCTCCAGGAGAGCAAAGGGACACTGACCTTGTGCAGACACGCCCCTGTCCACTACAAGAAGAGCAGGCCTTCCCAGAGAACAGAGGCTCGTGATGTGCTCCACGTCTGCTATCCAGTGCCTACCTTTCATAAGCTTAGCTAACCTGGAAATTGGAAACGACCGAGTGTGTAGCTACTTAGGTCTTCCAGCGTTGTATTCATACCAACGAAGAACTTAATTTGTTCAGTAATATCTATTCATGATTTGTTTATCTCACAGGTTCCTTCTGAGATCTCTGTACCAGGAAGTCACAGGAAAAAAAAAAAACACTGACACTCAAGACTAACCCTAAGGCAGGCACTGTGGCCACCCTAGCTCTCGGGAGGCTAGGGCAGAAAGACTATTGAGTTTCACAGCAACATATGCTATACATTAAAACATTGCCAACCAGGTGTAGTGATGCACGCGCCTTTAGTCCCAGCTCCTGGGAGGCATAGGAAGAGGCAGTCAGGCAGGTCTCTGAGTTCAAGGTCAGTCTATTCTACAGAGTAACTTCCAGGACAGCCAAGGCTACGCAGAGAAGTTCTGTCTTGAAAAATAAAAACAAGAAACCCAAACAAATAACAACAACAAACCCAAAAACTACTTTAGATTTCCTACAATGAAAAGCTAGGGAGATGGGTTGGACTGTAAAGTAGCTTCGGTTCCCAAGACAACTCCAGCAGGGTGGCAGCAGCAACCAGATCCCAGGGCTCACTGGCCTGCCTGTCCAGCTATCCAGCCCAGGATCCCAGGGAGCTAATGTCTTGAAAACTAAAGGCCAGCAGGATGTCTCAGTGGGTAAGGAGGACATTAGCAGCCTGTCCTAATAACCTGGGCTCCACCCATCAGAACCACAATGCAGTAAGAAAGAACTGAGTCCTCCAAATGTCCTCTGAATTCCACATAGCACAGTATATACGTGTACACACATGCACACACTCACATGCACGCATGCGCACACACACACACACACACACACATACACACACACACACAAAATGGGGCATGGTATCGCACACCTTTAGTCCCATCATTCGGGAGGCAGAGGTAGGTAGATATCTGTGAGTTCTAGGCCAGCCTGGCCTACAGACAAGTTCCAGGGCAGCCAGGGCTACAGAGAAACCCTGTCTTAAAAAAGTCAAAAAACTCAGCACTTGGGAGGCAGAGGCAGGAGGATTTCTGAGTTCGAGGCCAGCCTGGTCTACAAAGTGAGTTCCAGGACTGCCAGGGCTACACAGAGAAACCCTGTCTCGAAAAAACAAACAAACAAACAAACAAAAAAGTCAAAAAACAAAACAAACACAAAAACACAAACAATAAAACAAATCCTTTTTACAATCACTCAACAGAGAAAATTATGCAGTTACAGTTTGTTTTTCAATTAGTGACTACCTAGCCAGCCGGTCACCAAAGTTTGGAAGCCAACAATGTGACAAGCTAATGACCTAGTGGAGGGCTAGCCTGAGCAGCCACACACCGTGACATAGAGCTTGAAACTTACGGAGACTGGGGGGAGGTGGGATCATGGCCCCTGCAGGCGGAGGAGCAGAGAACGGGGCTGGAGGGATCTTTCCTTGTTGAAATGCAGCCGCTTGAGATAAGGAAACAAAAATGACGCGTTAGGATGAAGCAACTCATTTACAAACATAACCACCTTCTCCCAGAAGCCTACCTATATTTACTGCACTCTACCACTTATTCTAAAGTTACTACACATGGCACTACAGTTTTAAAATCATTTGAGATGATGGACTGTTACAATAGCAATTTCCTGAATTAAGGTTACCCGGAAGTCTTCTTATAATATAATCATGCAATAGTTATCTGTATCTCCCACTTCTCCGAGCAGGCATGGTGCATGCACACCTCCAGCCCCAGCTCTCAAGAGATGCTGCTGGAGCACTGGAACACAGGGGCTTGAGACCAACTTAGTTGGGTAATGAGGCAAGTCCTTGCATTTAAAAAAAATAGTTTATAACCAATTTAAGCCGTAAGTTTTATTTGTAAAAGGTACAATCCATGCCCAAAGGCCAGGCTTTAAAACATGTGTACCTCCCTTCCTGAATAAAAATAATATACGCTCCTTGTTTACCTGAAACAAATACACTGAAGCGGGAGATGAGGAAGAAACAAACATTTGAAAGCAAGAGGCGGGACTGAAGGGGACATCATCCTAACAAAGGTCGACCTTTTCTCGGACCACATGAGGTGAGAACAGAAGAAAATGGACATTATCCATGCATGACTTGAGAACAATCACATAATTATGTACTGGTCAAAGCCTGTCACTCTGGCACTGGGAAGCTGGTGCCCAGAGACCAGGGAGTTCAAAGCTAACCTGGGCCATAGAGCGAGACCTAGACTCAAAACCTCAAAACCAAAAATCCCCTTAAATAAATAAACAACCCCCCCTCTCAGGGACCCAATGCCCAGCTCCTGCAGCCTACTCACTCCATCCGCTAAGGCGATGGCAGCCAGACCATGACTAGACCTGGCCCTCCAGGGCTTCTCTCTATGTAAGACTTTTCCCCTTAGAAGAGCACTGTCCTCATCCTATATAGGGCAGCCTGTAGAGTGAAGAGTGCAGAAGGGGGCTGGAGAGATGGCTCAGCGGCTAAGAGCACTGAATGCTCTTCCAAAGGTCCTGAGTTCAATTCCCAGCAACCACATGGTGGCTCACGCTGATGCCCTTTTCTGGGGTATCTGAAGACAGCGACAGTGTACTTACATATAATAAATAAATAAAACTTAAGAAGAAAACAAAAAGAGTGCAGAAGGAATGGCAAACTCATATCCACTTAACTATGGACATCACAAGTGAGTTCCTGACGGTCTGCCTCTGCTACTCCTGAAGCCCACCACTGGGAGAATTCACTTAGCCAGCAGATATATGATATTCCTGGACTTATCATCTCAGACAAAATGATTGCCAGAAGCTCCACAATACCCAAACAGAAGTGGAGAGATGCCTTGCTGCATGAGAGCTCTTGCTCAACCATGCGGACCAGAGTTCAAATCCCTGGCACCCGCACAGCAGCCAGGCACAGCCGAGCACACATGCCTGTAATTCCAGTACAGAAGAGCAGAGAAAAAGAGCGCCTCAGCTCACGGGCCGGGCAGCCAGCTGAAATGGCCAGCCTGATCTAAATAACAAGCTCTAGGACAGCCAGGGTACATCGGAAATGCTATCTCCAACACAGAGTGACAGAATAAGACCCGCACCTTTTCTGATCCACATGTACATGCATTGGCAGACACCACACATGAAAAAAAAATACCAACTATCTAAACAAAACAAAACAAAAGCAAACCAGGCCCATGTCTGTAGTGCCAGGACTTGAGAAGCTAAGACAGGAGGATCTAGAATTCAAACCATCCTCCACCACACCTACCAAGCTGGAGGCCCACCTGTGCCACAGGAAACTAAATGAATTTAGAAAAGGCCATGTTCGCCGGGCAGTGGTGGCGCACGCCTTTAATCCCAGCACTTGGGAGGCAGAGGCAGGCGGATTTCTGAGTTCGAGGCCAGCCTGGTCTACAGAGTGAGTTCCAGGATAGCCAGGGCTATACAGAGAAACCTTGCCTCGAAAAACCAAAAAAAAAAAAAAAAGAAAAGGCCATGTTCTAAATATATCCCTATAATTTAAAGTAAATGCAAAGTCTTGCCAGGGTTTGGGACCCAAAACACAAACGGTTCCTAGGAAGCTAAAAGGTCCAGAATACATCGGGCTGTTCTTAACTATTAGGTTTCACCTGACTAATTCTCTTTGCCAGAATTACAAACATGAAACCCAAAATAAAGTCTCTCAAATGCATCCCTTCCTTCTCCAATCATTATGCAAAACTCTCAACATTGTGGTTCACAATTTTTCAAAGACATGTTTACATAAATGTGTTACACAATCTTGCCATTAACATGAAAATCCTAGGCAACTGCACCTTCTCCACCTCACCTTACAGTCTACCATAATGTGAGACACTCTACCCCACCAAGACCACTCTGTGAGACACTCTATCCCACCAAGACCACAGTGTGAGACACTCTATCCCACCAAGACCACGGTGTGAGGCACTCTACCCCACCAAGACCAGGGTGTGAGGCACTCTACCCCACCAAGACCACGGTGTGAGGCACTCTACCCCACCAAGACCACGGTGTGAGACACTCTACCCCACCAAGACCACTCTGTGAGACACTCTATCCCACCAAGACCACAGTGTGAGACACTCTATCCCACCAAGACCAGGGTATGACACTCTACCCCACCAAGACCAGGGTGTGAGACACTCTACCCCACCAAGACCAGGGTGTGAGACACTCTATCCACCAAGACCAGGGTGTGAGACACTCTACCCCACCAAGACCACTCTGTGAGACATACTTGTTTTGTCAATCAGGCTCTGGGCCTGCTCTTCCATCCATTTCTGGTAATAGTCTTTCACATTCTCTTTGTGTTTCCGACCACTGCAGTGTGTCTTCCTCACAGATGGCTGTAAAACAGAAAGGTCATGGCAGACACAGAAACAAAATCACCAAACTAAAAAGGTTTCTGGCTTTGCTTCTGGGTAGGTAGCCCAGCTAAGACACTGAATTACCTTAGACACACACTGCCTTCAGTACACATCTTTCCTGGACTTATACACTAGCCCAGAGGACAGCATGCTGGGGCCTATGCATCAAACCTTTGCTTTGAGCACTGGAGCACACACAGACCCTTGCCTCCTGGCCACCCTCCACTCCACCCAGTACTAGGAATGGAAGTCAGAGCTTCTGCACTTTAAGCGTGTGCTTACCAACTAGGTTACACATCAGCCCCGACAGCTTCGCTTGTTTACTGTCGATGGCTTCTGTCTACAATGACAGAGTGTGAGTATTATAAAGATTCCATATTTACAAATCCAAAACAGTTTGCTACTTTAAGAAAAAAGCATGCACACTGCTGATCTGAATGCTAGTGCTGTTTCAATGTCCTCATGTTTCTCATGGGAAAACAGCAGTTTCGTTACACTTAAAGCCACACTATTAGGAGAATACAGTACATCAGGCTGGTCTTAGTGATGCATGCCTTGAATCCCAAGGCACAGAGGCAGCAGGATAGGATAGCCTGTTCTACAAAAGTTCTAGGCCAGCCAGGACTACATAATGGGACCTTGCCCAAAAATAAATATGCCATGGAAGTGGTGGCGAACAACTCTAATCCGAGCACTCAAAAGGCAAAAGCAGCTCTCTGTGAGTTCAGGGTCAGCCTGGTTTACAAATCAAGTTCCAGGACAGCTAGAGCTGTCTGTCTTGTCTTGTCAGAGGAAGAGGGAGCAAATAAATAATTTAAAAGTATTAAAACCAAAAAGCCAAATTTTGTTGTTGCTAAAAGGTTGTTTTGATTTGCTTTTCTGAGGTAGAGTCTCCCACCACAGCCTTAAACTCATGGCAATACTCCATCTTTGTAAGCTGGGAAGGCACGTAGAACCCCACTACATAACTTTGCTGCTACTACCTAACTTTGTTGCTGGGTTGTTGTTTGTATTTTTCCCAGGGCCTTGTGATGGCTACAATTTCACTATACCACATTTCACTAGCTTCTTGCAGTTATTATTCCTGAGGATCAATAGGTAACGAGGTTCCCACAGATGCTGAGAACAGAGCTGTGCTCCTATAAACGAAGACATTTCTTTCCATTTTAACCAGACATTTGAATAATGTGACATAATCAAATCTCCAAGTAGTAGGAACACACTCCTGGTTTGTTTGGGGTTTTTAGGAGTGGGTGGGGTGGGTGGGATGGCAGGATGGCATTATTTTGACAGGGTCTCAGTGTGGATCCTAGACGGATCTGGACTTTACCATCTTCCTGGCTCAGCCTCTCCGTGCTGACATTACAGGAATATGCAGATTCTGCATATGCAATGCTTGCATCTTCAAGCTTGCGGGAGTTTTATCATTCTGCAAATATCTTCACATCAGAAAGACCTCACCAGAAGGGAGCAAAAAAAAAAAAAAACACCCGCCTCCTAATTACTTTCTAAGAAAGGCTGTCATATAATCACCAGAAGGCTGTAATGCACACACCTGGACCGAATAAAAGAATTTTGAATGCAAAGCGTTTTAAGACTATAAAAAGACCCGCCACTTACAGAATCGTGGGTAAGATACGTATCACAGTAGTCACAATAAAACCTGAAATGACAAAAGAATACATCAACCATCAACAGCTGTCTAAACACAGACAAAAAAACCCCAATTTACTCAGATTCTAAGTCAAACAAAGCGTTCTGACAGAATCCGAGGCTTCGTAGGGAGGGTCGGACCCCATTCTGAATGGGTGGCCGGAGAGCCTGGTTCTCCACCCGGCATCTCACCAACGTGCTCGCCTTCCCCTCAGAGCTTCGAAAGCCAGACGGCGCCGCGCTCCACCTTCACCAAGACCGGACTGACCACCGCAAGCCCGCCAGATCCCAAGGCCACACTCACTTAGGCATGATGCTCCACAGGCCGTTGGCTATCAGGGTCCCCGCCGCCAGGAACTGACGCACACAGGCTGCGCCGACGCGGGCATAGGATGCAAACGCGAGTAGAACTTCCGCTTCCGGTCTTCGCTTAAGTGACGGCGCCCAGGAAGCGTGCTACGGATGCGTTTGAGGTTCAATCCGCTCTCACTCGTGTTTGGGTATTCCCTCTCGGAAGTGCGTAATTAAGTTCTATCAACAAAAGATTCCAAAACCCTTGGTCAGCAGTTCTCAACCTTCCTACCGCTGCGATCCATTAATCCAGTTCCTCAAGTTGCGGTGAAGTCCCCCAACCATGAATTTTTTTTATCGCTACTTCATAACTGTAATTTTACCACTCATGACTAGTAATGTAAATTTCTGTGTTTTCTGATGGTCTTAGGTGACACCTGTGAACGGGTAGTTCGACCCGCAAAAGGAGTCACGACCGCTGCTCTAGTATGTTCCCGGCTCTGCTGTAAGTGCTGGGAAAATAGCAGAACCAAACCAGGTAAAAACCCTCATTCTCCAAGACCTAATGAGCAGTAACCGAAATCGATCAAATCGATGGGTAAGGGATCAAAGTCCTATGCTGGGGAAATGAAGCAGGGAAAAGGGCAGCTCAACTTCAAGGAAGACAAAGAAAACGTAGAAGACGATCGCTGAGAAACTAATAATTGTTTTAGAACAATTAAGACAAAAGTGGATTGTAGGGACACACTCCTGGGTGTGCAGGGTGGTCTCTTTATAGTAGAGTCCCAAGTATTAAAACCTGTCTCACTTGGGGCTGGAGCGATGGCTTAGCGGTTAAGAGCACCGACTGCTCTTCTAACAAGATCTGACTCCTTCTTCTGGAGTGTCTGAAGACAGCTACAGCGTACTTATACATAATAAATAAATAAATCTGGCCGGGCGGTGGTGGCGCACGCCTTTAATCCCAGCACTTGGGAGGCAGAGGCAGGAGGATTTCTGAGTTTGAGGCCAGCTTGGTCTACAAAGTGAGTTCCAGGACAGCCAAGGCTACAGAGAGAAACCCTGTCTCGAAAAACCAAAAAAATAAATAAATAAATAAATCTTAAAAAAAACAAAAACAAAAACCTGTCTCACTGCTTCTTTTCTAGTTGTGCTATTTTACTCTCTGAGCTTCTGTTTCCTCATCTGAAAAGTACAGGTAATAACTCGTGCAGTTTAAAAAATCAAATGTAAAAATGCTGGTATAGGGCTAGAGAGTTGGCTTAGGGACTAAGCATTTGTTGTTCTTGGAAGGATCTAGGTTCAATCACCAACATTCCCACATAGTGACTCCCACCTGTCTGCAGCTCAAGTTCCAGGGTGTCTAATGGACCTTTTTTATCCACCCCAGCACTAGGCACACACATGGTGCACTTACATACATGCAAGCTACACACCCATGTACATAAACTAATCTAAAAAACAAATTGTAAAGCTCATATGGCATCTAGTGAAATGTCTATACACTTAGGCCACCATAAATGGTAGCTATTCTATAGGAAGAAGTTGGTAGCAGTACCTTGCCAACTAACAGGTCAAACTTACAGTTTGCTCTCTGAAACTATGAAGTGGATTGCCTTTTAACTTGAGCTTCAAAGAATTAGGGAGGAGTATGCAAATGAGGGAGGAGTCATACTGTTGTCTGTCTCTCTCTCTCACACACACACACACACACACACCGAGAGAGAGAGAGAGAGAGAGAGAGAGAGAGAGAGAGAGAGAGAGAGAGAGAGAGAGAGAATCAGAAAAGCTACATATAACAACAAATAAATCTTAAAAAAGAAAAAAAAAATCCTAGTGCCACAATTCCTTGCCATTCCGGTGGCTGCTGGGTGGCAGCAGACACTATCTTTGGGAGGTGAGAAGGAAATGATTCATTAGTTCTATGAATGTTTTGCCTTCATTCTGGTACACAAAGAGTTTACAGCCAAGAATTAAAAAGACCGAAGTCGGGAGCCATGGAGAATCTGCTGTCCTTTGAGCCTCTTTATTAGTCTAAAGCTATTAGAGCAACAGGTTTTGACATCAGGAGGAAGTCAGGACAGGAACGAACGGCCAAGACAGAAGAACAGGTTTAGCAGGGAGGTTCTGAGTCATGCCCTACTGGAAAGATGTTATTGCTCACTGATGCAGGGCCTCCTTTTAGATTCTGAGCACGTGTTATTAGACGGGATGGTTTTCAGTCTAACTCAAGGGTAACCCTGCTGTAAGGTAAGACTGGAATATGAGCAGGCTTTGTATGGTGTAGCACTCCAGCAAGAACCCGAGTAGGAGAAAGACGGACAGGGAAACAAAAAGAAAGTACTAGTTATTAAGCACCAAGTCTGTATCAGAGCAGGAGTTTTCCTTGTTATCTGATGGAATTGGATTTTGAAAGCTTTTATCTGATAACCAAATTGACCACCACTGAGGTGATAAAAATTGGGGGGAAAAATTGCAAAGTTAGTAAGTGGTAAAGTTATTGCTTGGGCTCAGATAGCCAGAATCCATGGAAAACACGGCTGGTGTATCTAGAACCTTCCAAATCCCAACCCCAGTGTAGCGTAGCCTCCTGAAGCCTTTGCTGTGATTGGAGAGCCTTATTGTCTCAGGTAAGGTCTTGAAATACCAAGGTGTAGCCTCAGGTAAACTTCCTTTCCTCTTGGACAAGTTCTACATCTTCATCTGAAGGCTGTTAGCAGAATACTGACTCTCAGGCAGCTAGGATAAGGATCTTAAAGCCCAGGTCCACAGTGACACACCCAGTCCAATAAGGCCACATCTCTGAATAGTAGCACTCCCTGGGCCAAGCATATTTCAAACCAGTAGCACTCCTCTGCTCATACTTACAAAATAAAATGAAATGTAAGATGTTTAAATACCAGGTATAGTGACACCCTTAATCCCAACACCCTAGAGGAAAGAGGGGGGAGGGTTGGTGTGTATTCAAAGACAGCCTGCACTGCACAGCAAGACTAAAAGTGGGGGGTCGGGGGAGGAGCTCAAACTATTTCCTCACGACCCAGAAAGATGACTCAATGGGTAAAGGCGCTTGCACCAATAGCCTGATGACCTAAGTTTGGTCCCTGGAACTCACGAGGTAGGGCAGGGCAGACCACAGGTCATCCTGTGACCTTCACACACATACACATGTTTTGTTTTGTTTTTTTAACTTAAAGGGCTAGAGAACACCGGTGGCTCTTGCAGAGGAGGGGATCAGTTCCCCAGTACCCACAGCAGGTGGTCCACACTGGAACTCAATTCCAGGGATCCGACATCCGTTTCTGGATTCACAGAGCACGTACCCGAATGATCTCACATAGCTGTACTTGGATACCCATAAAAATTAAAAGTAGCTCTTTAAAAATTAAAAATGAATATATGTTTTTTTAAAAGTCTGAGGAGGGGAGAAGGCAGAGCCGGTGGACTTCCTGTCTGCCCACCGGTGTGAAAATTACCACAGGCACTTGGAAAAGCACCAGGCAGTTCTACAGCCCGTGAACACAGCTATCCATGGCCCAGGTATTCCATTCCCAAGCTACCCAAGAGAAACAAAAACACAGTCCACACGAAGACCGGCCTAAAATCATTCCAATATACTTTCTCATGGCACCAAACTAAAAAAGAAGTAGGATCCCTGTGGTAAAACAAAAACTCACCGGAATCCCACTCAACAGCAGCTGCACTGGCAAGAAAAGACGAACTGTTTGTTTTGCTATAGGTTTGGGGGTTGTTTGTTTGCTGCTGTTCTGTTTTGTATTTTCTTTTTTGAGACTGAATTTCTCTAGCAAGCAGGCAATTGTTCTGGAGACCAGGCTGGTCTTGAACTCAAGAGATCCATCTGCCTCTGCCTCCTGGATGCTGGGATTAAAATCATTCGCAAACACCACTCAGCTAAAGACGAGTTCATTTTCGAGAGAGGGTCTATGTAACCCAGGCTGGCATCAGGCTTCCTGGTTAGTGCAAACAGGCCTCAAGTATTCCTGACCTCCATCCTTCATCTCCCAAACACTGGCTTCACAAGTGTGGGCCATGGCACTCGGCGGCACGCAGCGCTCAGGACTGAACTGTAAACAAGTTAGATAAAAGCACGCGGGCACGGGAGTGTGCAAAGCATTCTTCCAATTATGTGAAGATCTGAAGCAAACTCAGGGTAATTACCCAGCAGGGAAGGTCCCAGGATTACAAAGGTAGTGTTCCCACGGCAGGGCTTAGTGAGTGTTTTCGAGGCGTGGGAAACTCACCTGCACATCTTGCAGTAATTAACATCTATGCCCTCCCCAGAAGAAATTAAGATGGTGCCAGGTCCAAGGTTCAAGCCCCAGCAAAAACTATGTCAAGGCGACAACTGTCCTTCCATGAATTGGGAGGCTATGACAGGAGGATCAGGAGTTCAAAGTCACCCTTAGCTATATGGCAAGGTGGAGGTCATCCTGAGCTACATGAAACTCTGCATCAAAAAAAAAAAAAGATAAAATGAAGAAAAATTAAACTTGTGATGGGAAAAACGAAAAATGCCCATTCGAGATGTCACTTGGAATGAAGTGTAGGGAAATGGCTGGGGCAAAGGCAATTTGAGTATGTGCTGAATTTTGGTCCACAGAGGACTCCATAATAGGAGGCAGGGCAAAAAAAAATCCCCAAAACAACAACAACAACAAAAAAAAAGGTCTGGTGCACAACTGTGATTCTAGCACTCGGGAGACAGAGGCAGAAGGATTTCTGTGAGTTCAAGGTCAGCACAGTCTATATAGATTTTCAAGCCTGCTAGTGTTACATAGTGAGTCCCCGTCTCAAAACAAAAAGCCCCATAAAAAATAACAACAATAAAAAAAAACAAACAGAACTAACTAGCAAACCATGTACTTAAGATCTGTGCGCCAAACCTGGTGAGTTTGTCCATTCCTGTGACCCCAGCACTCCTGAAGCATAGGTATGATCTCTGAGTTGGAGGCCAGCCTGGTCTACAGATTAATTTTCAAGACAGCCAGGGCTACACAGAGACACCGTGTCTCAAAAATAAACTAAATAAATAAAAATAAAAATAAAAAAGATCTGAGGCCCCCACCCTCCGTTACCTTCAAAAACAAAACCTCTCTAAAACTGGGATGTGGATGGAGTTCTTCACTAACGGACTGAACCCCTGGATTCCAGGTCCAGCATCTCATACAATGGTCTCAGGCCTGTAATGTCAGAATTTTATCAGTAAGAGAATAAAAAGTTCAAGGTCATCCTAGACTTCATAGGGAGTTCAGGATACTGGAGACCCTGCCCTGTCTCAAAACAAAAACTCTCTGTGATTAAACCTAAAAAATATGGTCATCACTAGGTGTTACGATTGGATATGAAAACACCTCCCACGGAAAATGCTAGGGAAGGAAAGGCTTTATGTCATCTTACACTTCCGGATTGATCAATCAAGAGAAGTCAGGCAGAGACCTGGAACAGAAACCAAGAAGAACCGCTAATACTGGGTGCCTTCCGACCTCCTCCTGGCTCATGACCAGCTAGCTGGCTCGTTTGTTTGTTTTTTAATCCAGCCTAGGCACGGGGCTGTACACACTGTACCGGGCCTTCCATATCAACCACCAGTTAAAACAATTTCTGGTAGGCATGCTCACGGGCCAGTCTGACCTGTCTGATTTGGGTAATTCCTCAGCTGAAGTTCCCTCTTCCAGGTGTACTAGCCATGGCTTTCTGGAGTAACAGAACTTATAGAATCAATCAATCAATCAATTAATCAATTAATATCTCCCTCTCTCTTCTCACCTCCCTCCCTCTCTCTTCTCGCCTCCCTCCCTCTCTCTTTTTCTCTGTCCCTCCCTCCATACTGTGGTCCAGCTAATCCAAAAATGGCTCCAACAATTGAGAAGACCACGAGGCTGGATGTCTCCGCCAGTCTTAGGTACACACAGGAATTCTGAAGTAGGAGGCTGAAATCCCAGCGAAGGAATGGACCTGCTAGAGAAAGAAAAGAGCAAGCAAGCAGGCAAAGAACTAGGTAGCCTTCTTCCATCTCCCTTAAATAGGCTTTCAGCAGGAGGCGTGGCCCCGATTAGAGGGGGAGGTCTTCCTGTCTGCAGGAGGTGTGGCCCGGATTAGAGGTGGGTCTTCCTGTTTTAAAAGAGCCGGATTAAAGGTGTGTCTTCCGGCTTCAAAGATCTGCACTGTTTTAGATGTTGGATGGTTTGGGCTCTTAGAAACAGGAACTTGGGGGCTGGAGAGATGGCTCAGTGGGTAAGAGCACCTGACTGCTCTTCCAAAGGTCCTGAGTTCAAATCCCAGCACCCACATGGTGGCTCACAACCATCTGTAAAGTGATCTGACGCCCTCTTCTGGTGTGTCTGAAGACAGCTACAGTGTCCTTACATAATGCACCCCCCAGGCTAGCCTACTATTCTCTGTGGAGACAAAGCTGTCCATGAACTCCTGATTCCACCTCCCCAGTGCTGGGATTACATGCACTACCTCGCCTAGCTTTGAACTACAATTTGAATATTCACCAAAACTCTGGGAGGCAAGATGTGACGGCCCAGTCCTTGGATCTCAGGACTGAGGAGGTAAAGGCAGGTGGATCTCTGGGTTCAAGGTTATGCTGGTCTACCAAGTTCCAAGACAGCCAAGACTACACACAGAGAAACCCTGTCTCAAGAACCAAACCAAAAAAACTCAGTACTCCGGGCTGAGATGAGTTGGTTCGGTGGGTAAAGGCACCTTCTGTGTTTGACTGGAGACTGAGTTCAATTCCCAGAGACTGAATGGGAATGAAGATAAGTGGTTCTTTTTGGGTGTCCTCTGACCTACACATAGGAGGGGAACAGGGAGAGGGAGACAGAAACACAGAGAGACAGAGACAGACAAATGGACAGCCAGACAAAGACAGAGAAAACCAAACACTATAACTTCACACATGGGACCTGGGGAAGGCTTAGAGGGTGAGTACTTGCTGTGGAGAGGTGGAGAGAGATGGATCCTGGGAGCTTACTGGCCAGCCTGCCTAGTCTAGTTTGAGGTTCAGTGGGAAACTGTCTCAAAAGATAAGGCTGGCAGGAATGCATGGGGTACACATAAACGCACGCAGGCAAAACACCCATATACATAGAAAGAGACAGGATTTCTCTCTGTAACCCTGACTGGCCTCAAATTCAGAGATCCACCTGCCTCTGCCTCCCGAGTGCCGGAGGTAAAGACGTACGCCATCACACCCAGCCAATAAAAATAATAAAATAAAGGCTGAGAGCAATTGAGGAAGTCATCCGATACTCTCCTCTGACCTCTGCATGGGTCTATACTCATGTGTCCCCCAAACAAAACAAAACAACTTCATATATAATTTTGTATTGTGTTGTGGTCTAAATGTAATGTTCAAGTTCTCTTGGCTTGACGAACTACCAAGTCTGGAAACACAATAAGACACAAAGCACAGATTATAAATCAAGTTTGGAATCCACTTGAAATACAAAACTGCTTTTACTGAAGCCTTCCCTTTTTTCTTTCTTTCTATTCTTTTTTTCTTTTAGATTTATTTATTTATTTTGTGTATGTGAGTACACTGTAGCTGTCTTTGGACACACCAGAAGAGGGCATCAGATCCCATTCCAGATGGTTGTGAGTCACCATGTGGTTGCTGGGAATTGAACTCAGGACCTCTGGAAGGGCAGTCAATGCTCTTAACTGCCGAGCCATCTCTCCAGCCCCTGAAGCCTTTTCTTTGATGGTGCCAGGGATTGGGCCCAAGGTGTTGTGCATACTAGGCCAGCACTCAACAACTGCACTGCATTCTGAGATCTACAGAAGTCTTCCCCACGACTGTATGCTAAGATTAAAGGCATTGGCACCATCACCCAGCAGCCCCAAAGTATTAAAAGTACAGAACTCCGACCATCCCTGAGGGGTGACCCCCATCCCTGCAGAGACAAAAGTAGCTCCTAGTTCTGAGTGAGAAGTCCCATAATCCTCAGCTTCGAGCCTCTGACTTAATGGCTCCCATCACATGACTTCCTTCTGAAGTCCCTTCTTCTCTGTCAGACCGGAGTCTAGGCCGCCTGGGCCTTTGCTCCGCCCATGTCAGACTCTGCTCAGCCGTGCTGCATTTGTTGACAGACCCTGGGCTCTTGGACTCTAGACCTTATTATATCTGTCTCAACTCCTGGTCACAGTTCACTTCACCCTCACCCCAGTGATCTCTGGGGATCCTTTTCTGCTGCCAGATCCCAGGAAACCCTGCTTCAAACCCTGTCTGTCCAGAAGGACTTTAAGCAGGTCCCCTTCATAGTATAATTCCTGTGGGGGTGGGGGACATCCATTCCTATATACTTCTGGTAACCCCTGGAGCTATGAAAGCCAGGGAATTGCTGGGAAGTTTCACATATCCAGTGGTTTTTTGTTGTTGTTGTCGTTGTTGTTGCAGGATATTTGATCACACCGTCAACCCAGAGATTGTGTTATTGTGTGGCTCAGCCCTTACCACAAACCTTTAATCCCTCTGGCTGGAATACAGAAACACCATTGGCGCACACCTTTAATCCCAAACAATGAAAGTAAAGTTCATAGAAGGAAGCACCCAGGTTTGAAGGTGATGTCTAGCTGAGTGGCAGACAAATCAAGGGAAGATTTGTCAGAATAGGATGTGCCCAATTCTCACAAGTAGAGAGGAATGCAGAGAGGGAGGGAGAGACGAAAGGCAGTTTCACTGGCCGCAAGTCTCAGAGGCTGAAAACCTTCTAGGTCTAGATCAGATTGTACAGAAACTAGAAGCTTCCAGGACCTAGGTTGGCAGACAGAAGCAGTAAGCCTTGGAGAATGACAATTTTATCAGTCTGAACTAGGACAACAATAGGCTAATAGGATGTCCAAAAGCCCACAAAGGCCCCAGTCCTACACAAAGAATAAAAGCAAGGAACACTGATCGAAGAAGTGATCACTCCTGGGAGGAGCACAAGGCCAAATCATACAGTAACATTACACAGAGTAGATTGTACTTATGTATTTAGGGATATGTAAGTATGTACATGTACATATATGTATATGACCACAGCTAATGAAAAGAAGGCAAACGGGTATGTTGAAGGGTTTACACTAAACTTCAGAGGAAGGAAAGGGAAGCAGAAATTATGAACACAATTTTTTTTTATTTAGATGGCAAAGAAAAGTGGTTTTAATTTAGTACCGAATGTGTCTCCAACATATTCAAATCACCCAAAATAGGAACGTTACAAGTTACTGCACAAATGTTTTTGGTATAGGAAGAAACTACCTACCTGTTGGACTGATTTGCATAAATCTCTTATTTGAAACATTAAAAAACAAACAAACGGTTCGATCACAGGAGTCAGATTTCAGTCTGAAGTCATCAGGCCACTCCTACCCGACCCTGTCACTCCCTCCCAGACAAAGCTAAGGAACTCTTTTGTCGGGTTGTTTTTGTTTTTTTTTTTTCTTCACCCTCTAGTGTGTCATCCTGCCGGCTACCTGGCTCCTCCATGCTACATCACATGGTGGGGAACTCCCTAACGTCCTCGGAAAGAATATAAAAGTCAAGGTCAGAAGCTTCCTTTGATCAGGAGGTTTCCTTGAAAGCTCTCCTCCAGGCCTCTTCACCTTGCCTCCCCTCCCCCCTCCTGCCCCTCCCCTCCCTTCCTGTTCCCCTCTGCGGCCATCTCCTTTTCTTCCTTTAAGCTTTCTCTCTTAGTGAGTCTTCCTCTCCGTGTTGTTCTGCTGTTTGTTTGTTTGGAGACGGGGGGGGGGGGGGGGGGGTCTTCTGTGGCCCTGGCTAGTTTGGAACTCACTGCCTCTGCCTCCAAAAGTGTCGGGATTAAAGTTGAGCCAGCAGAGCGGGGTCATCTCCAGTCTTTATTTATATATATATATTATATATATATAATATATATATTTGTTATGCATATCGGTGTTTTGTCTGTATGTACACCCACACAGTAGAGATGGCATCAGACCGAAGTGAACTGCCATGTGGGTGTTGGGAATTGAACTCGGGACCTTCGGAAGAGCAGTGAGTTGTCCTTAACCAGTGAGCTATCTCTCCAGGCCCCCTCGCCAGGTTTTAAAGAGAAGCTTGCGTTCCCATAAGGCATCCTTATATCTTCTCTATAAGGATGCTGTAGCCGGGCAGTGGTGGCGCACGCCTTTAATCCCAGCACTTGGGAGGCAGAGGCAGGAGGATTTCTGAGTTCGAGGCCGGCCTGGTCTACAGAGTGAGTTCCAGGCCAGCCAGGGCTACACAGAGAAACCCTGTCTCGAAAAACCAAAAAAAAAAAAAAAAAAAGAAAAAAAAAAAAGGATGCTGTTTCTCAGATGCTCTCCTACCTCCAGGCCACGCCCATGCCCTGCCCACCATGGTCTGAGGTTCACTTCCGGGACTCGAGATCTCCTTTTTTCTAACGCGAGGTGGTGACACCCCACAGTTGTGACTAGTTGGTTCTACGAACTCATGTGATAAGGCAGAATCGAGACTGAAAGCTGGGGAAGGTAATAGGGAGGGGGCAGGAAAGTTCATCTCGGAAACAGATCTGAATGCCCAACCTCCCGCAACCCCCCATCCTCCCCCTAGTCTGTATTTTTGTACAACTTGTACAAAAAGCATCTCCTAGAAGAAGGTGGCAAGACAGGTGTCTTTGCTACTTTGTGGGTTCTTCTTTCTGCCACCCTTTCAAACCCTAACACTAGATAAGAAAGATGAAAGGATAGAGGGGAAAAGAAAGAGATCCCTGAATAAAGCCAGGGGTCATCGGGAAGGCGGCAGACATTATCATCAGTCGGCTTCCTGCTGATTAGGGGAGTCAAACTGCAGTTCCTTGGGGCAAGTTTGATCTTCACAGTCAGAATATCTAATTCTTTCTTTTTCTTTCTTTCTTTCTTTCTTTCTTTCTTTCTCTCTTTCTTTCTTTCTTTTTCCTCCTCCTCCTCCTCCTTCTCCTCCTCCTTCTCTACTTCTTCCTCGTGCACAACTACTTAACAAACCACCGTGTAAGATTACAGGCAATTCCTGTGGCCTGCTCTCAGAGACCTAGGAATTGCTTATGTCCTGAGCTGCCACTGCCCCAGGTGTGACATGTGTGTGCTGCATATGAAAACCCACCTGTTACTCAGCAGCTCTCTCTCTCTCTGTTCCCAGTGTCACCCCTATCTGTTCTCTGTGGGCGCACTCTCTTCTCTCTCTGCCCTCACGATTCTGCTTCCATGTCTGTCTGTCTACCTGTCCACTTATCTTGCCTCTATCTCTTTGCCCCCCGCTCCTTTCGCCTCCCCCAATAAACCTCTCCCATACCAGGTCTGTTGCATGGTGTACTTACTCAGGGGCACACTTTGGCATGGGCCAGCCAAAGGTACCCTCTCTCCACACTGTATTTCATAACACCACCAACAGCAACCCTGCTTCTGGGGCATTTATACATGCTCTCGAAAGTCTCCAGAACTCCAAAAGTCACACAATCGCAAAAAACTATCTGCAGCTGGCAAGACCCTGCCCCTGCATGAGGCAAATCATTGTCAGTGGCTGTGGACAATCTGAAGCAGTCCCATATCCCAAGAGCTTTTACTTCCTTTATTCATGTCGAAGACCATAGGGCAGTCCCCAGTGCCCTTGTCAGGTAGCTAAGAACTGCCTATGACTCCAACTCTAGGGATCTTACAGTCTCTTGTGAACACTTCAAATACCTGTACTCATATGTGTACACACACATGCACACTCACATGTGCGTGCACACACACACACACACACACACACACACACACACACTGTGCAGACTGACTTTCAAACAACACTCGCCTCCCATGAGCTCCATTACCAGGGACTTGTTCCTCAAACTTCCTGGAAACTCAGACCACACCCAATCCCTTTCCTGCAAACATCTTTTGCATTACTAATCATAATCGCTGACTGATAAATGCCACCATTTCCGAACCCTTTGTGGTTTAGAGCTGTAAAGATTTTTTAAAAAACCAAATTTGAGTTCGAGGCCAGCCTGGTCTACAAAGTGAGTTCCAGGAAAGCCAGGGCTATACAGAGAAACCCTGTCTCGAAAAACCAAAAAAAAAAAAAAAAAAAAAAAAAAAAAAAAACCAAATTTTATAAAAGCTCAGAGCACATTTCCAAGATTGCTTGAATCTGGAGGTTTCTGGACTCTAACCCTAAATCGTTGCAAATATATTTTGCTCTTGACTGGCTAGGCATGGGGTGGGGGTGCATACCTATCATTCCAGCACTTGGAAAGCTGAGGAAGGAGAATTTGAATTTGACAGTAATCTGTCTGTAATAGTGAAACTCTGCAGCTGGGCAGTGGTGGCGCATGCCTTTAATCCCAGCACTTGGGAGGCAGAGGCAGGCGGATTTCTGAGTTCAAGGCCAGCTTGGTCTACAGAGTGAGTTCCAGGATAGCCAGGGCTACACAGAGAAACCCTGCCTCGAAAAACCAAAAAAAAAAAAAAAAATAGTGAAACTCTGCTTGAAAACAAATACATTTTTTATTGAAAACAAATAAATTTTATTTTTAATACATTTAGTTAGGAATGTATACACACACACACACATACACAGAGTCAGTCTCCCCTTTTCCATTTGGATCCAGAGAATGCACTCAGCCATCCAGGTTTGGAAGCAGGTGCCTTCATACACTAGGCCATAGACAGGTTTTGAAAGTAAAATGTACATCAATATTTTGAAAAAGTGAATTTTAAAAAAAAGAACATGCCAGGCAGTGGTGGCTCACGCCTTTAATCCCAGCACTTGGGAGGCAGAGGCAGGCAGATTTCTGAGTTCGAGGCCAGCCTGGTCTACAGAGTGAGTTCCAGGAAAGAGAAACCCTGTCTCGAAAAACCAATAAATAAATAAATAAATAAATGGAACATAAGTAACAATAAGCAGAACCTCCAAGCGGTCTGCTTTGGTTGAGAGTACTTTGAGAACTCTACCAAGGCAATGGTATAGTGCCAGAATTCAAGACTCAGATTTCTCTCTGGCTCCTAGGATGAGCAGAGTCACTGACTAATCTCCTACCTAGACCTCTCCAATTTACAGAGAACAGAGAAACACTGGGACTTTTTGCAGCTCTGCATCGGATGGTTCACCCCCCTCTGAGGTTGCTGTGTATTTTCTTTCCATCTGTCATCTTTTTGTTGATTTGCTTGTGATCCAAAAGATCTTGAGGTCAGAGTAAACAAACGTATAAAGAAAAACCCCTGGGGTTTTTTTCCTGTGGCAAGCAAGCCCCAGTTCTTGAAACCGAATTACCATAGGAGTTGCGCTCCTAAAACTAGTTGTGACTCTTTGACCTTAGGGACTTTCCTGGAGAGGTTGGACTATTTTTAATCACAAGAAAAATATTTGGAAAGTTAAGGACATGGGGCATTTGCTATATTAACTCAAAAATTAGAGAAATAAACTTAAATCGAAAGAATATTATAAGCCAGGTGTGATTCATGACTATAACTCCAGCACTTGGCAAATGGAGGCAGGAGGACAACAGTTGAAGGTCATTCCTGGATACGGAGTAAGTTTAGGACCAGTTTGGTCTACATGAAGAGATCCAGGCTAACCAGGGTTACACAGTGAGGCCCAAATAACATGCTTATTCCCTGTAATCTCACCACCTAGGGACAGGTTTGCTTAACATTTTGTAATTTATCCTTTCAAATTTCCTCTCTTTTTCCACCTAGAGATTAGTTTATTGGGCCAGTGAGAACGCTCAGTGGGTAAAAGCATTTGCTGTACAAGTCTCACATCCTGAGCCTCAGATTCCACAGTGGAAGGAGAAAACCGACTCCCCAAAGTGTCCTCCAGCCGTCCACACTCGAATCCTGCACACGCTCACACAGGCTCTAAGGCCAGACCTGGTGACTGGTGGTCTCTATCATGTCTCCTCCCACTTCTCCGAGGCAGGGTCTCTCTCTAAACCTGGAGCTTGAATTTCCCCAGCTTTTGCTTTCATTTATTGAGATAAAGTCTTAGGTTATTCAAATGGTCTTCAAACTCATCCTGTAGCCAGACTGCCTTGAAAAAAGAGCAATGCTCCTACCTCAGTCCCCTGTACTGATTCCCAGTACTGGGATTACAGATGTAAGCCAGCTGACTCTAATGATTTGTTTTGTTTGTTTGAGACAGACTCTCAAGTCACCAGAGCTGGTTTCAAATTCACTATGGATCGGAAACTGGCCTTCAATTCCTTATTTTCACAAGTGCTGAGATCACAGGTGTGTCACCCTACGAGGCTAACTTTTGGCTTTTTTTTTTTTTTGGTTTTTTTTTTTTTTTCGAGACAGGGTTTCTCTGTGTAGCCCTGGCTGTCCTGGAACTCACTTTGTAGACCAGGCTGGCCTCGAACTCAGAAATCCTCCTGCCTCTGCCTCCCAAGTGCTGGGATTAAAGGCGTGTGCCACCACCGCCTGGCTCTTTTGGCTTTTTTGAGACAAGGTCTGGTGTAGCCTAGGCTCACTTTGACTTTGCTAAGCAGTTAAGGGTGGCCTTCCATCCATATTCTCTGCCTCCTAACTGTGGGCATGTGATATGAAGCCAACTTGGTGGTTTATGTTCTAAGGAACCATGACGAAGGAGTAGAGAGCGTGTTTGGAAGCACTACCAACCGTAGCAATATACAAACTGTCATGCTGATCATCCTGAGCTCTGTCCCTTGTGAACTCACAGCTGCTGTTCATGATAGATGCAATTCAAACACATCTGTAAACATATTTTAATTTGTTAATCTTTAATCAGGTTGAACAAACTATCAGCAATAACTGCATTTGCTCAAGGTACTGCCCTTAAAACTTGAATATGATAAAAGTCACCAGGTGATTCTGAGCTTCCTCCCAGGCCCACTGACTTCAGTTGGGCTTCAGTTGAGTCTTTTTCAGAAGTAGTTTTGACAAACACCTGTCATCCCAGCAGGTAGGGGTAGGAGGATGAGATCAAAGTCAACTCCACGAAGAAGGCCCGTCTCTGCTTCTCGAGTGCTGGGGTGGTTTAATTATTTTTTTTAAAAGGCAGGGTCTAGAGTATCTCTGGCTGGCATCAAACACACAGAAATCTGAATGCCTCCCTAGTGATGGGATTAAAAGTTGGTGAGACCAGTGCTGCTACCCACCCTTGGCTGTCAGCCAGGTCATTTATGTGAGAGCGGAGTCTGCTCTTAGGAACTCAAGTCTTCATGCTTGCAGGGAAACAGCTTATTAAGCCATGTCCCCAGTCGCAGATCATTTCTTGCCCATTCCCATCTCTATACCTAGTTGTCAGGTGACACTGAGAAAATACTTGGTGACAGAACGGGCAGATGAGTCTCTCCACAGCTTTCTAATCCTTCAGCTTCAAATGGAACCTCCCATTAGATACACCGAATACTGTCTACAGTAATTTTTGGCCTTGGATTTTAGAGACAGGACAAGATTTGCTAAATTCTCAGGTATTAACCTTCCTTCGCAGAGGATCCGTTCTGGCAGCGAGGGGAGTGTTCCTCTGACCTGTGACTGATGCTTGCATGAGGATAAGGTTGCATAGTTACATAGGCAGTCATGAGAAACTCAAGTCAGGGGCAGTGGTGGCGCACGCCTTTAATCCCAGCACTTTGGAGGCAGAGGCAGGCGGATTTCTGAGTTCGAGGCCAGCCTGGTCTACAGAGTGAGTTCCAGGACAGCCAGGGCTACACAGAGAAACCCCGGCTCGAAAAACAAAAACAAACAAAAAAAGAAACAGAGAAACTCAAGTCAGAGGTCAGAGACTAAGAGTGCTCCGCTGCGACCCTCTGGGAAAATGTCTCTTTTTGTTAGTCCCCGGAGAGCGGAGGAGCAAGGGTCCGCTCTGTGGTGCCCTTTGCACTTTGACCTTGCTCTAGTCTCTGTGCCCGATGCGACTTCTGGTTCCCAACCCGAACAGGGGTGGGGTTGCTCGTCTCAGAAACGCAACCCAAACTCGTGACTCCTCCCACGCAGCGTGGGGACTCCCGTGAGGACAGAGACCCGCCCAGAGCCGCCCTTTCCTGCTTCCCATTTCCTGCCCCCTCTCCGCTCCGTCGCGGTGAGGTCACGCGAGAGACGTCACCGAGTTATGACGTCACTAAAGACGGGCTTTCGGGAGAGGAAGGGGCGGGGCCCGGGCGGCCCCGCGCGTGCGCGTTGGGCGCGGCCCGGGAGGAGGCGGAGGCGGCGGTGCTGCGAACTCCGGCGGCTGCAGCGGCGGCGGCGGAGGCGGGCGCTAGGGGGGGTGGGAGGGGGGGGAGCGCGAGCCCAAAAGCCAGCGAGAGAGGGAGCGAGCGGTGCGGCGCGTCGCGGCGCGCGCAGCCCAAGAGGCGGTGAGAGGCCTGGGGCCTGTCTCGGAGCAGCGCGCGCGGCGCCGGCCAGCAGCGGGCCGCCCTTCGCGGGCCCGGGCCCGGGCGCGGCTGCCGCCCGTGGAGAAGCGGTCGGGGCGGTGGAAGCTGTGCGTCCGGGCCCCCCGCCATGGAGGGCATGGACGTGGATCTGGATCCCGAGCTCATGCAGAAGTTCAGCTGCCTGGGCACCACAGACAAGGACGTGCTCATCTCCGAGTTCCAGCGGCTACTCGGCTTCCAGCTCAACCCGGCCGGCTGCGCCTTCTTCCTGGACATGACCAACTGGTGAGCCTGCCCCACGCGGAGCCAACCCTGCTGGCAGCCGCTTCGCGGCCGCGAGAGGAAAAACACCGGAGCCCGCTCGCGGGGTCCGGCAGGGCAGGGCAGGGCCGGGCCCAGGCCGGGAGGTGGCTGGGAGTCCGGGCCCGAAGAGGGGAGAAGTGGTGGGATGCAAGCCAAGGGAGTCGATCTGGGACGAAAAGCGTGTGTTCTGGGTGTAGAAAGCACAGGAAACGAGAGTTGCGAAGTGTTTTCCTTTTAAATAGGTGTGAAGTGTAGGAACGGAGGATGACAGGACGGTGAGGAAACTCGAGGGAGTGTGTTAGGTGCCGAGGTCGAACTCTGGGCGCGGGAGAGCTGAGAATAGATAGTGTGTGTGTGTTTTTATATGAGAAGAGATAAGGGGGAAGATAACTTTTGGGGCGGAGGGTACGCAAATGGTAATCACCCGAGTACCGTAAGAAAGGAAGAGTTGTGCCAGGCAGAAGTGGCATCTAATGGGGGGACCTGGAGTGCCAGGACTGGGAAAAGTCTTCAGAAAGTGGAGGGAAGGAGCCGATCTTGGAGGCAGGAACTTTGTGAAGACACTGGAGTCGTGGGCAGAGGCTTGGCCTTGGGAACTTTGACAAGCTTACTCAATGGGTGGGCTCGTTTGGCAGAACACTGGGAAAATGTCTAGGTTGAGGACCAGGTGTTTGGCTTGTAGTTGGGTTGTATAGACTTAAGTGAAGCTCTCTCTAGGTACCGACGTGTGTCTTGTTTGGCTTTTTCAGGAGCACTTGCTGTTTTTGATAAGAAGACTTTCTCCTAGTCTCCAAGTAGGGATTGTTAAGTTCACTCGGGGTGAGGGAGGAACTGGAGACCATTAGACTGCCTTTGAAAGGCTCTCAGGTGAAGCAACTAATCGGGATTTGGGCAAAAAGCAAGGAGGTGCATGCCCTTTGCCCTGTGTTGAGCGTTCAGTGCCCTGACGTGTGGGATCTTGTTTCTCTTGGCATCCCTTGAACAAACTCCCATTTATTTCCATGTCCACCCGATGCCTCCAGCAATGTCTGAAAAGAGGTTGTAAGCTTAGATTTTTATCCTGTTCCTGCCTAGTGCCCCCACCTCCACCCTATGATGCTTATCCAGGATGAGAACCAGAGGTAAGGTATGTTTTCACTATTGGTCTTTAAAAAGACAATCATTGCAAGAATAGGGCTGATGTTTTAGTGTCTGGTAAAGTGGGAGGCATTGAATGAAAGATACAGCCTTTAGAGTTAAACAAGTACTTGTGAGTTCTGTTAAAAACTTTTTAAAAAAAAAAAACAAAACTTTTTAAGTTTATTTTTATTTTCTAATTGTGAGTATGTGCGGGTTCTTTTGGAGAGCAGAGACATCCAGTATCCAAATCTGGGCTTGTGAGCTGTGGTAATAGGGACTGGAACTGAACTCACTCTACTGAGCAGTTTGTCCAGCTCCTGTGCTTTTATGTCAGGTCCAGATAATCTGATGCAGGAAATGTAGTTAACTTTCCGAGCACCAACTAGATGGGTTTCATCTGGGCACACCTTGAATCCTTGCACTCCAGAGACTGAAGTTGGCATTTCCAAGTGAGTTGAGGCTACACTGGTCTACATAGCAAGTTCCAGGCCACTCAGGGTGCATTGAGAGCTCGTTTAAAAAAAAAAAAATTCCTGAGCATAGCCCATGACTGAGACAGAGTGGTAGGTTGTGGACAGATGCAGGAGTGGGTATTGCTCTAGTCTAGTTCCTAAGAGCTCTAGCTTCTGTAAAGTTCTGTTGCCTGTCTGCTTCCCACCTCCCAGCTCCTTTTTTCCCTCTAATTTACACCAGGAATCTTGGCAGTTTGATAGGAAAAGAACATTGTTTCTCCCTAGTTTCTCCTAACGTGACCATTTAAATACTGAAGAGACTCGGGGTCCGTTGATCCTTAGTCTCGTGAGTGCTGGGATTACAGGTGTGAGCCATCAGGCCCAGCTAAGGTTTTATTTAGTACTGCCAGTGTTTACTAGTACAGTTATTCTGCCTACAAACCCAGCATAATTAGTTTATGTGCTCCCTGAGACTGTTTGAGGGTTTGTGACTAGTGAGGACCAGGTGAGGCATGTGGCTGAGAAAAGTAACAAGAACATGGCGCCCCCCACCAGCTGAACGTGGTTGTGCAAGCCCCAGCACTCTGGAGGCAAAGGCAGAGAGGCAGGTGGATCGATCTCTGTGTGCTCCAGGCCAACCTGGTCTACATATAGAAAACCTGTCTGGAAAAACAAAACACAAAGAGAGCCCGTGTATCAACAGTTGACCTTCATACACCTGCATGCAGTACTCACGCAAAGTGATAATAAAGACTGGGTTGGTTTGTTTTTTTATGAGACAGGATCTCTATTAGGTAACTCTGGCCATCTTGGCACTTCCTAGGTGGACCTGGGTGGCCTCAAACTCACAAGAGATCCACCTGCCTCTGCCTTCTGGGTGGTGGGATTAAAGGCGTGTGCCACTACCAACCCACTCATTAAAAAAATAAAAGTTCTCAGAACTGCACAAAAAAGACCCCGTGGACCAGCTGTGTACTTAAGATATGTACCCTGAGCCTTGGTAGTTGGGCACGCCACGTGGGAGGCAGAGACAGGCAGATATCTGAGTTCAAGGCCAGAGCAGGAGAGCCAAGGCTCCACACAGAAACAAACCCTGTCTCTAGACCACAGTCAGTCAATCAAATATGTTGGATAAAAGCTACACAACATTCTTTAAGGTGTCATTCAAGTCTTCAAAGTGACAGACTTGTGAGTTTTGAGATCTAGACAAAAGGCAGAATAAAATAGGGCTTAACACAATGAAGTTGCAACATGGTTAAAAACCATTATTCTAAAACGAAGATCCCAAGTGTTCTAAAAAGAAACCCAAGGTGTGTTTGTTGTCTGCATCAAAAAACTGATATGTTGGTCTCAGAGAAGAGACCATGCAGTCTTGTATGTTACAGACCTCCTTTTTCTTTTCTTTTGTTGAGTCAGGGTCATACACTCTCCAGACTGGCCTAGAGCACCTGATTCCATCTTCCACATCCAGGAGCTGGGATTCAGGTGCCTGTCCTTCCTTCCCAAATAATTCTGTTATATGGTTTTTGGTTTCTTTTGAGATAGGGTCTCACTCTGTAGCCCTGGCCTGCAACTCAGAGATCCTCCTGCCTAAACCTCTCCTCCATTGCTGGGATGTAAAGCATGCACCGTCATTTTTTGTTTGTTTGTTTTTTTGGTTTTTCGAGACAGGGTTTCTCTGTGTAGCCCTGGCTGTCCTTGAACTCACTCTGTAGACCAGGCTGGCCTCGAACTCAGAGAGAGGTCTGCCTGCCTCTGCCTCCCAAGTGCTGGGATTAAAGGCGTGCGCCACCACTGCCTGGCGCACCGTCATTTTTAAAGACTGTTTTTCTCTTTCTTTTCCTTCCCTCCTTCCTTTCTTTTTCTCTTTTTAAAGATTTATTTATTATATGTAAGTACACTGTAGTTGTCTTCAGACGCCCCAGAAGAGGGCGTCAGATCTCATTACGGATAGTTGTGAGCCACCATGTGATTTCTGAGAATTCAACTCAGGACCTTCCATAGAGCAGTCAGTGCTCTTAACAGATGAGCCATCTCTCCAAACTCTTCCTTCTTTCTTTCTTTCCTTCCTTCCTTCCTTCCTTCCTTCCTTCCTTCCTTTTCTTTCTTTCTTCCTTCTTTCTTTCTTTCTTTCTTTCTTTCTTTCTTTCTATAGAACATTTTTCTAGTACTTTTTAAACTGCCAGAACTTTTCTCTTTAAGGTCATCAGTGATTATGTCCTACATGAATAAATTCAGTATCCAGAGCTGGAGAGATGGTTCAGTGGTTAAGAGCACTGACTGCTCTTCTGAAGGTCCTAAGTTCAAATCCCAGCAACCACATGGTGACTCACAACCATCTGTAATGAGATCTGACTTCCTCTTCTGGAGTGTCTGAAGACAGCTACAGTATACTTACATATAATAAATAAATAAATCTTTAAAAAAAAATCAGTATCCAAAGACCAATCTGAAGACTGGATTTAGCTCAGTGGTTAGAGTAGTTGCCTAGCAGCCACGATGTTCTGGGTTCAAGCCTCAGCACCAAAACAGCTAAATGGAATAGTTTGTAGATCAGCATAATTTCCTGTCAGTGGAATTTCTTTCATACATGAGACTGGACTGTGAATTAAAGAATTTGTAGGAAGCCAGGCATACATTTTTAATTCTAGCACTGCAGTGGCAGGCCAATTTCTGTAAATCCAAGCCAGCCTGGACTACATAGGGAGTTACAAGTCACCAGAGCTGCAGAGTGGAACCCTGTGTCAAAAATAAAAGGAGACTCGTAAGATACTTGCAGTGAAGTTACCATCTTAACTAATTTTAAGTGTACAATTCATTTTCTACTCTCTAAAGCATTCTCTTGTTTATGTGTTCAGGTAAAGTTAAAGTGTAAATACCTTTTTTTTTTCTTGAGACAGGTCTGTCAAGGACCTTGCTCTGTAGACCAGGCTGGCTTCAAACTCAAAGATCTCCCTGCTTCTGCCTCCCAAGTGCGGGGATTAAATGTGTGCGCCAGCACACTCAGCAACAAGGAGTTAGCACTGAACCAATTTGTGAATATGGCTGTAATTTTTTTCCCCTCACTAACAGTTGGGGGGATAGTGTTGGCCATGCTTAGGTTCATGTTGTATTTAAACATCTACACTGTCTCTGGGGATTCAGGGATCTTCATGGATTATTTTCTGGCTCACTACCATGGGTGGAGCAGGTTTTTCTTATCTCTGAGAAAGGGTCTCACATATCCCAGGCTGGCCTTGAGTTTGCTCTTCAGCTTATGGTAACCTTGAACTATTGACCCTTCTGTTTCTACTAGATATTGGGATTATAGGTGCATAGCACCACCCCTGGTGTATACTGTGCAAACTGAGGCTCTGGGTGCTAGAAAGACACTCTACAGGTGAGCTATAGCTCCTGTCTGGAACATAAGTTTTCTAGAAAAAAACTGAGGAAAACCTTCTTAAACAGTAATGCCCTCCTGTTAGTGTTGTCAGCGGCTTCCTGTTGAGTAAAGGTTAAAGAGAGAGACAGCTGAAATCAGTATGAAGTGAGCTAGTTACCTTTTGTGTGATTCCCCTGGTGTGTCCTCTGAGCTTAACTCCATTCTCAGTCACGTTAATACTTTTCTGATCTAGTCTTTGATTTAAAGATGAGACTTGATTTTTCAATTGTCTTCTTACATATGTATGAGTCAGGCTTGCTGACCTTGTAGATGGAGGATTAATGTTCAGGATCCTCCTCAGATATATCTCAGAGACCTGCTTCAACACCCCCTCCTGCCCCATGCATGTTTGCGTGAGGGAGTTGTTCATTGATGGTGTGTGCTTAGTTAACGTGTGTAAGGCCCTGAGTTCAGACCCCAGCACCAAGAGGAGAAAAAGAAAAATGTGCCAGAAAGTGACCCACAGGGTTATTCTCTTATGTCTGATGGTGCTATTCTTAACATGTTCTCTGAGAAAATTGGGAGTTCTTGCTCTAGGTTTGGTTTTACACTTATTTTTAAGTAGCACATAAAATTTGGGACTCTTGGTGTAGTAGAACCTTATGACTTACGAAGCTTAGATAGAACATGTTCATTTTAGGGTTTCCTTTTTAAAAATTGTTCATATGGGTTCTTGAGTGTGTGCTCAGCCTGTTCTTGATGGATGGAGGAGAATGTCCAGGTCTACAGGAGAATGGGGACAGGTGGCTGTGAGTGCCTGACGCAGGAGTGGCAGGCCCTCCTGGCCTTTCCTTTGCCTTCTTTCTCCCCAAGATGGGTTCTTGCTAAACAGCTCTGCCTTGGCCCTCCGGTTACGGCTGCGGAGTGCCATTTTAGTCAAAGGAGCGAAGGAAAAGCACACTGCTGTCTTAGTCAGTGTTCACTTGTGCTGTTACCGTGGGGCTTGCACTTCCAGTCACAGACAAGAGCTCCCTTACAGAGGTGTGACTGGCTCTTGTGTTTTGCTTCTCATGGGGAGGGGATGTGGGCATGCCTACTCCTTGTGGAATTGGGTTGAATCCTGCAGTGTAGGTCTTGGGGATCAAACTCAGGTCCCCAGGCTTGATCACAGACACACTTACCCAATAAGTCATCCTACCAGCCCTGGCAGTATATTCTTTTCTTTTTCCTAAGACAAGTTTTCTTCTCTGTGTAGCCCTTGCTGTCCTGTGTAGACCAGGCTAGCCTCAAACTCATCTGCGCTGCCTTCCCAGTGCTGGGATTAAAGGTGTGTACTACAGCCACCAGCACACTGCTCCAGGGCTGGTTTCCGTACCATTTCCCATCCGCTGTCACCCGAGTTCACCCGCTGTGGATGCAACAGCAAAGACTAACTACCAGGGAGTGCTTTTTGCTTGTTTGTTTTTAAGTATTTTTATTTAAAATTATGTGCACGCTTGCGCCGCACGCTCGTGCATCAGTGTGTTGGTATGTACACACGAGTGTAGGTGCCCACAGAGGCATTGGACTCCTGGATCTGGAGTTAAAGGCACTTGTGAGTCACCGGTGTGGGTGCTAGGAATGGAACTTGTAGAAATAAGGGCCTTTAACCACTGAGCCATCTCTCCAGCCCTACAAACAGGATTTAAACCTGTCGGAGACAGATGCTATTGATAGTGTAAAAGAAAAGTAGGAAGTGTCGCTCCCGTCCTGATTTGATCTCCGATAGGAAATTCAGTACCTGAAGTGATGAGAGAAAAGTTGGGTGATGCCCAGGAAGATTCCTAGTCTACACTGAGATAGCAGGGATGAAGTCTCAGCATGGTGCAGGATATGCAAAGCCTCATGTGGCCGCTGTGGAGAGTGTGGTTTGGGACAGGCATGCTGAGGTCATAAATGACAAGTGTGGAGTATTGGTCAGGTGGAATTGTTAGAAATGAGAAAAATTGCTGTTGTAAAATTAACTGTCTTAGCTGGGCGGTGGTGGCGCATGCCTTTAATCCCAGCACTTGGGAGGCAGAGGCAGGAGGATTTCTGAGTTCGAAGCCAGCCTGGTCTACAAAGTGAGTTCCAGGATGGCCAGGGCTATACAGAGAAACACTGTCTCGAAAAACCAAAAAAAAAAAAAAATTAATAAATAAAATAAAATAAAAAATTAACTGTCTTGTTGAGACAGGGTTCTGCTGTGTAACCCTGGCTGGCCTAGAACTCTGTATAGACCAGGCTGCTCAGGGAATTTGCTGGTAGGAAACTTACTGGCTCCTCCTGCCTCTGTGCCTCAGTTTACTGAGATTGCAGGTGTGAGCCAGCAGTCTGGTGCAGTCGCCCCATGGGGCTCAGTACTTCACAGCAATTACCCCAGGGGCAGCTGCAACCTTTGCGAAATTGCCCCCACGTCCTCCTGCCCGGGCCCCTCCCCACCGTCATTGGCACCTGCTCTCAGTTGTGTAGCCTCAGACAGGACTAGTCTATAAATACAGGCTAAAGTATTTGACCTTTTGTGTCTGGCCGCTCTCTGCCTTTCTCCCCATCTCTCTCTGTCCAGCTCCTCTGGAGCTTGAGCACCCGTTTCCCTTAAGGATAGAAAGCTGCCAGTGCCAGTGCCAGTGCCAGGCCGCCAGTGGTTGAGGACTGCTAAGGCTTCCCAGTGACTTTACATTTTTGCAAGGGATGAATGAGAGCCTATCCTAGTTCTCTCCATCCTCACACCAGGACAGCGCCCTAATAAACAAACAAATAGCCATCCCAGTGTGCCTGTGTGGTGGATATGGGAGCCCCAGTGAATAGAAGTCAGGGTAGAATGGAGGTCAGCAGGCTTGTGCAGCAAGCACCCTTGCCTACTGCACCGACTTGTTGGGCCCTTATGATCTGCATTCTTATTTTCCTGGTTACTGATTTTATATCTTTCATGTGTTTGTACATTTTCTTTGGGGAAATCTGTCTTCTAGTCCTCCCCCCTTTGCAGTAGGTTTCTGTGTTTTTTGTGAAGTTGTAAGAGTCCCGTGTTCTCGGTGGTGGACTCATGGCTGGTAGATCGTTCTCTGCGGAGCTAGCTGACTCCTGTGGAGGCAGCTTCATTGCCTGTGCCCATTTCCCGGACATCCTCGAGTCCCAGCCACCCAGGACTTTCCCTTCCTTAGAAAGCACTCTGTTCTTTCTTCCCAGCTAGGAAGTCACAGGTTTGTTTCTTTTCTGCACATTTAGCAGCATTCTTAGGACATTATTCTCTTGAGTGCCTGCACTGACGTAATCACACACACACACACACACACACACACACACACACACACACACACGTCCTCAGGAGATGCCCCTAAGCATCTTCTGCGGTGTGTAGACATGCTGGGTGCTCATGAGAGTAAGGAAAGATGTGCTTAACTGTTAGAGACCTCATCTCACTGTGGTCCTCCTGTCTCAGCTAGTAGAAAGGCTTAATCATGGCAGTCTATACTTCTCTTTTTATTATTGCAGTATGTGTTAGAACAGCTGTACTTTCCACGATGTTCAGGGGTCAGGGGGAGTTGGCTCTTCCTCTGTGGGTTCTAGGTGTCAGCTCGAGTCATCCAGTTTGCAAAGCAAGCATTTGCCTGCTGAACCAACTTTTCTTCTTTTCCTCCATTCCCAGGAATTGAACACAGGGCCTCCTGCATTGAGATAAGAGCTCAGCTGTATCCCTGTCTTTTCTGCTTTGGCCTTCCAATTGCCGCTTTATGGGTGTGCACATAAAAAGCCAGGTTTGATGGTAGAGGCCTGAGATTCTTGGGAGACTTGCTGAGCTTCACACTTGAGTCACTGTGCTGTGATCATCAGCTCAGGGACCGTTACAGACCAGCCACCCTCTAATGATTGACCAACATCAGACATGCTTCTAACGCATCTCTGACTGAGTCTGACTCTAACTCAGATTCTTCCTACTTCTGCAGCTTAGGAGCATGAGCTTGGGGCTATGAGCCACCACGCCTGCTTCTTGCTCTCGTAGCTCACATCTAACTTGGTCAGAGCATCAAGCTCTGTTGTGCCTGCACTGAGTGCGTACAGATGTGCATCCGTCAGGAAGCTCCATCCAGGACAGCCGGGGCCACACACACAAATCCTGTCTCAACAACAACAAGTATTTTATCTTCTGCCTGAATATCTGCATATATGTCTGTGCCATGTCTCCATGTCTGGTGTTCTAGGACGCCAGAAGAGGGCATTGGATTCCCTGAGACGGCTGGCTGTGAGCTGCAGTTGGGTCCTGGGAATTGAACCCAGGACCTTTGCAAGAGTAGTCAGTGCTTTTCACCACTGAGCCATCTCCAGCCTTGCGCCTGTAGAGTTCACAGTATACTTGAGCATGCCTTTCCCACTGTGCTGGGATCCAGAAGGGAGGATGGATGAGGCTGGCCACAGTCACAGAAGTCCTTTGCTGCTTTGTCTTGACTCGAACAGCTAAGGTTTGGGGGTCCATGGGGTGAGCAGCCCAGAACCAGGTCTCAGACACTGAGGACAGGTGAATTTCTTTATTTCCATTTTCAGGGATGGATTGTTTGAACACCAATTTATGGATTTTTTTAGTTTTTAAATATTATAAAATATCTGTTGACTTGCCTGACCTCTCTTTCTTGTTGTGACTTATGACTTACAACAAATTAACTTGTTCAGGACAGAAAAGGTAGGCAACCCTGCCATGTAGACACTTGTTTTGAGTCTCCCTGTGTACTCCAGGCTGGCCTAGAACTCAGTGCTGCAGACTGACCGTGTAGAGGCTGATCTGGAGTTGGCCGTGACCTGCTTCTGCTGCTTCCCCAGTGCTGGGATTACAGATGTGCACAGCCACACCAAACTCTTCCATTTTTATAGGGCTGGCAAGGTTTCCTGTATCCAAGACTGGCCTTGAAGTACTACTTACTATCCTACATCAGCTGACTGAACCCTGGGCTTACAGATGTGTTCCACATCCTCCTTGAAGATGTTGCAGTTCATGTTGGGAATGAGACAGTTACAAAGCTTGCTTTCTGAGAACTTAAGGCTTCCCTTTGCCAGGCCTGCTTGTCTGTTGGGTAAACGGTGTCTGCATTTCCTCGGTTGCCCGTGTGAATCAGTGCTTTGCTCGTATGCAGGGCTGCTGTTTCTTCGCTTCTTTCCTTTTCATTCTGTTTTCCCTTACGTAGCCTGGGGCTGCCTTGAACTTACCATGTATCTAAGGCTTGGACGCCTGGTCCTCTTGCCCTCTCCTGCCTCCGGTGTGCTGTATCAGAAAATATATGATGCACCGCGCCTATGTACTGGCCATCTGGATTTCAGAACCATGAAGACTTTGCCTTTTTTTCTCATGCCACCAGAACTTTATTGTTCTATTAGTTTTGGTTTGTTTGTTTGTATGTTTGTTTTTAATGCTACTGGGTTTAATTCTTGTGGGTGTTTTGCCTATGTGTATGTCTGTGTACCATGTACTTTATTTTTAAAAAGACGTGTGCTTGTATGCGTGTATCCCAGGGGTGCCAGTAGAGGCCAGAAGGTCTCAGATGCCCTGGAGATGTAGTTACAGGTGACTGTGAGCTGCTGGTCGGGGAGAGTGATCATCTTTCTATGTTTTTATTGGTCATTTGTATGTTTCTGTGACTTGTGTGAGATGGTTTTCACCTCAGTTTATGTGAGGCATTTGCTCAGTAAGGAAAATAGCTGCGCTCAGAACTCACTCTTCTAGTTTCATCTTTCCACCCCTTCATTGACAGAATGTATTGGGGTTGGTGGTTTGTGCAGTGTGTGCTGATCACCTCAGCCCAGCTGACCTAATGCTTAGTACCTATTCCCCCTTCCCCCACCTCTTGAGATGTTTCTTTTTTGGAGCTCTGCCTGTCCTGTAACTGGGGCTGGCCTTGAACTCAAGCTCAGAGACCCTGCCTCTGCTTGGATCAAAGTGTGCGCCACCTCCGCCTGCTCTAGCTGTGTTTTGCTTGACTTTTTTTGTTTGTTTGTTTTCAAATTATCTTTGTTCCATCCAGCTGTGTATTTATTTTCCGTTTCATCAGATATGTTAAGTGTCCTGTCAGCCCTTTCCCCGCCCTTCCATGTTTTAAAGTAAAAAGTGTTCTAAGGAATTGGAGAGCTGGCTCAGTGGTTAAAGGCTTTGTCTGTTCTTGCAGAGATCCCAGGTTGAATTGACTGTCAGCCTCTGCATGGCGGCTCACAGATGTCTGTAAGTCCAGACCAGGGCATCTGATGCCCTCTTCTGACCTGTGGGCAATCAGTGCGCACATGCTGCCAGGCAGTCGCACAAGGGAGCCGTCCGTATATGTTAAATAAAAGTAAACATTAGAAACAGTCTGTGCCAGCCATTGCGCCATAGAAGGCATGGCCCCGTGGCTCTCTTTGAGGGAGAGAGACCTTTCTCAAAAAAAGAAAACAGAAAAAAAAAAAGAAAACACAAAAGACAAAATGAAGGATCCCAGAGCTTTGGCCCCATAGTGGTCTTCCTAGTTGAGCCGTCGGCCTGAAAGTGCAGTGGAAATGTTTGAGACGTTGGCATTCTGAATCAACTTCTTTCATTCTCTGACCCATAGTTGGTAGGAGTTTGACTGGACCGTTCCTTTGAAGGCTGGCCATATTTTCTCAGGATTTTGAAGGCCGGGTTGGATTTTGATATATTGTAATTGTTTCGATTCTTTGAATGAATCATAATTTCTCCATTCTCTGGAAGCCTTTGATAGCTGCTCTGACTCCAGGGCCCTTGGCTGGACTGGACTGCAGTGCATCTCAGCGCACTTGCAGATACTGTGCTCTGCCCTGGTGGGCCTGCCAATAGAGAGAGAGAACCCTCTTCCTTTTGGCCTTGGAAATTTCCTATTCAGTTATAGTCCAGGCTGGCCTTCAACTCAGGAGTCTTCTGCCACAAGGCCTCCCAGATGCTGGGCCGGCAGGGATATATATACCACCATATGTGCTGCCACAGTAGCTGCAGTCTTAGAAAATGTCTGTCTGCCTTGTCCCCCTTTCCTTTCCTCTCGTTTCCTTCCTTTCCTTTCCTCTTTCTTTCTTTACCTTTTTTTTTTTTTTTTTTTTTTTGGTTTTTCAAGACAGGGTTTCTCTGTGTAGCCCTGGCTGTCCTGGAACTCACTTTGTAGACCAGGCTGGCCTCAAACTCAGAAATCCTCCTGCCTCTGCCTCCCAAGTGCTGGGATTAAAGGCGTGCGCCACCACCGCCCGGCTATTTTTTTTTTTTTTTAAGGAGGATGATTTTATTCAGGTTCTCAGAATGAAGTCCTGATTTGCCTGGCATTGGAGACCAGGCTGGCCTTGAACTTTGGTCGGCATCCTTCCTGGCTCTGTTTCCTAAGTGCTAGGAGCATTACAGGCCTGTACCATCTGGCCTGGCTGTTTGTACTTCTTGATGAAATTATTTATTTGCTCTTGTGGTCTGGGTGATCTCATTGGTGTTGTCTTCTTTGTCGTTTTGTTTTGATTGAGACGAGGTTTCTCTGTGCAGCTGTGGCTGTCTTGGAACTCGATCACTAGGCCAGTCTGGCCTTGAATTCAGGAGTACACCTGCCTCTGCCCCGATGCTGACTGGATTGCAGGCTGTACCACAGAGCAACAGTGTGGCAAGTAGCTGGGCCCTCTGGGTGGGACTTTATTAGATTTATGCTTATCTTGGCACGCATTAGGATTTCATCTGTCTTCACTGGTGAGAACCATTGTGTGGTGTGGAGAACGTGTGGACTTGGGCACACTCTCTATTGTTTCCTGTTCTGTCATTTCTACCCTACCTGCTTTCTCAGTGTGCCAAGGATGGAGCCCGGGGTCACACATGCTCTCCACTAGCAGCCCCGGCTCTCAGCATTAAACACTTCACTCATGAGACTTAGTATAGACATATTTTAGTTTCTCTGCGGTAGATACCTAGGAGTAGGGTTGCTAGTTATAGGGTGAGTTGTGCAGGTTTTGAACACCTGCCAAACAGTTCCAGAGCTGCCGCCGCCGCCGCCGCCGCATATCCGTGAAGAGTGGATGGAAGTCTTTTATGGACTTCACGAATCCTCTTTCCCTGAACATTTGTGATGAGTCTCAGCCAGCCTATAGTCCACTGCTAAGCCTGCAGAGAGAACAGGGCATCTTACTACAAGTGCGGATCATTGTCCACACCAAGGACATGCACATGGACGCACGAGCACAGGCCAGTTCCCAGTCCCAGCCTGTACCTAGAGCTGCCATTGGTACATTTGCCTGGAGATTTTTTGGTGTTTTGATATGCAGCCTTTGTGGCCTGGGCAGGCCTTGAATTTGTTGTGCACCCTAGGCTGCCTTAGATTACAGAGATCCTTCAGCAGCCTTAGAACTGGGGTTACAGGAGTGTTCCGTTAGAGCCAGCGTAATGTTTTTAAATCCATAATTTTCCTCAAGATTTTCTGAAGCAGGAGTTCCAAACCAACCTGAGCTACATAGTAGAACCTGCCTCAGAAATCCAAAGCAATAACTACTCCCTCACAAAGAATACCAGGTATATTTGGTTGTCATGTCTTACCTTAATGTTCTTTGCGTGCGTGCATATGTGTGTGTTGAGTGCATGTATGTCTGTGTACCTGGTACACTCGGAGGCCAGAAGAGGGCATTCAGTCCCCCTTAATCTTTAGTTTAGGACTTTCTCAAATATTTTATTGTGTTTTTTGCCCACCTGTGTGTGTGTGTGTGTGTGCGCGCGCGCGCGCGCATGCCCGCAGCCCAAGGAGGCCAGAAGAGGGCATCAGATCTCTGGGACTAGAGTTACAGAGGACTGTGAGCCACCAGGTGGGCGCTGGGAATCGATCGATGCTGGGTCCCTGACCAGTGACGAGTGCTTTAACCACTGACTGTGCTCTCCAGCCCCAAGACTTATTTTAAAAAGCCTGTATGTAGAGTTTAAGTTTGCTGACTCTGAGTGTCTGACATTGTTGATAAGTTGCAGTGTCATAATTAGATTTAGGTTAAACCATTTTATTGTTGTTGTTGTACATCATGGCTAGCTGTTTTTTCTTCCAGTATACCAAATGCTGTGTGAAGTTGTGACTGTCTGAGAGCCTCAGCAGTCTGTCAGCCTCAGGATTCATGGATGCGCCTGAATTCCTTACAAGATGGTTGCACAAGGTTACTTTCTCCTTCTTTTGTTAGTTGCAGTTTGAGGTAGGGTTGGGGTGAGTTTTTATGAGGAAACACCATGATTAAAAGTCAACATGGGGAAGAAAGAGTGTTCACTCACATTTCTGTCTATTTCCGGTTCACTACTGAGAGCAGTCAGGGCAGGAACCTGGCTGGGCCAGTAGCTGATGCAGAGACCGTGGAGGAGGCTGCTTACTGGTTTGCTCACCGTGGCTTGCTCAGCCTGCTTTCTTGTAGAACCCAGGACCACCAGCCCAGGGGTGACCCCACCCACAGTGGACGGGGCCCTCCTATATCAATCATTAAGAAAATGTCCTCTAGGCCTGCTCCCAGTCCGGTTCTATAGAGGCATTTTCTCAACTGAGGTTTCCTTCCCTCAAATGACTCTACCCTGTTAATTTAAGGTAAAACTAGCATTCTCTAAAGGTACAGTTAATTCTCTTTTTGGGGTAAATGGCGATAGGTTCTTTTGAGACAGTCTCTCTTAATTAGCTCCGACTGGCCTCAAATTCAGTGAGCCTCCTTGGATTACAGGTGTGCCCACCACACCTGCTGTGAAATTAAGATTTTTCACTGTTCTCACTCCTCCCTTTCCTCCTCCTCCTCATTTAAGTTTTCTACAGTCTCCCTCCCCTCTCCCCTTCCTGTGTTACACAGGCTGTGAACTCCTGAGTGAGCTGAGTTCACCCTTTTTTTAAAGAAAATATCCTTTTCTTTTTTTTTTTTAAAGATTTATTTATTTCATGTATGTGAATACACTGTCGCTGTCTTCAGACACACCAGAAGAGGGCATCGGATCCCCTTTACAGATGGTTGTGAGCCACCATGTGGTTGCTGGGATTTGAACTCAGGACCCCTGGAAGAGCAGTCGGTGCTCTTAACCCCTGAGACATCTCTCCAGCCCCTGAGTTCACCTCGTAAGTGATGGGCTCGCAGCATAGAGTGCCACCATTCTGGGCTATTTTGTTTTAGCAAGGTCCCCCTCTAGCCCATGCTGGCCTGGAGTTTGCTGTGTAGCCCAGACTGGTATCACAGTGGAACAGCTTCTCTTGTTTCAGCCTCTGGTGTGCTGGGTCACAGGTATCACCTGTGCAACTTAATCTATTCTGAAATGATAAGGACTCCTAGATTGGCAGCAAAAGCTACAGTCCCGACTGACACAGTGGGTCCCAAGCGTAAGGCCTGCCTGAGCTGCAGAAGTATTCCAGGACTGCCTGGCACTTCATTTAGTGAGTCCTTGTTTTAAAGGAGGAAAAGTAATTTTTCAAAACACATTTATTCTGAAATGCATAAAAACATGTTTCAGTCATTTTACACATCTGAGACCTGGATGCCTGTCTGAAGCATGGTTGCCTGGGGTATGAAGATGCTAATGGAACTCAGTGCCTGCACAGTGGGCCTTTGCAAGAGCTATGTTTGTTGCATTTGCAGTGCTGAGAATGCACCGACCTATAATACCCTAACCTTTATTTTTTGGGAAAAAGTTGTACTATTGGTGGGTGGCATGCCATGGCGTATTTATGGCGGTCGGGGCAACTTGGTTCCTATGTCCCCTGTGGGACCCAGGGACCAAGCTCAGGCTGTAAGGTGATAGCATGTAATTTATCCAGTATGTCTCTCTCAGTCTAGTATATAGCTTTTAACTTTTTTGTTTTATTCCATTTATTTCTTTTGTGCATATATTTGTGTGTGTACATGTGGAATCAGAGGACAGCCTGCCTCAGTCTCCCACCATGTGGCTGCCTCTCTTCTCCCACCGTGGGTTCATGTACTGCGCTCAGGCCACCGTGGTTGGACTCAGCCTGTGTATGTTTGTGTGTGCATGTGTGTGTCCTTGTTGATGTGTGCACACAGCACCAGGGCCATGGAGGCCAGTAGAGGGTGTGTGGTTCCAGGCATTACCTATGGTTGTGATCTTCTCGTGTATAATGTTTGTGTGCCTGTATGTCTGTGCACCATGTGCATTCAGTAATCTAGGAAGCCAGAAGAGGGCGCTGGAGTCTTTGGAACTGAAGTTACAGACTGAGCCACCTTGTGGGTGCTGGGAATTGAACCCAGGCCCTTTGCAAGATCAGCAAGTGTTCTTAACTTCTATCCAACCCTGTATGGAACTTTGGGTTTTGGGGTTTCTTTTTCTTTTTTTTTTTTTAGTTTTTCAAGACAGGGTTTCTCTGTGTAGCCCTGGCTGTCCTGGAACTCACTCTGTAGACCAGGCTGGCCTTGAACTCAGAAGTCCTCCTGCCTCTGCCTCCCAGGTGCTGGGATTAAAGGCGTGCGCCACTACTGCCTGGCTGAATGTAGCTTTTTAAAGTTACCTGTTTCATAGCTACCATGCAGCAGCCATATATCTTCAGACCAGTGCTTAAAGTTGCACTTGCAGCTGAGGTAAGTGTCCTGCTCCTGGTTTGTTAGTGGTAGCGCTGGGTGGTGTTTGACACTTTATAGACCTTCTCTCTTTGCTTGGAGACAAGAGCATACAGTTGGTTACTTACTCTGTAGCTGTTCTATTAAGTGTGCTTGGTAGAGGACAGCATGGACGTGCGTGTGCCAAGGCTTACTTTCATATCATCTCCAAAGTCGGCATGGCCAGCATGTTCCTCAGGGGAAATGAAACTGAAGCCACCTTGAGGCTGGTCCCTACAGGAAGCACACAGCAATAACAGCTAGATTATAGAATAGAATGTGTATTCAGATTTTTTTTTTGGCAACTTTAAAAAAAAGTCAAACCCAAAAGTTCTTTGTATTTTTAAACTAGGAAACACCTCTTTGACAGTCTTAGGATCAGATCAGTTTGAAACTCTGCTAAACTGCGATTTATCTGATCATATCACAGCTCACTGTCTGAAGTTCCTGACAAACCAAAGCTGTAAGGAGCGCTGTGTCTGAGCATGCTCAGTGCTGTCATCCTGGGGCATTTTGGGTAGTCCACATTTTCGCGTCTCCTCACAGTGTCTCAGCATTTCCAGAAACTGTACTTACCATAGACACGGCGATTGTAAATCATTTCAGGAAATTAAATCCAGGGACCAAAACAAGGAGTTATTCTAAATCTGCATTTTTGACTGAGACATGAGTTCTTGGATGCCGAGGTCCATGGCGGAAGTGAGTCAGCAGTGCGCGGCCTGCCTGGCCTCCCGGTGGCTCTCGCAGCCCACAGTGAAGCGCACACAGCGGCACACTCTGCCCTGCCTCAGGGCTTTGCATTGCAGTCAGTTCCTGTAACAGTGTGGCTTCCATGTGCAAGTTCATCTTAATAGTTAGCACCCGGGCTAACTCTTGAACCTGGGCTGAGCCCGACTGCAGGCCTTCTGGGGATCCCTGCTTCCAGGACACCCAACTCCGGCTGCCCGGCTCTTTCTCCATCTCCACAGGAAGGAGTGCCTTCCTGCCGTGGATCTCCTCCCCCTCAGACTCCTTCAGCAACCCTTGAGTGAAAGCAAACGTGAGGCTTGGCCAGAGAAGTTCTGCTGATGAGTAACTTAATTTCCCTTTGCAGTGTGTTCTCATGTGGGTGTGAGGGCAAAGGACACACTGGGGATAAAGCAGGAGCTCCCCGGAGTCAGGGGTTCCATAGTCAGCACAGGAGCCCCACAGTGTGGTGATCGACGCTACCGGGCTGTGATCGTCCTTATGTCATTGCAATGAGTGTCTCATGCTTAGTGGCTTGGTGTTTGTTCTTCAGTACTGGGGTGAAGTCTGGCTGTGTGTACACTCAACACTACCCCTGAGCTGTTCCCTCAGCCCAAGGAAAGTGTGGTGGGTTTTTTTTTGTTGTTGTTGTTTTGTTTTGATTTTTTGGTTTTCGAGACAGGGTTTCTCTGTGTAGCTCTGGCTGTCCTGGAACTGGAAAGTGGTTTTTACTTCTTTAGCTTTTTCTCTCTTTTCTTTTCCATCCCGACGCCCTGTGTTTACTGTGTGTGCATGTGTGTGAGTACGTGGTAGCCCCAGCTCATGTGGCACACAGGAGAGCTTTTCAGGAGGCAGGCTGGCCTCTCCTGCTGTTGAGGTTGTAGTGACAAGACTCAAGCTGTCAGGCCCGGCAGCAAATGCCATTGCCCAGTGAGCCATCTTACCAGTCCCCTTCATATCTTCTCTTTTTTTGGGGGGCTTGTGTCTTATATTGTTGCTCAGGCTAGTGACCTAGAACTTACTTGGCTGGCCCCAAACTCCTGACAGTCCTTCCTACCTTAGCCTTTTGAGTACTGCGACTATAGACATTAACTACCGTGTCTGGCTAGATGTTTCCTTTTGCTTTAATTGATCTAAATTTCCCTGTACCTGAGAGCAGGTAGGATCTCATGTGCCCCAGGTTAATCTTGAACTCGATATGTAATGGAGGCTGGCCTTTTGAAACTCCTGATCCTTCTGTCTCTGCTTCTCATGTGTTGCGCTTACAGACATGAACCACAATGCCCAGCTTGTATTTTTATTTCTTATTACTGTTTTTTAATGTGTATGGATATTTTGCCTGAATCTGTGTAATAAAACACATATGTAAGCGCGCGCACAAGTACGTGCACGCACTCACACACTCTCACTCTCACTCACTCACTCACTCACTCACTCACTCACGGTGTGCTTATGGAGGTGGATTCCCTTGGAAGGAAAGTTATAGATGATTGTTAGCTACAAAGTAAGTGGGTGCTTGGTATTGAACCAGGATCCTCTGAAGAGCAGCAAGTGCTCTTAACCACTGAGCCATGTCTCCGGCCCTCTGAGTAACAGTGCTCTCTCCCAAGCCTGATGACCCCAGTTCAGTATCCATAGTCACATGGTGTTGGGGAGAACCAGCTCTAACAAGGTGTTCTCTGATCTTCACATTCCGGCAGTACACTCATGCGTTCTTGTGAACACACACTTTTTTTAAAAAAAGATTTATTATTCTATCTAAGTACACTGTAGCTGTCTTCAGACACACCAGAAGAGGGCGTCAGGTCTCATTACAGATGGTTGTGAGCCACCATGTGGTTGCTGGGATTTGAACTCAGGACCTTCGGAAGAGCAGTCAGTGCTCTTAGCCACTGAGCCATCTCTCCAGCCCCGTGATCACACACTTAATTTTTCAAAATTCATGCAACATTTTCAATTCTAACTTTTTTGGGTGGGAGATATAATCTTGCTATGTAACCCAGGCTGGCCTTGAATTTGTGATAGTCTTCCTCTTGCCTTCCTGGTACTAAGTCCCAGTGCTTGGGACTCAGGCATGTAGATCTCTGAGTTTGAGGGCAAACTGGTTTATTTATCTGAGTTCCAGGACAGCTAGGGCTGCGTAATGAGACTCTGTCTGAAAAAAAAAAAAAAAAAGTCTTGTGATAGTCACAGGGGTGTAGCGCTTCAGTCATCCCATCATACAGTTCTCAGACAGGAAAGGTCCTACAGTATTCCACCCTCCCCACTGCCCATGCGTCCTTTGTCAGAAGGTTTTTGTGTTGTGGTTATTTGAGACAGAGTTTCTCTGTGTAACAGCCCTGGCTGTCCTAGAATTCATTTTGTAGACCAGGCTGGCCTCAAACTCAGTGAACCACCTGCTTCTGCTTCCGGAACGACAGGATTAAAGGTATACACCACCACAGCTGGCTTCCTCAGAATGACTAACTGAATGAACTTCCATTGAAGACTTTCTGCCCAGAAGCTCTGAGGAGGACTGGGGCGGAGGCTCTCCTGTAGCCAGTGTTCTTCCCTCCTGGTCTACAGCCTGTTCGTGTGGAGACAGGCGCTTACACGCTGGCACGGAGCAGGAGCTGCTGGAGCTAGAGCCTTGCTCTCCTGGCCCAGGATCTGAGCGGTAATCTGACTGGAGCCTCAGGAGGCGTGCCCAGCCGTGTCTGATGGCTGCGGTCAGCTTTCTTTCTGCCCGTGTCTAGGAAGTGATTTGCAAGTGTCTGCTTGGTAAGGGGAGTGTGACTTTTGCTCTTTTTTTTTTTTTTTTTTGGTTTTTTGAGACAGGGTTTCTCTGTGTAGCCATCTCCAGTGCTCAGGGAGGCTACCTGGTGACACACCCACGGGTAAGACTGCACATATGGCTGTGAGAACTGCTGATTCTCCTGAATGTGCAAGAGTTTGTCCCTCCCAGCAGAAGACAGTGCAGGCTGCTTGCAAGAGACTGAGGCAGAAAGTAGTCTCTGTTTTAAAAACAGACACAACTTTTACAAAATGTTTTCTTTCTTTCTTTCTTTCTTTTATTTTTTGAGACAGGGTTTCTCTGTATGGCCCTGGCTGTCCTGGAACTCACTCTGTAGACCAGGCTGGCCTTGAACTCAGAAATCCGCCTGCCTCTGCCTCCCAAGTGCTGGGATTAAAGCCATGTGCCACCACTGCCCGGCTTACTAAGCGTTTTCATGAGCAAATTGAAAGAAGGCTTATTTTCTCACACTTGATCTTCTTCAGCCCTTAAGGGTAGGGCTGATTGCTGACGTGCCTTGGAGTCTGTCTGTAGGCCACCTCAGGTTTACCAGCCACTATTTATGGTTTTGATCATTGTTATCTAAAAAGGAAACGGCTGGAAAGACTAAAGTCCAAGTCTTTGTATGCAACAGGAAGTAAGCAGGTGCAGCTTGGCTCGTGGCCCAGCTCGGCTCCATGTAAATTTCATCAAGCACATGGGACCAGCAGGCAGCTGGTGTCGTAATTCCAGCCCTTACTGATTAGTATGCCGCGCTGCCATCACATGATCCTTGCTCTAAGTATAGCCTGCCTTTCTGGCAGCTGCAAACAACTGGAGAAGCAGACACCAAGGCCATAGCCAGAAAGTGCCGATCGGCTGCTCCTAGTGTGCGGCTTGCAGTCATTTCCTACTGTGTGTGTGTGCGCGTGATAAGGCAGCCCACCGGCTCCGTCCGCATAGCTGCGTATGCTGGAAGCATGCAGATTGGCTCTTTGTCCGCTAGGAGAACTGGCTGTGAGCTTACTGATGTGTGTCCGCATAGCTGCGTATGCTGGAAGCATGCAGATTGGCTCTTTGTCCGCTAGGAGAACTGGCTGTGAGCTTACTGATGTAGACCAGAAGAGAGGCCCATACTACCATCCCCAGAAATGCCTTTGGTCTCTAGCCAGCCTTTGTGGCCGTTGGTTTCCGGCCCTGAGGAGATGCTGCTGTGTGGGGAGGACTGGATTGTGTGCTTGGCTCCCCAGGAGCAGCTAACTGAGCGGCTCTTCCGAGAAAGAGGTTGCAGGTGGCGTTTTGCTTTCTTCTTTCTGATTTGAGACTGGGCTTCATGTAGGTCAGCTTGGTCTCGAACTCTTCATCATCTCAGCTCCACTTCTGCGGTGTAGGGTTTGGAGGCTGCTGTCCCTCTTCAGCGCTTTTGTTTGTTTTGTTTTGAGTCAGGGTCTCACTATGCAGCTCTGGGTGGCCTGAACCTTAGGCTCTACAGACCATGCTGGTCTTGAACTCACAGAAAGCTTCCTGCTTCTCTGCCTCTCAAGCGCTGGGATTAAAGACTTGTGCCATCATTCCCAGGCCTCCCTAGCTCTTAGAGACGGGGCGTCTCGCGTGAACTTACCCTGAGATAGCTCTCCTGTCTCTCCTTCCATGCCTAGCTTCGCATACGTGCTCTAGGGACTCAAACTCACGCCTCGCCTGTGCGTCGCAGACTTCACTCGCTTCACCGCTTCTTCAGCCCCACACATGATCCTAATTAAACGTTTTTAAAGATTATCTTATGTGCATGAATGCTTTGCTTATGTGTACATATGTATACCACATGCATGCCTGGTGCCCTCAGAGCTCAGAAGAGGGGGTCGGATTCTGTGGAACTACTGTTACAGGTCATGAGCTACCTTGAGGTTGCTGGGAATTGAATCTCAGCCCTTCACCAGCATCCCAGCTCTTAAACATGTAAAAAAGTGGTCACTTCTTAAAAATATTTTTGTCTTTTGAGACAGTCACCATATTTAGCTGAGGCTGGCTCCAAACTCTGCTACTCTCACCTCCTCATCCTCCTGAGTGCCTGCAGGCTTGACCCACAGCACTCAGCAAAGAAAAAAGCACTCTAAGATGTTAAATAGGTTGTCTGACCTGTTGGCAGAGAGCCAGCCCAGGGAAGCAGGTCTGCTGGGATGCAGTGTGAGCATGGCTCTGCGTCTCCTGAAGGGGGGCTGTGCCCTGCAGTGAGAGCCAGCCTTAGTGTTGCGTGAAGGGGCTGACTACAGACAATACACAGGGTGGTAGATGCTGAAACTCTGGGAAAGATGAAGTTTAGAAACAAACACTCAACAGTGATTGGTTAAATAGTGCTTTACCTTGCAGTGACTCAGCTGCGACAGACACTCATTCCTGACAGAGATATCTTCAAGACCTACTGTCTGAGTCATAAAGCCAAGAGCAGTCGATAGTGATATCTGCTGTGGGAAGTAAGAAAACTCAAAAAAATCAATAGTTTTTAAAAAGTGGAACTTGGGCTAACCAGATGGCTCAGTGGGTAAGAATGCTTGCCATCAAGCCTTGTGACCTGAGTCTGATCCACCCCCACCTGTGTACATTACATACTACACCCACACTTACACATGCACATTAAATAAATAGTTTGATTGGTTGTTTCATTTTGTTTTGTTTTATGAAGGTTGGGGTCTCTCCTAGCTACCCTGGAATTCTGTATGTAGACAAGGCAGGCCTTGAACTCACAGAGATCCTCCTGCCTCTGCCTCTGAAGTGCTGAACATTTTAATCCCTTGAAGGAATGTGCCACCATACCCAGTTTTTGTGTTTTTATTCTTAATTTATAAAGGGCTTTGGAAAGGTAGTTTAGCAAGTGAGGGCACTTGCAGCTCTTCAAGTGACCCAGGTTTGGTTCCCAGTACCCATGACAGGCGACTCACAATTATCCATAACATCAGCTCCACGGAGTCCAATACCTCTGGCCTCTGTGGTTACCTGCAGTGCCGTGTGCATACACATGAGGACACACAGACACAAACACACACACACACCTGTATGCATAATTAAAATGATAAAAATATATCTTTTAAAAACAAAGTTACAGAGTGGTAATCTCCCTGCCTCTATCCAAATCCTGGAGTTACAGGCCTGGCTTTGGGAAGACTCTTAATCTCTTTGGAGCTGCACCACGTCTGGTTTGGAGAGACTCTTGGTTGGTGTTGTTCTGTCCCTGTGTCCCTGCTTCTTGTAGTTCACAGTGGTCTGTCACCCTCGGTGCGGTGCCTTCAGGAGAGAATGGCACAAGTTTGTGGGTTCTGCTTTTCTAGTACTTTCTCAGCAGTGACCATTGGTTTTGGAAGGCCTGATATGGGAGCCTCTGCCTCTGTGACCAACCCTAAGAAAGGATTTCCCTTAGGTTTGACAGTTCAGATAACATCCTTCAGAGTGGACTGAGCCTCTTGTCTTTTTATCTATAGGAACTTACAAGCAGCAATTGGCGCCTATTATGACTTTGAGAGCCCAAATATCAGTGTGCCCTCCATGTCCTTTGTTGAAGATGTCACCATAGGAGAAGGGGAGTCAATACCCCCTGATACCCAGTTCATAAAAACATGGCGGATTCAGAATTCTGGTAAGTGTGTAATGGGGATTTGTATGTTGTTTGTTTGTTTTAAAGTTAGAATGAGAAGGACATGCTGGAGCTTATGGCTGTGATTTTTGAGACTAATTTTTGCTTTGTTTTGTTTTTCATGACAGTGTTTTTAGCCCAGATTGTAGACCAGGCTGTCCTGGAACTCATAGAGATCCTCCTGCCTCTGCATCAAGTACTGGAATTAAAGGGGTATGCCACCACCCAGTGTGACTGAGTTTTCTTTAAGATTTATTTATTATTATATGTAAGTACACTGTAGCTATCTTTAGACACCCCAGAAGTGGGCATCAGATCTCATTACAGACGATTGTGAACCACCATGTGGTTGCTGGGATTTGAACTCAGGACCTTCAGAAGAGTCAGTGCTCTTAACCGGCTGAGCCATCTCTCCAGCCCATAACTGAGTTTTCTAATGCACAATGTGTAATTCTCATTTACTACTAAGAACTAGGCTGTGGGTGCTGTTTCTCCCCTGGAGCTCTACTGTAATCTCACTTCTCTGCCAGGCCTGAGGAGAGGTGCCTCCTGGGCCTAGCAGTTGGGCAGAGCAGTGGCGTCTGTTCCTTGGAAACTCATGCCTGTGCATCCACAGGACTCAGATTGTTTGCGAGGCACTGAGACCACGTCAAGAGGTGGAGTAAGGAGTGGGAAGGAGTTCCGAAGGGCTGTGTCAATAAAGACAGCGCACGCTGACGTAATCCAGCACTCGGGTTAATGCTCAATCTGGGCTACATAATGAATCCAGATCAGCCAGGGCTACATGGCGACCTGGTCTCAAAAGCAAAGCTAGAAGGTCCCTAAGTACAGCACACTGCTGACTTGTCTGCCAGTGGCCGTGGGGCATGAGCATGGGCACGATGAACCCAGTGCCCATCACCACCTCACTTCCTGGAGCTCTGGCTCCATCCTCTTGGCTGAGGACGCCTTAACACTTAGCAGTGAGGGCTGGAAAGCTCAGCTAGCGTGCCCTTTAGCTGAAGCCGCAGTGTGCGGAGTGCCTGTATCCTGTCAGTCTGATGTGACCCAAGGGACTTCAGGAAATTACCTTTCTTTAGATCCAGTATCCTTGTTCTCTGTAATTTAGTTCATTGTGATGAGGAAACTGGCTAACGGGTTTTGTTTTGTTTGAAATAGTCTTACTCTAGCTCAGACTGGCCTCTGTTTAACATGTCTGTCTTCTTCATGCTTGCTTTAAACTAGAATTTAATATAAGGATTGCTGCATCAGATTCAGTTACCCTTCTTCTGCTGTCTCAGTTCAGAGACTCCAGAGGTAAGCTGAGTATCCGGGCGGATGCTGCAGGTGTAGCCAGAGACGGTGTTCCCTCGCCAACGCAGGAAAATGTTCACAGTTTTTTGGTTTTTGGTTTTTCGTTAATTGCTTAGCCAAAATCTGGGTTTGTTATTTTTGTTTTGTTTCGCTTTCTACTTTGCTTAATTTCTTTTTTTTTAAAGATTTATTTATTTATTATATGTAAGTACTCTGTAGCTGTCTTCAGACACACACCAGAAGAGGGCATCAGATCTCATTATGGATGGTTGTGAGCCACCATGTGGTTGCTGGGAATCGAACTCAGGACCTTTGGAAGATCAGTCAGTGCTCTTAACCACTGAGTCATCTCTCCAGCCCTTAATTTCTTTTTCACCTTAAAAATTTCCTGCTTTAAAGTACATTAGAAATCTTTCCAGTTCAGCTTCCTTCATCCATCTTCTCAGAATTATGCAAACTCAGTATTATAGACTAAAAAATGTTTTTCAAACATACATATGGTTTCCTGCTGGTTTGTTTTCTTCTTTCTCCCTCCTTCCCTCCTTCCCTCCTTCCTTCCTTCCTTCCTTCCTTTCTTCTTTCCTTCCTTCCTTCCTGTTGGTTGGTTTTGAGATAGGGTTTCTCTGTGTAGTCCTGGCTCTCCTGGAACTCACTCTGTACACCAGGCTGGCCTCACTCAGAAATCCGCCTGCCTCTGCCTCCCCAGTGCTGGGATTAAAGGCGTGCGCCACCACTGCCCAGCTTCAGCTTCATTTTTTTGAGGTGGGGATTCTGAGATCTTCCTGTTCAACCTCGCAAGTGCTGAAATTTTAGCCATATGCTACCTTGCTATCTGAAATTATTTTGATTTTGAAAAACTATGATTTATTTTAAGATTATACCAGTGCCTTGCATATTTACAAGAGGAAAAATGATATTTTTTAAAGTTCTTTAGTATTTTTAAAAATAAGTGCATATTGTATAAGTACAGATATTTTGATAGCAACTCATACGTGCCTGATGCTGAAGGAGGTTAGCACAGGGCGTCACCCTCTGGAACTGGTGTCAGAAACAGCTGGGAGCTGCTGTGTGGCCGCTGGCCGTGAATCTTGGTCCTCTGGAGGAGTGGCCAGAGCGCTTAACCTCTGAGCCTCTCCCCAGTCTCTTATCTCTAAAGTACATGTTTTTATGTCATTTCTTTTATATTGTGGATGCCCGAATGCTACACCATCTCCATTCATCCTTGGGTCCTGGGGATTTAACTCAGTTTTCAGGCTTGGGTCAGGCATCTTTTATCCACTTGGCCATCTCACCAGCCATTTGTTTGTTTTGAGACAAGGTCTTACTGTATGCTCCTGCTTGACCTACAGCTCGGAGTTTGCCTACCCTGCCATTTATATGGGGTATTTATATTTGTTTGGGGACAACTCACTCTATAGCCAGCCTAGCTTTAAGTATGCCATCTTCCTACCCCCTGAGGCCTCCTCAGTTTGTATCATAGACAAGGCCACCACTGTAGACATGTGCCACCACAGCCGGCCACAAGGCTGTAGTTAGGTGGCCGAGGAGACTGAGGGTGCTAGAAATCCCAGTGTTTGGGAAATGAAGGTAGGTAGATGTTGAATACCTGTCTATCCTAAGATAGAGAAGGAGAGGAGGAGGGGAAGCAGGCAGGCAGGCAGGCAACAGGGAAACCTCACTGGCTGTAGGAAAGCCTCTGGTCCGCACTATCAGTAGGTAGCACTGTAGACCTGGGGACTTGTCTGATGGTTGCCTGCCTTTCTCCTGACCTAAAACTGCCGAGGTTGTTGCTGTTGGCTCCCAGCGCTTGTGTGTGTGAAAAGCAGTTCTTGTGATGGATTCCAGTTGCTTCAGCTTTTATCCTTCAAGGTACCATGCACAAACAGGCTTCATTCTTCTAAGGTTGAAGCCAATGTTGTGTAGCTTTACCCTGCACCCCAACTCTTTCCATCTGACCAGGAGCTGTGTAGGGGAGATTATTACAGGGCGTGGCTGTGCGCTGATTTCCCCAGTTACGTGCAGTGATTGTCAAGGCAGATCTTGCTTTAGATGCCAGACTAAGGCATAGCAGGTGAGATATATATGCAGTGACTGCCTGTAGCTGTCCCAGCAACGTCCCTGGACAACTTAATTGTCATATACTTTACCCTGTCATATACCCTTGACATTTAGCTAGGTAGATGCATAATTGCAGGATTGAGACTTTTTTGCTGTGGAATCTTCTCTGTAAAGATGTAAGAAGGGCTAGATACTCACATAGCTTGGCTGATGGAATTTGCCCTGAGGCACACACAAGGCCTGGGTTCACTCCCCAGTATCTCTCTCTCTCTCTCTCTCTCTCTCTCTCTCTCTCTCTCTCTCTCACACACACACACACACACACACAGAGTAAGTAGACAAAGCCGTCTCTGTCATCACCTCACAGCATCTCAGTGTCTCACACGGGGCTAAGCCACACTTGTCACTACGTTTTCTTGGATGCTGCACAGCTGTGATTATCCCTTGACGGCGGTTTGAACATGCTCACGATTGTTAGTATTTTTGAGCTTAGCCTTTGGAAAGGAAATTGAGTGTTCCCTGTCTTCCCCTGCTAAGATTCAGTATCGTATGGAACTGGGATTGAGATTGGTCTGTGCTTACCTGAAGCCTTCCCCTCCACCCTGGCTTTCTTCCTTCATTCATTAAAATAGGCTGCTCTCTCCCCTTCTTTCCAGAGAGGGTATTTCCTGCCTTCATACATCACATCCTAGCATGGCGTAGCCATTGTTAGATGTGGGAGGTCTGTCTCCATGGAGCTGCTTCCACATGTCAGGGTTATTGGGAGCCCTCCATGGGAGGTTTGTCTTATGCACTGACGTGTTGTGGAGTGGTTACTGTAAGCTGCGCCCTTGATCCCAGAGATAACGACGGAGGCTTTGGCTTGTTCTCTATCTAACTCATAGCTTAACACCCCATTATTCTATGCTCTGCCTCATGGCTAGCTGCCTCTGCTCTACTCTCATACATACATCCTCCCTCATGTCCCAGGACGGATCTTCTCTATCCCAGAATCCTTTCTTGACTCTGTCCCAGAATCCTTTCTTTCTACCAGTGTCCCACCTTCTTGCCTAAACTTATAGGACAGTCAGCATTTTATTGACGGGCTGCATCCATACATACCCAAGAGATCTTTGTACAAACATGCACGTGTTCCACACATCTTCAGACACCTGTAGCCTCAGGCCCATGGTCATGTCCAGGCTTTCTAGAGCTACTGGATGACTTTGCTTTGATTTTTCTGATGCTGTTGTCTCAAGATTGGCAGTGATGGGATGCTGGGATGGCGGGATGCTGGGATGGTGGTTGGCTGCGTTATTGGTTTGTTTTGTAATAACAGGGCACTGCCGACTTAATCGAATATGGAACTTAATGTCTAAGGTCATAAAGCTCATGAGTAGTCCTTGTGTCCAGAAAGACCTACCCAGTTTGTCTTGGAGACCTAATTTGGAGTCCTTTTAGACTCTCGAGGGTGGACACCTCCTTCCACTTCTTTCTTCAAGAGCTACTTCATGCAGCTCATCAACAGGCACAGTTAGCAGGGCTGTCCAGAGGAGCGCCCTAGCTAGGAGCCCTAACTCTTCCTCTGTAGTTCCCTGTAACAGAGCAGTGCGCTGCTCTGTGCAGAGCGGGGAGCCTGGGTCGCAGCCCAAGATAGCCAAGTCTCACTCGTAGTCTTGGCTGACCAGTACAAGATAGGGGTGTGTGTGTGTGTGTGTGTGTGTGTGTGTGTGAGAGAGAGAGAGAGAGAGAGAGAGAGAGAGAGAGAGAGACAGACAGACAGACAGAGACAGAGAGAGAAAGAGAGGGGGATAGAGATAGATTGTGGATTTGTCCCTTTCTCCCCTTGAGTCTTGGTCTTTAGTGACCTTCCTAAGGCATTCTTGCGACACACACACACACTCTATTTTCTTGACCTCCAGCAGCAAGCTGTGCCAGGCCCCCGTGGAGAAACAGCATGGCCGTGTGATGTCAGCGTCCCGGCTACCTCTGCCAGCCCTGGTTGCCCTCTAGACTGTTAGAGCAGCAATTTGGCTGGCAGTCTTTATGTTCTAAGGTGGTTTTAATGCCTTGTTGCTCTGCCTAGATTGGCACTGAACTCCTGGGATTCAGCAATCTTTCTTAACTCAGCTTCTGGAGGGCCTGTGCCACTTGGGTTGCTGGCAGAAATTACTGGTTTTTGTTGTTGTTTGTTTCTTTATATGTTTAAATGTTTTATTTTAATTTTTAGATTATGCATAGATGTGTGTCTATGTGGGTTTGTACTTGAGCCCGAGGAGCTCGGGATAAAGTATTAGATCCATTGAGCTAGGCTGTGAGCTGCTGTACGGTACTGGGCGGAAGTTGGTCTCTGAGAGAGAGCAGAGCCACCTTGTTTAACTCACAGTTTGTCACAGTGACTTGCAGTGTACCCCAGGCTTGCCGTAGGCTCGGCAGCAATCCTTCTGTTTCATTATTTCATTGCTGGCATGGTATGTGTGAGCTCCTTTAAAAGACGGAGCGCCTTAGTTGGGCATGCGCGTGCACACCTTTGGTCCCAGCACTGTAGAGGCAGAGGGTCTCTCAGTTCAAGGCCAGCCTAGTCTACAGAGCAAGTTTTAGGACAGCCAGGGCCACGTCTTTATAAAATTAAAGAGACAGTGAGTGCCGTTGAATGCATGTTGGAGACGGTTCACAGGAGAGAGCACATCTAGTCATCTGTGGCTGCACCTAGCACTTGGCTGGTCAGCATGTGGCTATCGCTTTGGTTTACACATCTAAACGAGCCAGATGAGAAGCGTGGCCGCCGAAGCCTCCGTGTGGCCACTCCCATCTTTGCATTAGTGCCCTGGCTGATGCCACCACTCCTGGGATCACAGTTCATTCTGTGTGGGGATCACTCAAGCTGTGCATCTTCCCCTCACTGTTTGAACCCGAGACCTCAGCAGTCTCTGAGCCCCTGAGTATTTTATAATTAAGGATCCAGAAGAAAAGTATTAAATTAGGCAACATGAACAGAGAGTGTGCCTGTAAGCCAGAGGACGGCTTCATGGACTGTCCGCTGTTTTGGAGACAGCCCTCTACTGAGGAGCGCGACCTGCCAGGTGAACTGGGCTGTCTGCCTGCAGCTCCAGGGATCCACAGGTCTTCTGCACCTGTGACTGATAGTGCCAGCACATAGTACTGCATCTGCATTTTATATTAATGTTGTCATGTGTTTGCTGTAGATGCATGTGTCTGTGCACATCTCTGCATATGCATATTTGTGTAAGAGTGCACAAGTGTTTGTGGGTGCCTCTGCACGTACATACACACTCTAGCAGAGTCTAGTTTATGTTGGGAATCTGCATTCCCTGATCTTCCACCTTACTTTTTGAGGCAGGTCTCTGAGTCAAACCTTGAGGTGACATCTTAGCTCCTTGGTAGCCAGCTTGTTCTGAGTATTACGACTCCTCTAAGACTGAACTTGCAGGAGCTCTGCCATGCCCGGGTAGCACTTACCTGGGCTAGGGGATTCAAATGCCAGTCATCTTGCTTGCTCAAGCAGGTCCTGTAAATGCTGAACCACCACCCCCCAGTCCCTACCAGCTTTTTGTACTTGGGTTCTCGGGCTCAAATTCAGGTCCTGTGCTTAGACAGTAAGCCTTTACTGACAGACTGACCTTGCCCTGTCCGGGAAACACTGGTCTTGAATGAGAATGACCATTTTAGCCTCCAGTCTCTAGGAAACACTGGGAGCAGACTATTTCCCTCCTTCCTTCCCTCCTTATTTCGAAACAAAGTCTCAAGGTGTGGCTGGGGTGGTCTAGAACTTGCTGTAGTAGACCAGACTGGCCTCAACCTCCTGAGAGCCGCTATCACAAGTTTGTACCACTGGAACTGGCCATTTTGTACTTTAAAAATTCCAGTGAAAGTGGCCACACGTTTCCTTTTAGTATCAAAAGCAGTCTCTCCTGGGTATTCTTGGGCTTCTCTGGGTGAGCATGGTCACCTGACACAGATCTTAAGGAAGGATTGTGCCTGTGACATTTGCCAAGTAATAAAGGTAGGATGTTGGTCACAGGTTGATTTTTCACAAATCTTCTTTTAAAAACATTCATTTAAAGTGTGTGTGTGTGTGTGTGTCAGTGTGTCACAATTCACACACGAATTGTGAATGAGTGAATGTGCACAAGGACATTCAACATGAGGTAATTGATTTTCTTGTGTTACGTGAGTTCTGGGCGCCAAGCTGATTTCATCTGGCTTTTGCAGTATGTTACCCGCTGAACCACTTCCCCCACTCTCAGTTCTCTGTGGTGAGTGACACGAGACATCATCATCATCATCATCATCATGTGTATGAAGAGACCTTTTCCACAGTTTGAAGAGAAACTCTAGTACAGTACAACTGATTGCCTAACAGTTTTTTTTTTTTTGTTTCTTGTTTGAACTTAGGGGCAGAGGTCTGGCCTCCAGGGGTTTGTCTTAAATATGTTGGGGGAGACCAGTTTGGACATGTGAACATGGTGATGGTGAGATCACTAGAGCCCCAAGAGATCGCAGACGTCAGCGTCCAGATGTGCAGCCCCAGCAGAGCAGGCATGTACCAGGGACAGTGGCGGATGTGCACCGCTACTGGACTCTACTATGGAGGTGAGTGTGTCCTCATGCCGGCCAGGGCACAGGGGCTACAGCAGCACCTAGTAAGCTCCATAGCGCTCCTCACGAAGCCATTGAGTACAGTGCAGAGAAAGTGTGGCCTTTCTAGCCGTGTAGGTAAATGCCTTGATGTTGGTGATATATTGGTCCAGTCTAGGGGTACTCCCTTTTATCCTAGAAATATGAGCTTTAGTGGCCTGTATGAGGTGTGCTTGACGTTATAAACAGTCGTCTCCTGGGGTGCTGGCCTCCGTCGGTAGTGCCATAGGCGCTGTCAGAAACCTGGCTGCAGACTCGGTATGAGTACCCCCGGACAGTCGTGGGGACGGAGGAGAGCACAGGCTGTGGCTGTCTTCCGGCTGCTAGCTCCTCTTCCCTCGCGTGGTTGCCTCACATTCAAACAGTGCTGCACCTCTGCATTCTCCCATCACCCTCGGGCCGTGCTCCCCCGCTGCACCGAGCATGCAATCTGCCAGGGGCAGCCTTACAGCGGTCCTCCTCCCTGTTGCGCTGCATCCTACCCTTCCGTGACTGCCTTGTGAGACAAGTTCCATTGGGCCTGCTGACCTCACCCGCCATGTAGCATTAGCAGCTTGCGCCCCAGTCGTCTGCACAGGATGTGTGTGCAGACTCCCCTCTGTGGCCAGGGCCTGTTTCAGAGCTTCAACTCTTTGTTTTAACTGATTATGGGCAGACTACCTGGGTGTTCTGTAGGTTGAGACTTGAAATTTTTCTATAAAAAAAACTTAACTCCCTACCAGCAACCTCCCATGGTAACTGTGCCAAAACCTGGTCACAAGCCAATTCCTGTTGTCCCACTGTACCCTGTGCCCTTCGGGCGTTTTTTAGCTGGGCTGGAGGTGGGGCCTTTGGTACTATGTCATCTATCCTGGAAGTGATGTTCTCACATTCAGCCCATGGAAACCAGATATGATTGCAGTCTGAAAGATTTAATAGTAGAAAGAGTGTTTTACAGCATTTGCATGACATCACTGCTCTGCCTGGGCCTCCTGTCATGGAGCCTGATTCCCGACATCCTGGCCATCCCACCACAGTCCCTGTCCTCACTCCCTTCTGCCCTCACTGTCTGAAACCTTTCTTTCCAGCAGATGTCTGTTCTCATGGCCTAACACCATCACCGTCCATCATTCCCTCCCCTTTTCCTACTCTCCTTCCTGCCCAAGAAAATGCACTGCTTCCTTCCAGTCCTCCTCTTAAGTCATTTTATTATCATCTGTGGTTGATGGTGTTTGCCCGAGTGCTGGAACACCACCAGCATGCAGTGCCTTTAGAGACCAGAGAGGGCGCTGGATCCCTGGGACTGGGTATGAGCTACTGCTCCGGCACCCTCCCCTTTGAGAAAGGTGTAGTGTAGCCCAGGGTGTTCTGAGTTCCCTGTGTAGCCAAGAGTCACCAGTGACCTAACCCATCTGCCTCCAACTCTCGAGGGCTCTGCTTACAAGCTCTCGGTACCACCTCTTCTCAGTTTTAGCTTTTCCTTCCTTCCCTGCGCTGGGGATAAAACCCAGGGTTGCTTGTATGCGCGACAAGCACTGACCAGTGAACCAGATCCTCAGCTCTCCACAAACCATACATTGTAATATATATGTAACTTAGGCTATTATAACTCATCATATAACCCAGGCTGGTACTAAGCTCTAATTTCATGTGTAGATATGTATGCCTGAGTGTGTGTGAGTGAGTGAGTGTGTGTGTGTGTGATGTACACCATGTGAATATTAAGAGCCCTTGGAGGTTAGAAAGAGGAACTGGAGTTACAGAATGTCGTGCGTTTCAGTGTGGATGCTGAGGACTAAACCCAAATCCTTTGCAGCAGCGATGCATCTTCTTAACCATTGAGCCACTCCCCAGCTCCGGCAGTAACTCAGATCCTCCTGCCTCCGACCATCAAGTGCTAGGATTGCAGGTGTGTTCCCCATGCCTTTCCTAGTAATGTTTTTATTTATCTTTTTAAATTTTGTTTTGAAACAGGATTTCTCATCGTAGCCTAGGCTGGCCTGGACCTCTCTATACAGCTCATGTTGGCCTTGGCTTATAGTGATCCTTTTCTGCTTGTTAGAGGTGTGTGTCATCACCACTGGCTATATGCTGGGTTCTTGTTTTATTTTGTTTTTGCACTGCTCATAGATAGTGCAGCTTAGTAAAGTTTTAAAATGAACATCATTGTTTTTAGATGAGACTAAATCAATGTAAGTGTATTTACAAGTGTATATAAGATATGCTTGTTCCTCTGACAAAACAACTTGAGGGACGAAGGGTATAATTTCCTTACTATTCAGAAGATGAGGTTGGTCATGGCAGGATTAATGTGTGGGCCACCATTCTGGGCTTCGTTTTACATGTTAACCCCTCCTTTAGAACATCTATCTTTTTGAGTCAGTGAGATGGTTCAGTGCAGAAAGAGCCTGCAGTGGTGAATTGATTTCTATACCCAGAATCCACATTTGTGAAGGAAGGACCAGCGCCTGTAAGGAGTCCTTTGGCATGTGTGCATCACACGCGTACATTGAATAAGTTGTTTCAATCACACACACACATTAAATAATTATAGTTATTTTAGGAAAAAATACCAGTTGATTTGTCTGTCTGTCTTTTGGTTTGGTTGGTCTTTGTGACGGGGTCCTAGTGCATAGTCCTGGCTTTTCTGGAATTCACTATGTAGACCAGACTGGCCTTGAACTCATGGAGATCCTCCTGCCTTCCCTTTTCTCTTCTGAGTGCTGGGATTGAAGGTGTTTACTCTCCCACTCTATCCCACCCTCACATTAAATTTTTATTTCATTTTTTATGTACATGAGTGTGTTCCCTGCATGTGTATAGGTGCACTGCATGTGTCCCAGGTGCTCCAGACACAGAAGAGGGCATCAGATCTCCATGGAACTGGAGAAGTATGGTTATGAGCCACCATGTGGGTGCTGGGGACCAAATCCAGTGCTCCCAACCTCTAAGCATCTCCTTAGGCCTAAAAATTCCCTTTAATGTTCTCTATACATCTTCCCATAACTGGCTCAGTGTTCAGGAGCAATCCCTGAAAACACAGTTTTATTTTGGCAGAGACACTGCTCTAAACTGGTGAAACTTGTCTGGGGAAAAAAAAAGTGTTTTAGGAGGGTCACTTAAAGTTGTAAATGAAACTTAAAATCGTTAAATCTTTTTCTGAGACTGGCTATTTCAGATTCAGACAAGGAAGCCTGGTGTCGCATGCTCCATCAGGTGGGTCTATCTGCCTAGATGTAAGTCAGAGGCAGTGTGTGAAATGGTTACACTTCAGAAAGTAGGGGAAGAAAGGGTGTAATTATATCACAGTTGCAAAAATAGTTAAATATTTAAAGTATACTTAAGGTTAACAATAACAAAAAAGAAAGGAACCACTGCATTTTTCAGAGAAATCTCTGAAATGCAAATGGGTGTGTTTGGAACCTTTGCCACCGTGGAAAGACAAGTTGTATGAAGCAGTGGTCATCTCTGTGGGGCAGGGACGAGCAACATACTTGGGTGTCTGAGTTTGAATCATCAAAAGCCTCCCTGTCCTGGGCTGAGCAGCCTCCCTGGGTGACGTCACGTGTTTCTCTGTGCTTGCTTTCACCAACACCACAGCCCCACCCACAAGGATTGTAGAAGCACAAAGTTTTGAAGGTTTGTTTTTGTTTTTAAACAGGGATTCTGTGTTATGTACTCTGAACTTTTCCTGAAACTCGTTATGTACGCCAAGTTGGCTTCAAACTCACAGAGATCAACCAATCTGCTGCCGCCTTTCAAATACTGAGATTAAAAGTGTATGCTCCCCACCCCCAGGATATAATTTGAAAACAGCATTATCACCCCTGTTCTAGCAGAAGTATCTTGTGCAGTGCTACAGGCCAGGGTTCTGGATTTAAGGTACTGGTGGCTTCCTTTTAGCTCAGGAGTTATTGGTTTTGTTCTGTTGTTTGTTGAGGTAGGGTCTCACTGTGTCGCCTTAGCTGTCCCAAAACTCACCGAGTAAACCCAGCTGCCTTGACTCCTGGGCAGTTATGTACCCTGCTAAATGAACACATTGATGCGTGATTCTTCCTCAGTTTATGAAATGGTACAAGCCAGGAAGTAAGAAATCAAATTTAAATGCATGCACACTTTTCGCTGGATTACTTTGCAGCGAGAATTTCTTAGTAAATGCCGTCTGTGCTCTTGTCCCAGTTCAGGCTCACTGGGCCCTCGCTTGGGCAGGGAGGCTTGGCAATACATCATCAGGCCTGCTCAGGGCAGCTCACGCTCATGCTCTTGGGTGCCTCTCATCAGAGTCAGTGCATGAGGCTTGGAGCTTGAGTCCTCCACGCAGTGTCTATTCCTGAGTTACTGTTTGGGTTGTGACTGTCACCTTAGGTTTAGAGACCTCTGCTAGCCTTGAGGTTAAAGGTGGGATCACCGAGCTAAGGCAGCTTGCAGTCTGCCCTATAATGGTGGCTGTCACCCACCACATAGTGCTTTTGTGGGTTTCCCTCACAGTGCAAAAGACTGCAATTACAAATCAGTTCATTCTCTGCTCTGTCTTTTTGGGTTGGGTTTTGGAGGGTTTTTGTTTTTTGAGGCAGGGCCTCTTGTAGTCCTGGCTGTCCTGTAACTCACTGTGTAGTCGAGAGTGGCCTTGAAGGCTAGAGAGGGTGTGCACCTATCCATTAACCTCTGCTCTGAGCTGAGCTTTTGGGTTTTTTATTACTTTCCCTTTGTCTAGAGCAAGCTTGTGCTTCCTCCTGTGCGGAGGGAATGAATGCTGAGCCTGCTGTGTGAGCCTGTGGGTTCCACCCGCCCGCCCGCCCGTTCCTTAAATGGCTGCCTGGGGAGTCTGCTTGCCCTTTATTTTGACATGGTGTAGAAGACTTGAGTCAGGCGTTGGCGTAATGGCACTAAACCAGTTTTTCCTTTTGTAGTTTCTCTCTTTTATATTTCAAAATTAGAAGTGTTTATTAAAGAGACCTTACATGTGACCCAAGACTTACTTGAGGACTTTTAAAATGTTTAGTATACGCTGGTGAGATGGCCCTGTGAGTAAAGTCCGACAGCCCTAGTCCCAGCCCGGGGCTCCCCCAGTAGAAAGAGAAGCCAGCCCTGCAGGTTGTCCTCTAACCTCCACAAGCATCCGTGGGTGAGCACACCCACATAGACACAACAAGTGAAGTTGAAATGTACTTGAAACATGCATCACGATGTGATCTGGTCCTTTCAGCAGAGTATCCTTCCACGGTGGCTGGTTACCGGCTCACTCTGCAGGGCAGACCTGCTCCTTGTACACTGTACCCGTTTCTATGGTGGGAGGACAGCACTGGGGTTTGTTTTCCAGTTGGTGCAAGGCACAGTTGTGGGGTCAGGACAGCTCAGTGTGGTGATGTGGTAAGAAAGGAGGAGCTCTTCCCCGCTCCTGCTGGTGTCTTGCTTGCTGCAGGCTGCTTAGGTTACAAGGTGGGGCAGACTCCTGTCTACGTCCCGCAGGAGCCGGGACTGGGGCTGTGCTAGGTCAGCATGGGGCCCTGGGATTGGCTTGGCAGGTCTGACTGCTTCCTAGGAGTTTCCACGTTGCTCAAGGCCTAGGGAGACCCTGCTGAGTGCTCAGGGGAGGTCAACCCTGTGGCCATGAATGAGAAAATGGACTTCTCAAAGAAGTAGGTCCATTGCCTAGTGGGTCTTGGAGAGACCTGGATGGTGGAGCCCAGCACCCAGAGAGCACTTAGTGCCTCCATGGGAGCCATGACTAGATAAGGAGTCCAGGTAGCATGATGAAGCCTCGAGCCCTTTGGGCTGCAGTGTGGTCATGGGCTTGGGGTAAGGCCCTAGAAGGCCGATTCTCAACAGATGCACCTGCCTGTTGGTGCCAGTTATTGTTTTGTTTTGGGTGGGGGTTTTTGTTGTTTTGAGATAGGGTCTCCTCATGTATCTGTCTGACCTGGAACTCAATATGTAGATTAAGCTGACCTCAAACTCACATACAGTCCCTTGCCTCCTCAGTGCTATGTTACAGGTGTGGGCCACCGGGCTAGATAGCTCTGCGGGTAAAGGTGCTTGCCACTGGCCACCAGCCCAGAGGACCTGATTGAGTCCACAGGACTCCTACAGTGGTGGAAGGAGAGATCTACGCCTGTTGCTGTGATAACAGTACATTTAAAAGAAAACGTATAGACCTTAATATTCCTCTCTACAGAACCTGCAGGTTACACAGCAGTGTGCCTGGAGTTGTGATTTGTGTTCCCGACTACACAGGTGACGTCGCTCATCCTGAGTGACTCTGGGACTCCTCAGCTAAATGTCAGCTTACTGTCCCTGCAGCCGTGGCTCTGATGGCACATCCCTGTTCCCGCCTTAGTGCTGTGGGTCCCTTTCTTCCAGTGTTCTCTTGATTGAACAGCTGTGTGTCACTTGTATTGGCCTTTCAAAGGCTCATCTGTTGGTTTTGTTGACTTTTCCTTGGGTTCTTTTGGTTTTGCAGTTATCTCTGGTTTGCTGTTATTTTCACACAGGGTCTTAGGTGTGGAGCCTGCTGGCCTGGAGCTCGCTGTGAGTCAGTCAAGGTTGACTGTTAGTACTGACCCTCCGTTGTGCTTGAGTGACAAGGGTGTGGCCAGCTCGTTTCCTGTATTTATACTCTTATTCCTGACACTTGTTTACATTTATTCATTTCTAGTTTCTAGAAATGAGAAGTCTGTTTGAGCCGTCTGTGATGTGACTGGAGCACAGTCCCTCTGAGCCTTGATTCTAGCTTTATCTTACAATTTTCTAACTACACCTGCTTTTATTTTTATTCAGTTCATGGAGGTTTTCAAATTTCCTTAGAGGGTTCCTCCTGTTTGACTCACAAGTTATATGAAAATGTTTTGTGTAATTCCTAAGCATTAAAAATGCATACTGAATGGTGGTGGTGCACACCTTTAATCCCAGCACTTGGTAGGTAGAGGCAGGCAGGATCTCTGAGTTTGAGGCCAGCCTGGTCTACAGGGTGAGTTCCAGGACACCCAAGGCTACACAGAGAGACCCTGTTTTGAAAAAAAAAAATGAAAAAGATCAAGATATTAATAGGTATATACTGTATCTTTTGGATTAATAGTAACTGTTGTCTTAGTTTTCTATTTCTGTGCTAAAACACATGACCAAGGCAACTTTATAAAATAAAATATTTAATTTCGCTTACAGTTTCAGAGTGTTAAAGAGTCCTTGACACAGAGGTAAGGCACAGCTGGGAGCTTATTCTTGATCCACACTCATGAGGCAGAGAGAGGAAGGAGAGAGAGTGCCGATGCCACACACGCCCAGGTGCGCACACACTCACCCCAGCCACGCCCCCCACATGCCTACGGGTCATAGAGCAAGTGCCCTGGGGACCTCAGATCTCCACCACCCCCGTGACACACCTCCTCCAACAAGGCCACACTCCTACTACCTGCTCCCATGCTTCCTCCAACTGGGAACCAAGTCTTAAATGATGAGCCTGTGGGAGCCATGCTCATCCACACACTGTGTTAGTACAGTAGCAGTACATAAAAGTAGCTTCTATTTGCCTGAAGTAATTGTCTCAGAGGCTTACTGCCTCCATCTGCTAATTTCAGTTTAGTCCTGGAAAGCTTAGCCTCAGTACAGTCTAACCTAGGCCTAGATGTTTTTAGCCTCTGAGACTTACTCCTGAATAAGCTCACCCTTTCTAGATCTTTCTGAACTTTGACTGACTGCATTCAACTCAGCTGTTCTGACCCAAAACAACTCTCCATGCTAACTGATTCAAACTGGCTTCTTGCAGCTTCTCACTGAATTGCTCTGCTTGGTCTCATACTAACTTTGGCAGTCTGTTCTAATCTTCCGGCTCCTTCTCATTCCCTGACTCATTCTGTCTTCTGTGTCTAACTTGTTTTCTCTGCACCGTCTTTTCATAACTGTCCCAGTAAAACTGCCTCCTCTCTGCAGTGCTCTCTCAGGTAGCCTCTCTTTCCTCTGTTCTGAGAATTGGGCCTGTCCTAATCTGTCAAATCTGTCTCTGATTCGTCACTTTGTCTGCCGCTCAATTAGACATCCACTTTCAAACATAGGTGCTTCCTTCTACAAAGTAACTTTATCTTCATTCTTTGGGAGTAAAGGTGTGTACTAAGGGCTTGTCTGTATTCTAGCCAGAGGGATTAAAGGTGTGTGCTAAGGGCTGGGCCATACCACAACTAGAAACAGGTTTGGTTTTTTTTTTTTTTCAGTAAATAACACAGTCAGGGTTTATGGTAGTAGTTTTTTCCTTTTAGGTAGAGGGATATTGATGCAAGAGCCTATTTAGCCCAAGTTGGCCTTGAACTCACCAAGTAACTAAGGATGGCAACGAACTCCTGATCCTCCCACTGGTGTATGTCACCACATCAGAGTCGTCTCTTTGGAAGTAAGGGCACTAAGTGAGCTGAAGACACAATTCAGTGTGTTTGGAATATCAAAGTAACGGTTTTATTCCTTACACTGTTGGCACCTGAAACCACAGGCCCTGCTTGTTCAGTCTTCATCCCTGCAGCCCCTGAAGCTACTAACGTGCTTGCCCGTCTCTGTGGGTGGGATGCCAGGATATAAAAGCCATCGCTAAAATACCTTATCCATAGCAGAAACAGAGTCTGGAAGACTTGCTGAGTGAACAGATGGCATCCACTTGGTTCATTTGTACGGTGGAGGTGGAGGTGGTGGAGGAGATGGTGGTGGTGGTGATTCCTCCTCTTACACTAGAGAGGAACACGAGTCCTGTTTGGATTTGAATGCATTTGGATTGATTTCGGGAGTGCAATAACTACCTTCCAGCCACTCAGTCTCTGTGTCTGTGAAATGAACCGGCATCCACCTCCCAGGATTTGAGAGAATTAGGGAAGCGGGTGACCCTCTAAGTACCCACTAAGGGAATGCCAGTTTTAGGTCTTTTGTGATTAAAACAGGTCTGACCCTGGCTGCTTAGTGCAGGAACCCCACGTCAATTGTCTGCTCCTCTTGTGTGACCCTTCTTAGTAAGGTGGGCTCCTTAAGGGTTCTGTTTTTTATTTATTTGCTGTGTACATTGATATATGTGCCAGCACCACAGCTGCTCAAGTGTGAAAGTCCAAAGATGACCCTGGGTGCCAGCGCTTGCCCTCCACCTAGTTTGAAACAATGCCTTTGTCCTCACTGCGGGCATCGGTCTGTCTGTCCTCACTGTGGGCATCCATCAGTCTGTCTTCACTGTGGGCATCCATCAGTCTGTCCTCACTGTTGGTATCAGCCTGTCTGTCCTCGCTGCAGGCATCAGTCTAACTGGCTTCTAAGGACACATGTTCCTGCTTGAGTTTCTTGTTGTCCTGGGGATTTAGACGAGGTCCTTATGAGGCACAGCCTCTCTCAGTGAGCCATCATCCCAGCCGCTGCCTAAGGATTCTCTGACTGAGCTCTTTCATTGAGTTACTTCCTTGTTTGGCGTCGTGGTGGGATTTTGTCAGGGAGAGTCAAAGGTCCAAGTCACAGAGCAGCAAGGGCGTTGATTGCCGCTTCACTCTAGTGTCATGTTTCAGACAAAAGGGTCAGCGCTCTACAAAGGTCTTTCCCCAAGTAAATGTGTTTGAATTTCTTATTGTTGTATAAACATTAGTGACAGTTGTGTTGTTACTGTAAATGGTGGCTTCTGAGGGCCATGGGAGCTGTTACTCTTAGGCATGCGTCTGTGGTGATGGAAAGTGTTTCTAACCTACCAGGTAAAAAATATGTGAGATTCCGTGTCCTCAGTGCAGGGAGACTGGAGGTGAGACCTGCTCGGTCAGGAGTGAGTTGTGAGGTGTGTGGCGTGCAGCGGTCCACAGTGCCTTGCTTAAGCGCTCCTTGTGCTTGAGCGCTCAGCAGTTAAGAACACTGCTGCTCTTCCAGAGGTCCTGAGTTCAGTTCCCGCCACCCACAGGGTGGCTCACCACCATCCGTGTTGATCTGATGCCCTCTTCTGGCATGCAGGTGTGTATGCAGGCAGATAAGCACTCTTAATCTTAAAACTAAATAAATCTTAAAAAAGAAATGCTTCCTTCTTCAGACTTTAGCTTTAGGGGGACAGGGGATGTGTAGTTCTATAGCTTCAGCTTTCTCATGGGGAAACTGAGGAACACTGATGGAGTCCACAGACATGCAAAGGTGGATGTGATCATGGCTGTGCCTCCTTATCACAGCCCTCTTGACTGCAATGCCAGCAGAAATGCAGAAGACCGCATTGTGAAGGAACCAAGATTATCAGCCAGATGACCCAAAGAAACAGTGGAACCCTAGACTAGAAAAGTGTGTGTGTGTGTGTGTGAGAGAGCGAGAGAGAGAGAGAGAGAGACAGACAGACAGACAGAGACATTAAATACAGGGTTCTCTGTGTAGCGTTGGCTATCTAGGAACTCATTCTATAGACCAGACAGGCCTCAAACTAAGATCTCAGATATTCACCTGCCTCTGCCTCCTAAGAGATGAGATTAAATGCATGCTCTGCGTATGAAGGGACATAGGAGAGAGCACAGTGACAGATGGACAATGTGAGCAGAAAGGTGGGGGCTCAAAGACTGAGGAGAAGATAATGCACCAAAGAAATAACCTCTGAGCTGGAGGCTTTTCGTGGAGATCTCAGAACCATAATGCGAAGAGGAAAGAGAAAGAGGACTGAAGACACTGGCAGCAGTACCGACCTCTGCTGCTCCCCCTGAGGGTCTAGTCCCGCTCCCAGCACTCGCGTTGGGCAGCTCTGTTAGGTCAGCTCCAGGGGATCTGATCGCTTCTCCTTACCTGAAGTTACAAACTCATGTGTGCACATACACACAGATACATAATGCAGCTTTAAAAACAAAAGCAGGAAGGAACTGTGTGTCAACCACCCAAGGTAGAGCACTCATGTGTGTTACTGGGAAAAGAAGGAAGCAATCGGTAAAGGCTAGGAACGTCCCCAGTTGGTGTCACACAGCAAACAAAGACCGAGGGAGCACGGGCAGCATCAAGCGGCACCCACAGCACAGGCACACGCAGAGCAGTAATCACCTCAGTGTCGTCTCCAACAAGAACTGCATCCCCTCAGATGCCAGGCTCACCGACAGACGCAGAAACAACAGCATCTTAATTAATCTTCTTGATTTCCGTGATATGGCCTAAACAGGCTAAATAGCAATAGACAGTGTCCAGAAAGTATGTGGAAAAGAGTGTATCAGAAGATGATGAGACGACCTTCACAGGCTGTGCAAAGTACCCTGGCAAAGAATGAAGATATTTCACAGATGATCAGAAAGGAACTTTCTAAGGATAGATTTGACAAAGCATGGTCACTTCTACCTCCGATCTCTAACACCATAAGGTGGCAGAGTGTGAGTCTGTGCAGTGACATCAGTGCACATCTGCACAAACAGCATGCAGCACCAATGTGACCAGCACAGGCTGTGGCCCGAGCGTGATGTCATTCTTTAACAGATGAGTGAGTGCAGCGCTGTGACCGTGAAGGAAATGTCTGCACTTTCTCTTATTTTGTGAGGGACCTGAACCTGCTTAAAAATTAAGCTGTGCTTACAAATTCTCAGAGTGTCTGCTGGGATGTAAGGGATGTTCCACCATGCCCAGCTCCCAAACACCCGTCATTGAGAGCTTCAGAGTGCTGACAGGGAGGCACGGCTTCATTTTTAGAGTGAAGCTAGTGTGTTTTGGGGTTTTGGTGTGTCAAGTCTGTAAAATAAACTAGATAAATTAGAGAACATGTTTGTTCTCCCTGGAAGGGAGGAGAGCCACAGCCAGGGTGTACGGTTTCAGCCGTCTGCCAGGAGGCGCGGCCTAGTTCTTCACTGCAGGTGGCAGGGGGTGAGCGAGGAGGGAGGGGCTCTTTACAAGAGGCAGATGGCTGTGGAGAGCCCAGACCCACAGTACACCGGGACTAAAGCCCTCGGGTCTCTGCTTACCACCAAGCTGGAGAAATTGTTTGGTTTAGTTTGGTCCCATGACGGACCTGTGTAAAGCCAGTGAGGTGAAATGAGAAAAAAGGCAGGACCACGTCAAAGGACCTACATTACTGCTGTCTTTCCTGGAGTGTGCCAGTCCTGTGCCTGAGGAGAGACTTGGGGAGGGGGGGTTACTGCCTTGTTGGTTGTGTTGGTTCTTGCCTTAGTCCAGCTAGCATTGTGCCATGGAACCAGCACTGTCCTGTCAGTCACGGGGGAGCTAAAGCCTCACCAAGGACAGCTCCTGGCTACTCATGCAGTTTATTGCATGATGTCTACCCAGCATAAGGTCTGAGAGAGAGGGGTTAATGTGACGACTGGTAGGCAATCCTGGGATACATAAGGAGAGCCCTGTCTCAGAACACCACAACCAAACCAAAGAGAAAGCCAAATCTACAACAGCAGAACCCAGAACCCCATAAGACGAAAAGCAACAGAGGAAGACACCTACAACTCCCCTTTCAGATGGGCGTGGACAGCGCATTGTTTGGAATCCTTTGCAAGCAAATTTGTCTCGTCCTCATGTCTTCAGTCATTGCTGTGTAACTCTGGTCTCGTGTATATTGAGTTATCTGCTGCTGTAATACTTTCTGTCCATAATTATTCCAGCTTTAGTGCAGGGCACTTGCAGGCTGACTCGAGCCTTGTCTCTGTCTCTGTCCTTGAATGGCAGCTTGACTGATGCTCAGCTTTGTCTGACATTTCCCACGCTCCAGCCCTGGAACCGGCCTCAGCTGGGAGACCAAACTCCAGAGGCTGGAGAGCCGGCTCAGCTTTGAGAGCACTGACTGTTCTTGCAGGACCTGGGTACAGTTCCCAGCACCCACATGGCAGCTCACAACTGCCTGTAACTCCAGTTCCAGGGGATCTGGCGCTCTCACACAGACATACATGTAGGGGAAACACCAATGCACATGAAATACAAATAAATCATTAAAAAAAATAATAATCTGGACACTCGCTGTGTTCACGCTGTGGGCGTTGTTGTTCCTGGGGCCCAGTGTCTAGCCAGTCTCTGTTTCTTCATTTGTAAGTGTCGAGCTGGCACACTCCGTGCTGGTGTCTCTGACTGTAGTGCGGTCCTCCTGCAGCCACACAGCACTCCCACCTCCACCCGGGTCACAAGTGTGGCAGTTTTCAGAGGGAGCCACACCATCTTCTGCAGAAAGAGGCTGGCAGCTTGGGAATGTTACTCTGAGCTTGCTGGACAGTGTAGGCACTTGCTCTAAACATTTTTTGTGATTTACGATGTCTTCATGTGTTGGGCATATGCATCAGCACAGTGGACTCCTAGTAGAACATTTCATCTGCACCCTTCTCACAGTCTGGCTATGTAGCCCAGGCTAGTCCAGAACATCTGATTGATGCTCCTGCCTGGGATCCTGGCCAGTTACATTATTTCTTTACTAATTTGTTAAGTATTTGTACAGAAGAAAGTTTATATTGCACTAGGAGCATTTACCTCTCGGGCAGTGTGTTCCCTGATAAAATGAACCTACAGCATCTTCCAGCGGGAAGTTCTTACTCAGGTCCTCCAAGAAAATGGCCTTCAAACCAGACCTTTGCAAGCCAGGCTTCCCCATTGGTTAATGAGTCCTGGTTGGGTTTGCTTGCTGCCTAAGTTTACCTTCTTGGCTATTTTTCCAGTACATTCTGTTGGTTTATTCTGGTTATTGGTGTCAAAGGTCCTAAGAAGTGGGGCTGGTTGAACCAGCTTTATTCTTGTGGCACTCAGGTTTCAGCATCCAAGGATGAAGAGTGAGCTGAAGGGCTGTGTGCTCTGCACTAGGGGGTCCGCCATTCAGCCTCCGCTCCACGTCTGCTCTGTGTGCTCTGCACTAGAGGGTCCCCCATTTAGCCTCCGCTCCACATCTGCTCTGTGTGCTCTGCACTAGGGGGTCCCCCATTCAGCCTCCGCTCCACGTCTGCTCTGTGTGCTCTGCACTAGGGGGTCCCCCATTCAGCCTCCGCTCCACGTCTGCTCTGTGTGCTCTGCACTAGGGAGTCTCCCATTCAGCCTCCGCTCCACGTCTGCTCTGTGTGCTCTGCACTAGGGGGTCCCCCATTCAGCCTCCGCTCCACGTCTGCTCCTGGCCACCCCTCACTTACTGCCACGCCCAGGAAGTGACGTCATTTCGCTGGCGTAGTTTATTTCCGTGATCTGGTAGTTATTTTTATATATTATCAATACAGTCTCTGATTTGTAGTTCTTTAAAAAAGAACACTTTTACTGTATTTTAATTAGTCTTTATAGTACTAGGAATTAACTCATGCGTGCTAGGCAAACACTACATCTGCTGCTGAGCTAAGTCTCTAGTCAGTCAGTGCTTAGGTCAGCACTCAAGACTGTCAGTCAGGCAAGACGTGGGAAGGGTCAGCTTACTGCAGCATCATCGCCTCTCTGTTGTTTTAAGGTAATTCATGTTTGTCTGTGCAGGACAAACTCATTCTAAATCGGGAGGTTCAGATGCTGTACACGGACAGTGAGATTGTTCCACAAACACAGGCTGTACTGTCCACTGTAGTTCTTTAAAAAAGAACACTTTTACTGTATTTTAATTAGTCTTTATAGTACTAGGAATTAACTCATGCGTGCTAGGCAAACACTACATCTGCTGCTGAGCTAAGTCTCTAGTCAGTCAGTGCTTAGGTCAGCACTCAAGACTGTCAGTCAGGCAAGACATGCGAAGGGTCAGCTTACTGCAGCATCATCGCCTCTCTGTTGTTTTAAGGTAATTCATGTTTGTCTGTGCAGGACAAACTCATTCTAAATCGGGAGGTTCAGATGCTGTACACGGACAGTGAGATTGTTCCACAAACACAGGCTGTACTGTCCACCGTGGGCGTTGGGTTCTTCCCGTCAGGCATCACATGGGACACTCTCTGACAGCCGCTTGGTAGGCTCAGCTAGGAGCGAGGCAGAGGTGGCGCAGGGATGAGGAGCAGTGGTCAGAGTGCTGGTCTCCTCACAGAAGAGCCTTGGTTCTCAAGCATTCCGCCTCCTGAGCTGAGCTGAGCTGAGCTGCACTTAGCTGTATGTAGAATAGGCTTTAAGACAGACAGACAGACAGGTGGAAGACAGGAAGAAGGACTAAACCTGTACTGTAAGATAGGACACACGAGGCCAGGGAGATGGCTCAGTGGGTAAAGTACTTGTGCCCAGGTAAAAAGCTAGCTTATGCCTGTAATTTTAGCACTGGCAGTTGGAGACAGAAGGGTCCTGAAGTGTGCTGTCTGGCCAGTCGGTGGCTCCAGAAATAAGAGTAATAAAGGGAAGGCACCAGGCATCGCTCTCAGGTGCCATGCATGTGCCCACAGCCTTACACCTACCTGTGCAGACACGGTCACTTCAGCTAGACAGCTAGCAGAGGAAGGTGTGCAGCCAACTCCTCAGGGCCTGCTGACAGGCCTTCCTGAGACCCACATATCACTGTTTCCCTGATTAACTAGTGTGGAATCCAAGTCTTCTCACTTGATAAGTGGCATGCCCATCCATGATGTCTTAACACAGTGCTCTGCCTCCTTGAGACACTAAGGGAGAAGAATTGCCGTGACTTTGAGCCCAGGCATAGCGAGACCCGCATCTCAGAAGTACAATTTATGGAAGTAGCCTGCGTAAGGCTATAGTTTGTTGTTTTGATGTTTTGAGATGGGGTTTCTCCGTCCTGGAACTCACTGTGTAGACCAAGCTGGCCTCGAACTCAGAGATCTGTAGCAGACACAGAATGAGAAGCAACCGATACTTTGTATGCCTGAGATACTGAGAATTGCAGTCTTGCGTTGATGGCTGTCGCTTCATTTTCTGAGGAAAAGAACTGCTAGTTCCAGGCATGAGCAGCAGGTGTCGCCGCAGCTCTGCTTGCCGAGCTGCCCAGCTCCTATGACCAGTTCTCAGCACGGCTCCCAGAGCACTAAAGTGAGTGTGCATGGAGTGCGGCACTGAGGACGGCCTCACACCCCCCTTCACTGCAGTCTGCATTGCTGAGCCGTGGCATGGGCCGGTCACCTGACATAACCCTGCAGTGGCTTTCCACATTTGTTTCAGGATCAAAGGACACAGTTCCTTTATTTTCTGTTTGTGCCCTAGCTTTGACAACAAAGACATCAGAGATGTCACCAGGTATTGATCTAGTTAGGGATATAGCTTCACTGTTCAGATCCGGCTGGCCTGTACATCAGAACCCATGGCTCACAGCTGTCTACAGCCCCAGTTCCAGGGAATCCAACACCCTCTTCTGGCCCCTGGGGGCACTGCACACCTCTGGTGCACAACAGAGATAAACACTCACCAAACACAAGATCAAAATAAGTAAAGCTTAAAAAAAAAAAAAAAACCTAATGGTGCTGTGTAGTCAGGTCTCTCTGTGTCACAAAAGAGCAGAGCTCGTGAAGACCAGGCTAGCTTAGAAAGCTGGGCTCCTCGGAACCCTCAGTGCGCCTAAAGGGAAGCACAGTGCTCCACCCACACGTGCGTCCTTATACTTTATAGTGCCTTTTGCTGCAGCTCTGTGAACAGCAGAGGTCATTTTAAATCATCTCCCAAGTGGGGCAAGGGCTAAGTATGTTGTAATTCTAGTCATGACCAAAAGTGAGCATTTTTCGCTTTAAGAATTCTGCCTTACCAGAATTTTCAGAATTAAGCATACGCACAAAGAGCAATTCGTTCTGTGAACTGGGGCTTTCTGGGTCTACGTGCTCTCTGGTAATGACTTCCAGATATGGCCATCACCTGGGAAGCCTTCCTGGCAGCTTCATGGGTCCCCACAGAGGTGTGCCGGAGCAGCACGTGCTGTGCACGTCTCCTCCGCATTCCGGCTGTGGAGAGTGACTTCTCGAATGTAGGTAGTCTTGGGTGTTCGGTGGTGATGGCCTGGGCCGAGGGTGGGCCTGGCATTGACTCGGCTGCCTTTTTGTTTCAGATGTCATCTGGGTGATTCTCAGTGTGGAGGTGGGTGGACTTTTAGGAGTAACGCAGCAGCTGTCATCTTTTGAAACGGAATTCAACACACAGCCACATCGCAAGGTAGAAGGAAACTTCAACCCGTTTGCCTCTCCCCAAAAGAACCGACAATCAGATGAAAACAACCTAACAGACCCTGGGGGTTCCGAGTTCGACTCGATCAGCAAAAACACATGGGCTCCTGTTCCTGACCAAACCGAGCAAGATCAGGATAGACTGTCACAGAACTCTGTAAATCTGTCCCCCAGCAGTCACGCAAACAACTTATCAGTAGTGACTTACAGTAAGGTAGGTGCCCTCGGAGAAGGGGCAGGTGGTGGGCCCTGGGATTCGTGATGCTCCTTCGTGGCAAACCTAGAACGCTAGCCCACCAGTGCCCAGAGCAGGCATGGCTCCCTAACTGCTCGGCCCTCCTACCTTAGCGTCACCACGAGCCATCTCCCTTCCCTGAGTGCCTCGTGGCTGCTGCTTTGTCCCTATGTGTGATTTACTTCTGACTCGGTGTTGAAAACTGTGAGGCTATTTACCGTTAACATTTTTAAAACTGTCAAAATATCATTAAGCAATGCTTCCGGGGCAGGCGTGTACTGCGCTCAGTCGCTGCGGCGCCCTGTGCAGCGGGCTCCTGCTGTGGTTTCCTGCTTTAAGCAGGTTTCCCCGAGTAAACCATCGAGCTCCGTTACTTTATCCTACGATTGTTGTCCGTGACACGTAGAGTTTGTTGTGTCTTCAGTTTGCTTTGGCTCATGACTTCCTCCCCCGCACCCTGGAGTGGCTCAGAGTGATATTTTGACTTTGCACACGTGGGAGATAAGTGAGGGAACCGACTGCCGTTCAGTATTCGGGCTCTCAGACTGCTGTGTGTGGGTTGCCAGCTTCTCTGTGCTAGCCAGCTCAGCGGGCCCCGCTCACTGTCCAGGTAAAGATGGCTCCCGGCTGCAGGTTTGGGTCTGAGCCCACAGCTAGGGTTGTCGGTCAAGCTCAGTTCTGTGTGCACTCTCCTCCCGTGTGCAGACCTGCCTCGGGTCCTCCTGGCTTCAAGCTAACACAGCCTCGGAGCTCAAAGTGAGCTGTGTGCTGGGGCCAGGGTGGTCAGGCTCAGGAGCTAGCCCTGTTCACTCGGGAGGATGCACAGTGATTGTGTGCTGAGGTGGTCATTGTGTCATGTGGGCCAGGTGGTGACTGACCTGCACTAAGGAAAGGCTCCACTTTCTCTGAGTTTTGAGGTAGGGTCCTCTTTTCTGTGCCTCTCAAGTATTGGGCTTTACAGGCTTGGTCCACACAGCTGACCAGGACTCCACATCTTCATAGTCCCACAATTTTTCTTTCTTTTTGAGACAGGGTGGGTCTCATAGCCTAGATTGGCCTCAAACTTGCTATACATATCTATAGCTGAGGGAGGGTGGCTGTCTTAGTTAGGGTTTCTATTCCTGCACAAACATCATGACCAAGAAGCAAGTTGGGGAGAAAAGGGTTTATTCAGCTTACACTTCCACACTGCTGTTCATCACCAAAGGAAGTCAGGACTAGAACTCAAGCAGGTCAGGAATCAGGAGCTGATGCAGAGACCATGGAGGATGGAGGGATGTTACTTACTGGCTTGCTTGCTTTTTTTTCTTTTTTGGTTTTGGTTTTTTTTTTCCCGAGACAGGGTTTCTCTGTTTAGCCCTGGCTGTCCTGGAACTCACTCTGTAGACCAGGCTGGCCTCGAACTCAGAAATCCACCTGCCTCTGCCTCCCAAATGCTGGGATTAAAGACGTGCGCCACCACCGCCCAGCCTTTTTTGGTTTTTCGAGACAGGGTTTCTCTCTGTAGCCCTGGCTGTCCTGGAACTCACTTTGTCGACCAGACTGGCCTCGAACTCAGAAATCCTCCTGCCTCTGCCTCCCAAGTGCTGGGATTAGAGGTGTGTGCCACCACTGCCTAGCTTTCTTATAGAACCCAGGACTACCAGCCCAGGGATGGCACCACCCACAATGGGCCCTCCCCCCTTGATATCTAATTGAAAAAATGCCTTGCAGCTGGATCTCATGGAGGCATTTCCTCAGTGTTAACTCCAGCCTGTGTCAACTTGACAAACAAAACCAGCCAGTAAAGTGGCCTTGAACTTGTTTTCCTGTGTCCATAGAGGCTAACTAAGCCCCACCCCTCATTCTGTGCTGTGTTGGAGATGGAGCATGGCCTCATGCAAACTAGGCAAGCACCCACCAGCCAAGTTACACCCTGAACCCAGAACATGGTCTCTGAAGCTCTCTCTGTTGCCCATACAGCAGGCAGAGCGGCTGGCCTTGACCCAGCAAGCCTCATTTGGTGAAAAGTCAGTGCAGCCAAGGCCAGTTTGGGGGCGGGGGGGGGGGTGTTGTGTTGGCAGGAGCAGCTCACGTACTGGAGTGTTTGCGGAACAGGGCACTGCTTTACCCAGCTGGGCCTCGTCCTGAGCATGATCGAGTCTCAGGGAGTTCTGGCTGAGGAGCTGCTGTCATTTCTCACTGTGGACCATCTTTTCTCAGGGATCAAGGCTTCTAACCAGTTGCAATGGTTATTCACATGTTCACAACAGAGGCGAAGGGCTGAGCTCCTGCCAGCCTAAGGCCCTGCTCAGTCCTGCTGGATAGTGGGAGGCCACTTCATGTACTTAAGGACTAACTTATGCTCTCCTGCTGCCCGCCCCACTCCACCCCCATTTAAAGGTAACTTTTCAGGGCTGGAGAGGACCCAGCACCCACATGGCAGCTTACAGTCATCTGTAACTATAGTTCCAGGGATCCACCACCTTCTTCTGACCTCCAAGGGCACCAGGCATGCAGGTCAAACATCCATACACAAGTTTGTTTGCTTAATTGCTCGCTTGCTCGCTCGTTCGTTCGTTCATTCGTTCATTCATTGGTTTTTCGAAGCAGGGTTTCTCTGTATAGCTGTGGCTGTCCTGCAACTCACTCTATAGACCAGGCTGGCCTCAAACTCAGAGATCTGACTCTGCCTCCCAAGTGCTGGGAGCACCACCATACCTGGTTTACAAATAAATTTTTAAATCATTTTAAATACAAATAAATGCAACTTCTGAGCTAGTAAGATGACTCAGTGAGTAGAGGTGCTGATAAAGCCAAGACTCAAGGAGTACACGCAGGAAAGTGCAGGTTGTCCTCTCTTCCATGTTTGGGCCATGCCATACCCACACGAAATGCGTAGAGATGATATCCAGGAAGGCTTGGACATTGGGACAAGCATTGTTGTTTTCAGTCCCAGCAAAATCTCACTCAAAAAACAGTGTTTTCTGTGTCCAGCAAGATGTGTTGACTCCACCCCCTTTGGAATGGCACAGGCAGTGGTCAGTGAGTAATGGCCACATCCACTGTATGTAGAGCAGCTCACTGTCCACTCAGAGCCCTGCCCACACTGACCATGCAGCAGGGAAGACTAGCAGCTCGCAGAGCAGTTCAGAGTCAACTTTGAATCAGAGCTGTCAGTTGTGTTGTTTACAGCAGGGAAGCAGTAGGAGTGAGACAGAGGTACAGGGAGGGACTCACAAAGGTCGCCTGAGCTCAGAAGCAGCTGCAACAGCGATGTGGAGAGCTGTGAGTGCTGGGTTGCAGGTCAGCTGCTTCGAGTGTGCTTCTGAAGAAGAGTGGACGGAACAATCCGAAATGACTTTAGTAATACTGGAACTAACTCTGAGCACTGCCTCCCACCTTTAACCCCAGCACTCAGGAGGCCCCGGCAGGACAGCCAGGGCTACACAGAGAGACCTTTCCATCTCGAACTGCCCCCCCCCCCAAAAAAAAAAGACGAAAGAAAAGAAAACATTGGTATTAAGGGATTGAAGAGGGCTCAGGGTTCAGAGCACTGGCTATTCATCCAGAGGCCTAGCAGGTTCAAGTCTCCACACCAGCTCACAAGCATCCTTAACTCAGTCCCAGGAGATCTCACTCCTCATGGCCTCTACAGGCACAGCATGCACGTGCAAAATGCCCACACGTACAGAAACAGATAAATTCAATATATATAGATATATACGTACATGCCTGTGAAACTAAAGTGGACACAAGTGGAGTTCTGTCTGATAATGAGACTTAGCGCATGCATGTGGCTAGTGAGATGCTCGGTGGTTAAGGTTTGCTGCTGAGCCTGACAAGTGAGTTCCATATCCAGGACCCACGTGATGAAAGGATAGAGTTAAATGTCACGTTCTCTGACCTCCATGTATGCTCTACGTTATTTTTAAAAAGACATTAAGGTAAGGAGGATGGAGAGATGGTTCAGTGGTTAAAAAACATTTGCTGTTCTTAACAGAGGAACCCCACATCAGGTAGCTCACACACAGCCATCTGTAACTCCAAGAGATCCAGCATCCTACCTGCCTCCTAGGACACATACACACAGACATTATACTCGGGCACGCATACAGTAAGTTAGTAAGTAAAGCCCAGGTGATCCCGAGAGCACGGGATAGTTGGTTCTTAGAGTAAACATGCTTAAAGTTGTGAAATGTGTTCTTGGCCGAGTGAGGAGAACTGCTTTTGAATTGTTCCTAAATGCCCAGGCATACTTTGCCTGTAGGTGAGGAAACAAGTTCTGGGGGGGCTGACTGCCTGGCTCAGTGTCGCAGCAGAAAACAGGTAGCACTCTGGTGTGGGGGCCACGCACCTGAGAGGTCTCTGCCTCCTCTGGTTGCTGTGCTTGCTTCCCCAGGCCCTCATTGGCTGAATGAACTGTGTTGAGGACCAGCATGTACCGAGGTGAGCGGGTGCCATCCTGAGCTGTGCTGAGACCTTCTAGGGTAGAGCTCCCTGTCATGTCTTCCTTTGACATTATTCCACTCGCTGAGGATTTAGGGCAGTGTCCTCTTCACATTTGAACTCTCAGGACAAACAAGCCAAGTGACATTTATGATAGAGGGGACTGCAGAGTAAGGAGGTGCACATGCTTTACCTGCTGCCAGCTTCAGTGTGGGGAGGCTGTGACCAGTGGGCTGCTGTTGGCATCCGTGGTTGGCAAGAGATTGGAATTACCTAGGGTAATAGGCCAGAGAAGAGCACGATGCTCTTAGAAGCCCATGTGAGGTCTCTGGAGAGGGCTTCCTGCTGCCTCTCTAGCAGAGTTTAGCTTGTTAGATTTGGGAGGACACGCAGAGATCTCTGGAGGACCCTGCTCCTTGACCGGGTGCTTGTGTCAGCAGAATAGCACCTCTGTCAGTGTTGGGACTGGACCCCCTTCCCTGGCTGCCATGTGTAGTCCTAAGCCCTGGGTGAGCACTCACTCATGCCCCAGCCTCAGCCCACAGCCGGGCCCTCCCCAGGAGAGCTGCGAACGAGTCCGCAGGGAAGCGAACCCTGACCTGCCCCAAAGATTCCCAAAGCTGGCTTCTTGCTTCTGTCGAGAGTTGGCTGACCTCATAATGGCTCAGGTGTGGCGGATCGTCCCAAATGCTGGTGATGAGGCCGATACAGTGACCCTTTGACGGTGATAGTAACAGATGTAGTCAGGGGTCACAGAGGACGGGGATATGCATACTCCAGACGGTGCGTTCTCACGCCGAGACTCAGCTCTGTCTGGACAGCTGGCTGATGGAGGCTGTGCGGGTGTGTACAGAGAGCGAGTAGGCCAACTGAAGTCGGGGCGGTCCCCAGACCTTCCAGAACAGTAAGCAAGTGACTCAGGACAGTGGGAATAAGTGTGAGGCTGTCTGTCCTTCCTGTCTGCAGCAAGGGGCCTTTACCCCAGGCCAGCTGAACCCCAGGGAAAGTGCGGCTTTTCTGTCTCAGCTCTGCGCAGAAGCAGGCTGCGGTTGTCTTGTGCGTCCACCTGAAACTGGATCACAGCCTGAGCCGCTTAGTGCTTCCGCCCGCCAAGCCCTGCCTCAGAAGAACACGTGACCACGTCTGCGGCCTCTGCTCGCTCCTCCTCCACTTTGCAGTAGCCACAGCCAAGTGCCCTCCATGCCCACAGTCCCACCTCTGCCCTGTATCTTTGAGAATATCAATATGTGTACCAGAGAGAGAATGAATATGAATATAAATGTGTGTGCGCATGTGTACCTCTGCCCAGCATTTTTGGAAACACAAACATGCACGTGTGTCTACGCACACTTGTGCACCGTAGTACTTGTCTGGAGGTCAGAGGTCAGCCTGAAGTCGTCAGGCCTGGCAATAAGAATCCTCGCCTGACGAGCCTGTTGGCGTACCCCTGGCCCTGCCCTGCAGCTCTCTTGTTGACTAAAGCATACAAAAACTAATTTCTCTCAGATGAAGGCACTAGAAGGATTGCTGTAAGATAAGTCTCTGTCTGCTTTTGTTGTGTGGGACGGATAGATATATAGATTTTTTTTTTTGATTTTCAAACAAGGTCTCTGTGACCCAAACTGGGCTTGGGTTGTCTGCACTGCTGAGTCTGGGAGCTAATCTTTTTTTTTTTTTTTTTTGTTTTTTTTTTTTTTTTTTTTTTTTTGGTTTTTCGAGACAGGGTTTCTCTGTGTAGCCTTGGCTGTCCTGGAACTCACTTTGTAGACCAGGCTGGCCTCGAACTCAGAAATCCTCCTGCCTCTGCCTCCCAAGTGCCGGGATTAAACTAATCTTTTACTATATGGGGTGTAGACGCCACGACTCGATCTTATCTGATTTGAAGTAGCCACAGATTTAACATATTAGCCTGGAATAGTAATATACACATTTAATCCCAGCACTCTGGAGACAGAAGCAAGAAGATCTCTGTGAGTTCGAGACCAACCTGATCTATATATATAGTAGGTTCAAGGACAGCCAGGGATAGGTAGAGAGACTCTATATCAAAAAGGAAGTTTAGCGTAGTAATAAGGAGCACTCAGGGGAGGGCCAATTGAAGTAGGCCCAGCACAGCAGTTTACCAGAGATGGTTAGTGTCACCAGCCTGACTAATGATTTCATGAGAGGCCCCATCTGCAACTCTCCTGGATAGTTTTAGTAACCAGGTAGTTGTACGAGGGTTCTAGCTTCTCAGCGTTTTAGAGGGGGAGCCGGGCAGACATTGCTCTACCCCACTAAACACCTTGTCCAGGCAAGCTCCCTCTGTCCCTCAGGAAGAGAGGAGATCCCTCAAGAATTTCTTTGGTCTCCTGGGCTTAGATTTTGTGGGCATTAAAATCTCTACTGTGACAAAAGCACTTAGAGCTCCTAAAGTCACAGAGACAACTGTCCTACCTTCCCTGATTGTCCTGCAGAGGACGCAGTCTGAGCAGCTGACCTGCTGCTCTTGTCCTGCAGAGGACGCGGTCTCAGCAGCTGACCTGCTGCTCTTGGCCTGCAGAGGATGCGGTCTGAGCAGCTGACCTGCTGCTCTTGGCCTGCAGAGGACGCAGTCTGAGCAGCTGACCTGCTGCTCTTGGCCTGCAGAGGACGCAGTCTGAGCAGCTGACCTGCTGCTCTTGGCAGGTTCTGTCCTGCAGAGGACGCAGTCTCAGCAGCTGACCTGCTGCTCTTGTCCTGCAGAGGACGCGGTCTCAGCAGCTGACCTGCTGCTCTTGTCCTGCAGAGGACGCGGTCTCAGCAGCTGACCTGCTGCTCTTGTCCTGCAGAGGACGCGGTCTGAGCAGCTGACCTGCTGCTCTTGTCCTGCAGAGGACGCAGTCTGAGCAGCTGACCTGCTGCTCTTGGCCTGCAGAGGACGCAGTCTGAGCAGCTGACCTGCTGCTCTTGGCAGGTTCTGTCCTGCAGAGGCTGTCTAGAATTTTAGGCTCAGAGACAGCCACCGAGCCCTGAGGTAGAGATGTGCCTGGTGGGTTCCAGGAATGATAACAAGGTGGGGGTGCTGCAGGGGAGGCGGGGCTGAGCAGAATGTGAGGTCAGAGGGCAGAAAGGAGATGGAGGAGGCTTTAGGGATGCTGTGAAGGCGTCATGGTCATTCCGCCCTGTATGGGGCACAGGGAGCAGTGGAAGCAGAGATACCCACCACAGCCAGAGCACGGGGGGGGGGGGGGGATGTGAAGAGTAGAGATGACAGCTGGGTCAGGAGCGGGGCGTTCACAGAGGGACAAGCAGCCTCACCTTAGCTATGAAGTTTAAGAGAGGAGTATAGGATAGGGTCAGAGCTGTACATCTGAGTTTTGTGTCACATGGATGGTGTCTAACCTTGTAATGTGGATTGCCATTCTCTAGCTGATAGGCTGACTTGAAGCCATTGGTATGTGTAAGAACAGCACCAGTGTCTCTGGAACAAAATCCTCAGTGGCAGAGAGAAGGTCCAGAGACTAAGCTGTGTTCTCGAGCTCACCTAGAGCACCGATGCTGCAATTTCCATAGGGCGCGTAGACTTCACCTCAGGCAAAAACTCATACGTAGAAATTACAAACCAGTCAACCAAGCAAGCAAAGCAAAAGGAAGGACAGAAAGAAAAGGAGAGAGGGGCAGGCATCATGGTTGCAGATCTTTAATCCCAGCAGATCTCTAAGCTGGAGACCAGCCTGATCTATCCAGCGCTGCAGAGTTAGACCCTTTCCCCACCCCCACCCACAAAGAAAAACCTTTAAGAAGAAAGAAAAAAAGGTCAGTTGTGTAGCTCACATCTTTAATCCCAACACTGAGGAAGAAACAAAAGCAGGTAGAAGCTGAGCACGAGGACAGCCTGGGCTACACAGAGAGACCCTGTCACCTGCAACAGAAACCCAGCTATGGCGGGTACATCTAATGAGTTCAGGTGACAACTACCACTAACCCAAAATCCAAGGGTAATTGGGATAGCTCAGCAGAAGAGCACAGCCAAAGCCCCGGGTTAGAGGTGTCTGTGAGCCACTGTGGGTGTGCTCGGAATTGAACTTGGGTCCTTCTCGGGCCCTCCAGCCCTTCACTCTAGGGCTTCCATAGTTACAGAGAGTAATACAGTGGTGCCTGGTACCTTTCAATGGCACTCAATAGTAGGCCATGGCCAGAACCCAGCTAGAGTCCGGAGTTCTGGATCACATTTGATGACTAGTATTGGCTGTCTGGTCTGTGCAGACATTTGTGTCAGGTGTGGAGACTCCTCACCCACCTGAGCAGCTGGGAACCCAAGGCCAAGGAGGAAGAAGCAAGAGGGCGGAGCACAGGCCCCTCCCGCTGCTGCCGCCACCACCGCCGCCCGTGCTCTGGCAGCCCGGCACATTCTGTACAGAGGCGTCTGTCGGGCCGGGATTCTGGGTTTGATGCTATTACGATGACTCCATCTCCTGAAAGCTCAGAAGAGCTAGTAAAGGCCTCTTGACTGTGCGGGTGTTTGCATTGGCATGGACTGTATGTGCACTTTAAAATAATTTAAGCAAACAGCATAGGCCCTAGAAAATGTCTTTTGTTATGTAGCATTGCTGATTGACTGAGGCTGAGAAGTATGTTCAGGAACTCTCCTTTGTCCCTCAACAGTTTCAAAGGTGTCGAGCTCTTCTGTGTTTGTTTTGGGGCTCTGGGTATTGTTTCCGACTGCTGACACTGGGCAGGCTTGTAGCACAAGACAGCTGTGTTCTCAGGATTGCTAGCTCTTCACACTGCTCATGTCACAGCTAACCCTCTCCTCTCCCTCCCCCTCTCCCTCTCTCTCGTCTCTGCATTAATTTCTGCTGGGGTTCTGGGCAGGATCTGTGAACAGCAGTCCACTGCTTGGGTTGGTATCTCCCAGCTGAGGTGCAGAGCTTTCTCCAAGCTCAGTAACTGGGCTGCTCTGGCGACTCCAGCAGAGCTGTTCAATGTGTGAGAAGCCGTTCTTATACCTGGGGAAAGGAATTGGCCTCCCTCCCTGCAGAGGCCTGAAGGACTGGGGCTTTTTGCTTGTCTAGTGGGCTGCCTAAGGACCAGTTACAATTGTCTGCTCTGTACAGAGGCAGCTTTCATGGTGCTCAGTCGGTCATGAGTCCCCTCTGCCGCCCTGTCTTCAGAGTATCACCAGTGCGCCCTGCCGTGGGCAGGAAATGAGCCAGAGAAGAGAAAATAGAGTTGTATTTTCCAGTTTTTCTCTTTCTTTCAGATAATTTTATTGTGCTGCAATAAATTCTTAAAATGTTAATGTAATTTTTAACTCTGTGTGTGTGTGTGTGTGTTTGTGTAGGTGTCCTCACAGGGTATTGGGTCTTCTGGAATGTATCAGTCATAGGCAGCTATGAGCTGCCTGATGAGGGTGCTGGGAACTGAGCTCTGGTCCCAGAAGAGCCCCAGGCATTCTTAACTGCTGAGCCGCCTCTCCAGACCCTCTTCCTTTTGAGATTTTAGAAAACAATTAACATTGGTTTTTGTGGGTGTGGGTGTGCATGCCACGGCTCACGTGAAAGTCAGGGTGACTTGTCTTCAGGCTTAACGGTAAAGTGCTGAGCTCACTGAGCAGTTTTAAATCTTTGTTGTTGCAAGTAGCCCAGGTTAGCCCAATTCTTGTGTTTCAGCCTCCTGAACACTGGGAATGTTTGTGCTCCCGTTGGCTTCTTTTGATGGATGATGGGAGGTGGTTTGAGACAGGGTCTTAACCGCATAGCTGTGGTTGGCCCGGCACAAGCAGAAGTCTTCCTACTTACGCCTCTGCTGGGATTGCAGGCATATGCCACCATGCTTGGCTGATTCCCTTCCTTTAAGAGATCTCCTTGCCCTAGGAGAGGCCAGAGAGAACCTGTCCCCAGCATCTGATCTAGGCCGTAGCACATTGACTGTTGGTGGAGGTCCTGAGGACCACAAGGCCAAGAAGCTTTCTCAAGTCCTTACTCGGCCAAGATCCATTGTCTGCTTACAGAACTTCAGTTAGTGCTTTGGTCTGGTTCTGTTTGGTTCAGTGGCATGAGACAGTTTCTAGCTGAAGACTGCTTTGTATAGGCCACAAGCTCTCTCTCTCTAGCAGCTGAACCTAACCTCTGGCCCTCAGATACTATGGAAGCTATGGTTGGATTGACCCCCCTTGTGGCAGGTTTCTTAGTTGGGTCAGGGAAAGGTTGAAGCCTGACAGTGCTTGTTAGGTGTGGGTACCTGGGACGGGCGGGGGAGGAGGTTAGGTGTGTGGATGAGAAGGAGAACAGGCATGGAAGGATGGATGGTGAGGAGGGCGGGCAGAAGCATGTGGCTGACAGGATGGACAGGCTGGGGCGGTGCACAGACAGAAGGTAGGTTAGACCAGCTGGGGAACTGTTACAGAGACTAGAATAGAATGGTTTGACAAGGCACTCATAACCTTTAAGTAGTTTGACAGAATCAGAAGGCCATAACTCCAGGTTACCCTGACATGGTCCTCATGCCTGAAGTAGGTGTCTTCACTCACCTTTGGCAGCACAGAAATGAATGTATGTCTTTGAACTTTAGGACATTTTCCCGGGTAAGTGGCCCTGACACACCATTACCCAGCAGCTGAAGGGCTGAATTCTGCTATTTTGATTTTGCTGGTTGGTCCATTTTCTGTTAGAGAGAGCCTTGGATCCCAGCACCTTGCTCAGGCTCCGGCCCTAGATGGCCAGTCCCTCTAAGCAGGGCCCCAGCACTTGATACGTGCAGTCCATTATCAGGACAGTACTTCCTGCTAAGCCTTGTACTCGTCTCTGTTTGCACTGGGCAAGCAAAGCTAGGAAGAGGATGAGCAGGCCTCGTAGTGTTTGCTGTCATGGGGGCGGCCTTCCCTGCATGCAGCAAACAGTCCTCTTTATTAGCCTGTGTGAACCTTTTTATTTATTTAAACCAAGTCACAAAAGTGAAATAAAGACAGATATATGAAGGTTTCCATGTTGTGGTTTATCTAAGCAAGTTTTCAAATAGAGGGGAAAAGGTTAATCCAAATGGTCCCTGGGAAATGTCCTTTTTAAAGGAATTTCAGCTTCTTTTTGGCACCTCCCCCCCCCCCAAGATAAAAGACAAGAGCTGAGTCCCCAGCAGAGCAAATCCCTTCCTCCATTTTTAGTGCAATATGGAGGAATTGGTGGGGTGGTCTGTGCTCAGAGGCAGCTGGCTGTCAGAACGGAGACTGAAGACAGAAGCGAGGGAGTCGTGACTGAGGCAATGCTGGGTCTTGGTGATTTGCTTGCTCATTCGAGTGTGTTTCAATGCAGTTAATGTGTTTGTTTGGAGACTAGTGGTATAAGTTCAAGCCTTTTAAATCTAGAAACACAAAATATGAAAATTTCAAATACCGGTAGCATTCTTCAAGTGGAAAACTCTACACTAAGAACCTCTGTTTCACGTAAAATGGTCAGAGAGTAAGCCATATATATGAGATATTAATAAACTGTTTAGTCTTGGTCCCATCCGTCAGCCAGCTTATCAAGTACATGCAGATATTCCAAAAGCTGGGGAGCAATCCCAATCACTTCCTTTTGGGGAAGGTTTGTGCTGACACCATAGTTTAGGACTCCTGTACTAACAGGCCCTCGCAGAAGCTCATAGGGTATCCATGACTCGCTGCTGCACAGGGTTAGCATCGTGAGAACTGGTTCAGACAGTTGTTGGTGTTGGCTTTGCTTTGCAGACTGTGTAAGAAGTCTAAAGTTCTTCTCCACAAGTCCTAAGGCTTGACCTTGGGCAGCACCTGCTGGGCATGTTAGCACCGAACCCCCATCTCCAGCATGCAAGTGCTGGATCTTAAATTGTTCTTGAAGAAGATAAGGATGGGTTTGTGTGAACTTCCATTCACACATAGCAAAATATCTTAGAAAGGCAGCCAGCTTGTGGCGTGCAGTAGTTAACATTGCACTCTGACAGACTGTTCAGGACCTGACCAGCTGCCCTGAACAGTCACCTGGCTGGAAGCGGAATGATCTCTTCTCTCAGGGGCAACCAGGAAACATCTGTTGACTGCATGTGGCGCTTGCGTTCCACGTAGGCTGGCTGGAGAGCCCACTACCTGGCACTGGCTACTCGCTGCCCACAGGCTTGACAGCGTTTCCTTACGAAGCTTAGCCTCCGCAGGCCCCCTCAGCCTCCGCAGGCCTGAGCTGCTCCTCCTCTGGCATATGTGCTAACAGCTCCAAAGAGAAACTTGTTTCTCTGCAGTTTTGAGTTAGCTCTAGGAAGAATTGGCCTTTAGATGTGGAGACAGTAGGACAGTCTTCGCTGGATTGGTGCACTCACATCGTGGTTGGCATGGCTAATAGGACTCATAAAGGAGGGCGTCTCCACCATGCCGACGAGCTGATTTTTGTTTGGGTCAGAGCTCTCTGGTACCGTGTGGTGCTACATCATCCCTTGATCTGCGTCCCTTACCAGCAGTGCGCTGCTACAGAAGATAGGGTAAAGAGGATGCCGCAGGAGAGTATCCCAGCACCCAGAGTCCAGTGCAGGGGAGGTGACGGAGACACCAGGACCTTAGGGTTGGCTCCATGGTCGGTCTGTCTCCACATCCATGCACGTGACCCATAAAGCCGTCTCTAGCTGCCAGCAAAGAGCGAGTACCTCTTTATGAGCCTGCGCCTCAGACCCTCGCTTCCAGGCTGCCTGGGTGTCGGCCACCAGAACTTGTTCCGTTCCACTGGCTTATGGGGCTGTGGCAGTCTGAAATGTGGACGGGCCGTGTGTCCTGCCTGCTGGCTCCCATTCCTCGGTCCTGTCACACAGGACGCCCAACACGCCGATGTTGGGACCTTTAGCAGTCTCTCCTCTGCAGCTGGTGCAGTGTTGCCTGTGTCCTCGGTCTCCTTATGACACACATGATCCTGCATGTGGGGCATCTAGGTCATGAGGTGGTTTCCAAACAGATGCTCCTCCCTCCTGTCCTTGAAGTGACAGCAGTTAAATTGTCCCTGAACCCCCTTTGCACAGTTAAACATCAGCTCTTTAGCTGTGCTGCTCTTGATTTGAAAGAGAATTACATGGGCTTTGTCTTCCCAGCAGACCTAGAACCTCAGTTACTAGAGAATCAAAGATAACTATAGGGTGGAGAGATGGCTCAACGGTTGAGAGCACCAGCTGCTCTTCCGAAGGTCCTGAGTTCAAATCCCAGCAACCGCATGGTGGCTCACAACCATCCGTAAGACACCTACAGTGTACTTACATATAACAAATAATCTTTTTTAAAAAATAAAGATAACTATAAGCCAGTAAGACACACTGGTTGGTCTGAGGGTCCAACACCAGGTGGCATTCTGAGAGCACGCATCTGTGTCCCTGTCCCTGCCCAGCGCATACATCTCAGCTCGACTGTTAAATGGGGCATGGGAGAAGGTCAGCTGTTTGGAAGTCACATACGCTTACGCTCTTATGTAACCGTCCACAGACAAGCCACAGGCCTGGGGATGCAGCAGGCGCTGTGGGGGCGGGGCTGGGTGGGTCCGTCATCTGAAAACACCCAGCTTGCTCTGTGCTCTTGTTTTTTTCTCCTGCAGACCTTGGAGCATCATTATTTCCCAGTCTGAAGAGATATAAATAAGAAGAGCTTATAAATAAGCTTCCTCTGTGGGTCATTGTGGGTGAGAGTGGCTGCTGCTGGGAGGTGCTGAGTCAAGGCAGGTTGCCTTCAGCTGCTGGTACATGTGTGCCTCCCATCAAAGCCCACAAGACGGAATCTAAGAGCCCACGCTTGGCAGAGCCACCAAGGGCTACAGCTGTGACAGCTGAGGTGGTCAGCCTCCGTTTCCCTGCTGGAGATGTGGCTAGTGATGGGCCCACAAGCATGTGACATCCTGTCATCCTAAACATCAACTTCTTGGCTTCCTAGTGCTGCGCCTTTCGGACAGGTTAACCCCCATTATGGGACAAAGCATCCTTTGTCTCTGGATCTCAGACGTACTTAGAGCGTGTTGATGCTGGTGCGGCACCTGATGGAGAGTTGACTCCCTCCCTCCCAGTTTCCCTTCTCTGTTGTTTGCACACATGCACACGCATACCACTGAGCAGCTAGAGACACACCAATACTTCTGAACTTCAGTACTTTCTATATGAAAAAAAAATCACCTTCCCATCCTAAGTAGCTTTGGTGTCTGATGGCGTTTTCCTTGGCACTCTGGTTTTCAGCGCCCTGAGCCAGGCACTGTGTATTATAATAGCTACCTGGAAAATGGGCAGCCACGTGGAGGAGTTGGTGTGTGAGGGAAGTGTCGTCCTTCAGGGTCGTGTGGTGATGAGCATGCAGAGAGCGCAGACCCGGCTCTCCCAAGACCTCATGTCCACCACTGGCAACTGGGTGTGCTTTTTCCACTAGCCAGCCACCCACTCCTGGAACCTCCAGGGCAGTGGCCAAATGCATGGATGGGCACTCGTGCGCCCCACCCTCCAAGAAACAAAAACCTTAACGAACCATTTACAAACCTGTCTGTAGAAGGGCCTGGCTTACGGAGCCCGACACCCCAGGTGTTCTGAGCCTTGTCAGGGACCTGCCCTTTTTCAGCTGCTAGATTAGGATGCCTTCTGAGAGCCAGGCACCACACTGGGTCCTGAGACTGCTACCGTAGCTCTGCTGCAGCCACATAATTCTGTTTTAAAAAATGTTTAATTTTTGAAAGCATGCCTACATTCCTTCAAGTAGATGGGAAATGTCCCATTTCTTCCCATTGTAAGTCTTGCCTGGATTCAGGCACGGTTCTTCACATGGTTATCGAGCACAGGTTAGTTGTCTCTGGTCTCTTGTGGAATGGCTGGATCCTGTGTGTTCTCCACAAAGGCAATAGAGTGCAGGACTCTAGAGCTAGCTGGTCACCTATTACCTTTGACCTTTCAGGTCTTTGCTTGGAGTGAGTCCTCCCAAGGAAGGGAGGTGCAGCCCTGGCTGTCCTGGCCCTCACTCTACACCAGGCTCCAGCTCACAGACCCTGAGTCTGCCTCCCCAGTGTACCATCACCGCCCTGCAGACAGGATGAATGTTTTCACCACTCAGGAGGGAGCATAGGAAGTGCCTTTGAGATGGGCCTGTCATCCCAGGACTTGGGGAGGCTAAGGGGAGAAGGCTCACGAATTCCAATCCTGGGGCTGGCCAGGGGCTCAGCGCTCAGAGCACTTGGTGCTCCTGCAGGGGTGCGGGTGCTTCCGGGCACTTCCCTCTTGCCTAAGCTCCAGGGGACCCAGCACCTGACCCTAGCCTCCATGGGCTCCTGCATGCATGTGTTGTGCTTAAACTCACAGATGCACATATCTATAATAAAGTCAGTCTTTAAAAGAATCCCAGTCTACACCAGGTTACATAGTGAGACCCTGTCTTAAACAAGACAAAAAAAAAAAGATAAGGAAAGGAAGCATCTCATGATGTGAAATATGGCGGGAGGGACAGTGCTGTCTAAGGATGTGTGGCTGAGGCCTCCTCCAGCAGCTGCCACCTCACGGCCTCTGTCTGGGAAGACGGCAGCCCTGGGGCCAGGCAGGCACTTGCCACCTTACTTTCAGGATGCAAGTGAGGATTAAGGATGATGTGGGGTAGATCCTGGTACCTGGTGTGTGCTGTTTTTACATATATTCATTTTGTGTGTGTCACAGCATGCATGTCAGGGGACAACTTGTAGGGTCAGTTCTCCGTCCCCCATGTGGATTCCGGGAACTGAACTCGGGGCTTCACCCACTGCACCATGTTGCAGTGGAGAGCCTGGAGAACCTGATATCAAGGATACAGGGAAGCGTTGCAGCCTGACTGGAAGAAAGGGAGCATCAGTTGACCCGCCTGTCACAGACAGGCAGTGACTCTCTGACCTCTCTTCTCTGCCGCCTGGTGTAGGGTTCGGTGGGAAACCTAACAGCTGTTCCCGTCCTGGTCCTTGGTCCGACGAGACGCTCAGTGGCTAGGGCGGTGACCCTCGTGCCTCTGACTGACTGGGGCTGGCTTTGCCTGTCAGGCAGTACCTGCGGACTCCTCACTGACTGTCTTCACTCTCTTCCAGGGGCTCCACGGGCCTTACCCCTTCGGCCAGTCTTAAAACGGGTATCAGCAAGAAGAAAAACTAACAAAAGACAGAAGGCCTGACTTTGGGGGGGAGAGGGCAAGGGGCTCCCGGATTGTAGACTACATCGCACGGACCCCTGGCTCAGACCCCCACCCACCCCCCAATCACGGAAGAAGAGGAAGAAAGAGACTAGTTTTGAGTGAACTCAGTACGCGTGTGTGAATGCTGAACTGCAGGAGTGGTGTGGAGGCGACCGAGAAGAGACCCACGCAGCCACCCTGGGTTCGGTGATGACGTCAGTCTAATGAGTTGTTAGGTCACTTGGGAAGGGGAAGAAATTTAAATGGGGGAAATAAGCCATCTTTTTAAACAAAAATTATCCTACCTACGGAGAGGTTGTAGTTTGAGCACATGTTAGTTCCTCCCTCTTCCCGATGTTTATCTTTTAAGTAAGGGACAGCATGCTACAGGACAGTGCCTGCTCTGGAAGCCTGTCACACTAAGGCTGGCATGGCATGTTTGGGGACTCTGTCACTCGGGGTTGCTGGGCACATGCTGTGTACCCCTGACTTGCAGAGTCTAACCCTGTTTGTTCTTAGTGGCATCTGCCAGTGAGATCTCACCTTTCTCCTCTCTTTTCTTTAATCTTTTGTAATTTACCCCTTTGATATTGGTATCTGTCAATCTTGGGGCTTCTTAGCATCAGAACCTCTCTGAGTGAGGACTTTCTGTGTGGTCACAGAAGCCTGGGGGCATTCCATTCCAGAGGTGCCCTTTTCACACCCTTGTAACAGCGGGAGTGCAGTGGCCTGTCTTCCCTGGGCTCTCGCTGGGTGTGTGCATGTACTCCATGCACACTGGGTTGTAGGGCATCAGCAGGTGTGAACTGTCTCCTGCTTCTCTTGTCACACAGCTCCCCTCCCTAGGTCTCCCCCACATGTCCTGTGGCTTCAGCCATTTCAGAATGAAGGTACAGCCCCAGATGGGAGCTCCACTACTGACCACTCCCTGAGAGAGAGGCCTCCTCCAGTGGGGCAGGGCTGCACAGTGTGGGCGGCAGGCTGTGCCCATCTGAAGTGCAGGCTTTTGCTCCCTGGGCAGTGCCCACTGGTGTCCCATGGACTCCGCTCAGGTCGAAGTGTGGCCCTCCCCATGGGACTCTTAAACCAGGCTAGAACAGCTTCTGCCAAAGATCTGAGGATATGCAAAGTCCTCCCCTCACCCTCCTCCCCAAGTCAGTGGCTTGAGAGCCGGGGATGTGCATTCGGTGTGGTTGCAGGGTCCCCTGCCTGCCTCCAGTCCCCCATGTGCTCCAGGGTTGTGAGCAGAGCAGGGAGATCAGGTGTGAGTGGCTGTAGGAAGGTCCTCTAGCGTGGGTGCGCGGGTGCGGGTCTGGTCTGCCTGCCTGTCTGTCTCTGTCTGGATGTTTGAGTTCCAAAAAGTGTGTGGTGTTTGTTCCTCCTCATCCTCTTCTGAGACTGTCGATTTTAAACACTTGATTGTGAATGAAGAGCTTCTATGAAAACCCCTCACCTTTCCATGTCCCAAAACAAACCAACAAAATTCCCTGGAGCAGGTGGAGAAGATGGTGTATCTGGATCTCCAGTGAGGTGGGGCTTCTATGTGACCCTTACTTCCTCTGCACACTTGGACCCTTGAGCCGAGGGCAGTCCCTCCCAGGTGCCCAAGCCACAAGTCTCAGGGGGCTTTTGTCTGAGGACCTTTCTTGGGGCCAGACAACTGATGCCAGTCTCTGAGGACACTGCCGCCCTAGAGCACATGCACGCCCAGCCATTCTTCCTGCTCTGGCCATGGAGCAGCGTGTCTCCAGATGGCCTCCTGGAACCACAAGAGGCTTTAGCCTTGCCTCACTGGCTTCCGCATCTGACCCCACTGTCACCGAGTGCCCTCGCTCTCTTCTTGTGCCCCTTCCTGCTTGTTGCAGCCTCACTTGGCAAAGGCAACAGCTCAGGTACCCTGGCATCCTTCCCAGGAACAAGCCTTGTCTGTGCATCCTGGAGACTCAGAGGGCCAGAGTTGGTGCAAGCTTGACCCGTTCTGCAGCCCTTATTACCATCACCTGTGAGCACTAGGCCATCTTTTGGCAGAGCCTCCGTCTGGCAACACATGCCAAGTGTTAGGATTGGGCAGGGGGGTTGGTGGTGCAAGCTTGGGAAGAAACTGTGTGTGTGCACGTGTGCATGCCTGTTTCTTTGTGCCATGGAGACAACTGAGTTTGGGGCATTTTTCTACAAAAGCTGCCTTCTCTCCCCTGTATGGACTGGCTGTAACCGTAAGCCAGCTGCTTTCACCAAGATAGCTGGTGGCCAAGGTGGGCATTGGGCATGAGTGTAAAGATCCCAGAATCTAGCCTGAGCTCCCAGCAGGAAGGACGAGAGAGAGTGGTCAGGCTCATGGGTGCAGACTGAGGGTCCTCTCCACCTGCCCTCTTACCCCTTGTTTCCTTGGGTGAATGTGGGGCAGCCTGCTGTCCTTCCCACCTGGACAGTGATGGCTGTCTGGTGGGGCCTCGTGGTGCCTAGGAGATGAAGATGAGGTTTTCCTTACCATGTAAATGAATAATTTGTATGATTAAATTAACACAAAAAAGCCTGCGTTTCTCATGTGTGCGTGTGAGTTCTGTTGCATCCTCAGGCTAGCTGCCTGTTGACCTGTCACCCCACAGTGACTCTGGTAGAGATGGGAGAACTGTGACCCTGAGATACATACTTGACACGTGGGTAGAGATGTTCTATGTCTGGTAGTTCGTGACAGTTGGAAGGTGGAAGCTGCCCACGTGCTGGAAGCAGACCAGGGCGGAGCTGTCCCTTTCAAAGGCTCATGGCTGGTGAGATGTTTCAGCTAACTGGACCCCTAAGGATTCCACAACCCCCCAAAACAGTGCCACGGCCCGGGCACGCCAGAGCCAAGCTCTGAGTGGGGGTCAGCCTTGGGTGGCACTGGTATCCAGTGGTACCCAGTGATCAAAAGGTAAAGAAACTGCCTCCAAATGGTCTGTGCGTCATCACACACCACACTCCTGTCGATCACTGCCATCCCAGTGTGGGAGAAGTGCCAGCCAAGACTGCGTTGAGTGTCCGGCACGGCGCACACAGCGCCAGGAGGCAGAGCTGCTTGGCCTTCTGTCCTCTTGGGAAACAGACAAGCCAGGGGCGGGTGGCGAGCGCCTGTCCCACTGAGCCACTGGCTTCCTATACTAGACATCTTCGTTGATTCCCTCGGTGGTTGGATTGTTTCCTGGGTGCCCCTCACCGCTTACAGACTGTACAGGTTTCTGGGATGAACTGGAAACCCAAGAGCTAGGAACACACTGCAGGCAGTTGGCTGATGAACCAGCAGTCAGCCTCCCATGAGTTCCCGTGACCTTGAGGCTCACAGGTCCGAGAGCACCGGGGCAGCCGGAAAGGTCTCAGTGGCCGATACAAAGCAAGTGGGCTCAGTGCTGCCAGATCTTCAGAGTTCAGAGCTGGAGTCTGGCGGGGCACGGTGGTCCACACCTGGAACCCATTACTTGGGAAGTGGAAGCCGGGGGATCAGGGGTTCTGGGTCACTCTTAGCTAAGTGAGAGCCTATCTCGAAGTTCCGCCCATCATTGCCTATGCTGTAGAGAACACACTCAGGAAGGCGCTTCCGGTGTCTCACAGCTCTGGACGAGGCAAGCTGGGACCTGAAGTGGAGCCTCCCAGGCCTCTTGGGCATTCTCAGGAGCTGAGGAGCCAATCTGGAGCTGCAGACCGCACATGGGCCTCCCCCTGCCTGGCAAAGTTGTGTGTGTTCCAGTGATGCTCTCGAGCCTGGGAATTTACAATGCAGAGATGGTAACGTCCACATAGGCAGCCCCAGGAACCTCCAGACATGGGCCAAGAGCTGATGCAATCCTCCCCAGAGAGCACCAGGGACCCCGAGCGCCCTCACCCATGACAGTGCACCTGCACCCTGCTTCCTTCCAGGTGCCTGCAGCTGTTTGCTCTCTGCAGGGGAGGAACCCCACCCTGTCACCTGGGTTCTCCCAGCCCCCACCCCAAAACCTCTGCCCCTGAACAGTTATTTGCTTGGCAGAATCTGTTTATCTTTGGGGCTGTAACCTGTCAAGAAGTCACTGGGCCCTGGGAGAAAAGAGCAAGTTGACTGGTAGCTCCTGGCCTGAGGCATTCCCACGAGGGCTAGGTGACAGGGAGGGGGCTCTCAGCTGAGTCTGGGGGATGGGGGCAGGCAGCTACAGTGGTCAGGGACCCAGCCCTCCTGGTAAAAACAAGCACTCCAGCCACCACCGCCCTGTGGGCCTCCCTCACTGTTCCTGAGAAGGTCCCTCCCCGACCTGGCCTCTGTGACCCAGCTGTTTTCCCAGATATCACCTGCAATCCAGCCTCGACCAGCTGGCAAGAGAACAAGCACCGAATGCTCTCAAGACAGCCCCAGGCTCACCGACGGTAAAGGGACTGACAAGACAGCCTAGAGATAGGACTGAACGTAGTGGTGGGGTGTCCGGTCACGCTGACGGATCTCTGAGATGGGCGTGTTTTAGAGACAAGGACCTTGTGTTTTGTGTCTCTGACTTCTTAGTGTAGATGCAGAGATACGAGAGATCCAGACTCAGTATCCTGGCAGCTGAGCCGTTTCTACACCCCTGCTGACCACCACTACCTTCCCCAGGCAGCCTTGGGGTACAGGTGAAATAGCACCCCGTGCAGGGCTGTGTGCCTGTTGGGTTAGGTGTCGTGTGTCAAGAGGTGACCAGAGCTGAAGAGAGAAACAGGATACTCAAGGGTGGTTGGGGAAGCCTTGTGAATCTCTGTGATGGTGACACTCCAGGCAGAGAGAATAACGCATGCTAGGAAGGTGGGCTCAGTGATGGGACCGGCATGTCCGTTCAGGGTGAGGTGCGAGCCACCCAGAAAGACCCTCAAGGATCCCTGCCCCTCCTCCAGCCGCTGCGTTGAGAAAGAACTGTGGGGAAGCCGGGCTCCCACGAAGATGAGTCAGCTGGGTGTAGTGGCACACGCCTGCCGTCCCAGCATTTGGGAGGTGGAGGCAGGGGGATCGGGCCTTAGCTGGGAGAGACGATTCCGATTCCTGAAGTTACGGCCTGGTATGTGAGGCCCATAGGTGGATTTGAATCTGCAGTCCAGGGGAAGCTAGGGAGTTTTAAGCCTTGGGACCAGTTGAGGTCATAATGCCTGTCGTAAGTCTGCTTGAAGCCCTCTCTGCCACTGGTAGCAGCTGGCCCTGCCCCCACCCTGGTCCCTGATGCCCGGCGACTGTCAGCTGGTTGGACAGTGGATGAGGGTGTTGCTGTCCAGGAATGCACTTCTTAGGGACCAGCAGTGAAGAATGGAGATCTCGATTCCTGAGGTCCTTTCCCTCAACGACGACGCGTCCAGGCCATCTGACAGACATGTGTGACTTGGGGCATGATGGGAGAGGCCCACGGAGCCGTCCTCACCTGTAGCAATGATCAAAATATCCAACATTCCCTGACCCACTAGACTATCACTGTCCCCAGGAAGGAACAGGAGCTGAAGAGTGAGGTGATCCTTGTCACGGGCCAGCCCTAACAGGTGGAGGGGTGGGGGGACAAAAGTGAGCTCTCCCTGAATTTGGCCATCTCCCCTGGTAGTACAGGGCGTACTGTACCCGTGTGAGCCAGCCCTCCTCAGGAAAGGCAGACGCTCTGCTCTGGCTGGGCCCTCCCATAATGTGACCGCCACCTCCAGGACCAGGCACTGCCTCCTCTCAGTTCCCAGGCAGCTGGAGTCTGAGCACTGCTGAGTGACAGGGGTTGGGGTCAGATGGTGACACTCACAGCCACATATGTCCTAAATGGTTCCTAAGTCCAGAAGTATCACAAGAATGAAAATGGCCAGCTTCATCACCAGGTACTTGGCCGGGTATCCAATGTGAGTGACTGCTGTTCTGTCATGGCTGTCTGGTAGCTGTGACCAGGTCTGTGTCCATAGGAGAAGAGACTGGAACACTGGGCATTTGAGAACCTGCTCAGGGCACACATGAGACACACACACACACCCACACACACACCCATAGGCCACAACTCTCCTTTCCAGCAGACTCACGTACATTTCTTGGTTTCGGGTAGAGAATGACCAAAAGAGGAAAAGAGGCTTGGACATTGAGAAAGGTGGGCAGAGCATACAGTGGACGCTGTATGGGGGTTGTAGTGACAAGGGGCTTCCCAGTATGGTGTTGGCCTGTTCTCTGGGAGAAGACACTGCCCAGGTCAGCTCAAATAGCCAACCCAGTTCAGACATCAGGCACCACCAGCAAGGGCTCCTGGGGGCCCCAGATTGAGTGACAGACAGAAAACCTCCAATTGGCAACTGGTTTGGCCACTGTGCTTCACCACTTATGGGGGTGGAATAAACAAGGGCCGACTTGTCAGAATCCAGGTGCCCACAGGAACAGTATGAGAGCCGGGGCTAGGCCCGGAGGCCAGGGCCAGATGGGTACCAGGCGGCAGCCAGCCCCATCCCTCACGCTGTAGATCTGCCTGCCTTTCTGCCTTCTCCTGACCCTGGCGGCTGAGCCCCGGGCCCGAGGGTGAAGACTGCAGCACCTTCGAAGAAGAGCCGCTAGGTTTGGAACAGATGTTGCCACAGCTAATTTAGGAGGAGTTCTGTGTGGTGAGCCCCCTGTCCAGTTCCCCATCTCTCCATTGATCCTCCAGGGCAAGAGAAATACACACCCCTGGTAGGGGGCGGCGAAAGAGCATCAGTGGGGACACAGGTCTCATGAATAGAACCCCCATACTCAGCGTACCATGAAGATGGGCGCAGAGCCAGCCTCTCTCAAGCACAGTGGGGGGGGGGTACTGAACAATCCTAAACAAGCGTCCCCAGAGTCACTGTCAGTGTGCACCCCTCCTGCCCAGACTCCCTTCCTGATACTAGAGCCAGCCAGGCATGCCAAGGCCCCCAGGGAAGAAGAATCAGCCGTTGGCAGTCGTTACCTGACTGGGATCCCTCAGCCAAGCTTCAGGGTTGCTGTGCAGGGGTTGGAGAAGACGATCACAGTGGCGGTTGGGCCCCGAGGGGAACCAGCCTGGGTTCTCAGGTTTTCAGTACTGGTTTGCATGGAGCAGAAGGAATTTGCATCTTTGAGAGGCTACAGCTGCTAGAAGCGACCCTCGGAGTAGGGGGCATGGGAGCAGTCCCTGCCTGCATCCAGCCCCCCCCCCCCAGTAATTCAGTGAAGAACACACAAAGCCTTCTGCATACCTCCACACGCACACAACCCCTTGGGAGTGTGCCTAAGCTCACACTTCAGGCAGGAGAATCTAGTGGTCAAGCACTTGCCTGGTATATAGACGATTCCCCGGGTTCAGTCCCTAACGCTGTAAAACATAAGACAAAAATCAACATCGTTCTGCTAAGGCGGCAGATGATCTAGTACAAGGCACGGTTGCCCGAGCCTGTGATCGCAGCTGTTGGGAGGTAGAGGCACTAAGAACCCGGAGTTAGACATGGTCCGTGGCTAAGTAATGAGTTCAGGCATGAGCCACAGAGACCCTATCTCAAATAATAACAACAACAATAATAATTCCGAGTTCATGTGTGCTCATGCAGGCTTCATAATCCTTCATTTTGCTTTTCTTTAAGCCGGTCCTATCTGAGTTCTGCTTCTTTAGAACAACCTCCAACAGGCTAAATTTGTCGCTCACATGTCACACGTTAAGAACGCAAAGTAGTAGCTGTTTCCGCTTGCCGTGTGCAAATGGGAGACCAGCACCCCAACAGCTCCCACGTGTGCCTTCCAGGAGGAGCTCACGAGCCTCTGTTCAGAACAGGTAAAAGTCCCTTTTTATTTAATATGGGAAAATAACTTTTTTTAAACTTATTTATATGCGTTGGTGTTTTGCCTGCATACATGTCTATGAGGGTGTCAGATCCCCTGGAACCAGAGTTACAGATGGTTGTGAGCCATCATGTGGGTGCTGGGACTTGAACCTGGGTCCTCTGGAAGGGCAGCCAGTGTTCCTAACCATTGAGCCATCTCTCCTGCCAAGGCTCTACCTGGACACAGTGAAGTGTCCCCAGGACCAACTCTGCAGCTAACCGCTCTTCCAGAGGTCCTGAGTTCAATTCCCAGCAGCCACATGGTGGCTCACAACCATCTGGAATGGGATTGGATGCCCTCCTCTGGTGTGTCTGAAGACAGCAGCAGTGTACTCATATACATAAAATAAATAAATCTTATTTTAAAAATAAGTAAGACATAAAATCTACATTGGAAGAGAGATGGTGAGAGCATCCAGCCAAACCAGCCCTTGGTGCAGGAAGGAGGGCAGGCTCAGCTGACCCAGAGCTGCTGGACACCTCAGGATACTGATGTAACTCCCCAGAGCCTGAGACCCTGCAGGAAGCACTCCTGGACCCGCCCCTCCCCCAGTGTCTAAGTGGGAACAGAGACATCTTCACACAGACCCACCCCAATAGAGGATGCCCTTGGGCACAGGCTAGAAGATAGGTCAGCAGGAGAAAGATCAGACTCTGGAGCCCTGAGGGCTGCTGAGCTATTGGGAGAGGGTCTCCGTCCCAGGGCTCAGACCCCGAAGGGCAACTGTAGGAGAACGCTCAAAGGCAGGATTCGAGTGCTGCTGACACAGCCCCGTGAGGTTCGCCCAGATTGGAAGAAGGAGAGATCAGGGTCTGTGGGAGGAGGGAGAGGCATGCTCCAGTCCTGAGATGGCTCAGGATGGCTGCTGGGTCCTGGATGGTGCTCCACCCCACCCAACTGTGTTCCTCCTTCCAGGGCTGTGGGCTCCTGGGTCCACGGACTCCACGTTGCAGCAGAGGAAATCTCCGGGGCCAGCCAGTTCCTCTGGAGGAAGCTGAGCCTCGCATCACAGTACCAGGTGGGACGAGTGACCCTTTCACTGGCAGGGTTGTGTCTACGTCCTGGTACCCTTGTTAGGGAGGAAGCCTGCTCCTGAGCGCTAAGGTGGGATTCTTGCTGCCGTTGCCTTGATGTCCCTGAGACCAGGGAAGATCAAGAACCACTCGCTATGTTCTGTGGGAGCACTTGAGGTCAACTCCACTTCTGAAGAAGTAATAACCAGGAGGGTTGAGACAGATTTCCCCTCAGGAGCTCCCTGTAGCCTCTCACATACGCACCTCAGGCAGAATGAGCCCACGGAAGCTGATGTTCAGAAAGGAAGCTTGTCAAACACCTCTGGGGGGTTGTAGGGAGCTGGGGATGTAGTGGTTGGTGGGTGCTCACCTATCCACACGGGAAGCCTTGGGGTTGATCTCCGGAACGATATGAACCAGGCATGGTGGAATGGAGGAACACACCCATATCCCAGCTAGAGGCAGGAGGATCAGGAGCTGAAGGTCATTCTTACATAATGAGTTTGAGGCCAACCTGAGCTACATGAGAGCCTTTCTTAAAAAAAAAAAATCTACCAGGGATTGGAGAGATGATTTAGTAGGCAAGGCCTTTGTTGGTCCAGCAGGAGACCCTGTAACCCAGCTCTGGTATGTGGAGACTGGTCAGCCGGTCTAACTGAACTGGTAGGGTCCCAGGTTGCAGATGAGACCCTGTCTCAAAACAGTAAGTTGTAGGAAAATACCACCCAACCTCGACCTCTGACCTCTACAGAGCACTCACACATGTGGACCCAGGAAAGGTGGAAAGGATAGGTTCCCCAGGACTCACTGGCCTGAGGAAGGCCCCTGGCCCCTGGCCTTTATGATCTCCCATACACAGAAAGAAGGTATAAATTCTTCCCACTTTACAGTACAAGTTAGTGAGTTCCAGGAAGGTTGAGGCCTTGCCCCAGGTTTGAGGTGGCTGGCCCACGTCTTCTGTTCCACCCTTGCCCTGGCTCCAGTGTCCCTCGTACCTGGGCAAGTGTGACCTAGAACCAAACACTGGCCATCTGAATCTCTGGACTGGACCCCACTCACCCAGCCACGCCTCTTCTGGGGCTAGGCAACAGCTGGGGGGCAGGACCTCACCATGTCACTGGTCCCCTCTCTGCCCTGGCCTTGCGCCAGCCAGGTCCGCCCATGCCACATCTTCCAGATGGCACCATAAAGCCATCTTGGGCCCTGGGCCCTGAAAGCAAACAGCCCCTCCTTGGAGGCCTCACCCAGGAGAGACCAAATGAGTATTCCGGTGTGAGGTGAGGGTAGAGGACATACGTCAGGCCTGGGTGGGATGGGGGACACTAGAGTCCTGTCTTCTCCCTTCCACTCTCTGCGCTCTCCTCTTCTGGAAACAGCTGCCAAACCACCTCCCCTCAGCCCCCAGGCCTTGCTGAGCCAGTTCACCTCTGAGCTTTCTTTTTTTTTTTTTTTTTTTTTGGTTTTTTGAGACAGGGTTTCTCTGTGTAGCCCTGGCCATCCTGGAACTCACTCTGTAGACCAGGCTGTCCTCAAACTCAGAAATCCACCTGCCTTTGCCTCCCAAGTGCTGGGATTAAAGGCCTGCACCACCACTGCCCGGCAACCTCTGTGCGTTCTTAAAGTCCACTTGAGAAGACCCACTGCAGACCTCTCCCCAGTGCTGAGTGAAGAGGATGTGACATCTAGGGGTGATGGCAAGCTGAGGGTCCCACTGAGTCAAGTGTCCCTTTGAAGGCCTTGCCTGAGAGCCTGGCCTCCCAGTTTTCCAACCTGGGCAGGCAGAGAGGCAGGCAGCGAGGCCTGCCAGCTCACAGGGCATCTGGATCGGAGCCTGGTACTCAGCTCTGCCCGACTCTTGCCAACCCCTCCATCAGGTGGAGGCTAGGGTTTCCATCCCGGGCTCCTCCTCACAGACGGCCTGTTTGTTCCTCCCGAAGCCGGATGACTCATCTCCATTATCCCCTTTTTCATGGCTGCGGAAGGGAAACCTATGCGGGGAGTTGACTTAAGCTAAGCCAGAGGCTCTCACCTGACACTTCCTGCCTGGCTCCTCGACCTCAGTTTCCTGACCTGTAAAACAAGGTGGCTGCAGCCACGAGGGGTCGAAGTGAGGGCAAGGCCCACCTAGGAAGGATGAGCCTTGCCAAGGAAAAGGCTTCTGGGGCTGCCGGGGACCAACGGCCCCACTATCGGTCTCTGAGAAAAAGAAAAGGGTGGACCGCGGAGGAAGGATGGTACCAGGCTGCCTCCGGATCCCAGCCAGCGGTGGACTGACTTGTCAGGCCTCCCCAGGCAGTGTGTGGGACCAGGCAGGGTGAGGGGTGGCCATCTTGAAGTTGCCTCCTGGGAGTCCAGGGCTGGAGGAGAAGCCAGCCATGATGTCCTCTGAGCCCAGCGATGGCCTAGCCTGGAGGAGAGGCAGAGGCACGGCGGGTCATGGGCGAGGCCGTGGCCACTGTTTGTCGTCCCTGGGCCTCAGTTTCCCCATCTGTAAATGACAGAGATCTCCCTCGCAGGGAAGTGTGGGGATGAACACATAGGAAGAACCCACTGGGGCTCATGTGAAGTAGATGCCATGAGGGCCAGTCAGGGCCTTTCCAGGACGAGAGGGTCTGCGGACATTTCCAGGAGCGCCAACCGAGGTCCGGTGACACCGTCTAACCCCTCAGCTCCCGTGCCTGAGGGCTCGTTTGATTTTTATTTTCGAGGCGGGGTATTGCTATGTTGCCCGGGCTGACCCTGATTTGAACTCATGGGCTCAAGGATCCTCCTGCCTCAGCCTCCCAAGTTCAGATACTGTCCACCATGACTGGCTCCTCCTCCCGGCTTTTAGATCAGGTGGAGGCCCAGAGAGACCAAGGAATTTAGTGGGTATTGCACAGCAACTCAGAGAAAGAACCTGGTGGTCCTAAGCTCACGGGTTCGGGTTGTGAATCCATCTCCGGTGAAGGTTGCCAAGAGAAAAATCTTCATCTGGCCCTGGCTGGCACCTCCCTACATGCCTGGGACCATGTGGGACCACCCTGATCAGCTCTGCTACTGTCTGTGATATTACCCTCCCTCTGCCTCAGTTTGCATGTCTCTAAAATGGGCTGGACAGTGATCTGAGCCCCACAGTCAGTAGCAACCTCTACCACTTAGGCGTTAGTGGCAACATGTAGAACCTCGGCACCCAGGAGGCAGAGAGGCAAGTGCATCTCTTTTGCGTTTGAGGACAGCCTGGTGCAAATAGCCGATTCTAGGCCGGTCAGGCCTACACAGTGAATCCCCACCCACCTAAAATATCCCTCCTTCTGCTTACAAGGTAGGCACTGTCCAGGGCCAAGTGAGTGGCCTGAACCTATTCACACTCATACCTGCTCCCAGGTAAGGGGTGTCGAGCCCCGCACCACAGGGCTCCTGCCCCACGTCAGCCCTCACTGCCCCTGCAGGCCTGGTGTCCTCATCTTGACACCCAGTGCCCCACAATCCCAAGTGGTGGTTTTGGCCCCTGCGAGCTCAGAAGGCCTGAACCGGCAACAGGGAAGCCGGCGGGGTGGGTCTCCTTGCCCGCTGGGCAGTGACACCCGAGAAGCTGGGTGGGTCCCGCTTCCTGAAGCCACTGCCAAGTGCGTGTAGTGTAGACAGGACACCGGGGATCCTGGCTTCTCTGATGTGACGTGGGAGCCTTGTCTGGCAGAAGAGAGCTCAGGTCACTAGTCAACAAGAAGTTGAGGTAGAGATGGGATAAAATTCCTCCGACACCCACTGGCCCACGGCCCCTCGATCATCCCCAGGTACAGCAGGGCAGGCTCTAGAGACTTGGAATACTACACATCCCGGCTAGTCTCTCCTGGCTGTTGGTCTCTGGGTCAGTTGCTAAGAATCTCTGTGCTTCCAGTTCCTTTCCTCATCTACCCCACAGTTATTAAGTGTAGAAGTGAGAGATTTTATAGGAGAGTTTCTGTCCATGGCGACCAGAAAGTGTCATTATCCAGTGAGATGTTACCAAGGCACAGAGACTGAGGGAAAGAACAGATGCTTCACAGCTAACAGGCTCCAAAGTTTGCACACGACTCAGGAACCAGGCCACCTGGGCTGATGGTTTCAGCGCTGCTGCTCACAACCAATATGGCCACCAGCAGCTTCTTTAGCGTCCTGGGCTGTCATGTCTCCTTCTACATTATATAGATTACAGTAGTTCCCCGCCTCAGAGGGCTGCTGGGAGGACTGTAAAACACGTGGAAGAAGGCCTGGGAAGCAGTTAGTGCTGTGTGACTCTGAGCGAGCCCTTTCCCTCTCTGGGCCCTCCTCCATACCCTTACAAAATGCATCATCAGACTGCCGATGGCTCCTCCCACCTCTGTAGTCTGTAGTCCTGGGAAGTTCCTGCAGGCACCCACCCTCTAGGGCCCTCGGCCCTGGCCCTACAGCTGGACAGTCAGCACGGTGCCTTGAGAGGCAGCTGATTCTGTCCCCTCCATCAGGGCCCCAGAGAAGCTTAAGTCCCTCCATGGCCAGGCCATGAAAGGACAGCAGAATCATGAATTAGGATCTGACACCACGCATGACTCCGGGCCTACCTTTCCTGACCCTGAGCACAGGGCCGGGCGTGTCGCAACCTGTCTTGAGCTAGTGATGAAGATCCCCCCCCCCCCCGCACCAAGAGACCTGACCGGGGGTCTGAGTGACCTGTCCTGCACCCCTACACCTGATAGGACTTGAGTCACTTCTGGGGAACCCCAGGGTGTGGTAAGAGGTGAGAACCCCACACCAGGAAGCAGCTCCTATTGCTGTCACCATGCCCTGACCCTCCTCTTCCCACACACCCATGGCCCTGGCCCCACAGGCAGGTCTCACACCAGAACCCTGTCCATCCAGAGGGAAGCCTACACCTACCTCAACTCTACCCTCCCCTTTCCCACTGCCAGAGCCTGTCCTTCCAGCCAATCCACTACTCAGTCTGTCTACCCAGTCATTGGCTGAACCAGTCATCCGTGCCTGCGTATCGTCCGGCCAGCCTCTGCCCATTCACACACACACACACACACACACACACACACCCCACTGCTTCCTATCCACTGCTCCTCTCATCCATTATTCAGTCACTCATTCCCGAACTCAGTCATCCACCTGTCCATCCATCAGCCAAATTACCCATCTACCCACCTACTCATCTATCCACTTACCCATCGACCCACCTACCCATCTTTCTACCTACCCATCTATCTATCTACCCATTTACCCATCTACCCACCTCCCCATCTATCCACTTACCCATCTACCCACCTACCCATCTATCCACTTACCCATCTATCCACTTACCCATCTACCCACCTCCCCATCTATCCACTTACCCATCTACCCACCTCCCCATCTATCCACTTACCCATCTACCCACTTACCCATCTATCCACTTACCCATCTATCCACTTACCCATCTACCCACCTCCCCATCTATCCACTTACCCATCTACCCACCTCCCCATCTATCCACTTACCCATCTACCCACCTACCCATCTATCCACTTACCCATCTACCCACTTACCCATCTACCCACCTCCCCATCTACCCACTTACCCATCTACCCAACTACCCATCTATCCACTTACCCATCTACCCACTTACCCATCTACCCACCTACCCTTCTATCCACTTACCCATCTACCCACCTACCCATCTATCCACTTACCCATCTACCCACCTACCCATCTATCCACTTACCCATCTACCCACTTACCCATCTACCCACCTCCCCATCTATCCACTTACCCATCTACCCACCTACCCATCTATCCACTTACCCATCTACCCACCTACCCATCTATCCACTTACCCATCTACCCACTTACCCATCTACCCAACTACCCATCTATCCACTTACCCATCTACCCACCTACCCATCTATCCACTTACCCATCTACCCACCTACCCATCTATCCACTTACCCATCTACCCACCTACCCATCTACCCACCTACCCATCTATCCACTTACCCATCTATCCACTTCCCCATCTATCCACCTCCCCATCTATCCACTTACCCATCTACCCACCTACCCATCTACCCACCTACCCATCTATCCACTTACCCATCTACCCACCTACCCATCTACCCACCTACCCATCTATCCACTTACCCATCTACCCACCTACCCATCTATCCACTTACCCATCTACCCACCTACCCATCTACCCGCCTACCCATCTATCCACTTACCCATCTACCCACCTACCAATATACCCGCCTACCCATCCTAACAATCCATCTGCAGATTCACCTATTCGCTCATCCACCCACCCATCTCTCCCCGCCCCATCCAGCCTCCCTCACAGGTACACACCCACCCACTCTCCTCGTCCTTTGCCAGGCCGCCCTGAGTCTAAGAACTCCCAACAACTGTGACGCAGCCTGTCTCCATGGGAGACAGGCCAGGAGAACCACGTACAGTGTGGGGTTATCAGTGTCCCGGAAAATGACAGGACCTAGAAGGCTCTTTGGAGATGGTGTCTGCATCAGACTCAAGAGAACATGCAGAGTGATGTCCGAGACTACAGGGGTGTCACCAAATCCAGCACATACTGCCCGCTCTCACTTTTTTCCTGTGGTGCAGGAGATCACAAAGATGGCCTCGAGCATGCTAGGCAAGCGTTCTACCGCAGGCTGTTCCCTCCTTTTCTTTACTGGACAGTGGGTGGGGTGCTGTGCTTTTTGTGTTTTGCACTGAGGGGCTCCAGGAGCTGGGTAGGCAGCTATCCATGAGCCCTGGGTGCAGAGCTGTGGATCATAGCCCCTGAACGGGAGGGATGCCTGGGGTTGAGAGACTGAGCGTGTGGCTCGGACCCCTCAACGAAGTCACAGAACTTAGCCAGGGGCTCCCTAAGGTCGTGGGGGGTGACACCGTTGTCTAGGATTCTGTCAAAGGGAGACTATACCCCAGTGTTGTCAGCATCATCCATGGACCGGGGTCCTGAAGCCTCCTGATCAGTTTCGATCCCTGCATCCATGCCAACAACATCGTTTGTCGTCAACTACCGTAGTCACGTGGGCGGCAGGGGCGCTAGTGCGCGGTGTTGCGGGAGATGACCTTTAGACTGGGTTGGAAGTGGGGGTTCCTCGTACTACTGAGCCCGGTGGTGAACCTAAGAAGGCCCAAGCATGGTGACTCAAGCTTGTCATCCCAGTGCTCAGAGGATCCTGAGGTCCACACAAGCCCCAGGCACATAGCAAGAGCCTTTCTCAGAGCAACAGCCACCAAAGGAAAGTGGACTTGGTCTGCCATGTACCCAAGGACCTAAGGGCAAGCCTCTCAAGTGCTTGGCACGGGCTGTGCCAACAGTGCCATGCCAGGCACGTACAGCCTCACTGCTCGGACAATGTCCCCCCACTTTTGTGATATTTTGTTGCTTTTGTTTTTCTTGAGATTGGGTTGCATGTAGCCCAGGCTAGCCTCGAGTTCACTAGGTAGCTGAGGATGACCTAGAACTTCTGGGCTTCCTGCCTCCACCTCCCAAGTGCTGGGATGACCTTCTGGTGATGTCCAGAAGACAGTGACCTAGGTAGGGGCGCTGAGAGTCCTGAGGGAGCCTACGTTGCTGACCTCAGATCTCTAGAGTCAAACGTTACCTAAACCTCTCTGTAGTTTTCCAAATGTCTGCTCCAAACAAGCCTAGTGTGACAGGCCATGAGCCCTGCGTTCACATCCTAGCCGTGACAGGCCGTGAGCCCTGCGTTCACATCCTAGCTGTGACAGGCCGTGAGCCCTGCGTTCACATCCTAGCCGTGACAGGCCGTGAGCCCTGCATTCACATCCGAGCTTAGTTCCCTTGCCCAGCGCCCCAACTCCAGCCAGGGCCTCAGAAGGAAGCTGAGTCCTGAGTCCCCCCTCAGGGCGCCTGAACTCTGACCCTTGTTTTCCGTGCTATGCAGTCTTATTAAAATAGGCATATGACGTGCTCATGGGTTACCACCTGGTTCTGCTTGGACCGCCTCAGGGATTAAATCCAAACCCTTTTATTATTTTCAATCCCAGAACCCTTTTATTTTGTGATAAAACAGGAACTCCCTAGGTAGCCCAGGGTGGCCTTGAACTGGCAATCTGCCTACGTGTGCCTCCCCAGTGCTGAGATCACATCCACACCCAGCTTGACTCTCTACCTCTCTCCTGGCTTTCCCTTCCTGTGTTGTGGTTCTGAGTGTGCAGAGGAGGAGGCCAGCCTTGGACCGCCATCCCAGTGCCCCCTGCGAGGCATGTCCTCCAGCCCCGTACGTGTAAACCTGTCTCCGTACCTCCAGTCTCCCATTTCCTGTCTTATTTCTACCCCTAGGCAGCACCCCAACCACACCCTGAGTGCCAGCGTTTATCAACTGTTTCCACAGCAAGAACACCAGCTCCCCGAGGGAGCGAGGCTGGGGTCCTTCATCGCTGCTGCGGCCCCTGGGACTTGGCATGTAGTAGATGCTCAATAAACATTTGCAGAAGGTGCGGCTGGGGGACTAGGCATGAAGCAGGTCTCTGCGGCTGAGGAAGTGCTCAGGAGGAAGGAAGTTGTTCTCCCCACCTGGCACCTGTGGAGGAACGCTGCCCAGAGGAGGGGTGAGCGGCGGGATGCTGGAGACCCGGAGGTGGATGGATGTTCAGGTCCAGGGGTGTGTACCCGGCAGTGACAAACAGGGTTTGTGTGTGTGTGTGAGACAGACTGGGGGCCTCTCAGGGTGGACAGCCCAGGTGCTCTTTCCCAGGATCCCAACACACACACACACACACACACACACACACACACACACACACCCCTAGGTAGTTAGTCCCTGGGCCCAGGTGTAAGGCTGAGCTCACACAAAGGGCACCTGTCCCTGGAGTTTAGGGGGAAGCGTGGGGACTGGGGACTGTTGATAAGGTGGGTAAATTTCAAAGGGGCTGCTGGAGGTGGGGGCAGGGCTGCTGATAGCAGTCCCCGGGCTGCCAGCAGTCCTTCCACCGCAGTGGTGGCCTCCTGGCCCAGCCCCTCTAAAGGAGCAAAACAGGCTTGATTGTATTCTTATCGGCCCTGTGGTTTTTGTAAGGCCCGGCAGGCCGGCTGGCCCTGCTGGCCCTGCGTCAGTAGGGGAAAGGCAGTAGCCAGCTCCCCGGGTGAGGACATGACGCAGGCCACCGCCTCCACCCCCCGCGGAGGCCTGGGGTCCGCCTGGTGCTGGGTCAGGGAAGAAGGAACAACTGATACCACATCCCAAGCAGGGAGGCCCCGCAGGTGGCTAAGAGTTGGCTCCGTTCCGCGCCAACCTCCACACCTCTTGGCACACCCAGCTCCGTGCCTCAGTTTCCTCTCTGAAGATCAATAGGAAGCCCGTGACGGTAGCATCACTTTAAAGAGACCCTTGAGACCGTTGATGATGCTTGTCTAAGTGCTTGGGGGTCATGGTACAGCCGTTGGCTCACAGCCACGGTCTGGTCAGTGACACACTTAGCCTGGACAGCCTGGTACACCAGTGGCCGGGGCTTCAAGGTGGTACAGTGAGATCTCATGCCATCTTCTCCATGCGGGTGCTCGAAGCCACCTGCAGACGCTAACCCTTCGATGCTCAACCTCAGAGGCCCAAGCAGTTCCCCACCTCCTCAGCCTGCTACTCGACATGGATACCTCCCCCTGGCTTGCCTACCCCACGTTCAGGCACAGACATAACTCCTCGTAGCTCTTCTTCTCGTTTGCTCTGAGCTACCAGGACCTGGAGGCAGTACCTGTGAACAACCAGGACCTGACTCCCTGTGCAGAGAGAAGAGGTCCCGAGGACCAAGACAGGTCTGGGGCACCTATGACACGCACACAGGGCTAGCTGGAGGACGAGGATGCAGTCCGTGTGTCTGTGTGCACATACGTGTGCAAATGCCCTGTCTGTCTATCCGCACACGCAACCGGTCCACAAGCTTCCTTTGGCTTGGAGCTCATCTCTGACTGCAGGCTTGCCTGGCTAGGACCCCTGAGGGTCGCCTCTCATCAGATGCCATCTCAGGTGTGAGCCAGCAGAAGCCACACGAAGGGCACAGGGTGGGTAGGCAAGCCTGGCTGCAGGAAAACAGTAGCATTCCCTACGGGGTGTCTTGTCAAGGTGCGCTTGAAGGCAGAAGAGGCTGTCCACGTGGTGGAGGGATACTGGGCCTGGGGACCTGGATCCTGGACGGGACAAAGACAGGCATTGTGGTGTCCTGTAACTGTTCACAGAACCAGGAGACCCTGAAGTGGCTACCCTTGGACCAGTTATTGGGGACTGTTTTGTGCCCTCTGAGGCAAACACAGACAGACAGACAGACTTTGCTTCTAGGCCAGGCACAGAAGAACACATGATAATCTGGGATAAGCAAGGGACCAGCGTACCTAGGACACGAGGGGACATTCTACTTTCCGGGCCATTCCTGGTCCCCACATTCCCTACCCAGGCACAGCCTAAGGCCTGCCCTGCCACATCTCAGCCTTGACCCTGGGCCAACCAGTAACCTCTGTCCAGTACCTGGGAATGAGCCACGTGGGCAGTGGCTCCAGATTGCATGGGCAGTGACCACCCCCACCCCCACCCTCACCCCAGCCCCGGTGATTGACTGATGTGCTGAGTCAGCACTTATGGGAGCACACGTTGGGATCTGGGTTCAGATCTCAGGCTCGCTGTGTGTTCTTAGGCCTATTGCCCAGCCTCTCTGGGCTCGGGATATTTGTCTCTCTTTCATCTACTGGATAGTGCCTGGCGTCTCAACTAGTCTTCCTGACGATCCTGTCTTCCCTCACGGTCCCAGACAGGTAAGAACCTTGAGCTCCTCACATGTCGACGGAAGGAGCCCCACACCTCCAGTGTCCTGAAACCAGAGCCTGGGACTGGGGGATGTGGCAATCCCATCCCTCCGGGTCTGGAACAGGCCCAGGTTTCCCCACTGTTATCACCACCTGAAGTTCCTCAGAAAACCAAACACCGAGCCGATGAAGTTCTAAGAAATAAGACAGAAAGCAAGCCAGGAAGGTGGCTGACCTCTGACAGACAGACAGGCAGACCTTCCCAAGATGTGGGAAGGTCTTCACTCACAGAGCACCTGGGACCCAGCCCCATTTCCACCACGTGGGCAGCGTTGCTGACACCAGCTCTGGACCTCGAGACCTAACACGAGCCGTCCACGTCTGACTGGCTGCTGGCCAGAGTGTCAGGGCGAGGAGGGTGTGCCAGCCAGCTGCCCCAGACCTCGTCATCCTGGGTTTAATGGTGCTCCAGCTGCCCTAGGGGAGTCAGTCGGCATGGGGTGGGTTTGCTGGGAAGACAGAGGTAAGAGAATTGCCAAGATCTAGGGCGGCCTGGGCTACACTATGAAACTATGTCTAAGCAAAGACACACATGCAGGAGCAGAAGAGAAAAGAAAGGCTGAGAGAGAGTTAAAGAATAGACTGTGGCCGGGGAAGGGGGCAGGGCAACTTTGGGGAAGAGACTCTGAGAGGGTCTCAGGAGGGGAGGAGTCTTCCAGGCGATAAAGCAGGAGAGAGAGCTGGCAGGGCAGTGTCTAGTATTAGCCCTTGCCTCAGAGGCAGGTAGACCCCTGTGAGTTCGAGGCCAGCCTGGTCTACAGAGTGAGTTCCAGGACAGCTAGAGTGACACAGAGAAACCTCGAAACAAAACAAAAAAACTGTAAAATTAAATCTTAGGTAGAGGGAGCCTACAGCAAATACTGGCAATCCCAGCGCTGGGTAATGTCCAGTGTTACCCTCTCCTACAAGTAGGGCTAGCCTGGGCAAGCAAACAAAACTGATAGTATGCTGGACGTGTTGGTGCCCGTCTTTAGGCTGAACACTCAGGAGGCAGAAGCAAGCAGATCTCTGAGTTCAAGGGCAGCCTGGTCTACACAGAGTTTCAGGCAGAGTGATACTCTGCTACACACACATACCCCTACCTCACAAAAACAAAGATTCAGTTTTCTCTGTCCTTGATTTTCTTTTAAGATTTATTTATTTTATGTATGAGTACACTGTCACTGTCTTCAGACACTCCAGAAGAGGGCATCAGATCCCATTACAGACGGTTGTGAGCCACCATGTGGTTGCTAGGATTTGAACTCAGGACCTCTGGGAGAGCAGTCAATGCTCTTAACCACTGAGCCATCGCTCCAGCCCCTTGTCATTTGTTCTTCAACATCATGAAGGCTCACAGAACCCAGATGGAGAGAGAATGCTGCTTCAGGAGGCTGAAGAATAGTTCCAAGACAGTCCCACAGTGGGACATACTGGGTCGCAGGGGAGAAGGCTCAAGACATCCTTGGTCCCACATGTGCAGGGGTAGAAGGGTCAGATGTGACCTTCAGCAGCCTCTTGAGGTCTGGACAGAGAGGGAAGGCTCTGGCACCCCGGCTCATCTGCAGTGGCCAAAGAGTCAGAGAGCAGACCACCTCGGTGAGCTGGGCATGAGGCCTGCAAAAGGGACCTGAAAACAGATCCCAGTGGGCAGAGGGGCGCCATGGACAGGTCAAGAAATTGGGGGTTTGAGTTTAAATCTACCCCATGGCCGTGACCTTGGACTTGACATTTTAAGTATTCCTAATAAGTGTGCATAGCAGTGTCTTCCTAGACGGATGTCTAGGATCCCAGGGGGATCTCCTTCACAGAAGCTTTGAGGGTCCTGCTGTGAGGAGAGGGGGTCAATCATTGATTTCTGTTTCCTGGTGACTCAAGAGGAACCAGGCCTCTTGAGACAGGGTTTTATATAGCTTATGCTGGCCTCCAACTGTAGCCAAGGTTGACCTTAAACTCCTCCAACTCCTGAGGACCCACTCTTGCTAAGGAAGCCCAACTAAGCCACATCCCTGGATGTTTTTTTTGGGTTAAACCCAAAGTAGGTGCCTGGACATCACACTGGGCTATCAAGATAAAGGAAGAGTGCCTAGCATCATGATCGTACCTAGCTGCAAGGGAAGCTGGATAGTAATCACTCTAGGTAGCCTGTGCCCAGCTAAAAATCACCAGCTAGGGATGGGGGCTGTGGTTGGCACAAGCTCTACTCAAGAACACCTTAGAACATGCAGTAAACCCTGGCTTTCAACCCTAGCCTCTCAAAATGGATATCAAAAGCAGCCTAGAACTATTTATTCAGAAAAGGAGGGGAATGGATATGGGACCACTAGCTTTTTCTAGCACCCGTCCACACAGGCATATTTGGGCAGCAGCTGAGTACTGATGTTTCGGAGCCCTGTTCTGTGACCACCATTGTCTGAGAGAGTTGGGGACAAGAGGGTATCTGGAGCAGGGACAGGACGGTGAAGGAGTCATGGGAAACGTAGAGGCCTTTTGCTTCCTGGCCTTGGAGGACCAACCCTCTGGGGATCAAGTGGTTAGTTGCTGCCATTTCTAAACTCTGAATTATGACCAGTGAACATAATAACTGTGTCCTGGGCCACATAGACAGCCCAGTCTGCTGTTGGAAGATACTGGTGTGGGTCAAGGTAAGAGGCTAGCCCTGAAGGTCAGAGCTCTTTCCCCAAGTCCAAGCTGTAGGAGGTCACATGATTACTTTTAGAGTTTGAAAGCTGAGTGAACACTTTGGGGGCTGGAGAGATAACTCAGCAGTTAAGAGACCTGGCTGCTCTTGCAAAGGAGCAAGGTTCTGTTTCTAGCACCCGCAAGGCAGCTCACAACCACCTGTAATTCCAGTTCCAGGGGATCCAATGCCCGCTCTCTCTCTCTCCCCTCTCTCTCTCTCTCTCCTCTCTCTCTCTCTACACACACACACACACACACACACACACACACACCACAAACTAAAATACTTTAATTTAAAAATTATGATAGCTAGGTGTGATAACACCTGTCTGTAATCCCAGCACTTAGGGAGGCAGAGGCAGGTGGGTGGGTCTCTGTGCCTTCTGGGCCATCCCAGGCTACATGGTGAGACCCCGTAATTCAGCTGACAGGACGAGAGCTGCATTCTGGGGTGATTCTGTCAGGGTGCACTCAGCTCTGCCCCTGGGGCACGAGAAAGAGTCATTATGTTCTGTGTGTTGCTTCCTGAGTAGGTGAAGGAACCTGGGCCACTGGTGGGGGCCTGAGCTGTGAAACCCCCCCATACTGTGCATCCTACCAGCTGCCCCCCTTCAGGGGCTATGGAAGCAATGCTCCTGCTGACTGACCCTGCCCTGGGTCCTTCGCATCACCTCAAGGTAATGGGCCTGCAGGAAGCTGTAATGTAGAGAGGACATAACTCCTGTCAGCAGATGGACCCTTGAGCCCGCCCTCCCATGTACCACCTCCAGGATTCCCTCGGCCTGTCTTGATGCTCTCCACAGGAGTGAGTGGCCCTGAACTGTTACTGCTCCTGCCAATTTGGTCCCGTCCTGGGATGATCGCTCTGAGTCCAGATTCCGGTCCCACTGGTACATCCTTTGTGTCTTGTGAGTTTGCTGGCGACGGTCATTTAAAGGAGGGAGGGCCTGAATCTTCCTTCCCTCGGGAGGCAAGGCCCTCAAGAGTTAACCAGGAGCCTGCCTGCTGTCTGAGGTAGGCAGGGAGCGCGTATTTGTTCAGGTAAATAAGGAAGGATTACTTATAATGGGAAAGCTGTCGGGCTAACTCTGCATCTTACCTCTGACTTCCTTCCAGCACATTCCTGCACTCCGTCTGCCGTCCGTCCGCTCTGCCTCCCACACCTAGCACCCCAGCCCGCTGCCGCCCTGGTGAGAACCCCCAGCTTGGGCCTTGTCACGGTGCCAGCAGGTGGCCCTGAGCCTCTGACGAGGGCCTCTCTATAGACCCACAGACCTGAGGCCTCAGACTCACACTCAAGGGTGGAGAGGCCCTGGTGGCCCACCCAAGAGCCACCTCTGTCCCCAGCCCTGCTGGCCCCACTGATGTCTGGCTGAGACCCAGCAGTGACCCGGAGCTGCCCACTGCCTCCTCCTGAGGTTAGCTCTACAGAGGACGACTCCTTGGACAGCAGGCGGCTAACGGGTGAGTGTGGTAGGAGGCAGTGCGCCCTTCCGTGGGGTTCCCTGTCACCCGTGGGAGGCTGGTGACTGACACAAAGTGGAGACAAGCTTTGAAAGCTTGGAGCTCATGTTCCAGATACTAAGGACCCTGTACACTTGAGTCCTGTCCTTTCCATATGCTGACATTTGCTTTGTTGGGTCAGATCCAGAGCCTGAGGACACCCCTTCTTTCTGGGGGCCCCTGTGTCTGTGGGTCCTGCACAAAGCCCCTCCCACACAGGTGGAGGGGAAAACGGCCTGTGTGGATGTATAGCTGGCTCCCCTGGGGGCCTGGCCAGCCCTGCCCTGAGGCAGCCGATGGACAGGCCACTGCCACCTTGGCTGCTCTGCCAGAGGGAAGGAGCAAGTGTCTTCCTGGCCTGGCTGCCATGGACAGGCAGGGTCTCACGGCATGGACAAAGCAAGAGAGACAGGTGCAGAGCCTAGGAAAGTGGCAGAGGGGGGTGGCACAGACTGGCGGGTTGGTGGGGGCAGGGTGGGGTCACAATAGAGTAAACCTAGGCATGGAAAGCAGAGGGGCTATGGCTTTTGTCTGGGCATACAATGAAAACAGCATGTGTGTATGTGTACATGTGTGTGTGTATGTATATGTGTGTCTGTGTGTATGTGCGTATATGTGTGTGTATATGTATATGTGTGTATGTGTGTGTTTGTGTGTATGTGTGTATGTGAGTGTGTATGTGTGTGTGTTTGTGTGTATGTGAGTGTGTATGTGTGTGTGTTTGTGTGTATGTGAGTGTGTATGTGTGTGTGTTTGTGTGTATGTGAGTGTGTTTGTATGTGTATATGTATATGTGTGTATGTGTGTGTGTTTGTGTATATATGTGTTGTGTATGTGTGTGTTCATGTATGTTTGTGTGTGTATATGTATGGGGTGGTGTCCTGAGGCACTCAGTTCTCTTGTCTATTTTTGTTTTTATTTTGGGAGGTGTTTATTCAGAGGATGATCTTACTCACTGTGTAGACCAGGCTGGCCTCCAGCTCACAGATCTGCCTGTCTCTGTCTCTGTGCTGGGATGAAAGGTGTGAGCCACCATACTGGCTGGGATTTGAGACAGGGTCTCTGTCTCTGAGTCTCTGAGCTGCAGCACTCGGTCCCGTAGTCCACGCTGGTCTCTAATTCACTTTAAACCTCACCCGGCAGGAACCCATTTCTGCTTCTTGGAGTCTTTAACACTTGCATTATTTTGAGTGTGTGTGTGTGTACATACAGGGCTAGGGGTGTTCACGTGGAGGTTGGAGGACAACTTGTTGCCTGGAGTCCCTCAGAGAACCACCTGCCTCTGCCCCAGCTTAGAGCCATTTCCTACCTTCTCCCATGTGTCCTGGGTACTGAGCCCAGGTTGTCAGGTTGAGTAAAGTCACTCGCCACCAAGGCACTCATTTCTAAGATTTGTCAGAGTCCTGTAGCGAGGAAAGAAGAAAGGGGTGGTGGTGGTGACAGAGTGGGAAATTGAGGGCCTGAGAACCCAGGGTGCCCCCCCCGAGGCTGGCTGAGCTATGGGGGGGGAGCAGACCTCCTTACCTCCATTCCCAGCAGGATCCAAAAGCCCCAACGCACCCACAGGCCTCTACAGCTGACCCCTTCCCCCGCCAGGACAGACTCAGCTCATTTCCTGTCCCCACCTCCCCAAGCAAACAACTTCCAGACAACCCCCAATAAAGCCGCAGTGCCCCATACCAGCTGCTCCCCTGAGTAACAAGGTAAACAGGCCCCGGAGCTCACCCCCACCCCGGCCTGAGGTAGAGGGCACAGCAAGCAGGTGCTGCCCACCGTGTGGAGCACCCCATCCCAGTGTACAGGTGGACCGGGAGGCTGAGGAAGGATAGGGATGGGTCTAGGGGCCAGGCTGTGAGGGGACCAGGTATGCTGGATGCCCAGAGAGAAACACTCTGTTCATGGAAGTGTCACCTGTCACCCATGCTCCTAAGGACCTTGTGAGTCAGGTGGGATTTCCCTGCCACCCTGACCTGAGACAGAGGGGTTATACCCCATGGATGGCCAAGTGGCTGCTAAGAGATGGGCCTGGCAGGAATCTATGCTGATCTGGCTTACGGTGGCCTGTGCTGAACTCAGAAAGGGTCAGTTCCAGCCAGCCAGAAAGAAGACCAGGGCCCCAGCATACAGAACAAGACGGGATGTATTTGGACATCCTGGTCTGTTGAATGAGGTTTGACAAGATTGTCTCCTCAGTCAAGGGAGGCATCACAACAAGGACACGAGGGAATGGGACTTTGAAAGCTGCGTAGGAGTTGGTTGGACACTGGTTGGACATGTTGGCTTGTATCCTAGGCTTGTGAGGGCATCCAATGAGCAGGCATCCCTGGCTCCGGCTCCCACCAGGAGATATGGAGGTATGGACGAGGCCAGTAACCAGGATAGACCTGGGAAAAGTGGGGGAGGGACAGGGAGCCTAGCGTCCCCCCTCAAATCTCTTTCACTTGGTCAGAACCACTGCCTTTTCCCCCCTCTTCCCTCCCTTCCTCTCTCTTCCTCTTCTCCAGTCTTCCTCTTCACCAGGTTCCCGGTGTGCATTCAGTCATGTTCACTCAGTCACCACTCCGGGAGCTGATGTCTCTGCTCAGTACTCCAACCTCTTTGAGCCAGGCCACCCACAGGCATTTAAGAAATGGCACAAACTGTCCCAGAGGAAACCTAGAGCTGCAGACCAGGAGACGGGGCTTAACTCGCTGCAGACGAGGAGGCGGAGCTTAGCGCTGGCCTGGGACACTCCCCTCGCCGCAGGTCAGGGGGCGGGGCTTAGCTCTGACCTGGGACCCTCCCCTTTCCCCAGAGCCCCCACAGGCAGCTGAGCAGGTAGAGCAGCTCTTCTCAAAGCCAACCCTGGCACCATCGCCCTGGGCCCTTGCTGACATTTAATGCTCTGGGCTCCAACCACCCGCTACACCTCTCCCACCATTCTTTTCTGATCACTCCTGGGCAGCCAGCGACCTCATCCGTACCCTGCAAGGGATCCTAGGAAAGACTCTCCCAGCACAGAAGAAAAAGCCAACAAGATGCGCCCCCCACCCCCGCAGGGCTCTTCCCTATCCCCCCACCCCACCCCCCAACTCAGGGCTGAGATGTGGCAAAGGGACTTTCTAGCTGGAGTTCAGGCTGAGCCTGTGACAAGGCAGGATTGGGTCTCTTCTCACAGGCAGCAAGAGGCCTGCCTCCTGTCTCGTGTGAGCACATATCTCTAGGGGCACTTCTCTCTAGGAATGGATCTTGAGTCCCTGCCGCCTCAATCCTCCTGTCCTAGGCTCCCTGGACAGTGAGAGGCTGTTGTATCCTGCCCTCTGAGGAGTGTCTGTGGACTCAGATGCAGGAGGTGTGCCTGCTAGGGAGTGTGGCCATATAAACCCCAAGAGCCTCCTGAGTAAAGGGGCTTCCCTGGGGGGCGGGGCTCACACACACAGGAGGCCAAGTGAATATGTAAACTGCAGTTTCTGGAAAATTCTGAAAGTCGGGTAGAATTGAACCTGAGAGGGTGACTATAGACTCTCTTCAAGCCCCAGGCTCGCCCAGGCTGGGGGCTTGCTGCCAGTAACTGGTATCAGAAGGTAGCCTTTCAGAACCTGTGGACACAGATTCTGGGGACAATTGGAGACACTCAGCTGTGTCCCTCCGCTCACCCCACTTCTCTCTCATTATTTTAAAGACGAGGTCCTATGCAGCCCAAGCCAGCCACAGACTACACTGGGGTAGTGAGTAGTGGTTTGTGGAGTGAATCCAGGCCTCTGGGCACGGCACAGCTGGCAGTGAGGAGGCCTGAGTCCAGTTCTCCTCAAGGACAATTGTGAGAGATGAGGCTGCTGGATCCCAGGAAGGCGGTGTGTGTGTGTGTGTGTGTGTGTGTGTGTAAGAGATGGCCAGGAGGCGAGGAAGTAGTAACCTTGGGGCTCCCTATAACCAACACTGGCCTGGCTCTCTCCAAGGTGCTGACCAGCTGGTGGGTCTTGGGGTACAGGTAGAAAGGACCTACCTATTCTTCCAGGGCTCGTCACCAGGTCTAACCTTGTCCCGTACTCTGTCTCTAGCCTATTTAAGGGGTACAGAGGTTGGGATGGCTTGGGAGTAGCCAATAGCCAAGATCAGATCTCTTTGTCCTGAGGACATGAGAGGCTGGCGGGGAGAGTGTGGGGGGGGGCGGGGGGAGGTTACAGTAGCTGATTTTGTCACCTTTCCTCACTTGATGTCCCTCAGTGCTACTTCCACTGGGTCTGAAGCTGGATCCTGGAGTCTGGGGCACTGAGATTAGGTCTCAGGATGGGGGATAGGGGCTAAGGCACTTACGCTATCCCTAGGAAGTCTGGAAGAAGGAACACCACAGGATACAGAAGGCAGGGCTCACAGCACATGGCTGCCAGACACTTCAGAAGGGCCTCCCAGGCAACTTCAGTCCCTCAGGATGAAGTGTTGGGTGTAAACAGGACGCAGGAAGCAAAGGTGGCCCTGGAGAAAATGGGGTACCAAGAAACAGCTGCACCCAGTCTCCATCATCGGTCCCTCCCTGCTCTTTGCTCACTTACCTCCCTGGGGGACAGGAGGGACTGAGAGAGCGATTCCAAGCTATAGAGCCCTGTCCACTAACCCTCTGATGTGACTCTGGTCTGCACCAGCTGTTACCAAGCCTTTTGTCTGGAGAGGTAACCAGGGCTTCTGGGGCAAGAACAAGACAGACCCCACTGAGCCTTAATCCAGACACGTGGCTTTACCCCTGAGATCAGCTCGAAGTTTGGAGACCGCAGTCATCACTTGGGAGACCGCAGCCTTTGGGAAGTTGAGAGAGACAGGGATGGTGGCCTGTGGCCAACACGCCAGGCCCTTACAAGACCTCGGGCTGTCTACAGAGCAGTGACTTCGATGTCAGGAGATCTCTGGTTAGGTCCTGGTTCTTCAGTGCATCTCTAGGTTACTTCCAGGCACTCCCTGAGTTTCAGCCTTATCCATGTCCTCATAGACCCCTGGTAGATGACCTTTTGAGGATTTAGTCACAGACTAAACTGCCAGTTATCAGAAAGGGAGGCATCAGAAGGGATCCTTAGGGGTGAGGCTTAGGGAGCCTGGGATGAGGGAGAAAGGCATCATGGGAAAGAGAATAATAATAACAACACCAGGGGGAAAGCCGTGATTATCTGCCCTCCCACCCCCACAAGGAACAAAGCAAGAAACACCAGCTTTATCAGACCCTGGATACTAGGAGACCAGGCTGACTGGTGGTCCTGGTCCAAACCCTGCCACTAATCAATACACAGCTCCTATGCAGGACTGGGGATGGAACCCAGAGCTGTGTGTGTGCATGCTGAGCAAATACTCTACCAACTGAGCCACATCCCAGCCTACAGAGCAAGGCAGGCAGCAGGAGCAGCGTGTGCCAGGCCCTTGAGCATCTGGTAAAAGGTTGATGGGAGGAGACGAACTTGGAAGTGGGAAGGGGTGAGCTGTCAGGAACAGAAGATGGACCTTGGAAGATGAAGGAACCCAGTCATGAGGTGGACAAGACATTTGGAAGGAGGACGAGGGCCAGAGCAGGTGCCTTAACAAGATGGCGGTCCAAGGAACAGAGTCCACACACAGCCAGTTACAGTCTCCTGAGCCTGGCTATTTGCATCTGAGATGAGACCCTCGAGCTCACATAGGCTATGGGTAGCTGTCCTAGCTAGGGTTACTACTGCTATGATGAAACTCCGTGACCAAAGCAACCTGGGAAGGAAAGGGCTCTGTGAGTTTGAGGCCAGCCTGGTCTACAGAGTGAGTTCCAAGACAGCCAGGACTGCTATACAGAGAAACCCAGTCTTGAAAGACCAAACCAAAAAACCTCTACAGGCTATATAGGCTTGCCTACAGCCTGAACTCTTTTTGTTTTTGTTTTTGGTTTTTTTTTTGTTTCGTTTTGTAGAGACAGGGTTTCTCTGTATAGCCCTGGCTGTCCTGGAACTCATTCTGTAGACCAGGCTGGCCTCGAACTCAGAAATCTGCCTGCCTCTGCCTCCCACGTGCTGGGATTAAAGGCGTGCGCCACCACTGCCGGGCCCTAGAGCCTCATCTTATGGAGACCTTCTCTACTTGAGTTTCCCTCCTCTCAGATGACTTCAACTTGTGTCAGCTTGACATGACCATCCAGCACAGTGTACGTGTGGGCACCCTGGCATGACAGAGTCTGCATTCTCTGTGTTGCCCTCTTCTCCTGCCCCAGTTCAGTTGCTGCCATGAGAGACCAGAGGTGCAGCCAGGTCCTCCAGCCATTAAGCACAGTCACCAGGTCCCAGGGACCAGCCAGGGGAGCTCTGGGCACTGGAGAGCAGAGCGAGGGGAGCTGAGAAGAGGGGCAGGTGTTTCTGCTGGGGAAGCATCCAGAAGACTTCTTTGTCTTGACTGCCCCATCGGTAAAATAGGGGTAAGAAGAAAGTTCGGGCTGCCTTCCCTAGGGAGGGCACAGATGCCAGGGCTGTGAAGCCAACTGAGCAGACACGGTAGGGATGTGGTATTACATAGTACCTGGGTCAGCACTGGCCAAGCTGCCTCTTCTGCAACATTGCCTGGACCCCGGCACCCATCTCCCCTCCCACCTGTGGCTGAGGCCAGGCAAACACAAGGCCGCAAGGGAATCAAGTCCTCCTGCCTCTTGGAAAAGCTAGCAGCTGGGCACGGGGCCCAGGGAACTGGCAGAGACTGTCCCAACGTGGCAGGCGTGGGGCCGTTGGGGATATGGACGGGGCAGGAGGCCATTGTGGGGTGAAGGAGGAGGGATGGAAACTGGGGGAGGTTCTCCTCGGGTGGGGCCACCACCTGGGGCATAGGGTGTGGGCACAGGCCAGGGTGGGGACTTGGGCAGAGCAGGCTATGGACACTACCTTGGTAAATACCAAGGGCCCGTGGCACACACACATGTTTGCACAGAAGGACTTGAAATTAATCCGGACCCATTCCCGACCCCTGTCCCCAACACCCACCCAAACCTATTCTTCCTTGTCGCTTAAAGAGTTCTTTGAAAAGAGAAGCTGGACCCAGAGGCAATACCTTCTCCCGTGTTGGCTTTCTCTCTCCAGCAGGGTCTGCTGGAGGGCGGGCTCTGAGCAAGGGGAGGTGGGCACTAAGCAAGCCAGGGTGGGGGAGGGGTGTGCACTGAGCAAGGAGGGGGTGGGGACAGCCGAAATCCACCGCAACTCTATCAAGTTTCGCTAGTCCAAGAGAACAGGAAGCTGTTCCCTGAACCGTAGAGCATTTTCAGACAGTAGAGCTGTGGCCCTTGAAGAGACCCAAGGGTTTTTCCACACTGGGCCTTTTCCTTTGCCACACCCGCCCAAGTGGCAAAAGCCAGATACATGGTGGGTCCTACAGGGTAACCGGAGGTGGGTCCAGCATTTGGGAATTGCAGGACGCAAGAGGACCGCATGGGTCAGGCTAACCAGTGCTACCCTAAGACCTTTAAAGAAAATGTGCGCCTCCCACCTGCCCACACGTCCACCTCATTGTCTTTTCCAGTCAGGCCCGTACTCACTGCCCAGTGACCGAGAAGCCCCCTGGCCTCCCTCCAGCCCATTGCCTGCCGAGTCCCGAGTCCTATAACCAGCTTAGTGGTCCCCCACAGAGCCGGGACAGCCATCAGACCTATTTTCCTTCTTCTCTGATTTCTGCAGAAGCAGCCACAGCATGGGCAGCACCAGCCCAGGCCTGAGCAACGTGTCCCCCGGGTGCCTGTTGCTGTCCCCAGATGTGGCACTGCGGACAGGGATGGAGAAGGCAGCAGCGTCGGGAGCAATGGGCCCCGAGAAGCAGGAATGGAGCCCTAGTCCACCGGCCACCCCTGAGCAGGGCCTGTCTGCCTTCTACCTCTCCTACTTTAACATGTACCCCCAGGATGGCAGCTGGGTCACCAAAGTCCCCGAGGCCGGTGCCGGGGAGGACCACCCGGAGGAGCCAGAGCAGTGTCCGGTCATTGACAGCCAGGCCTCTGGGAGCACCCTGGATGAGCACTCATTGGAGCAGGTGCAGTCCTTGGTGGTGGGTGAGGTCCTGAAAGATATCGAGACGGCGTGCAAGCTACTGAACATCACAGCAGGTGAGACCATCCCCGCCACCTCCGCCTGGGGATGCAGGCAGGGTGCAGATGTCCTAGTTGGACTGTGATCACCTTGGGCAGCCCAGGACACACAACAGCTGCAGCCAGAGCCCATGCCTAACCACGCCTGCCCGGGGCCCTCACTTAGTGGATGAAGAACATTCAGTGATCTCCAGTCTGATTCCCCAACTTCTCTGGGATTCAGCCTCCCTCTCCTGTCACTTACTCTGTTCTAACCACTTGGACTTCCTGTTTTTCCTGTGGTCTAGAATGCTTTCCTGTAGATGGATACCTACTTAGCCTTTCCCCGGCCTTCTCCAGGTCTTAATTGGCAGCATTTTCGAGAGACCTCTGATCGGCTGCTTTGATTGTCTCCCGAGGCTCACCTCTCACCTCCCCCTTTTTCTTGTTCTTGTGATTTGATCGCCGTCTGAAGGCCTGGGACTTGGTTTCTTTCTACCTCGCTGTCTACACCTCACTAGAAGACTTTTAGGTCCCAGTGCCTAGACGGCGCTGGACATAATAGATACTCAATAAATGACCGCTGACTGACGTCACCTGCTTGGCACCCTCCCTGTGCAAGGACTGGGAGACTAAGCAATGAATGGGACATAGAGGTGCCTCTGTGTGTGGAACTGGGACGATGGGTCATAAAGAGGCAGTTGAATGTGGCTCTGGTCAACTGATGAGGAGGGGACACCAAGAAACAGACTTGTGTGTGTGTGTGTGTGTGTGTGTGTGTGTGTGTGTGTGTGTCTCCATGCCTGGCGTATGCGTGCCTAGTCTGGGGGGGTATCATGGGGCCAGTAGTGCAGGTGAAACTACTGTGGGCCAGGGAGTCCTGGCCTCCATCCTATAGTTCCCCCATGAGGAGGGGCTTCTCTTGCCCCTCACACTCCGCTCCTGCATCATCTCCCTCCCCCACCCCTCAGTCTGCTAGATGCTCCCAGGTGGTGTCCCCATTCAAGGCACTTCCTGCCCACATCTCCTCTCCTCCGCTTTCCCACACTCCAGAAGGCTCTCCCACGGGGACCTCTTCCCCCATGAGGAAGAGGCGCTTCCTCCAGTCCCAGTGTGAGGAGGGCGTGCTCTCCGAACAATGGGGACAGAAACAAATCGAATTGACCTCTGGGGGAAAGAAAATGGCCTCATGAAGTGGGAGCAGTGTAGCTTGCAGGTCACTAAGCTGGGACACTGGCTGGAACCAGCCTTTACCTGGAGGCCACGCTGCCACTGTGACCCAGTCTGGTTCGAGCTACATGCCCTGCTAGGCTCCCCTGAGAGCTTTTTCCCAGGGGCACACATCTCTGCTCACTTCCTCCAGCTTTGCATGACTCAGAGCCACTGGGGGCAACTGCTATGAATCTAGCTATTTCCTAAGCACTGGGCAAGGATTGGACCCCTCCTCCTGCACACTCCAGTCTCTTCGTCCCTAAAAAGTCCAGGCCGGAGGGGTTCCTGGATGGGTTTTCTCCTTGAGAAGATTGTGAAAGGCAAGAGACGTCTGGCAAAGCATGTATATTTCTGGATGAATGTAGCTGTTCTCCTCAGATCTGGGGTCTCCAGAAGCCCTTCAGGGGGCCGGAGAGACATGGAGATGTGATGGGTTACCAAGGCAACAAGCTTTTCCCTCTCACTTCCTTTTCTGTGGAGTGTCCGCCTTCATAAGGCTTCTCAAGACTCTAGATGTGTGGTCCTGGGCAGCAGGTGTTCCTTCCCATGGCCGGCCACCCTTGGGGCGGTACCCACCAGCAGTCCTGAGCTAGGATGGTGTCTCTCGCCCAGACCCTGGGGACTGGAGCCCTGGTAACGTGCAGAAGTGGCTTCTGTGGACAGAACACCAGTACCGGCTGCCTCCAGCAGGCAAGGCCTTCCAGGAGCTGGGCGGCAAGGAGCTGTGCGCCATGTCCGAGGAACAGTTCCGCCAGCGTGCACCCTTGGGTGGGGATGTATTACATGCCCACCTGGACATCTGGAAGTCAGGTGAGACACAAGACAGCACAGGCTGTCCCTCCCAGCTCCAGGCCATTATATAAATGGGGCTAGCCTTGGATTTGCATTCATCTCTCTGCCTTTGCCTCTTGAGTGCCGGCATGGCCGGCGGCTGGCATGCGTCACCATGTATGTCCAGATCTTATTTTCTTTTTAAAGGGAAAACCCCCATTTCAGGTTAGCTTTATTATTTATAATGATGGATGTCAGGGTGGGTCAGTGGAGTAATGGTGCTTGCCTCCAAGCCTGACAACTGGAGTTCGATCCCTGGGACCAGCATGGTGGGAGAGAAGGGACTCTCCCAAATTGTCCTGACTTCTTTCTGCACATGAGTCCTGGCACCCCAGTGCCTCACACTTACACAACACTGTTACTTGCCGTTTTGTTGTTGCTGCTGCTGCTGGTCCAGGCCTCTTCCCTTAGAGGTCTGGGATGTGTGGGAGACAGGACGTACTCAGGTGACTCTCTGAGTGGTCAGGCTCGAGTGCCAGTGGTTATGACGTGAGCAGAAGGACTCTGTCCAGGGCTGATGGACTAGGGGATGGGCAGAAACAGCGGGCAGTTGGAGACCTGTTGTGACTGGCAGGCCATAGCTTCAAGGGATGTCCTAGCCCCATTTCACAGTGAGGAGCGGGAAGCCCCTTATGTTCCCACCTCCCAGCCGTGGAGGGAGGGGGGGACCTCTGCTGGGTTGCCAACCTCCCCTCCTTGTTCCACAGCGGCCTGGATGAAGGAGAGGACCTCGCCCGGGGCCCTTCACTACTGCGGTGAGTAGGGCCGGGCCGGCGCAGGAAGGCCTGGTGGGGCTGAGGGAGGCTGTCCTGAGAAGTGTATGGTCGTGGTCGCAGCTGCCACTTACCCTGCCCCCCCCCCTGGCTTCCAGCCTCCACCAGCGAGGAGGGCTGGACGGATGGTGAGGTGGATTCGTCGTGCTCCGGGCAGCCCATCCACCTGTGGCAGTTCCTCAAAGAACTGCTGCTCAAGCCCCACAGCTATGGCCGCTTCATCCGCTGGCTCAACAAGGAGAAAGGTAGAATCGACCAGGGGTTTCAGTTCACCAGGGCGGGGAGGGACTAGAGGGGGAAGGGTGGGGCTCCAGGGCTGTAGGGGCGGAGCTCTAAGTGCCGAGAGAGGAGGGGCTAGGTCCAGGGCGTGGCTTCAATGTGAGGTGCAGGTTGCTAGGGCAGAGAAGGAGGGCTTCTATAGGGCAGAAATCCAGTTAGGAGCATGGGCAGTGATGGGGACCATGGGCGGAACTACAATTGAGGCTGGGTAGGGGAGTGGCACCACCTGGAAGGGGGCATTTGGGTGGGGGTGTGGCCTAGATTGGCTCCGCCTTCACCCTGTGCCAAATGTGCCACTCAAGAGATCCACATTCCTGCAGCACTGAGGTTTTTGAGGTTTAGGTTACTGTTTGTGTCCTCCTCGGTCTCTGCACCAGACTCGGGTAGTGAAACTCTGTCGGCCCCACACAATCCTGGAACACAGCTCGGACTTGTGGGTATTAGCTGAGAATGGTAAAACACTTCGGCTTCAAGCAGAGCATAGTGGCTTTAGTGCCAGAGCTGGGGAAGCAGAGGCTGGTGGTGAATTTGACGCCACACCAGTCTACACAGAGAGACCTTGTCTCAAAAACAAAAACAAAAACAAACAAACAACAACAACAAAAACAGGACTGAAGAGATGTCTCCGTTGTCAGGGTATTTTTGGTCTTGCAGAGAACCGAGATTCAGTTCCCAGCATCATGTGGCTTCTCTGGACTCCCTCTAACTCCAGCAGAGGGGATCTTCTGACCTCAGCGAGCACTAAGCAAACACAGATGTGCAAGCGAAACACTCATACACATGAAATAATAAAATAAATCTTAAGAAAACAGAAAACATCGTGTCTTTGACAGTTTCACAAGTACAGACACACAAGGCTGAAGAGCTCAGTTCCATTCCTGGAGGATGGAAAGGAAATAATTCTTGCAAATTGTCTTCTGATCTCCACATGCATGCACACCCAGGACATGTCTGCTGACACACATTCACATAACCATGAATAAAATAAAAGAGAATAAAAAAATTAACAAGACTAACCTCACGTGTCCACCAGAAGCGCACTGCTAGCCCCAAATATAATATTAAACGTTCTAGGTCTGGAATCAAAAATCCTTAAAAACAACCAGATTTCGCTTTAATGATGTAGGTTGCCTGATCTTCATCTAAATTTCCCTAAATGATCCCCAATACAAGCTCTTCGGAGCACCACTGTAAATCTCTGGCCCAGAAAAACTTGTCAAATATTCCCAAATCCTAAAACTCTAAACTCTGACACAGTTCTGATACAAAATTTCAGATTAGGGATACACAACCTGCCTTTGATATAATACTGTGCACAAGTTACAATTTCAACCAGTAATAAAAGTAGAAATTAAATATATTTGCTAACGCCAAGTGTCATGATGGCAACTGCCTTTAATCCTGGCACACTGGGACAGCCAAGGCTATGTAGAGAGGCCATGTCTTGAAAGAAAGGAAAGAAGGAAGAGAGGAAGGAAAGAAGAAGAAAGGGGAAGAAAGAAAAAGAAAAGAAAGAAAGAGAGCGGGAGAGAAAGAAAGGAAGGAAGGGGAAGGGAGAGGAAGAAAAAAGAAAAGGAAGGAAGGAAGGAAGGAACGAAGGAAGGAAGGAAGATGTTTGTTAAGTCTCGAGGCCTGCCTGGGGCCCAGGGCTACAGAGAGCTCTAGATCTGTCTGCTTTGCTTTTCCCAAAACCAATCTGTTGATCTCTTCTCTTTTCTTCTCATGCCTTCCATGTGCCCTCTCTTTTCTCTTCCCACCCTCCCTTCCCCCCAGGCATCTTCAAAATTGAGGACTCTGCCCAGGTGGCCCGGCTGTGGGGTGTGCGCAAGAACCGGCCAGCCATGAACTACGATAAACTGAGCCGCTCCATCCGCCAGTATTATAAGAAGGGCATCATCCGCAAACCGGACATCTCTCAGCGCCTCGTCTACCAGTTTGTGCATCCAGTCTGAGAGCCACGAAGACCAGAGGCCTACAACCTGCCTCAGGCAGCCACTCTCTGGATGTCCTGGGCCTCTCTGCTCAATCTGAATCCAGGGGCTGCTGGTATCCTGGAATCCAAGGTCCCAGACAGACAGCCACTGATCTGGGGATGCATATGAGCTCTCTGGGTCCCTCTTCAGGTCATACACGGGCCCCAGGAGGATCGAGGGAGCTAGGACTGTTCACAAACGGAGACCTCCCTGAGCCAGGCTTGGACCGTGGAAATCCCAGAGGAACCACCTACAGCACCCAGGGACTGGACTGAGTCAGCTCACAGGACAGTGATGTCACTGATCTCTGCTCCTGCCACCCATCCTGTATCCTACGTGGCATGGTGCTTAGAGATGTCTGCACCCCGCGTTGGGAAACTAGGGATGCCCTAGGGATGGATAATAAAGATGTAAGATAACTGTCAGGTCCCCTGTGTCTGGCTATGCGTGGCATAGCCTGGAGGCCAGCAGCGGTCAAGGGTGGCTGTGGTTCCAGGTCCTTAGGGTGGTGACCACAGGGGAAGCTTACCAGGGAAGTGTCATGGAGCCAAGCCTGAGAGGAAAACAGGAGCTGTTTGGTAGAAGAGAAGAGGCGGAAGGTTCTCCAAGGACATGTGGATAGTCTAGCTAGATGCTACATCCTCCTCGCCCTGGCTGAAGCAGGAGGTAGGCCAGGCTGAAGAGCATCCATATACAGGCCCAAAGGAAGGAAGGCAGCCTCTGCATCTGCTCTGTTAGAGGGCAGGGCTTGCTGGCATGTGTGTCCAGGTGGGCCTGGGTATGCCAGGGGTCTGGCTTCCTGCAAGAGGATTTTCTTGGCTGCCTAAGAAAGACGAACCCACTGGGCAGTGGTGGCGCATGCCTTTAATCCTAGCACTTGGGAGGCAGAGGCAGAGGCAGGCAGATTTCTGAGTTCAAGACCAGCCTGGTCTACAGAGTGAGTTCCCCAGAACAGTCAGGGCTACACAGAGAAACCCTATCTCAAAAAAGCAAAAAAAAAAGAAAGCCACATATAGTGGATTGTGGGAGATTCAGTAGCTTTGGGACAGTGACATTGTAAGACTTTAAGGATTTACAGCTTCTCCCCTTGCCCCCAAGTCTTCACAAGGTCCATCCATGGGGTTGAGTTCCCTGCCTGGGCATGAGAGCCACTTGAGTGTGAGGGACAGAATGTGTAGCTGCCTGGGTGTGGAGATCTGTCTGCCTCTGCCTCCTGAGTGCTACCACACTGGCTAGATCACAAAGGGTTAAAGGTACCCTGCACCCTGCCTTCTGCCCCCAGCACTTTTTATTGTCTCCTGGAGAATGTTTACTCCTGACAGTGAGCAAACTGTGCCTTGGCATCTGTCATCTGGGATTGGACTGGAGGTGGGGTGGGGGCTCTACCCAGGCTTCTGTCTTGCTAGGCCCCAGTTGTCTCCCTTCCCCAAGCTGTCTCCCTTCCCCAAGCAAGAGGCAGTCTTGGGACCCTGGCCAGAGGCAGACTCAGCTCTGTTAAACTGGTTTTGTTTCCAGCCAGCCCATCCTGCCCCTCAGGAGTCCCTTAAAGTCACCCACTTGGATATCCCAGCTGTACCTGGGCCCCAGCTCAGAGCTCATGCTGGGCTGGGGAATTCTCACAAGGGCGGCGGCGGCGGGGGGTGGGGATCACACGCTTAGATTGGGGAACAGAAAAGGCTCCACAGAGGGGAGATGTGGGGGGGGGGCAGAGGGGCAGCTTCCACCAAGGAACATTCCAAAGGCTACATCTACCCAGTGACAGCTTGCGAGCTGGCATCTAGTCACGGCTTCTCCTATGTTGACACATCCCTATCAGAACCTCTCCTGGCACAGACATTTCCTTTCTCCCTTTTGGAAGCCTCATTTCAGCCGCCTCCCCCGCCCCCCCCCCAAACAAACTGGAACAGTCTATGTGAATAAAGAGGCTGCCACTTTGACTCTAAGATTCCTGGGCTGGGCAGGAAGCCCTGGGTCTGTAATGCTAATGTTTGGGAACTGGAGGCAGGAGGTCACCCTCAGCTACATAGCCATTTCCAGGCCTGCTCCATGAGACTTTTTAATTATTTTATTTTAGATTTACTTTGTGTATGGGTGTTTTGCCAATGTGTATGCTTGTATACCACATGCATGATGCGCCCACGGAGGTCAGAATTGGGTGTTGGATTCCCTGGAACTGGAGTCACAGAAGATTGTAAGCTGTCACGTGGGTGTTGGGGATGGAACCTAGGTCCTCTGCTAGAACAGTCGGTGCTCTTAACTGCTGAGCCGTCTCTATAGCCCAAGACTCTAATTTGAGCAAAGGAAAGACAAAAAAAAGAAAGGAATGGAGGAGAGAGAGATGAAGGAAGGAAAAGAGGGAGGGAGGAGGGAAGAAAGGGGGAAGGAGAAGGAAGGGGGGCTGGTTCATACCAGGAAGCACAAGGCTGCCCTCTGACCTCCTCGCGCAGGTCTGCGTGGAGGCACATGTGCGCATGCTCAAACCTGCTATTGGCCGTTGTGTGTCTCATACATTCACTCACGTTATATAGAAATGTGAATAAGTTGTTTTACCAAATGAAGGGAGCTAATGAAATAAAAGAGGACAATCCACTCTGGATAAGAGTGAGCTTCAGACAGGGATAGGCTTAGGGTAACAGGGATAGGCTTAGGATATCAAGGCAGATGGACGGCTCTCCCAGCTTCCCCTCTCACCATGTGCACTTAGGGTACAGGAAAGTGATGGCGGAGGGGCTGTGTGTATGTGCGCACGCGCGCGCGGGCCCCACGAGACCGCCAGAGTTAGAGGAACCTTCGAGACAACCCACAGAATGGGGGAGCTGAGTCAGACACGGGGAGGGAGGCTCGGGTCTCAGAAAAGACCTAACTGAGGGGTGAGTGGGCGTCAGAGTTCCTGGCAGGGCCTGGGGAGCTAAGTTCTAGCTCGCTAGTGTAGATGCTCCCAGGGGCCCTCCTAGGAAATGTGTTCACAGCACGGGGCAAGCTCTAGGAGAGCAAGGACGAGCCAGTGTCTCTCCGCAGGAGGCCTGAGTAAGGACTTTTTAGAATTCTGCTTTAAAGCTCAGAACTATCTATAGATCAAGTTCATCCTGGGAACTATGAGTTTGGCTATTTATTTATTGGCTGATTGTTCTGCCCCGTACGGAAACAACCTCACACGTTAAACAAGAATGTTCCCAATGGGTCAAACCTCCAGCCTTAGAGCCACGAGTCTGAGATTTTTAATCGCCCTATTCAGTCGCCTTGTATCTGAGACCAGAACCTTGGTAGGACCTGTGCCCTCAACTGCCCAGCTGGGTCAGCACTCAGCCGTGTATAGCGCCAACTCCAGGAGAGACATAGCATCATTCCGAAGACCCTACCAAGCCCACAAGACCCCCCACAACCGAGGATGCACACGACGCAGGTGACAAGTCCAGCCAGGGGATGACAGAATTCTGGTTTTATCGACAGCCGTACGGTCACAACTGATAGATATAGATATATATATATATTTGTATTTATATACCTTTAAATTACACAATCATGTACAAAACAGGTGCATTGCTGAGACCACGGCACGTCTCGGAGTTTCACAAGTGTCGGAACTAATGATGTCAGAAAGCCTAGGGCGGTAGACGCAGTGGCGGCGGGTGGTAGGGGAACCTGGGCTCCTCCTGGAACCAGGCCACAGGATGGCGGTTAACTGGGGACAAAACACGTCACTGACCGAGCCCTGCAGGGTCCCGTGCAGCATCAAGGGGACCCTGGGGAGTACTGGGGAGTACAGGTAGGGGTGTGGACACGGCGAGGGAGGGGTGTGGTCCAGCCCAAGGTTTGAGGTGCCCTGACACCAGTAGTAATGGGTGGGGCTCGACTTGGGGCTCTGGGGACTTGGGGGGGAACCCTCCCACACTGGGGTGCTGAGGAACGTGAGGACCAAGTCTGGTCCCAGATGGGGTCATTGAAGGTGGTGGTTCATAAGGGATGGATTTTCCAGTTCCTGCCCAACAGTGGGCAGCTAGTATACTGTGCAGGGTGGTCCTAGGGTCCAATCAGGGCCACAGCCCCTCCCCAGGTGCTGGGAAACCGCTGGTGCAGAGAGGGGGAGCCCAGACCCCAAGGTGCAGACATGGCGGCTTCTTGCCTTTCTGAGGTGAGGGTGAAGGTAAGAGCTGGAGCTGTGGACAAAGGGGATTTGAATCCTGCTTCTGGTTCTCAGGGGCCCAGGACCCAACCTGGGCTGCAGCTGAAGCCTCTAGGGGGAACAGTGACAGGGAAGGGGGTGCTTACAGCCCTGTCTCTTGGGCGCCATGTTCCCGCTCCGGGCCCTGAGGGAGGACTGACCTCCCTCAACAGAAGCTCCTGCTGCAGCCCTACTCAAGAGAAGGGGGTGCGGTCAGAGTCCCAATGCTTGGGTCCATGACCTGACAGTGTCGAGAGAAGCGGCAGAGAGCTAAAGGGTCCTGGAGAACATGGGTGGTCCTGTTCCTTCCCTGGAGGCCCCAAAGGCCACCTGATTCACAAGGCAGAGGGTGTCCGTAGGCCAGAGGCCTGGCAGACCCCAGCCGTGAGTGTAAGACTTTTTCTCCAATCTGTGTTCCCAAAGGTCCAGAGAAACAGCCTCTGACCACTTTCCACTGTCGGAGATCTTAGCCAACCTGTCTTGTTTCCCACCCCACCCACCCAAGGAAGAGCCTGCCACCTGCTTTCCAACCACAAGGGCCCTGTGTCCCCTCCCACCCCCAGAGTCCTTTAATGGAGACTCGGGCTTAGAGAAATGGGAGTGGGGGAGAGCTGCTAGCATTCAGGGGGGATGTTGGGGACTAAAAGGTCAAGGAAAAAAGATATAGTGACCATCCAGAGTTCCTCCTTCCTCATGCCAGCCTGAGCTGCTGGCTTCCCCTCACAGTGCCAAACTGACTGCTCCCTGAGCCTGGTGTCTCCCTGGGCAGGTCCCGTGAGAGACTTGGCTGCTCCCCTGAGCCCCTGAATCTCCTGGGTTGGCCAAGTGAGAGCCTTGTAGATCAGCCTCACGAAGGCTGATTTGACACAGTGATTGGGGAGGCTGTGGCATTTCTGAATGACCATGAAGGGAGGGGGATGGGCGACCAAACGCCTCGTCCCCAGGATATGGGGGGAGGCTGCTACTGTTGCTGGCTTTGCCCAGTGCCAAGGACTTGGGGACAGGTAGGATCTCTGCAAGATGCTTAGTGGCTATGAGGAAGTGCCACCCTCTGTCCACAGGCCCAGCTGGGATTTTCATCCCTCAAAATGGGCTTGGCATTGGGAGTGTTGGCACAGCCTGGACAGATGGTCTGTTCTCCTTCTTCCTTTCCTGTATGCCAGGGATGCCAGGAATCCCTCCTGCTCACTGGCCTTCATGTCTGGGGAAGTGAAGAGACGCCCCCCCCAAGTCCCCCCAGAAACCTCCACAGCCTTCTCCCCCAGCCTCACTGGTCTGGGGCTGGGAAGAGAAGAGCACCCTCTGGGCAGAGTGGAAGACTAAAGATTGGGGGCCCTTTAAGAGAAGAGGGTGTTGAAGGGGGACAGGAGAGGAGACAGGAGAGTTTAGGAAGCCAGGCTCAGGTGACATGGGCAGCTGCTGGCAGCCATGGTGGGACAGGAGAGGGAGACAGGGTAGAAGGAGCCAGATGTCCCTCAAGACTCAGGAGACTCTTTGGTGGACTTTGTAGACCAGATGTGACGTTTGGGTTTAGTCCCAAGATCCTTGCCCACGTTGTGGGGGAGGCCATCATCCAAGCCCCACCCACTCCCCCCCCCACCGCCTCCAGGTAGGCTGCAAACGCTGTCTCTCGTATTTCTTCTTCTTCTTTTTTTTTTTGTTCTGTTTTGACTTTTAAAAAAATAAAAGCTTGATCGGAAAATATGTCTGGAACTCTATGGCGAGGGGAGGGCAAGGGTGGAAGGCGGTGGACAGAGACTGAGAGGAGTCGGGTGGGCAAGGTAGCTATATAGCCTCAACGTAGTTGGCAGGATAGAGGCCCAGCTGCCCGCTGTCCAGCCGCCCGCGGCACCAACCCTGCTCGTCTTCCTCTCCGAGCTTGGTGAGCTCGTCTCCTGGAGAGGGAGACACAGGGACGCCTTGTTAATGCATCTCTCTGCCGATTTACCTGGACTTCAGCTCAGGGTTGCAGCCCCACTCAACATTCAAATGCTGCCCCAATGCGCTTCAGTCACGGGGTTTTGACCCTCTGTGCTCAGGCCCTGCCCTGGTCCCTTACCCACCAATCCTTGCAAAGCCTCCAGCTCAGGCCACGCCTCTCCCTCCTGTTCTCTTCCTGCACCCAATCCAAGCCCAGGCCCCGCCCCCTAGGCCTCCAGCCCCGCCCCACGCTCAGCCAAGTCCCTCGTACCGGCCTTGAAGCTGAGCTCATCCTGCTCCTGACCGTCGTAGTCGTAGAGTGCCCGAACACGAACTCCCTTGGCATCGTCCTCGAAGGGGTTGGCGCCACCATTGGCCTCGTTCCCCCCGAAGGGGTTTCCGCTCTCATCGTCTGACCACTCGGTGGCATACGGTTGGCCTCGGTCATAGCTGCTAACACTTGGGTGGAAATGGAGACCTCTATCAGCGGGCTTGATCCCATCCCCATCCGTATCAACATCCGCTCCTAACCAGAGCTCCGGTCCAGATTCTATAAGTAAGGCTGGAGCCGAGGTCAGATACACGGGGTGGGGTCCCAGCCAGTGAACCCTCAGATAGCTTGAACAGTTTGCCGTAGTATTTCAACTAGTATAAAGGAGGACCCGAGGACTGTCTGATCCTGTGAGAGAGACCCTACCCCTAAATGGGTACCAACTTGAACGAAACAGCTGTCCCTGGTTCTGAGGTGTGACACGTTGTCTCTGGACTTAAGCTTCTCTATCTTTCTGTTTTGTTTGTTTTGTTCTTTTTTTTTTTTTCGAGACAGGGTTCTCCTTGTATAGTCCTGGCTGTCCTGGAACTCACTCTGTAGACCAGGCTGGCCTCGAACTCAGAAATCTGCCTGCCTCTGCCTCCCGAGTGCTGGGAGCTTCTCTGTCCTTAAAATGCACACATTTATTTCTTCTCAGACTGGCCGGAGGCTTGAATCCATTAATGTAAGAAGAGTGCTCAGAATACCGTGTGACTCACAACAGATGGCTTGAAGGGTCACCCACCTGTTTTGCAGAGGACACATAGTAGCTATGCTCTGGGGTCATTCCTTGTCTTCTTGGATAAAATGTATCCATTGTGTGGGTGTGAGTCTCTCTCTCTCCTGCCCAGGAGCTCCATGGGAGGTACTCACCTGCCACGGTCCCCAGCCTGGGATGTGGATTCTACAGCCCCAGTGGCATTGCTTAGGGTGGCCCCCTCTGCCTTCTTAGGCTGTTTCTCCTTCTTGGCAGTGGTGTGCGGGAGGTCTGGGTTCCACTCCTGGAGGTGGGGGGTGGGGGGGAGGCAGGCTGAGGGGTCTGAAGCCGCAGTCCCCTCCCAACCTGTCGAGGATCCCACTTTACCGCCCTGTGCGCGTCCTCACCTCGAACTGCGGCCAGTTCATGGGCATCCCGGGGCCGCTGGTGCTGCGGAACCACCTGAGGTCTTCCTGGGCATCGGCCCCCCGGATGGCCTGCTCCAGTTCTCGGTAGACATGGATGTAGCTGGGAGGGAGGGGGATGCCATAGGTTTTCTTCTCAGAGGCCAAGATGCCCCGCACAGCCCAAGCCAAGAAGGCTACTCCCGCCTCCTTATTTTTAAGATTATATTTATTTTATGTGCATGGGTATTTTGTCTGCATGAATATGTGCGTGCCACGTGTGTCCTTGGTATTCCTTGAGATCAGAAGAGGGCACTGGATTCCCTAGAACTGGCCTTAGGAGTGTTCTTGAGATGCCCCCTGCAGGCGCTGGGAATCATAGCCTGTAACCTTGGAGGCTGAGCGATCTCTCCAGATCTTTCACTTTTTTTTCCCTGCAACCTTTGTTTTCTTGTGATACAGAATCTCTCTGTGTAGCCCTGGCTGGCTCTGAACTCATAGAGATCTACTCGCTACTGTTTCCCAATTAAAGGCATTCAGTAGGATTTTTTTTTTATGATTTATTTTTAGTCCCATGTCTGTGTGGGCGGATATCATATGTGTGTTTGTGGCCTTGGAGATCACACAGGCGAGCCACCTGATGTGGGTGCTGGGAATCTGACTCTGGCCCTCTGTAGAAGCAGCAAGTGCTCTTTACTGGTAGAGCCATCTCTCCTCCATCTCTCCTTTAGTTTTATTTTATAAGTGCGTGCCCGTGGCTGTGAGTACAAGTGTCCTCAGAGGCCACAAGAGGAAGACAGACCCTCCGAAGCTGGAGTTACCAGCAGTTGGGAGCTACCTGATATAGATGCTGGGAACGGAGCTCAGGTTTTCCCTTCAGCCTGAGGTGAATGCTTTCTGGGGAGCAGCTCTGGGCGCATGCAGCCCCAGTGGCCTCACCGTGGCCATGCACCGGCACCCAAGGAAACTGGTAGGCATCACCTGTGCAGAAGCTATATCTGCAGGCTCTTACTGGTGCTCCCTGTGAGTCCTCCCTCCCCTCCCGGTCACCAAGCCTGAAGTGCTGCCCTCCAGGTTACTCAGCGGGCCGTGCCCGGTACCTGCTGTTCTCTGCTAGGTTGAGATGCCGTTTGATATCTAGCAGAACTTCCTTCAGGAACACCAGCCGCTTCTCCTCGAACTGCTGGCATTGCTCGAACACCTGCTCCATGCCCTCCATGTACTGTGGCGTGGTCTTGCCCACGTCTTCCAGCACCTTCTCGTACTTCTCCTGAGTCTGCGGGTACCAGGATGGAGGATGCAGCCCACCCTCCACCCCCGCTGCCGCCGCCGCCACCACCCCCACCACCACCACCCCCGCCACCACCACCCCCACCACCTCCACCACCACCACCACCACCCCCACCACCTCCACCACCGCCCCCACCCCCACCCCCACCACCTCCACCACCACCTCCACCCCCACCCCCACCACCTCCCCCGCAGGTACCTTTTGCACATCCTGTCTGCATTTGTCCACTTTGTCCACAAGTTTCTTCTGCTGTTCCGGGGTGACCGACTGCTCTGTCTTACTGTTTATCTCCCGGGTCATGGCCAGCTTCTCTTCCTTGCAAGCCAAGTGATAGGCCTTCTTGGCTGCCTCTAGCTGTGGAGAGACGGCCAGGCGGGGCATACGGGCGGTCACCCATCAGCAACACGTGCCTGTCCACTCCACACTCCTCCACTGCGGAGCTGCCCTTGTTAAGAGTCAGGGGGCTATTGGTTCGGGCTCTGCCTCTGAGACTCCAACCCATGGGCACATTTCGGGGGGTTGCTGCCTCTCATGGGATTGCCAGTCCCATGCCAGTCACTGTGTGCTGGGCAAAGAACACCAGGTACCACAGTGCTAGAGACTATGTGTGGACAGTTCTTTCTGCAAGATGCTGGTGTTCGCTTGCCCTCCTGTGGCCCACCACCCTTGAGGGGTCAGCTGTCCTGCCTGTCTGAGGTACCTCCTTCATTTTCTTAGCCCAGGGCTTCTGGGCCTTCCGGAAGCCGTCCTCAGCCTCCTTCGTCTCCTTGAAGCCTCCCATGATCTGCTTGTGGTAGGCGTCCTTCTGCCAGTTCTTGACTTTCTCCAGGTCCTCGTTCAGCAAGCTGTTCTTCACCTCCTGGTGCAGCTCGCTGACTTTGTCAGCTTCCGTCATCATGGCACCCCATGCCCGCTCCAGGCTGCCGTACTGCGGACCTGGGGGAAATGTCAGGGGATGACAGGGACCCCCCAATGCACGATGCCTACAGTCCTCTCCTCTTTGATGCTTCCCCCTCTCTTCCCATGGCAACAGAAACATCTTCCTCCACTCTCCCCAAACCTCTGCCCATCCTCCTAAGGCCCAGGATGGTGCTGGGGCGATGGCTCAGCGGTTAAGATCCCCGACTGTGGTTTCTTTTCTTTTTTTTTTTTTGGTTTTTCGAGGCAGGGTTTCTCTGTGTAGCCCTGGCTGTCCTGGAACTCACTTTGTAGACCAGGCTGGCCTCGAACTCAGAAATCCACCTGCCTCTGCCTCCCAAGTGCTGGGATTAAAGGCGTGCGCCACCACCGCCCGGCCCGACTGTGGTTTCAAAAGTCCCCGGTTCAAATCCCAGTGACTGCTTGAAGGCTTACAGCCGGCTGAACTGTATTTTGGGCTGGAGAGATGGCTCAGTAGTTAAGAGCACTGACTGTTCTTCCAGAGGTCCTGAGTTCAATTCCCAGCAACCACATGGTGGCTCACAACCATCCATAATGGGGTCTGATGCCGTCTTCTGGTGTGTCTGAAGACAACTATAGTGTACTCACACATAAACTAAATAAATCTTAAAAAAAAAAAGGGCCCAGGATGACTGCTTCTGCCAGGAAGCCTTCTCTGATTGCTCCACTCTCACGCTAGCCTGCCGCCCCCTACAGGTTCTTCTCCAGCATCTGTCTTGCTTCCCACTTGGTGTCCCCCTTTCCAGTGTGTGCCTCGTGGGCCACCTTGAGTGGCAGGAGCCTGTGCAGGCTCAGAACAGTGCTGGGCCCAGGATAGGTGCTCTAGGCAAGATGCTGAACCTGAAACTCGGGAACCAGCAGTGAGTGACAAGGCTCTGAGCCAATGGGAAGCCAACCTCACCTTCATTCGTTGCCAGGCAGTGCAGGCCCTGCCCCCATGAGGACTGGAGACTGAAGTACAAGGAAACCTGAACTTGAAACGTCTACTTTATATTATCCAGCATCCTGGCAACTGAATGCACACTGTGGCTTGGTGTGGGCCCTGGACCAGCGCAGACCACGGCCACAGTCCCCTGGGTACACAGAGAGTGGGGTGTGGCTCAGCAGGTAGAATGCTCGCCTAGCATACAGGAAGCCCTCTGTTGGATTTCCAGCACTGTAAACACTGGAACTGCTGACTTGCGGGGGGGGGGGGTGTCAGAAGTTCAAGGTCACCCTGGACTGTTTAGGGAATTTGAGACTAATCTCTCTCTCTCTCTCTCTCTCTCTCTCTCTCTCTCTCTCTCTTTCTCTTTTTCTTTCTCAAAAAAAGTGTGTATGATCTATTTTTATTTTCTTTCTTTTTAAATTTATTTATTTTACTTATATGAGTACATTGTAGTTCTCTTCAGACACAGCAGGAGAGAGCATCAGATCCCATTACAGATGGTCACAAACCATCCTGTGGTTGCTGGGAATCAAACTCAGGACCTCTGGAAGAGCAGTCAGTGCTCCTAACCACCGAGTCATCTCTCCAGTCCTGGTTTTTTTTGTTTTTGTTTTTTTGGTTTTTTGAGACAGGGTTTCTCTGCATAGTCCTGGCTGTCATGGAAACTCGCTCTGTAGACCAGGCTGGCCTCGAACTCAGAAATCCGCCTGCCTCTGCCTCCCAAGTGCTAGGATTAAAGGCATGCGCCATCACCGCCCGGCCTGTTTGTTTTTAAGACATGGTTTTTCTCTGTAGCCCTGGCTGTCCTAGAACTAGTTCTGTAGACCAGGCTGGCCTCGAACTCACAGAGATTAGCCTGTCCCTGCCTCCAAGTACTGTGATTAAAGGTGTGAGCCACCACGGCCCAGCTTATGGATGAGCTGTTTTAAATGTTCTGATAATGACGGGGCTTGAGGGTGACTTGAGCTGCCGCTGTTCTTGATATTTGGAGAGTTTGAAAATGGGGGTGAGGTTGATAGCTCTAATTTCCCTTCGACTCATTCAGAAAAAGATTATGCATGTTAATGGAGAAAAGCCTGTCTGACCATCTCACGATTATGGCCAGCTTGGGCCAGATAGCAAAACCTTAAAGAGGAGGAGGAGGAGGAGGAGGAGAGGGAGAAGTGGCGGCAGCAGCCAGATATGGTGGTGCACAATTTAAACCCAACACTCAGAGGCAGAGGCAACTGGATTTCTGTGTCAGCCTCATCTACATAGCAAGTTCTAGGCAGTCAGCACTACATAGTAAGATTCTGTCTCTAAGAAACAAAATAGTGGTGGAAAAGAGGGAGAAAGAGAAGCTAGGCGTGGCTGTCCACACCTGAAATCTTCGATTTGGGGAGGGGAGGTAGAAGGATCAGGACCACTGGGTTATTCTCCGTCGAATATAGAGCTGGAAGCCAGCCTGGGCTACATAAATTTCTGTATCAAAACTAAACCTCGGGGCTGGAGAGATGGCTCCAAGACTGACTGCTCTTCCACAAGTCCTGAGTTCAAATCCCGGCAACCACATGGTGGCTCACAACCATCCGTAATGGGATCTGATGCCCTCTTCTGGTGCATCTGAAGACAGCTACAGTGTACTTACATATAATAAATAAATAAATATTTAAGAAAAAAAAACCAAAAAACTAAGCCTCTTCCAAAATAAAAAGAGGTGTGTGTGTGTGTGTGTGTGTTTAGTCTTGAATCATACAAAGCAGGAAATGAAGGGACCTGCTTCGGCCCCTTTGGTCGTGAAAATTTCTGTGGCTGGGCTGCTGGGTGCGCCGGGGCCCGCCCTGGGGGACCCGCTAGAGCCCGGGGATGGGGCACCTTTCTCGATGAGCTGGCGCCAGCGCTTGGCCCAGTCGGTGAGCTGCTGCGCGTACGCCTTCTCGATCTTGGCGCGCTCCTGCACGCAGCTCATGAGGTCGTTGCACAGGCGGTGCCCATCGTCGATGCGCTTTACCGTCCGCTTGTAGTTCCCCACCTAGCGACAGAGCAGCGAGTGACAGTGACGGCGCGGCCCCTGTGATCCCGGCCCTGGCCTGCAGGGGGCGCTCCGCCTCCCGCTTCGTCCCGGTCTCCATCTCCCCTCCCCTCCTCTGAAACCTCCTCGCTGCCGCAAAAAGAAGAAGACGGGGGTTTTATATAATTTGGACTTGGGCTATAATGAATTATTCATTTTTGCCCTCGTGAGCTAATTCTATTATATTTATCCGAGTCATATAAGCTTGAGCGGAGCCGCTGTTTCTTGACACAATATTATGTTTTGTGGGGCATCTCTTTGAGCACTTATTAATCTAGGCCTTTCCGTTTTGCTTTCCAAAGCCAAAAGCAATATATATATTTTTTTTCTCCAGGGCTCAAAGACTCTCAGAAGCCCCTGAAATGCTGGCTTGTAGTCTCACCTCTACCGGCTATGGGGTCTCCGGGCTAACCCCACTTTCTGGTTCAAAAGTCGTCCTGTGCCTACCATGCAGAGGGTTACAGTGGGAACAGCTAGGCCGCTGCTCGGGAAGAGCTGCGGGCACTATTCGTAGCCCGCTTTCAAGGCTTCACCGCCTGTTGGACACTGTGGGCTTTCTGAAGGGACCCAAGGGAGTCTGGGTGCAAGGCTGAGGTCCTGGGTTGAATAGGGGCCCCTGTGATCCCGGCTCTGGCCTGCAAGGGGCGCTCCGCCTCCCGCCTCGTCCTGCCCTCCACCTTGCAGGGTCCCAGAACTCCACGTCAGACCCGAGTCTCCATCTCCCCTCCTCTCTGAAACCTTCTCGCTGGGGGTTTTATATAGGGAGCCTAGACCTCCACTCACCTCCCAGAAGCTATCCGTGATCTCCTCGGAGGCCTCATCGTAGGAGCCAGACATGGTGCAGCTGTCGGGAGCCGGGCAGGCGTGGATCTGCAGTTAGCAGCCTTGCGGTTCACAAGCTGCAAGGGCAGGAGAGAGATCCAGAGGTGAGGGAAGTGGTCCCGCTCCAGGTCTGTGTCCCTGACTCCCGTGGAGAAGGAAAGAACCCTGGTATGAGCCTCAGACTGGGAAGGGGGCGGCTTCCCGGCAGGCCTCAGCATTCTGAGGATGATCTGTAGCTTCTGGTACACATCTCAACATCTATCTCCTCATCTGCTCCTCCTGCCTCCCGGGATTCAGCCTAACGGTTCTCCTCAGATGCCATCTTCCTACAGAAGCCCTCCCTCCCGCCTCCCCGAGCCTCCTCTGCACCAGGGAGCACCAGTGGGCTTCCTCACTGAGCACCGTTGTTCCCCTCTCCTTAGCATGGCCCAGCAGGATCCTGACACTAGATGCAAAAGATAGTCCTAGCCGGGCAGTAGTGGCACAGGCCTTTAATCCCAGCACTCGGGAGGCAGAGGCAGGTGGATTTCTGAGTTCGAGGCCAGCCTGGTCTACAGAGTGAGTTCCAGGACAGCCAGGGTTACACAGAGAAACCCTGTCTCGGAAAAACAAAAAACAAAACAACAAAAAAAAAAAAGTCCTGGATTCCCCTGACCCCAACTCAGAGCCCCTGGTCTCAGCCCCTAGAGCCCAGCTTTGGCCTTGCAGTTCCCTGGGAGCTGACAGGATGCCTCTCAGTCATATATATCCTGACCTAAGGGCTGCCCTCATTCTCCCCGTCGAGTGCCCTGTCCATGCTCTTTTGACTGTCCTGACCCTGCCTCAACGGACCCATTATGCTATTCACAAGCCTTTCCCCCCATGTCTGGGCATGTGGCTCTCTGGCCCTGGGGTCACACTGTGATCTACACAGCATGCTGCCGAGTGCTGTGTCTGTCCTGGATCTGTCACCGGGCATCACAGTCGTCCAAACTAGGCCACGCTCTGCCTCAGGGGCCAGGGGGCAAACCCCTCCCCTACTGGGCCTTAATCATCAGGAAACCACCACAGAGGGCCAAAGGGGCCTTCAAAGAGGCAGCCGTGGCTCCTGGGACACTTCCTCATCTGTGCGATGCAGCTGTGGGAGTTGTACTGGGAGCAGTGAGGTATCTGGGTTAGGGTGGCCTGGCTTTGCAAGCTTCTGCCCCTCCTAGAGAGGGCAGGTAAACCCCATCTCTTAGCAACCACTGCCTGCACCTCAGACTCAGGGCAGGCAGGCGGTAGCAGCCCATGAGGATCCTTAGTCAGGGATGCCCCTCCCCCAGCCTCCGCCTCTTCATTTGCTCTGGTCTGGTACCCTATCCCTGTAACGACCTAGTGTGGCTTGTCCTGTGTCACCTGGTACATGAAGATCTGCATGGCCACAAGCTTCTTCAGCCAAAGCGGTGGGGAACTCGATGGCACGTGACCCTCGGTCTCACTGGACAGAGGTCTCTCCCCACAACACCCGCCTCTAAGAATTCCCCTTCAGGGTGCCAGGCAAGTGGGCACAAGCTGGCCCACTGCAGCAGCGTGGGCTGCACAGCAAAAGCTGGGAGTGACCCAAACGCACCGTCCCCGGGGCTAAGGAAAGTACAGTGCACACCCCCAGCTGCCACCCCAGCGCGAGCCACGCCACCGAAGTGACGTGTGCAGATCGGCCTGGCTGGGAAAGTATCCATAAAAAAGCTACTATTTGGGGAAGACCGCGAAGCATAATTGGAATGATGGTCAGCTCCGAGGACGCACGTGACCGGGAGGAACCGGCAGGGCTGTTATCACCCTGGGCGCGCCAAGAAAATGGAGGCGATTTTCTTAATGTACGGCTGACGTGGGAGGGGCCCAGCCCCCCCTTTGCAATGCCACCTCTGGGCAGGTCGTCCTGGGCCCAGTGAGAAAGCAGGCTGAGCAAGTCTGCAAGGAGTGGTCCTCCGTGTTTCCTGCCTCTGCTCCTGCCTGACTTCCTTCAAAGAATCAACTGTGTTCGGGAAGTGTAAGCCACATAAACCCTTTCCTACCAGGTTGATTTTGGTGGTGCAAACCTTCAATGTCAGCTTTCGGGAAGCAGAGGCAGGAGGACATCACTGAGTCTGAGGTCAGCTTAGTTTACATAGGACACCCAGGGCTGTATAGCTTGACCCTGACTGAAAAAAAAAACAAAACATAATGTTTGTTGCATCAATAGAAAGCTAGCTAGAATACAGACGTTTCGGGGATCCAGTCTGAGGGTCGCAGGTTCGTATATGTGTGATCTACCCACTGAGCCATCTGCCCAGCACATGAATTATAATGTCAAAACCAAAACAAAGGTGGTGTGTGGGTGTGTGTGTGGGGGGAGGGTATTTAAGAGCGTCGACTGCTCTTCGAGTGGACCTGAGTTCAATTCCCAGCATCCATGGTGGTTCATCCATGGTGGTTCACAGCTAACTCCAGTCTCAGGGATCCAAATTGCTCTCTTCTGGCCGCCATGGGCTCTGTCTGAAGTGTTCATACAGGCAAAACCCTCAGACACATACACATAAAAGAAATTTAAAAAGGAAGTAGGGTGTGGTGGTGTAGACCTTCAATACCAGCTCTCAGGAAGCAGAGGCAGGAGGACGTCTCTGAGTTTGAGGACACCTCAGTTTACATAGGACACCCAGAGCTATATAGATTGACCCTGTCTCAAAATCAATAACTAAAAACCAATCCCACCCTCCAGCCTAAGAGAGGAAAGAAGGACTAGCCTGGGAGACTGGCTGGAGGGTGTCCTCTCAGCATGCGGCAGGGGCAGTGTGGCTATAACCCGGCAGGTCAGGCTAATAGTGCACAGGCCACAGGCAGCATGGCCTCCTGAACTGTCCTGGGCTCCTAGGTGAAGTAGCATGTGGCCTGGGAAAAGTCCAATTCCAATGTGCTCTGTGACTTTACTGGAACATATGTTTTTTTAAGATGTATTTATTTATTACATGTGAGTACATTGTAGTTGTCTTCAGACACACCAGAAGAGGGCATCAGATCTCATCACAGATGGTTGTGAGCCACCATGTGGTTACTGGGATTTGAACTCAGGACCTTCGGAAGAGCAGTCAGTGCTCTTAACCGCTGAGCCACCTCTCCGGCCCCCAAGTGGAACATAACTTAAGAATTAGATGAGAGACTGACTCAGTTGTTAGCAATGCTGACTGCTCTTCTGAGAGACCCAAGTTCGATTCCCAGCACCCGTGACCAGCTGTAACTCCAGGCACCACACACACAAATATATACCATACACATGATTAAAAATAAAACAGTATTAATTAAACAAACATGAGTTAAGGAGTCCAGCCCACAGCAGATGATAGACTCCCGGCATTCCAGTCCCTCAGGATCAGACCCACACGGGAATGAGCTCAGGGAGGCCGACAGGGTGGGGTAGTGACATCAAATGCGCTCTCAGTAGCACACACACCAAGGCAGGAGGACGGTACTCTCCCACAAAGCGCCATGTCCTCTTAATGACAGGGCATTCTGTCAGGGGTCAGGAAGTGGACGTGGCCAGCATCTCCTGGAACATGCCCAACAGGCTCCTGGACTTCCGAGACAAGAGGCCACCACACCCAGTTTCCCTCCAGCCTTTCGCCACCAGTAATGACAGGTGGTAGTCACCCAGCCACGCAGAGACAGAAAACGCACGGGCTCAGGGATGTAACTGTGAAGAAGTGTGCCCAGGGGAATGGGAACATGACAGGGTGTGGGGAAACGTCATTTCATGGGGACCATCTGCAACAGCCAGCAGGCACCAGGGTTGTCTGTCCCGTGCTCTGTGCAGAGCGAGCAGCAGCTGGGGGGGGGGGGGCTGGACTCTGGGGCTCCTGTCCGATGCCCTCCTGGTTAGACCGAAGGGGCACACAGCTGCCACAGTATGCTGTCTGTACCTCCCTGGGCAGAGCTGAGGGCAGCTTTGGTAGTGGGGGATGGACATGGCAAAAGGAGCTCTCCCACTGTGTGTACACCCCACGTGCAGCCGGCCCGGGGGCGGGGGGAGTGGGAAGTTGGGGGCAGAAGAAAGGGGAAGCTGCCAGGCTGTTCCCCTGTGCAGCAGCATGGGAACCCCTGCTTCCCCAACCCCCCTAAGGTTAGGGTTGGGAAATGCACCAGTTTCTCAGGCATTTGGACCAGAACTCAGGATGCCGTGGGTTCCCCCCAAGGAATTGCCACATTAAGGCTCCCCACCCCACCCCCTATTCATGATGGATGTCACAGCCTCAGAAGCAGTGTGAGCTGACAAGTCACCCTCCTTCTCAGCCTCTCTCAGGCTAGGCTGAGCTGCAGCCCACGGCTGGCATCAGGCTTGGTTGTCACCAGCTAGTATTTACTGAGTGTCTAGCGTGTGCTAAGAACTGGTCTACAGGCTTGGTACTTCATCTCCATGTAAAGATGGAGAAACTGAGGCACGGGGTAGATAAGGCGGCAAATCCAGAGCCACTGAGGTGGTGAATAGTGGTACTGGATCCTACCCTAGCTACAGCTACAGTCCCCACATGGGTTTGGTTTCTTCTGAGCCCCACCCACAGGACATGAGGAGGAAGCCAGATATAGGGATGAGGCCAAAGGCAGTGAGGGAACCAGAGCTTAGCTGAGCACTGTGACAGATGTCTTCTCAGAAATCCTTAGGGAAGAGACTGGCTGTCCCTTCAATCACGAGGAGACCCAAGTCCCAGTTAGGACTTGACCCTGGCAGAGGGGCTGCACAGTGTGTCGTCTTACAACACAGACTGGAGTCAGCAGGCTAGCTTCAATCCTCTTCTGCACACCTCAGTAGTCCCATCTGTAAAAGGGACTGTTTCTGAGGTTGCCCTGTGTTATTCATTAGCTACCCCTAGTGTTACTGTGGCGGCCCTTTCAGGGGAGCCTCTTTATGTGAGGGTTCTAACTACCACCCACCACCAGGGAGACGCTGGCTACGTCTCTTAATGGGGGACCGTATCTCAGTTTCCCCATGTGTGCAGCGGCAAAACAACACCAGCAGGCTCCGGTCACCTCCTGGGGTGCTAGCCTCTTCTTTACACACACCCTCTTCCTCTGCAACCCACGGAGATAGGCTCCTCAGTTCTACAGGGTAGGTGAGGCTCAGAGAGGTAAAGCAGCAGGCCAAGGTCACACAGCAGGCAGGAGACTCTGGGCTGGCTGGGTCCTCCCCTGTCCCTGCTCCCAGGTGTTCAGCCCAGCACTGCCTTGTCCCTCCAGACCTGGCCAGCCACAGCTGTCTCAGGTTCTACACATGCCCAGTGGTTCCCATCACTCCCCTTCCTTAGAGATGGGTAGGGCAGACAAGCTTCTTTTGGGACTATGTACTGGTTGGTTTTATGTGTCAACTTGACACAAGCTGGAGTTATCACAGAGAAAGGAGCCTCCCTTGAGGAAATACCTCCATGAGATCCAGCTGTGGGACATTTTCTCAATTAGTGATCAAGGGTGGGTGGTGCCATCCCTGGGCTGATAATCCTGAGTTCTATAAGAAAGCAGGCTGAGCAAGCCAGGGGAAGCAAGCCAGTAAGCAGCATCCCTCCATGGCCTCTGCATCAGCTCCTGCCTGCCTCCAGGTTCCTGTCCTGTGTGAGTTCCTGTCCTGACTTCCTTTGGTGATGAACAGCAATGTGGAAGTGTAAGCTGAATAAACCCTTTCCTTCTCTACTTGCTTCTTGGTCATGATGTTTTGTGCAGGAATACAAATCCTGACTAAGACAGACTACAATGTAGTCAAAAAAAAATGTGCTTAGCTGTGAGGTGCTGTGCGGCCTCCGCCCCCACTCCAGTCCACGCAGCTCCTCTGGTCACTCTCCCCTCAAGTGTACTGTTCCTCTGCCTCTCCGCCTGAGTTCCCAGCCCTCATCCACCCTCTCCTCACACCTCTCCTTCAGTGTAGTAGGCTCAGGGTACCACCCCAGCTTGGCAGTGTGCTGCCCACACCATGTAGGACTGAAGACCCGGGTTCAAATCCCAGCTCTGCCACTTCCCAGTTGTAGGAGGGCTACTTCAACTACTGGTGCCTCGGTTTCCTCATTGGGAAGCTGGTTGAGGGGAGGTGCACACCACCTATCCTGGGGCAGAGGTAGGCCTTGTTCTATAGCCAACACCTTCCGCTAACACAGGAAGCTCTCATCTCAGACCTCCCAGGGTCCTGGTGAAGACACAGGCCCAGGCCTTGCTTCTTCTGGCCCTCTCTTTGGATCTAGAAGTTGACCCGAGGAAGGTACAGTTGCACACGGTTGTTATCCCAGCACTCAGAATCAGGAACTCAAAGTAGTCCTCCAGTCTATAGCTAATTTAAACCAGTCTGAGCCACGGGAGACCACCCATGTCCCCAGCAAAACAAATAGTCGCTAACCTCCTGACCTGCATTTCCACCACCTGAAGCTCCCCAGGGGGCTTCTTTTAGAAATGATAAACTCAGACTTTAGCACCCCCCCAAAGGAGGCAGGAGGTAGGATCCAGCCTTACCTCTGCTGCAGGGAAGCAGGAAGACCCAGTGCCCAGTGTTTACTCATTGAGTAGCCAGAAACTTGGTGGCCTCTGCCAGCAGAAGGGGTTAGAGGAAGCCTCCGATCATCAGAGGGAAGCCTCCAGCCCGGTTCTCACCCGCATCCTAGCTGCAACATGGAAGCGGAGTACCGCCCTCTGCAACATGGAATCTGAGTACCCCCCTCCCCCTCTGTAAAGTCACCTCCAAACACAGCCCTACCCTCAGCCTACTCCTGGCCTGATGAAGGAACTAGCACGTCCAGCCCCACAGATCAACACAGCTTCCCTGGGTGAGGCGTTTCTGGATGGGAAAAGGTACAAGATGCCCTCCATCACCTTAGGGTGCACACATCCTATGAGGTAGATGGTGACAGTAAAGAAAGCCCAGGCGCCCGGAACCTAGAACTTCCCATCAGGAGTGAGGCTCGGGCTTCACTGCAGGTCTTAGATCTGAGCCTGAAGGAACTCTACCTCCCTACCTAGTGAGGTACCCATAGGTGGGGAGCAGTGGTGGGGGCTGGCTGAGAGTCAAGCCACCCAGCGTCTGGTCTGGGTTCATTGCCTCTCCAGGCACCAGGTTGTCTGTCCTCAGCTCACAGCATCCGTGACCACCTTGAGCAGTCAGGGATGCTGGCTATGTGGGTGTGGGTAACACTCCTGCTAGGGACGAATCAGGTTCCCCCATGGTATAGAATCCAGGTGACAGAGAGAAGGGAACATTGGCTCTTTTTGGCAGTGAGATGGGCTGTGGTGAGGGCAGATACTCTTCCTACTCTTGTCTGCTCTTCCCACTTTTCAGTCTCTCAAGCCTGCCTGGGCGCCTGGTCAGGACACTGCCCTCCCATTTCGAGGACCAAATCCCAGAGCCCAAAGCGCCAAAGCCCCCGAGTCAGGACTGAGGCTCTATGTGGCAACCATGACTTGCAGGAAGGATGTGAACTGCAGTGAGGGTGGGGGGGGGCGTGGGGGGATGGAGGGGGGGTGAGGGGGGATTCTGAGCCTGTGGGAATGAAATTCTAAAGGGGTTGGAGAGGCAAGAAACCAGAGGACCAGTAAATGGCAAAGTAGGCTGTGTTATGGAGAACCTCGGCACAGAAAAGGACGGGAACAGAGCCTGGAGCCAGCAACCACGCTACTCAATGCAGATGGCCAGAGAAGGCCATTCTGAGGTGGCATTTGAACAAAGACCTGAGGGAGGTAAAGGAAATGGCCCTGAGGAGCACTCAGCCAGAGGGCCCAGCCAGCGCAAAAGCACTGAGGTGGAATCAAGGCTTCTATGGGTTAGGTGGTTACAGCAGACTGAGGGGGAAGGGGGAGGGGGAGGGGAGGGGAGGGGGAAGGGAGGATGGAGGGGGAGGGGAGTTATGTTTCCTGGTCTTCCAGCTCAGGGCACCTGACTTTCTGTCCCAGTGACACGGGAGTCACTACAAGAACTGAGGAGATGTGGGGTGTGGTCTAGCCTTCATTTCCAAGGTTCTCTGAGAAGCCCTGTAGTAGGCAAGGAGAACAGAGCTTTGTGGCTCAGGGCTGGTGGGCAGGGAACCTGGGAGAGGCGGTTACAGGAAGGGAGAGAAGGTGGGTGTAGAAATACTGCCTCTGGAATCAGGAAGACCTCTACTGCTGAGAGGAGTGGAGGGGTGACTTTGGAATTGGGGTCTGGGCAGCTGACATGGACTGGATGGAGCTGCTTTTGGGAGCCCAGCCCCCTCTCAGCTCCAGGCCTTTGAGTACCAGGGCTTTCCTCGGGCTCTCTTATGCGGAAGAAGCTCCCGGGGAAAGTGGGGTCTCAGCCTGGTTTCCAAGCAGGTGGTTTGGCTGCAGACCACTGGAGATGAGTTACGTACCCGGGGGACCCCATCCTGAGTCTAGTGGCAGTGGAGTCTATGCCAAATATCGGTGCAAAACCTGAACTCTGCCAAGAAGAGGGGGGTGGGGAGGGGGCAGGCAGGGCAGGGAGGAGGAAGCAGAGGTCAGGCTAGGGGCAGCTGCTGGCTGAAAGCCTCTCTGTCTTCCAGACATCACCAAGCCCAGCTGGGAGACCAAGCTGACTGCCCCGAGGCCAGTGGGTCTGGCCACAAAGCACACCAGCTCAAAGCCTCAGTGAGGGAGGGAAGAGGAGGGTTATTTGCACCCCTGATCCCATTCTTGCCCGCACACCTCTGTCTGCTTTCTCACCTCCCAGGCCCCGGAGTTTAAGGCGTGAATCCGTGCCCACACTCCCAGACTGTGTACTTGACATTTGCAGAAATCAGCACTACCATAAACCACAACCAGGCTCCCACCCTGCAGCGGATCCTCTGACCTGAGCTCCCAGGGGAGGGAGGGAGGCCCACGCTTCCTGACGGACCAAGCACTGCCAGGGGGTGCTGGCCCTAACCCACTCTCAAGGGAGCCTCTGAGCAGGGTTTCCTGGCTACCCCTGCTCATCTCCTCCCAGCGCCCCCTCCTCCAGCAGCAGCTGTAACGTCTCTGCAGTGTCCCTGTTCCTGGGGTAGCAGGGAGCAGGTCCCTAGGAGCAGCGCTGCAGAGGGACAGAGAAGCGGAGGAAGGCCACAACGTAGAGATCTCCGGCTGGCTGGGGGCTGGGACAGGAGCCCTTTTGGGAGTTGTAGGTCATCCCAAGAAGAGCACGGAGGGGGAGGGACTGAGCTGACTCTGCCCACTGTACAAGCCCACCCAGGAGTCACCCCAGAGGTTCTGGTGTTAGATGGGAGGTTCGTGACAAATGGCCAGAGGTTAGCAGATCTCTGCCCCCCCCCCCCCGCCAGTGGGTCTGACCGCAGAGGGCAAGGCAAACCAGCAGGGGGGGGGGGTTAGGAGACGAGCGCACTCCTCTCCACGCCTAGCCCCTCCCTGTCTGGCACCGACCTGGGGGAAACACACAGCCCAGTGGTAAGACTCTAGTCCCTTAAACCCGTTGTCCCCAGAGAGTGGGGCAGCTCTTGAAGTCACATCTGTGGTACCGACAGGGAAGGAGATACGGAGGAGGAGAGACAAGACGACAGACAGGAGACAGTCCCGCCGCGATATAGAGAGCAGGTCCCTGGCCCCTAGAGCCCCTCGGACCTGCATGGACCTGCACAGACCCTGTGCGGCCAGCAGAAAGGCGGGGGCGCTGGATCCCCACTCTCCACTCAGACTTCTCCAGACCCCCCCCCCCCATCACCTACCTGAGCACGGCTGGGCACCAAGCTGGGGACAGGTAGGCGCTGACCGACCCCGCTGGGCCAGACTAGGGTCGGAAGGGCCGGCTGGCCACCTGTTCTGTGGCAGCGGGCAGGACAGGGCGCCTGGCGTCGGGCTCGGGGCTCAGTTCTCGGGGTCCCCTCCGCGCGCGCTCTGGCTCGGGAGGCGACAGCGCCCGAACTGCAGGAACCAGCTCCCCGCCCCCACGCGCCGGCCTCCCCCCCCCCCGACCCGCCTCCTTCCCCAGCCACCCACCGCCCGCTGCTCGTTTCTATGGCAACCGGGCAATGCTGCGCACAGACGTCCTCCCTGGGTGGACGGCAGGGGACGCCCTCTTTCTGCACCACACCGCGGTGACCCGGGCGCAGGCGCGTCTCTGGTGAATTTTCACTGCCCGCATGTGTTTGTTTGCCAGACATCCCCCTCGGCTCCCAGCCTCACTGCAGGGCATGTGATGCCCCTGTTTCTGCCCTGCACACTTCACCGAACGCTAAGCTTAATCATTGGGCTCAGTGACCAACCCCTCACCCACCCACCTCAAGTCCTGCCAGGTTGACTGTGAAATACCCATACACAATCTAGTACCATAAGAGTTCATACCCTTTATACGAATCCTTGGATTTATGTTCGAGACAGCCTCACAGTGTCGTCCTGACTAGCCGGGGCCTCACTGCACAGACTCACTAGGGACCCTCCTGCCTGTGCCTCCGTCCAGAGTGCTGGGTAGTGGAGAGCCACCATACTGCTTTATTAGCAATAAGGGTAATGGGCTGGGCAGGTGGTTCAGGCCTTTAGTCCCAGCATTCCACCCGGGGATGCAGAGGCAGGCAGATCTCTTTGAGTTCAAGGCCAGCCTGGTCTACAGAGCGAGTTCCAGGATGGTAGAGGTTACATAGATAGACCCTATTTTCAAACACGCGCGCGCACGCGTGTGCGCGTGCACACACACACAAACACACACACAGGGCATTTTTTTTTTATGCATGTGTGTGTGGAAGCCAGTGGACAGCCTTTGGCTTGGTTCCTCAGGAGCTCACCAGTTGGCTTGCACTAGCTAACCATAGAGCCCTATTGTCTCCAGCTCTCCAGTGCTGGAACTATAAGTGTGTGCCACTGTGTCTCTGATTTTTATGTAGGCACTAGGGATTTGAACTCAGGTCCTTAAGCTTGAGTAAAACACTGACCGAGCCATCTCCACGCTTCCCAGATTTTTTTTTTTTTTATTTATGCCTGTGCCTACAGAGACCAGGGGCATCGGTTCTCCTAGAGCTGGAGGGATGCTGGGATTCAAAGTCAGGTCCCCTGAAAGAGAAATCCTTGCAGAGCCACCTCTCCAGCCACCCCCGTGTGGCTGCATGTGTGGCTGTGCCCGTGTCTAACGCAGCCCTTAAATCTGCTATGGAACTGAGACTGGCCTTGAACTTCTGATCCTTCTGCCTCTGCCTCCTAAGTGTTCCATTTTATAAACTGGATCTGGGCCTCAGAGTCCTAAAAGCTCTCCAGTTGGTTGCTGACACCCAGGCCTCTGATGTCAACTCTGAGGCCCCTTGTCAGTCACCTCTAGGCAACACTATATACATATCTGATCCACGCACCCATGCGTGTCAGTGCACACTCCTACGTGTACCTCTATTACATGTATTCGCATGCGTGCATTTCCACAAGTCCGTGAACCAGCTCACCTGTGCACGTGAAGCCCATGTACAATACTAACATCGACCATCACACATCTTTAAGACGTGTGCACACATATGTACACTGATCCAGAACCCACAACACAAACTTCCTATATAATCCCAGCTACGCCTCTGAACCCTCAGCCTGGGTGTGAGGATGCTCCCTGAATGCAGCGAAGTGCCCTGAGCTGAGCTTGTCTGCTCCACAGACAGGGTGCAACCGTGGGGCTCCACCCCGTGCTAATGAGCTGGACCATTTGGCTCAGCTGTGCTGTTGAAGGAGGACCAGTAGGGCAAAGTCAGGACACCATTGCCCTGCCCTGAAACTCCTCTTTGTGAGCCAAACCTGATGCTACCTGGAGCCCTGGGCTCACTCACCCCTACTGCAGACCAGCCACCTTCTGAGCTCCGGGCTCTGCCCAGCCCTGTGACCCGAACCAGGAGACCAGACAAAGGACCAGGCACCAGTATATGCAGCATGATCTAGAGGACATCTGTCCCCAGCTGACACTACAGTGAGGCTTGAGGCAAGGGGCACTATAGCGTCTGTCCCTCAGGGACCCTTCTCTGCCGCCGACAGTCTTGTCTGAGAAAACACAAACACACGTGAGTGTGTGCATGCGCGCACGCACACACACACACACACACACACACACACACACACGCACGCACGCACACGCATTTTGTGGCTCTGACCACTCTGACCCTTGGCACACTGAGGGCAGAGTGGACCAGTCTGGACCACAGACCTCTCCATCACCAGGATACAGGATTGTACTATTGCTTCTGACTCAAGGCTCATGTTCCCTTCCCGTCTATTTCCCCATCTGCCCTCCTTGTCCTCCCTGGTGATTGATTAAGCGGAGCCTCCTAGTCCCCGGAAGCACGGCTCCCTGTGCCTATGGTATCTCTGCTCATAGTTGTTCTTCGAACAAGATCATTGTGAGACGCGCTCTGGGGTCACGGAGTTCCTTACACGGTCCCTGGGTCCCCAGCCTCCCCTGCTAAGATTCACCATCCAGTCTTGTTTCATGGGCTGAGCTCCACCCCACCCGAGCACTGCTCCCCAGAGAGGGCAGATAAAACAGAAGACAAAATCTGTTTTGATAAAACAAAATAGGGGGGGAAAAGTCTGCTTGGTTTTTGTTTTTCCTTTTTTTCAGTACTGGGCATTGAAGCAGGGCTTCACACATGAGATGATGGTGCTCTACCGGTATGCGGCACCCATAGCCATTTTTCTATTATATATATATTATATAGATATAGATATATAATACATATATATAATATATATAGCTTGTATGTCTTGCACCATATGCATGCCAAAATATTATATATAATATTATAGTAATATATTATATATTAATTATATATATTATAATATATTATATGTTATATTTTAATTATATAATCATATTATAATATATTATATTATTTATATTATATAAGTATATTAATTATATATAATATATTATAATATAATAATACAATATTATATATAATATATATAATAGATTAGATAGATAGATAGATAGATAGATAGATAGATAGATAGATAGACAGATAGATAGATAGATAGATATAGATATGTATATATCTTTTTGGAGCAAGAAAGCACTTGGGTTAAGAGTTTAAGAGCCTTGACTGCTCTTTCAGAGGACCTGAGTTCAGTTCCTAGAACCTATATGGTAGCTTATGCCTGCGTGTGATGGTTTGTATATGCTTGGCCTGGGGAGTGTCACTATTAAAAGGTGTGGCCTTGTTGGAGTGGGTGTGGCCTTGTTGGAGTGGGTGTGTCATTGTGGGTGTGGGCTTAAGACCCTCATCTTAGCTGCCTGGAAGCGAGTCTTCCACTAGCAGCCTTCAGATGAAGATGTAGAACTCTCAGCTCCTCCTGCACCATGCCTACTGTGGATGCTGCCATGCTCCCGCCTTGATGATAATGGACTGAACCTTTGAACCTGCAAGCCAGCCCCAGTTAAACGTTGTCCTTATGAGAGTTGCCTTGGGGTCATGGTGTCTATTCACAGCAGTAAAACCTTAACTAAGACAGTCTGACACTCTAGTTCCAGGAGATCTAACACCTTCTTCTGGCCTCCAGGGGCACCAAGCATGCATATGGTGCAAGACATCCAAGCAAGAACACTCATAAAATAAAAACTAAATCTAAAATTCTACAGAGGTAGAAATACAAATGACCCACTTAAGATTCACATGCGTATCTCCCTCACTGAACAGCATCTGATTGAGTGTTTCAAAAGGAGAACAGGGGAGGGAGTCAAGTGGAAGACAGCAGGAACGGCATTAAAATGAGTTCAGGGCTGGAGAGATGATGGCTCAGTGGTTACGAGCACTGACTGCTCATCCAGAGGTCCTGAGTTCAAATCCCAGCAACCACATGGTGGCTCACAACCATCTGTAATGGGATCTGTCTGATGCGTTCTTCTGTCATGTAGACACACATGCAAATAGCATGTTCATATAAATAAATAAATCTTTATGAGAAAAATGAGTCCAGTGGTGGCACTATTAGGAGGTGTGGCTTTGTTGGAATAGGTGTGGCCTTGTTGGAGGAAGTGTGTCACTGTGGGGTTGGACTTTTAGCTCTCCTACTGTTCAAGCTCTGCCCAGTGTAGAATGAGACCCTCCTCCTGGATGCCTTCAGAATAAGATGTAGAACTCTAGGCTCCTCTAGCACCATGTCTGCCTGGATGCTGCCTTGCTTCCCCCAGCCCCATGATGATAATGGACTGAACCTCTGAAACTGTAAGCTAGCCCTGATTAAATGTTTGCCTTTATAAGAGTTGCCGTGGTCATGGTGTCTCTTCACAGCAATAAAACCCTAAGACAAGAATCTTTTTGACATCTCTTTTAATGTTTTAGGACTATTTATTTTTATCAATGTCTATGAATGTTTTGCTGAGCCGTCTCTCCAGTCCCAAGATTTTTTTATCTGTGAGTGCACACCTGTATTTGATGATGAACTTCTGGAAGCTACAGGACAGCATACAGGACACAGTTCTCTCCTTCCTTTCACCGTAGGGTTCTGGGCTCAGGTGGCGAGAGTTTGCCCCACACACCTTTATCCTCTGAATCATGTCACCGGCACTCCCAATAAGTCTCTATTTTTCATTTGGGGACAGGATCTCGAGAAGCTGCCCAGTCTGGCTTTGACCCCACTCCACCGCCCAGGCTGGCTGTCACCTTTCCATCTTGGTGTGTGTCACAGGTGTGCACCACCGGGCCCTGGTTCTTAGTAACGATGAAACCCTAACCCACATTCATCGAACAAGTCCCTGTCAACCAAAAGATTGCTGCCAGTCAAACTAAGCCAGCCACAGACTACAGGAAATACCACAACACTGGAGATGTTGGTACAAGGTGGCAAGTGCACCCCCCACGCGCCCAACCCCCCCACCCCCGTGAGCTAGAGAGCTCAGTTGCCCTGCCAACCACGAGAAGGCCACAGTGCCCACTAGGAAACAGGCGCTGAGACTAAGTCATATTCACCAAGGTGATAAAGTCAAGAAAGGGCCCGGCTGGGCCTCTATGCGTCAATCTTTATGATCTCTGTGACTGAATTTTGAAAGACTTATCTGGAAAACATGGCAAGAGCCTTGAAGTCTGTAAGGCTCAGAGCCAAGGTCCTCATCCTCAGCAGATCAAAGGTAAAACAGTCATTGTATCTGAACCATGGGTCAAGCAGCAAGTACCAGGGCCAACATCTAGACTTGGAAGAAGTCGGCTGCCTGTTGTCCTCAGGCCGAGAGGGCTCCAGGGCAGAGGCTCTCTGGAGAGGGTCACACCTGGGGAGGGGAGGGAAGGGACTGGATTCCCAGGGGCTGTAGCACGCGCACACACACACACACACACACCAGCCCCCTAGCCAAGTTCATCTTTCTTCCAAAGAGAGCTTCCACCCAAGGACTCGGAAGACAGAAGACAGCTGTCCCCTCCCAGTGAGTTTGACCCAGCCCATCTTCTGCTTGGGAGACTGGAGTCCTGCCATCCCACACTCTGATACCAGACAGACCCTGTGGGAGGAGCAGACCTCTCTTGCCACCTTCTCTCTATGGAGAGTGTCCTCTCCACACCACCCACCCCTACCATTAGCCTAATCTGGCCCACTTGCTTCAGGGAAGCTCCTCCCCTCCCGCACCCCACCCTGCCCCACCCCAGTGACCCTGTCACTGCCTTCTGCCCCCCATGTACAGCTCCACATCTCCCATGACTGATCATTGCCCTTGTTCCCATCCCTTAACCAGAACAGCCTAGAAGGACAGTGCGATGCGTAGGGGGCCATACAGCAGCTGCTCTCAAGCCCTGCCCTGTGACACCCACTGCTGTCACCCCTGCTGCGGCTTCTTGCCCAGCCCCCCCAAAACACTCACCACCCCTGCCCCCACCCTGGCACAATTATCCACGTGTTCAGCAGCACGGAGACCAATGCAATCAGGGCTCATTAGCTGCTGCTTTGCATGTCATTTGCATAATGTTCTCTTGACTGCCAAAGTGCCTCAAGCCCTGAGCAGCTCTGCAGAAACATAACAGACAAGGCTCCACCGAGGGTCGGTAGAGGAGGTCGAACGCATGGGCACTGGGAGGTGAACAGGCAGAAGCAGGGTCAGAGCCCTCAGGCCCGGAGGAGGGCGCTGGACGCCGACTGAGCTGCCTGCTGAGCCCAGGCCGCAGGCACAGGGCTTGGTCGGTATGAAAACCTACTAAGGCTAAGTAAGGCTCCACTGCTCCAAACCTGGGTCCAAGGCTGGGAGTGAAGGTCAGTGGGAGAGGACAGACCTAAGCAGGTGGGTTGGTAAGGGTTACACACACACACACACACACACACACACACACACACACACACACACAGAGATACACACACATACACAGATACACACACACATACACACAGATACACACACATACACACACAAATACACACACATACACAGATACACACACAGAGATACATACACACACACACAGATACACACACACACAGATACACACACACATACACAGATACACACACACAGATACACATACACACACACACACAGATACACACACACACACAGATACACACACATACACAGATACACACACAGAGATACATACACACATGCAGATACACACACACATACACACAGATACACACACATACACACAGATACACACACACATACACACAGAAACACACACATACACACAGATACACAGACACACACACAGAGATACATACACATACACACACAGATACACACACAGATACACACATACACACAGATACACGCATACACAGACACACATGCACACACAGATACACACAGATGCACACACATAACCACACACAGATATACACATACACACACATATACACACAAACACACACATACACACACACACAGGAGACAGACACAGAGACACAAAGAGACAGAGAAAAGAGACAGCAGAGACAGAGAGCGGGAGGCATAATCTGTATTGCCCATCAAGGCATGCAGAACTCTGGTCTCATGGCAGGCAGGCAGGCATCCTACATCAGAATCTGCAGTTCACAAGCCGGGGACTCTGGGTATGAGACCTCCGTCCAGGGCACAGCTGGAAGATGAAGCCGGCACCAACATTGTGCTGTGCCTGGATAAATCCCATGCTAGTGCCTTGAGTAAGTTCAGCCAGTTTTTCCTGACCACCTACTATGTGCAGTGCTACCCTTCAGAGAAGGGTGTGGCACACAGCAGATAACGGGCCTTACGACATCCATAAGATCAGGGACATTTCATGCCAAAAGGGGAGTTTCATGATACATAATGCAATTTCAGATGCTAGCCCCTGTTATCTGGAAAAACACTGTTGGCTGAAAGGAAAGGCTGTGAGTGTGAAGAGGCCATTCTAGAGCTTGCAGTGCTGGGGATGGGGCCCAGGGAAGCACTCTACCACTGAGCTACACCCCCGGGCTACAGCCTCTCTCGGAAGAGGTGACATTTGAACAGACCTAAATAGAGGGAGAGAGGGAGATGTGTGATGATTTGTGGGCAGAGCGTTTCTGGCAGAGAAAACAGAAAGGGGGAGTGTCCTGAAGTGGGAGGAACCCAGAACTGTTGGATGGATGGATGGATGGACGAACGGACAGATGGATGGATGGATGGATGGATGGGTATGGGGGCGGGCAGGTGGATAGATGGATGGATGGATGGGCAGGTGGATGGGTGTTTGGGTGTAGGGGTGGGTAGGTGGATGGATGGATGGGTGGGTGGGTGGGTGTTGGGGTAGGCAGGTGGAAGGATGAATGGATGGGAAGGATGAATGGATGGGCCAGGTGTGATGTGCACACCTTTAACCTCAGCACTGGTAAAGCAGAGGCAGGTGAGTTCAAAGCCAGCCTGGCCTATATGGTGAGTCCCAAGCCAGGCAGGGCCATATAGTGAGACCCTGTCTCAAGAAACAACAGTAGGTAGATGGACAGGTGGACGGGGATGGGTGGGTGAGTGGGTAGATAGGTGGGCGGGTGGGCAAGTAGGTAGCTAGATCATGGATCAGTGGATGGGTAGATAGCGGGGCTTGTGTGGATGGGGAGATGGATGATGGGTGTGGGTGGGTGGGTGAGGTGGGTGGGTGTCAGGAAGGATCACCTGGACCGAGAACATGGACAGGGTAACAGAAAGGGAGGCAGGGCTCCGATGCTATAGAACTTTGTCAGTCATATTGAGCATCCAATGATGGAAGGAGCCTTTCTTGTTGGTTCCCTAGAAGGATTCAACAGCATAATAAAAACAACAGTGGAAGGGAAAGCAGTGAAGTCGAAGGCAGAGAGACGGAAACGGCACAGAGCCCAGAGAATATTCAGTCTGAACCACAGAAAGAGGATGGGTTGTTGGGAGGAGGAACGGACAGAGGCTGTGTGTGCATAACGGAAGACCGAGCATGCTCATTGTCTTGAGTCCAGAGAGAGGAGGGGAAAGGGGACCTGAACCGCATTCAAAGAGAGCGCAGGAGAACAAACAAACGAAACACCCAGAGAGATAAAAAACCAGCAGCACCAAGGCAAACACAGCACTGGGTTCTCAAGAACCAGAAAACACAGACTGAGAAGTAGCAATTTATCCAACGAAAATCAGACCACAGTGGCTTGCTCAGAAGACAGAGGCAAGAGAGAAAAGAGCTGTGTCACTCCCCGGCCCCCCCACACACACCCCCACCCCGGTCCTGAGAGGACACTCCTGTAGGTGACTTGGGGTCAGGTCTCAGTGACAGACACAGAGTGCCTGGCAACACATCTGGGAACATGGAGCCGGAGAGCAAGGCAGAAGATGACAGGTTCCACTTCTCTGGTATTCTCTATAGAGTAAGTCGAAGTAACAACGTAACAATTATCGCTCTGTTATCACATTGTCTCTGTGCTCTCCCAGTATGGGCGAGATATTTAAATCCGCTTAAAGGACTTTCTTTCGACTGTGGTAGGCTTTTCTAATCCTCCTCAAATAATAAAACAACACCAAGGTGACAAGCGGATAAATATTAAAAAATAAATTTAAGTCGGGTGTGGTGGCGCACGCCTTTAATCCCGTCCCTGGGGAGGCAGAAGCGTGAGAACTATGTGAGTTCAGGCCATCCGGGTCCTCAGAGTAGGATCTACATCCAGGACTACGCCGTGAAACTCTGTCTCAAGTCAATTCTCCAGTTTCATTAGTTAATAACACAGCCTGGGCTACCAACTGGACATTCCAGAAGCAGGAAGTCCAAGGGACAGCGGACACTAATGGGGGCCACCGAAGCACACGAATGTAGGGCTGGGCATGGGCCTCACTTGTTGGAGTGTTTGCTACCTTACATGAAGCCCTGGCTTCCATCTCATGCACCGCACAAAACAGGCGGTGCTTAGAAGGCAGAGGTAAGTGGATCTCCATGAGTTTGAGGTCAGCCTGGTCTACAGATTGTGTTCTGGCACAGCCAGAGCTACACAGAGAAACCCTGTCTTAAAAAAAAAAAAAAAAAAAAGAGAGAGGCTGGAGAGGTGGCTCAGTGGTTAAGAGCACTGTCTGCTCTTCCGAAGGTCCTGAGTTCAAATCCCAGCAACCACATGGTGGCTCCCAACCATCCGTAATGAGATCTGACGCCCTCTTCTGGGGTGTCTGAAGGTTGGGGAGCTGCCTCATCCTTTAAAAAAGAAAAGGAAGGGAGGGAAGAGGACTGAAGCAGGAGAAGAGGGGAGGGGAGGAGGGGAGGAAGAGGGGAGGAGAGGAGGGGAGGGGAGGAGGGGAGAGAGAGGAAAGCACAAGTGTGTCCAATGCCGAGGCCTGCTCCTGCACCCCACGCTCTAGCCTCCTCTGCTGTGACCCCCAACAGTGTACCGCTCACACTCAGGGATGCAGCCGCCTCTACAGTCATGCGCTATATTTAGAGATGACGCTCCGGCGCTCCATTAAACAGTGTTAGCAATAACATGAGGCGAACCGAGCCCAGCCGGCCCCCAGGAGGAGACGACCAGGAGCTAAGCCTTCCCTCATGACAACACCCAGGCACTCTGGGCTGGAGAGTCACACATCTATTTCTGCTATTTCATCCTGCAGGGGACAGTGGGGACATCCAACTCAAGTGTGGAAGTCAAGTGCGGAAGTGAATGTCTGTGCCCCACAACCTTTCCTCCCCTGCCTTCCTGACTGGTCCCGGATGCATGTGGGGGAGGGCACAGGGTGTGGCTCAGTGATAAGCATGTGCTTAGCATGTTGAGGGAGGCCCTGGGTTCCATCTCCAGCACAAACACACACACACACACACACACACACACACACACACACACACACACACAAGTGCACCCTGGCTCAGCACCTGCTGACATATGAGGCTTTCCCAGGCTCTGTGGGACAGGAGCAGCATTCCTGGCCGAACTCCACCAGGTCAAAGGGACACCCCTCCCCCAAGACATGTTAAAAACACACAGACATTGCCAAGTGTCTCCTGGGTGGGAGGAAGCGACCCCAGACTGAGGAGCTTTTCAGCAGAGTGGGTACTCGTTAAAGCTCACACTGCAGGCTGCTGGGGCAGTTCAGGGCTTTTATCCCAACTGGGAGGCTGAGGCAAGAGAATGTCTGATTCAAGGTCGGCCTGGGCTACAAAGTGATCAAGGCGAACCTGGATTAACTCAATGAGACCCTGCCTCAAAACAAAAAGTCAAAACAGGGGCTTAGCCTCCCTCACACATGCTAAGAACGCATGCTAAAAACACAAGCTTAGGGCTGGAGAGATGGCTCAGTGGTTAAGAGCACTGACTGCTCTTCCAGAGGCCCTGAGTTCGATTCCCAGCAACCACACGGTGGCTCACAACCATCTGTAATGAGATCTGATGCCCTCTTCTGGTGTGTCTGAAGACAACTACAGTGTACTTACATATAATGAATAAGTAAATCTTTAAAAAAAAACAAAAAAACCACAAGCTTAGCCCAGTGGTGGTGCACACCTTTAATCCCAGCACTCAGGAGGTAAGAGCAAATAGATCTCTTGAGTTCCAGCCCAGCCTGGTCTACAGATGGAGTACCAGGACAGCCAGGGCTACAGAGACCATGTCTCAAAAAAATCCGGAGGGGGGAAAAAAAACTGCCTTTAATCGCTGAGCCAGCTCTCTAGCTCCACCCCCTAAAATGTTTTTGAAACAAAGTCTCACTATGTAGCCATAACCACACCTGGCCTTAGAAGATGGGGGGGCGGTGCTGGGGATTGGAACTCCGGATCTCATACTTCTTTTACTCATCTTCAGAATTGCCTTCCTTGTCAGGGCTGGGTAATATTCCATCTTATATGCACACCGCGTTTGGTTTATCCATTCATCTGCCAATGAACATCCTGCAGCCACGAGAACAATGGCGCTTGAGGCTCAGTATCTACTTAGTATCTCCTTTGAAAACCTTCTTTGAGGTACTTAAACTTTCCAGTACCCAGAAGAATTGGAAACAAAGATTTCAGTTCCCGGATCCCACGGAGTACCAGCTGTTCTCCAGTCCCCTGTGCGGTTTTGCAGTCCCGTGCAAGGCACCAGGTTCCAGTGTCCCCACATCCTCCTCAACAATGACCGCTTTTCTATTTTGGGGCTAATGGCTGTCACCAGCGAGTGTGAGGCGGCATCTTTTGTGGACTTGATTTGCATTCGTTAGTGATACTGATGTCGGACACTGTTTCATTGACCATCTGTGTGTCTCCTCAGGCAGAGCGGCTATTCAAAGCCTTTTCCTGCTTGCTTTTGGTTTTTGGTTTTGTGCAGAGCTGGAGGGCGGAAGCCAGGGCCTTGCAAAATCCCCAACCTCCCAGCTGCAGTGCTTGCTTGTTATTTTTCATTTTTGTTTCTTGAGATAGGACGTCTTAGTTAGGGTTTTACTGCTGTGAACAGACACCATGACCAATGCAAGTCTCATAAGGGACAACAGTTAACTGGGGCTGGCTTGCAGGTTCAGAGGTTCAGTCCATTATCATCAAGGCAGGAACATGGCAGTGTCCAGGCAGGCATGGTGCAGGAGGAGCTGAGAGTTCTACATCTTCATCTGAAGGCTGCTGGCAGAATACTGACTTCCAGGCAGCTAGCGTGAGGGTCTTAAAGCCCATGCCCACCGTGACACACCCACTCCAACAGGGCCACACCCACTCCAACAAGGCCACACCCACTCCAACGGGGCCACGCCTTCTAATAGTGCCACTCCCTGGGCCAAGCATATACAAACCATCACATAGGGTCACCAGACTAGCCTTGTTCTTGAGAGAGAGGGTCTCACTCTCTCACCAGGTTGATCTTGAACTCAGAGATCCATCTGCATCTGGCTCCCAAGGGCTAGGTTTAAAGGAGTGTACCCCCATGCCCTGCTAAAAATGACTACTAATTCAATTTTTTTATTTATGTTTCTGTGTGCCTATGTCCAGTGTGTATGGGTGCCTAGGGAGGGTAGAGGAGAGTCTCAGACACCCTGAAGATGAAGTGACAGGATGTTGGGGGCCCCTCATGTGGGTCCTGGAAACGGAACATGGGTAAGAAGTGTAGCCAGTGCTTTTGACTAGAGTTATCTCTCTGCACCTATTTTCATGGTTTTGTTTTGTTTTTTGAGACACGGTCTCACTATGTTGCCCTGAATGGCCTAGAACTCGCAGAGTTCCTCCTGCCTCTGCCTCCTGGGAGCTGGCATTAGAATTAGAAGCCACTGTGCCCCACGCCCAGCTACCTATTTTTAAGCTGTTGTTGGATCATGTAAGTTCTTTATCCCTGGACATGGTGGCCTCCATCTGTACCAGCAGAACACAACTGAAGCAGGAGAATAAAAAAAAAAAATCCAAAGATCAGCCTAAACAACTGAGTGCGTCACACACAACCACGGAGGTCAGGAGGCAACATACACAAGTCAGTGTCCTCCCTTCCGCCGTGTGGGTCCCCAGAGCAAAGTCTTTAGGCTTGTCAGCCAGCAGCTCGCGGGCTCCCAGATCCATTACTGCTTTGATTCTGTTTTCCAGATTTTTTTTAATATTTTATTTTAAAGATTTTTTTTTTAAATCGTAGGAATGTTTTGCCGGGATGCACAGTATGCATGTGCATCATGTGCATCATGTGCATGCAGTGCCTGAGGAGGCCAGAAGGGGGCGACAGATCCCAGGGAACTGCAGTTAGAGATAGTTTTGAGCTACCATGTAAGCGCTGAGAACTGAATCCAGGTCCTCTGGAAGAGCAGTCAGTGCTCTTACCCACTGAGCTATCTCTCCAGCCCCTAGATTTATTTTTATTTTATATGGTATAAGCATATTGACTGTATATATGTCTGTGGACCACATTCAATCCTGGTGCCTTCAGAGGCCAGAAGAGGGCATTGACTTCCCCGGCGGAACTGGAGCTATGGATGTCTGTGAAGAGACATGAATGATGAAGATCTAACCGGGTCCCCTGCAACAGCAAGCAGTGCCCTCCGTGGCTGAGCTGTTTCCCAGACACCGTTCTTACTTTTAAAGTTCATTTCTATGAGTTTGATCAATGATACAAGTGTGGGGGAGACTCTCTCAATATTTCTAGTTCTTTCTGATTTAACATTTCCAAAACCATTTATTCATCTATCATTGGTTGGGTGATAATTGTGTTAGGGAAACTGATTAAGCCTAGAGCCTAGAACATACTAAATAAACACCTGTCACCACGTGTTATGTCCCCAGTGCCCAAGCCTCCTCCTCCTCCTCCCCCTCCTCCTCCTCCTCCTCCACACCTAAACAGTCTCTGCAAGAGTTACCGGAAGAGATGTCAGTCATTCACACGTTAGTATAATTAAGTCTACGCAGCTAGCTCTCCCCCTGATGCCTAGCTGAGTAGAATCTGGCTGGCTTGGTGGGGAGGAGAGGGTAGAGATTAGAAATCCTGATGAAGACAGAAAAGCCTTCATAAGAGGTGCTCCCGACTGGTGTGAACTGTGAAAGGCTTAGGTAGGCCTGGAGGCACAGGAGGCACGAGGACTTTGAGTTCAAGAACAGCCTGGATTGTCTCAAAAAAAAGGGGGGGGTTTGAAAGATAGGCAGGTGAATTTCTGAGTTCAAGGCCAGCCTTGTCTACTGAATGAGTTCCAGGACAGGGACAGCCAGGGCTATATGCAGAGAAACTGTGTCTCAAAGAACCAAAGGGGAGGAGGAGGAGGAGGAGGGGGGGGAGGAGGATGTGCACGGAGAACCTGTATTCCGTGCCCCAGAGTCCATGTAAAGAGGCTGACACTCAAACCCTCTTTGCCCTCTGACCTTTTCCAGAGCTGCCCTCCTCGTGAGGAGACCAGTCCTGACGGCAGCGGGAGGCACTGGCCTCCGCCAACAGACAGCAGCTCATGTGTGGGGGCCGGGAAGCAGCCAGTTTCTACAGCCCTGAGTGGGACACTGCTCTGGCTCCCTGGGGAATGACAGGAGAGGCTGAGGGTTCTGCTATAGGATTGCTTTCAGAGTGGGCACACCGGGGGACAAGCCACCTTGGACCTGAACTTCATCCATGGTCCTGCTTCTACAAGGAGGTCTGGCAGATACTCTGTCACTGGAAGTCCCAGATAATGTCCCCTGAAGGAGCCAGGGTTGCTGGATCCCAGCTGAGAGCCAGCATGGGACAAGAGTCACAGTTAGCAGACAGGTTAGAGCTGCCACAGTGCAGGTCCACACGCATGGTCACAGTAACTGAGACTCTAGAAGTCAGCCAGGTTGACAGCCAGCAAAAGCAGTGTGCTAGCAAGGCCTGGAATCCCAGCCCCCAGGCTGGAGGCCGGGTAAGAGTTCATCCTCAAGTCATCCTATACAGCAACTTCAAAGCCAACCTAGACCACGTGAAATCCTGTCCCCAAACTAAAACTAGGGACTGGAGAGATGGCTGACTGTGGTTAAGAACACTGGCCACTCTTGCAGAGGACCTGAGTTCAATTCCCAGCACCCACATGGTAGCTCCCAACCATCCCTAACTCCAGTTCCAGGGGTCCAACACCTTTTTCTGACTTCCATGGGCATATAGTATGCATGTATATGTGCATGCAAAGCATTCATACACATAAGATAAAGTAAATAAATCTTTTTTTAAAAATCATAACTTAATTTTTAAATTTTAACTTTTTTAAGTTTTTAAAATTTAAACTTTTTTTAAGTTTTTAAATTTTTTTAAAAATTTACAGTAGAGGTCTGTAGAGGTGGCTCAGTAGTTAAGAACACTGGCTACTCTTCCAGAAGGTCTAGGTTCAATTCCCAGCACCCATACAACAGCTCACAATTCTCTGTAACTCCAAGATCTGAAACCCTCCCACAGTCATACATACAGACAAAACATCAATGCACAGAAACAAAAAATCGGGGGCTGGAGAGATGGCTCAGAAATTAAGAGCACTGACTGCTCTTCTGAAGGTCCTGAGTTCAAATCCCAGCAACCACACGGTGGCCCACAACCATCCGTAAAGAGATCTGACTCCCTCTTCTGGAGTGTCTGAAGACAGCTACAGTGTACCTACATATAATAAATAAATCTTTAAAAAAATAAAAACAAAAAATATCAAAGTAAAAATAAATAAAAAGGCCAGCCATAATGATGCACACCTTTAATTCTAGTACTTGGGAAGCAAAGACATACAGGTCCCTCCCTGTGACAGCCAGGACAACATCATAAGACCCTGTCCTAATTCACTATTTAACACCAAAATAAAATAATAAGAAAGGTGTTAAAATATGCAGCTGAGCTCCCACATTGGAGCCTTCGAGGCTGCGGAGCCATCTGTGCACACACTGTAAGAACGGCCACTGTGCGACGCTCGACCCCACCCCACCCCACCCCGCCCCGGGTGGCCCACTTATGGTGAGCTGAACAGGGCTAACCTTGCTGGCGGGAAGAACTGCCCCCCGTTCTCCAAAGGTCTTCAGCAAAAGGTTCACTGTCCATAAAGAGATCTGAGGAAGGAAGGGCCATTGTCCTTGGACAGAAGTGCTTGAGTGTCTCTGGTCCCCCTGCCCTATGTTGGCAGGAAGCTGAGGAGTCTAGCAGCCAGGGACTGAGACTCGCCAGGAGCGAAAGTGTCTGGGCCGCTTGGCAAGCCACACAGGCCAGCAAAGCTGTTACTGCTACTGCTGTTGCCACGCGTGTGTACACACACACACACACACACACACACACACACACACACACACGTACACACGCGCGCGCGCGCGAGGCAGGGAAATGAAAAAATATCTGTCACTGCCTAAGATGCTGGCCTGGTCCAGCTCCTCGACTAATCAGAAGCCAGAAGCAGTGTCCCAAGCAGTGAACTGCTCCCAAGGCAGAGACTTCAAGGGCCGCAAGGGATGCTGGGAGTGCTGGGGCTCGCCCTGCCAGGGTTTGCGCACTTGTAGCATACCTGCTCAGCAGCGGATGGCTCACGGGTGGCCCGAGTCTATCCTCTGGGCGAAGAGCAGAGCCTGTGCCCTGTGACTGACCAGGGAGAAGTGTGAGGACCCGGCCACCATCTCGATACGGGACAACTGTGAGCAGCTTCCTGCACCGAGACCTCCTGTTTCGGAATCTTCACCCAGAGTCCTGCTCAGACCTTCCTAACGCTCGCACCTCCTGATACTGTGCAGCGGTGATGAACGGTACCTGGGAGGTGGCGGGGACAAACCGCCACACAGGTGATGATGCCCCGTCGTGGGAGCCTCTTCCTGCCCGGTTACCAGCTCCAGCTCCCTGTTGCTGCTTTCTCATCTGCAGGGCAGGGACGGTCGCACTCACGTCACAAGGTGACTGTGGAAAGTTATGGAGGATGCTGTCTCACAGCACCTCCACCACATCTGACAACTGTGCTGTTTGGGAAAACGGAAGTAGACAAAGACAGTGCCTCGAACCTGCCCCCTGCCCCACCGAGCGCTGCCTTCTGCCACAACATAAAAGATGTTCCTCCTGTCCCCCTTTTAGAAACACTGTGTTTTCTCCCATAAAAAGGGGGCCAGGCATGGTGTGGCAGGCCTTAAAAGCATTTACCAGCACACCAGACACTATGCAAGATTGTGTACACACCCATATATGCGCACTTGCACACTCACATGCATGTGCACACAAACACACATGTACATTTACACACATGTGCACATGCACACATATGAGCATGAACACACACATGCGCATCTGCACACGCACGTGTAACATGTGACGTGCACAGGCACCACACAAGTACACACATGAGCACACACACACACGTTTTGCTCAAGGTCTGAAACCTGGGAACTAAAATTAGGGTCAGTTCTAAGCCTCTCTGTGGCTGCTGAGACTCAAAAGTCACAATTGCTCTAAACCCGCCGAGACATCTCCATCCTCCCTTTATTTTTAAGACTGTTGGGTTCATAGCTAAGGAACCAGAAGGCACAGAATGCTTCCCCGAAGCCACACACAGGGTCTCCCCACCTAGAGCACCCTGCATCCAGGGGCACATTTGTCAACTGACAGTTCTGCATGGTTACACCATCCTTCCCCACACCCGCCGCCTGTGCTGGGGTTCACACCTGGCCTTGGGGAGTCTATAGGACCTGTCAGGTGCGACTGGAGGTGTGTGCCGTTATAGGACCACATAGGTCAGCTGACTTGCTCTGAAGGTCTGTCTGTCCTGCCCCCTTCCGCCCTTAAACGCCTGACACTACTGATCACTTCACAGTCTTCCTTGACCCTCCAACCGCCACGTAGCCATCCAAGACTGACTCTTTGACTCTGTAAAATGTGTTTCTGCTTCAGTTCCTCTGTTCAAGCATTAATGACTCAGGTCTTTGAGTGCTATCTAATTGTCCGGACTGCCCGCTACACGTACTCCTTAAAGGGCATCCTGATGGCTTGGCACTTCCTCGACATTAGCACCACAGCACATTAAGGCCCTGATGTGTTCTATTGTGAAGAAAATGCTTAGCTGGGTGTGGCCGTCCATGCCGGCAATCCCAGCACTCGGGAGACAGAGGCAGGAGGGTGGAAAATTCGAAGCCAACCTCGGCTACAAGAGACTTTGTTTCTAAAGTGAAGGAGGGGCTGGTGAATGGCTCAGCAGGGAAAGGCTCGCCTTGACACAATAGCTAACCTGAGCTGTCCTGGACCCACACGGTAAAGGAGCAAACTCTCTCTGGCAAGCTGTCCCCTGACCTCCACGTGGATGCCATGACAGGTATGTGCACATGCATACAAATAAATTAAGTGTAAGTTTTTAAAGTGATAAAGCATATATACATATATGTATACATATACATATTCCCATACATATGCATATACATATACACGCACGTATGTATACATATATACATACATATACATATCCATGTACATATGTATATACGCATACACACATGTACATATACACATCCCCATACATACGCGTATACATATACACACATGTACATATATGTATATATACATATCCATATCCACACATATCCATATCCACACATATCCGTATCCATATATACTAGTATAGGCTGGTGAGGGTACATCAATTGGCAGAGTGCTTGCATAGCATACATGAGGTCCTTGATTCTATCCCAAGCACCAGAGAAACTGGGCGTGGAGATGCACACCTCGATAACTGGGAAGCTTAAGGCAGGAAGATCAGGGGTTCAAGGTCATCTTTAGCTACACAAGTGAGTTTGAAACCAGTCTGGGATACATGAGACCCTGTCTCAAAAAAACAAACAAAAAAAGAACCAAACTCCCTCACATAAATGTCCCCTGAGTGTTGCCAGAGGGGCACAGCCCTCGACGAAGCCCACAGACCTCAGGCGGCTTCAACCTCCACTGCTACAACCCTATGGAGCAGTGTGGCCTCTTAGGAAGCCCCCATCCTGTGTCTTCTGCTCCCACCCACCTCCCAGGCAGACTAGTCCTACCTGCTTTCCCTCCTCAGTATCTCAAGACTTGATTCCTGTGTGTGAGCCTGGCTTGAAGGCACTGGCAGCTGCCACCCATTTTCAGCCCTGTTGCAGCAATCTCCACCCCCCACCGTGTACTGTTGAACAGGGTCTGCCCATTCTTCAGGGCCAATGACAAAGCTCTGGAAATGGGGCAGAGATGAGGACCAGACCCCCCCCCAAGAGACAGGGGGGGTTATCCATCAGAAGAACTTTGCCAAATAGGACAGGTGAGATCTTAACCAGTCACCCAATACCCAGATGGGGCATGGAGTGGGGCTGCAGCCTGATGGGGCTGGAGATAGGGGGACACCAGATACCCTGCTGGAGGAGGGGCGGAGGAGAGGAGAAAAAAGCCTCCGTACAGCCTGGCGTTGGAATCACACACTCGCTGGGAGGCCTTGGCTGGAAGCCTGAGGCCCCTCCCTCTCTGTCTCAATATACTCATATATCTCTGGGGCTGTAGCTCAGTGGGAAGGCACTTGCCTAGCATACTGGGACTCTGGGTTCCCCCCAGCACTGTAAAAACAAAATAAATCAACACCAACCAAGCATCAACGGACTGTGCGTGTGAAGGAACCCAGCACAGTGCAGGGCACACAGCCGCCATTGGGAAGTTCTGCTGGGGCACTGGGACTTGGGCAGAAGCGTCCAGGGAACAAGGACAGAGTGTGTGTCCATCACTGAGTGGCCAGCACTCAGGCCAGACTCAAAACTGACTCAGTCAGCGTCTGGAACAGTGAGCTGAATACATATCTGGGCGCAAGAAGCCACCAGCCTGGAAGGGTTTTCTGTCCATCAGGCAGGTCATGCCATCAACTGAGCCGCATCCCCACCTTATAGTGTGAGACGGGGTCTCGTAAAGCCCAGGCCAGCCTGGAACTCACTTTGTAGTAGAGGATGGTCTTGAACTCCCGACCCTCCTATTTTCGTTTTCCAAGTGTGAAACTGGCTTGTTTTATTTTTAATATTTCTAATATTTACACATGCATGCGTGTGTGATGTATGTGTGTGTGTATGTATGTATGTATGTACATATATTATGGTACCCATATGGAGGTCAGAGGAAAATTGGTGCCAGGGATCAAACTCAAGTCATTGGGCTTGTTGGCAATTGCCTGAGCCATCTTGAAGGCTTTGGTTGTTGTTGTTGTGAGAGTCTCACTATGTAGCCCTGACTGCCCTGGAACTCAATATGTAGACCTTTCCTCTGGACTGTGACTGGCCTTTGATTCACAGAGAGCTGCCTGCCTCTGCCTCCTGCATACAGACTAAAGGTGTGCACCACTGTGCCCGGCTGGGACCTTCTGAACGGCAGGGCAGTCATTATAGAGTTGAAGAGAGGAGGGATCTCACCCTCAGCACAAGGGGAGCAGGCAGTCCTGCGGAGGCTGGCCCCGTAGTCCAGAAGCATCAAGTGGAGCCTGGGAAGAGAGAGCCAGAAGTTGGGGGAAGCTGCGGGTTCCGAGGATTCAGCACTGCGCCGATTTCCTGCAGCTGGCTGCATCAGGAGACAGACAGAACCCAGCTACCAACTCACAGAGTACGGAGGACCCTGCCGAACACGTCGCTGTGGAGTTGCAGTCATCAGAGCCCAGGCTGTGGACTGAGCGGACAAAGTCGAGGATGACTCACAAAACAGCAGAGAGCCAGATGGAGCAGAGGGCATGCGCAGAAGCACCGGGCTCAGCCAATCACAGTGCACAGGCCGGATCTCGGTCTTCAGGTTTTTTTCTTTTGATTGTTGTTTTAAGACAGGGTCTCATGTAGCCCAGGCTACCCTCAGATCTGACATGTAGCTCAGGCTAACCTTAATTTCCCAGCATGTATAAAGCCCTGGGCTCCATCTCCAATGCTATTAGCAAAAAAGGAGGGAGGGAGGGAGGGAGGAAGGAAGGGAGGGAGGGAGGGAGGAAGGAAGGATGGTTCAGTGTGTAAAGGCGCTTGCTGCCACCCCTGACAACCCGAGTTTGATCCCTCAGACCCACACTGTAGGGACCCGACTTCTGCAAGTTGTCCTCTGACCTCCACACGATTGTGTGTGTGCACGTGCACAAAAATCTGATTAAAAAATTTTAGTTGTAAAATGTTATTTGCTTATTTATTTATTTGTGTGTGTGTGTGTGTGTCTTTGTGTGAGGAGACATGCGCACCACGTGCTTTCAGTGACCTCGGATGCCATTAGAAGAACCTATGGGATCCGGAGGAGGGGGGGGTACAGATAGATGCGGGCCGCCATGTTGGTGCAAGGAACCAAACCTGCGTCCCCTGCAAGTGCAGTCAGTGCTCTTATCTACTGAGCCACCCCCACAAACAAACAAACAAACAAACAAAAAGCCTTTTTTAAAAGAAAGTCTTTACGCCCAGGCATGGTGGGACACACCTTTAACCCCAGCATTCAGGAGGCAGAGGCAAATGGATCTTTATCAGTTTGAGACCAGCCTGGTCTACAGAGCCAGTTCCAGGACAGTCAAGGCTACATAGTGAGACCCTGTCTCACACAAACAAACAAGCAAACAAACAAACAAAAGAAAGTCCTTAATCTGGAGAGATGGCTCAGCACTCTAGAGCAATTCCAGAGGTCACATGGTGACTCACAACCATCTGTAGTGGGATCTGATGCCTCTTCTGGTGTGTCTGAAGACAGGGACAGGCTACTCACATAAAATAAATACATCTTTTAAAATAAAATCGTTAAAAAAAAAAAAGAGTCCTTATTTTAGAGGTGTGTCTTGAGATAGGCATGGCGAATCGATACCCGAGATTTGGTTAAAATGATTGCATTACTGGAGACGGCAGGCAAGGGAGAGGCCGACATCAAATGCCACTTTATCTATGTACATGAATTGTATTTTTGGACAATAAAGAATTTTCAGATAAGGCTGGAGCGATGGGAAAGTGGTTAAGAGTAATGGCTGCTCTTTCAGAGGACCTGAGTTTGCGTCTCAGCGCCCACGTGGCAGCTCCCAATCATCTCTAACACAGTCCCATGATTTCCTACGCCCTCTTCTGGGGTGCAGATGTAACACCCATACATACATACACATACATACATACATACATATATGTGTTTGGTTTTTTCCGAGATAGGGTTTCTCTGTATAGCCCTGGCTGTCCTAGAACTTGCCCTGTAGACCAGGCTAGCCTCGAACTCCGAGATTCACCCAAGTCTGCCTCTCGAGCACTGGGATTAAAGGCGTACGCCACGATGACCCCTAATAAATAAATCTTTTTCTTTTAAATTTACAAATTAAAGACAGAGGAGCTATCAAGTGGAGAGAGAGAGGGGGGGGGGGCTGGCCATGGCCACGTGGAGAGAGGGAGAAGGGAATGCAGAGGGAGGGGGAGCAAGAGAGAGGGAAAAGAGTCAGAGAGGGAGGAGGGACCAAGCAGCCCCTTTTATAGTGGACTGGGCCTACCTGGCTGTTGCCAGGTAACCGTAGGGAGGAGCATACCTGGCTGTTGCCAGGTGACTGTTGGGGTGGAGTCCAGACAGAATACCGGGGGCTTGGGGCATTGCCCTACGTGACTGATGGCCACAGAATTAGGGAGAGCTGAGGGCTCCTGTCAGGATCCTAGTGTCTGGGAGCATGGCCAACGGGTCCCCCATCCCTTGCAGAATATCGCGGGGTCTCCAGAGGTTAAGCCTCGCTCAACCAGAACAGACTGCCTTTCACGGTCCCACAGTGGTGCATGCCTTTAATCCCAGCACTCGGGAGGCAGAGGCAGGCGGATCTCTGAGTTCGAGGCCAGCCTGGTCTACAGAGCGAGATCCAGGACAGCCAGGGCTACACAGAGAAACTCTGTTTCCAAAAATCAATAATAATGATAATAATAATAATAATAATAATAATAATAATAATAATAATAATAATAAAAGCAAATCAAATCCTAATCATATATAAAGTCACCTGCTTTGACCTACCATGAGTTACAGCTATCTTTTCATGTTGTCCCCAGTATCCCCAGGCTCCTAAAACAGTGCCTGGTGTACATCATCTGACTAAATGACACCAGAATTAAGAACCACCTGGGAGGGGGCGGGGGGGGGTCCTGACCAGATGCGTACTCCTGGTGACTCTTCACTGACGTTCGCTGCTTGCTAAGACTGCACCGATTGGGCTCACCCCCAAAATGGTATTTCCAAAAAAGGGGGTGCCAGCGCACTCTCATGGAGAGATGTGAGGGTTTGTCTACCACACCCTCCGCCAGGAAAAGGCTTACTGCAAGGATTTGTGCTGCGCTGGATTAACCTTATTTAGAAGCTCCACCTTGCTGGTAAATCTCTCTGCCCCGTGTGAACGGGCAAGCACTCGCAGGGCGGCGCGTAGAGTCAGTTTACAGACACAGCATTCAAAACTGCTCGGTGGTCTGGGGCGGTGGCGCGGTGGGTAAGAGGCTCGCCCTGTGAGCATCAGGACCCGAGTCTGAGTCCCCGGAAGACACATCAAGCTGGGTACAGAAATGTCTGTAATCTCAGCCCTCCTACGGCCAGAGAGGAGGAGATGAGAGAATCCAGGGAAGTCTGGACAGGGAAGCACAGAATAAGAGACCCTGCGTGATGGAGTAAGAGACCCTGTCAGGATAAGAGACCTTACGGCAGACCTTGAGGCCTGAGATCTCCCCTAACCACCATGCTTACACAGTTAGACACACACACACACACACACACACACACACACACACGCACTCACGCGCACACACACACACACACACACACACACACACACACACACACACACGCACACACGCACACACACGCATATCCATTAATTTCAATTAAGTAGCCACCACCCCTCCCTCTCCCAGGACTGAAAAGGAGCAAATAGGAGACGCCTCTTTCTTTCCTTCTGCATCCCTAAACAGCGCCTCCTAGAGGCCAAAGGGCGCCGGTGCAATTCAGATTTCAGATAAAAGACAAATTTTGTCTTTTTTTTTTTTTTAAAATCATTACATTTATTTGCTTATTTATCGTGGAGCGGTGTGTACCACAGTACACTCGTGGGGGGGGTCACAGGCCGACTTGTGGAAGTTTGTCACCTCCTTCCACTGTGTGGGTTCCCAGTGTTGGTGGCCATTGTGTCTATTCTCTGAGGGACCAGATCTGGACCGACAGTCCCAGGTCAAAATGTTTCCATTAGGGTTAAGCCCAGGACTTTCACAGGAGAACGCTCAGCGGGTACTCTGTCACTGAGGTATCATGAAAAAAAAACACCTTTTATTACAATTATGCTCGTTCAACATTCGGAATATATTTATGCTAAAAAGGAACGAAACGAATTTTACTTATCAGAACTTTTTGTTTTTAAATGTATTTGAGTGTTCTGTCTGCACGTACACCTACGTGCCAGGAGAGGGCGTCAGATCCCATTACAGATGGTTGTGAGCCACCATGTGGTTGCTGGGAATTGAACTCAGGATCTCTGGAAGAATAACCAATGCTCTTAACAGCTGAGCCATCTCTCTAGCTCCTGATTTTTTTTTTTTTTTTTTTTTTTTTTTGGTTTTTCGAGACAGGGTTTCTCTATGTAGCCCTGGCTGTCCTGGAACTCACTCTGTAGACCAGGTTAGCTTCGAACTCAGAGATCCGCCTGCCTCTCCCTCCCAAGTGCTGGGATTAAAGGCGTGTGCCACCACTGCCCATGAATTTTTTTTTTTAAGTGATGGAATTAAACCAGGGTCTCAGGCGCAGGACACTAGCCACGCCACGTCCCTCGCTCAAATTCAGATTTCACCATTTAGCCCAGGCATCTCGAATCTTATCGGACAACCCCTACCTATGCCAGTCTATACCAGCTTTTGAATTTTTTTTCTGATATACTTGTTTTATTTTCTGTGTATGAGTGTTTTGCCCGCATGGATACCTGTGTATCCTGAGGATGTCAGAAAAGGGTACCAGATGCTCTGGGACTGGAGCTACAGACAGTTTTTCTCCACCATGTGAGTGCTGGAAATCAGACTCAAGTAGGTCCTCTGCAAGAACAGCCAGTACCCCAACCACTGAGCTGCCCTCCCGCCAGCATTCTCCCACCACATGATGCTTACGGCCTCTGGTCCTCCCAGTCTTCAGGAAGCCCAATTTGAAGGCTCAAGGCACCTCTCCAATGTCCACTTTCTTATCATCCAAGCTCCTGCCTCACAAAGCCCTCTTCAGGTTCCTCCTGTCACCCTTCCTAGAACAAAGCATCCTCTATCACCATGGCTGCATGAGTACCATCTATAGATGCCCCACACTGGTCTCCAGCAGCGGTGCCTGAGAATGCCAAGACCTTACTGGACACACCCCTGAAGGTCAGGTCAGCTGTGCAAAGCCTGTAGGGTCATCTGCGATTGCCACTGTCGCTGAACTGAAACTTTGCTTCTAGGGGTGGGTGGCTCCTGTTGGGTACCTCTGAGGGCCCTGGCCACCCACCCCGTCCCAGTCCTTCATGGTCTTGGAAATCAACTGCAAGATACATAGGCAAAGGGCTGTCTGTAATGGTAGCTAATGGCTTTCCAGTCCGATCTAAATGATTGCAGCGAATGCCAATTATGTTTGCAATAAGAAAAGAAACGAAAGCTTTTTGTTTGAAACGGCCTCATATAGTCTAGGTTAGACTCAAAATCAGCTTCAAATCTGGACTTGGTGCTTAATTCTCCTGCTTCTGCCTCCCAAGGGCGTGTGCGCGCATGCGTGCTCTTCAGAGGATGGGTTGGTTCCCAGCAACCACCCTAGGCAGCTCCCTACTGCCCATTCACCCCAGCTCCAAGGGATCCAACACCATTGACCTCTGCAGGCACCTGCACTCACGTGCACACCTACACATGATATAAAGTAACAAAAAGACTCGGAAAGCAGAGGCAGGTGGGTCTCTGTGAGTTTGAGGCTATTATGGCCCACATAGTGACTTTCAGGCCAGTGAACTGGTCTTAAAAAAATTATATACTGGGACTGGAGAGATGGCTCAGCAGTTAAGAGCGCCAACTGCTCTTCTGAAGGTTGTGAGTTCAAATCCCAGCAACCACATGATGGCTCACAACCATCTGTAATGAGATCTGATGAGGGGTTTGAGGTGGGGGGAAAAAGAGATCTGATGCCCTCTTCTGAGGTGTCTGAGGACAGCTATAGTGTACGTCCATATAATAAATAATATATATGTATATATATGCAGGGTAGTGGTGGCACATGTCTTTGATCCCACCGTTTGAGAGGCAGAGGCAGGTGGATCTCTGGTGAGTTCAAGATCAAGCTGGTCTACAGAGTGAGTTCCAGGACAGTCAGGGCTACCCAGAAAAACCCTGTCTCAAACAAAACAGTATAATAATAACAATAATAATAGATATGGGAAAATTTTTAAATGTAAAACTAAGGGCTGCTGCTCTATTATCACAGAAGAAACGACCTTGCTTAGAATCCTCCAGTGAGGGACTAAGGGCGGCTCAGCAATAGAGCATTGGCCCAGAATCCCCCCAGTGAGGGGCTAGCAGAAAGTGTTTGTCATAGTATATTCCAGGCTCTTGACTGGAGCCTGTTCCTCCTCAGTACCGCCATTCCCTCAGGTCCTCCTCCTGCTTCTATGGGGAGGACCACCGGATCAGTGAGCTCCTCCCCTGTTGGCCTTCCCTGTCCTTCCTGGCCTGCCATGCCCACAGAATCTTCTCTTCTTCAATGAGTCTCCCATTACCACTCACGGGGAAGCAGGTATCTCCTCCGGAAGTCACGGAGGACCCACTACCTACGTCACACTTCCCAGAAGTAAAGGTCTCTCCGTGTCAGGCCTTGGGGACACCAGTCAGAGACACACCTCCTTCTTCCATGCACTGTCTCCATAACCCAGGGAAGATGTCACTCAAAGACTGGGGCAGCAGGTCTGGGGAGAGGGGTGAGATAGGGCAAGGGCGGTGGGCGAGGAAGCTTCGGGAGGCTGGCGTGCAAGAGCAGGGTGGCTTTGCTGAGGAACCGAGAGAGTCAGAATTCAGAGGGAGGGAGAGCAGAGGGGAGGGAAAGGAGTCAGCTGACTGGCAGGGTGGCACAGCCTACTCAGGGAGGGCTGTGCACCTGTCAAAGGGACAAGGCTAGCCAAGAAGAGCTCTGCAAAGGCCCGTGTCACCCTTTACGCACAGGGGTTACTGGGAAGACCCCCCAGAAGACCCCAGAGAGCTAGCAAAGCCTGGCCAGGGCCCACCCAGCCCTGGAAGCCTGACACGGATTGTCCTGCTATAGTCGAGACGTAGCACTGTAAGAGAAATCACCAACCTAGAAGCTTGGAGAAGGGGGGGGAGCCTCAGCAAAGGGCCGGGCTCCCCGGGGACACAGGGGGGTCCCTCAGCAAAGGGCCGGGCTCCTTGGAGATACAGGGGGCCAACAAGTCAGTCAGAAGGCAGCAGGACAGAAGCCCCTCCAATAGTCACAGCTGACATTCAACCCTAGGTCTAAAGGAGTTTCTTTGGTCCTGAAACCAAAGGGGCTCCCCTCCATCTTCCAGCTTGCTAGCTATTGCCCAGAATTTACATATTCATTCATTCACTCATTCATTCATTCATTCATTCATTCATTCATTCATATTGCAAGCATTTCTTCAGCGAGGAGACCTTCTCAGGCACTGGAGTAATGACAGGCAAGTTAGATTCTTAACCTGAAGGCTCTTTGGTCTAGAGTGGGACAGACCAGACATGAATAACCTCCAGGCTGACAGGGTTCAAGAACCCGGGGCCGGAGGTGACCTCTCCCCTAGGGCGCCAGGAAGCTGCTTAGAATGGGTGATCTGAGAAGCCAGGCAAACATCTGATAAGAAAACCAGGCTGCGGGCAGAGCTCCCCAGACCACTGGCAATCTGCACCCCAGCTGTGCCAGGGCCCCTGACAATGGGCTATTTCTGGTTGTGCCTAGAAAAAGAAGGGGCCGCATGTGTGAGTTCCCCCAGGCTGCAGAGTTGGGCTTGGGGGAGGTGGTGGTGGTGGGGGGAGCCAAGGCTGGAACTTAAAAGCCGGGGTTTGAAGCTGAGTCTAGCCAAGCTCTGGGGTTTGCCACTGTGTCGCAGACACATTAATGACCCTTTAACCTTTCCATGGCCTCCCGAAAGGTGAACACAACCGGGAGAGAGAGAGAGAGAGAGAGAGAGAGAGAGAGAGAGAGAGAGAGAGAGAGAGAGCCCCAACCGTGACCAAAATGGGCTGAGGTTGGTGGAGCGAGAAGGCGGTGTGGCGCAGAGAAGAATCTGCAGCAACTGCGGGGGACTCTCCGCAAAGCCACCTCCTCTCCCCTTCCACCTCCCACCCCCTGCTGGTGGGGGGAGGGGTCGGAAGCAAAGAAGGAAGTACCTGTAATCTAAACCAGACATCGCCGGCTGTGCTGCTCCCCAGCCCACTCTGATCCCAAAATAACACACGCACCAAGCTGGCCTCGACCCACCATCCCAGCTGGTCCCAGAAAAACACACTCAACACCGGGGGTTGGGGGGCGGGGTGGGGGTGGCAGGCCCCAGTTTCCCAATGATCCTATTTCCTATCCTTTTCCTCAGGGTAGAGGCCTCCCCTTTAGCATCCCCAAGGGACCATCCTAGCACTGCCTGGGTCAAGCCCAAGAGCATCCTGGGGCGCGCGCCCACCTCTCCCTAGGTACCTGCCCTCGGCTGTATCCAACGCCATCACACGCTGGGCACCTGCATCCCGCACTGGGGCTCTGGACTCCCCCCACCCCCACCCCATCCCCAAACCCGCTCTCTCCACGCTTTAGAGCCCCTACCTGGGCGCCGGAGCACCGGACACCATCAGCGGGGCGAAGCGGCAAAGCGGGTGGCGGCGACCCAGCCTTAAGCCCGGATGGCTTCCCGGGGGAGGAGGAGGAGCAGGAGGAGGAGGAGGAGGCTGGCGCGACCGCCGCGCGTCTCTCCGGGGCTGCGGGAAGGAGGAAGGTCAGAGACTCCGCGGAGCGCAGCGCCGCGAGGGGGCGGAGGCGGCGCGGATTAGAGCGGCTTCTGGGCAAGCCAATGGCGGCGCGGTGGCTGCGCAGGTGGCAGCGCCGCGGTACCCGGAGGCCGCGCCCGCTCGGCCGCCTGCTCCCCAGCTCGGCGTGTGTGGTTCCTGCGCGCTCCTAATCCCTGCTTCTCATGTGGGGGTGCACGCAGGATAGGGGTTTGAGGTCTAGCTCCGGCGCGATGACCCCCTCCTCTACCTGTGTGTGTATGGATACACGCAGGACAGACCCTGGTGTGGTGGCCCCTCCCCTACCCGTGTGTGTTGGGTCCATGGAGGACAGGAACCTTCAGCTAGCCAAATAGTGAGGGTGCTCTCTGCCACCCTACCCCACGGCCCAGTCCCTCTCTCAGATCTGCCAGGATGACCTGTGTGGATCCTCAGGTCAGTCACCTTAGCTGGGCGTTTTGAAGGCTCTCTGGAACTTGGGGATCTAAAAGGTGACACCCTCTCCCAGCTACTTTTATGCCCTGTATTCTAAATGCTCCAGGAGCCAGGTTACTGCCCCAGCGAGTGGGGCCTGACGGAGAGGGGCAGAAGATTCATTCGGTGTGTCCAGAACATGTCACAAACCAGAGAAGTAAGACCAGGAGGAGAAAACTGTCTACCTCTGCCCCTCCCTAGTTCGTGCTCCAGAGATGTTCCACAGGGTTCGCAGAAGGAAGTCTTCCTGAACCCCTGGCTGTGGGCCTCACCCTGAGCTCGGACGTTCAACAGTCCGGGGACCCAGAGGGATCCTGCTAGTAGTGTCCGTTCATTTGCTAAGAATTCTGTGGACTGAGCCAGGCAGTGGTGGCGCATGTCTTTAATCCCAGCACTGGGGAGGCAGAGGCAGGCGGAGTTCGGAGTTCGAGGCCAGCCTGGTCTACAGAGTGAGTTCCAGGACAGCCAGGGCTATACAGAGAAACCCTGTCTGGAGAAACCAAAATAAATAAATAAATAAATAAATAAATAAAATAAAATCCGTGGACAAGCTAGCTGTATTGTTAGAGCCTAGAAGACGACAATCACCAGAGGCATCTCGTCTGGGACTGGACCAGACCAGACAGTGAAGTGAGTGGATGCATTAGTCAGGAAACTGAAGGAGAGTACAAAGGGGCTTGTTAGATCACCTTAAACCATGCACTGGGCAGGCTGAGGTCACCGTAGTTGCTCCGGGACACCAGGCTCCTCAGTAGTCCCAGTGTGGCACTGAACGCCCCGGGAGTCATGACAGGCCTTCAGGAGACGTTGGAAGGTTGAAACGGTGGGGTTCTGGTTGCAGCAGCATGGCAGCCACAGAGTAGATGCATTCACATGCATGAAGCAAAGGTGGGCAGGCAAACGGCACGGTGCCCCACCCCCGGACGGACTTCCTACATCGTGCCAGCCCAAGGAGGTGCCGCCCACCATGACAAAGAGAGTCTCCCCCCCCCATTGAGTCCTTCCCGGAAACACCCACCCACGCTTACCCCGAGTCTCCTACTTCTTTCCAGATCCAATCAAGTCCAGATTAACCACCCCAGCGGCTGGTGTTCACAAGGCTCGGTCAGAGCTGTCCGGAAGGGTTTCCTAGTGGTCCTGAAGGAGAGCTGAAGCTCAGGTTAGCCAGATGGCACAGGAGTTGGGGAACTGTTAGACAAAGCCATCAAGGCCTGCAGCTCTGGGGATACGGTAGCCTGGAGCTGATAGACCCACCCTCTACTCCTGCCTCAGCACCCCAATTCCTGTTCCCCACACCCCAACCTGGAGTTTACCTTCAGCCCCAGGCAAAGCCGTGAGGCTCACACGGGTGGGACAGCTGTCCGGGGAACGTTCTGACTCAGGCGACTCATCTTGATAACCGTGTGACAAGCTGTTGGTGGAGTGTCTGGGGCCTAGGGGAGACACGGACACACCCAGGGCTCTGTTCATGAGTTCATCATTCAATGGTGATGGTGGTTACCCTCTGCAGGTGGGATGCTGGAAACAAACACGGTGTGTGGAGTACCTAGGCCGCTGCTCGGAACCTAGTAGGTGAGGGGAAATGGCACCCATTTTTATTTCATTTTATTTTATTTAAAGATTTATTTATTTTACGTGTGAGTACACTGTAGCTGTACAAATGGTTATGAGCCACCATGTGGTTGCTGGGATTTGAACTCAGGACCTCTGGAAGAGCAGTCAGTGCTCTTAACCGCTGAGCCATCTCTCCAGCCCGGCACCCATTTTTATAACCACACTATCTGCGTCTCCAGAGCTCTCTCCCGGTGCTGTGGAAACGCACCCCTTACGGCGGAATTGTCTTCACATCAAGAGGCTGATTCCCCACAGAGCTTCTCTCAGAGCTGTTGAGGAGGGAAAGGCTAGAAAAACCTGCCCCTACCCTTGTCATGCATTGGCCTAGCTAGCCGGTAAAGTGTTTTCGTGGTGGCAGATTAGAGCCTGGGGGACTGGGGGTTGAGGGCTGAGAAGGCAGAGGAGGGGATAATGATCTGTCTCAATATGATGATGGTGGTGGTGATGATGGTGATGGTGATGATGATGATGATGATGGTGATGATGGTGATGGTGATGATGATGATGATGATGGTGATGATGATGATGATGATACTTTTAAGAAAAAATCCAGAGGAGGCCACAGCACCAGACTTCCCCGACAGGACGCCTCCTATCCTTTGATGGCCAGACATCTAGAGGGTTGATAAGAGTCCTGAGTGTTGAGGGGGCAGAAGACTATGATACAGTGGGGAAGAGAAGCCAGAGGCTGGGAGAAAATGCCGTCCTCACAGAGTTGTAGGTCCCTCAGGAGACCCAGAGGGCTTTAAGCCCTGGGCTCCAGGTCCAGCACATCGGCTGGTGACAGTGGTTCAGGTCTGTAGTCACCCCAGTGTCCGGAAGTGGAGGCTGGAGGGTCATCCTCCACCACATAGTGAGTCTGGGGTCATCTTCGGCCTCTTGAAAAATCAACAGGAGACGGTCGGGGTGGCACACAGCTCTAATCCCAGCACTTGGGAGGCAGAGGCAGGCAGATCTCTGAGTTCGAGGCCAGCCTGGTCTACAAAGTGAGTTCCAGGACAGCCAGAGCTATACAGAGAAACCCTGCATTGGAAAAAAAAAATCCTTTTTAAAAAAAATTAAACTGGGAGGCAGAGGCAGGAGGATTTCTGAGTTCGAGGCCAGCCTGGTCTACAGAGTGAGTTCCAGGCCAGCCAGGGCTACACAGAGAAACCCTGTCTCGAAAAAAACCCCCCCCAAAAAAACAAAAAACAAAAAAAATTAAACAAAGTGAAGCTCAGTAGGTAAGAGGACTCACTGCTCTCCCAGACGCCCTGATTTTGGTTCCCAGCACACCACAGTTCACACCTGCCTGTGACTCCAACTCCAGAATATCCTCACGCCCTCTGGAGGCCTCAGTAGACACCCGCACCCGTGTGCACAGACTCGCATTAAAATTAAAGCAGTTGAGAGATGGCTCAGCGGTTAAGAGGTTAAGAGCACTGACCGCTCTTCCGAAGGTCCTGAGTTCAAATTCCAGCAACCACATGGTGGCTCACAACCATCCATAATGAGATCTGATGTCCTCTTCTGGTGTGTCTGAAGACAACTACAGTGTACTCACATGTAATACATAAGTAAATCTTTTAAAAAAAAAAGCAGGTTTTTTTTTCTCTCTTTTTTTTTTTCGAGACAGGGTTTCTCTGTGTAGCCCTGGCTGTCCTGGAACTCACTCTGTAGACCAGGCTGGCCTCGAACTCAGAAATCCTCCTGCCTCTGCCTCCCAAGTGCTGGGATTAAAGGCGTGCGAAACCAAACAAAAGTAGGGAGGAGGTCCAGGGGCTTTCTGTGCAGAGCTGAAGTGGCTGGGTTTGAATTCAGAACGCATGCACACACACACACACACACACACACACACACACACACACACTCTGGACCTGTGTCACCTAAAATAAAATGTTTCAGGAACTGACGCGGGATGTCCACACTTCTCAAATTAGACCAGCTTCCTTGTAGACGTTCTAATTGCAGACCTCCTGGCTCGGCAGACACGAACCTGACCCACCTTCCTGTTCTGCGCCCCGCCCCCTCCCCCTTCCTGTTCCGCGTACCTCCCCCACCCTCTCTCCCTCCCTCCCTCCCAACCGGTTTGTGCCTCGCTTCAATACGGATGCCTTCCTCTTCCCCACAGCAACTCTTCCTTTTCTGAGCATTGCCCACTCAGCCCCGTTGAGATTTGACCCCTCTCTGTTTCCATGGGGCTGTCCTTCCCATGCAGAGCCCTGAGCCTCCCTGGGTCCATCCCCCCCTCCGACTCTGGGCCACTAGAGCAAGGAGCCGGCGCGACGGGTCCTGAGGGGTTTGCTGATGCCAGCGAAACACAAAAGGCGCGCGGATAGAAAGGCAGACCAGCACCGAAAGGCGCTGGAATAAATAAATCAATGAATGAATAATGGATTGGTAATTGATACTGCGTGTTGGGCCTGGAAGAGGGGGCCCAGCAGAAGGGAGACTCCAGTTGCCCTGGCTTCCATATAGAAAAAAGGCTTGGGAAGCTGGAGAGATGGCTCAGCGGTTAAGAGCACTGACTGCTCTTCCAGAGGTCCTGAGTTCAAATCCCAGCAACCACATGGTGTCTTACAACCGTCTGTAATGGGGTCTGATGCCCTCTTCTGGTGTGTCTGAAGACAGTGACAGTGTACTCATATATATAAAATAAATAAAATCTTAAAAAAAAATTTAAAAAAAGAAAGAAGGCTTGGGGCAGGGAGGAGGAAGGAGAAGCGGTTTTGAGTTCTCCCCCATCTCTCCCTCAGTCACAAGAATCTTCCTACAGTGACCTTGAACTGTTGTAGGTGAGGTCCAACTTCTGACCCTTACCCTCTCTCCAGTGTTGAGATTGCAAGCGTGCACCACCATGCCCAGTTTGGGGTGTTATTGTTGTTTAATTTTGAAATTTTTATTCTTTTCATTTTTTTTTGAGGCAGGGTCTCACTGTGTATCCCTGACTGGCATGGAACTCTCTCTTTGTAGACCAGGCTGGCTTTGAAACTCACAAAGATCCTTCTGCCTCTGCCTCCCAAGTGCTGGCATTAAAGGCGTGCGCCATCATGTGTTGGCTAACGATCATCTATTATTATTATTGTGCGTGTGCCCGGCAGGCCTGAGATGTGTGTTTGAGCACAAGTGCCACGGTGCGTGGAGGGAGAGCAGAAGATAACTTTTGGGAGTCAGTGTTCTTCCTCCAGGTGGGACCCGGGATTAAACTCAGGACACCAGGCTTCTACAGCAAGTGCCTCAACTTGCTGAGCCTTCTGCGCATGCTCAACAGGCACTGCCCGGACTCACCGCATCCCGCCCCCCGCCCAACCACCCCTGTCCTTACCCTGTTCTCTGTGTAGCCCTGGCTGTCCTGAAACTCACTCTGTAGACCAGGCTGACCTCGAACTCAGAAATCCTCCTGCCTCTGCTTCCCAAGTGCTGGGATTCAAGGCGTGCGCCAGCACTGCCCGCCCAGGGGTTTATTTTCTAAGGTCCCTTTCAGCAACATGACGTGGGGACGGGCAGTGCTGAGGGACAGCCTTTCGCTTCTCTCTCCTCAGCTGGCTCCAAGCTCTCGGACAGTGCCAGTCACCTCCCTGGTGGACAGGGACTATTGCCAGCCTTGAACCCTGAGACCAGGTGTCAGGAGCCTTGCCATGGTGAGTTTCTCTGCCTCCGACTCACGGCTGGAAACCACACCTCCTGCATGAAACCCTTAACCTTTAGGGGGGTGCCCAGATTTAGGACCCTGGAGACAGTTTATCCAGGACACACGGACAAGCAGAGCCTTTCCTGTACCGGGTTCTTTCTGATTTTGAGGCACAGGACCCATGGGGACGCCGTGATTACTGACCATCATGTTACAGGCTGGGACACGGAGGCCAGAGAGGTTAGGTAGCCTATGTGATGTCACACGGCTGGAAAGCGCTGGAGCTGCGATTCCAATCCAATCAGTCCTGAGGCTAGAAAGAAAAAGCAGACTGACTAGGTGCTTATTCCCAGCCAAAAGACTCGACGTCACTTGTGCCCCGTGGCCTGGACACTCTCGCCACCTAGTGGTATTGTACCTTAACTACAAGCGGATTTCCTAAGCAGCCTAAGGTTGCTATTTGGCTGGTTTGGGTTTAGATTTATGGTTTTTTTGTTTGTTTGTTTGTTTTTGGTTTTTTTTTGTTTTTTGGTTTTTTTTTTTTTTGTTCAAGGCCTTCTTCGGTAGTAGCCCCGACTCTGCCTGGACACACTATGCAGCTGAGGATAGCGTTAAACTCATCCTCCTGCCTCCGGGGCCCCAGTGACAGCGCTCTTCTCCCCTGGAGCCGCCACGTGGTGCTGGGAACCGAGCCCCGGTCCTCTGTAAGAGCAGTATGTGCTCTTAACCTCTGAGCCGTCTCTCCAGCCCCTGTTGCTTTCTTAAAAATTACTTTTATTATTAGCAGTGTGTTTCGGGGGAGGGGTCAGAAGACAATACCATAGAGTTGATTCTCTATCTAACTTTATGGGGTCTCCTGGATTCAAACTCAGACTTGTACCTCTGGGCACCTTTATCCTTACTATCTTATTCTTTCTTTTAAGTTATTTATTTACTTGTGTCAGGGATGGGGTAGCAAGGTATGTAGAGGTCAGAGGCCAACTTTTGAGAATTGGGTCTCGCCATCCACCGTAGGGGTCCTGGGAATCAAACTCAGGTCGTTAAGCTTGGCCGCAAGCGCCCTTAGCTGCTTACTGCCCCCCCACCCCCACCCTCATCTGCTCTCAACCTTAACACTTGGGAGTTGATGTGGCAGCGATATACACCTGTAATCTCAGAACTCAAGAGACAGAAACGGAAGGATCAAGGGTTTCAAGTAAGTTTGGGCTTTAGAGCAACACCTTGTCTCAAAGAATCAGACAAAAAAAATCGTCCTAGTTCAGGAGAGGGTGCTTCGCACGAGGTGTTGTCTTTGCAGCAGCGTTCTAAAGATTTTGTGCACAGCTAATCTCTTACCACAGTTTGTTAGCCTTTCCTCACTGCGACAAACACCTCCAGAGAACCCATTTCAAAGGAGAGAGGGTTTATCTTGGCTCGTGGTTTCAACCCAGGGTTGACTGGATCTATTGCCTTGGGCCTGAAGTCACTCGGAGTATATCGGCAGTGAGTGGGAACACATTTGTTGTACCAGCCCTGGGTGGATACAAATCTCTGTACTGTTGAGCCTTTTAAAAACAAAACAAAACACCAGCCATGCAGTGGTGGCGCACGCCTTTAATCCTAGCACTTGGGAGGCAGAGGCAGAGGCAGGCAGATTTCTGAGTTCGAGGCCAGCCTGGTCTACAGAGTGAGTTCCAGGACAGCCAGGGCTCTCCTGTCTCAAAAAAGCAAAAACAAAACAAAAACAAAAAAACCCAGGGTTTCTCCATGTAGCCCTGGCTGTTCCAGAACTCACTATATAGACCAGGCTGGCCTCGAACTCACAGAGCTCTGCCTGCCTCAGGCTCCCTAGTGCTGGGATCAAAGGCGTGCGCCGCCACTCCTGACTCCTGCCCACGTCCAGTCTGGGTCCTCTGATTTTAATTAATGGACCTGAAAACAGACCCAACAGGGGTTTGCCCTACTCCCCCCTCGCCCAACTTTGCCGCTTTAACACAGGGGCTCGTGTAGCACAGATACCCTTGAACACGCTCTCCCTCGGCAGCACACGGATTACCGTCGTGCACACCTTAGCCCCATTCCTGCTGTGCTGGGGTCAAGCCCAGGACTCCCACATGCCAGCCACATGCCTTACCAACCCAGCCACAGAGCCCTGACCACTTTGTCACCACAGCCACAGAGCTGTGTCTCCAGCCTCTCCCAGGGGGTGTTTTCTTTCAATATTATACTTGAGACAGCGTCTTGCCAGGTGTGGTGGCACACGCCTGTAATCCCAGCACTCGGGAAGCAGAGGTAGACGGATCTCTATGAGTTCAAGGCCAGCTTAGTCTTCAGCGTAAGTTCCAGGACAGCCAGGGATACAAAGAGAGACCTTGTCTCCCCCCAACCCCCCAAAAGGATTAACCATTACACTCAATGCTACTTTGAAACCCACCTTATTTTGATAAGGAAATGGTCTGGGTTGATGTTGAACCCAAGGTCATTGCTCCAGACACACATCTGTGGCCATAGAGGCCACGTTTGGTCAAATACCCTTGTTCTTGGCTACAAGGTTGGGTGATGTCTTAATCAGGGTTTTATTGCTGTGAAGAGACACCATGACCACGGCAATTCTTATAAAGACAAACATTTAATTGGCTGTGGCTTACAGATTCAGAGGTTCAGTCCTATTATAGCAGGAAGCAAGGCAGCATGCAGGCAGACATTGTGCTGGAGAAGCTGAGAGTTCTGTAGCTTGATTTGAAAGCAACCAGGAGAGACTGGCTTCCAGGAAGCCAGGAGGAGGGTCTCAAAGCCCACCCCCACAGTGACACACTTCCTCCAACAAGGCCACACCTCTAATAGTGTATGTGTGTGAGAGTTGTGTATGTGTATATGAGTGTGTGTATGAGTATGTGTGTGAGTATGTATGTAGGAGTGTGTGTATGAGTGTGTATATGTGTACGTGTATATGTGTGAGTATGTGTGTGAGTGTGTGTGCATGAATACAGTCTATGTGTACTCATGTATAGGTGTGTGTATGTGTGTATATGAGTGTGTATATGAGTGTGTGTGTACATGAGTACAGTCTCTGTGTACTCATGTATGTGTGTATGTGTGTGAGTGTGTATGTGTATATGAATGAGTGTGTGTCTGAGTGAGTGTGTGTGTGTACATGAGTACAGTCTCTGTGTACTCATGTATGTGTGTATGTGTGTGAGTGTGTATGTGTATATGAATGAGTGTGTGTCTGAGTGAGTGTGTGTGTGTACATGAGTACAGTCTCTGTGTACTCATGTATGTGTGTATGTGTGTGAGTGTGGATGTGTATATGAATGAGTGTGTGTCTGAGTGTGTGTGCATGTGTACACATGAGTACAGTCTGCATGTACTCATGGATGGTGTGTGGATGAGTATATGAAGGCCAGAGGCTTATGAGAGGTGATTTCCGCCAACACTGTCCTCTTCACCCTTTGTGATAGGGTCTCACTGAACCTGGAGCTAACTACCTGGGCCAGGTTGGCTGACAAGTGACTCTGTCTGTGTCCTCAGCACATGGATGTCAAAGGTGTTGCCACCACACCTGCAGGTCTCACCTGGTTCGATCCTCATGCATACGGTAGGCGCCTTACTGACTGAGCCATCTCTGCAGGCTCCAGTCTGGGTGATGTTTATTTTCTCTGTGTGTGTGTGTGTGTGTGTGTGTGTGTGTGTGTGTGTGTGCTTTACCTGCATGTATGTCTGTGTACCATGGACACCTGGGATGTGATCTTATCTCAAAACACAACAGAGCGCACCTGCTGGTCCCGACTTTTGATCCCAGTGGGAGGAAGGCAGAGCAGGTGGATTTCTCTTACTCTGAGGCCAGTCTATTCTACAAAGCCAGTTCCTTCCAGGCAAGGCTACACAGTGAGACTCCATCTCAGAAACAAAACAAAACAAAACCCATCAATGACAAAACAGGGTGAATAACGGACTGTGTTCTTCATAAGGGAGGTCACTGGATGTCCCAAGGATGCCATCAATACAATATAAAAATGACCTCAGTAAACAATCAAAAGTTCTTGCCGGCGGCAGCTTGACTGGACCTCAGAGGACTGTGGGGACGGCTGGCAGGAGAGCTGCTCACAGACAGGGGTGGAGACAGCTCAGCTCTCCCTGTAGGACTCTCTGCTTCTAAAGGCTCTTTCTCTGGTTGGGGCGGAGTGGGGGCGTGGCTGGAAGAAGTGATTGGTGTTTTCTGCCAAGGGTGAGATGGTCCCTCCACCGTCTTTGCCATCTGTCTTGGTCTCTGACCAAAATATCTACGGTGCTTCTCAGTAGCAGCACGCCCTGTGTCCCTCAGTCTGCCCTGTGTCCCTCAGTCTGCCCTGTGTCCCTCAGTCTATCCTGTGTCCCTCAGTCCACCCTGTCCATTGGACCCTATCTGCAGCAGAGTGACCAGAACCAACCATGACCCCGTTTTGGAGCACAGCCTGCCCTGCCCACCACTGATCTTGAACTCAAACCAGGAAGAAAAGCCACAGAGGACACAGCAGAAGGCTCAAGGACAACAGAATCCCCAACAGCCTTTCAAAGCTCTGAGACTTGGTCAGACTGTAACACATCCCAGTACCTGAGTCCCCAGCCTTACTGCCTGACATGGTTGGCGCGGACCTCAGAGATGTCGCTGCAGACCGGGGAACCACATCAAGTGAGCTCATGAGATGACCTTGGTCCCTGACACCTTGAATCAGTATCCCTTAATGAAAACCACCTGCAGTAACAGCATCACCGCGTGAGGCCGCTTGAAGAAGTGTCTGATAGAGCCAGGCCCGGGACGTTGCTGTGGTACACAATTCCAGCTAAGTGCTTGGCAGCTCATGTGTCTAAGTGTCAAGGATGACTCTGAAGTCCTGATTCTCCTGCCTTCGACTCCCAAGGGTTGGAAGACAGGTCCACAGCAAGTATCTGAAGTCTCAGAACAGAAGGTATCTTCCCACGGAGATGTCCCTGAGCTGTCTGATACAAACCCAGCCAAAACAGAGATGTTCTGAATCTGAGTCCCCAGCCAGCCCCATCTGGACTCAAGAGGCCAAGATCAGACTATTTACAACTAAACGCAGAGGCCATCTTGACCTGCAGCATTCGGAACTCAGTCCTCCAGTAGAAGTGGAACCCCCTACCCTCCCTGGCTCCTTTATTCCTCCATGATGGGACCTGTGTTTCCCAGTCTAAGCCTTTTCACACGCCCATCCCCTTAAAGGCACACAGCAAGGAAATGTGAATCCCACTGTCTGTGTAACACGCTCTAAACCCGAGCAAACAACTTGTTCTTACAAAGTATCCATTTTTATTTTGTGTATATGGGTGTTTTGTCCGCATGTGCAGATGAGCACCACGTGCATGCAGTACCCATAGAGGCCAGAAGAGGGAGACAGAGAGCCTGGAACTATCATTACAGGCGGCTGTGAGCTGCCCTGTGCGTCCTGGCAATCGACTTTAAGTTTTTTGAAAGAGCAGCCGACGCTCTTAAGTGTCGAGCCATCCCTCTGGCCCTAATGTGGTTTTAAGACACGTTCTTGAGTCTGTGGCCATACAGCACTGAACACACCCACTCTCATATGATCTCAGAAGCTAAGCAAGTTTGAGCCTGGCTCATACTTGTCCGGATGGAGGACAGAGTCTCACGCGTCCAGGCTGACCTCAAGCTCACTCGCTATGTACTGAAAGCTGACCTCGAGCTTCTCTCTCTCTCTCTCTTTTTTAAAGATTTATTTATTTATTATATATGATTACACTGTAGCTGTCTTCAGATACACCAGAAGAGGGCATCAGAGTCCATTATATATAGTTGTGACCACCATGTGGTTGCTGGGAATTGAACTCAGGACCTCTGGAAGAGTAGTCAGCGCTCCCAACTGCTGTCCCATCTCTCCAGCCCCGCCTCCCTTTTTAAAAAATGGCCTCAAGCTCCTTGACCCTCCTGCTTCTACCTCCCAAGTTTGGGGGTTACAGGCATGTGCCACCAAGCCTAGCTACGTTTGCCATTTTAAAAAGTCACCTGTTAACCAGGCAGTGGTGGCGCACTCCTTTAATCCCAGCACTTGGGAGGCTGAGGCAGGCGGATTTTTGAGTTCGAGGCCAGCCTGGTCTACAGAGTGAGTTCCAGGTCAGCCAGGGCTACATAAAGAAACCCTGTCACAAAAATCCAGAAAAAGAAAACAAAAAGTCACCTGGGGTGGGGGTAGGGGTGAGAAGGAGGAGAGGTAGAGGCGGTGAGGTAGAGGCGGTAGGTATGCCTGCGTGTGGTGTGTTTGTGCAAGTGTGTGTGTGTGTGTGTGTGTGTGTGTGTGCAAGTGTATGTTTTATTTTGTTTTGAGACAGAGTCTTAGGATGTAGCCTACCCTCAAAATCCTCCTGCCTCAGCCTCCCAAATTCTAAGATGGAGGCTGGGTCAGCACACCAGACTCTAGCTCCACGGTCAGCTTGATGACGGTTCCTAGTTCAGGTCAACGTAATGACATGACGTAATTGGAGATGAACACGGAAGTGAGGGTGGCTCGGTGCTCAGAAGCTCCACGGCTCCGGGAGACTGAGTCCTAGCTCCCGTGTGTGGGTGGGCTTCACATGAGGCTCCGCCCCTCCATGAGCGCAGGGGCGGAAATCCTCTTTTTTTCGAGACAGGGTTTCTTTGTGTAGTCCTGGCTGTCCTGGAACTCACTTTGTAGACCAGGCTGGCCTCGAACTCAGAAATCCTCCTGCCTCTGCCTCCCAAGTGCTGGGATTAAAGGCGTGCGCCACCACCGCCCGGCTGGAAATCCTCTTCTTACTGAGGGGTGCGATAGATGTGGGACCTGACTAGAGGCAGGGTCGGGCATAGTGCTGTGGGTCCTTCGTCCTACTTGGGAAGCTGAGACAGAAGTGCAATGAGTTCAAGGCCAGCCTGGGCAGGAGTGAGTTTCAGGCTAGTGTGACCTACAGAGTGATACGCTATCTCAAAAGAAAAAGAAAAAAAAAAATCAAGCCGGGCAGTGATGTCCCACGCTCTTAATTCCAGCACTCCAGAGGCAGAGGCAGGCTTTCTGTGAGTTCGGGGTCAGCCGGCTTTACAGAGTGAATTCCGGGTAGCCAGCTTTACCTGTCTTAGGGAAAACGACAAATGCCCTTGGGAGACAGAGGACGGAATGTCTTTTGGAGTCAGAGGTTAACCTAGGCTATGTAGTGAGTTCCAGAGCCAGGGCTACACAGTGAGACACTCTAATAATAGTAGTAGTAGTAGTAGTAGTAATAATAATAATAATAACAACAACAACTAAAATAAAACCGTTTAATCTTCTTCACCTTGATGTGAAAAAGTGAGGCTCAGAAGACATCTGGGAGAGACTCCGAGCCCATTCCCCGGTTTACAGAAAGCCTCTTCTGTGACTGGAGAAGCAGAGCGGCCATATGGCAACAGCCTGGCTGGCATTGCAGCAGCTCAGGGGGGAAAAAAAAGCTGAGGCAGGAGAGCAGAACACACTGACTGCCCTTTACCAATGACAAGGCTCCAGGGGGTGGCTTGTCTTACTCCCCCACAGCTGCCTAAAAGCGCCACACTGTGGGCACAGCGAGATGGGGTAGAAGAACCACTTTGGTGGTTGTTTACATTATTGGGGGGGGTTGTTATTTATTTATTTGTTTAAACTTGATATATAGCCAAAAAGACTTAGGATTTCTGACCTCCCCATCTTTCCCAAATGCTGGGCTACAGGTGTGAGGCACCACGTCAAGTGTATAGGGCACTGTGGGTCTGGGGGTTTCCAACAGAAGCCTCATAACACCAGATGAGCCACACCCCCAGATCATTTAACGAGAGAGACACGTCGGTTCATCCACTCCCCACTGCATCTGTCCTCAGCCCGTGTTCTGTGAGTAGCAGGGAGTTGTTATGTTAGGGAGATGAGAGCTTCCGGGTCAAAGACAGAGAGAGCCAGCCTCCAGCCTCCAGTACTCCGGGGCTGTGAGAAGCATCTTCGGAGCTATGCCCACCCACGAGTATTATTTATGGTGCTGTCCGTGAGCTGATTTGTGATTTCTTGCTGCTCCATCTGGCCCTCCCTGGCAAAGCTCCCGGCTTGACTTCCCCTGGCAGGGCCATATGCTGCCAGCCCAGGGAGGCCTGACAACGAAGGGGCGGGAGGGAGGCAGAGGAGGGCTAATTCTTCCCTACCAGCCTGGCTGCCAGTGCTGGGGCTCCTCGGATCCACAGAGCAAATGCCTGCCTGGGGAGGACCGGGACAGTGGGACTCCTCCTCCCACACACCCCTCAGTGACACCACTGCCAAGAATCCTGAGCCATGCAGATGGCACTTGCATGGGCTCTGGGTTGGACCAGCCTAGACTGGACTCTTTTTAAGTGATATATGTGTGTGAGTGTGTGTGTATGTGTGTATGTATGTATGTATGTGTATATATATGTATGTGTGTATGTGTGTATATATGTATGTGTATGTATTGTGTATTTGTATGTGTATGTATATGTATGTGTATGTATGTGTATATAAATGTGTGTATGTGTGTATATGTGTATGTATATGCATGTGTATGTGTGTATATGTATGTATGTGTATGTGTGTATGTGTGTATATGCATGCATGCATGTGTGTATATGTATGTCTGTGTATATGTGTATTGTGTATATGTATGTGTATTTGTGTGTATATGTGCATATATGTATACGTGTGTATGTGTACATGTATATATGTAGGTCTATGTGTGTGTATATGTATGTGTGTGTATATGTGTATTGTGTATATGTGTGTGGGGGGGGTTCTTGTCTTTCACCGTGTGTCCAAGCTGCCCTTCCCAGTGTGGCAGCAGGTCACTCTCTATTTCACCAGCCTGGTCTGGAATCTTCGAGAATGGCAGTGTTCCCTGACACTCTGCTCATCAGAACACAGTCTGTGTTCCTCCTCCTGAGTCCCAGTGGTCTCCAGATTTGCTCTGACATACCGCACACAGCTCCTGCTTTAATACCTTCTGGAAGCTTCTACTGGACTAGCAGGAAGCCCCCCATCGCTGAACAGTGTTGCCAGTAGGGGAGAGAGGCCTTGTTGGGGGCTCCAAGCTGATGCTTTGTGGACCTTCCAGCCTAGCCCACCACCAGCTCTGAGAGTAGCTGTAGGGTCACCAAGACATGACCGGCAAGGTTGACCCTGGGTGACCAGTGACACCCACAACGCAAGGGGGTGAGAACAGACCACTAACAGTCACAGGGAAACCAGGCGACCAGCGTAAGGTGAGGTGGCACAGCCTGTCATATCAGGATCAGGATTTCAGCCACAAGGCCCTGGGGTTGACGCACCCAGAACCCCAGTACCACATCAACTGGATATGCTGGTTCATGTCTGAAGCCTCAGAATCTGGGAGGTGAGACAGGAGAATCAGAAATCCAAAGGTATCTTGGCGGCATACCAAGTATGAGCCAGCCTGGGCTACATAATAATAACAATGATATAATAATAAAATTAAATGAAACCCAATCTCAAACTCTATAAACTAACGTCAGGCGTGGTAGCACATGCCTTCCTTAATCCAAGCACCTGGGAGGCAGAGGCAGGAGGGTGACTGTGACTTGGTGGCTAGCCTGGTCTACATCTCGAGTCTCAGGAAAACCAAGGCTACACAGCAAGGCTCTGTCTCAAAAAAGCAAACAAAGGAAGACGGGGAAGAAAAAAAAGATAATCTCTTTCCATGTGGAAAATCTCAATCAGAAAAATACCAGGTATGAGATGAGTCCGGATCACTGTGCCCTGGAGGATGGGTGGGATCCAGTCAGAGAGACTGGCTTGCCATCTGCAAAGCTCTCCCCCCCCCAACCCCCCACTGGTCCCTGACTCCAGCAGATTGAAGTCAAGCATATTCAGTGGGATTCAGAACACCATTAAAAGGCAATTGATGGGCAGTGGTGGCGCACGCCTTTAATCCCAGCACTTGGGAAGCAGAGGCAGGCGGATCTCTGAGTTTGAGGCCAGCCTTGTCTACAGAGTGAGCTCCAGGACAGCCAGGGCTACACAGAAAAACCCTGTCTCAAAAAACCAAAAAAAAAAAAAAAGGGGGGGGGAGCAATTGATGCCGGGGATGGAGTGAGGTGAGGGGTAGGGTAGGGGCGAGAGGCGGGTGATTGATACTCCTGCCCGAAATCCTAACACTTGGGAAGCAGAGGCAGGAAGATCATGAACTAGGTCATCCTTAGAGTTCGAGGCTAGTCCTGATTCCAACAGACCCTGTCTCAAAAGTGTGTGCGTGTGTGTGTGTGTGTGTGTGTGTGTGTGTGTGTGTGTGTGTGTGTGTGAATGTGTGTGTGAGAGAGAAGCCCTGCAGACAGGTACTACCACACTCTCGTGTGAATGCACAAATAACTACCAGTGTAACAGCGACTGGAGGATGCCATCTTTGGGTGAGTTCAAACCAGGTCTGGTCTACATGATCCCTTCCTTAAAATACAAAAAAACAAAACAACCCCCCCCCACACACACACAAAAAGGTACCTGGGTGTGGTGGCTCATTCCTTTAATCCCAGCACTCAAGAGGCTGAGGCTGGTGACTCTCCTTGAGTTCAAGGCCAACCTAGTCAGTCTATATAGTGAGATCCTGTCTTAAAACATCAAAAGCAGGGGGCGTCCAGCTCTCCCTAAGTGACCCTAATGAGTTATGCTTTGGAAAGTTCGTCTTGAACGTGGGTGGGACGGTGATTTGCTTCTGGCTAATAATAAAACAGGTGTGTGGGGTGGGAGATGCCTCCTTTGGTTCTTTTTTGATTTTTTGAAACAGGGTTTCTCTGTGTAGCCCTGGCTGTCCTGGAACTCACTCTGTAGACCAGGCTGGCCTCGAACTCAGAAATCTGCCTCCCAAGTGCTGGGATTAAAGGCGTGTGCCACCACTGTCCATCTGGGCTTTTGCTTTTTGATGAAGGGGGGCATCTCTTCTTGTAGCCCAGGCTGGCCTAGAATTTTCCATCTCCCACCCCAGTTCCTAGCCAGCACACCCAGATTCTTCCAAGTTCTGTTTTAGATTTAGGGTTTTGTTTTGTTTGTTTTATAGATTTGAGACAAGGTCTCATGGAACCCAGGCCGGTCTGGAACTTACTACAGAACTGAGGTAGGCCTGGATCCGCCTCTCAAGTGCTGTAGTCACAGGGAAGTCGCAAGGCCCTGGGTGTCTGCTGAGACTGTCTGGTTTGCTGTTACAACCAGAAAACCACTATCTGCGGTCTTCCAAATTCCCAGGGCCTGGCATCCAGTCTTGTGTCACAGGGCTCCAGTTTTGAAAATGACAACTCTGGAAATGGATCGTGCTGTCCTTGGTTCCTTTGAACTGTGTTTCTGAAATGATGATTTAAAATTTGTGAGGGGCTGGAGAGATGGCTCAGCGGTTAAGAGCACTGAAGGTCCTGAGTTCAAATCCCAGCAACCATACGGTGGCTCACAACCATCCCTAATGAGATCTGATGCCCTCTTCTGGTGTGTCTGAAGACAACTACAGTGTACTTATTTATAATAAATAAATCTTTAAAAAAATTTGTGTGTGTGTGCACCTGTGTGCCAGTGTGTGTACGTGTGTGTGTGTGTGGCCTGTGTACCTGTGTACCTGTGTGTGTTAACCCTACATGTGTGCAGGTGACCACAGACACCAGAAAGGGTATCAGGTCCTCTGGAGCTGAAGTGTCAGGCAGTTGTGAGCAGCCTGTCTGGGTGCTGGAGACTGCACTTGGGTCCTGTGGAAGAGCAGCAAGAGCCTTCAACTAATGAGGTATCTGTTCAGCCTTTCAAAAAGGTCATTAAGAATAAATAAATAAATAAATAACAATGGGGCTGGAGAGGTGGCTCAGCGGTTAAGAGCACCGACTGCTCTCCCAGAGGTCCTGAGTTCAATTCCCAGCAACCACATGGTGGCTCACCACCATCTGTAATGGGATCCGATGCCCTCTTCTGGTGTGTCTGGAAACAACCACAGTGTACTCATATGAATAAAATATATCTTAAAAAAGACCAACACACACACACACACACACACATACATTGTGTGTGGACAACTTGCTGGTTCTTCCATTATTATTCCATTATTAGGCCTGGCAGCCAGAGCCTTTACCCACTGAGACCATCTCACTGATCCTAGAATGGTCAGTTTTAAAGCCAAGTGTGGTCTCATGTGCTTGTAATACCCACACTCAGGAGACAGAGGCTGGAGGATGACGTGTTTGAGGCTAGCCTGGTCTATGTAATCAAAAAATATCAACCAGACTCTGCATGGTGGCCCAAACCTTTAATGCTAGCACTATGGAGGCAGACGCAGGTGGATCTCTGTGAGTTCAAGGCCAGCCTGGATTATGAAGTGAGAGAACCTATCTGGAGGAGTTTGGGGGAGGAGGGAGAGGAGACAGAGTCTCAGGGTGTGGTGGCACATACCTTGTGTCCCAGCAGTTGGGAGGCAGAGGCAGGAGGGAGGATTGCCACAATTTTCAAGATTTGTTTTTTAATATATATATATACATATATTATATACATATATGTGGATGTATATATTATACATATATACATATATGTACACACACACTGTGTGTGTGCGTGTGTGTGTGTGTGTGTGTGTGTGTGTGTGTGTGGCTATCTTCAGACACACCAGAAGAGGGCATCAGATCCCAGATTCCATTACAAATGGTTGTGAGTCACCATGTGGTTGCTGGGAATTGAACTCAGGACCTCTGGGAGAGCGGTCAATGCTCTTAACCTCTGAGCCATCTCTCCAGCCCCTGCCACGGTTTTAAAGCCAGCTGTGGACTACATAGAGAGTTCCAGACACGTCCCAGGCCATAGAGACGACATACGAAATCATCACTCACGAAACAAATCCAGGACACAAGACAAAACATCTAAGGGGCTATAAATTGGAACCCATTTCCTGGACTCTGCTTTTGTCATCTTGGCGCTGGTTTAATCTAGTGGAGGAGAGTCACAGAGGCCGGCTAGGGTAGAGGCACTACCCAAAAACATGTAAAGGTGTGGTCCCTACGGGGTCAACCCTGGATGGTTTGCCAGTGTGGAGAGGACCACCAGACTCCATGCAGAGGATTTGAAGCCTCACCCAGCGCACCAGATGCAGGCGATGCAAGCATGCGTGGGTGCACACACCAGGCGCTGTCTACCCACCAACCACAAATCTCCTGCGCTGGGAGCTTTAATGGGGCCTTGCAGCACAGATGGTTCTTCCGAGGAGCCTCTGTGTGGGTGGGAAGAGGCGACGCGCTCCAGGCTCGGGAAGCTATTCTAGGTGTGTGAAGGGCGACTGCGAAGAGGTGAAACCCAGGCTGTCTGCTGAGCGTTATCTGGGTTATCGTTTGAGGGGGAAGAGTACATCTGCGTGCCCTGCCTCCAAAGCCCTGGGGTCAGTGGCACCGCCAAGGTTCTGCCCATAGGGGGCGCTGCTCCCCCAGACCTTCTTCCGTTCCCGATTTAAAGGCCTAAGAATTAAGGGACGGAACCTGAAAGCCAATACCAGCCATCTTTACTTATTTCCAGCCTGGGGAGACCCCCTAGGAGACCCAAGAACCTAGACCCTGGCTTCTGCCCTAGGCCCCCAACTTCAGTTGCTCAGCTACTTCTGGGCCACAGGTCGGCTTAAATACATTCAACAGCAATATTTATAGAAACCAGGCACTGGTGACAATGAATTGTGATCAGCTGGTGAATGCAGATACAGGGACGACGTGGGACAGGGGTGAGGGAGGTGGAGGGGGTAACATCGCCCAAAATGCTCACAGCTGTGACACAGGGTGAAGTGTACCTGGAGTCGAGGCTAGACATGGGATTCCTGAGCTATTTGGCCGTATTCCGTTCCTTGGCTTAGAGCAGTGGTCCTCAGTCTTCTTCCTAACGCTGTGGCCCTTTAATACACTTCCTCATATTGTGGTGCCCCTAAATATAAAAGTACTTTTTGTTGCTACTTCAAAACCATGATTTTGCTACTGTTATGACTTGTACTATAAACATTTGATATACAGGATTTCTAATATGTGACACCCCCCCCCAAAAAAAAAGGATTGCAACTCGCAGGTTGGGAATGGCTGGTTTAGATAGATCCATCCAAGAATGCTCTGGGGTGTATTAGTGTATTGCACACCAAGTTAAAAAGATACAGGGCTGGAGAGATGGCTCAGTGATACCCTCTTCTGGTGTGTCTGAAGACAACTACAGTGTACTCATATGCATAAAATAAATAAATGCATCTTAAAAAACAAGTCTTCAGGCTCCAAAGTCAAGAGTCAGCTCCAGGATTCCTAACTGCACCCAGGGCTACAGCCATCAGCATGGGGCTGGTATTTCTCTAAACCTCAGGGGCAGCTTTGTCGTGTTTTGACTTGTGTCCCTTGTAGGGGATTCTGCTACAATTTGTCTTACCATGGCAGTCTCTTTAAAACGCATCTAAACACGTTGGCTGTTGTTTGAAATCCTCAGGCTTTTCCTTGTCTTTATTTTATGTATGTGAGACACTGTAGCTGTCTTCAGACATGTCAGAAGAGGGCATCGGATCCCATTACAGATGGCTGTGAGCCACCATGTGGTTGCTGGGAATTGAACTCAGGTCCTCTGGAAAAGTAGTCTTAATCACTGAGTCATCTCTCCAGCCCGTTTGCTTATTTTTATTTCTTTCTTTAAGGTGTGTGTGTGTGTGTGTGTGCGCGCGCGCGTGCAGATTACAGAGGCCTTGGATCTCCTGGAGATGTAGTGAACACTTATTGTATGTCACTAGAAATTTGGGGGCTCTTGGCACAAAAGCAATGAATGCAACTGAGATGAAGCCAAACGCGGGGCTGGGGAGCACATTCTTCCGCGGGGCTGGGGAGCACCGTCTTCCGCGGGACTGGGGAGCACCGTCTTCCGCGGGACTGGGGAGCACAGTTTTCCAGGGAAAGATTCAGATGGAGCCTGCAAAGGTCATAAAGCAGGGCAGAACACTCGATGAACAAAAGACTTTTATGGGTTTCCTGGGATGAGCTAACTGGAGGGCAGCCATCATCCTGCCTGATGGACCCGAGATGTTTACAAGCACAGGGTGGGAGGCTGCCTGTGCATACCGGTAAAAACCTCGTGGGAGGCAGACGCAGAGGGTAGCTAGGAATTCCAGCCCAGCCTTGACTACACGAGGAGTTCCAGGCCAGTCAGAGACTCGGTCTAAAAATTAAAAAACAAAAACAAAAACAAAACACAAAAAACAAAAACCGGCTGGAGAGATGGCTCAGCGGTTAAGAGTACTGATTGTTCTTCCAAAGGTCATGAGTTCAAATCCCAGCAACCACATGGTGACTCACAACCATTCATAATGAGATCTGACGCCCTCTTCTGGTGTGTCTGAAGATAGCTACAGTGTACTTACATATAATAAATAAATCAATCAATCTTTGGGCTGGAGAGATGGCTCAGCGGTTAAGAGCACTGACTGCTCTTCCAAAGGTCCTGAGTTCAATTCCCAGCAACATGGTGGCTCACAACCATCTGTAATGAGATCCAATGCCCTCTTCTGGTGTATCTGAAGACATCCACAGTGTACTCATATAAATAAATCTTTGCTGGGTGGTGGTGGCGCACGCCTTTAATCCCAGCACTTGGGAGGCAGAGGCAGGTGGATTTCTGAGTTCGAGGCCAGCCTGGACTACAGAGTGAGTTCCAGGACAGCCAGGGCTACACAGAGAAACCCTGTGTAGAAGAAAACAAACAAACAAACAAAAGATTGACAGCAGCCCAGACTACAGAGTAGGACCAGACTGTAGCCTCTCTTCTCAGTCCCCCACTAGACATCTGTAGACCTGGGGTGAGCGGAAAGACAGAAGTTAAAGCAGCATTTGGGGGGGGGTGTCTTAGGCCCTTTATCTTTTTACAATCACAACAGCGGGGAGGGAGAAAAGTTCCTGCCCTTGGCGTCTGTGATGATTGACAGACAATAAACTTCAGCACAATGGAGAAAGCCAAATTGTCTATAAGGAGTATTTTCCTGAGCAGTCCTCCCCATCCGAGAGAGGGTCCTGTCCCTCCACCTCCTCCGGGGCTGCCGCCATGCTCAGTTAATTTGGTGCTGGGGATCAAAGCCAAGGAAGGCTTCGTGTGAGCGGCTTATTTTACTGAGGCAGTGGTGTTGAGAAGGCGTGGTGGTGCACGCCTGCGACCCCAGCATGTGTGAGGCAGCCCAGCATGTATGTGTGAGGCACAGGCGGGAATGAAGCCTTGTCTCAAAATAAACACACACAATAAATAAAACGTTTAGTCAGATAGGTAAAGGAGAAATATAAATTAAGATCTACCGTGTGGAGTTGCATTTCTTTGGGCGTGATTGGTTTTGTTTTGAGACTGCATGCCTCCTGCTGGCCTGGAACTCGCTGTTTAAAATAGGTTGGGCTTGAACTCCCAGAGATCTGACTTGTCTCTGCCTCTGTACTGCACATCATGCCCTGCCTTTGAAATTTATCATCATCATTATTATTATTATTATCATCATCATCTTTAGGGAGGGTCTTACTTGGATGTGCCTTCCCTAGACGCTACCCTGCCTGATGAGTAGTATTTCTTCTCTGAGTGACTTGACGAAGCGTGAGTACAATTTTCTCCAGTATAAGCAGAGTTAATGGGGAGTGAGCTCTAATTAGGACGACAGTTTCTTCCTGCGAAAAAATCTGGAATGTGTAGAAAGTATCCCAGCAGCCGGGCGGTGGTGGCGCACGCCTTTAATCCCAGCACTTGGGAGGCAGAGACAGGAGGATTTCTGAGTTCGAGGCTAGCCTGGTCTACAAAGTGAGTTCCAGGACAGCCAAGGCTACACAGAGAAACCCTGTCTTGAAAAACCAAAAAAAGAAAAAAAAAGAAAGTATCCCAGCCATGTTTGTTTTGAGATAAGGTCTCATGGTAGCGCAGGCTGGCCTAGTCTATCTTTCTTAGCCTTTTCCTCTTCCATCCCCACCAGGCGATGCGGAAACGCCTCTCTGCACCGCCTGCGTGCACACCAGTTCCGGATAGGACGCGCGGGCTCGGTCCTTCCAGATGGGGGCGGGGGTGGAGATGGCGGGGGATGGGGGGGCAGAGGGTCGGATGATGACTCGCACATGCGCTCAGGCGCCGTCCGCGCTTCCTCAGGCACTGCCGAGGCCACCCCCAGGCAGCGCGCGGGTCCTGCAGGGAGGCGGGGCCACGCAGCCCGGAAGAGACGCTGCGCCGCGCACGCCTCTTCCTTTCCAGCCTCCGCCTCGAACCCTGCAGCCGCCGCGGTGAGTTTCTCTGGCGTCCGGGTACCATCGGCCGCCATCCGGGCCCGTGGCGTTGCCGTGACGGGCCCGCGTCCTCATGGGGGGAAGCGGAGGCCGTCCTGATCCTCCGCGCAGTTCGTCGCACCGTTGCCAGAGCGCTTTTGGGGGGGGGGGACGCAGCCCTGGGACCCGGATGACGAGGACCGGCGTCCCGATGGCGGCGGGTGGAGGAGCGGAGTTTGAAGGCCACGTGTGGCGGGAAGCGTCCGGGTCGGGGGTTCGGCGCCCGCCTGCGTGCATTCCTTTCGCCGTTGTCTGCTCCCCTCCAGTTACCTTTGGGGAGGAGTTTCAGGGGAGCACCAAGCCCTTTGCTTTCGTGCCCCCTCCTCGCAGGAAGTGGAGCCCTTTCTCTGGCTCCCTGTGTTTAATGAGGAGCCCCCCGATTTTGCCCAAGATACGACCTCGGGTTCTGATGGCCCCCAAATGTGGTTGACACGGAAGGATCTGTCCACCTTCCACCCCTGGACACTTGGCTGCGAGAACCGTGACAGCAGACGTGTGTCTTTTGTGACCGTCTTGCATTAACTAAATGGCAGCTTTCCTCCAAACTGGTGGAGGTGGAGGAGAGACCTGGTCACTTGGTGTCTGCTTTGAGTTTTCACCCCATGTCGGTGGCTTGGATTCCGACTCCTGGCCACGGTGCTGATGAAGTTCCTTCGCGTTTCTTGCAGATGTTGATGCCTAAGAAGAATCGGATTGCCATCTATGAACTCCTCTTTAAGGAAGGCGTGATGGTCGCCAAAAAAGATGTCCACATGCCCAAACACCCCGAGCTGGCAGACAAGAACGTCCCCAACCTTCATGTGATGAAGGCCATGCAGGTATGGAGGGGGACAGATAGGGAGGGGGTTCTCTCTCCTGGGGAGCTGGCTGCTGACTGAACTGTCTGTCTCTGTCCTGCAGTCTCTCAAGTCTCGAGGCTACGTGAAGGAGCAGTTTGCTTGGAGGCATTTCTACTGGTACCTTACCAATGAGGGCATCCAGTACCTCCGGGATTACCTGCATCTGCCTCCGGAGATCGTGCCCGCCACCCTGCGCCGCAGCCGTCCCGAGACTGGCAGGCCTCGGCCCAAAGGTACTGGTCCTGAATACCCCAAGGGCCTCCTCAGAACCCACTTTTGGGGGAGTATTGGTTGTGTGTTTTTGAGATAAGGTCTTGTGAAACCCAGACGGGCGCCTTAGGTAACTGGGGATGATCTTGACCAACTTCTGATCCTCCTGCCTCAGCCTCCTGGGTGCAACAGGTTTGTGCCACCATTCCCAGCTCAGTACAGTCAGTGGTGTCAGAGTGCAGGATCTCAGGTGAGGTCCTGTGAGGTGGCGTTAAGTTTGAATGGTTCTCGTGACTATAGCATCCCCCAACGCCCGCATGCGATTGGGTCTTGTGGCAGGGCACTGTCTAGCATAGAGAGTTCAAAACAGAGCTGTTCACCATGTGTGAAAGAAGCGTTCTGTGTATTTACTTGGCAAGGGGGACAGAAATGAGTAGGAGGGAGAAGCCAGCTATGTATATAGTCATAGCCTGAGAAGGTATGCTTCTGTGTTGGGGGTCTGGAGATCATTGCAGGCTGAGGGGCTAGGGCAGAGATTCCTGAACACAGTTGGGTTTGCCTGGAGAATGCTTAGCCCAAGAACTTGTGCATCCCACCTAAGGGATTCTAGCTGTTAGGGGGTCCGTATCTCCGCTGATGGTTCGGACCCCCCTGGGGGAGACCACATTTGTTAAGGAGCCTGTGGTGATGCATACCTTTGATCCAGCACTTGGGCGCTAGAGATGCTTTTGAGTTCCAGGACAGGCTGGGGCTACACAGTGAGATTTTGTGAGTCATGTAATGTCAGAAAAATACATAAAGATCAAAAGTTTGTGGCAATAACTTTGTTATTATGAGACAGCATTTCTCTGACTGTCCTAAAATTTAGATAGATCAGGCAGGCCTTAAGCTCAGAGATCCGCCTGCCTCTGCTTCCTTCATGCTGAGATTAAAGGTGGTGTGTTGGCACACCCAGCCTTCCAGGTAGAAATTTTAATCCCAGCAAGCAGAGGCAGGCAAGGGTAACAATTTTAAGTGGATATATGCTATGTGAGGTGTGTGAGGGGAAGGGGAAACTGGAAGGCTTGGGGAGGTACTGGTCTTCTCCATGAAATCTGGGGTAGCACCTTTTATGGACTGAACTATCACTGGCTGCTTGCTTCCGGTTTCTTGTTTGGTTTTTGGAGACGGTTTCAATGGGTGGCCCTGGCTGTCCAGGAACTCACTCTGTAAACCAGACTGACCTCAAACTCAAGAGGTTGTCTTGTCTTTGCTATCCGAGTGTATGGGTTAAAGGCGTGTACCACCACCATCCAGCTTGTTTTAGTCAAGATGTGAGGAACCAAAATACTGGTAGTGACGAGTTCCCGTGGGGACAAAGTTGGTGGCACTGGTCCGGGTCTGAAGGATTGACACTCCGGACTTCCAGAGCCGGAAGCCACTGCACTGCACCGCCAGTTTTCCCGCTCTTGGGGCATTTGCTGCCTTGCACTCACAATATAATTTGGTTTCCGCAGGTCCAGAGGGTGAGCGACCTGCAAGATTCACAAGAGGGGAGGCAGACAGAGACACCTACAGAAGGAGCGCTGTACCCCGTGAGTGTCTTCGTCTCCTCTGTTCTGGGGTTGAACTCAGATTCTAAGCCAGCCCTGGGTGGAGGAAGGCCTGTGTGCTGGAGCACTGAAGGCCTGTTGTTGGGAGAGGACAGGAGACCGTGCTCTCTGTTGCCCCCGTGGAATCTGGTTTTAGAGAGAGAATGCTTGCCTTGAGCCTGCCGTGTACCGGGCACGCCCAGTGGGGAGCTGAGGACATCTCTACGGCGTCCTTGTCACTGAGCTCACATTTGGTCACTGGGGAAGGTGCTGTGGGTGGGTCAGAGAAGCAGGTTCACAGAAGTGAGGATCAAGCAAACACCTAGAAGGGCAAGTGGGCTCTTTCTCGAGGAACACGGGCAGGACTGAGGTACAGGGTGTGGGCCTTACCATCCTCTCTGCACTCTGTGCCTGGAGGTGAACACGGGCCTGAACTCCTTCCACAGTTGTGTGTGAGGGGATCCTCACGCAGAGGGTGGGGTCTTGGCGAAGCAGCATCCTGTCGGCCCCGACTCACCCGACCCGCCTGAGCTGAATCTCAGTGTAAAGCCTACATTTAGTGGAGACGTGTTATTTGGCTGCTAGTGCATTTCATTTACTCCTAAAGTGTTTTAACGTCTAACTAAAACATGGGTGCTTTCCACACCTTTACACCCTCCTCCTTTACTCTTTGACACCTCGTCAGCCATGCGTAGGTATTGTTCTCCCCTGGGCTAAGCTGTTTCTACGGTTTGGTTCTTGGTGGTCAGAGCAGCTTTCCTGGAGGAGGGCGTGGGAGTTGAGTTTGGATGATGACAAGAGGATCTGAGCAGGGAGGACAGAGGGGAGGCCGTGATTCCCACTGTCGGGTGCTTGGTGAGGAGTCTTGCCTTCCTTACCTTACCACCCAGGGGTCGGATCTTGGGTGACTGTAAATTGTTCTCTTTCCAGCTGGAGCTGACAAGAAAGCGGAGGCTGGGGCTGGCTCAGCGACTGAATTCCAGTTTGTGAGTATCTGTTGTCTGCTCTCTAGTCACTGGGGCCTGGCCTGGGTTGGTGGGTTCTGGGGTGTGATGGCTCCTTTGCCTACCATGTAGGGATCAGTCTTGCAGTAGAACAGTGTTCCAGCATGCTTTGCAGATCTCGTGTCTGGCGTGCTCGTATTAACTAGGGCCCAGCCTCTGAATTTATTTTATGACATTCGAAATTGAACACTGGCAATTCTGTGTATCCCAGAATAGAGTTGTTCTACAATCAGATTTGATCTTGGTTCCCTTCTGCCTTGGTGACAATTGCCTCCATAAAGGCACGTGTAGACACCTGATCCACGTGTGGGGGCTGCGGTCTCATAGAGCCCTGTGGTGGGGCCTGACGGACTGGAACTCCTAGATCTCTGAGGAAAAGGCTCTAGGGCATGGCTCCCTAGGCCCAGGCTTCCTATGGAAACAGGCTCAAAACTTATACTGCTCCACAGCCAGTAGGGGTGAGACTAGGGTGGAATGGTTCTTTTGTTTATTTTTGGGGGTGTCTCCGATGAGGAGGCCTAAGAACTAGAAATCCTCCAAGCAAGCGAGGCCACACTGCTAATGCTCATTTGCTTTGTCTTGCAGAGAGGCGGCTTTGGTCGTGGACGTGGTCAGCCACCTCAGTGAAGTTGGAGATTATGCTGTATTGAATAAACTTTAAAGAAAAACATGTCCACTTGTGTATGTTGTGTAGCTATGGGGGAGGGGCCTGGTTCAAGGGTCAGTCTGGGTGGTTTGGGGGTGTCCTGGGTGATCCTGTTCTTGGCTTTGTTGGGTTAGCATCTCCCTCCCTGCAGAGTGGGTTCAGTGCAGGGCTGTGCCTCAGCAGTCAGGGACTGGGGCTTTCACCTCAGACCAGCCATGCTGGGTGCTGCCTTATGGAGAGGAGGGAGGTCCCAAGCACAGGAAGGATCCTCTCACACACGGCCTGTAGTAGAGTAGGAACTACTGAGAGGTCTGGCATTCAAACCTGGGCACTAACAACTTGGTAAGGTCTGCTCGGGTTTGTAAGGCTGAACTATTATATTCCCAGGCTTGGAAAGTAAGCTGTGCTGGAGTCCTTACCCAGGGCACCTTGGGGGGAAAGGAAATGGCCATTTATTTTCTGGGGCCTTGAGTGGCATCGCCTAGGGTGTGAAGGACAGAGATGAAAATGTTACTTCTGAGTATCAGGCAAGAGGTGTCCCATAGACTACAGCATACAGCCCATTGTGCCAGAAGGGAGCTTGTGGTGGTTGAATGGGCAGAGGGATTGGTCTTTTATCTGCAGGTCAGTCACTGGCCACCTAAGCCAGTGGCTGGCAAAGCGCCCCGTATAGATTCAGAACTGTGTCTCTTGCAAGTGCATCTAAGGATTGACGGGACAGCATTCTAAACCTATAAGTGCAGTAAGTAAGTGAGGGTCTCAGTAAGTCACCCTCAAGTCCTGGCATCCCTTGGCTGTTTGGACCACTAGGTGGCAGTGGGTGAGTCTTAAGTACGCAGTTGAATTTTTTAAACCCTGGGCTTTGGAACCTGAACACCAAGCATAGGAGCTTCCTGTTGGCTAACGACAGTGGTGGTGAAGTTTGCTGTGCAGTCTTGGTTTCTCTTCAGATGCTACAGCTCACATGTGGTTCATACACCTTGGCATTATTCAGCCTGGGTTCTTAAGGCTGCTGTCAGCAGCTCCCGGTCTTCTGTGGCCTACCTAGGCCTGCCAGAAGGTTTTAACTCCACAGTGAATTTTTGTTACTGAAATGCCACTATTTTTCAATTTGGGCTCTGTGATCCTCATCTAAATTAGCTGTGAGTTTATTTTGAGATGGTCCTGCTTTAACTTGTGTTTGTACAAAAGTTTGTATCAACCCCACCCCCAAATTAAGAAAACAATCTTGGCAAGGCATGGTACACACCTTTAATCCCAGCACTTGGGAGGCAGAGGCAGGTGGATTTCTGAGTTCAAGGCCAGCCTGGTCTACAGAGTGAGTTTCAGGACAGCCAGGGCTATACAGAGAAACCCTGTCTCTCGGAAAACCTGCTCTGTAACACCAAAGACCAGGTGTTATCCAAACTTCAGAAACCTTGAGAGTAGTGGGTAGGGTGGTGAGGTTGGGCGGGGCAGACTTAGGTCGGGTCACTTGAGATGGGCTAAAGACGCCGGGCGGTGGTGGCACACGCCTTTAATCCCAGCACTTGGGAGGCAGAGACAGGTGAATTTCTGAGTTCGAGGCCAGCCTGGTCTACAGAGTGAGTTCCAGGTCAGCCACGGCTACACAGAGAAACCCTGTCTCGAAAAAACCAAAAAAAAAAAAAAAAAAAGAGATGGACTAAAGACAGCAAGAGATCAATAACAAAAGGGCAGTGAAAACCAAACCCGAGGGTCTCAGTTCACCCCAGGTTCACTTAGCGCCAGGAGAGAACCAGCTTGTCAGCTTGTGAAAGTTGTCCTTTGACCTCCACACGGGCACCATACATGCCTCACGGCCCCATCCATGTAGTAAACATTTGAAAAACTATTAAGTGTTCAGGGGTTGGAGAGATGGCTCAGCGGTTCAGAGCACTGACTGCTCTTCCAGAGGACCTGGGTTCAATACCCACATGGTGGCTCACAACCATCTGTGATGGGATCCGATGCCCTCTTCTGGTGTGTGCCTGAAGACAGCTGCAGTATATTCATATAAATAAAAATCTTTTTTAAAAAAGTTATTTATTCAAATACTGTTACCACTATAAAGGTTTAGTCGTAGTGGCCGCAAATGTGTCGATTAGCTTGGCTTTCTCTTGATACGTATCCCATTTACAAAAATCACTGTTTTCACAGATGTACATACTCATTATTTACTAGCTAATAAGATAACTGGGCTGGTGAGATGGTTAGGTGGCAGGACCTGAGTCTGAATCCCAGTACCCGTGTTGGGTGGCATTCAAGTGGGTGTAGGGGTCTGGCACCCTACGCTGGCCTCGGCATTCACTCTGACAGACATTAATTCAGAAAAAGTGAATCTCATTTGGGCTTTAGGCGTGCATTCTGAGAGAGTTCCCCATGTAGACCAGGGTGGCCTCCCCAGTGTTGCTCTTATGGTGTGGCCAATACATCATTAAAACAAGGAAAACCTGGTCTACAGAGTGAGCTCCAGGACAGCCAGGGCTACACAGAGAAACCCTGCCTCAAAAAAACCAAAAAAAAAAAAAAAAAAAAAAAAACTTCAACCGTGTGCAGGTGAGGGGAAAAAAAAAGTCTGCAGACTCCCACAGGCTGGCCCTGAACTTGTCATCCTCCTCCCTGGACCTCTCTCGTGCTGGGGTTCCAGGTCTGGGGCCACCAGGCCAACAAGAGTGAGAACCAGAAAAAGCACAGGGTGTCTCAAAACGTTGAAGCCCTCGCTCCAGAATCAAGGGAAGACGTCACAGACTCTCAGGCTGGCCATGGCTGCTCTGGCCAGTGGTCATGGTGAGGCGCTGCAAGAAACTCAGCAAGAAAGGGAGGGAAGCCCCGAGGTCACGGCTGCTCAGAATTGCTTTATTGGAAGCCTGTGATAAGTGTGTGGCCCAGGTCCAGAGGAAGAACCGCTGGAGAAATAAGCCCCGCCTGCTTGACTGACACTCAAAGAGGCCATTGAGAGGAAAAGGCCATCTTGAGAGAGGAGACCAAGCCCAGGACCAGCTTCCGCATGGAGAGGGATTCCTGAGAGAATGGGTGTTTGGGAGTGGTGAGAAAGGCTCGAAGTCGCTGGGTCCAAGTTTCTACTGAGATGGCTTTCTTACTATTCTAAAAAGTCTCGCCAGGCAGTGGAGGCGCACGCCTTTAATCCCAGCACTTGGGAGGCAGAGGCAGGCAGATTTCTGAGTTCGAAGCTAACCTGGTCTACAGAGTGAGTTCCAGGACAGCCAGGGCTACACAGAGAAACCCTGCCTCGAAGAACAATACAAAAACAAAAACCAACAAAAAAGATAGCTCATGGCTTTTTTGACCAAAGTCAGAAAGGCTGCTGCTATAAAAATTTATTGGATCTCCCAACCAAGTTAGAAATCTTGTCAGAGAAAATTCTTGAAGACCTGTTTTCGCTCTCCAGAGGCTTCTGGGGAGCTCAGCTCTCACTAGAGAAAAATTCTAAAGAACTGCTATTGCTTTCTGCTAGCTCATCACATGCAGAACCAAAGCTCAGTTTCTTTTTTTTAAAGATTTATTTATCTTATGTGAGTACACTGCGGCTGTCGCCAGACACCCCGGAAGAGGGCATCGGATTCCATTACAGATGGGTGTGAGCTACCATGTGGTTGCTGAGAATTGAACTCAGGATCTCTGGAAGAGCAGTCAGTGCTCTTAACCGCTGAACCATCTCTCCAATTCCCAAAGCTCAGTTTTTTTTTATTTACCTATCAATTTAGTCATTTACTTCAGGTTTCCTTTTGATCATCCTATGAGTCAGCATCCTATGACTCCATCCCCTTGATTTTTAGGAGACAGCAAGTGCACATTTTCTCTTAACATTGTAGGAGAATTCAGAGATCTGTCTGCCTCCTTTAAGCACAGACAATAAGCTAGTCAGGTAGGACCCTGCCCTGAAGTTACCATTTCCACCTCTCCTGGGCCTAACCTTGCTCTGTGCTAGGCTGACCCTGAACTCAGGAATCCATCCGCCTTTTTAAGCATTAAACAAAGACCTTAGCTGGGTGGGATCTTCTTTGATCACCACGCTCTAAATCTCTTTATCTCCTTCCTTAGTAATTTTCTACCAAGTTGGCTCAGAGTGCAGCAGCTTTCGTTCCTTAAGATTCGGGAAGCTCTTCGAGTAATTCATGCTACATCCTTATCGTTTGCATAGTTGAGAAATTACATATTTTTTTTTAAAGATTTATTTATTTATTATATGTATAATACACTGTAGCTGTCTTCAGACACTCCAGAAGAGGGAGTCAGATCTTGTTATGGATGGTTGTGAGCCACCATGTGGTTGCTGGGATTTGAACTCAGAACTTTCGGAAGAGCAGTCAGGGCTCTTAACCGCTGAGCCATCTCTCCAGCCCCGAAATTACATATTTTTGAACTCTTTTTTTTTTTTTTTTTTGGTTTTTTGAGACAGGGTTTCTCTGTGTAGCCCTGGCTGTCCTGGAACTCACTTTGTAGACCAGGCTGGCCTCGAACTCAGAAATCCTCCTGCCTCTGCCTCCCAAGTAGTGCTGGGATTAAAGGCGTGCGCCACCACCGCTCGGCTATATTTTTGAACTCTTGTATTTAGAACTCTTTTCTGTAGCCTTAAAGGCTGTCCTGAAGGTTCCAGTGTTTACCATTTTGCTGAGACATAGCCACACCCTTAACTCCTGGACTTGTGCTGTTTCTAATTATCACGGAGTCATTAATGTTAACAGGGAAGACATCCCTCGGAAGGAAAGATTCTTCCACTGCTAGAACTGGTTCCAGGAGATATGAACATTATTACATAGACAAGTCTTAAGTTCACAGCAGTCATTGACACTTATAGAGGCTCACACCCAGGCCCTGTCCAAGGGGCAGGAACCATGTCACTCTGTCCCCAACAAGGCCAGTCTGGGCTGGGCAAGGGACTTAGAAGGCCCCCGGGTGAAGCAACATATATGGAAGCTATAAATCAAATGGGACTCTAAAATTCTGAAGAGCACCCACGAGAAGCGTCAATATGCATAGTTCTAGTTTGTTTTTAAAGGTTTATTTTCTGTGTTATGTGTGAATGCCTGCATGTAACACCACATGTATGCAGTGACTACAGAATCCAGAAGATGTTGGATCCCCAGGGACTGGAGTTACAGGAGGTGGTGAGCTATCTCATATGGGTGCAAGGGACCGGGCTAGGAGCTTCTGCAAGGCTAGTAAGTGTTCTTAACTGCTGAGCTGTGGAGAGCTTTTTGGGGTGCCCTTGGCAGGAGTCTGACATTGGCCAGGGACAAAGAAAATGAGCTGCTTGGCAGGAGTCTGACATTAGGCCATGACAAAGAAGTAAGTCCAGGCAGGAATCTGACATTAAGGTGGGACAAAGAAGCAGACTTCAGTCATGATTATGACTTTAGGCTAGGACTAGTAAGTAGGCTCAGACATCCTGATCAGACTTTGTGTTTGACTATTGTACTACTCACCCTTAAATACCTACATGTAATTAAAATGGTACAAAAGCAGATTGAGAAAAATAAACCCGCCATCAGTCCAAGAATTGACTGAGGCCATGCTGCAGTTTTGTCTAATTGTCTCTTTCTTTTCTATCCTCACTCCTGCGCTGGAGACCCTGTTGACTGACTGAGCTGACTTGGTCACTGAGCCATCTCTCCACTGCCCCCCTCTAATCCCTTTCCTCTTTGGGACAGGCTTTCATGTAGTCTAGGCTAGCCTCAGACTTGCCATGTAGCAAAGGATGGCCTTGAGTTCCTGATCTTCCTGCCTGTAGCTCCTCAGTGCTTGGATAACCGCCATTACCCAGTTCATTTGGAATCTGGAGTTTCATACATACTAGGCGAATAAGCTACACCCCCAGCCCTCATTACAGTTTTAAATTGCATTTTGCTGTTACCGATAACGTCCAGTGCTTCCTGCTTACTGGTCACTTGTACGTTTTCTGGTGCTCCTATCCCTGAGTCAGCTCTCCAGCCAGACTTTTTAAAATTTTACTTTATTGGTGTTTTGGCTGCATGTATATATATGTCTGTGTGAAGGAACAGCTGTGAGTTGCCATGTGGTTGCTGGGATTTGAACTCAGGACCTCTGGAAGAGCGGTCAGTGCTCTTAATCGCTGAGTCATCTCTCCAGCCCCTTCATTTAGTTTTTGAAAAAATTTCGATGTGTGTGGACACATATGACAGACCACATGAGGTGTTGAAGACAATTTGAGGGAATTGGTTTCCTCCTTTCACTACCTGGGTGCCAGGGATTTAGCTCAGGTTGTCAGACTCCAGGGCAAGTGCCTTTTTAAACTGACACATCTCTTGGGCCCCTCTAGACTATTAATGAGTATACTACATACAAGATGATTAAAAGAGGTAACGGGGGCCAGTTAGATAGCCCTGTAAGGTCATTTGCAGCCAGGCCTGACCACTTAAGTTCAGTCTCCTGGTCCTGTGCAGCGGGAGAAAACGGATTCCTTTAAGGTACCCTCTGACCTCACAGAAGCAGTCATGACGCACACACCTGTCCCCACACACGAATACTTTGGGATTTATTTATAAATCTTGAATGTCTTGACAGAATTTTCTAAACGTCTATTACATGGTAATGGGGCCCGTTTTGTTGCAGGAATGCTGTACCCCACTTTCATGTTCTCCAAGAGGGTCATCCCAGTGTATAGTCACTGCCAGAAACGATATTTCATGATTTACGTACGAGTGCTGTGCACAAGGTCTCTCCCTTTCTGCTCCTTCTGTTTAAGAGGATGCTTTTCTTTCTTTCTTCCTTTTTTATTTTCTTTTTGCAATGCTGGAGTTCGAACCCAGTCCTCAAGCATGCGGGGGGAAGTGGTGTGGCCCTGAGCTTCACTCCTGGGCAGCTTTTGCCTTTTTTGCACAAATGGCTGCAGGATGCACATAAGTCCTGACAGCTACCAACTGACCGCAAAGAGCAGACACACGCCCCGCCCCACTCCTGATCCCGGCAGCTAAGGCTGACGGTCTGCGGCGAGGGACAGCAGAGCAGCGCTGTCACCCTCCCCGTCATCTGAGCGGCGCGACCTTGGATCGGGCTGGGCGGCTCAGCCGGTGACCTTGGGCGGCTCTCAGCTCTCTACCCAGTGGCGTCCGGGACCGTGGGGTCTCGGGCGATGCCCACGCGCCGCGCCTCACCCGGCTTTCGCCGTCCCCAATCCTACGCTGTCTGCGTAGCGGCCGCGCCAGCTCCCGCGGCCTTCAGTGCGGACACTCTCTTGCGCCGGGCGCGATTCCCGAACGCCGTCTGCGCTGCGCACGCGCGGCCGTCCCGCGAGCCCGCGTGCCCTTACGCAGCTGACGCAGCGCGTCCAAAATGGCGGCGCGGTCGTCGTCGGGGGCGGCGGCGGTAGAGGGGGCGGCGGCGGTGGCGACGGCGGCCGTGACGGCGGCGCGGGGCCTGGGCCGGGGGCAATGAGGCTGTCCCGCCGCGGAGCCGTGTAGCGGACACACAGACCCTCCTCCCCGCCCTCTCGACCGAGCCAGGGGCGCGCGCGCGCGCGGCCGTCCGCAGCAGGCTCTCCTCCCTGGACTCCGAGGCCCCGCACGGCACCCCCCACCCGGGCCCGGAGGATGATGAAGCTCAAGTCGAACCAGACCCGCACCTACGACGGCGACGGCTACAAGAAGCGGGCCGCGTGCCTGTGCTTCCGCAGCGAGAGCGAGGAGGAGGTGAGGCGCCCGGGCGGGGGTCGGGGGCGCCGGACAGGGTTTCCTGCGGAGAGGGGGGATGGGGAAGGGCTTGGAGGCAGGGGGATGCCATCCTGCGGCGGGCCGTCGGGGCCCGGCCGCCGGTCACCCGTGCAGCGGCTCGGCTCTCGGCAGCTCGGCACACGTGCACGGGGCGCAGGCCGGCCTTTGTGGCCGAGCGGAGAGCCGCTCCCTCCCGTAGGGTTGCGGCTGGCCGAGGGGAGGTGGCTGCGGGCGAGCCCTGGCAGCGACCAGCCAGGGCCAGCCGTTCGATTCTAACGTTGAGCTGATGAGTCCGTGTGGTGGAGGCTGAAAAGAAAGGGCATCGGACACGGTTGTTGTTGTTATTGACCGAAAAACTTGACGACCATCAAAAGCTGTATTTATGGAGATCTTTATCCCGACGTTTCTCTAATGCTGTGTGTCCAATAGGATGACTCGTAGGGTATGCTAGGAAAATAGAAAATTTTAGAGTCTGCCCCCCCTTAGGGAATTTTAAAATATGTTTTTTTCGGCTTCACAAAGCCGTTTCTGTGGTGATGAGGGGAGATTCGGGAAAGGCGCGTGGTTTGTAAATCCACAAAGAATAGCTGCTTTGGAAATTCATAAAATGCCTGTGGGGACGCCTTGCTGTCGTGTGCATGGTGGTAAGATGGCAGTTAGCTTGAAAACAATGAAGGGCAGTGAAACTGTGTGTGTTTTATCCCGGCCCTCGGCGGTAGGCTGGGGTGGCAAGCCTGCAGTACAGTGCGTCGTGTTGAAATGGGCGACAGGAACTTGATCCGTTAGTTATGAAAAGCTCTGATGTAAGGGACGGACGGATGGACTGCCAGGAATCACTGTCCAGAGATATTTAGGAGGAGGGGGAGGAGGGGGGGAATTTAAATGAAATGACGGCCTGAAGAAAATCCGTGAAAGCATTTATTGTGCTGTTGAGGGATTGCAAAGCAGGAGTTTTAGGAATGTATACTTTGTTACTTTCCTTCATTACAAAAGGTCTCCAGAAGACGCACTTTTTTTTTTTTTGTAAGCAAGGTCGTGTTGTAAGTGATGAGCAGTGGGGCTTTTAGTGAAGTAAAACTGTCAGTGGTGAAGGCTGTTCTAGCGGCTTTGTTCTCTTCATTATCATCTAGGAAGTCAGATGGGATCTGGGCTGTAACGGGAGGAAAACGAATTAGCATAAGGGCTTGCTTTAGTATAGTGCGTGGTTAGGTCCGTCCGCGTTTATAAGTAGAAGAAGGTTGTGTAATTTAGTCATGAGTACAGTAAGACCTTTTGTTTTAAAAAGATCATCCAGGAAGTGAAAATGTGAGTATTTGGATAAATACTGCAAACTTAAGATCCTTTTTGTTTGTTTGTTTGGTTTTTTTTGTTTTTTTTTTTTGTTTTTCCGAGGCAGGGTTTCTCTGTGTAGCCCTGGCTGTCCTGGAACTCACTCTGTAGACCAGGCTGGCCTCAAATTCAGAAATCCGCCTGCCTCTGCCTCCCAAGTGCTGGGATTAAAGGCGTGCGCCACCACCGCCTGGCAAACTTAAGATCCTTAACAAAGAAACAACTGATTTTCCAATTTTGGTTAAAAGTTTTATAGTGGACTGGTGGCAGGTTTGATGCCCATGTGCACTTGCGCGTTATGGCCGCCTATTGCCTTGTGCAGGTCAGACTAGGTGTCGGACTTGAGTTTTTAGGAGCTTAAGATTTTAAACTGCTAGGCTGGAGAGATGGCTCAGCGGTTAAGTGCCCTGACTGCTCTTCTGAAGGTCCTGAGTTCAAATCCCATCAACCACATGGTGGCTCACAACCATCTGTAATGGGATCTGATGCCCTCTTCTGGAGTGTCTGAAGACAGCTACAGTGTACTTACATATAATAAATAAATCTTTAAAAAATATTATTAAAAAAAGAGATTTTAAACTGTCATAAGAAGGATTAAAGCATTTGCTCCTTGTTGGAATTGCCTTACTGAATTTCTCTTTGCATATCGGATAATGAGCAGGACAATCATGTGACTCTTGAATGATAGATTCAGGGGCTGTTCGGGTAGCAATGAGAATGTTAGTGGACCAGGCTGGTGTTGGACTTGTTCTGTTCAGTGAAACAAACAGGCTTTAAATGAAGAGCCCACTAAGGTGCATCGTCTGTTGGGTGGGATTTACACATCAACACCTGTCTACCCAGAGGGGATTTTGGTAGTCTCTTAGTCTGGAGGGATTTTGAACTAGAAAATAATCTCTTAAGGTACTGTTTAACTCCCAGATTATATGATTGTGTTGGAAGGGGAGTGATGTGTTAGTTCCAGGGAAACTTCTATGTTCTCAGTAGCTGTGCCAGAGATTGAAGTGCTGGCTGGACCCTCTGTGTGGAGAGAGAAATCCTCACTGGGGAGGGCATTCAGTCCAACTTTATTTTATTTTTTTAGTGGGCACTATGACTTTAATCAAAAGAGACTCATTTACAGAATATTACTAGCACAGTGCAACAGCAATGTAAGTGTCAACGTGACCTTGATTTTTAAATTTAAGTAGCCAGCGTCAAGGAACATTGTGAAGAAAGAGATTAAAACATTAAAAAAAAAATGGACCAAAAATCACTCAGCACCAGGAAGCTGACGTAGTTTCGGTGGTTCCAGGCCAAGCGGTGAGCGCGTCAGAACCCACCCAGGTCAGGACAGGAGTCCTTAACATAGTCATTGGGCTCTCACTGAAGGTGAGGTCTCCACAGTCAGGAAGAACAGAGCTTAGAGAGGGAGACACAGGAAAACCTCCCCAGCTACACGGGGCCGGTGAGGTCTTTCTTCCAAACTTGTGACTTGTTTTTTCTGATGGTAAATTGAAATTAACAGGAAAAAAAAAGTCCCCTGCTTATGGGTACTACTAGCTGCCCCTGACGTTTCTGTGAATGGGCATTCGTGATAGCTGACATAGTTGTTGAGGTGCTGTGACACGGTGCCCTGAATTATTGCTGTGCTCGGCAGCTGTTCCCACCCCCACCCCTACTCCCCCAAAGTGGAATTTCGTGCTCGTGAAGACTCTGTTGGACTTAGTCCTGTTTTCTCAGTCCTGTCATGGGGGACCTTAGTTCCCTGTGAGACTTTAGTTCAGAAAGGATCACTCTGTATGTGCGGTGGGTGGGTGGAGGGCTTTCGAACACTGCCGGTGTGTGTTATGAAAGAAATCACGGCTTAGTTCCAGGCACAGGCAGACAGGAGAGCTGAACTGCTGCTCTAGTGCTTGGCACATAGAGACCTACCTCCTAGTGTTCTCCAGTTTTTGTCCCCTTCAGAGGCAAGACCCAAGAACAGGTCGTTCATTATGTGGGTGGCACAGCCAAGAAGTTCGCTTATAACTCAGTACTTCTTTTTGTTTGCTTTGATTTGAGTGGATAGTTGTTTTGGAGACACATTGGATTCCCAGGCTGGCCTTGAACTCCTGATCTTCCTGCCTCTACGCCTTGGGTGCTGGGAACACTGCGCAGCTGAAATACTTTTTCCTCTCCTTCTGAGCTGAATGGGCCCAGAGCCCCTTACGCGCACGCGCTCTGCCACTAAGCCACACCCACGGCTCTGTGTTTTGTTCTTTGTTTTTTTTTTTTTTTAAGATTTCTTTATTTGTATTATATGTATGAGTACACTGTCGCTGTCTTCAGACACACCAAAAGAGGGCATTGGATGCCCATTACAGATGGTTGTGACAGGGCCTCTCACTGACCTGGAGCTCACTGGTAAAGGTCACGTGCCTACCCAGTGGGCCCCTCCCAAGCGATGCTATGTGTCCTGCGCTCCTGCAGTGGGGATATCCCCCTCTCCCGCCCCACCCCACCCCAGCGCTTTTCTTTTTCTGAAGTGAGGGTTGAGACAGGGTCTCACTGTGTAGTCCTGGCTGGCCTAGAACTTTTTACGCCAGGCTGGCTCCAAACTCATAGGGATCCTCCTGCCTCCGTTTCTCCATTGCTGAGATTATAGCTGTGTACCACCTTGCCTGGCCACCCTCACTTTCTGTCTCACTTGACTGTTCTCAGTGGAGGTTACTGTGTCCCTGTTAAGACAGGGAAGGAGCTGGGAGACGACCCAGCAGCGTGTGTGTGTGTGTGTGTGTGTGTGTGTGTGTGTGTGTGTGTGTGTGCGCGCGTGTGCGTGCTCTTGCAGATGACCTGAGTTTGGGTCCCAGCACTCACAGGGCAGCTCACGACCTCCTGTGCCTTCAGCTCCAGAGATTTGATGCCTTCTTCTGGATCAGGAGGGTGCAGGGCACACATGTAAAAAGGAAAATGAATCTTAAAAATAGAGGGGAAAACCCCTACAGCCCTGAGGTGCCCCCTTCCCCCTTTGTGGTGAACCGTTTCTATACACGTCGCACGTCTCCTCCTCTTCTCTGCCACCCTCTCCTGAGCACGGTCCAGTCATATGTGAAATGCTCCTGTAAAGCATTTACTGAGGCTGTTCTTTCAGATAGTCCTAAAGGTTTGCAAAATCTTGTAACCATTTCCAAGTCCTCCTGTTACTTGATCTTTTAAATATTATTTGTTTATTATTATTTATACGAGTACACTGTTGCTATCTTCAGACACACCAGAAGAGGGCATCAGATCCCATTACAGATGGTTGTGAGCCACCATGTGGTTGCCGGGAATTGAACTCAGGACCTCTGGAAAGAGCAGTCAGTGCTCTTAACCGCTGAGCCATCTCTCCAGCCCCTTACTTGATCTTTTGTTTCTTCTCTTCTGATTTTTTTCTTTTTCCTTCTTTTCTGTCCTTTTTGATACAGGTGTTTGTAGCCCAGGCTGACTTGGAGCTCAGCTTGGTAGCCAAGCGTGGTCTTGCACGTGGACCCTCCCCCTCCGCCTCAGCATCCCCTCTTCTCCCGTGACCTTCTCTTCACACGCTTCTGTGGCCTGCCTCCACCCCTGCTCCTTCAGTTTTCTGACTTGGTGGCAGTGAGCGAGCGAGCCGGGGCACAGTCTTGAGTCTTGTCGTAAGCAGTTGGGGCTGCACACTGACACTTTCCGAAGCCTATTTTTAGCTCTGAACTCTCCTGAAATCAGGACTGGTGGCTGCAGTTCACTCCATATCTCCATTTGGGAACCTGACAGACATCTCAAGTTTCAGATGTGGGATGGTTTCATTTTCTTCTTCCCAGGGTTTCACTGTAGTCCAGACTGTTACAGAAGTTTTGATCCTCCTGCCTCAGACTCTCTAGTTCTGGGACTATAGGTATACCTTATGCTCTCTCTCTCTCTCTCTCTCTCTCTCTCTCTCTCTCTCTTTTTAAGTGGGGGGCGTGTGGGTTGGAAGTGAACTTAGGGCACTCACTTTTCCACTGAGTGATACTACACCCTCAGCCCTCAGACGGAAATTTAGATTCCATTCTTAAAATCCCCAACAGCCAGATGCCCAAAGCTGCCTCTTGGGTGGCACAGTCAGACTGCATACACCGAGGAAGAGAAGCTGTCTGAGCTGTAGCTCAGGCTAGACACCTTGGGGTCGCTCACCCTGGCCTTCCTTACTTCATACTCACCCCATCTGGCTGGGGTCCCATCCACAGCCGCCTCTGCCTGGCCTTCACTCCGCTGCCCCAGCCCAGCCCGTTCTGGCTTCTTTCCTGGACTGTTGCCAGGGCTTAGCTGGCCTCCCTGCTTCTGTCCTTCCTCCCATGTTGTCCTCCACCCCAGCTGCTGGAATGATTCTCTAACCCAGAAGTCAGATCATGTCCCTTCCGGGCCTGCTGAGCCCTGCCCTCGTTCCTTCTCTCCCCGCTGTTCTCCAGCTACTCGGCCTCAGTGAGTTCTCGTTCTTGTGTTATTTACCAGCCTTACTCCCTCAGGTTGGCCCTCACTATCATCTTCTCAGACCACCGCTAAGCATAGTAAGGCTGGGCCATGCGTGGCAGCGCATGCCTTTAATCCCTTTAATCCCAGCACTTGGGAGGCAGAGGCAGGCGGATTTCTGAGTTCCAGGCCAGCCTGGTCTACAGAGTGAGTTCCAGGACAGCCCGGGCTACACAGAGAAACCCTGTCTCGAAAACCAAAAAGAAGCAGCGTTACTGAATGACGCAGGCCTGCTGTCACTGCACAGCCCGACTGCCACTTCCCTTGGCGGCCCTCGACCTCTCCATGCAGTGTGTACGAGCTAACTGCTCACTCCAGAGTGCAGGCTAGCCCACAGGACAGCGACTTGGTTGGTTATTTATTTACTGATTTTAACAGTTGCTTCTTTACCTTGGCACTCAGAGTGCAGAGGTGCTGGGTACTGTTTGGTAAATCCGTGAATGCGTGGGTAAGCCTGAAGAGTCCGTCTCTGCCACCAAACTAGTGTGTAATGGAACGATAACCAAAACTCTCGCAGTGCTGGTATCTTCCAGGAGCACCTTACTGTGTTGGGATAGTTCTCCATCTTTCTGTATGCTCAGACGTCAGTGAGAAGATGTTGGTACTGGTGAGGACAGCCCAGTGGGGTTTGATGTTCCTCATGTTGTAAACTTTTATGGGAGGGCGGAGAGGGGAGAAGGGATTTTCTTTACACTTGTATTTTTATTATTTTGAGTTATGTGTGTACAGGGTTGTGTATGTGAGTGCAGGTGCTCACATAGCACAGGTCGCAGCTCCTGGAGCTGCAGGTGTCTGTCGTGAGCAGCAGGATGTGGCTGCTGGAAATCGAACCTGGGTCTCTGGAAGAGCAGTGTGTGCTTATCAGTGCAGAGACACCTAGCCCCAGGGGCGGGGAACTTTTGAAAAGGTCCTGCCTTGTCACCTATTCTGTCTTCAAACTCATTATGTAGCCCAGGCTTGCCTTGAGCCTGTCGGTTCTCCTGTCTTCAGCGTCCTGAGTCCTGGGATTACAGACATAAGCCACCAGGTTTAGGTGCTTCTCTGAATCTTACTGGATAATCTAAAGGACACAGGATCCTGTCAGATGTTAAACTGTGCCACCAGGAAGGATTTGTGCTGGGTGATTGACACATGATGTTCTAGACCCATAAGCCTGCCTGGGCAGTGTTTGAGGCCCAAGGGTTCTCTTTCTACTGACTTTCTGGAATCTTTCTGGTTTTTGTCTTTCGTTTTTCCAAGACGGTTTCTTTGTGTAGCCCTGTCTGTCCTGGAACTCACTCTATAGACCAGGCTGGCCTCGAACTCAGAAATCCGCCTGCCTCTGCCTCTCAAGTGCTGGGATTAAAGGCGTGCGCCACCACCACCGTCGGGAAGGAAACTCATTTTTAAGATACATATGTCTTACTATGTGGGGTATGGACAAGTGCATGCATGTCAGACACTCTCAGGAGTTGGTTCTCTTTCCGTGATGTGGGTCCTAGGGATTGAACTCAGGTGTCTGCCGAACTAGCCCTCCAGCCCCAAGAAGCGGTTAGCTTGTGTGAGTGCTTTCCAGTGTGACTTTGTGAACTCTGCCCTGTGCTTGCCCTCGGATGCTCGTGTGGTTATTAGATGCTGAGTGCTGAGGTGGCTGAGTCACTCGAGGGGCTGAGCCTGGCTCATAGCTTGTATACGTACTCTGCTGTGTTTCTTTCCCAGAGGTTTGGTAGTGTGTGTAGTCTGCCTTCAGCGACAAGGAGAAGCAGATGAGGCGGGGCCGCCATCTTGGGAGGCAGAAGCAGAGGGTCAGGAATTTAGAGTCACTGGAGACTGTTTATAAAAAGCAAAAAGCACAAACAAAACCCCAAGGAGACGGAAACATTTAGATTTTATTCATAAGGTAAGTTAGAAAAATAATCCAGAAAGATTCTAGGTATAACAGTTTCAGCTGGTCATGGTGGTGTGTGCCTTTATTCCGTCTCAGGAAGTTGTCCTCTCACCTCCACACACAGCTGTCTCTTGTGTGGGCACACTGTGTGTGTGCAGCACTCAGGAAATAAATAAAAATGTAATAAAGAAATTAAACTATAATAAAATGAGAATATTCTCGGCAGAAAATCTTAGGCTAGCCAGGCCGTGGAGATTCAGAGGCTGGTCTCAGAGTGTCGATGGTGAAGAACATCTCCTCGGCCCGGCAGAGGAAGCAGGAAGGTCTAGGCTGGAAGGCCGAATGGAAAGGTTTGGCTAGAGATACACACTAAATGTCCCTCTCCACACAGCCACAGCCACTTCTAAAGTCACCCACAGACCAACCCGCAAGAAACCACATTCTGTGCTCTGACTTTATGCCTCCCACACGGCCGCTGGATGAGCAATGGGCGGTTCTGTGCAGGCCGCCTGCATGCAGAGGGAGCTACACAGGCACTTCCTCATGCAAAGGCCCGGATTGAGGCTTACCAGCACGGCCTGTCCTCCATACTCAGGACTCAGTGTCTCCTTTTAGAACTGTCCTAAACACCGAGGATGTGCAGATCCTAGGGACAAGAAAAATGGAAAATCAGAAGAGCGATTAGTTTTGGAGAGAATCTAGAACTTAGGATTTTGTCAGGCCAGGTTGAATCATGGTGTTTGTTGTGACAGTAGTTGATGTGGGTGAAGCCAGGGTTGTGCTTGGGCTTTAGAGCGAGCTGGAGAGCCAACCAGGCACCGGAGGAAGGTAGTGGGGCGTGGCGGAGGGGAGACACAAAGGGGGCTTGTTTGATTAGCTCACAAGGGGCTGGGGAGTCCACAGTGGCTGTCCCTACACTGGAGAAGTGGGGTGTCACAGTGACTGTCTTTACTCTGGGGAAGTGGGGTGTCACGGTGACTGTCTTTACTCTGGGGAAGTGGGGTGTAGTTCCATGGAAAGCAGAGGGGCGGTCGGTGTGTACTCTGACGCTCCACACCTTGGCAGGCCTGGGCACCCCCAGATGCGACTGCTCTTGAGCACACATGGAGAGCGCCCGAGGACTCAGCTGCGCGGGAGACGGCAGCCACACTCCTGCGCTTTTCCTGGGACCCCTTTCTCTCTGGGCTGTTCTCGGAAGGTCTTTCAGCTTCAGTTAATCATCTCTGGATGCGTGTCTTCCAGGTGATTCTGAGTCCTTTCAAGATGATGGTTTTAAGCCAGGCATGGCGGCACACACCTTTAGTCGCAGCTGTGGGAGCTGGAGAGGGGCATGCCTCATCAGTTAGGAACTGATTTTAGAGCATGGTATGAGATCAGGAGGTGGAAATTGACTCACAGTTTCCCTTCCTCCCTACCTTTTGTCTTAACAAAGTGTCATTGTGTAGTCCTGGCTGGCCTTGAACTCGGAGCCCCCCATCTTCTGTGCCCTGGATGGGGATGGGGTGAGGCAGCACACCTGAAGCTCTTCCTATTCCTGAGGCACTGAAGAGAGGCGTGCCTTTCAGGGACGAGGTGAGGCGAGGCGAGGCGAGGGCTCAGGAAAGGTTAGCCTTGGTGCTGTGCTCAGTTGATCAGTGCTGGGACAGAACTGTCCAGAGTGCTTGGGACAGAACTGTCCAGAGTGCTAGGGACAGACGCCGGATGAGAGGTTTGGGGGCAGGAAGGCCGTGACTGAAAGGTGAGTGAAGTCTGCTCTCCGGCACAGTAGCTCCTGAGGTGCACAAGGCTAGAAGGCTTCAGTTTCAACTCTCCCACTGAAGGGGAAAGAAACCGTCCTTCCAACTACACGAGATGGATTTCACTGTGCTTTACGGAGAGAAAGGAAATTTACTGGCTCTGTACCCTGTACTTTGAAAGGGAGTTCTTTTTTGGAGAGGAAGGAGGTCTGAGGTTAGCTAGTCTTTAAGTCTGTCAGCTCGGAGGCAGTGTTATCTGTGACCTATCTATCCATCCACCTCTATGATAGGAACCTGGAACCCGGAAGGCCCACTCCGTCGGTGATGCTATTTCTGGTAAAATAACGCGCATAGGCAGGACGAGCATTTTCTTTCGGCAAATCCACAAAAGGAGCTGAAAAGTAAAATGGAAAAGGTTTGAACAAAAACATATCTCTTAGGTAGAGCCCACGCCAGTGTTAACCACACTGAGTGTGGAATGAGGGGCAGTAGCCCAGCTACAGTGCTGTGTGCACGGGATGAGAGGCGGCAGGAGCTGTGCCGATCCAGTGCGTACCGTATCCTGGCAGCAGCGGTGTGTGAGTGCCGTGGGCAGAAGCAGCTCAGGCATTTGTCAGAACAGCTATTTTGGGTAAGTCTCTAAATAGGGCTGAAACCCACTTCTCCACCAGTTCTCCATTATAAAGATGCTTCATGTTCCTTACAGCAAATCAGTTTTGTTAACACTTTTGTTTTATGTGTGTGATATTTTGCTTACATGTATATCTGTGTACTCTATTTGTGCCTGGTGCCCTGGGAGGTCAGAAGAGGGTGACAGATTCACTTGGAACCATGGTCGTAAACAGCTGTGAGCCACGGTATGGCGTTGGGAACCAAACCCATACTTTGCAAGAGCAGTCAGGGCTCTTAACTGCTGTGCTGTCCTCTAACCCATTTTAGTTTTTGAGACATGATAAAACTATGCAGCTCTCACTGGCCTAGAACTCACTATGTATGCCAGACTGGCCTTGAACTTGGAGAGATCCTCCTGCCTCTTCTGGAGTACTGGCTCAGCAGATACCCTCTTATGAGCCCACCAGATGTGACTGACTTGAGCTCTAAACTGTCTCCCGTGCTTGGCTTTGTCCTTTGTGGCATTGCATGGCACCCTGTTCCGTCAGGTCAGTCCTGGTCAGTCTCTGGACGACGTCCCCCAGTGCCTAGGAGAGCGCCTTCCTCAGTGCAGGGCTTTGTTAACGTTTTGAATGCTTCTTATGTGTTTCAATGGTGCCTCAGGGTGTGTGGGAATCGTTTTCTAGTCTAGATTCTGTGCACGCTTTTTATTGGCTTTGTGCTCATAAGGAACGAGTTACAGGGCTGGAGAGATGGCCGAGAAGTTAAGAGCATTGGCCGCCTTTCCAGAGGATCTGGGTTCGAGTTCCAGCCCCCACAGGCTCACAGATGTCCCTGACTCATGCCCTCTCCTGGCCTCCAAGAGCGCCAGGCACACACGTAATGCACAGACATACATGTAGGTGAATTTTATATATAAAATGTTAAAAATACTCTGATTTCCCTGTTCTCTGGAGTTCGCTCTCCAGCATCCCTGTTCTCTGGAGTTCGCTGCTGTTCTGTAATCCCAGAGCCCGAGAGCCTGAGGCAGAGGCATCGTTGTGAGTGGAACCCCAGCCGGGGCTGTCGAGGTGCTGCCTCTTAACAGAGGAATAAATGAAAAATTTAAATGAGGGACTCAGCATTCCTCTCTGCCGTCAGTAACGTTCTTACATCACAAACGACGGTAACTCAACATTCTTCTCTGCTGTCAGTAACGTTCTTACATCACAAACGACGGTAGTGTTGCTAATCACAATAATTACTGTTTCTCCCATCTCACAAAGTGTGCATTTGTAAAAATTTATGTGACACTTAACAAATTATCTTTGAAAATTACTGTTCTTTGGGCTGGAAGTGGAGCTCAGTCAGTAAAATTCTTGCCTATCATGCACAAAACCCTGGGTTGGATCTCGGCACCTTGTAAAAAAAATCGGGCCTAGTGCACGCCTGTAATTGAGCACCTGGGAGGCAGGAGCAGGAGGGTCCGTAACACAGGACTCTTGGCTACATTGTGAGTTTAAAGCCAGCTTGAGCTACTTGAGACACTGTCTCAAAATCATAAAGTTCCCATTCCCTTTACCACGTTAGACTTGGTGGGTTATACCTCTAGTCCTCATACTTGGGAGGCTGCGGTAGCAGGATGGTGAGTTCAAGGCCACCTGGGTATGGGGGTTTGAAAAGGAATGGCCCCCCCCATAGACTCATGGGTTTGAATGTTTGGCCCATAGGGCTTGGCACTTATTAGGAGGTGTGGCATGTTGGAGGAAGCATGTCATTGTATGGTGGGCTTTCAGATCTCCTGTGCTCAAACTGTGCCCAGCGTGTCACACAGTCTCCTGCTGCTTTTGGATTGAGATGTAGAACTCTCAGCTCCCTCAGCACCTGTGTGTCTGCCTGTGTGCTGCCTGCCACGAACCTCTGAGCCTTAAGCCAGCCCCAATTAAATGTCCTCCTTTATAAGAATTGCCATGGTTATGGTGTCTGTTCACAGAAATGAAACCCAACAAAGACACCCTTCCTCAGAAGAATTTAAAAAAACAAACAAAAATAACTATTGTACGCTTTCTGCCTCTTTCCCTCAGTGCTGGAAGTCTTGCTTTCATTGGATTCATGTGCAGTGTGTGCTGAGAGACAGTATCAGACATCACCTACCCGTCATACAGTTTACTGAGTTGAGGCTGTTGTTAATGATTTCAAAGAGGACCTGGTGTAGATTTTTCCCTAGTAGAAAACCAATGCCGGGTGGTGGTGGCGCCCGCCTTTAATCCCAGCACTTGGGAGGCAGAGGCAGGAGGATTTCTGAGTTCGAGGCCAGCCTGGTCTACAGAGTGAGTTCCAGGACAGCCAGGGCTACACAGAGAAACCCTGTCTCAGAAAACCAAAACAAAACAAAAAAAAAAGAAAACCAATAACAATCTCAGAGATTGTCCCTGTGTTGTAGTCTCTCCTCAGTACCTGTCAGGTACGGAGATTCCCTGTGTTGTAGTCTCCCCTCAGTATCTGTCGGGTACAGAGATTCCCTGTGTTGTAGTCTCTCCTCAGTACCTGTCGGGTACAGAGATTCCTTGTGTTGTAGTCTCCCCTCAGTACCTGTCGGGCACGGAGATTCCCTGTGTTGTATCCTCTCCTCAGTACCTGTCGGGCACGGAGATTCCCTGTGTTGTAGTCTCCCCTCAGTACCTGTCAGGTATGGAGATTCCCTGTGTTGTATCCTCCCCTCAGTACCTGTCAGGTATGGAGATTCCCTGTGTTGTAGTCTCCCCTCAGTATCTGTCGGGTATGGAGATTCCCTGTGTTGTAGTCTCTCCTCAGTACCTGTCGGGTATGGAGATTCCCTGTGTTGTAGTCTCCCCTCAGTATCTGTCGGGTATGGAGATTCCCTGTGTTGTAGTCTCTCCTCAGTACCTGTCGGGTACGGAGATTCCCTGTGTTGTAGTCTCTCCTCAGTACCTGTCGGGCACGGAGATTCCCTGTGTTGTAGTCTCCCCTCAGTACCTGTCGGGCACGGAGATTCCCTGTGTTGTAGTCTCCCCTCAGTACCTGTCGGGCACGGAGATTCTCTGTGTTGTATCCTCCCCTCAGTACCTGTCGGGCACGGAGATTCCCTGTGTTGTAGTCTCCCCTCAGTACCTGTTGGGTATGGAGATTCCCTGTGTTGTATCCTCTCCTCAGTACCTGTCGGGCACGGAGATTCCCTGTGTTGTAGTCTCTCCTCAGTACCTGTCGGGTACGGAGATTCCCTGTGTTGTATCCTCTCCTCAGTACCTGTCGGGCACGGAGATTCCCTGTGTTGTAGTCTCTCCTCAGTACCTGTTGGGTATGGAGATTCCCTGTGTTGTATCCTCTCCTCAGTACCTGTCGGGCACGGAGATTCCCTGTGTTGTATCCTCTCCTCAGTACCTGTCGGGCACGGAGATTCCCTGTGTTGTAGTCTCCCCTCAGTACCTGTTGGGCACGGAGATTCCCTGTGTTGTAGTCTCCCCTCAGTACCTGTCGGGCACGGAGATTCCCTGTGTTGTATCCTCTCCTCAGTACCTGTCGGGCACGGAGATTCCCTGTGTTGTAGTCTCCCCTCAGTACCTGTCGGGTATGGAGATTCCCTGTGTTGTAGTCTCCCCTCAGTACCTGTTGGGCACGGCAGACTTGTTTTGTAGAATTTTTCAGCAACCGTTTATGCTCTTTGAAGACACGGAGAAGTGGTTATGACCTGTCTCCTCCGTGGTGGGCATTGAACATGGGGGCTTGTGCAGACTGGGCATGTGCTCTAGCCACTGAAATGTTAGGCTCAGATCATTAGTTAAAAAAGTAGTGTGGCTGTGGTGGCGCACACCTTTAATCCCAGCACTTGGGAGGAAGAGGCAGAGGCAGGAGAATCTCTGAGTTTGAGGCCAGCCTGGTCTACAGAGTGAGTTCCAGGACAGCCAGGGCTACACAGTAAGACCCTGTCTTTAAAAAAAAGAAAGAAACAAACAAACAAACACTGTGTTGTTTTTTGTTTTATTTATTTTTATTTTTTTAAATTTTTTTAAGATTTATTTATTCTCATATGTAAGTACACTGTAGCTGTCTTCTGACACTCCAGAAGAGGGCGTCAGATCCCATTACAGATGGTTGTGAGCCACCATGTGGTTGCTGGGATTTGAACTCAGGTCCTCTGGAAGAGCAGTCAGTGCTCCTAACTGCTGAGCCATCTCTCCAGCCCCCATGTAACTTCTTAAATGTGGGTTCTGGGATTCCAGATTTTGTTCCTCATGTTGATGTGGTACATAGCTAATTCACTAAACTGTCTCTCTAGCCTTCCTTTTTTTTTTTTTAATCTTTCAAAGACAAGGTCTCTCACTGGCCTGGAATTCACCAATGAGGCAAGACTGGATAGTCTAGGAGCCCCAGCTGTCTCCTCTGCATACCTGGTGCCTGCAGAGGCCAGAAGAGGGCATTGTGTCCCCTGGAACTGGAGTTAGACAGATGTCAGCTGTCACGTGGGTGCTGGAAATGGAACCTGGGTCCTCGGAAGGGCAGCCAGCGCTCCCAACTGCTGAGCCCGCTCTCCAGCCTGACCGTGCCCTTTCCTCTTTCCTTTTTTCTATTCTTTTTTTTGGGGGGGGGGCTGTCTTAGAGCTTAAATTCAGGTCTTTGGGCTTACATGGCCAGGGCTATATCCATTTGAACCATCTCCCAGCCTAATATTAGCATATTAAGATTTCTTTTGGAAGTCTTAACCGTTCATAGATTATTTTGTTTTGAGATAGTCCTGGCTATCCTGGGCTTCTCTGTAGACCATGCTGGCCTAGAAACTCAGAGCTCCAGCTACTTCTGCCTTCCAATTGCTAGGATTAAAGGCGTGTACTACCACACGTGGCAATAAAAACAATTTTTTTTAAGCATTGGCTTCTTGTTGGGCCCTTCTGAACAAAAAAACCAAGGCCTCTGTTTGCAGATAACCAAGCTCAGAAACACTGTCACAGACTGAGGTGGCTTTGTTTAGGAAAAGACCAGACCACAAGCATTTAATAGATGTGTTTATAGGCCTGCTGCAGGGCCTGGTAGTTAGGCGAACTGCCCTTGTCTGTGTGGCCCAGGCAGGAAAGCCGCAGCTGGATTTTCCGAGTGACTCAGTGGGGCGAAGTGCAGGGTGGCGCAGAGTGTGCGGGACACACAGGCTCTCTGGGTCACACTCTTTTAACGTAATATTTTTATTGATTATTTGAAACCTCGCATCATGCCAGTACCTCCTAGTCCTCACCCGCCCTCTCCTCTCCCATGGGCTCCTCCCCCACTAAAATAATAGAGGAAAAGCAAGCCCGTTTGATGCTGTTCATATGCTCATGGAGCATGCCTGAACTCCCAGTGTTCGTGCCCTGGGGCCCCAGCTTTCTACCGTGCTCCCGTCAGGGCTGCCTCGACGGAGTTACCCTTGACCGCTTTCTCTCGAGGCTGTCGAGTTTTGGGGGATTGGGATGGTGGAGGTCGGAGTTCCCAGAAGCCCTTTACATTCATTTTTCTCAGCTGTGCGTCTGCAGCCTTTGCTAGCACTCAGGACTAGCTTCCTTGCCCTTCACGGTCCGCGAGTGGGAGGGAGCTCGGGTCCTAGGCTTCCATATGGGACTGTGAGCATCCATTGGTCTCCAGTGGCAGTGCGGGCCGCTGATACCAACAAGGATCCCTGCGGAGGCTCAGCTCCGGGAGAGGTACAGACTGTGGAGGCCTTTTGAGGAGGTTTAATCCAATAAATGGATCATTTTTCTTTCCAAACATCTTGTCGCTGTTCAGAGCCAGGGAAATAGTGCAGCTGGGCAGCTTGTCGTGGGCTGGACCCACGCACGCTCCAGGCTGCTGCAGCCATCCTGCCCACCCTACTGGATAACGGCCTGCCCCCTCTATCCACCCTTCAAAACCTCCGCCCACGAGCCCTGCCTTTCATCTCCTATTCGTTCACTATTCCCCGTGTCACTCTGCAAACCCCTTTGCCCAGACAGCTCTCCACACAAACGCTCGTTGCGAGGAGTTGTTGGTCAGGTTTTCGTCTGTGAGTCAGTGTGTGGGAACCCCAGCCCCGCTGGTGGTTGGGCTCGGGGCGCTGGGTCCTTCAGAGCTGGAGCACAGCAAAAACATCCAAACAAACAGGAATGAAGTTAACTTTGTCCTGTCGTTTAGTCAGTGTATTTATTTTCATGGTGCCAAATGTACGTGAGGGCGTCACACTTGCTAGGCAGTTTAGAACCGGATGGCCTGTCAAGGTGGTACTTGTATTTCATCTTTTTATTTATTTAGTAAAGCAGGATGGTACAAATTTCCTAAGTTATTTAAAATGTTTTAAAATTGTGCAAAATATGCACAATATAAGATTTTTATTGTAAGAGCTCTATAGCATTGATTACAGTCACACAGTTCTGTAGCAGACATCCCTTCCAGCTGCGGGACACCCCCTTCTATGTCCCATGTAGGACCCTTGTACCCTCTCAGTAAATCCCCCACTCCTTAACTTCAGAGCCCCGGACAGCACCTATCTCTCTGAGTTTCACAGCTAGAGATTCCTCGACGAGGTGGAATTAGGCAACTTTGACTTTTCCCTGCAGGCTTATTGCATGCAGCGTAGAAGCTTCCAGGCTCACCGACTTCACAGGGTCAGAGTGTTTCTGTTCTAAAGCTTACACTCCAGCTAAAGCCTCGCCTATCTTTGCCAGTGTAAAAGCTGGTGTCTTAGTCAGGGTTTCTATTCCTGCACAAACATCATGACCAAGAAGCAAGTTGGGGAGGAAAGGGTTTATTCAGCTTACACTTCCACACTGCTGTTCATCACCAAAGGAAGTCAGGACTGGAACTCAAGCAGGTCAGGAAGCAGGAGCTGATGCAGAGGACATGGAGGGATGTTCCTTACTGGCTTGCTTCCCCTGGCTTGCTCAGCCTGCTCTCTTATGGAACCCAAGTCTCCGAGCCCAGGGATGGCACCACCCACAAGGGGCCCTCCCCTCTTGATCACTAATGGAGAAAATGCCCCACAGCTGGATCTCATGGAGGCATTTCCTCACCTGAAGCTCCTTTCTCTGTGGTAACTCCAGCCTGTGTCAAGTTAACACACAAAACCAGCCAGTACAGCTGGGAATCACTTGTCAGCATCGAGCCCTGCCAGTCCTTTACTGACTGATTTGACGTGAGTACCGAACGTGTTTCATATGCACTTTTAAGATTATACCTGGCCACACAGAGTGAGCGAGACTCACCGGGACTGTCTGAAGGCTGGTGACTTTGTAGGGAGGGATGCCGCAGAGAGGGAGGCTCAGTGCTCAAGAGCATGTGCTGCTCTTGCCGAGGACCGGCTTTGCTTCCCGCCCCCATGGTGGTTCGCAGTCACCCATAACCGCGTTCCAGGTCTGATGCCCGCCTTTGGTGTCTGCAGGCCCCAGGTACATAGACAGTGCACTCACCTACAAAGATGGGAGCGGTCAAGAGCTCGCAGCTCTTCCAGAGAGCCAGAGTCGGTTTCCCAGCGAGCGCCCATAGCTGAGGGAGGGGCGAGTGCGCGTAAGCACGAGCAAAATAATAAGAATTTAAATGTACAGAAGGGAAACAACTTGGTGGACTTCAGTTGGAAATACCGGAAGTGGCTTGGGAGATGGTATAGTGCTAAGGAACAAGCAAGTGTAGTTGCTGGAAGAGAACAAGAACTTAGTAAGTTCCTTCAAGGTCAGGCATAACGACAGTATTCTGCCGAGCGCACGCCTTTAATGTCAGCACTCAGGAGGAAGAGGCAGGCGGATCTCAGTTTCAGACCAGCATGATCTATAAAGCAAAGGCTACACAAAGAAACCTTGTCTTGATGCCGGGCAGTGGTGGCGCATGCCTTTAATCCCAGTGCTTGGGAGGCAGAGGCAGGTGGATTTCTGAGTTCGAGGCCAGCCTGGTCTACAAAGTGAGTTCCAGGACAGCCAGGGCTATACAGAGAAACCCTGTCTCGAAAAACCAAAAAAAAAAAAAGAGAAACCTTGTCTTGAAGAACAAAAACAAAACAAATACCTACGATAATTTGAAATATGTTTGTCATCCTACTTCAATATTTTTTTCCAGTATTTTATTTGTTGAACCAGGCGTGGTGGTGCACACTTTAAATCCCAGTGCTTGGGAGGCAGAGTCAGGTGGTGCTTTGTGAGTTTGGATCTAGCCTGTCTGTATCTCAAATTCTAGGCCAGCCAGGGGAGAAGTTTCCAGAAACATTACTGTTGTTATTATTACCCTTACTATTATCATTGTTGTTGTCTGTGCGTGTGCCTCAGTGCAGAGTCTCATTCATCCTTGTGCTGCTGTACGGTGAAGCTCCCGTCTTGCTGCAGGAGAGAAGCCGGGGTAACGGAGGGGCACCGCTGTGTCTGGCTTTTCCTGTGGATTCCCAGGATCTGACTCAGATAGGCAGCTAGGCTGTCACAGCAGCCCTCTCCTCCTTAATTCTTGATGTCCAGTTGGAGTAGGTTACAGGGTGCTGTCCAGGGTCTCTGGGCTCTGAGAATGTGCGGGAGCAGCAGTCATTTCTGAAGGCTCTCAGGGTGGATTAGTTTTCACCTGGACATGTAACAGTCCTAAGTATGCCATTACTAAAAATACATGCCGCTCAGACCTCTCCCGTGCATGCACTGAATGCATCTGTCTTGGGGCCCTGTCTCTCTGCCTAGATGCCCTAATTTCCCACAGCTGCTGAACAAGCCCTGACCCTTGAGTGACAGGCCTGCTTCCTTCTCTCCATCGTAGCTGGCACACAGGGTAGTTGTATTTCAGTTCTGCAGGCTCATGGGTAAATTGGCTGATTGACAGTTGAGGGGTCTCTTGTACACATGCCAGCCTCTGTACTGTGGGAGTGTTGAAATGCCAGCAGGTGATGAGAGCCACTGAGCAGGGTGAACTTGGTAACAGTAGCCGAGGCTGGCTTCAAGCTCAAGGGTCTGCCTGCCTCTGCCTCCCCACTGCTGAGACTAAAGGTGTGCGCCACCACCGCCACCACAGCGAATCTTTACCGTAATGGCGTGTGGCCTCGGAGGAGTCCCAGAACTTAGCGAACTCTGGTGAGGGTAGCCTCTCAGTTCACAGGCCTGAGGAAATAACTTCTGGGAGGGAAAGTTGATGTTGTTGATGGTTTCAGGGAGATTATGGGCTGTCACAGCAGGTGGAGCAGGGGCTGTCTGAGGTGAGGACTGTTGGTCTCACACACCATGACCCAGGAAGCAGAGAATACAAGAAATAGAAACAGGTTAGAGCTTGAAAGACCTGTCCTTTATGAGTTACTGCTGAAGGCCAGGCCCCAGTTGGAACCTAAAGGCCCTCCCAGTCTTCAATACAGTAATACAAAGCCAGGGACCAAGCCTGAGCCCGTGGAGGACATTTCAGACTCAGAGTATATTTTGCGCACGTCCCCCAAAGGCTCATCAGAAGCCATCTCTATCCTCCTGGATAGTCTCCGGTTCAAGCCCCTGCACACACTGCTCTGACGTCACTCTGTCCCCTCTCAGCTCCTCCTGGATAGTCTTAGGTCCTAGCCCCTGCACACACTGCTCTGACGTCACTCTGTCCCCTCTCAGCTCCTCCTGGATAGTCTCAGGTCCTAGCCCCTGCACACACTGCTCTGACGTCACTCTGTCCCCTCTCAGCTCCTCCTGGATAGTCTCAGGTCCTAGCCCCTGCACACACTGCTCTGACGTCACTCTGTCCCCTCTCAGCTCCTCCTGGATAGTCTCAGGTCCTAGCCCCTGCACACACTGCTCTGACGTCACTCTGTCCCCTCTCAGCTCCTCCTGGATAGTCTCAGGTCCTAGCCCCTGCACACACTGCTCTGACGTCACTCTGTCCCCTCTCAGCTCCTCCTGGATAGTCTCAGGTCCTAGCCCCTGCACACACTGCTCTGACGTCACTCTGTCCCCTCTCAGCTCCTCCTGGATAGTCTCAGGTCCTAGCCCCTGCACACACTGCTCTGACATCACTCTGTCCACTCTCAGCTGAAAGACGTAGCTCAGCAGAGGAACCTGTTCCCTCCAAGGCTAAAAGCAAAGCAGAACATTGAGGGCGAGGGTGTCTTCTGAGGCTCTAGGCCATGTAAAACAGGATGTTACATAATCCAGTATATGATGACAGGGCGAGCACTGCCAGTGTGAACCAGCAGCAGGATTGTCACGGAAAGACTGGACACAGCAGAGCCACCCCGATCTTGTCGTTGTGGGTCCAGCCTCTGGGCTGTGGTGACAGTCCCACCCCCTCGGCCTTGGCGTCCGCAGCCTGAGTAGCCGGACCAGCTTCACTCAGGGCTGCAGCCTCCGTCCCTGGTCCCTCCCTCAGCGGCCTCCACTCCCGCCGTGAATGTGATAATAATGTTCACAGCCTCACCCAGCCTTCGTGGACCCCTAAGGAGATCTAACCCAAGTGCAGAGCCTGACACCCCCCCCCCCCCCGTTCTTTTCAACCACAGCATGAGCCTTTTTGTCCTGCGTGCCTGCAGACTAGCACCACGGGGACAGCAGGGAGCTCCGGTGGCTGGAGGTGACTGTCGCTGGGCCCTTGTGGGCTGTGCTGCACTGTCCTCTGAGAACCTATGTGATGACATTTTCCTAGGCAGCTCCATTCTGTCAGTGTGCCTCTTTGGCTCTCTCTGACTGAGACAGGGTCTTAGTATGTTTGCCCGAGGCTGGTCTGGAACTGTGTGTATAGTTCCTGTTGCTTCAGATTTGAAATCAGCATGCTTCAGCCTCCCGAGAACTAGTGTTACAGGCGTGCGTCGCCATCTTTGAAATCTGTTTGTATTTTATACCCTGGGCCTTCATTGGGAGGTCCCACCTTTTAAACATTTCCTGTTGTCCCAGGCAAAGTATGGGGAGGCTTGCTTTACCTAGAGTCTTAAACGTGTGCTCCCAAACAGTACCTACTCACCACTTCCTGGTACTCTGTTTCACATCCAGATAATAAGTCCGTAATCCCCACGCAGGGCCAGAGCTATAGATCTAGAGACTGAGTGTCCTGTCTGGAATCTCCTCTGCTAAATAAATAAGTCTTCTCCTCCCCTCCCCTCCCCTCCCCTCCCCTCCCCTCCCCTCCCCCTCCCCTCCCCACTGAGGATGGCCATGAACTTCTTTTTTTTTTTTAAGATTTATTTATTTATTATTATATGTAAGTACACTGTAGCTGTCTTCAGACACACCAGAAGAGGGCGTCAGATCTCATTACAGATGGCTGTGAGTCACCATGTGGTTGCTGGGATTTGAACTCATGACCTGTGGAAGAGCAGTCAGTGCTCTTAACCTCTGAGCCATCTCTCCAGCCCCATCTTCCCATTTCTTAATCAACATTCTGAGTTAAATTCCAGCTGTGCATGATGGCTCTCACACACATAATCTTAGCATACGGGAAGTAGAGGCGAGAGGATCAGACATTCAGGCCAGCCAGACCAGTGACAGCATGAGCCTCTGGTTTTTAAAATTTACAGTATACATTAAAACAGAACTGTAGGCTCCTCGGCAGTTAAGAGCACTGGCTGCTCTTCCTAAGGACCCTGGTTTGATTGGCAAACCCATGGCAGCTCACAGCCATCTGTCATTTGAGCTGCAGGGACCCCAGTGTCCTCTTCGGGCCTTCATGCACATCCGGTGCTAACATTCCAAACATAAAGTAAATAAAAAGAGCTCCACTCCTCGGCTGCCATAGCACTGGAGTAGTGGAAGGACTTCCACTGGGCTGGCGCCCAGTGGCAGCTCAGCCCCGGGAGTGCCCTGCGTGTGGCCCGTGGCAGTGTCCACACTGGCAGGCCACCTCACTCCTGGTCCTCTTTCCGATTTTCCAGGCTTCTTAGTCCCACCTGTTTTATGTGTTACCTGATCAGCTGTGTGTGTGTTCTAAGGAATTTAGGAAAAAGGAGAGGATGGAAGAGAAGGTAAGTCAGACAGACAGCGAGTGGAGGGGGGTTCTCAGAAGACGCCCTTGGCATGTCCTGGGCCCAGTGCCTACTGCTCCCAGCACCAGGCCCGACCTCGTAAAGTTATTTGGAGGTGTAAACAAGAGCCGGTTCCTAGCTACTGCGGCACGGTTGTCTTTGGACTGATCTGTGAATACCTTGTTGAATGTGACCTCCTGTGACCTCTGACTTCAGGTGCTGCTCGTGAGCAGTAGCCGCCATCCAGACCGATGGATTGTCCCTGGAGGAGGCATGGAGCCTGAGGAGGAGCCAAGTGTGGCAGCGGTCCGGGAAGTGTGTGAGGAGGTACGTGCTGAAGGCCTGTCCTGCAGGAGCTGTGTCCCCTGTCCCAGCCCCTGGAGTGGTGTCCTGTGAAAGTGGTGTCCAGAAAGGCATCATTTAACGGTCACTGCAATGGGTTTGTCCCCTTTCCTGCAGGAGGAAGGCTGTCAATAGTGATGGTGTCTAGTGACACCTGTCAGGGCTTTGTGACTGCTTGTGGCTCTCCTCCAGCATCACCTCTGCTACTTGTCACAGATCAAATGTCAGTGCCAAGAGGAGCCAGCTGCTTGGGGAAGCTCATTTTCAGTTACATGGAGGAGGGTGAGGCTGTGGCTCCTGTGCCTGTCGCCGTGGCTAGTGAGATGGTGCTGGTTCCGGCGCGCTCGAGAGGCCACACTGTGTCACTGGAGGGCTGGGATGGGGCTCAGTTAGTGCAAGAGTCCTTTCCTAGCGTGCGTGAGACCCACGTTCAGGCTCCAGGAATTCTCTCTCTAAAAGAGAGAGCTCACGGTCTGAGGAGAGAGAAAGGCCAAGAGGAAGGAGCGGGAGTCTCCACAGCCTGCGGCTGTGACTCGCCGAGGACTCGTGAAGAGCACGGCACGGGTCTCTTGTCCCTGAGAGCTTCCTTGGCACACATAGTATTTTTTTAAAATGTATTTGTTTGTTCTAGCGGGAGTTAAGCCTGATTCTGTGGACATGTAAAGTAGCACGAGGACACTGGGACTTGGGAATACACCTTAGTGGTCAAGGTCTTGCTAATGTGCGCAAGGAGCAGCTCTCAGTTCTACCAAAACCAAGCAGAAAGGTTCTTGGGGCTGGGCTGCGTCTGGCTCAGTTTGTACAGTGGTGACCTCGCATTCTCGAGTCCTGAGTGCGACCCTAGCATTATATGAACTGGGATCATGGTACAGACCTGTAAGTCCAGCACTAAGAAGTGGAGGCAGGAGGATCAGAAGTTGAAGGTCCACAGCAGCAGAGTGAATTAGAGGCCGCCTGAGCTACTTGAGCCTCTGTACCAAACAGCCGCAGAGACCGACCTGCCCTTCTCTCAGTCGGGCTCCTGCAGAAGCCCCGTGAGCCTCTTACCCAGGGTGTTCTTGGCGCTCTGTCCCTCTTGCCCTGGCTGTAGGGGACTGTGACTCCTGTGAGCAGTGGCTGTGCCCCCTCAGTCTCCTTGTTGTCCTTTGGCTGTTGTCTGGCTGTCTCCGCATGGTCGCAGCCTGACTCTGACCCTCACTGTCCCATCTCACCCTCCGCAAGCACAGGGTGTGCACGTTTGCCTCCGGTCTCCTTACTTGGAGGAGAGATCTGGGCTCAGAGCAGCGTCTGCCCAGGGTGACTGCCCGGCTCACGGGGCCTGGCTGTGTAGCTTGACTTTCAGAGCCCCTTGAGAGTTATCTCATATAATGTTTCATGCCCATAATCCCAGCACCGGGGGCAGAGGCAGGGGGATCACTGTAAGTTTCAGGATAGCTTGATTTACATAGTGAATTGAGTTCCATATCAAGACCCTGTCTCAAAATAAATAAACACCTTTAATCATATCACTCAGGAGACAAAGGCAGGCAGGTCTCTGCCTCACAAATAAACAAAATAGTAAATAAATAATAAGAGACTAATCAATAAAAGGTTTTTTGTTTTTGGTGTTTTTGGTTTTGGTTTTTCTGCGACAGGGTTTTTTTTTTTTTTATAACAGCCCGGGCTGTCCTGAAACTTGTTTTGTGTACGAAGCTGGCCTTGAACTCAGGTCTGCCTGCTTCTGCCTCCTAAGTGCGGAGATCCAAGGTGTGTGCCTCTGCTTGGATATAAAAATCTTTACAACTTATTTGGTTAGAGATGTCCTTATATTTTAACTTAACATACACTTTTTCTATGGTGTAAAACATGCATGGTGTTGGATGGGGTGCGCGCCTGTGTCCTAGCTCGTGAGGGCTGGAGGCAGGAGGCAGGAGAGTCTTGCCTGAGATGCTCTGTAAATAAAACAACACCCTGGTAATCTGTAATTTTAGTCAGTCAGATAAGAGCACACTACACTACACAGGAGTCAATCAGTCTCTGTTACAGACGTGGCCATAGATGATACAATGCATACGCATAGGGGCCTGGCTGTGTGCCAGTGAGACAGGACCTATAGACCCAGGGCTGAGCCAGCCGGCACCCTGCAGCTTGAGTGTGGGTGGGACTAGCATCCTGGGCGTTGGCCAGTCGCTTGTCAGAAATGGATGTTCCCGCCCCAGTGCTGCAGATCTGATGAGATAGGGTCCCAGGTGACCGCGTCTTTGGTGATGTTTAGGCATGGTCTTCTCAGCTTCCAAACGGACCTGAGAGTACCTGGAGGGCTCTGCTCTGGAAGAGCCAACTCCACTTCCATTCTCATTCCTTTGGTATATGAGGGACAGGAAGGCCAGAGAGTGCTTTTCCAGACTATTGGATGCAGCTAAGTTTCCTTTGGGAAACCGAGGCTCTAGTATAAACCCCTGCATAGACTACCCTAGTCACGTAACTGAAGCCAGGGGGCTTATAGGGGAGCTGGCCTGTCTGTTTTGGTGGCATGAGTTTTAAGGAGATGGCAGCTGTACTGTCTGTTTCCTGACTTGGCAGTTTCTCTGACTTTTGCTTGGCTGCTTCCTGGCCCATCCAAGAAGCGACAACCACCCTGGCAGTCCTATTGTAAAGTGTGTCTCAGGGACCTGATTGTGGAAGCTTGGCCTGCAGGTCTGTCTCCTCCTGTCAGTGAGTCTGTGAGCTGTTCTTATCCCTTGGCAAATCCTTTCTCAACCTAATTAGATTGGAGTGCGCTGATTGCTCACGGGGGGCTCAGCCCTGAGCAGGTCTAGATTGCTGTGAACAGCGACCTTGGTGGTCATATTTGCACCCTTCCCTGCTGGCCCTGCTAACCTCGGAGGAAAGTAAGGTGCAGTGGTGGAGCCCCTCCATTAGCTCCGAGAGCCTGCTCTGGACAGTCACATGGGCCGTGAAAATGGGATGCACTTCAGAGCAGATCCGCACCCTATGGGGAGAACAAGTCGCCTCTCGCAGGCTTGGCCATCTCCTACTGTGTGCCTGCCAGTCGCCACCCCCACACCCCCACACCGCCGCCATCATCACAGAAACCACAGACAGCCTCGCACTCTTCCACGCTTGTGGAGAATGCTGTCTTGGCAGGTTCTGGAGTTCCCTTGTCCTCTTGTAGCTCCATTGCTGAGTTCCTCCAGCTTGGTCGCCGGCAGAGGGAAAGCACCGAGCGGAGAACAGTAGAGCAGGGGTTGTGGGTGGACAGGGTGAGCGTGGTCGTTCTCCCAAGGCCTCCCGCTTTCAGAAGGAGAGGAAGTTGTAAATAAAGATACATAACCCAGCTCATAGGTATCTATCGGGCTGGCAAGATGGATCTGGCTGCGTTTCCAGAGAAGTGAGGTTCTGTCCCAGCACCATTGCCGCCACAGCTGCCCATGACTCCAGTCGCCGGGGTTCTGAGGCCTCTCTCCTCGGACCCCGCCCCCTTGGGCACCAGGCAAACGTTCATACCCATGCACATTTGCTATGTTTTGTTTGGTTTTTGAGACCGGGTTTCTCTGTAGATTGGGCTTTCCTGGAACTCACTCTGTAGACCAGGCTAGCCTTGAACTACCAGAGATCTACCCGCCTCTGCCTCCTGCTAGGATAAAGGTGTGGCCAATAGACCGGGCTTTGAGGCAGGGTCTCACTATGTAGTGTTGGCTGGCCTGGGACTCGCTGTGTAGACGCCTCTGCCTGTCTCTGGGATTAAAGGCATGCACATACCACCATGCCCAGCTAAGACATTTTTTTTGTTTTGTTTTGTTTTGTTTTTTTTTGAAAAAGTGTCTATTATGTAGCCCTGGCTGTCCTGGAGTGTCTATGTAGAGCAGATTGGCCTCAAACCTGCAGACATCCACGTGCCTTTGCCTTCCAGGTTCTGGGATTAAAGGAGTATACTACCATACTACCATACCTAACAAATTAATTTTTTTTTCATTTTATTTTTTAATGTGCATTGGTGTTTTGCCTGTATAACTGTGTGAGGGTGTTGGTTCCACTGGAACTGGAGTTACAGACAGTTGTGAGCTGTCAGGTGGGTCATGTTAGCTGGGGATTCAACCCAGGTCCTTTGGAAGAACAGCCAGTATTCTAAATGCCATGTGTATGCAGTGCCTGTGTAGGCCAGAAGAGGGCGCTGGGTCCCCTGGAGCTAGCGGTACGGGCAGTCATGCGCGAGCTGCCTAGTGTGCGTGCTTTCAACTGCTGAGCCACCTCTCCAGCCCCAGTGTTTGTAGACAGGTTCTCACTTGTGTCCCTGGCTAGCCTATAGCATCATTGGTAGATCAGGCTGGCGCTGAACTCACAGAGATCTGCCTGCCTCTGCCTCATGATTGCTGGGATTAAAGGTGTGCCGTACCACACCCATCCGATTTTTTTGTTGTTGTTCTTGTTTTTATCTTTTGAGACGGAGTCTCTATATAGCCCTGGTTGGGGCTCCACAGAAATCTGTGCCTCTGCCTCCCAAATTTGGGTTTAAAGGCGTGCCCCACTAGGCCCTGTCAAGCGTTTGTTTTAATCTGGTCATTTGGAAACAGAAAAGTAAAAAGGAAATACATTTTTTTTTCTTTAATACCACCAGTAAGTAGCATTTTGGTCTTTTTCCTTCTGCGTGAGTTTCTGCCTGCCGTAGCCTTCCTTTCCCACTGTGGGCTTCTCAAATATTAGATACAGGAGAAAACAAGAAGTTCATTAAAAACACACAAAAGACAAAGTGGTGGCCCAACAGGATGGCACCTGCCGGCAAGCCTGCCTACTGAGCAACACCCCCTGGACTCAGATGGTAGAGGGCGAGAACAACCCTTGTCATGTGCTGTTACATGCAAATGCACACGTACAAATTAACAAGCTAATTAGAAATAGGCAGAAGCAGGTGCTCCACAAGTTTAAGGCTAGCCTGGTCTACATAGCGAGTTCCAGGCCAGCACGGACTATGTAATGGGATCCTGTTTCAAAACTAAAAACTAAAGTCGATTGTGGTGGCACAGTCTTTTTTTTTAATTGAATATATTCTTTATTTACATTTCAAATGTTATACCCTTTCCCGGTTTCCCCCCTCCCAGAAAACCCCTAACCCATCCTCCCTGCTCCTGCCTCCAAGAAGATGCCCCTCTGCCCAACCCACTCCTACCTACCCCCCCCCTTGATTTCCCCACGGTGGCACATATCTTAAATCCCAGCACTTGGGAGGCTGAGGCAGACAGATATCTTTAAGTTCAAGGCCAGCCAGGGCTACACAGAGAAACCCTGTCTCAGAAAACTAAAAACAAATAAATAAGCAGAAACTCAGGGACTTGGGCTGTGACTCAGTCGGTAGAGACTTGCCTGGTGTGCACAGAGCGCTAGGGTTCAATCCCGAGCACCAGTAAGCCATGGCGGGTGGTACGCATGTCTTCAGTCCGAGCACCCGGGCGTGCAGCAGGAGGGTCAGGAGTTCAGGGGTCTTCAGCTATGTAGCGAGTTCGTTCCAGGTTAGCTGAGCTGTTCCAGGCACGGTGTCAGAAAGAAAGAAAGGGCTCAGCCAGTCAGGGTGCCTGCTGCCAAGGCTGATGGCGATTCCCAGACCAAATTCTAACGCTCAGTGTTATGTGTGAGTGTGTGTGCGTGTGCGTGTGTATAGAAAGCCAGGCTGGGCATGACAGCACACACAAGTGACAGCAGTGAACTCGTCCTCAGTCACTGTGGTGAGTGGGGGCGCCCTTGCTCTGCCGCAGGACTGAGCGCCCGAGATAGTCATCAGGGCTTTTCTGCTGTCAGTCACTGAACTGTCCCACCTCAAGGACGGCAGGATGGAGTTTTCCATTGTGTTCATTTCCTGACAGTTGCCTTGGATGGTTCTTTAGTCAAGGAAGTGACTAAGTTCAGTGCAAATAGCTACCCAGATTATCTTTCTGTCATTTCACCACTGAGACAGCCTGGTATCATGGCACATGCCTTAATCCTTGCACTCAGGAGGCAAACATGGGCAAATCTCCTTGAGTTTTAGGCCAGCCTGGTTTACACCGCAGAGTCCAGAACAGCCTACATAGAGACACCTTGTGCAAAAACCCAAAACCAACCAACCAGACAGAAATAAAATTAAATATGAGCTGGGAGCACTGGAGGGTGAGACGGGTGGATCTGGAGTTCCCTGTTATCCTGGGCTGTTCCAGAACTCTATCAAAGCCCACATCTCAAAGGAGAGAAGCAGCTGGCGTTTACTCAGCCTGTCATGACCAACTGAATGCCACCCATTGGTGAGCAGTTAACTCGGGAGCACTGGCTCCTGTCAGTGTTGGACTAGCCTGTGCCGGAACCCTGTCGAACAGAGGTTGAATTACTGGGATACTAGCCAGTCTCCATCTGGTTAGGGGAAAGGAGCCCGGCAGAGTCTTCCAGAACAGTTGCGTTAGCTTTCCCATCCAGCCCCACATTCCAGGAGGGTTCTTGAGCCCTCAGAGTTCTCAGTGGATGCCGGCAGATACTCACACAGCCCAGCCTCCAGAGCCTCCGCGGTCAGGGCCCTGGGTTGGACAGTTGCTTCATCTGCCTGAGAAGAAGTGTGAGCAGTTCCCACTCAGCGAGGTTACAGAGGCAAGCCGCCTCCAGAGCTCACCACACAGGAGGGGACTTAGAGTCCTACAGGTCTTGCATGGTGAGCACAAACGTGTGTGTGCACACGCAAGGGCGGTGGGGGGGTTCTCAGCGATGCCCTTGTGTTTTGAGAAGGGTTTCACTGAGACTTGTAGGAAAGATCCTGACTTCTAGGCTAGACTGAGCAAACAGAATCCTCCTTCAGAGCTAAAGCAGTGGACAGGTGCCTGCCGCTGGATGTGGGCAGCCCGACGTTCAGCCCCAGGGCCTGCCATGAAGGTAAGGGAGAGCCAGCCGCCGCGGCTCTCTTCAGTCCCAGCACCTGGGAGGCAGAGGCAGGCAGAACTCTTGAGTTTGAGGCCAGCTTGATGTACAGACTGAGTTCTGGGACAGCCAGAGTACAGAGAGACTCTCTCAAAGTGATCAAATAGTAAAATAGGGTAGAAGGAGAGAACGGACTCCACAGAGGTGCCCTTTGACCTCCAAGGGGTGCCAGGGCACGCTCATGCCCCCAGTCACAGAGACACGTCAGTGCACACACACAAATAATAACATACACATGTTCATCACAAGCCAGACACATCTGGAAAGAGCACTGAACTCCACACAAGCACGCGAGCTGGGCTGCCTGCAGTGCCAGCCCTGGGGGGGGGGGCAAGGCCACCTAGCAGTGACTTCACAGCAGGCTCCAGGGCAACTTGGTGCAGCTTAGTAGTATAGTTCTCTCTACCATACAGGAAGCCTGGGTTCCGTCTCCAGCACCACATTGACAAAATCCAACTGAGTGTTGAACTTAGAGAGTGTGGTTTCAGTTTAATGATAACATGGTGTGGTGGCACGTACTTAGGAACCTAGAGCTAGGGAGGTGGAGGCTGGAAGACTATGAACAAAAAAACAGCCTGAGCTACAGAGCAAGCCCTTGATGCAAAGCAGCCAAGGGCTGGGGTCTAGCCATCCCCGTGTTGACAGCTTGCCTAGAGCGCACAAGGCCCTGGGTTCTCTCTGCAGTACCACAAAGCAAGAAAACCAAAAGTAACTTCACATTCAGTATCTCTACTAAATAGGGCTTAGGGGGTCAGTCAGCAGTGAGCACTGAGGGGTCAGTCAGCGGTGAGCACTGAGGGGGTCAGTCAGCAGTGAGCACTGAGGGGTCAGTCAGCAGTGAGCACTGAGGGGGGTCAGTCAGCGGTGAGCACTGAGGGGTCAGTCAGCAGTGAGCACTGAGGGGTCAGTCAGCAGCACTGAGGGGTCAGTCAGCAGTGAGCACTGAGGGGGTCAGTTAGCAGCACTGAGGGGTCAGTCAGCAGTGAGCACTGAGGGGTCAGTCAGCAGCACTGAGGGGGTCAGTCAGCAGTGAGCACTGAGAGGGGTCAGTCAGCAGTGAGCACTGAGGGGTCAGTCAGCGGTGAGCACTGAGGGGGGTCAGTCAGCAGTGAGCACTGAGGGGGTCAGTCAGCAGCACTGAGGGGGTCAGTCAGCGGTGAGCACTGAGGGGTCAGCGGTGAGCACTGAGGGGTCAGTCAGCGGTGAGCACTGAGGGGGTCAGTCAGCGGTGAGCACTGAGGGGGTCAGTCAGCGGTGAGCACTGAGGGGTCAGTCAGCAGTGAGCACTGAGGGGGTCAGTCAGCAGTGAGCACTGAGGGGTCAGTCAGCAGTGAGCACTGAGGGGGTCAGTCAGCGGTGAGCACTGAGGGGTCAGTCAGCGGTGAGCACTGAGGGGGTCAGTCAGCGGTGAGCACTGAGGGGGTCAGTCAGCGGTGAGCACTGAGGGGGTCAGTCAGCGGTGAGCACTGAGGGGTCAGTCAGCGGTGAGCACTGAGGGGGTCAGTCAGCGGTAAGCACTGAGGGGTCAGTCAGCGGTGAGCACTGAGGGGTCAGTCAGCGGTGAGCACTGAGGGGTCAGTCAGCAGTGAGCACTGAGGGGTCAGTCAGCAGTGAGCACTGAGGGGGTCAGTCAGCGGTGAGCACTGAGGGGGTCAGTCAGCGGTGAGCACTGAGGGGTCAGTCAGCGGTGAGCACTGAGGGGGTCAGTCAGCGGTAAGCACTGAGGGGTCAGTCAGCAGTGAGCACTGAGGGGTCAGTCAGCAGTGAGCACTGAGGGGTCAGTCAGCAGTGAGCACTGAGGGGGTCAGTCAGCGGTGAGCACTGAGGGGGTCAGTCAGGGGTGAGCACTGAGGGAGTCAGTCAGGGGTGAGCACTGAGGGGTCAGTCAGCAGTGAGCACTGAGTTTGGAGGAGGAGCAAAAGTGATGGCAGCTTATGGGGTATGTGAGTCTGGCTTCAGGTAGCAGATTTCCTGAAGCTGACAGGCCTGTGGCTCACTTGTGGAGGTAGCTCTGATCGTGCCCACCTCTCCAGCTTAGAGACTAGCACTCTATAGGCCTCGAAGCTGTGGTCCTCCATCCTTTGGGAGGCTAGAAAAGGCATCGTCATATGCGTCATAGGGTTCCAGAAAGAAAACCAGAAAGTGCTTGAGGCCTGAGTTTTAAACCACTGCAGTACTCAGTCCACAGTCTGTCCGCCAGAGTAAGTCACGGGGCAGATCCGGGAAAGAAGAAGATTCTCTCCAGATGAGAGCAGCATACTGCATGTCAGTCAGAGGACGTGGCCCAGGGAATTGGAAGCCGCTCTGCAGTTGCCCTGCTGAGACGGGCCAGCTGATAGCTTTCAAAAATGATGACGGCCCACTCCCATGATGCACAAGTCTGACCTTCAACCCGGCAGAAACTCCATGACCACGTGGGCAGAAGGGGCTTTTAGATTTTATTATTGTTTATTTTTATGTATATGTTTTCCCCACTTGTACGTAAGTGCATCACATTAGTGGAGTTAGTGATGGCTGTGAACCACCCTGTGGGTGCTGGGAATCAAATCTGGGTTCTGTGCCCGCAGCCAGTGCTGAGCCTTCCCTCCAACCCATCCAGCATCTTTGTAATGGGGCTGAACAGACAGTGGCAGTTCCCAGCCGTAAAGAGAATTAACGAAGTCTCTGACATCAGCACAGCCGGGTGTCTCCTGTGGGCGGGCCACCCAAGGCGCAATTCTTTGGCTTAGGGGTCTGGATTGGTTTTGTTGTTTTGTCTCTTTATAGAGAACCTGTAGAAAATGCCATATGCTGTTACTAGCAGGTGTCAGTCGGCCTGAGCGGTGGAGCTGGAGCGGCAGCAAGCCCTGTGCAGAGGAGTTCCTTACAGCTGAGGAGCGGGGCTCGAGGCTTGGTGTCTGTCTGTCTTTTAATAGTAATAATAATAATATTCCTGAGACCAGCGAGATGGCTTCACACACAAAGGCACCTGCCTGCCTGCCTCCAGCTCTGACAGCCATGCTCAATCCCTCTGCTACACATGTTGGAAGAAGAAAACCTGTTCCCCGCAGATGTCCTCTGTCCTCCACACACTGAAATAAGTCTGAGCTAACTCTCCAGCCCACTTTTCCTTTTTTGTTGAAAATATTTCGTTTAAAGGGAAAACTTGGCGGGTTTTCCGCTGGCCCTCTGCTAGGTTCCTCACTGCGACTTCTTCCTGTGTCAGGGTGCTGCTGACCGCACACTGATTCTGGGTACCCTCCTGCGGCACTGGCATTAGAGTCGCCGCCCCCGGGGTTCCTTTTGGTACTGAGGTTTCTGCCTTCTCCAGGGAGCCTCAGTACACAGCTCTTTGAGTGTTCCCAGTTTTTGTCATAGAGCACTTCATCTTCCATAGAAAACTGTCTTTTGAATTAAAGAAAGAAGCAGCAGGAAGCTTCCGTCACAGATCAGATGTTTCTTACTAGAATCCTGGTCTTCCCTGGGCGGTTCTCTCCCATCAGTCCCAAGGTTGGTTGCTTGCCGTAGGCAGTGTCGGCCGTGGCTTCAGGTTGACATCTTGCTGGGTTTGGCCTTCACTTTAGGGTCACAAGATTACTACAGTCCCTTCAGGTTTCAGGTCCCCACCTGACGTGCAAGGAGTATAGTGTTTCTTTTGTACAGTCTCTCTATTGTGGGAAGTCTTTCCCATAGTCCCTAGGAGATGCCCTCCTTGGAGCTCCTGACTGGAATGGTCCCTGCAGCACCCTTAGCCGTGCTCGCCGTGCACCTTGCCCAGGCTCGCCTCCCCCGATTGAGTCACATTTTGAAACTGAACAGAGTCTGGGTGCCCGGTAGTGTGGTTTGTGTCCACAGGTGAGCCACCTACCGTGAGGGAAGCCCACTTTGGAAAGAGCTGACCCCCGAGTGCTGAAGCAGGGGTCCTTGTGGTAAGAGGTCTGTGGGGCCTGCCTTCCTGCCAGGGCTTGGCCTAGTGTCCGCTGGTGGAGGCTGCCCAGCCTTTTCAGACAGAGGCCTGAGCATTGTTTTTCATATGGACACAAAACACCCTCAAGGAAAAAGAGACATAGTTTTTTCTCCCCTTTATAAAGAAGGTTTTTGTAAGCTAGGTATGGTGGTGCAGTCTTTGATCCCAGCACTGAGGCAGAGGCAGGAGGATCTCTGAGAGTTCAAAGCCAGCTCAGTTGATATAGCAAGTTTCAAGACAGCCAGGATTACACAGCACCTGCCTCAGAGAGACAAACAGAAATAATAATAAAATTAAAAGGCAGGTTATTTTTGTAAACTGGGTAGAAAATAACAGGATGGGCACAGAGTACTTGCGGAGTTCAGGCTTGGCTGCTTCTGCGCGATCGAGAACTAAACTGTGGCCAGCCTGCCGACACAAGCTGGACCAGCGGTGGCCCAGCCCTGTGCACCCGAGCGCTGCAGAAATTGAGGGGAGCACTCTCTGTTTCAAGGGTAACGAAGGGCAGAGTCTTACTAGCGAAGTGAAGACTCCCTCTGGGTTAGGGTTTGACATAAAGATGATTAAACAGGTCTGCACCAGCGCTGACGGGGCCGAGCTTACACATGTCCCAGTCAGATGTCCGAGCCAGGCGCTGTCAGGTGCTGGGCTGGCGCCTGTCCCGACCCGCTTATGCAGTCACGTGGGTGGTAAAAATACCCGGGTTCACACTGCTGGCAGCTTTGGAGACTGAAGAGTTGAGAGCTGGCTTCCGAGAACTGTGAAAACATGAGGTGGTTTTAAAAGAGCCACCCCAGAGGGTCTCACCATGAAGACCTTCCTCCATTGGCATGAGGTGCACCGCAGCCTGTCTATTTGAAGCGCTGTGTGTGGGGCTGCGATCACACCCAACCGTCACTCGACAGACGGCTTACGGCGCTGCCCCTCAGTCCTAAAATGCACTGTTCTGTTGTCCTCTTGTCGATTTCTGGAGCAGGATGACCCAGATTGTCTGAAAACTCATGACAGTCCTCCTGCCTCAGTCTCTGTGCCAGCCTTGCAGACACAAGTCACTGTGCCTGGTTTCTGAAAATTCTTTGAGGGCGTTTCCTCTAAGAAACTACTAAGTTCCAGTTTTTAAAGCTGGTAAATATGGGGTGTTTCTATGGTTTTGTTTGGTTTTGCTTGCTTATTTAAGATCTTACCTTGTAGCCCTGTCTGGCCTGAACTGTAAAGACCAAAAGACCAGACCGGCCTCAGGCTCACAGAGATCTGCCCGCATCGGCCTGTCAAGTGCTGGGGTTAATGCACGAGCCATGCACCCACCGTATCTCTCTCTGAACTGTAGAGTTTATGGTGGGCTCACGTCAGACTCTGTCAAGTAGATAACACCGTGTTGGTTTGAAGAGAGCTGAAGGAGGAGTCAGGCGCTGCTGTCATGCTGCTGCCAGCCCTGCCGGCTGAGGACCTGTTAGAGGACTGCAGCCTTCAACTGTGCTGCTAAGCTGCTTTTTTCTCTTTTTGGTTTTTTTGTTTGGTTTTGGAGTCAGGGTTCTTTGCATAGCCCAGGCTGTCCTGAAACTCACTCTGTAGACCAGCCTGGCCTTCCAAGTGCTGGGATCCAAACTGTGTGCCACAATGCCTAGTGAGCTGAAAGATGCCGTTACGTGATTTCCAAACTCTCCAGAGAAGAGCACGTCATTTATGCTGTTGAGTGCAGAAATTGCTGTGTTTGCAGTAGGAGGTGGCTGAGTGTGCTCCTCTAGCGTGCGTGAGGCCCTGAGTCCCGGCTCCACACACAGTCCCGAGGATCCGGCCTATAATCCCAGCATTTGGAGGTAGAGGCAGGAGGATTGGAGTTCAAGGTTATATCAGCTATGCAGGGAGTTGAAGCCCAGCCTGGGCTACATGAGTCCCTGACGAGTTTTACCTTGAAGCTGCTGGACTTGCGGGTTTCCTGTTCTCAGCCCCCGGGTGCAGCTCACAAATCTGAACTGCGCTCCAGCGCCAGGGGGTCTGACGCCTCCTCTGATCTCTAAATAAACATACGGGAAATACGTCCTTAAAAAAGCCATGGGTGGACTTGTACTATTAATTTGGAGCTCATTTCCATTAGTAAATTTTTGACTTGGTGGAGAACAGTGAACATTAGTAAGATGGCAGCTACTGGAGCGCTCACACAGCCCGGGCAAGTGAAGGCTTGCCTGGCTCCCCCTCACCCCAGCGCTCTCCACCTAGGCCTCACCATGGAGGCCTGCGGCAGAAACACAAGTCCGGGCCGCGGGGATCAGAGCACAGAGCTGCCTGGCCAGCCAAGAACATGGCCACATTCCAGGCACTCCCTGACTCTCATGAAATAGTTGACTTCCTAAAGATGAAAGAGAAGCAGTTTGCATAAGAGACTGTAGGACGGTTCCATTCACAATACCAAAGCCTTTGTAGGTGAGTGGATGCAAAATATTAGACTTGAATTCCTTGTTGGTAACACAGAACACGGTAATTTTAAATACAAGTCACCCTGGAATTTAGTTGAAGCGTGTGTAGTTTTCTCTACACCACTGTGTTCCTGGCTGGTCACACACATACCTGCCCAGAAGCTCACTCAGATCCTTGGATAAAAGACGCGCGCGCGCGCACACGCACACACACGCACACACACACACACACACACACACACACACACACACACACAAAGCTCTGTGGCCGGGCTCTTCAAGCCTCCCATAGCTAATGTGCCCTTACCTTCCCTCCTAGCTCAACACCTCTCAATGTGCCCTTAGCTTAGTTGCCCGGTCACCTTCTGTGAAGCCCGTTGGCCTTGCTGCCCAAGGTGCTTTTGGGCCGCTTTCCCCTTCTGCCTGTCGCTCTGTCTGTCCATCTCTCTCCCCCAAGTATCTAGGTTCTCTTCCTCTCTCCTAGCCTGTGAGAACCTGGAAATCCCGCCTCTTTCTTTCCACCCAGCCATTGGCCACTGGCATCTTTATTGATAAATCAAAAGCCAATTGGGGCGAGGACCTTCAGCATCAGTAAACACAGATTCCCAATCAAAGAAAGCATCAGAACCACCCCCTACATCTAGTCCTTTTGGTTTGTTTTGGTTGATTTTATTTTATTTTTTCAAGACAAGTTTTCTCTGTAGCCCAGGCTAGCCTCAGTCTCACAGATCAGCCTGTGTCCACCTTCTAAGTGCTGGGGTTAAAGGTGTGCAGTTGGAATCTAGTCTTTCACATCAGTTTCTTTGACTTTCTCTTGAGGCTGCTTCTAGGGCCTGTGCTTGGTTCCCAGCACCTGTGTGTGTGTGTGTGTGTGTGTGTGTGTGTGTGTGTGTGTGTGTGTGTGTGTGAGAGAGAGAGAGAGAGAGAGAGAGAGAGAGAGAGAGAGACACGATGTGATGTTCCTGTGCTCTTCCTGCGTCCCTGACTGTATACACACTGTGCAGACATAAGTTTTAAAAATTTTAATTAAATAAATAACTTTACACACACCACACAGACATAAATTTAAAAAATTTAATTAAATAAATAACTTTAAAGAGGGTGGAAACCAAAGTAGCCTAGTGTAACAGGGATGAAGGGAACACTCAGCTCTGATGGCTGCTTGAGATGTGGGAAGCCCAGTGTCTGGGATGGACTGAAATGCTCATCGCCATGACCCCAAAGGCACAGCCCAAAGGGCCTCAGACAGGAAGAATGTATATTAAGAATGTGGAAAAAAGCCGGGCGGTGGTGGCGCACGCCTTTAATCCCAGCACTTGGGAGGCAGAGGCAGGCGGATTTCTGAGTTCGAGGCCAGCCTGGTCTACAGAGCGAGTTCCAGGACAGCCAGGGCTGTACAGAGAAACCCTGTCTTGGGGGCAGAGGGCGGGGGGTGGATGTGGAAGCAGCCACGAAGACACAGACTCTCCATCCCTCAATGTCCATTGTGGAAGACCTGTATGTTGATGGTTCCATTGGCTTCCTGTTTGTCGGGTCCTGCGGCTTCTGAGGCAGACTTTGTACACAGGCAGCCAAAGACATGTCAGTGAAGATTTTTGCTGCGTGGGCTGCGCTCACACCCCAGCCCAGGCGAGCTGCTCCTCTGCCACTCACTGTAGTTACTGCCTCAGCCTGGGTATGCTGCCAGAATGATAGGGTTTGGTGACGCTTTTTTTCCCGAGACAGGGTTTCTCTGTATAGTCCTGAATGTCCTGGAACTCACTGTAGACCAGACTGGCCTCGAACTCAGAAATCCGCCTGCCTGTGCCTCCAGTGCTGGGATTAAAGGCGTGTGCCACCACTGCCCGGCACTGGTATAGCTTTATTGACCTTCATGCCTCGCAGGCCTGAATCGCCCCCCCCCCAACTGCATACTCAGGACTCAGGTTGCATTTTGTGTGTAGGGGGAGGCGCCGTGGAGCCCAGGAGAGGGCGTTAGGTCTGCTGGCGTTCCAGGCGGTTGGGAGTCACCTGACATGGTCTTCCGGAAGAGCAGATGTTCTCCTAGCCGCCGAGCCACAGCTCCAGCCAGCGGCCCACCCTTCTTTACAAGACCACAGTAAGCTCATGACTGACGTAGTAACGCCTTGTACTTTCTTCTTTCTCCCTCTTTCAGGCTGGAGTGAAGGGGACGCTGGGAAGACTAGTTGGAATTTTTGAGGTGAGTCTGCTAACAGCTTTGTTCTGAAAATCATTGACACCATGTTGTCCTGTCCTCGGAAGGCCCCCCGTCTCTGAAGGTCAGGACGGGCGGCACAGCCGACCGGCTTAGTCTGCCCTTCACTAGTGTGTTTATGTGGATGCCTGTGTGCGCATGTCTGCAGACCTGAGAACAGCTTCATACGTCATTCCTTAGGAGCTGTCGACTTTGGATTTTGAGAAAGGGTCTCTCGCTGGCCTGGAGCTCATTAGATGGTCTAGCTTGCGTCCCAGCGATCCCCCTGCCTCCACCTCCCTAGTGGTTACAGGCTTACCCTCTGTGCTCAGCTTCTTTCTCCACGGGCTCTGCAGCTGACCCAGGCCCCTAGCACGTGCAGCGTACTGCTTCCCCTTCCTGCCACTCCTCCCCCTGCTCTTCCCAGTGAGCAGAGAGACAGGGCAGGTCAGTCGGGAGAGGAGAGAGGATGCAGGCCCCGCTCAGCTCATCGGCCCCGCACAGCTCATCGGCCCGCACAGCTCATCGGCCCCGCACAGCTCATCGGCCCCGCACAGCTCATCGGCCCCGCACAGCTCATCGGCCCCGCACAGCTCATCGGCCCGCACAGCTCATCGGCCCCGCACACCCGCCGACTATGCACCCACTTTTCCCAAGTCACAGCTTCCATCCCTGTGTGGCTGTGGTTGGGGAGGAGGAAGGAAGAGGGTAAAGCTTGGACCTGAGGAGCCACTCAGGCTGGACAGACAGGGCTCCGCTGGGACACGGTGGCACGCACCTTAATCCCAGCGCCCCCCCGAGAGACAGAGGCAGGAGGAGCTCCATGAGTTCAAGGGCAGCCTGGTCCACATAACAATTTCCAGGACAGCTAAGGCTACATAGTGAGACCCTGTCTCCAAAAAAAGGAGAAGCAGCAGCAGCATCTGCTGTTTGTACAGGGGACCTGAGTTCAGTTCTCAGCACCTCCCGTCTGGTGGCTCACACCCACCGCTAACTACTGCTTCTAGCCCTCATGGGTGGGTGCACACCCCAAAAAACATATTTAAAAAAGAAATCTCTCCAAAGTGTGACGTCCGTTCCGGTGGAACCCTCTTTGGACAGAACAGTAGAAGCAGAGGGCACCGCATGCCCCGGCTGTCAGTCTGGGCGGTGTGCAGCAGTGCATGCCCCGGCTGTCTGTCTGGGCGGTGTGCAGCAGTGCATGCCCCGGCTGTCTGTCTGGGCGGTGTGCAGCAGTGCATGCCCCGGCTGTCAGTCTGGGCGGTGTGCAGCGGTGCATGCCCCGGCTGTCAGTCTGGGCGGTGTGCAGCGGTGCATGCCCCGGCTGTCAGTCTGGGCGGTGTGCAGCGGTGCATGCCCCGGCTGTCTGTCTGGGCGGTGTGCAGCAGTGCATGCCCCGGCTGTCTGTCTGGGCGGTGTGCAGCGGTGCATGCCCCGGCTGTCAGTCTGGGCGGTGTGCAGCGGTGCATGCCCCGACTGTCAGTCTGGGCGGTGTGCAGCGGTGCATGCCCCGGCTGTCAGTCTGGGCGGTGTGCAGCGGTGCATGCCCCGGCTGTCTGTCTGGGCGGGGTGCAGCGGTGCATGCCCCGGCTGTCAGTCTGGGCGGTGTGCAGCAGTGCATGCCCCGGCTGTCTGTCTGGGCGGGGTGCAGCAGTGCTGCTTTAGGCATCTCAGCCCACTAAGGAGCGCCTCCCCTCTATCCTTTGTGTATACTCAGAACCAGGAGAGGAAGCACAGGACGTATGTGTACGTGCTTATCGTCACGGAGGTGCTGGAGGACTGGGAGGACTCGGTGAACATCGGTAAGTCAGCACAGGTCAGCCTGGGGAAACTGAGGACATTAGCATTTCAAGTGTCTACAAAGAAGGTGAGGTTGCCAATAGGGGCAACTGGTGGAATCATGTCCCTGAACAATTGGAAATGTCTCTAAAATAAAATTGGATCCTCTCCAAAAGGGCTGTCCTGCTACACCTCCTGAACAGATGCTGGCATCGGGCCCTGTCATGCTGGCCCACTCTGGCCATTGGGCCAACGATGAGAGCCGGATGCAGGCTCCTGCCTTCTCGCTCACACCCCGGACTGGGCCATGCAGAGGCAGGGGGCTTGCTCAGATTGTGCCAGGCCCTGGACTCTGTCCCCAGCACTACAAAAAAAAAAAATTGAAACATCAGCCAAGTGTGCAGGGTTTGAAAAGGAGTCCAAGATGTGTGTGCCTTATAGCTGTCCTTGCCACTCAGCCTGGCAGGAGCCACACCGGGTGGTGGTGGTTTTGCTTCTTAGTCCATGTGATTGTCGCTTCACCTGCATGTCTGTCTGTGTGAGGGTATCAGGTCCCCTGGGACTGGGTTACAGACAGCTGTGAGCCGCCATACAGATGCTGGGAATTGAGCTCAGGTCATCTGGAAACATCGCCAGTGCTCTTAACCTCTCTCCAGCCCCACAGTTCAAGGCGGCATTGCTTGTTAGTACCCAGACAAGCCTTCTCCTTGCTTGTCAGTGTTACTCAATGTTAACTCCAGCACCTGACTGACCTGCTGTCGTGTGTGTGTGTGTGTGTGTGTGTGTGTGTGTCTGTGTCTGTCTGTGTCTCCCGGGGGCAGGAGGAAGGACTCAACCCTGACCTTCCTGCCTAACCTCGCAATGCTGAAGGTACAGTGTGCACCATCCACACAGCCCCCCATTACTGTGCCAGTGAATATGTGGGTCTTACATGTAAATCACCAGCCAACGAAGGTGTGTTTGTCTTTTAAAATGTTCACCGTCTTCATGGTGCTGTGTGCTCTAGTGTGGGAAGTGTCTAGAGCTGCAGAGAGGGGTGGAGATGGAGTGTGCCCTCAGAGCTTCCTTGGAGAGTGAGGTGGACAGTGGATGGGGCTGCTCACCATCTGTCCTGTCTGAGGAAACTAAGGACAGTTGGCACTGCGGGGACGTTGGGCCAGCGAGCGCTGTTCTCTGTGGTGCTGTGGAGCCGGCCTGGGCTCCCTCCCGCTTCCTCAGGGTCCTTGTGTGCCGCATGCTCTCCCGCGCTGCATGCTCTCCCGCGCTGCATGCTCTCCCGCGTTGCATGCTCTCCCGCACTGCATGCTCTCCCGCGCTGCAGACAACAGCAGGATAGAGTCTTTTCTTAGGGGCTGAGAATTTAGCTTGGTGCTAGAACATTTGCCACCAGACATAAGGCCTAGGTTCTGTCTCCACACATAGCCTGTCCGTGTATAGACATCTGTGTCTCAATAGGTGTGAATTAGGAAGCCTGCCACTGTTTGTAATTGCTGACTGCAGGCTGTTAATGCCCCTGACAGGAAATGGTTAAAGCCAGCAGTGTCCCTAATACATGGCTTGGGACCTGGCTATTAGGTCAGTCCCCCCCCCCATATGATGTATTTTGATGTATGTGGATATTGTGCTTGTGTGTGTGTGCGTGTGTGTGTGTGCGTGCGTGCGTGCGTGCGTGTGTGCGTGTGTGTGTGTGTGTGTGTGTGTGTGTGTGTGTGTGTGTGTACGTACCCCATACGTGTCATTACCCACAGAACTAGAAGAGATACCCTGGAACCAGAGTTAAGGAGAGCTGTGGGCTGGTGCCTGAGCACAGTTATTCTGGAAGGGTGAGGGCGGCTGGAGCCACTGAGCCTCCCCTCATCCCCAAGTCTCATTTTTATAATATAGAAATTTACATAAGGAACAACATAAAATTTTAAAAGAGCCAACTACAATTAAAAAATGTAACCCATGGGGGCTGGAGAGACGGTTCTCAGAGGTTCACAGCACCGGCTGTTCTTCCAGAGGCTCGGGTCAGACTCCCACCCCTCTGTGGCTCCAGTCCAAGTCTGACTCCCTCTTCTGGACTTGGGGCACCAGGTACACATGAGATCTACATACATACACAACATGTGATGTACATACATACACAGAACATGTGATCTACATGCATACACAGAACACTTAGGCACATAAGATAAGTAAACCTTGGGACACCAGGTACACATGTGATCTACATACATACACAGAACATGTGATCTACATACATACACAGAACACTTAGACACATAAGATAAGTAAACCTTGGGACACCAGGTACACATGTGGTCTACATACATACACAGAACATGTGATGTACATACATACACAGAACATGTGATCTACATACATACACAGAACACTTAGACACATAAGATAAGTAAACCTGGGGGTGAGGGGGGAGAGAAGCAGGTTCTCCTTAGGAGCTGGGTGCCAGATATTACTGAGGAGTTTTCTGTAATTAATCTTCAAAACAGATTAGGAAGTAAGCCCTACTTACTATCCATCTTGTATGTGAGGAAAACGGGGCACCGAGGAGTCTGTAGCCTTCCCAAAGCACCTTCACAGCACAGCTCTCTTACCTACTTCCCTCACTGTGGGAGGGGGAGCCAGGCCTCCCGTTTCAGCCCAGTGTCCGGCCACGGATCTCAGACCATCTCTGCTGCTCCAGCTTGAAGCAATCATGTTTACTGCCCACGGAGCCAGGGAGTGTGTTTATACAAGAAGCGCAAGCCAGTTGTGGTAGCACACACCTTTAGTTCAAGGCCAACCTAGTTCACGTAGTACGTTCCAGACAGCCTGGTAGACTGTGTCTCAAAAATAAAACAAAACATTAATTTTAATAGAAGAAGACTCAGAATGATAATTTGCTAAGTTGCACGATGTTTTGTTTTTGTATTTTCTTTTTTCTAAATTAGCATGCGTGCTGTATGTGCTTGATGTGGTGTGTGTGTGGGTGGGTGTGCGTGTGCGTGCACCCATCCACAGCTTGCACACGGACCCGGAAAGCCACTCAGGAGTAACCAGCTCTCTGGAGTTTTACATGGTTTCAGAGCAAACACCGTAACCCCGAGGCGGATCCATCACTTACACATTTTTTAATTAAAGAGAGTAAGACAGCAGATTATGTCACCCATCATGACGGTCTGGGCAGCTGATGCTGGGTGATGTCTGTGAAAAGATGAGGATGGGCACCTCCGTGGAGCCTGGAGAGGCTGCCTGCAGGGCACCTGCTGTGACAGCTGGCTCCCGAGGGTGTGGCGCTGGCTTTACTTTTGTAAGGAAGGAAAAGTACTGAGAATCGTTGCTTTGGGACAAATGGAGGTAGGCTCTCATGTAGCCCAGGCTGGCCTTGGGTTCCTTGTGTAGTAACCAAGGATGCCCTTCCATACCTGATCCTCCAGAGTCTGGGGTCACAGGCACCACTGCCGCGAAGCCTGCCTCCCCCTCAGAACTGTGCTCGCTGCTGCGGCCTGTGCTCAACTCTTCCTCTTCCCCACAGGAAGGAAGAGAGAGTGGTTTAAAATAGAAGACGCCATAAAGGTGCTGCAGTGTCACAAGCCTGTGCAGGCCTCGTACTTTGAGACGTTGAGGCAAGGCTACTCCGCCAACAATGGCACCCCTGTGGTGCCCACCGCCACCTACTCCAGCTCCATGCCTGGCATCAGATGACTGCAGACTTCTGTAAGAGCCGGAGAGTGGAAAGCGGACTGAAGCGTGGCTCTCCTCACCACCCCTCACCTCACGGCCTTCTCTGTCACCCAGGCATGGCGGGCAGTAGGGAGGGCGCACTGAGGTGCTGCTGTGGGCTCTGGTATGAGGCGGGTGGGTGTGGCATGGTGGGAACTCTTTTCTCTTCCTGAGGGTGGGGCTGGGTGTAACTCACGAGCACTTTCCTGCATGCCCGTCCCTCCCGCGCACCCTGCCCTCTGAGAGAGGGCACCTCCGCCCCTCCCTCCCTCCCTCCTTGGCCTCTGAAGTGTCCTCATGTGTCTCCTCCCAGCCTGGCCAGATATTTTCTCTGATTTTTTTGTTTTTTCATTAAAAGACACCCATGTGCGATGAAACTTTCTAAAACTCTGTCCTGTAATGTGCTGTTAGTCCCGTAGGCTGGCCACACTCCCTCAGGACACATCTGTCTACACAGTATGTACTGATCTATCATATGTAAATAAGTGGCTTAGAAAGAGGACCGTAACTGTTCAGTTTTTCAAAGTTTTGGGTTTTTTTTTTTTTCCTTTTTTTTCCCAGGTATTTCTGGTTTGAAGCCCTTCCCTCTTTGAGTTTGTTTAATGCTAGTAACTTGGCGGGCTCCCTGTCCTCTGTCCCCAGCTGTGTCGAGCCTGGCCACTTTCCTCTCGCTCCTGGGACCCTGGGGCTCTAGGCCATTCCCGTGCCAAGGAAAACAGAAAGGGACCTGTTCTTTTTTCTGTTACCAAGCCTGGACAAACAGTGATAGAAACTGAGTTCTGCCCGATATGCTCACGATAGACTTTAAACTGGATACCTTCACGGTCTCAGAAACTGGGCCTTAGGCACATGGCTGTCCTGCTGCCTGGGAAGTCTTTCCATAATGCTATTTATTGCTGACTTGGCCTCTCTTACCCTTGTATGCCTTACACCACGCTGACCTGGGTATGGCCCCGTGCCGAGAGGCCCCGCCGAGGTCCTGAGAAGTACACGGGGAACGCTGTGAGCATGGATGTGCCAAGGGTTTACCGGGAGCACGCTCTATGCTCTGAACAGTAGCTTTCTGTCCGCTTGGGGTGAGGGCCCCCCTCCCCCCAGAGCTCTGGCCTCCAGCTGGTATTTAATGGAGGTTTTGTGCCGAACTCACCTGCCAGTTGGGGTGTTTAGTCGGGAAGTAAAGGGTCTTGGGAAGGGCCTTGAGCAAGGAGGGCAGGAGGGAAGCCTAGCCTGGCTTAGCGTGGGAGCCTGGGACTCTCTGTGGTGTTGCCTATGTTGAAACAGTAGCCAAGATGTGAAATTAAAATAGTACTTCTCTTTATTTAAAAACTAATAAATACTCAAACTTTGAAAAGCTTTTGCTCTCTGTCCCACTTAAGGAGTGTATGCGCGCCAGCAGCGAACGCTCAGCACTTTGTGGCACCAACTGGTAGACTTTAAGTCTTACCTTTATCTAATTTGCATTTTGTACCCCGGTGTTGAAACATAGATTTCAACTCAGTGTGTGTGGGAGGGGCCTCCCAAGGTAGCTGCCCAGTGGGCAAAGATGTCACCGTGGGATCTGAGTTCAGAGACAGGCTTGATCGTTGTGGGTCCTGTTTGTGGAGAAAAGCTCTGTTTCTTGTTGCCTGGCATAGAGCACCCTGAAGTCCCGTCCCCACACACAGAGAAAATATAATCCCAAACCGCGCTCTGGGTCAGCTCTCCCTGAGCCGTGCAGCCTAACGGTGCTCTGCCTGGAAACTGCCCTGTGAAGGAAGCACCAACTGTCTTCTTGGGCCTCTGAAGGTGGACCTGACTAGGCCCAAGTTAAGGACAGTTTTGATCGGTGTGGGCATCACTGGGTCAGTAGAGTGCACCAAGTCCCTTCAGTTGCCTCAGTGACCTGTTAGAGCAGTTAGCAGAGATTGGACCACCAAGTCCAGCTAACAGAAGGCAGCTCTAAACACTTCCAGAGTCCCACGTTGTTGGTTTTCCTGCGCCCTGAGGAGTGGGGCTGGTGTTTTTCCTCCCTGGCACCGTCAGCATGCTGGCGGCTGTTGCTGGCATAGTTAAGAGTCCTATTGTGATGGGTTGATCAGCGCTGCAGCCTGAATCCAGACTCTGTCATGGACATCGAGTGCCTCCGATTTTCCCATGCTCCCCCGGCCTGATGGGAACCGGCTCCCGGGCTTGGACTCCAGGTCACAGTAAGTTTGCATATCCTAGATTCTATTGCTACAGAAACAGCCCACCACACCCTGGGTCAAAAAGGAGAGCATACAGAGTGTTTTTAAATTTGAAAAATGTATGCTTTTTGTTTGTGATTATACACATTGGAGAGCTTACAGTGAGGTCATATGATCTTTTTGAAACAGGAGTTAATTCTGTACATGTGTGATTTGAGAACAAGCAAGAATCGGGGCATAGTTTACTCCTAGAATAATATTTATAATCTCAACACTTGGCCGGGCGGTGGTGGCGCACGCCTTTAATCCCAGCACTTGGGAGGCAGAGGCAGGAGGATTTCTGAGTTCGAGGCCAGCCTGGTCTACAAAGTGAGTTCCAGGACAGCCAGGGCTAAACAGAAAAAGCCTGTCTCGAAAAAAAAAAAAAATCTCAACACTTGGAAGGCTGAGGCAGGAGAATTGCTGCCATTTAAGGGTAGCCTGGGCTCCATAGTCTTTTTTTTTTTTAAGATTTATTCATTTATTATTTGTAAGTACACTGTAACTGTCTTCAGACACACCAGAAGAGGGCATCAGATCTCATTACTGATGGTTGTGAGCCACCGTGTGGTTGCAGGGATTTGAACTCAGGACCTTCGGAAGAGCAGACAGGGCTCTCAACTGCTGAGCCATCACTCCAGCCCTCCATAGTCTTTAAGAGAGGGAGACAGAACAAGGAGTATGAATCAGCCAGGTCAGACTTTTTGTAGTAGTGTCCCAGAAACAGCAGCCATCAAAACCCGAGCCCGAGCCCGAGCCCTGGTGACGGTGCATCGACCGCCCTGTCAGTACTGCATGGAGAAGCATGCATGCCCCATTGCCCGACCTGGCTTCAGCTGGATGAGACCTATGGGAGCGTCGCTGAAAACCTAGAGTTGGCACAGAGGACTCCCGTCCTGGGCCTTGTGCCACAGAGCATGAGCAGACAGAGGCCTGCTGGTGGTCTCGCTTCCTGCAACCGCAGGGAAGCAGGGCGAGACACGTCCCCTGGGAGTGGGTCAGTAGTTGGTAAAGCCTAGCTAGCTGCGTAGCGAGGCTTCTTAGCGGCAGGGATACTGTGTGTGGATAGGCGTTGGGACTCTGCTGAGGAGAGGCCAGCTCGGAGGAGGCGGGTTCTGCAGCCCAGAGATGGGCTGTCCCCTGTGCATCCCTGTGTGTGTAGCACGCTGTCCTCCCCTCACTGCCCGCGTCCACACCTTCCATAGAGTCCCGTCTTCATTTTAAAAACAGCTCACCCGCGCACACGCTCACACGGCATCCCCATCTCGGGTCACAGAAAGGCCTGGAGCAGCTCTGGTCTGGTCTGGTCTGGTCTGGTTTTGAGACCTAATCTCACTCTGTAGCCTTACTTGCTCTGGAACTCACCATATAGACCAGGGTGGCCTTGAACTCATAGAGTACTTGCCTCGGCCTCCAGAGTGCTGGGGTGAAAGGCCTGTGCCGCTGTGCTCAGCTAGGCAATGTCGGTTTTGTCACAGTTTGCTGATTCCACGATGCTTGGAGTATGCTCTGAGCATGTCCCAGCAAGATTTAGAGTTGAAGGAGGGCTGGAGAGACGGCTCAGAGGTTAAGAGCACTAACTACTCTTCCAGAGGTCCTGAGTTCAAATCCCAGCGACCACATGGTGGCTCACAACCATGCGTAAGGAGAGCTGATGCCCTCTTCTGGTGTGTCTGAAGACAGCTACGGTGTACTTACATATAATAAATAAATAAATCTTTTTTAAAAAAAAAGAATTGAAGCTGGGCAGTGGTGGCGCACGCCTTTAATCCCAGCACTTGGGAGGCAGAGGCACGCGGATTTCTGAGTTCAAGGCCAGCCTGGTCTACAAAGTGAGTTCCAGGACAGCCAGGGCTACACAGAGAAACCCTGTCTCGAAAAACCAAAAACAAAAAAATAAATAAATAAATAAAATAAAAAAAAAAGAATTGAAGGGGAAGAAAACCTAAAGAAATATTTTTTTTCTTTAAGAGAAGAGGAGTTAGCTGTAATTGACAATACTTCTGTCTAAGAATCAGAAAAACGGTCCTCTTCTTGACAAAAGGGGGGCAGGCGTAGCCTGTCGGTGCAGCAGGACCAGGGAAGGCACTTGGTGGCTCTTTCTCCAAAGGGACTTGTTCCCGCCCTCTGGGGTGGGGCCTGTTTCCTCTGGCTGTGGTGGCCCTTCAGTGAACAGCCTATCATTTGGAGTGTCCAGGAGTAGACCCCCGTGTCCAGGAAGCTGTTTTCCATGTCACATTGGGACAGAGGTTGACTCCCACCTGAGGGTGTTCTGTGCTGTGGGCCCCAGGTCCCCTTCCCCGCTGTCCACAGCTCTGCGTGTGGCCGTGGCTTTGCAGAAGCCTACAAGCTTCTTAGCTGGGTACTGGAAGGCTGTGATCTTGATCAGGGACCCGAGAGAAGGATGCCTCTACCCCACGGTGTAGTCTGATGTGTCTGCCTGGCCCTTTTTTTTGGTTTTTTGAGACAGGGTTTCTCTGTGTAGCCCTGGCTGTCCTGGAACTCACTCTGTAGACCAGGCAGGCCTCGAACTCAGAAATCTGCCTGCCTCTGCCTCCCAAGTGCTGGGATTAAAGGCGTGCGCCACCACTGCCTGGCCTGGCCTCTTTTCATTTGTGGCATTTGGACCACACCTGAGTGAAGTCTGGTAGTCCTGTGAGTTTGACTCTCTGACATGAAGCTTTTTTAGAGTCACTCCCTGAACCATTGTTCAGGGAGTGTTAGCAAGTCTTAGAACTTGGCTTATGCCCTAGGGAGGACAGCCCAGTGGGGCGACTGTTCTCTCACAAGCCAGACTGTTCTCTCACAGGCCACGGGGCCTTGCTGGGGAGGAGGAAGGCCTGGTGAGGGGCCCTCCAGAAGGTGAGGTCATCGCTCTTCCTTCCCTAGTGGCCAGTTGTTTGCTCAGTCCAGGTTTTTCGTCACTTACAAAGAACCAGTTGTGAGCCCTGACTCTCCTCTGACTCCTTATTAGACAACACTGGAAAAGACCTTTATTCTATTTTGGTTTTTTTTCTGTCCTGGAACTTGCTCTATAGACCAGGCTGACCTCAAACCTGCCTCCAACTCCCAAGCGCTGGAATTAAAGGGGAAAAGGGTGAGGTACCTCAGTCTGGCGGTTGATTGTGCCTTCAAACTCTTGGCTGTGGGGTCAAGTGGCTCCTCTTAGGAAATCATTTTACCTAGGAGGGGTGGCCTGCAAATTCCTGCAGGCCATTTCTTAGTTTGTGCTGGATTTCTGGCTCTCAATTCCCTAAGCCAGCGACTGTCGGTAGCCTCTCCCCCTCCCTTACACAGGACTAACTGAGCCTTCGCCTCGGCCCCTTTGTGATGGAGAGACAGGCCACTGATGAGAGACGTCTACTGCTGGTTGCGCCTCCTCGCCTGCAGTTTAAGAAATCAGACTTTCTCGGGAAAGATGAGGGTGACTTTGGAGGGACAGCTCTATAGGGCAAGGCTTGGGAAAACCCTGCCGTGCGGTAGGATGAGGAGGCCTCTCTCAGAGAGTAGGAGGGAGGCTGGACTTACAGCCTGCAGCGAGGATGAGGGTGTGCTACGCAGTGTGGCACTGCAAGTGACAAACAGGTTTGTTGTCAACGAAACAGCCTGTGGGACGGTTCTGCGCTCCTGGGTTTATGGTCGCAATACTTAAAGCTGGTCATAATCAAAGACAAGGTTGGTGTTTAAAAGGAAAATTGTGGCACAGATGGCTCCCAGGTGGGGGATGCTTGAAGGGGGTCGGGAGCTGTGGAGGGCCTCAGAAGCTGCTGAGAAGAAAGCCAAGTGCTGCCCCGCCGGCCGGGCGGGGGCTGGGCACGGGCCTCGAGAGTCTTGCCTACATCCCATCTAGAACTCTGTGGGGATGGGGTCCGAGGGCCCTAGTTAAAACCCTGCTTCGCTCACTCGCTCGGCAACAGAAAGGTCACAGTGACTGGGACTCACCCAAGTATCCCACCTCATGGGGGCGAAGTAGCAGCCATATTTATCTTTCCTGTCCCTTTAGACCTTTTCGCTAAGGCTAAATGGTCAAATTTAATCCGTTCTCCAGAGCTGAGACCGAGCCTCGGGCCAGGTACCCCAGGGCTTCACATGGGACACAGAGAGATAACTGATATGCCACACGGTCACCGGAGGAGGCACTCAAGTAATGCTAAGTGAGCTGGGTAGAACATAAGGAGTGGCCCCTGGAGAGAAGGAAGGGTTACTGTGGGCCTTAAAGCTCCTGGCCATTGGAGCAAGAGCAGGAGTGTGGGATAGTAGCGTCCTCCCTCCCAGCTAAATGGGCTCTGAGTCTTGGAGCTTCACGGCCCGTGGGGCGTGGCCGTAGTTTCCATTTTCCCAACAGCCATGCCTGTCACTTCTTGGAAAGTCCAGCATTTCCTCTTGCCCGCTCCTGCCACCAGCCCAGCCTGGCCCCCTTCCCGGTGTCCTCAGAGCCCTGCTGGGGAGGCCTTGGCAGTCCTCTCGGGCACTGCGAGAAACGGAATCCCGTCCTGAGAAAGCAGAAGGGGGCTGAGTTCGCCTTCCTCCAAGCTGCATCCTCGGGGTTCTTCCACACCTCGCCCCTGGGCTGGGGGTGGGGGGTGGCAGAGAAGAGTTCTGCTCAGGCAGACGCCATCCCTCCGCCCTTTCCAGCAGACAGGGGGAGCCCCACAAGGAGGAGTCTCAGAGCACTTCTGCACGTGGGCAGCATCACCGCCCCTCAACAGCCCCCCCCTCTGTAAAAACAGATGCTCACCCTTGTGAGTGATGCCCTTGCTCCATGCTCCCCAGCCTCCTCCCTCTGAGCTGGCTCGAGCCAGGAAGGACCCTGGAACTGTGAATTGTGAGCTGGTGCCAACCAATTAAAGTCAATATTTGACACACATCTGTCAGGGGCCTGTTCTCTTCTTTCCATTGGCTTTCTGAGTTCTTAAAACTTGATTTATTTATTGTCACCCTGGGAGGGGATGTGCTCACATGGGTGTCACAGTGCGCGTGTAGACATCAGAGAACAGCTTTATGGTGCCACCTTGCCTTTGGTTCCCGGGAGCAACTGCCAGTCATTCCAGCGGGAGCGGCGTCCGCCTTTGTCCACTGAGTCACATGACCCATCAATCCTCTGATTCCGCTGCACTCACTCTCCCTGTCGCACGCCCCGCCCCCTTTGCTGGGTGTTTGAGATCAGAGACTGTTCCATGAAAGTCCCTCATGATTGGCCATTCAGAGAACCGGGACAGGTAGCACAGAGGCCCCGGGGCGGTAAGGCTCTGTTTGTCTTCCCTGTCTGCATTGCTGAAGTCCTGGAGAGCAAGGGGTAGACGACCCTCACCCTGTGCCAGGACAGGCCTCAGCACGGCTTGGCCGCGTTGGGGGTGGGGCAGCATTCAGCAAGCTCTGTCCTCCCGGCCCCACCATGGAAAAGGGGGCTTCCCTGATTGCCTTTTGAGATGTGGGCTTCCCTGTGTAGACCATTCTGACGTCAGGTTCATAGGGCAGGCCACCATTCTGAGCTTGAAGAGCATTTTTAGTTTAATGAAAAACAGTATGATGAGGTCTGTTTATAGAAACTCCCAAAAAACCCAAACAAAATAAAACCCGTGCTGGAGAATATTGCATTCATGCACATGGTGTAGTCCTGAACCAGGGGCTGGGGGGTCACGTGGCAGCCACCCCTGAAGACTGAGCCCCGAGAAGCCACATCTATGAGGCTCTGTCGACTAGGGAGGGGGGCTGCGGATGGCTGGGAATGAAAGCCGTAATGAACAGCACGCTGCCCCCAGAGGAACACACCCGTCCCTTAGCACAGACTGGGTGAGCGGAAGAGGCTTCCAGGACAGAAGTCTGGAGGACCTTGCGCAGAGGCGAATGTATGTGCCCATCGGGTGCTGACGCCATCCGGGTGCTGACGACGGTCAGTCCAGGTCACCTCGCCGGCGTAGCCACCACTGCCTCATGGCAGAAGGATAGACCCACCCTGGGATGGCTGCCTGTCACATCCGACCGCCCTGCTCCTGAGTTCAGATCCCGTGAGCTTCCGTCCTCCCCCTGGAGGAGGCCAAGGTCAGCACTGGGGTCTCCCTCACTACCACCTTGTTTTACATTTTATTTTTGAGATTTTAATTTTGTCATTCTCTCTTCCCTTTCTACCTCTCATGTGCTCTTCCTTGTTCCTTCAAATGCACGGCCCCCTTTTACTGTTACCCTCTTGCTTTCTTGTTTGTTTGTTTTTTGAGAGAGAAAGCCTCTCTCTAAACCTGGAGCTCACTGACAGCTGGCCAGCAAGCCCTGGGGATCCTGAGTCTCCGCCTCCCTGGGGCTGAAGTTTCTGCGTGTGACACTGTGTGACACTGCCCGGCTTTTATCTGAGTACCAGGGCCTCACAAGGTTGTGCTGCTGAGTTCTTTCCCGACAGAGCCGTCTCCCCAGTGCCTGTTCTTCTTTGGTTTCGTGACAGGATCCCATGTAATACGGGCTGGCCTTGAACTCATGATCTTCTTGCCTCTGCTTCCTTGGCTGGGATTACAGGTGTGAATCCCTATCAAGAGCGACGAACCAGCCGTCCTGTAGTCATCACTGGGTGTTAAAAAGGAGAGATGGCTCAGTGGTTAAGAGCACTGGCTGCTTACTGGGCAGTGGTGGCGCACGGCCCAGCACTTGGGAGGCAGAGGCAGGAGGATTTCTGAGTTCGAGGCCAGCCTGGTCTACAGAGTGAGTTCCAGGACAGCCAGGGCTACACAGAGAAACCCTGTCTCGAAAAACAAAAAAAAAGGAAGGAAGAAAAAAAAAAGCACAGGCTGCTCTTCCAGAGGTCCTGAGTTCAAGTCCCAGCAACCGCATGGTGGCTCACAACCATCTGTAATGGGATCCGACGCCCTCTTCTGGTGTGTCTGAAAATAGCTACAGTGGACTCACAAAATAAAGACTTCCTCTGACCTCCATCTTACTGAATTTACTGACTATGCCTATCACATCAGTGATTCACATCAGGTAATTCTTGGGGTAAGTCAAAGTGTAAGATTGTCTTCCTGCAGACTGACAGGGATTTGTATCTAGAAAAACAAGACATTAAAAGTTTTGACCTGGGTTCCAGGAGGAAGTCACCCCAAAGAAAGCAGGATGGCTCCTGACATCCACGGACAGGTTCTACGCTCCTGCCGGCCCCTGTGGGCCTTCTGTTCACCCCTGTCCGGGTTTGGCTGCCGTCCTTGGAGATCTAATCGTGAAAAAAGCCCGTTGCAAGCCTCGGCCTTTCTGGTGCAGGCTGGCTTGGGGGCTGAAGGGTTAGTTTTCTCATCGCGGTCTTATGACACCCAGCCAATAGCGGAATGTCTGAGGATGCAGCCGTGAGCCTCCGCTCAGTGTCCTGAATACCAGCAGTGTGCTAAATGTGGGACACGGTAGCGTGACTTCACTTTATGCTCCCGGCAGGCCACGCTTCCAGCCACCCGACCCGGAGCTCTTTGGATCCTCGAATGAAAGACACACACACACACACACACACACACACACACACACACACACACACACACACACACACACACACACACAAGCTGATTTTCGAAATGCCTTGGCTACTCATGGGCAGGGCAGTTCTACTCCTCCCGTGGCTAGCATGCTTTTTCTTTCCCTCTTGTACTCCTGGCTCAACACCGTCTGAATCTACTTTTAACTTTGCTACTCTGTTACCTTCTGTGAGGCCCATTGGTCTATGCTGCCCAAGATGCTTGTGGGCTCGGATGGTGTTCCCTCTGCTGCTCTAAATCTGATCCGCGTGTCTCTCTCCAGTCATGGTGATTCTCTTTCCTCCTGAGTGCAAATCTAAGAGTCCCGCCCCTCCTCCCTTTGCCCAGCCATTGGCTGCTGGCATCTTTTATTGATCAATCCAAAACCAATTGGGGACAAGGTCCTTCAGCGTTTGGACACAGATTCCCGATTAAATCAGAGCATTAGGACCAATCCCCACGCCCGCACAGCCCCCATGCAGGCACCTGTTTGGGCGACAGATGGCACGAAATGGGAGAGCTAATGGTCTGGAGAGTCAGGGTAGGAGGGGCTGTGTCAGGACCACAGACGGAAAGGATCGCTGCTGGGGGGGGGGGGGGGTTGAGTTCTCAAGTCAGACCCGGTGCAGCTCTGCTTGATGGTCTCTGTGATTTGCCAGCTTCAGGTACTGTGTTCCTAATAGCATCAGAGCTAATGTGGGGGTAGGATAAAAGTCCAGGTCCCAAGCTAATGGCAGTATCGTGGGAGGGTCTGGAAACCTGGAGACTTAGCTATAGGAAATGGGTCCCTTGGGGTCGATTCTCAGGGCTCAATTGTCCCTGGCACCTTGCTGACTTGCTCTCTGTTTCTTGTCCCCCGATGGCTTAAACAGCTAAGCACTTGAACACACTCGCACACACACACACACACACACACACACACACACACACACACACACACGTCATCCCTCTCTTTGGGTTGTTCCTGTTGGCTGTTTTGTTAGAGCTGGGCAGAACTGTGCTCAGCTCACTAATAACACAGCAGACAGAAGCAGGAAGGCGACCAGCCGTCAAAGGCAGTCAAACAAGACCCGAGAAGCCAAGGCACAATGATTGAAGGTTTGAGGGTAGCCCAGACTACAGAGCGACTTCAGGACCTGCCTGGGCAACTTAGTGAACGAAACCTTGTGTCAAAAATAAAAAAACATCTGGGCCTTGGAGGCACACTCAGGAGGCAGGAACAGCTGTGACTTTGAGGCCAGCCAGGTCTACATACGAGTTCCAGGAATGTAGCCAGGAGTACATAGAGGGATGGATGGATGGATGGACGGACGGACAGACACTTGGTAGACAGACATGTAGGTAGGTAAGTAAATACATAAACAACAACCAGCAAAGGGCTGGTGAGATGGCTTGTCCAGTATAGTCATGTGTCACCAAGCCTGATGACCTGAGTGTGGTCCCTAGGACCTACATAATGGAAAGAGAGAGCCAGTTACTCTGAGTGGTCCTCTGACCTCCACACAGGTACAGTGGCGAACACGCCTTTACTCTCAGCACTCGGGAGCCAAGGGCAGGCCCTTCTCTGAGTTCTGTCAGGCCAGGCTGGTCTGCATAGTCTCAGTCTAGAGAGGGCATGTCGGTTGGCAGAAAACTTGCCTAGGATATGCAAGGACCTGGGTTTAATCTTCAGCGTTTGCAGAAAAGGCTCAGGGGTGAAGCCGGTCCTTCCCACTTTCCAACGGAGGAAACATCTGAGGATTTCTGAGGATGAGGTAACCCTGGCTGAGGAAACACCTCGGCCTAGGCTGTGCTTAGTACTGGGGACTTTGCTGGTTTTGCAACATGGTGGGCAGTGCTGTAAAAATGGTAAGCTGAGGTCAGGTGGCCTGGCAGGGAGGACAGCGGGGACTTTACATGGCAGTGACCACGGTGGGTGTGGCAGCACTGCCCCCGCGGCAGAGCCTTTAGTGACCGACTGGTACCACGCCGTTCCTGGGTCCTGGAATGCGCCACAGTTCCCCACTGTGCTTCCTGTTCGACACATGCTCAATGCCCCACTTTGGGAAAAGCTCTCGGATCTTTGCCTCTAAGCTGGACTGTGTCCCCTTGGACGTGTCCCCGTTCCGAGGTGCTCTCAGAGGGAAGAGTCTCTCCCCATAGCTCACGGTTGCAAAGCAGGTTCCTGGGAAATTCAGGCCGGAGAAAACAGCCAGGTGGTATCTTGAAGACACAGTAAATGGAATTTGTGCCCAGCAACAATCACCTTATCCACTCAGTGCATCTCAACACCAAGAGACAGACAGACAGACAGACGGACAGACAGAGGCAGTACACACGCTTTCCCAGTGCCTTGGTGCAAAACAAGCTGCCCTGGGGGCCTTGGAAGAAGGGAGGAAATTTAAGGAGTAAGGCTGGCGGAGCAGAGCAGGGTTGGACGTGGGGACACAGCACGGACTGGCAGCCTCCTTAGCTGGGGTAACATGGCCACGAGCCCAGGGGCACGGGTAGAATTCCAGACCACATGGATGAGCTGATGAGAAGAAACAGTTCGGGAACAAAGACCGTGCCCCACTTCTGCAAGCTCCAGGGCCAGCAACTGTTGTGGCGCATGTGCAGTAGCCCCCTGACCATTCATTCATTCATTCATTTATTTATTTATTTATTTATTTATTTATTTTTGAAGACCTGAAGCCAACACTTTGCCTGGACCCTCCCGTTTCTCACGGGGTCACAATATGCTCAGGGTTTTTGTAATATTGGAGATTAGAGCCCCCAACGCTAAAACAACCAATGGTAGGATGGAGGGGCAGCCAGTCAGCTGTGGATGCACACACTGGGAATTCACTTGGACAGAGCCAGGAGGCCCACCTTTAGTTACATAATGGACTTGAGGCTAGCCTGGGCTACATGCAATCCTAATCTGGGGGGGGGGGCGGGGAGCCAAAAAACAGAAACAATAAAGAAAGCTAGCCAGACATGATGTAGCAAGCATATAGTCCCAGGATTTGGGAAGCTGAAACAGAAGATTATCAATGCAAAGGTAGCTTGAGCTACACAGAAAGACCCTGGTACAAATCTATTTTCAGTCACTCAAGCGTCAAGTCTGCACAAGCGTGGAGACCTGAGTTTCATTTCTCGCTTTTGCAATCTGAACACAGGAGAATGGATTCCTGGTGCTGCCAAACCAGCAAGGACTACTTGGTGGGCAGCAAGCCAGTGAGAGATTGTCTCCTGGCCTCCACATGCGTGCACACATACAGCCTGCCTGTGGAGCAGAATAAAGGGTGCTGGTAAGCCACTGCGTGTACTAGGAATTGAACCATCTCTCTATCCCAGTTTTTCCTTCCTTCCTCCCTTCCTTCCATCCATCCATTCTGTTTTCTTCCAGACAGGGTTTCTCTGTTCTAGTCCTGGCTATCCTAGAAGTCTCTGTAGACCAGGCCTGGCCTTGAACTCACAGAAAATTCACCTGCCCCTGCCTCCCAAATACTGGGATTAAAGGTGTGCGCCACCATCGCCGACTTTTTCTTTCTTTCTCTTTTTCTTTTTGAGATAGGATCTTTCTGTGTAGCCCTGGATGTCCTGGAACACACTACCTAAACCAGGCTGGCCTTGAACTCAACAGAGATCCTTCCTCCTCTGCTTTCTGAATGCTGGGATTGAAGACATGTGCCGCCACGCCTGCCTGGCTTTTAATTATTACTAAAACATGTTTGCGCCAGGCAGTGGTGGCCCATGCTTGTAGGCAGGCAGATCTCTGAGCTCAAGGCCAGCCTGGTCTCCAGAGAGAGGTCTACCCAGGGAAACCCCACATTGATACGAGAAGAATAAATTGTGCTGGCCAAGGTGGCGCAAAGCCCCTCTGGGCATCCACGCACACAGCCTGCACTGTCGACCAGAACCTGTCTCAAGAAGCCTGTATTCCTTGACCTTTCAAACATGAAACAGGTTCTAATTTGCGATACTTTCTGTGTCAGCTCTGGGCAGTTTTCAGTTAAAGATAATTTTTGTTATGAGCTCGTTTCTTTTCCTACCTCTTTGCAATACCTCAGTTGTTTTTTTTTTTTTTTGTTCTGTTTATTTATTTGATACAGGGTCTTTCTCCGGGCTGCCCTGGAATTCTATGTAGACCAGGCTAGCTCAAACTCAGAACACTGCCTGCCTCTGCCTCCTGAAAGTTGTGGAATAGCCGGGCAGTGGTGGCGCACGCCTTTAATCCCAGCACTTGGGAGGCAGAGGCAGGTGGATTTCTGAGTTCGAGGCCAGCCTGGACTACAGAGTGAGTTCCAGGACAGCCAGGGCTACACAGAGAAACCCTGTCTCGAAAAAAACAACAACAAAAAAAAAAAAAGAAAGAAAGAAAGTTGCGGACTAAATATGTGTGCTACCATATCTGGCTCCTCTGGGTGCTTTGGAACACAGGACCTCTCGCATCCTAAGCCATACCACGCACAGAGCTTCAGCACCGGCCTCTAAGGTCCAAATGAAGGACACCTGGTCCTGACTGCCTTTGGCTTCCTTGAAGGTCAAAAGCCTAAGGTGTCTTGTCTCTTTGCTGAAGGTCACAGCGGACACCCCTGTGATCTCCAGGCTGAGGGGCTTTTGTTGATCCTTTCCCTCTCCCTGGTCCTACCCGGCAGGTGGTGCTGTCTGAGGAAAAGCTTGTCAAGGTTCCCATCTGCCCCGTGCATCCCCGTTGGCTCTACCTCTGCACCTGAGCTGCTGTCAACTATCCTTCTCCAGAAGGGTCAGCGGAGATCCAGGCCTGGCCAGACAGAGTCACTCAACTCATTTACTCACAACCACCCGGTAGGCAGGAAGTAGCAAGTGGGCCTAGCTCTGGTACCTCACATCTGCCCCTTGGGGTTTCTCTGCAAGAATAGCGCACCTAGGCTGCCCCTTGTCCTCACTGTCATCCAATTGACTTGGGAGGCTTTGCTTCAGTACCGCCAATGTTAGATGGCCTTCAACCCAGGCAGGGGGAGAAGAGGGGCCTGGTGCAGGATTATAGGTGTGTATGTATATATATATATATATATATGTATATGTATATGTATACCCATTCAGGGGCTGGAGAGATGGCTCAGCGGTTAAGAGCACTGACTGATCTTCCAGAAGTCCTGAGTTCAAATCCCAGCAACCACATGGTGGCTCACAACCATCTGTAATGGGATCCGATGCCCTCTGATATTTCTGAAGACAGTGACAGTGTACTCACATACATGATAAATAAATCTTCTTTAAAAAAAACAAACCACCCATTCAGAGTAAGTGTAGGTTCCATGCGGTGAATATACATCCTGCTGGTGCGATGGCATAGGCCTTTAATCCCAACCCCAACCCTTTGGCAGGTAGAAAGGAGGGGTGGATGGAGGTGGAGAGGGGGAGAAATGGTGGGAGGGAGAAAGAGAGTTGGCTCAGCTGGTAGAATGCTTGGTTACCATTCAGGAAGCCTGGAATCCCAGCATTTAGGAGGTGGTCCGAAGGCAGGAGGATCAGGAATTCAAGATGCCCGGAATACATGAGACTAGAGGGGGGTGCTTCCCCCCCCCCCCGTATGGTGATATATGCCCATCCAGCATCCAGGAGGCTCACACACACAAGCACAGCCTTGATCATTCCAAGCCTGCCAGGAATGATCGCAGTGAGACTTTTGTCACAGACCAAAAAAAAAAAATTGTTGCATCCCATATTGATGTGTGTCTTGCCTGCATCACCTGCTTTACCTAGTGTCCGCGGGGCACAGAAGAGGGTGTTGCATCCTCTGGAAATGGTTGTGAGCCACCTCGTGTGTGCTGGGAACCTATCCTGAGACCTCAGTAAGTGCAGTAAGTGTGCTCTCTCGCCCCTCTAAAGGTGATCTTACTCAGATTTCTCCAGTCTGAGCAACTTTAAGGGTCAGACCATGACAGCTTGGACTCAGGCTTACCAAGCTGCCCGTGACCCAAGCAAGTGGCACCCCGCTGTTCCACCTGGGCTCCCCACTACCCCCACCACCCCCGCACCGGGGGAAAAAGCTCCGAGGAGCTTAACATTCGGGCCACAGATGTGCTGGGCTCCAGTCCCACGCTATCATTTCAGCTTCAACCTGCTTTGAAGACGTGGGGACAGAAGGGAGGGAGGCCCTCAGCCACCGCCTCTACCCGCGGACAACCAGTCGCCGGGAGCCTGCGGTGACCTGTCGCCCACCCCGCTCGCCCGTTCGCCGGTGTGCAGCCGGGAAAGCGCGCCGCCCCGCCACCTTCCTCGCTGCGCGGCCCTCGGTCGCCCCCTGCTGCCGCGGCGTGGACGCTGCAGGCCGCCATCCGGCCCGCCCACCGGCCTCCGGATTGGCTACCTTGCTAGACTCACTAAGGCCCCGCCTTCCCTCCGGGTTCTTTGATCACGCGCCGGAGGGCTCTTCCGGGGCCAGAGCCAACCCAAGGTGTTGCTGTCAGGGCTGCACGGCGGGAGGTAAGGCATGGCTGGGTTGGATGGGCAGCAGCGCGCCCGCACGCACGGAGCAGCTTGGGCTGCCGGGGTTCCAAGGTGCCCAGGCAGGCATCGGCCACTCGACACTCCCCCTCCCCAGTCCCCCTGAGCCTCCCCGCAGCGTGGGAACCATCTGCCCGCCGAGGCGGGCCAGCATCCTAAGAGCGGCCTCATACCTTCCCGGTCCTGGCTTGCACACCTCGGTCTGAGACAGAGAGCTCGCGACTGGGAACTGGCAAAACCGACCTACGGACATGGGGCAGTTAGCCCGTACCTCTTCCTCTCTCTGAGAGTCCCCGACAGGAACTTGGGCCATTTCAATGCCGCCGCCCAAGGATGATCTCGTTTCTGTCGATGGGGGCGATCCTCTCTCTCCACCTCTGCCTGTCAGCCCTGGCCGGGAGGGGAGGGACATAGGCGGAGCCCCGGTTGTGTACCAGAGGCAGGTGACCTCATCTAGATTAGATACTGTCTATCTATCTATACGGTGTCCACACTCGTACCTGAGACCGATGCTAGGGACAAGTCGGGTGTAGGACGCTGGCCTGCGGGTCCTAGCTCGTAGCGTGGGAACGGAACCCGGACCCCTTTCCGTGATCCTAACTCACCCTTCCACCGCAGTGCCGGCCCTGCTATTTCTCTTTCCCTCCATTTAGCCGTGCACCGGCACATAGCCTTCCCCAAGCAGTTGACACCCTTGCAAATGTCTACCAGGCATCTGAGCTAGGCCACACCCTCTTGTTTGTAGGCGCTGGGCAGGAAACAAGCAGGCCTGGCTGGGAGCTGGGCCGGTCCTCGGTGCTCAGAGCCACGGTTACCAGGGGGTCATCTTAGTGTTTGGCTTTAAGTTTCCCCGGATTTCCAGACCTGCTCGTCACCATAGGTACAACCGATAACCTCCCTTCCTCCTCCTCCCCAGGGAGCCCAGGGGAGGCGCCCTCCCGAGGCCCACACTGCCCATGCAGCCCATCCCCTCCGCCATCTGGCTACTGATGTCATGAGTAACACGACAGTGCCCAATGCCCCCCAGGCCAACAGCGACTCCATGGTGGGCTATGTGCTGGGGCCCTTCTTCCTCATCACCCTGGTCGGGGTGGTGGTGGCCGTGGTAAGGAGCCCTCATACCAGACTCGCCTGGGGCGGCTGGGTGGGGTTGGTTTGGTGGCCGCAGCATCTCAGCTGGTATTAGGGGTGTGGAAATGGGTCCTTAAGACTGGGCCATGGTCACCTCCCCAGCCCCCACAGCCCCCGTGTCTCTGTTACAGGTAATGTATGTGCAGAAGAAAAAGCGGTGAGTGTCCTAACTCCCTCCCTAGCAGAAATGGTTCCCTTTCTGGCCCAATGGTATCTCTGGTTTGAGGGGACTAGACACCCCGTTCAAGTGGCAGATAGCGCAGGGCCGGGGTCTGGGCTCAGTCCTTGCCCTCCCATTCATCAGGGTGGACAGGCTTCGCCATCACCTGCTCCCCATGTACAGCTACGACCCCGCGGAAGAGCTCCAAGAAGCTGAGCAGGAGCTGCTGTCTGACGTGGGAGACCCCAAGGTGAGTCCATTTCTGGATCAGAAGGCTGCCCTCACCTTTAAGCACCCAGACACTCCTTAGCAAATGCTTGGCCACAGTGATGCCATAGCGTCTTGCTCTTCCCCGACAGGTGGTACACGGTTGGCAGGGCAGCTACCAGCACAAGCGGATGCCCCTGCTAGACATCAAGACATGACCGTCCGCAGCCCGCCACTTATCACCCACCCAGATAGGTACAGCTGGCCCTGAGCCAAGCCTACCAGGCACTGACGGGCGCCTGTCTTTCTTGTGGAGTGCCTGGTTTTCGCTAGTCTATTCCCATGGTGATGGGCCTGGATGTATATAGTTCTATATATTTTGTAAATAAAACTTTTGTGGCTTCAAGTTACCTTCCTTGGGGTGGACTCCGTTGCAGGGAGGGGCAGGTGGCTGTAGGCAGCGCTTTTTACCGTGTGATTACTACCGCACCTCACAACAAAAACTGTCCAGAAAATGCAATTTTTTTTTTTATTCAAGTAACTGCAAATAGGAAACCAGAGGGAAAGCCCCAGGCCGGGACAAATACTGGCCACGCCTCCCCCACAGAACACGGGGAGGTGGTCCTACACCCTTTTCCCATCAAAGTGGGCCCCCCTCCTCACTGTGCTGCAGCATGGTGGGGCAAGGCCCCATCTTCCCTAGTGTGGGTAGTTGGTAACCAGCCTGCTGCGCCCCAGCCCCCCCTTCCCCTAGAGTGTATCGGTGGGGGGGAGAATACAGGCAGAAATTGGGAGGATGAACGTCTGGCGCTGGTAGCAGCAGCAATGGTGGGTGCCTAAGAATGAACATTGAACAAAAAAAAAAAAAACACGACCGTCCAGAGGTAGTTTGTGAACAGAGGAAAATATGGAACCGGAACCTTGGGGGGCGGGGAGGTGCGAAAGGAGGGGGTGGCAAGGCTAGCTCCTTAGTACCCCGCTGGAGGGACAGGCTAGCCTGTAGTGGGGGAGGGGGGCGCTGGTGCCCCGTTTGCCCTGGGTGGTGGACGAGAGAATAGAACCCCACTCCGGGGATGGGTGGGGACCCCGTCTGTCTTGTCCCAGGTGAGAGCAGCAAAGTGGGTGGAGCCGACATCATCCTACTTCCTGTTGTCCAACCAAGGAGCTCAGCCAACCCAGTGTGGGATCTCCGTAGGGTGGGGCAGGAGGGGCTGAGAAACCCACCCGGTGACACTTTGGTGGGGTACATGCTGGGATCGAAGCATCCCTTACACTGACCACAACACTGCTGCCGCTGCCGGGTCAGCCAATGGGGCTTGTCAGAATGAGATGGGGCTGGGGACCCCTTAAGGCCAGGGAATGATCCCAGGACCCTCTACAGGGAAGCCAGGGACAGCAGGGCAGAGGGGACCCGCAAAACAAAGCGCCCAGAGAGCGACGGCTCTGATGAGGGAGGTGCGCAGCAGGCCGGGCTGCGGCTAAATGGGAAGTTAGCCTTGTCAGGAGGGGGCAGGTGTGTCGGGGAGGAGGGCGGGCACAGGGACTGAGCCAGACCCTGCTCCCGTGGGTGCCGCGGAGAGAGCTGCCGCTCTGCAGCGGGTGCCTGGTGCGGTAGTGTGCGGTGGGGCGGGGAGGGGCGGGGCCTGGGAGCAGGGCTTCCAGTCCCAGGGGAAAACTGCTCCTTGGTGGCACTACGAGTGGTCGGTCACTGCTCCTCCTCCGAGGACTCCTGGGAGATGCCCTCCTCTTCCTCCTTCTGTGGGAGGCAGAGCAGCTCAAGGATTGGCCTTCATCCTCAGCCAACACCCCTCCCTCTCTCCCCCCCTCCTCCCCGGCTCTGCAGAAGGGGAATGAGTCAGGGCTGAGTGTGTGCGTGACTCAGCAACCTCCACCACGACTGCTTTCATTCATAAAAACGAAGGATTTAAAGGAAGAGAACCCCAACCCCCCCCCCCCCCACACACATGCTTACACACAGGTCAGACCCAGTGCCTGGCCCAGGCCCACAGGGAGGGCTGAGGAAGTGGGAAGCTCTCCAGAGAGGAGGCAGAAGGGTAAGAGACAAGACCTGCAGAGGGAGCTGCGGGTTGGCACAGGGCACGTGTGGGGCTGCTTCGTCCAGAGGCTGACCCTTCCCAGGGTGGGAAGGAAAGGTGCCCCAGGGACTCACTCACTGGGCGGGAATGTTAGGACTGCCACAGGGCCCCACAGTACCAGGCAAACTTCAAAAACAACCAGTTTCCTGTTACTCATTCCTGGGGTCAAGCCAGCAGGGCCCCCCAGCCCCTCCACTAAGGGGTGGCAGCTTAGAAACGGCTGGCGCAGTTGCCTGGAGGCAGCCCCCAGGTGTTGTCCCTGTAGGGGTGTGTGTGTGGGGGCACAGGACACTTTCTGAGGGCCCAATGAGGTCCCATAGAGCTGCTCTCACAGTGGGAACCTGAAATTAGGAATGGTTTTTCTGGAGACAAATCTCTGAAAAACCCTGAACTGGTGTGATATGCTTCACGCATGCCCAAACGTTCACTCCGGGGGCATCCACCCTTCACCCCGAGAACATGAGGAGCACCTACCAGTTTCTTGGGTCTGCCCCTTGGTTTCCTCCCTGGAGTTGTGGTGGCTTTCTGAAGGGTCAGGGGTTAAAACAGAGAAGTGTAAGTCCAAAGTGATGAACAGAACTCATGAGAAACCGAAGCCCAGCGGGAGGGAGATGGGGCTGACGCAGGCAGGACAGCCCAGGACCCCACGAGCAGGCCCACCCAAGTCCAGCTGCTGATGGCCAGCCCTCACCCAACATACACTCACCCCCTCCCCCCTTCACAAGTGACTCAGAGGATATGAGTCGCGCGTTAAAAAATAAAATAAAAACATTTTTGAGGCTGATTCCACCGTGACTCTGGCCCTCCCCGCTTCGGGTCTTCAGGATGAACCAAGGTGACATTCTCAGCCCAGAGCTGGCATTACTCCCTCCCAACACCTTGCCTTTTTCCAGATCTGAAAAGCTATTCCCCGCTGTCCTGGGTACCCCACTTTCCACAATTAGCCAAGACCCACAGACGCCCCTGGCATCTGCACAGGACGCACGTAGGAGGAGGAGCCTCACCCGCGTCTTGGCAGCGGCCCCCTTATTCTTGCTTCCCTTTGGTCGGCCCCGAGGTCTCTTCGGAGTTGGCACTTCACTGGGCTCCTTCTGCAAAGACGTCTGGGAGTCAGGGAAACAGTAGCAACCGAACTGTGCCAGCCCCTGGGAGGTCACCCCAACCTAGAGTCCCTAGAAGATGCAGCAAGCACACCCCAGAGACTCCAAACTTGCCTTGCACCCCCACTGAGCCCCCTCTCCCCAAGCCTCTGAAGATATTAGAGCAAAGAATGATAAACCAGAGATCCCTAGAAGAGCTGTGAGCAGAGCAGGTAAACCACTGTTAGGGGCCCTGACCTCACCAACTGTATGTATGTATGTATGTACGTACGTATGTATGTTTCTGGTCTTTTGCAAATGCCCAATGCTGTAGCTGATCTCACCTCTAAGTGGTGAGAGACACCTAGCTAGCAGTGTCAGGTAAGTCAACTGGGAGGCAGCGGTCCGGCAGTGGCCACGATCCCTACTGCACCTCCTGTCTGTATGTAGAAATCCCTCTCCAAGCACGGAGGCTCCCACTCACAAGCTAGGCACCCAGGAAGCTGAACCAGGAGTGCAGTGTGTCTGAGGCTGGCCTGGACCACAAGCTCTCATCCAAACCCAAAACCCTTTCCACAACAGGCCGGACAGCACGGGCACCTCCTTGCAGGAGGCTTGCTCCCATGACCACCCGGAGTCAGTGGGTGGCTAAGCACCACCACGCTTCCGACTTTCCCAGTCAAGACACCCTTCGAAGGACCACCAACACTTGGGAGAGGGCGGAGAGTGCCACTGTCAGGCCAGGCAGGTGACACAGCCGACATGACGCTGGCCAGCCGTCCAGGGACCCCTCCAGAGCCTGGGCCTACGCAAGTGGTATAAGTAGAAGGCTACACAGCCCGGCCCCACAACTCTTTCCCACCTGACACTGGATGTAGGGACCCCCAAGGGTGACTGATTACTTGATTATTGTATGTTTATTTGTTCAAAACCACACACAGCTACACACCAGTAAAAGTCTGCTGCTATCTGTTGGTCCCATTCTGACCAGGGCCAAAAAAAATTTTTTTTTCTTTATTGGCGGTGCGACACCTTTAATCCCAGCACTTGGGAGGCAGAGGCAGGCGGATCTGAGTTCGAAGCCAGCCTGGTCTACAGAGTGAGTTCCAGGACAGCCAGGGCTACACAGACCCTGTCTCGAAAAACAAAGCAAAATACTTTTAAGACAGGGTCTGGTCTTTCTGACTCCCCCTGCCTTTACCCCACACCTGTACCCCACACTTTTCTGGGTGAATGTTTAGGCATAGCTGGCTTCACCATGACCTTAAGACACCAAGCTGAAGGTCTCTGGGCAGTGAGCATAGCGGACACAGGGATACACATGCGCAAAGAGTCAGCTCTGCCCCCCTCCCAGCCCCAACCCCCAGCCCCAGCCCAAGAAAGGAAACAAGAAGCCAAGCTTCAGACACCCACCTGACTCCCTACCAGGGCGGTTCCAGGACTCACCGGAGGCTGCTTGCGCGGCCTGCCCCGGCCTCGCTTCTCAGTCCCATCTTTTTCCTGCTTTGAGGCCAGGGTCTGGCTGGACTTTGAGCTGGACTCGCTCATTCTCCTTCTCTATGTGTGGGGCAGCACAGAGTGAGTCTGGCAGTGATGAACGGAGACACAGTAGCAGTTACACAGGTGTTCCCTCCACCCCCAGCGCTGCCAGGGTGGCACCCGGGAGGTATAGCCAGCTCAGACCCCACCCCAGCGTCCCAAACCGACCTGGGGGGTAAACCTGGGGCAAGTTGAGGCGGTTCCTCACTATCATGCCCCAGTCCTGCCAGGACTGACGCCCCGCAGATCCAAGTCTGAGAGCAAGTGCCAGAGCCCCCCCACATCCTCAAGATCTAGAGAAGGTGGCCATGTGCAGATTCAATAGACTCTTCCAAGTAAAAGACTGGATAGCAAGAAGTCCTTTACCTGAGGTCCAGGACCACACTCACTGCCTGTGTGTGTGTGTCCACAGGGAGAGCCTGTGCCCTATACTTAAGAGATCTCTGGAGAGGTCAACTAAGAGGGGCAGCAAGTGTCCCCCAAGTCACAGGCCCAGGAGACGCTTCAGGCATCAGCACAGCCTGCCCCTCACGAGGGCAGAAGCCCATCGGTGAGGCACAGGGATCCCCACTGCTCCTGCAGAGCAACCTCACTGCCACCTTTGAGGACCAGGCTTCCCCCTGTGAGTTAGCCGAAGATAGATCCAAGGACCTCATCCACGCTGGGCTCTTAAGACGCGAGCTGCCCACATAACACCCTCTTTCCAGAATTTGAGGCAACTGGATAACTTTGACCCAACGACAGGAAAACATTCTGAAAACTTGTGATTTCTAAAACACTTAACGGTTTCCTAATTCTCAAGCATCAAGAGACGCTCCAGATGGTGTGGACTCTGCTAATTATTACGATATTTCAAACCCCAGACCCCTTTAAACAGGGTGGCTGGGCCAGCTCCGTCATTAGCGGCTCGGTCTGTTCTCTAATTACAGGCCGTGATTAGAACCTTACATTACACCACAGGTCTCCCTCAAACCAAACATCAAAATTAATCAGCTAATGACCGCTGACCTCACACCGAGGTCTGCTGGAGGCCCTTCAGAGGGGGTTCCCGGGGGAACGCCGGCCCCAGTCCCAAAGACCGCGCATGCATCCAAGCTTGCCTGGAGATCCTGGCCAGTCTCCCGGACCCTGTCTTGCCACCTGGTGTCTCCCCAATTCTTGCCGTTAGGGACTCTAAACCACCTGCTCTCCCCAATGCCCCCATTGAATTAAGCTTAGAGTCCCTGTCCAGCGAGGCCAAGGAAAACCTCATCTCTTCCACCTGTTTCTGAACATCAGGGAGGCCTGGCATGCCGGTCCCATTTAGGGGTCCAAGCCCCAAGTGCCTCTCTTGGGCCTCCAGCCTGTTTCTCACACGGGCGCACACGCCGTGGCTCCTCAACGTCTAAGTAACTACGCAAGAACGACCAGAGGAATAACATCCCGGCAGATCTATTGTTAAGGGTCCCACCCCCCTTTAAATAGCCCTGAGAAGACCCCTGAGTAGCCCAAGGTCACACAGCAACTTGGCAAGATGGAGGTTCTTGCGGAACGCTTACAGACCGCTACTGTTTACTGAGAAGCAGGTTAAGACCCTGGCGCCCTCTACTCCAGAGCGATGGTGCCTTTGCCAGCGTCCCGGCCTGGCGGTTGTAGGCCGGCGCTTCTAGGAGCTAGGACGAGGGGGAGGGGCGCAGAGCCCTGCAGGCGCGGGAAACGGCGCAACCCGACCACATGCACCGCCACGCGGGTGCGCCCGGCCCCACTTCCTGCCAGAGGGGGCACCCAAGCCCGCCTTGGGGGCAGGAAACCTGGTTGCGAGTCGCAGGAAGAAAAAAAAAAACGGGGGGTGGGGAGGGGGAAGAAACGGGGAGTCCAAGGGACTAGTTCTAACAGAACCCAGCAAAGCAGAGGAACCAGTTTGTGGGGGCGGAGGGCAGGCCCGGCCCCGGGGGCTGAATAGGCGCGGGGCAGGGCCAAAGGTGTGCGTGGGTGAAGCCCCGAAACCCAGGCCCTCGCTATCCGGCCTCGTCCACGCACACCACCACCCTGGGAAAGGCCGAAGAGAGGCCAGAGAGGAATCTCGGGGCGCCGGGCCCCTCCCCCGCACTTCTAGAACTTCCCTGGCTGCGGGGGGCGCGCGCCCACCTCCCGCCGCTGCGCAGCGCGCGCCCCTCCCCGAGGCCGGGCTCGCCGAGCGCGAGGTGCACGGGCGCCGCCGGGTGCACAAGCGGCGCTCGTCGCAGCCGCGCGCCCCCCTCCCCCTCCGCGCGCCGTTCCCCGGGGGTCTCCGGCACCCCACGGTCGCGAGTCGGGCACCCTCGGCCCGGGGACCGGAGGACGCGGCGCCCCGCGGACGCCCACCCCGGCCCCGCTGCCTGCGCGCACAAGTGCGGCCTCCCCTTTCCCGCGGCCCGCGCAAGCCCGGGGCCTGGGAATAAAGCGGGCAGCGCGCGCCGCAGGCCCCCCGGGCGCGCCGCGGACACTCACCGCGAGCTCCGCAGGCCGCCGGCGTGGCGCGCTCGGGGCTGCCGGGTGCGGCGGGGCTGGGCGCAGGGCACCGGCCTGGGCTCTGCCGCCGCCGCCGCCGGTCGCAAATGCGGATCTGAAACCGGGAGAGAGGGCAGAGGCGCTGAGACCGCTGCGTGCGCGCCGCCCGGGCCCCCGCCGGGGATGTGTGTCACATCCGAGCTGGGGCGAGGGAACACGGACGGACTCGGCTCCCCGGGAGGATGGCGAGGGGCAGGAAGCTGGGCACGGCCCGTGCGCGGCCTCAATAAATAATAATGTGATTAGATTCTAGACCTACAGGAAAAAAAAAAAAGCCACCCGAGCGGCGGCGAACTCACGCCTTCTTGGAGCCGCGCCAACACCAGAAATAGCCGCGACTCGGAGTCCCAATTAGAGGAGTGCAGCCCCGGCTCAGGGGAGCTTAAAAAGAGCGACCCACGGGCGAGGGGGGGACGGGCCCGCCCGCGCCAGCCGTGTCACCGGGGGGCGGGGCCATGCAAATGAGCCCGGGGATTTAAAAGGGCGGCCGCCCGCCAGCCGCCGCCGCGCGCGGGGAGCTCGCTAGTGCCGCGGAGGGTGCGCGCGCGCGGCGTACGCGGGCACGCGCGCCGACGGCCCTTGCTTCTCACAGTTAGCCGGCGGCCTGGCGGGAGGAGGGGCCGGTGACCGCGGCCCTGCTGTCTTATGTGAGGGCCCAGGGACACGCCTCTAAGCGGCCTCCGTGGGCTGTGGCCTCGCGGGGCGCGCGCTGACGCCCGTGCCCCTCGGATGCCCACGCGTACCCGAGGCAGCCTCCCGCGGCCTGCGCACCGCCCCACGAGCCCACGTCGAGGGTGGTGGGCCTGTCCTTAGTTCCCCCCTCTGCCGCCCAGCAGGTGACGGCGTGTGCGTCCCCGGTGGCCTCTAGGCGCGTCAAAGCACAAGTCTTGTGAGATCCAAACGTGAAAGTTGGCAAGCGCCAACGGTCTAAAGCTACCAACGGCCGCCACCCAGGTGCAGGGCTTCCAAGGAGCCGAGCGATTGGCCGGCTCGCCGGGACTCCGCAGGGAGGAGCCACGAGGGGACCTGCTGCGCGCAGTTTAGGAAGCACGAGGTCCCACTGGTGTGATTCCCCGCCCCTGTGACTTAGATGGTATACGTGGGGCGCCTGGAACCCCCTTGAGGGCAGGGGTTCGAGTTTCCCGCCTCCGGGCGCCTGGCTCAACAAAAGACTTGTTGCTGGGCGGGAGGAAGCCAAAGTGGGAAGATGGCGCGTGGGGAAAGCAGGCGGAGGGGCGCGCCCTGCAGGCCGGGCGCGGGCCCTTGGACGCACCTCCCCACCTCGGTTCCCCGAGTCGGCCTTTCCACACCTCTCGTGATGCAGGGAATTGCAATGCGGGCCCAGTGACACACGATTGTGACTCATAACTCTGCTCCCCTTCCTCCGCGGTCAGCCCTCTCCTGGGGGGGGTGGGCGCGGGCGGTGGAAGGGGACGCGGGGGGCCCAGCGTGCGCCCGGCTGGAGGCGGGGTGGGAGCTGGGGTGTAGGGAGGCGGGCCTCCAAGTTTCAGGAATGCCTCAGGAATGTTTCCGGTGGGGGGTGGGGACCGCGGCGGGCCCAGCGCCCCTGCCCCCCACGGGCCGTAGGATGGCGCCCTGGGCGCGGGGCCGCACGTGCTCGGTGGGAGTGGGGCGCAGCGGGCAGGCGCGGGAGGCCTGGGCAGGTCGCGGGTCCTGGACCAAGGTCCAGGTGACCCTCAACTCCTGGGGTGCCACCGGGGAGGGAGGAAGTCACGGAGGGGCGTGCCCAACGGGTGGAGGGGAGCCTAGGGCACCGGGGCAGTCTGGGGGAGGAGCGGCTGCCCCTTTGTGTGCAGCCGCTGTGGGGGCGGGGTGGAAGCGCGCCGCGCCCTCCATCTTTGTGGCCCGCGAGCCGAGTTGGCTGGAGGAGCGCAAAGTTGTCGCGAGCTCTGGGGACCTTCGTGGCGAGGGGCGGCTGAGCAGGCTACCAACTCCCACCAGCACCCGCACATCTTCCCCGTGCTACAGGCCACAGCCCGCAGCCCAGGCCACTAGGCCCTTGCTATGGTGTTTACGGGGGAGAAAGTTTGGGAGTGGTCCCGAGGCCTTCCCCCCCCCCCCCAACGTAGTAGTGGCCCCTGTGCGTACACCGCCTCTGACCTGTGCAGACCAGGAAAGGATATCCTTCCTTCCTCAATGGGCTTTGGAAAGGCTTCGCCAATTGCTTGGCTCACTAGTAGTAAACCGGCTTCATCTTCCTTCTCTGCTTCGCTTTATCCTGATTTGCTCACCGGCTTGTTTTCTGTCTCGTGTTTTTTTTCTTTTGTTTTTTGTGTTTTTTTTTTTTTTTTGTAAGCGACCCAAGACCCTCTCTAGAAGTAGGCAGATAGAAGGAAACTTGAAGGCAAACACACAATAGTTTGTCTCCCTCCTGCCTTGGCCGCTCCTGAAACACAAACATTTCCGCCCACAGTTCCATTCACATACCTCCCTGCTTCCCGGCTGCACGTACCCCGAATCCCATTCCTCTCCTTTTGCAGTAATATTTAAGCGTAAGAGCGAGGGGATGGGGGTGGGTAAGGAGTCCTATGGAAATCGTTTTTTTTGACTTCCAAGTTCTTGGGCTACAGTGGGTGAACCAAGTCCTGTTCGCTTTTAAGCTTAGACTTGGGGCAGGAACCGAAAGACCTAGTGGGAACTGCAGGAGGCACGAGTTAGTGGACCGAACAGGCCTTCCTTGGGTCTGGAGAGGGGGTGCACCGGGTACAGGAGGCAAGTGGGGGGTGAGCCCTGGGCCTGGATCTTAAGTCGACTTCCACATCTTCTCAAGGGCAAACACTGACCTTCAGAGATTCCAACTGGAATGCCAGGGATCAAAGGAACTTCGTCCCAGGCGAGCTCGTCCCTTGGAATGCACGGAAGGACTGGTAGAGAGAGTTCCACCTCATTTGAGACCCGTTGATCCCCGAAGGGTGCGGCGAGGGACACTCTAGTGTTCTGTGTCTATACTTCCCACGTAGGGATATACAAAAGAGGAAGGATGAGGCGCGTCTAACTCGGTGACCAAACCAGGACACTGAAAAAGAGAACCCTGGGATAGAAGGCCCTACCTAGGTTTGGGCCTCAAACTTAAATAAAAAAGTGACTGAGAGCCAGGGGTGGTAGCCGAGGGGAAGCAGTCTTCATGAGTTCCAGGACTGTAGAGAGACCCGGTCTTTAAAAGGGGGGGGTGGGGAGTGGGGGGAGAGCACGGTGGTGCTCAAAAAGAAAGACCCTGCCCCCCAAAATAAATAGTATTATGGGGACATACTTTTACTTCCGGCACCCAGGAGGCAGGTGGATCTCTGTGAGTTTGAGGCCACACCCTGGTCTACATACGGAGTTCCAGGCCCACCTAGTAAGATCCTGTCCGAAACACACTGAAAAAACTCCTTCCAAAATAAGTAAGAAATTGCATGTTTTAAGTGTTTTTGCCCAGTGATTTCGGAACACCTTTGAAGCAAGGAGTAGGTCTGCTTCCTCCCCGGGAGAGCCAACCTCTTAGCTGCCCTGTGTCCAAGCCTGTACTGCAGCGGCGGTGGCGGCGGGTTTGGCAGTGTGGACGCTCAAGACTCACTTCCTTCCTCAGCCTTTAGCCAGGCCGACTCATCCACGTGGCAGCAGAGTTCGCCCCGCAAGCCCCCCGCGCTCGTACCAAGTGTGAATGCCCCGCAGTTCGTTTACCCTGTACTGTGGAAGGGCTTCTGGATAGTCGCCGGTTCCGGCTGGGCTGTCCCGGGGAGTGTTACCATGGCTGTGGCAGGATCCCCAGGGAGCAGATCTGCACACTTCTATTGGGTGCATGCCTGGGAGAGGAACTGCTGGACCGCAGGAGGTGTGTGCCTGCCGGGTTCCTGCAGACTTGCAGGGCACTACAGAGCGACAGGGCCACTCGTGGCGGCTATGAGCTGACAGCAGGCATCAACCTGACCTAGCCCAGACCAACGAACACTGACCCACACCGGCCAGTGCTGGCCCTAGGTCCTATCAGCCAGGTCTGGTCCTTGCCAGGCGCGACTGGGGCCACTCTGACAGGAGGTGCTTGCCCTCTGTCCTGGAGTCCCCCGGCCCCCAGTGCATCTGGCCCTCTGGCGCGATCAGACCTCAGAGCCTTGCTGACCACAAGCTCTGCAGCCAGGAAGCCTGGCCGCTCAGGGGAGGGGTGGGGGGGGGAGGGGGGCCTCTTCTGGTTCCAACTTTCGAGGGAAAAACCCGTCAAGTCAACCAGGGAGAGCAGCTCTCTCTACCAGCCTTCGTCCCTGCCTGCTGTGAGATCCAGGACACAGACAGACAGACAGACAGACACACACACACACACACACACACACACACACACACACACAGACCTAGAAGGAGAGAGACTGGGAATATCAATCTCCAGCAAGCCCAGCTCTTATCTAACCTCAGAAAAACACTTAGGAAGAGGGGTTGAGCAAGAACAGAGGTATGGGGGGCTTTCTCTTCACTCAGTCTCCCCCCCCATCCCAACCCCTGTCAGCGAACAGTATTCCCACCCCAATCTCAAGGGAATGAAAAAGGAGGTGAGGGGGGCAGGCTTTAAAATCCAGCACAGGGGGGGATAGAAGCGGGGCAGATCTCTCTGTGCTCGACGCCAGCCAGAGATACACATACACGATAAAACCTTTGCCCCTCTCAGCCTAGCCAGGGGGTTCTCTCCAGTCCCCAAAATCGATCAGCGCCTGCTTGAACAGGGTGGCAACCTTTGTATACTCAAGGCACTTACGTCGGGTGGGAGGATAGGGGGACAGAAAAGGTCTGGGCAACATCAAGGGTATACTTAGTCTGTGGTGTGGAAACACAAGCAGGGACCCAGGGCCTGCGTCCAGGAAGCAGACAGGTTGAGACCAGACAGATTATCCAGGGTGGGAATGGGCTAGACTTGGGAGTGGACAGACAGGGCAAGCTGACATTCAGTCACGCACACACACACACACACACACCAAACTACTGCTTTAGATGCTAAGTTTCAGTAACAGACAAACAACGGGGAAGCCGCTCTCCGGCACTCCCATCAGGAGTGTTGAGGAACTCCCAGTTGCTAGCGTTTGTGGGGTCAGAATACAGGTATGGCGACAGGCAGGCTTCCTGTCCCTGCCTTTACTGGGGCAGAGGCCAGCAGCGCAGGCCTGTTCTAGGAGGCTCAGCCTGGAGCCTGCTTCTCCAGTTTCCCAACAGTTTTGTAAGTATCTGTTCTGAATCTCTTCTTACCTGCAAGGCAAGGCCTGTTCTAGCTCAAAACCCTCAGGGCGTGCAGCCTGACAGTAGCGGATGCACAACCTTCAGTCCCAGCACTCTGGAGGCAGACACAGGCAGATCTCTACCTGTCGAAGGCAGGTCAGCCTGGTCTACATGGTAAGTTTCAGGTCAGCCAGCGATATATAGTGTACCCTATTTTTTTTTTAAGATTTGTTTATTATTATATGTAAGTACACCATAGCTGTCTTCAGACACACCAGAAAAGGGCGTCAGATCTCGTTAGGGATGGTTGTGAGCCAATATGTGGTTGCTGGGATTTGAACTCAGGACCTTCGGAAGAGCTGTCGGTGCTCTTAACCGCCGAGCCCTCCTATCATTTGTGCCCTCTGCCTGAGACCGAGCACAGTGTTCAGTTTCTGCTACCCACTGGTATTTAGTACCAGGGCAACCCATCCCTAAACCTCCAGACAAGCTGAAGACAGAAGACTAGCTGTCCTAGGACTGCAGGGCGGTCCAGCCTGAGACACGGCAGGGCTCCTGCCCCCTCGGGAGGTAGTCCACCTCATCTCCCCATGCTGCCCTTTGTCACCATGGGAAGGTACTATTTCTCCTGCCTTCACCCGAGAGCTTCATGTCCTCTTGGCAGAGGGACTGTCAAGGTTGCTTGATGAACGTTGAAAGAGAACGTCTCTAGCTTTCAAGATGGGCTGGGCAAGTCTGAGGTTTTGTTTTGTCATTTGTATTGTTGTTGTTAGTTTTTGATTTTGTGTTTTCAAGACAGGGTTTCTCTATGTCCGGCTGGCCTTAAACTTACAGAGCCACCTACCTCTGCCTCCCCGGTGCTGGGATTAAAGAAGTGTGTCACCATGCCTGACTGTCTGCGTGAGGTCTTTTTGTTTGTTTTGTTTTGTTTTTCGAGACAGGGTTTCTCTATGTAGCCCTGGCTGTCCTGGAACTCACTCTGTAGACCAGGCTTGCCTCCAACTCAGAAATCCGCCTGCCTCTGCCTCCCAAGTGCTGGGATTAAAGGAGTGCGCCACCACTGCCCGGCATGAGGTCTTTGAAGATCAAATACTTTCCTTTTGGCCCAAGGAACACGTAGAGTCCATCCCATGTGACAGACTGCGGTAAGATACCAAGACCCCTCCTACCCAGGGCGTCTGTAGAACCCTTGAGAGTCCCTCCATAGCGTCCCTGAGCCAGCTTTAGCAGTTTTAAGACCTGTTAGCCTTAATGTCAGCCCCGGAGCCTTCTGAGTGCTAACAGGAATTGGGATTCTAGTTCAGGCTCTGGGCTGGCCCTGCTATAATGTTCTTGCTTTAGACACAGGCTCTCTTCCATGTGGCTCTAATTTGGGAACAGGCCCTGGGGTTACAGGGGAGTCTCACACCGTCTTGACCTTGTTTCTTTTTTTTTTTTCCTGCTTCTTTTATTTTTTTTTTTTTACTTTTTTATTTTTAAGAGTTATTTAGGGGGCTGGAGAGATGGCTCAGTGGTTAGGAGCACTGACTGTTCTTCCAGAGGTCCTGAGTTCAATTCCCAGCATCCACAACCATCTGTAATGAGATCCCATGCCTTCTTCTGGAGTGCCTGAAGATAGCTACAGTCTACTCATATAAATAAAAATAAACCTTAAAAAAATAAAAGGTTTATTATATGTAAGCGTACTATAGTTGTCTTCAGACACTCCAGAAGAGGGCATCAGATCTCATTACAGATGGTCGTGAGGCACCATGTAGTTGCTGGGATCTGAACTCAGGACCTTTGGAAGAGCAGTCAGTGCTCTTAACCACTGAGCCATCTCTCCAGGCCTCTGTGTTCCTTAATACCTGGGTCTGAGAACAGATATGATGGTACAAGCCTTTAATCCCAGAGCTTGGTAAGCAGAGGCAGGCAGATCTCTGTGAGTTTCTATCCCAAAGGCAGGACTCTAGAGCAAAACCTGGCCTCAAAACAAACCACCAGATGTGGGACTGGCAGAGGTGGTATTATCCTAGGAAGTAGAGGACCGTGCATACTGGCAAGTCTGAGCCTTAGAACTGCTGTTTACCATGCCTGTGGGGAGAGCCCTTCCCCTGAGCCCTCTGTCTCCCTGAGTGAATTCAGAGCCCATGTATTACCTAGACTGGGGACCCCAGGCCACTTTGAATCTTCACCCTGAACCTTTCTCAGGGTGGAGAAAACAGCCCTGGTCTACTGTTTGGGGATGGTCTGGAAGGAGGGGAGGGTCTGCGGAGGGACCAGCGCACCCCACACTGCGGGGTGGGGCAGCGAGAGCACACTCCAGGACGTCTATTACACCGCCTGGGCTTAGCTTTCTTCCTCTTCAATCCGAGCAGGCTGGATCCCAACCAGGTCCAAGGCAACCTTAACTGTGAGAGTAAGTCTGGTGAATGGCTGGAGGAGGCCGGCAGCTGGGAGGGGCGGTAAGGGAGGGAACTTGCTCTTGGTGGGAGATGGGGGGTGGGGGTGGGGGGCTGGAGCTGTGTGGTCCGTTGGCCTGGAGAAGGGAGCAGAGAGCCCTGCCTTCCTTCCCATCACCCTGGTCTCAATCGATCCTGTGCCTTCCAGGCCTGTCCCCACTGCCGGGCTCAAGGTGACTTCCAGGACCCAGTCTCCCTAGAGACTGGCTCAGGAGGCCTCTTCGAATTCTCTCCTTTCTAGGGATCTAACCACAGCACCACAGATCAGTGACTCACCAAGACAACATCTCCTGGAAGCAGGCAGTGGGCTCCGGGGAGTGGGTTAACCCACACCCGGGATCCCCTACAGGGCTAAGGCATCTGGTGGGGTCTCTAGGGATAGATTGGTGAAGAGAGAACCCAGAGTTCGTCGTGCTGACACTAGCCAGCCACTCCAGCTCTTGTGGGCAGTACTAGGCAGGAGCGGCTGACAGCCAGGTTTCTGGGTCACCATCCAGGGTGCCCTGCCAGTTCCCAGGCCTGGGTGAGGAGCATGTGCGTTCTGCCCCTGAGGCTCTCGCCCCTCCGCTGTCTTTGTCCTTGTCCTTTGGGGCGTGTTCCCATCCCCCCATCTCTAGTCTGGCAGCAACCTCAGCCCTGAGCTCAGGGGCCCCCAGGGAGGGGCGAGGCACTGCCCATCTGAGAGTCCCTTGGATTGGTAGAACTGATGTAAAAAGGACTTAAAGCCCCCTACCAACAATGACCTCTCTTGGCAGGAGGCCCCCCCCCACACACACACACCCTGTTCCTGGATCTGCCCACTGTCCAGACGGGCCCCTCTTCCAGAGGATTTGCTACCGAAGACAGAACAGAAAAAGAGTGTCCCCACAGAGATAGATTGAGGATGTCCACCTGATGTCCCCGCTCACTCACACAATGTCCGTCTGAAAAGGACGACTTCCCCTGGAAGTGTACATCCCTTCCCGAGGTTTCAGTAGTCACACAGTCAGGCCGAGACCCAAGAGTTAGTATATCTTGCAAAGGGTAAAGATTCAGAGGCCAAGGTGGGGTGGGGGTTGGGGCGCCTTAGGCTGTCTTTGGTGTGGGTGTCTCAGGCAGCTGGGGAGGTGGGATAAATCTCCTAGGGGACCTTATTGCTCTGGGGACCCCTCCCCCCCCACCATCACCACCATTTAGAGAAGGAAATGGGCCCAGCAAGGATCAAGTCAAAGCTGATGGCTCTGGGGACGCCAGGAATCCTCTGATCCTGTCCCCACCGCCCTGGCCATTACTTAGGGTCTGCTGCCCTCCCCCTCAGTCCTGTGACCCTTTATTGTACTTGAAGGGGGGCTGCTCTAGGTGTGTAGCCTCAGGACAGTGGGTTCAGGTTTAGCTCTCTCCTCCTGCCCCATGCGGGTTCCAAGGATCAAGCTCAGGTTGTCAGGCTTGTTGGCAAATGCCTTCACGAGCTAAGGTATCTGTCTCCTGCTCTGGGAGGCAATTATAGGCTTTTTTTTTTTTTTTTTTTACATTTTGTTGTGACTACTAGAATGTTTAGATGTGCTCTCTCTCTCTCTCTCTCTCACACACACACACACAACACACACACACACATGCCTAGCATTTAGGAAACAGAGTGAGGCAGGAGGGTTGTGACAAGTTTGAGGCCAGCCAGGAAAACATAGTGACTGATGCCTTGTCTATAAATAAATAAATAAATACATAAATAAATAAATAAATAAATAAAATCTATAAGCAATAGGCAGGCCCCAGCTTTAATCCCAACCCACCTGATCCTTACAAGGCCAACCTTGTCTACAGAGTGAGTTCTGGGCCAGCCAGGGCTACACAGTGAGACCCTGTTTCCAAAACAAACCCACAGACATTGCGTACTAGGGACATCCAAGCAGGCAAAATACTCACACACATAAAATAAGCAAGTCTTTAAAAAAAAAAAAACAACAAACTCAACTAAAAAAGAACATTCCGCATTCCCTGGGCGAGGCTGACCCTCTTCTGCTGCGCAGTAGCTGACCTAGATAATTCTCTGTATTCACGGCTTGTCAGGTCAGTACTGACCCCGAGCCCGGGGGCCTGCTCTTTTGTTGTTGTTTGAGACAGGGTCTCACTAGATATCGAAGACCGGGCTAGCCTTGAACTCACAGACACACCTGCCTGCCTCTGCCTTCTAAGCGTGGAAAACCCCTGTGCGCAGAACATCTGCTCTTGGCAAGGCAGGTGTAAACACACCTTGTCCGCGGTCTTAGCTCAGCACCTAGTAGGTGTTCAGAATTTCCACCACTGGGGGAGGGGGGAACAGGGTGAGGAACTTTCACTGCCTGCCCTGGCACCTGGGCATACCTGACACAAAGGACTCGGAAGGCGACTTGGAAGACTGCCAAGGGTCCTTCCTATATTGCCACCCTGTGGCCAGGTGTATGCTGGGGCCCTGGCTGTGTCCTCGGGAGGCTGGGGTGACTGACCCCGAACTCCAAGTGCCTGGGGCATCTGGAGCTGTAGGCTCCGTGCCCGTGGCTCAGGCTCACACAGGGTCAGTGTGTCAAAGGGACACGGAGCACACTTTCTCTTTCCCCGTGATTCCATCACACTGTGAAAGCCCCTTCCGCAGGGACTTCCCTCCCGGCCTGACTCAGGCTGCCTCACGCTGGTGACTCAGGCAGGCGCCTTGCCAGCCCAGCCCCACATCCTGCGTCGCCCAGGCCAGACAGCCTAAGTGAGCCAGGGATAGGGGCTGGTAGGAGCCTCCCGGAGACCCCCCACGGCCCCAGCTAAAGTAAAACATAAGTTTGGCGTGGTTCCTCAGGCCTGGGATCCTGGCACTCTGGAGAATCCAAAGTTCAGGGCTGTCCTGGGTTCTACATCAGGTTCAAGGTCAGACTGGGCTGCATTCGAGCCCGTGTCAAAAAGTGAAAATACAAAACTGTAATAAAGACCGTGGCTGGGTGTGGAGGCACAGGCCTGACATCCCAGCCCTAGGGAGACAGGGGTAAGAGGATCCCTGCAAGTTCAAGGCCAGCCTTTTGTACATTATGGATTCCAAGACAGCCGGGGAGCATAAATGATCAAATGAAAAAAAGAAAGACAATACAGAGATTGAACTCCAGAAGGCACAAATCCGAAAAGGGAATAACCAAGCAACGTGTTACACCAGACGGAGAAAAGTCAAAATGCAAGACCAGAAGGCGCGGGGCCAGTGTTCGGGGAAGGACTCAGGTGAGCATCCAACGGAGGACCGGACCACGTGGATGCAGGAGGGAAGTAAACTGAGGCTCTGGCCATAACAGACCCACACTAGCCCGTTTCCTGCTGCCTGCCGACTTCCGGAGACCGGCAAGGACTCCAGCCCAGAACCTTGCTTTCTCTCAGCTGTTTTCTCCGTCCTGTCGGCTGTAGAATGGTTGGCCCCTAGAGAGGAGAGACAGCCACAGAACCGAATCTGCAGCTCTGGTCCTTAGCCTGGCTGCTGCTTCATCCTCCCCAGAGGACCGCTCGCTCTGGAACCCAGCGTCCTTGTCTCTTCAATTGGAGGAGCATCGTGGGACAGCAGGCGTTTCCTGAGCTGGGGCAAGTCAGGGAGGAGGCAGGCGGGACAGCTTCCCAAGCGCCAGGCAGGGTCCTGATGGCGGCAGAGCAACATTCGGACCTGCTTTCCGTGTAGCTGGCGTAGAGCTGAATCTGGCGCAGAGAGGGGGTGTCACTCTTTCAAGTCCACGCAGGAAAGTGGGACCCCTCCCTCCCTACCTACCTGGTTCTAAGTCGATCTCTTTAAACCTTTCCTGGAAACGGGTGTGTGTGGCTCGGTGCTGAGAGGCTGGCTAACCATGAAGCCAGCTGCCAACTCCAGTAGTTCAATACCAACGCCAGTCTCCAAGCTGTGGGGAAGGGGCATCACTTCCGGGAAAGCGATGGAGGTCGGGAAGCGGAGGCCTGGAGCACCACAGGCCCTTTCTCGGGCAAGATTAGGAAAGGGTCAGGGACCCTCTTGTATCCCAGAGTCTGAAGTGTGTCCCACCACCATCGTAGTCGAATCAAGGAGAAAGGTCCACAGAAGAGAGGGACTGAGCTGAACTGTATTGGAATGTTTCATGAGGACTAGACAGGAGAAGACGATTCCAGAACCCACAATCACGGGTCGTCACAGGCCTGGGATCTGGGGACGATGGCGTGCCAGGGTGTTAGCAGCCAGCCCGTGGAGACTACAGAGACAAAGACTGCTTAGGACTTCATAACCTCGACTGGCCTTGTGTTTATGGCCGTCTTCTGGTCTCAGCCTCCCAAGGGTTGGATTCCATTCATGAGCCAACATTCTTGGCTTCTCTTGTTGTTATTTCTTTACTTATTTAATAGTTTTTAAGGGAGAGACTCATGTAGCCCAGGCTGGCTCAGACCTGCTTATTAGCCAGGGATGGCCTTGAACTCCTGAACCTCCTGCCCCCACACCCTCAAAGCCTGTACCGCACCCAGTTTTATGTAGTCCTGGGACTGAACCCCAGCTTCATAAATGCTAGTCAAGTGTTCTACCGACTGAGCCCCAGCCCCAGCCCTTGGCTTCTACTACATATAGGGCTCCAAAAAGAAAGAAGAAACGAGACCTTGGGTGTGACAAAATGTCTGCCTCAAGCAGGCAGGATGGAGATGGGACTGAGCAGTGTTCTCCGAGGTCTCTTGGGATGGTCCCTGGTCTTGGTGGCCCGCCTCTGTCCCAGTCACTTGTCACTCACCTTAGGTGCTTGTGACACCAAATCTCATCCAGAAGTCCGTGGTGATCCTGGGTGAAGAGCTCACCTCACCTGACTCTAGCCTCGTCTTTTCTGTTTGTTTGTTTTTTTTTAAAGATTTATTTATTGTTATGTCTATGTACACTGTCGCTGTCTTCAGACACACCAGAAGAGGTGTCAGATACCATAACAGATGGTTGTGAACTACCATGTGGGTGCTGAGATTTGAACTCAGGACCTCTGGAAGAGCAGTCAGTGCTCTTAACCTCTGAGCCATCTCTCCGGCCCTCAAAATTTTCGGCTTTAGTTTGTTAGGATTATTCCAGCAGGGTTTTGGTTTTTTGATGTTTTTTGTTTGGTTGGTTTGGTTCGGTTTGGTTTTTTTGTTAGAGACAGCATTTCTCTGTAGCCCTTGCTGTCCTGGAACTCATTCTCTCCCTCCCTCCCTCCTTCCCTCCCTCCCCTCTCTCTTCTTTCTTTTTTCCTCCTTCCTTTCTTTCCTTCCTGTTCATTTTTAGTTTGTTTTTGAGACAAGGTTTCTCTGTGTAGCCCTGGCTGTCCTGGAACTCGCTTTGCAGACCAGGCTGGCCTCGAACTCAGAGATCCGCCTGCCTCTGCCTTCTTCCCAAGCGCTAGGATCAAAGGTGTGCGCCACTTCTGCCAGCTCAGCCTCGGCGTTCTGAACGGCATTATTTCATACCGTTGATTAAACAAGCATGAGAAGAACGAGGCCGGTTACTGGGCAACTGTGCAGGAGAGGCTGCCTCTGTCCCACGTGCCCAGCCTCCCTCCTCTGAGTACCAAACTCTCTTGTATTTTTAGCTGAGCACGCGGCACATTTTGGCCCTCAAAATAGATGGTTTCCTTGCCTTCCCTCGCTAGATATGGTCAGTTGGAAATAAGCAAGGTGTTTCTCGGAGAAAGAAACTTTTCCTGTCGTTATTCCTCCCCAGTGGCTAGAAGGGGGACCGGAGCTGGAGCAGAGGCAGGCAGCTGCTTCCAACTGTGAACATTCAGGAAGAACGCATCACTGAGAGAGCGAGCAAGGGCCTGGGTTCCTGGCCCCGCGGCGCACCAGGGTTACGTCAGCTTTGGCTGCCTGAATCTTGTTCAACATGAGAGAGAGGTAACTTCTCTCAGGTGGGGTCCATTTGTTCTTCCCAGAGTCATCACGGAAGCTGAAGTCTCAGTACTTAAGAAGGAGAGACTTGAGGGTCTGGGGCACTGTGGGAGGTGGGGTTAAAGGGCATTGCTTGAGTTTCCAGTGGCAGAGGCTTCCTGAGACTGCACATGACATGTCCAGCCGGTGTCCGGTGTCCAGCAGAGAGGTGAGGCGGAGGAGCAGGCCCCGAGAGAGGTAAGCTGTCCTTCTGAGACTGGGTGTCCTCAGGGGTGACCTTTGTCCTCCAGAGTGAGTGTTCCCAGACACCAAGCAAGGCAGGTGCAGGGACGGCTGTGGGGACCTCGGGGATCTGGGTACCGTTGGACTGCGGCATCTGGCGGGATCCATGGGTCACCGTGTGGAAGGGACAAGTAGCCAGCGGGGTGAGGCGGCATCCCTGGGGAAGCTGCTGCCTGACGGCCACAGGAGCCCCACGTGGGGTAGGCCAGTGCAAGCAGAGCCTTGCCTGGCTGCCCAGTGCCTAACATCTTACTAGAGGGAGAAAGACCCAGTTCCGGGGTCAGGGCAAGGACAGGGTGGCCTGGTGGTTAGCTCCATAAGTAGCCTGTGAACTGCCCCAGCTGGGACAGCCTGAGGATAAGGTGACGCAGCCAGGCTGCACACACAGCAGCCGTACACAGCAGGCTGTGCCCTGTCACTCTGGGTCACACACATGGGTTGCGATCGGCAGGTGACACACACTGCAGGCACTCACACAGGACCCCTTACCCCTGACCCCCTGTAGTGGCTCAGTCAAGCTCAGAGGCTGATTCCCCCTGGGGGTGGGTGGGTCTGTGCCCTCTAGCCTCTGTGGCAAACTTCTGACACTTGGCACACCTGTGTCAGGTTTGCCCCGGTTACCGTTGCTTCTAACACCCAAGGGCCGACCGCCCCTCAGGCATGCTGCTACCCAGGCTTAACTCACAGCACATGGACGCAGGCAGTAGTAGGTTCTACACAGGTGAACTACCCGCTTGGAGGTGAGGGGCAGTCAGCTAGCCAGATACACTGGGCCTGTGCCGCTCGGGAAGAAGGGAGGTGGTTTGTGGTCTCCATGTCCCTCAGCAGAGATGCAGTTCCCTGTCTCCATGGCGCGTGCATGTGTGCATCTCAAGGCATTGGGAACGGAACTTAGGGCCTGGATCCCGCTAGGCCAGAAAAGTAACCGCTAGACCACACCCAAGGGACACGAACATCCTCATATCCTAGGAGTGCAAGAGTCAATTTTTTTTTTTTGAGATAGGGTTTCTCTGTGTAGCCCTGGCTGTCCTGGAACTCACTGTGTAGACCAGGCTGGCCTCGAACTCAGAAATTCTCCTGCCTCTTCCTCCCAAGTGCTGGGATTAAAGGCGTGTGCCACCACTGCCTGGCCTGCAATAGTCAAAATTTAAACTTAATTGGGAGAGGGTAATTTGAACATCGAAGGATAAGGAAATACCTGTCTTTATTTTTTTTCATTTTTTTTTAGAAAGATTTTATTTATTTTATGTAGGTGAGTTATACTGTAGCTGTCTTCAGACACACCAGAAGAGGGTGTCAGATCTCATTACGGATGGTTGTGAGCTACCATGTGGTTGCTGGGAATTGAACACAGGACCTCTGGAAGAGCAAGTCTGAACCGCTGAGCTGTCCCTCCAGCCCTGAAATACCCGTCTTAATCCAGATACCCTTACCAGCTTGCTCAAGGCGCTTGGACCCTCTCTGGCAATGCCTCCATTGGGACCAGTATATGGTGTCCCAGCCTACACCTGGCCCAGAGCCAGAGCGTGAGGTGCCAAATGTCACAAAGCCTCTCCTTTCACAGCCTTGCCGGTTGGGGTCCAGACCCCCTGTGAGCAGGCCCCAGGTCTTCCTCTGGGCGTCGTCCTCCATGTATGCCCCTCCTCAAGCCTTCCTGCCTAGAAAGGTGAGGCCCAAAAGCTCCTTTTAGCACCACACAGGGACGCCAGGGACTCTGTGCCCCCTTGGCTTCTCCACAGCACCCAGGCCAGGAGCCTTACAGACACAGAGCTCAGAGCTACAAAGGGCTGGTGTGGCCGGGACCAAGCCCTCTCTGTCTGGAAGGGAGGGCCACAGTGTCTCTTAGCAAGGTTCCTGCTGCCTGTGGAAACATCCTCGGGCAAATGACTTCAGCCATGAGGCAATGCATGCTCCTCTGTAATGAGGTCAGGGGTGAGGCCCTCCAGCCCTGATGAATCAAGCAGCCCCGTATCATTGAGAACCAAGGTCGTCCTTAAGGTTCATCTCTGTCACTGCCAAGGGTGCCAGCCATGTTTTCCTGCAGGTTCCAAGATGGCTGACAACCACCAAACACGATGTCTAAACAGCTTGGAGGGGGGCAAGAAGGAAAAAGAATTTTCCTAGATGCAGCTGACAATGTTATCATCTCCACACTCTTCCCGTCTGGCTGCAAGGGCAGAGGAAGCCCTCGACCCCTGAGCCACGCCCCTAGCCATGGTCCCGCCCACTCACAACAGTCCCGCCCAGGTGTGCCTGTGTCCCCTATGAGCAGGGACCCTCTCTACCCTTTGCTCAAGATTCTCTCCAGGGAGGCTGTAGCAGCAGCCTGGGAACGTGGCGTTTCCTTCCAGGTCAGAAGGTGAATTGCCTTAGGACTTAGTATAAAAAGTTCAGGTTGCTAATACCTGGTGCCTCTCCTGCAGTCCTACGATTGGGCCTCACCGCAAAGCAGGCTGGGAAATGTAGTCTTTAGCTGGACAGCCACATGCTTGGCTAAACTTCCCATCTCTATGGAATAGAAGGGAAGGGTAAAGGGGCCTTAGGCACACTGCTGCCCCTCCCTGCCCCAGTTAGCTCAGAGATCTACCAAGGGATGTGGAGGTCGGCCCAAGGGGACCAGGATGTAGCCCACAACCACTACTCTGGTGATGTTCTTCCTGCCGTGACGGAGAGAGTGGACAAAACCTCTGAAACTGTAAGCAAGCCCCGTATGAAATGCTCTCTCTTATAAGAGTCCCCTTGGTCATGCTCTCTCTTCACAGCAATAGAACACTGACTAAGAAAACATGCTTCTCGGGCTGGCGAGATGGCTCAGCTGTTAAAAGCACTGACTGCTCTTCCAGAGGTCCTGAGTTCAAATCTCAGCAACCACATGGTGGCTCACAACCATCTGTAATGGGATCTGAAGCCCTCTTCTGGAGTGTTTGAAAACAGTTACAGTGTGCTCACATATAATAAATAAATCTTAAAAGAAAAAAGGAAAAAGAAAACATGCTTCTCTCTTTTGGGAAAACTCCCTTGCTGGGCATGATGCCATTTAAGAAAGATGTGCTTGGGGGCTGGAGAGATGGCTCAGCGGTTAAGAGCACTGACTGCTCTTCCAGAGGTCCTGAGTTTAAAATCTGCAATCACATGGTGGCTCACAACCATCTGTAATGGGATCCAACGCCCTCTTCTGGTGTGTACTTACAATAAATAAATCTTTAAAAAAAAACTCATAAAAAGAGAAAGATGTGCTTGTAGCCAGGTGAGGCCAGGTAACCATGTGGCTGACTGAATCCTGAACGGGAGCAGGGGAAGACACAGTCCGATGATGTGGGTGGGATCATTTCCTTTGTCTCCCCTAGTTAACTTTGCTCATTCAGTTCTTTTTGTTCTAAAAGATCATTTTATTTCATAGGTTTGAGGGCTGCCTGCGCGCGCGCGCGCGCGTGTGTGTGTGTGTGTGTGTGTGTGTGTGTGTGTGTGTGCATGCGGTACCCACAGAGCCGATGTCCTTAGATCTCCTGGAACTGGAGCTATCTGCTTTGTGAGCTGTCATGTAGGTGCTGGGAACCAGGTCCTCTGCAAGAGCAAGCAGCTTCATAACCGCTGAACCATCTTGCCGGCACCTAGAAAATACGATTCATTCATTCATTCTTTTTTTTTTAAAAAAGACTTATTTTATGTATGTGAGTACACTGTAGCTGTCTTCAGACACACCAGAAGAGGGCAACAAATCCCAATACAGATGGTTGTGAGCCACCATGTGGTTGCTGGGATTTGAACTCAGGACCTCTGGAAGAGCAGTCAGTGCTCTTCTTTTTTTTTTTTTTTTTTGAGACAGGGTTTCTCTGTGTAGCCCTGGCAGTCCTGGAACTCACTCTGTAGACCAGGCTGGCCTCGAACTCAGAAATCCGCCTGCCTCTGCCTCCCAAGTGCTGGGATTAAAGGTGTGCGCCACCACTGCCCGGTGGAAAATGTTTCTTAAACTCACTCTCTCTACACATCCATTTGAATAATGCTCACGACATCAGCAATAATGGTCACTAATAACGCAGTAATTAAAAAGTAAGTTCCGCACATATTATCCTCATAGTGAAAATATGAACAGGAGTGGGGCACAGCGGCCAGCGCCTCTGGCCATGGCAAACTGAGGAGGGAGGGCAGGTAGGGCCTGAGGCTGGAGGCAGACGCATCTCAAGGACGAGAGGAACCACCCCTGCTGACTTAGGGACTGCATGGTGAGGGTTCTTTGTGTCCCAGGTTCTGGGATTCGTGCGTGGCTTCAGCAATCAGCCCTTACATTTCTATATTCTTTCCTTTCTTCCTTTTTTTTTTTTTGAGGCAGGGTCTCTCGGTGTAGCCCCGACTATTCCAGAACTCACACTATAGACCAGGCTGGCCTCGAGCTCAATGATCGCCTGCCCCTGCCTCCTAATTTCTGGGCTTAACGTGCACACCACCACGGTTAGGCTGGGACCCCTACTCATTCTCTGCACAGGCTGGGAAACCCCGTCTGCCTCCCGCCCCCCCCCCCACGCCCCCGCAGCCTGCACAGAGAAACCTCCCGGCCTGCAACCTTCCCAACCCGCTTGGAGGAAACTCAGGGCTAACGCTAACTTCACTTTTATCTCCCCACTTCCGGTTTCCGGCAACCCAACCAAGAGTATCAGCAGCGAATGGCTGAGTTTTTGACCATCCCAGCTCCTAGTGACAGTCCGCACTCCTCGCCTAAGCTCTATAATACCCCCTTGCCTTAGCTGTGACTTCGCTGACCTCCACCTGTGAGATCAGTGAATCCGGCCCTTATCTACGTTTAATCCGGTCTGTAACTGCATCACGGAGAGAGAGAAAATGCCCATCAACTGTGCCCACCATTTTTGAGTTCGAAGTGTTGGCAGTCTTGAATTTCTCAGACCCCTGCCTCCCGTTATGTTATGAGTAATCATAAAGGTCTCCACTGTCTCTGGTTTGTGGGGTGCTGGGATCTAACCTCAGGCTTGCTGCAAACAGTCTACCAGCAGAGTTGTATTCGTTTTGTATTTGTTCTGACGCAGGGTCTCACTCTAACTTTTTTATATGTAGCTCCTAATGTAGCTCAGGCTGGCCTTGAACTCATGGTCATCCTCCTGCTTCACCATCCTGAGTGCTGAGACTGCCATCTGAACTACCAATCCTAATCCCAGACACTCCAGAAGAGGGCATTTAGTCTCATTACAGATGGTTGTGATTGCTCGGATTTGAACTCAGGACCTTCGGAAGAGCAGCCAGTGCTCTTAACTGCTGAGCCATCTCTCCAGCCCCTCCTACAAATTTTTATTTGGAAACATTTCTCTTTCATGTGAAGTGGAAGCGCTTTGGGGAATGCCCTAAATATACGCTCATGCTTGGTGGGGAGTCAGAAAATCCTTTCCCAGAGATGACAGCTGCCCATCTCTGTCTTCCCCACTCACCGTGGTGGCTTGGTTGAAAAAAATTGAAAACAAATCAAAGCTCTGAGTGACGACTCTTGGAGGATGGTACTGGACTATAGGGTGTCAGTCCATACTGCTCCCCAGCAAGTGTGGGGGGGGGAATTCTGAGTCCACAAGCCCCAGGTCCCTGCCGGGTCTCCACCTCATCTTGGGTAGCAGCCATACAGCCCACGCTTCTCCCCACCAGCGTCCTAGGAGAGAGTGGTGTTTATTAAAGGGCACATCATAAAAATGTGTTAATTTGAAACGGACATGTGCGCTATTGAAAGCCGACATCAAGGGCCAGTTGCAGCGGTCCCAAGTCCTGGGAGGGTGTTGGGGACTGGGGTGGTTTGGGCTAATGAAGAGCAGGGCTGCCTTCTGTCCTTTGGCTTTTGAGACGGGGCTCAGTGTGCAGGCTGACCTCAACTGTTCAAGACACTGCGATTGTGTGCACAGCTGCTTTGGCTGTTGTTGCTGATTTAAAAAAAAATTAATCATTAGCTGGGCACGCACCTTTAATCCCAGCACTTGGATGACAGAGGCAGGCAGATTTTCTGAGAATTTGAGGCCAGCCTGGTCTACAGAGTGAGTTCCAGGACAGCCAGGGCTACACAGAGAAACCCTGTGTCAAAACAACCAAAACAACAATAACATCACCAGAAAAAAATCCGAAACAAACAAAAACAAAATTGCCGTGTTTGTGTGTGTAACTGCACAAATCTGTGTGTAGCACATGCCCAGGTACCTGAAATGCTCAGAAGGCTTCAGATCCTAGGGGGATGTGAACCCCCCCTGACCTAGCACCACCTGGTGTGGGTGCTGGGAACCGAACCCAGGTCCTCTGCAGGAGCAATAAGGACTCTTCGCCATCTGATGGAGTGTGTGTGTGTGGCACGCTCTGAGACCACCACTGACCTTTCCTAACCTTTCCCTGGCAATCTCTCACCTCAGCTATGCCTTCAGTGTGCTTGTGTTGTGACCTCTGACCTCGCGGCGAGCAGCTGTCCCAGCTCCTGGCAGCATGATGGGCGCCCATAGCACTTGAGTGTGTTTTCTGACTGAACACATGCAGAGGGGCTGGCACAGGTGTGTAGAGTCCACACAGGCGGTGGCGACCATTACAGTCTTGAACGTAAGAAGCACAACACCACGTTCAAGTCCTACCCTCTTCCGGCAACCTTCATGGTTCCCATCCGTAGAACCATATCTCCGTGAAAGAACGCAACTCCTGTCTTGCCCGAATTAATCCCCGGAGTGGGTAGCAACCGCCCACACCCCTCGTTCTCAGCAGGAGCGAAGGGCCTGGCACAAAACAAGAGACATCAAACTCTCCTGAAATGACACCAGGGTCGATGCCTGCCTGGCTCTCGGTCTGGTCCCCAGCACCAGGCAGGAAGTTTATCCGGCTTCCCCCCCCCCCACACCAGTATGCCGCTTCAGATGTAGGATTTCTTTTCTTTTTTTGAAACGGCATCTGTGTATTCCTGGATGTCCTGGATCTCACTATACAGACCAGGCTGGACTCCAACTCACAGAGATCCCCCTGCCTCTGCCTTCTGAGTGCTGGGATTAGAGGCATGCACCACCATACTAGGCAATTATTTCTTTTTTTTTTGGGGTGGGGGGAAGGTGGTTCAAAACAGGGTTTCTCTGTGTAGCCCTGGCTGTCCTGGAACTCACTCTGTAGACCAGGCTGGCCTCAAACTCAGAAATCTGCCTGCCTCTGCCCCCCCAAGTGCTGGGATTAAAGGCGTGCACACCACTGCCCGGCATAGGCAATTATTTCTTTAAAAAAAAAATATGGGGCTGGAGAGATGGCTCAACAGTTAAGAGTACTTGTTCTTGAGGAGGACCCAGGTTCAAGGCCCGGCACCTACATGGTAGCTCACAACAACCTGTACCTCGAGTTCCCGGAGATCTGACATTTCTTCTGACCATGCACCAGGCATGACATGGTACACGGACATACGTGTAGGTAAACATCCATACACATAAACAGAGCATTCAAAAATGCTTTAAAAATTATTACATTTACGTCTGTGTGTGTGTGTCATGACACACTGGTGGTGGTCAGAGCAAGCTGTAAGAGTCCGTTCTCTCCGTCCATCATGTGCGGCCAGGTTTGGCAGCCAATGCCTTTACCTGCTTCTCTGGGGAGGAGGAAAGTTCAATGGTTTGTCCCAGGTCACACAGCTAGTACTTCCAGAGTCTGCCGTAGCCCACAGCTGTGACCATCCTATGTCCTTGTCCTTTGGGTACCTAACTCCAGTGGCAGGGAGACCCGAGGGTCAAAGGCGAACTTGAGGCTCAAGTGAAGGCACCTACGGACTTGCGTTTCTTCCACAGGTGGGCAGCAGGTACCGCCCTATAACAAGTATCCATTAGGCGCTATCCCCGGAAAGACCTACCAGGCAGTGACTCGTGTCCATGTCCCAGCCTGTCGCTTACACTCTGGGGGAGCTGGGTCTCAGCGAGGAGGGGATGCGCAGGCACCACGTAGTTCAGCTCCCCCCCTCCCCCCGCGGTCTCTTTGCTGTGCCCTCCTGAGTCTGTTAGAATCAGGCTCGGATGCGGCTGGCTTTGGTCCCAGCAAGGAGCGCCGTCGCCACCTCGTGGTCATAACTGTCACTGCAGCGCCTGTTTTGAAAGTGCGATCCCAGGCTGTTTGTTGGGTCAGCTCCCTCTTGGGATGGACTAGGGTAACAAGGTGGGGAGGAAGAACAGAGGTTCTGAGGTCTGGTCTGTTGATACATATATATATATATACATATACATATACCCATACATATATACATATACATATATGCATATACATATACATATATACATATACATATATACATATACATATACACATACATACACACACACACACACACACACACACACATATATATATTGGTTTTTCGAGACAGGGTTTCTCTGTGTAGCCCTGGCTGTCTGGGAACTCACTCTGTAGACCAGGCTGGCCTCAAACTCAGAAATCCACCTGCTTCTGCCTCCCAAGTGCTGGGATTAGAGGTGTGTACCACCACTGTCCGGCTGTTGCTATGTATCGTAATATTAAATTTTGTACTCAAAGGTCTAGGCTGGAGTGAATTCCCAGCTTTTGTGGTAAGAACCTTGTTCCTTAGTTTATATTGATTAAATGAAAATGGCTACAGCCAGTTACTGGAGGGATTAGAGGTAGATGGGTTTTGAGTTACCTGGTTGAAGGGGAGGAGAAGGCGCCATGAGAGACGTACCATGATCACATGGCTGGGAGAAATGGCAAACCTTTGGGGTACACCACGGGGGAAGTAGCTAGGCCAGCAGTTAGGACAGTAGATTAGGGGTTACCCCCCAAGTCATTGTCAAAGCCAAATAAAATAACCATAGTCTGAGTCTCATTTCTTTGTAAGCTAGTTGAGGATAAGTTTAAATTGGTTGTAAGACACAGAGAGGCATAGGGGAGGTAGGCATAGTGGGCAGCGAGGCCCCCTGTGGGTTCACAGGTCATTCAGGTGTCCACAGGTGACTCTACCACCCCTTACAGCTTACAGGGGGAAGGGACTCCTGTGGACAGGCCGGTGAGCAGGGCAGAGGAGAAGCGTTCCTGGAGGTCTCTGGCCTGCGGGAGTCTGGCATCCAGTAACTCTGAGTTCAGCCTTGAGAAGTGCCAAGGGGGCGGCGGGCTCCTCGGTAGCCCGTGCAGTCAGGTGAGGGCGGTGAGGGGCGTCCCACATAAGGGCCCCAGGGCAGGAGTCAGACCCTCTTTTTATACTTTTCTTTTTAAAATTGTTTTTGTTAGCATTCTGTCTAAACTCCACCCCACAGTTACCTGGCAATAGCCAGGTAGGCCTGGCCCTCTATTAAAGGGGCTGGTTTCCCCCTCCCCCCTTACTCCTGTTTCCTGCTTGCTTCTCTCTTACCCTCTTGGGCTCTTCCCTTCCTCCCTCCCTTCCCCCTCTCTCCACGTGGTCATGGCCGGCCTCAGCTTCTCTCCTCTCTCCTCTTCTCTGCCTCTACTACCCTCTTAACTCCCCTCCCCATGCCCCGAATTAACTCTATTCTATACTACACTGTCATGTGGCTGGTTCCTCAGGGGAAGGGGTGCCTTGGCATATGGGCCCACTGAGGCACCCCCTTCCCCCGCACCTCACCCCCATAGAACGTGTTTTAATAGCTCTTATCTTTTTATAATCACAAGAGTTTTGCCTGCATGCATGTATGCTTGTGTGCCTGCAGAGAGCAGAAGAGGTCACTGAATTCTCTGGAACTGGAGTTACAGATGGTTGTGAGCCACCGTGTGGTTGCTGGGATTTGGACTCAGGACCTCTATAAGAGCAGTCTGTGCTCTTAACCACTGAGCCATCGCTCCAGTCCTGACTTTTGCATTGTCATGTATATGTATATGATGAAGTGAAGGTGTATAAACATATTTTATCATGTGTGTGTATTATATATAGTATATATATATATTTTTAAAAAGATTTATTATATGTGAGTACACTGTAGCTGTCTTCAGACACTCCAGAGGAGGGCATCAAATCTCATTACAGATGGTTGTGAGTCACCATGTGGTTGCTGGGATTTGAACTCAGGACCTTCAGAAGAGCAGTCCGTGCTCTTAACTGCTGAGCCATCTCTCCAGTCCCTCAACCTATTTTTACTTTTTTTTTTTACTTTTTGATTTTTTGAGACATGACTGCTGCAGGATTTTCCCTGTCCAATTCCCTGTGCAGAGGAGGCCTGTGATTGGACAGGGAAAGGGGAGGCAGAGCTTAGAATAAGGTTAGATTGGGATGAAGCTTTTATCTTATCAATTGGCTCTGAAATTATTGTATTGGCATCTTGTAAACTGTGGTTTTATTGATACATAAATCTGATTGGTTAACTATTAGCTTTAAGAGTTTTAATTCTACCTGGTAATTGGGTGTTGTGATGGCTGACGTGGTGTGTGTGGGGCTTTGCGTGGTAGTGAGAGGAACTCGGGGGGGGGGGGAGAGTTGGCACGCAGAGAAACCTCCGAGTTGAGATGACCCACCTGGAGCCCTGTGGCCCACGGGTACCTGCATTAGTGTGGGATCGTGGTCTGGCGCCGCGGGGGAGTTGGCGGGTTGAGAGAAGTAGGAGCGCGGAGAGCCGGTGGGTTCTTTTTAAACTATTTCCCGCAACACATGACCAGAAGTTTTTTTTTTTGGTGCATTTCTCTCTACAGAGTCACAACAAACGGAGCTCAGCTACACGATGTAAGGTGAATCAATACATTTGTGAATGTGAATCCTTTGTCACGAGTCCTTTCACACGATTGCTTTAGCAGAGCATACTTTCCTCTGTGTCTGATTCACGTGTCTGCCCCAGCAAAACATTATCCGACACAACTGACTTCCCAAAGAGACCGTAAGTTTCCACTTCAACAGGGTCTCGCTGTGTAGCCTTGGCTGGTTTGGAACTTGCTTTGTAGACCAGGCTGACCTTGAACTCACAGAGATCCTGCCTCCTTCTGCTTCCCTCTGCCTCCCCAGGGCTGTATATATATATTTTTTTTTTTTTGGTTTTTCGAGGCAGGGTTTCTCTGTGTAGCCCTGGCTGTCCTGGAACTCACTCTGTAGACCAGGCTGGCCTCGAACTCAGAAATCCGCCTGCCTCTGCCTCCCAAGTGCTGAGATTAAAGGCGTGCGCCACCACCGCCCGGCTTCCCCAGGGCTGTATTAAAGACACCACATCTGGCTATATTAAGCAAATACAATTATAGCAATACATCTATCTTTTCTGCCCCGGGGCTGAGGCTAGGATCTGGCTCAACAGGACCAGGGGGGACTTAATCCCTGGTCCCAGTGCTATGAAGGTGTGCCTTCTCATGAAAGACCGTGTCATAGAACTGATCGGACCGCCCCAACCCGCCTCTCAGAGCTGCACTGCTTGAGAATGACTTCAACGGTTGACTTAGTGTTTGTGAGACCAGTGTTGAACCTGCAAGAACTGGCTTTAATGAAGTAAGTTATGCCGGATGGTGAGTCCGGGTCCTTTCTGGAAGCTTTGGACTCTACCGAGCTGCGTGTTTTTTGGGCAAGAGCTCCCCTGGGCCTCAGTTTCCTATTCTGTAAGATGGGCACACTAACAGATCTCCTCTGGTGCCACATTGCAGGCATTCTGTAACCTACAGTGGGGACAGCAAGGATGGTCATTTAGCATGGGTGTTGGACGAAGCCCCTCCTGTCACCTAGGAATGAGAAAGAAGCAATAAGGACATGACCTAGGGTACGAGGCTACGCAGGGTGGCCCGCTCTCCCCTGGGCCTGCAGAAAGTGGCTCAGTGCCCTGCTGGTTCACCACAGGGTGCTAATACTAGTAGAGGTGGGGTGTGGCTCAGCGTACCTCAGTTCCGGGTTGTAGGTATCCGGCCCACAGAGAGGACTTGGTCACTGTGCTGCCTCTGGGACCCTGGGATCTGGCGACTCATCGTTGTATTGAGGGCGGTAATGGGGAGTCAGGAGCTGTTGGTGCTTTTGACATCTCCATCACCCCAGTCCCTCCCTGCTCATAGGCAGATGTGAGAAAATCTATTGGGGCAGCAGCTCTCCCCTCTCCCCCCACCCTCCGCCCCTGGCTCCGTCCATCTTGGAGCTGAAGTACAGAGGAGAAGGTAGGTGGTGTGGGGCAGCAGGGGTGATGACCTGGCTTTAGAGGGCTGCGGGAGGACCAGGAGCAGCAGGATCGATCCCCAGGGCACAGGAGTGCCAGGACCACCTCCTCCTGCCCCCCACCCTGCAAACCCCTCCACCCCACCCCCACCCCGCCTCCTCCCAGTGTGGGCTCAGGGCTGACGCAGACCAGGTGTCAATTGGGCAGTGGCTGTGTGTGGGTGTCTGGCTGGACACAGCTGGAGTTAAAGCTGGCCCTTCTGGGACGAATGGGCTTTTGTGTATGTGACAACGGCCAGGGCAGGGCAGCTTCCCTCCCCCTTCCCCTCCCCTCCCTCTCTCCCTCTTATTTTTTTTTCTTTTTTCTTTTTTTGGTTTTTTCGAGACAGGGTTTCTCTGTGCAACCCTGGCTGTCCTGGAACTCACTCTGTAGACCAGGCTGGCCTCGAACTCTGCCTTCCAAGTGCTGGAATTAAAGGCCTGCGCCGCCACTGCCTGGCTCCTCCCCCTTCCCTCTTTATGATTGTCCTTGGGGGTCAGAAGAGAGCCTTGGATCCCCTGGAGCTGACGTTACAGGAGGCCAACTGGCAGGGGTTTTGGGAGCCAAAGTTTGGTCTCTGGCAATCTTGAGTCATCTCTCTGCGTCCACGAGTCTTTTCCTTGTGTCCTCTGTCCCAGGTGCCCCTCTGGGGGGCACTGCGAATATGGCTGAAGGTCAGACTCCTGTCCTTGCTGGATGTATGTACCCTGAGTCCTGCAGAACTGGGAGTTGTCTCAGGACAGCGCAATGTCACTCAGCAAGCCCTACTGTGTGTGCTGGGCTGGAAGGACGTCATTCAATGGAACCAGCTGGCCTTGGACCGAGGCCAGGCTGCCCTACATTCTCCACGCTCCCCCAGGTGGCCGAGGGCACGGACTGGCTCAGAGGCCGCAGAAGGGCCCCTGAGACGGTTAAACTGAGACCAGGCCCAAGTCACCTCATGACCAGGATCCTCACAGGCTCTGGCCATATTCTCGTGGCAGCAGGTGGCGCGAAACTGCCTACAGCTTCCGTTCCCCGGGACTCTTTGGTCTGGGTTCCTCCCTAATCTGTTTTCTTTCTCTGGCTTCCATCTCACAGAGATCTGCTTGCCTCTGCTGGGATTAAAAGTGTGGGGTCAGGCCTGGCTCTCTTGTTTTCCAGGGGTTTCAGCCTCTGGTTTGCAGAGTAGGTGGGGGTGGCCTCTTCCCCAGGAAACTGCCCCCTTGGGGGAGACCCCAACCCTTGCCCCATTATGGTAGGGGAAACCCAACTGGGACAGGACTGTAGGGGCCCTCTCCTTTTCCCTTCTTCCTGTCCTCTCTTCTCTCTTGTTTCTCTTCCATCTCCTAGATCTCTTCCCTTCTCTGCACCATCTTGCCTGGAGGAAAGTTTCCAGTCATAATGGAAGGTAGAGAAGGAGATGGGTGGGTTGTTGCGGGTGGGGGGGGGGGGGGGGGGGCCCCCCCCCAGAAGAAAAGAAAACAGGTCGTGACCAAAAGGGCTGCGAGAGCGCCCTCTGCTGGCCAGCGGAGGACAGAGCCTTATCAGAAACCCTTATCAGAAACCCACTCGCACCAGCCCCCTGTGGGCAGTTCCGTTGTGGGCACAGGGCTGTTGGATTGCCAAAGAAGGAGGGAACATTTCCAGTCCTCGTGGGGAAGGATGTCACAGCTGCCCGTGTTCATGTGGCCTGGCCAAGCCACCTCCCACTTAAACACCCTTGCACCTAGGGACTCAGCTGACAGCACCGGGCACAGATGGGTCTGGAAGGGGTGAGGCTGGAGCCAGACTCCGGGAGCCTAGGTCCTGCCCCAGCTCATCTCGCCGCTCCACCGCATCCTGCAGATTCTTCAGCCGGTCCTCAGCTGTCCTCACGTGACTGGGTCAGTGAGCTGTATGATTTAAAGAATACCCAGTGGCCCCTTCATGTCGCCCTGGCAGCTGCCCCATCTTCAAGTGGCAGCTTCCATATATTCTTTTGGTCAGCGTTCCTTCTCTTTCTTTCCTTGTATAAGATTCTTGGATGCCTGAGCCTGTCTGTCCAATCACAGTCTTCCCTGGGAGTTTGCAGTCTTCCCCGAGAGATGCATAGCTGGGGGATACTCACCCTTGCAGTTTCTTCAGTGGCAGCTACTGGAAGGAGAGTGTAGCAAACACTATCAGGGTGTCTGGACTTACACGCACGTGTGCACGCGCACTCGCACGCGCACACACACACAGAAGGTTCTTTGAATTATGTGTAAATAATACCTCATCTCTGAGTCCTTTTTGTTTGTTTTGTTTCTTCTTCTTCTTTTTTTTTTTTTTTTGAGACAGGGTTTCTCTGTGTAGCCCTGGCTGTCCTGGAACTCACTCTGTAGACCAGGCTGGCCTCAAACTCAGAAATCTGCCTGCCTCTGCCTCCTGAGTCCTGGGATTAAAGGCAAGCGTCCACCGCTGCCGTGCATCCCCGAGTCCTTTAGCAGATTCTCTTGAGAACACGGCTGCTTCTTTTCAGAACCACCACATGGCTCCAGTCCCCGGCAGCCCAAAGATATTTCAATTCTACGGCTTAGCCGGTGGCTCTGGCGCATCTCTTACGGCTGCAGGCAGGTGGCTGAGGCCTGTATCATATCTGTTTGCCTCTTTCCGGTGTCACGGCTGCCTGCGGTCTGCAGCAGTAGCTGGCCGCTGGCCAGAGCATATCTGAGTCACTAACCATGTGGCTGAGCCGGGGCTTTCTCCCAGCATGCAACTGCATTCCAAGAAGCAGGAAGGGGAAGTGGCAGTTCATCAGGCCGGACCCCTAGCACTGGCACGGAGACACTGTCCATACAAAAAATTGTCACAGAGCCCAGATGGAGGGACTCACTTGATCAGAGCTTCCCCTGGGACTTCTTGAGAAATACTTGTCATATTCTCTATACAGTTATTGCACAAACCTATCATCGCCACCATCATTGTCATCATCTTGTGGGGGGGTGGAGGGGATGCATTTGTGTAGCCCTTGGGGGAAATAATGACAGGTGTTTTTCTCTATTGCTTTCTGCCCTATTCTTGTTGTTTGAGACAGGGTTTCTCCGTGTAGCCCTGGCTGTCCTGGGACTCACTCTGTAGACCAGGCTGGCCTCGAACTCAGAAATCCACCTGCCTCTGCCTCCCAAGTGCTGGGATTAAAGGTGTGCGCCACCACTGCCCGGGACTCTCTGCTGTGTTCTTAACACAGACTCTCTCACTGAACTGGGAACTGACTCTTTTTCCGGCTAGGCCGGCAGCCAGCAAGCTGCAGTCAGCTACCCCACGCCTGTCCCCGGCACTGGTGTCACAGGTACGAACAGTCACCAAGCTTTTTCTGTGGGTGTGAAGAACCCAAACTCAGGTCTTCACGACTGCACAGGCTGCTACCCCCTCAGCCAACTCCTCAGCCATACAGCTGAAAAGGTAGTTCATCCTGAAATGCGTTTCAGCATTGTCCTTATAGCGATTTGAGATCCAGCCTTGGGTTGAAGGGATGGCTTCGTTGTCAAGAGTGCATACTGCAGCCACACACCTTTAAATCTAGCACCTGCGAGAGGCGGGCGGATCTGAGTTTGGGGTCATCCTGCTCTTCATAGCGAGAAGCTGTTTCAAAAGGAGGGTGGTTGGAGTGGCAACGTAAGGGTTGTCTGGAAGGTAAGTTGTGTTGGAGGGTGTTTTGCTGGGGCAAACGTGAAGGAGTGTTTCGCTGAAGCAGACACAGGAGAGAGGATGTTCTGCTAAAGCAAGCACGTGAAAGGACACATGAGGGCTGGAGAGATGGCTCGGTGGTTAAGAGCACTGACTGCTCTTCCAGAGGTCCTGAGTTCAAATCCCAGCAACCACATAGGTGGCTCACAACCATCCATAATGAGATCTGACGCCCTCTTCTGGGGTGTCTGAAGACAGCTACAGTGTACTTACATACAATAAATCTTCAAAAAAATGTTTTAAAAAAAGAAAGAACACGGGATGAAAGATTCTTCCCTAACAACACTCATGTATTGGTCTGCCTTACATTGCATAGTTGAGCTGCATTTGTCGGGACTCCATAGAAACGCACCAAGAGACTTCTGGTGCTGCAGTTTCTTGCCGCTTCCTCTGACTTGGGCCATTGGCAGAGTGAAGTCACCTGAGACAGACGCACGTGCTGAGGCAAGACCCATGGAGGACGCGTGATGTTTGGAGGGCCTATATAAAGAACTCAAGATGGTGACAGGGGCTGAACTTGGTCTTGTCTGTAGAGCTTGCCGTGCAAGGCTTGTTGGTCTCGTGTCTTCACTGATCTTCCTCTGCTGAGAGAGGCAAAGCTGAGAACTTCTCCCGGTGTCCCTGCTGGTCCCTCCTGCTGACTCCAGCTTAGGCCTGGCTGTTCTGCTGGGTTGTGCCACGGCTGCTGCTATCTGACACTACTGGTATCCGTGAAGTGTTTGCGAGTGGATCAAGCTGCCGCTGCTAACCTGTGAACTGAACTGCTGATTTCCAGACAACACAGACAAGCGTTGCTTCTAAGAACTATTTCTAAACAGGTCCACTACCCCCTGTATCCTTTCTTTTCCACTACCTCTGGTGGGTGGTGGGCTAGAAGGGAAGTCAAAGTGTTTAAGAACCATCATTAAAAATAAGGTTTAGAAAAATTAAAGTTACAGGTGGTGGTGCTGGAGAGGTGGCATGGTGGTCAAGCGCTCTGGGTGCTGTCGCAGAGGACCTGGGTTCGATACCCAGCTCCCGCTTGATGGCTCGCAATAGCCTGTAACTCCAGTTCCAGGTAACCTAATGCCGACTTCTGGATTCCAAGGTCACCTGGCCTGCATTTGATACACAGTCAGACATGCACACAAAACACCCACACACATTCAAACAAAGAAACGCGAGAGGGCTAGGGAGGTGACTTAATGGCACCTTCAGGCAAGAAGAGGTTGCTTGGGTCACAGTTGAAGGGGGTCATTCCACCACCGCAGGACAGCGGTTCCAGAGCCTGCCAAGGGATGGCGCCTCCTGACCTAACCTACTCTAGATGGTCCCTCACAGGCACGCCCAAAGCCTCATCTCCTAGGTGATTCCAGACACTGTCAAGCTGATGCCAGTATTAACTGTGGCGAAGTCACATCTGTAAGAGTGGCCTGAGGAGACCCAGGCTACCCTGTTTACTCATTCCTTTACCGGGGAAGAATTCTCCTCACGTGAGATGTGACCACACGGTAAGTCCTGACTTATCGGTTCTGCCCTGAGGTAGGCTGAGAGCACGGCTCCCTGATTCTCCAGGTGTCCCCCTCAGTCAGCCACCGAAGTGCTACCCTGATGTAGGAGGTGAGGACCCTCTAGGACCCAGGATCCCGTCTTTGTCCTTCTGTCTCCCTCTCTCTCTCCTCAGCTGGGTCTTCTGCTCTTCTGCCCACCTCCTGGGCCCCCACATCTCCTCTTTGTCTCCCACCAGACTGACACTTCTCTGACTCCTTGTTGCGGTGACAAAATGCTGCATAGAGAAAATTTCTGGAGGTAAGCGTTGCCTGGGTGGTGGCGCACACCTTTAATCCCAGCACTCGGGAGGCAGAGGCAGGCGGATTTCTGAGTTCGAGGCCAGCCTGGTCTACAGAGTTTCAGAATAGCCAGGATGACACAGAGAAACCCAAAACAACAACAACAACACCACCCCAAACTCCAGTCTGGGTCACAGCTTGAGGTCTCCATCCGCTGTGGTGGATAAATCGTTGCAGTAGCAGGAGTTTAGTGGGGAGGGTCTCCTTGTGTCCATGGAGAGGAGGCAGGAGGATGGATGCTGGCACCCGCTTCACTCCTTTCAGTCCAGGGCTCCCCCTTCCCCTTGGAAAGGTAACGTCCATATTTAGGGTCTTTCTGTCTTCATTAACCCAGTCTAGAACTCCTCCAGAAACTTGCGCAGAGGTCTGTTTCCACAATGGTTCTCAATCTTACCCACTGACAGTGGAGATCAGGCAACAGTTTACCTCGTCCAGCTGCTCCTCCATCCCCCTCCTCCCCCTTCTCAAAGTCCTCTTTCCCTCCTCCTCCCTTCATACCCATCCTCCTTCTCCTCCTTCTCTTCCACCCTCTTTTCTTTTCCTCCCTCTCTTCTCTTTCTCTTAGTCACCTCCCCTCCTCCTCCCCCTCCTCCCCTCCTCTCACTCCTCCCCCCTCTTCTACCCTCCCCCTTCCCCTTCCCCCTCCTCGCTTTTCCTTCACCTTCTCATTCCCCTTCCCTTCCTTGCCCTCCATCCCTCCTCCTCCCACCAGCTCCTTGGTTTCCTTGACGCTGTTTGGAGGAGCTGCCCTTCTAAGGATGATGTTTGAAGTCAGTGGTGTGGGTTTCTGCAGGTTTGTAGCCATGTCTCTTACTACTGTGCGTGTGCGTTATGCTCTCATTATGCTCTCAGAGCTCTGAGGACGCCATTGTGGGGTCGGTAGTTTCCTTCTACAGTTGCCTGACAAATGCTCTTGCGGGCTCTTCTGATTTGGTTCCTTTTGTTTTCAGATCAACCGGCTTGGAACTAGCCCTGTGGCTTAGGATGATGCTACCTTCTGAGTCTCCTGCCTCCTAGGACTGCCAGTGTGCACCACCACCCTCTGGGTACCCGCTGCTGGGGACTGACCTCGGAGCTTCCTGCATGCCTCAACTGAGCTATGTCCCCAGAGCCTTTTGGTGTGTGTGTGTGTGTGTGTGTGTGTGTTAAGACAGGATCTCACTGTGTAACCCTGGCTGTCCTGGAACTCACTCTGTAATCCAGGCTGGTTTCAAACTCACAGAGATCCTCCTGCCTCCGCTTTCCACATGCTGGGATTAAAGGCATGAGCCATTCTGCCTTCGTGTTTCTGTAAGCCCTTGGTTTCCACACACGCTCTTGGGGACCCCACAAGCACCCTCCCACCCCTCAGCCCTGTCTAATTCAGACATGGTCAGACTCCTTCTTTCGTCCCTGGATGTCTCTGTCCATCCATGGCCATCAGCCCCTTAGCAGACCCTGCTGGGTTCCCTGCCCTGATGTCACTCCTGCGGGGTGTCCCCACCTGGCCCTGGGCTTCGTGGAGCACAGGCCGTCGTCCCAGATCCCACCCCTCTGCTTGGCTGGGGTTGGAAGCTGAAGTTCTGGGGTTTTGGCTGTGAAGGCAGGGCAGGGGTGACTACCTTGGCTCCCTGAAGCTCTGTGTGGCTCTGGGAGGTGCAGACACCCACAGTCACGGGGGTCCCAGAGAACCTGAGCCAGCTGGGTCCCCTTGGTGAACCGGCAGAGACCCCACTAATGACCAGCAGCTGCTAACTCACTTCTTAGGCTTTTGTCTAATTTCTGCTTAACATCGGCGTGAGTCAGCTGGTTGCTATGACCTCAGGTTTTCCCGTTTTCAGGATGAGGGCTGCAGGGAGGGGCCCATGTGGGTCCTAGGGAGATGGCAGCCTTCAAGCCCCATTTTCATTCTCTCTCTCTCTCTCTCTCTCTCTCTCTCTCTCTCTCTCTCTCTCTCTTCCTCCTCCTTCTTCTTCTGCTTCTTCTTCTCTTCTCCTTCTTCTTCCCTCCTCCTCCCCCACCTCCCACCTTCTTTTTCCTCTTCCTCCTCCTCCCCTTCCTCTGCCTCCTCTCCCTCCTCCTCCTCCCTCCTCCTCCTCCTCCCTCCTCCTCCTCCTCCTCCTCTTTCCCCAGAAACAGGTTTCTCTGCATAGCCCTGGCTGTCCTGGAACTCACTGTAGACCAAGCCTCCAACTCATAGACATCCCCCTGCCCCTGCCTCCTAAGTGCTGGCATTAAAGGCAGGCTCCACTATACGTGTCTGGCTCCCAGTGAACCGTCTTGATGGCCCAGTCCAGTGAACACTTTTGGGTAGAGCTGGCAGGGCTTGGGACTCATTCATCTAAACCCTGGGTAAGTCATTTGGTTAAATCCTTCAGTCTCAGCCCCTTCTCTCGGCCCAAGATGGCAGACCCTAGAACACCCCAGCCCCTCTGCCCACCCTCCCCACCCCCACCTCTGTTATTTGTACATCTCTGTAAGTTCAAGGCCAGGTGGACCCGCATAGTGAGATGGTGTCTCAACAAAACAACCAACCAATTAAACCAAACAAAACCAAACCAAACCATGCCACAGTTAAAACAAAGAGGGGTCAGGGAGAGCCAGGCGGCGGCGGCGGCGTTGGTGTCTCACACTTTTAATCCCAGCACTTGGGAGGCAGAGGCAGGTGGATCTCTGTGAGTTTGAAGCCAGCCTGGTCTACATAGTTGAATTCCAGGACAGCCTGGAAACTCTGTTTTGCAAAAAGAGAGAGAAACAAAAACAAAAACCAAAAGGACAAAACCAACCTCTGGCTTTAGATACACACACACAGGCACACGGCACACGGGTACACACAGGAGCACAAATGTCACACCTTTCTTGGGACTATCAGCCTGGCCTTGCTGGGACTGACAATGCCCAGGGGGAGTTCTCTTTCACCTCCCCTGTCACCCCACACATCTCTGGGGTTGCTGAAGAGGGGGCTACCTCACGACAGCCTGCCTTCCCTGCACTGAGAACATAGCTGTGTGTACTGGGTCCCTGCTCTATTTTGGAGGGTTCAAGGCTGGGGCCTTGTGTAAGTTTGCTGTCTATTACTGTGATAAAGAGGATGACCAGGGGCTGGAGAGATGGCTCAGTGGGTAAGAGCACTGAATGCTCTTCCAAAGGTCCTGAGTTCAAGTCCCAGCACCCACATGGTGGCTCACAACTATCCGTAGAGAGATCTGATGCCCTCTTCTGGTGTGTCTGAAGACAGCTACAGTGTACTTATTTATAATAATAAATCAATCTTTAAAAAAAAAAGGATGACCAAAAGCAACTTGGAGAAAACAGGGCAAACTTGGCTTACACACCCTGATGGAAACGAAGGCAGGAGGTTTTTGTTTGTTTGTTTTTCGAGACAGGGTTTCTCTGTGTAGCCCTGGCTGTCCTGGAACTCACTCTGTAGACCAGGCTGGCCTCGAACTCAGAAATCCTCCTGCCTCTGCCTCCCAAGTGCAGGGATTAAAGGTGTGAACCACCACTGCCCGGCAGGAGGCAGGAGTCAACACAGGGTTGACACAGAGTCAACACAGAGGAGCTCTGCTCGCTGTCCACACCCAGCCAGTCACTGCCTTTTCTTTTTAGCCATGTCTATCATGCTAAATGATATCATGCCTGGGTCCAGCTTACCTTCTTACACAACTCCGGCGCAGCTCCCTGAGGATGAAACTGGGCTGGGCTCTCCACATCAATCATTAATCGAGAGAATGCCCCCACAGCTGTTTTCAAATGACTTGGGTTAAGTTCACAAACGTGAAATCACAGGCCGTTTGCACAGATCTGAGTTTAGCTGGTTTGAGGTGCAGCCCGGGGTGGGGGGGTTTTGCCCAGGAAGGGAACTGGGATTGGGAGAAGGCTGCCGGTTACAACTTTCTACCCATCCTTGCGGGCTTCCACACCTCGGCATCGCAGCCCACTCAGGAAACCGGAGTCCCGCACGGGTCTCTTTCAAAGGGCGCATGTGGATTAGAAAAGTCTGTCGTCATTGCAGGTGAGTGGCTGCGCACGAATCTGAGGGCGGCGGCCCAGCTGGAAAACGGTCCCGAAATAGGCCCCCTGCCACCCCCGCTGCCTCCTCGCCGAATCTGTTCAGGTGAAAACAACTCTGTGCATCCGGGCGGCTCCCCTCCTCCGGCTCCTGCCAGCTCCCACCTGAGCCTGGGTCCGGCTCCGAGCTGCGGACGCACCAGCGCCTGCAGTGAGAGCGCTCGGCCACCGGGCGGCGCTGCAGGCCCGCGATGGAAGCGCACCCAGGCTCTGCTCGCCCGCACCTGAGAGCCTGTCTCTCTTTGAGGGTGGTGGCCTGTGGCCAAACGGAACTTCATCCTGTAGAGGACCCTTAGGACAATCCACATACGCCGCTACAGGTACAGGGGAGGGTTGGGACCCTGCAGGGTTTCCTCACCCTACCCCACCCCAGGCCTCTTACGTTCTTTGACATCCGGCTGCCGCTTTTGGTCCATTTCCGCACTTTCTGAAGTCTAAACTTGGGTGGTATGAGTTAGCGCACCGATCATGTACCCAGGTAATGTTAATTACATACTACAAGTCATAGAAATGGGGGAGTCACATAACTCTTTCATCTTTGGGATGAGGGTCACGGACCTGGGTACTCTAAAATTCCCCACTTGGGCTTTTAAGGTTGGGGAGGCATTGGGGGGTGGAGAAGGGGTCTGGACAGAGGGGGCTCATGTGGCCCTGGAGGGACTAAGTTCTGAGAGGGAAGGAGAGGCACAGTAGGTAGGGTTGGCCTGAGTGTCTTGTGACCGTGGAGCTTTGAACCTTGTGGCACGGCACGTTAGCTCGGGGCGGCTACACCCTCTTGTGGTCCTGGACTGGTGCTCTTTTGAGATAGGATTTCCTTATGTAGCCCAGGCTGGCCTCAAATTAGGTGCTCCCGAGCCCTGAGCCCACAGACGTGCGCTAAGTGGTTCCACCCTGATGACTCTCCCAAACTCCTTGGTCTCTGTCCTGAGAGGGGGGGGGGGCGGCGTGGAGTGGCTCCTTCCTCACACCCGATCTTCCGAGGAAGCCTGCGGCAGCCTGCACCTAGGCCGCGAGGAGGGAAAACGGCTGATCTGGAATGGCATCCTTGACATCAGGCAGGGGGGGCGGGGGGGGCGGGGAATCCTGCCTTGGGGTCTCCGAGACTCCTGCATTTCCAGGGTGCTGGGCGAACTGCGCACTATGCTAAGCTGACTTGGCTTCTCTGGGCCACTTCTCTGAACCAGAGTGGGTCGTGCGATCTCAGAGGCAGGAGGGCCGTGGCTGGCTCAGGTGTGGGGAATCAAGGATGAGCCGGGTGTGTGGTGTGGGAGGGAAGACCCCCGGGGCTCGGCTGGACCCCTTCCCCAGGGTCCAGGGATCTGCATGCCCCACTGGCCTAGTGCCTTCGACTTGGCTTCTAAGTGTCCCCATCTTAGAGAGGGTCTTTACACGGATCCCTGTTGCAGTGGCTGACTCTCGTGGTCTTAGCACCCACCTGAAAGCTCGCTCACCAACTTTCCCTTCCCACACCCAGTGACACAACCCCACTCCGGGGGCAGCCCCTCTCCTCCTCAGCCGTTCCCACTTTCTCCTGCCTGTCCCTCTCTTTTTCCATTGTGGGGGCCCCACGCCCCACTCCAGCTGGTTGAAAGTCTATTAATATTTCAGTTTGATGAATTAAAGATTCTTCCCTACCCTCCTCCTGACGTCCCAGGAGGGAATTAAGAGCGCATCCGATCCAATCAAACGCCATTAGAATGCAGCCCACGAGGGTAGGAGCCGGCAGTGTGAGCTTTTCTTCCCCAGCCTGCTTTGTCCCTTTTGGGGGGGGGGGTCTGTGCAGGGGTGAGGTGGCTGAGAGGCAGCACCTGCAGGAAGGAAGGGCGGAAACAGAGGTAACCAGAGACTGGGGGTGTGTCCTTGCAGCTGTGACCTCTGCCCACCCCCCCCCACCAAGGCACAAGACCCCTCTCACTACCCTTCCTATGCTACCTCCATGGGGATTTTTTTCGGGGTCAGTCCAGCCTTCATGGTGTTGTGTGCTCCCGTCTGAAGATAACCACAGAGAAGGCTTTGGATCGATGGCCTCCTCTGGCCGCCAGCAGTGAGCTGTCCCACCGCGTTTCCAGCTTTCTGTCCATCCTGGTCCCCTACAGGAAGGGAGCGTCTGTGAGACAGAGTTCCACAGCCGCTGTCCAGCAGCTTCCTAAACCGGCCAGGGCTGCAGTCTGGTGGGGGTGGCAGACAGAGGGGCACCCCAATCTATCAGCTGGGCTGTGTGGCTGGAGGTAGGGCGGCAGGCCTAAGAGTGTTGACAGGACAGAGGCAGAAGGCCTTGAGGTATGGGCAGCAGATAGCGCAAGACAAGGTCCAGCAGGAAGAAGCGATGGAGATTTGTGGTATGTGTGTGTGGGTCGGGGGAAGCCTGACATTGCTCAAGGTCTCCTCCCCTCTCCTCCCCCACCCCCCTGGTAGGCCTGTGCATCAGTCCAACTAGACGGCTGGACGGTGTCCTCTCTTGTGCCTGTCACCTGGCAACTCTCCTGGGTGCTCAGAGGCCCTGCCAGTCGGCGGAAGGATCAGCGGGAGTGGCTGGCCACCGGGCTGAGGGCGGGAGGAGCTTTTAAATGTTAATTGTATTTTGACATCTGGGCTTGTGACATCCATCCTAATGACATTTGGCTCGCGGCTGACAGCCCCTGGACGCGTGGGGAGAGCGGGAGAGATGATAAGTAGTTTTAAATTGCAGAGTGGCAAAGAAAGCCCGAGAAATCCCCGAGTCTTAAGGAAAAAGAGACAGGGAAGGCGGAGGAGAGAGTGGGAAGGAGCAGGGTAGGAGGCAGCCTTTCTCTGTCAGGGGAATCAGCCGCTCACTGGTCGTCGAGCGCCAGCTGTATACACTGAGTATCCACGATGTGGTAGGCAGAGTCGGAGGCCTTCGGAGGATTCAGGTGTGTCCGGCCGCGTTACAGCCCTCACATCTGGATCTTCTGGTTTTTAAACCCTTGCATCTTTCCAGGCCCACGGTCCAAAGCTTCCCGCTCTGGACGTCTGTCTGGGCCGTCTGTCTGGGCTGTCCCCATTCCCAGCCCTGCTAAGGTTCCAGACAGCAGGCGCTTCGCGAGCTAGCCTTTCCTGGCCCTTGGTTGCACGGGGCCACTTCCGGCTCACTAGCTCAAGGGCGGGAGAGATCTCTGTCTTCTCTAGGATCTCATGCCATGGCTCGACTCCGGAGCAGACGGTTTCCCAGCCTCTCCTGCTTTCTCTTCCTCACTCTTGGGAAACTGAGGCTAACAAAGGACATTGCTTTCAGACCGGGAATCTCTGGAGCGACGATTTGGGAAGTGTGTTGGCCCGGGAGCACCCGTCCCAGTATTCCCTTCTGCCTCCCTGTCTGACGTTCCTCCTGCCCTGGCCCCTCTTCACGCTAGAGGCAAGGGGCAGAGAGACCCCTGTCTCCCCTGACCTCTTGATCCGTATCCTCTTCCCGTGATGCAGGGTGCTAAGCGTACTCCATTCTGAATCCTCCAGCGGTGGCCTCGGCACAGTGGTTCTGGGAGGCGTGGCTTAGCCGGACTGTGTTCCACACATGCCCTTACCTTGTGCTATTTGCCAGGCAGGATAGGTGGACGGTGTGGATCTAGAGAGGCTAGAGAGATAGCTAAAGCCTCGTCCCTTTCTGTCCCTAAGACCGAGTGAGAACATTTGCCAGTGTTTATGCCCTTGAGACTTGGTTTCTGCCTCCTACACGAAAGGGCTGTGTGACTCCAGGAGCAGACAGGCAACGATTTCCCTGCGGTCCCTATCGTGATCTTGCAACCCCAGGGCAAGGTGACCTCTGACCCCTGGGTACCTGCATGGTGACTTGGCTCTCTGCATTCTTCCAGGGGACAGCTGTGTAAATAGACATTTCTACCCGAATGACTGGTCTAGGGGAAAACAGGATGGCAGCCCTCGGGTGCAGAGGGTGAGGCAGGGCTGTTGTCAGATAGTGGGGTCTGTAAGTCCTCCCGGGACCGTGCTCACCGTGACTTACTGTAATGAACTCCAGCTGCAGGACTTTCAAAGACAACAGCTCTCTCCTATTAGATTCCTCTGAATGCAGAAGTCACAGGATGGCTTTTCAACTCCAGCTAAGTGGCTGGCATGGTGGACAACCTTTTTTTTTTTTTCTTTTTGGGGGAGGTCGGGATACAAGCATGAAGAAACAGTTGGGGACAGGCCAGCTAGAATGCTCAGTGGACAAAGGTGCTTGCTGCCAAGACTGAGCCCTACAGTCTGATCAGGACCCACACCGTGGAAAGAGAACTGACCAGCACACACAGATCGTGGCACGTACTATTTAAAGATAGTAAAAGAATCATTTTTAGGTATATGGGTATTTTCTTTTTTTAAAAAAAGATTTATTTATTTTATATATGTGAATACACTGTTGTTGTCTTCAGACACACCAGAAGAGGGCATCAGATCTCATTACAGATAGTTGTGAACCACCATGTGATTGCTGGGAATTGAACTCAGGACCTTGGGAAGAGCAGTCAGTGCTCTTAACCGCTGAGCCATCTCTCCAGCCCGGTATAGGGGTATTTTGTCTGTATGCGTGTCTATGTATGTGCTTGGGTACCCAGGAAGCCATTAGAGGATGTCAGATATCCTGTGACTCAAGTTACAGACAGTTGTGTGGCATCATGTGGGTGCTGGGAATTGAATCTGGGTCTCTGGAAGAGCAGTCAGTTCTCTTAACCTCGGAACCATTTCTCCAGCCCCTTAAGACACATTTTTTAAAAAAGGAGTTGTGAGCTGGGCGTGGTGGCGCACGCCTTTAATCCTAGTACTGGGGAGGCAGAAGCAGGCAGATCTCAGAGTTTGAGGCCAGCCTGGTCTACAAAGTGAACTCTGGTACAGCCAGGGCTACCCAGAGCAACCCTGCCTCGAAAAACCAAAACAAAACAAACCAAGCCAAAATCAAAACCAAACAAAACAAAACACAAAAACCAAAGACAAAACCAAACAAGTAAAGGACTTTGGGTATAGCTGGCAAAGCACTTGCTTGGCATGTATGAAGTCCTGGGTTCAAACCCCAGTACTGCAAAAACCAGCTGGGGGTATGGCTCAGTGAGTAGAGCGTTTGCCTAGCATGCATGAAACCTGGGTTGATCCCCCGTGCTGCACAAACAGGGTGTGCTGGATGCCTGCAGCCCCAATACTTGGGAGCTGGAGGCAGAAGGTCAGGAGTTCAAAAGCCATCTCTGTCTCAAAAACAAAACGAAATAGTGGGTATATGTACAGTGCCCAGGAGGCTGAGCCAGGAGAACTGCTGTGAGTTCAAGGCTAGTCTGGGCTCTGTAGTAGGACACTGTCCTTTAAAAAAGCCAAACCCAGGGTCAATTGGTGAGATGGCTTAGTGGGTAAGGGGCTTGGTACCAAATCTGCCTCCCTCCCCCCCACCCCAGTCGCGGAGAACCAACTCCTGACAGTTGGTTACCGGACTTCTGTAAGTGTGCCTTGGTGTGACTGCACCCCACAATCACAGATGCAGATGGACAAACACATACGCAAATGTATTAGGAAAGAAAAAAAGCCCAAACCACAAAACCCAAGCTTGAAGAAAGAAAGAATCTGCTGCAGCATGAGGGAGTTAGGTCAGATCTCAGGAATAACTTCCAGGGCACAGTATTGAGCCTGCAGGGCAGAGCTAGACACCTTTCCTCAGCATCCAGAGGACTCAGGGCTGGGTCCCTGGGGCCTCCCCTACCAGAGGGTAACCTCCTGGAAAGGGTCCTTGTGGCCACCGCACCTCCTCAAATGGTATTGGAGTGAGGCTTGGAATCTTGAGAGGCACCTCAGCCCAGCCCAGTCTGACAGATGGAGAACCCCATGCTCAGAAAGATTGGGGACCCCACATCCAGTGGCTCTCAGCACAGAGGACCCAGCCCTGTCCCCCTCCCTTCCGGTCTGAACCAGCTCTGAGGTCAAGGGTCTGCAGTACGTTCTCAGGGGACAGCGGTTTGAATGAGGCCTTGGAAAAGGAGGTCCAGGCAGGGCCCTGCATGACCCCTTGCAGGTCACTTCCGGCCATCATTCCTCCACAGGAGCCCGCTCCCCGGCAGAAGACACCATGGGAGGGCATGTGTGTTTGTCCATTCCTCTCCATGATGGACACCAAGAGCAAACTGGACGCGGAGTCAAGCCACCTGGGGCCCATGGCTAAGGGCTGATGGGGGAGTAGGCAGGGCTTCCGTGGTCTGAGGTGTTATGGCTACCTGACAGATCCAGGCCTCTGCTGGGGACCTACAGGCTCTCCGGCCCAGCCGCGGGTTCAGCATCTGTCAGAAACAGTTTCTTTTTTTAATCGCTGAAAAACACAGCCTTTAAAAACACAGCCTTTAAAAACACAGCTGGTGGGGGGTGGGGGATAATTATGGCCAGAGGAGAGGAGATACTGAGGGGTAGGGGTAGAGAGTGCCTGATGTGGTCGTTTGGGTTCTCAATAAACCATGGCCTGTGTCATTTTCAGTCCCATCTATCCAACCGACCAAAGGATGCGGGGTTATGTTCTGTACGGGAAGCGCCGCGGCTCCCACTTACAGGAGCCCAGAAAGGCAGCCCAGTTTCATTATGCTGGCTTTGTAGAGGACCCAGGGGTGTGGACATAACCCTGTCTCTGTCCCTCCAGCACTGTGAGTGGGGCTGGCTCTCGGTATCAGTTACACACGACAAAGCACAGATAAACGCTTCCCTCAGAAACCGCGGGCTGACTTGGTAAAGGAGACATGTATTTAGGTCATTCCAAGTGACAGCAACGAGAGTACACAGTTTGCCGACAGTTATTCATTCACCAAACACTCCTAAGCTTGCTGGGGTCCAGGCACGGTGCCAGGCACTGCATGAGAGATGGTTAACAGTAGCCGCGCTGGCCTTCACGATCTGGAGAGCTGGCGATGGGGGCCTGCGTTGGTAGGGGACTAGGGAGAGAAGCAGACCGAGATAGCTCAGTCGTGGCCGTCCCCAGACTCTCCCAAGCATTCTTCTAGATTCTTTGGAAATCAGGGGGTCTAGCAGTCAGGAGTGTCTCAGGCCTGGGCACAGTGAACGCCAGGTGGCACTCTGCGCCCTGGGCCCCCTCTCCAGCTGTTATCAGTCACCCTCTCCTCTGTCTCCCTGGCACTGTAGCATCTCCCCAGGATGAGGCTGGCCACTCCTGAGGCTCCCAGGGAAGTCACTTCTGCAATGTGGGCCTGTTTGCAGCCCTACAAGGATTGCGTGGTCCATACCCGCCTTCCTCATGGCACCCTTCTGGGATTACCAAAATCCACGCGAGGGGAAGGGGGCAGCGAGCTGCCAACCTCTTGGGTTGAGGAACTCCTCTTCTTGGGGCTACTTCCAGGCCACCTGTTACACCGTGTTCGGTGGGTCCGAGGGTGAATTGCTCCCCTAGTTTGGGGGACCCAGGGTGTTAGCGTTCAGGGTAAGAGCGCTCTTTCCCACAGGCCGTGAGACCTGGTGCAGGTGGATTCACGTCTCTGGGCCTCAGTTTCCTTCCTTGGCTTGCTTATGCCAGAAGTGTGCACATGAGCATGCCGCAGGGGGCACACGCCACGTGTGTTCTCGGCTATGAGGAGCGGCCCCGCGGGTGGGGTGGGTGGGGGGTTCCAGTGACGCACAGAGGGGGTACAGCTCGCTCCTAAGGGTCCCTGAGCTCTGCTGTACTTTGCAGGGTGTGCGACGGGAAGCTGGGTCCCCTGACCCTCGACTTGTGGGGGTGAGGAAGGGTCTCCACCACGTCTTTGGGGTGCCGGGGTAGTGAACTGGCGCGCGCACGGGGCCGATGGCGGGGGGGGGGGGCGCGGAGGAGTGTAAGAGTGGAGGCTTCCCGGAGCGGGCGACAACGGGGTGCGGAGGGAGCGGGAGCCGCCGGCGGGGAGGGCGTGGAGGGGTGGCGAGTCCCAGCTTCCGGAGGTGGAGGTGCGGGTGTGTGGGGGTGGACCCGGGCTCTCGCTCTTTAAAAGGCCGGCGGAAGCGTGGCGCGCTCGCCCCGCACTCGCGGCGCAAACTTGCGGGCTGGGCTCGCGCGTGCGGTGCGGCAGGGCGGTGGGCGCCGGGAGCCGTGCGGCCCCCTCGGCCCTCGGCCCGCGCTCCCGGCGCTCGCGCCCCTCCCGCGCCGCCCGGCTCCCCTTGCCAGGCTCGCACGCTCTCATTTTCTCCCCGCCGCTGCTGCCGCCGCCGCCGTCAGGTGCCCGCACCCCGGCCGGCTGCGCTCGCTCCCCAGCCCCGAGCCTCGGCGCACGCAGCGCCCCGCACCGCCTCGCCCGCGCTCTCGGGCTCCGTAGCGGCGGCGGCGGCGCTGGCAGCAGCAGCAGCAGCACGGGCATCGTGGCGGCCGCTCCCAGCTCCAGCTTCCCGGGAGCAGCCGCCGAGCGCCACCGCTCGCTGCTCCAAAGCGGCCGCCAGCTCCTCCCCGCCGCGCCCGGGACCGCCGGCGGCTCGGCGCCCGCCTTGGTCCGCAGCGTCAGCGCCACCCGCCGCGGCCCGGGCTCCCGGCACCGCGAGCAGCTAAGGGCTGGCCGCCGCCTCCCTTCGCTCCCCGGGCGTAGCAGACCCCTGGCCACTGCGATTACCTCGCCGATGCGCGGTGAGTTGTGGCCCGAGGGGCACGGGAGGAGGGGACGATGCCCTCCGGCCTCCGGGAGCGCGGGCTGCGGCGGGGGACCCCGGCGTTTGAGGAGGTGGCCTCCGCGAGCTCCCTAGTTCCGGGAGGAGGGCGCGGGACCCGGGGACAGGAGCTTCCCTCCGGACTGGGGCAGCCCCTCCGATGCCCCCTTGGGAATGGGGCACTGCTGTCTGTGGGTCTGGGGGAAAGTGGGATGGGGGCTGTGACCGGGGGGGGGCTGCACTGATGACAGGTGGAGTTGGCTCCGATGGGGACGGTGACACCCGCGCGCCCCCTCTGCGGAGAGGCTAGGCTGTGGGGGCGCGGGGCGCGGTGTGCGCCTTTGCCCCGTGGTCCTCGGCCAGAGGGCAGCGCCAGCCCAGCGTTGAGGGTCCCTGCTCTGAGAACCGCGTCCAGCCCCGGCACCACCTTCGCCACTGGCTGGAGCCGAAGCACCTCCCGCCCGCAGCCGCCGCCGTGGTTTGCGGTGGCGCTGCAGGTCTGGGGTCTCTCCGCAGCCCCGGGACCTGAGGTCAGGCATTCTTTGGATACTTGGGACCATATCCTCTCTGAATCCCCGGTGCACCGAGCGTCTCTAAGGGGTCTGTGTGAGCGCGCCGTGGAGCGGGGGAGGTCCCTGCTCCGGGGTCGCTTCCCCGAGCCCGCGGGCAACCGTGTCCCCTCCCCGCGCGGGGGCGGGGCCGAGGTGGAGGCCTGACTGTGCGCTGCGCCCCCGCACCCCGCACCCCGCAACCGGCGCTGCGTGGATGTTTGTGCTGAGCTGGGGCAGCGGCCCAGCGGCGGGGAGTCCTGAGCCCAAAGGACGAGCGCCCTCTGCCCCTAGGCCCTGAGCGACACTCTTGTAGTCAGACAATCCTTTCTGCAGGGGTACCTACCTGGTTTCTTCTCCCAGCTCTCCTCGCTATCGGCTGCCCCTGGCTAGGGAGAAAGCTGGCTTTTGGGGACACCCTCTGAACTGGCTTTCAGGGCTTAGGTGCCGCAAGCCACATGTGTGGCAGTGGGATACCACCCTTGCTGTGGGTCTGGCGGGAGGTATGTGTGTGTGTGTGTGTGTGTGTGTGTCTGTGTGTGTGTGTGTGTGCGCGCGCGCGCGCGTGCTTAAAGCCCAGCCACCCACCCCCACCTCTTCTACTCTGGATTCCGGATGGGACTTAGGGCAGGCAGAAAGGCCAGTACTCTACCGGCGACCCTGCTAAGAACCTCAGGTTGCTAGAGGGGGCTCTTAGACTCAGCCTAACACCTAAGCAGCCCTGGGTAGCCGTCTTCCTGGGAGCCGCATAACGGCTCTTTACCTCTCAGGTGGCTTGGTCTTGGTCCCTTTCTCCTTTTCCTCTGGGCTCAGTTCCCTGTGCACGGGGGAGGAGGTGATAGGCCTTTGGTGAAGAGCTGAGAACTTGAGAGCTTTTCCTAAGGTGCTCCCAACAGGAGCTCAGAGTCTGGCATGGGGGTTGGGGGAGACCATCACAGAGGACCATTGCAGGCCCTGGGCAGGCGGTAACATGCTGTGGGTGTTAGTTCTGAGCAGAAGATTTCTTCCTGCAGGAGCTCCCCAGCCGTGGTCGGATTCTTGTCTTGGGTGGGACCTTTGGGATCAATGCCACTGAGTCCCTGCTCAGCTCCGAGTTGCATGCCCGCCCTCCTGGGGAATAACTGTTCTCATCTGCCTTATACCATTCAGGGACAAAACATCCCCAGACATGATCCTTTGCCCTGGAAACGGGCAGGGTTTAGCTTAGAGGAACATTTCATGAATGGTGGATTTCCAGGCATGTTCAGAGAGGGTAATGGGGGATTCTCAGCCTCACATAGAACAGACCCCGAGCAGGCTGCAATATAGGACCAGGCCAGGAGCGGAACAGTTTGCCTGGTCTCTGGTCTGGTCTTCCCCTCCTCCTGTGACCTGTGTCAGTGGCTTCTGCATGCTTCTGTTGGAGGCGTGATTTCTCAGGAGCTTGGCAGTCAGCCTGTGAGTGAATAGTTTGCTGACCAGAAGAGCCCGGAGAGCTATGCAGCCTTGTCCCTGTCCTGAGGGCCCCACAGCTGGTGAGAAGACACGAGGAGCAGAACCTATGGACTCCAGAGCCTTGTAATTATCGCTGACAGACCCATCCTCTCCCTACAAGCATGGAGCAGCAGCCCCTAATTACCACCCACCCCAAGACATCTGCCCACCCTGCTGTCCTCCTCCCGGCCCGGAACCCAACTTTCCAGTGGGCAGGCCCTGCCGGGGGGACCGGGCAGCTGGGCTGTCAGCTCCTGCCACTGGAAGGTTTGTGTACTTCTGCAGAACGGCACCTCCTGCCACCTGGAGAAGGCGTGAGGGGGCTGGCAGCCAGGCCCCAGCCTTGCTTCTGCTTTGACAGAAGACCTGCTTAGCTGAGCAGGCCTACCGGAGGCAGCAGCAGAGGGGCTTGACGTGGAGACAACAGCTTCACGTTACTCCCTATAAGAGCTCTTATTTCCAAGAGTGTCAGCTCTGCCCTAGTCAGCCAGGATCACCAGAGACGCACTGAGAGGAAGCTGGAAGCTGGTTCTTCCGGCAAGCACCAGGGCCCGAGTTTGGGTGCCAGCGCCTGTGTGAGGAGAAAATGTGCCTGTAATCCTGCACTGGGGAGAGAAAGACAGGTAGACTCGGCCAGCCTAGCTTCCTGACAGAGCTTCCTACTTAGTGAGTAGACCTGTCTCAACAAACAGGGAGGGGAAACTGAGGGAGACACCCGTCTACTTCCGGTCTCCATATGTGCATGTGTGTGTGCACCATACATATACACAAAGGTCACACCCCCATCCCATGCACAGAGCTGCATTGAGGCATGTCCCTGCCTGGGGCCTTTAGAGAGTAGATTGGCTCTAAGTCCCCCTTACCTGCTCCCTGTGCGGCAACACCTCCCTCTGCCCTCTCACTCCTCCCTCCCGAGCCTGTGGGTCCTCTTCCCCAGTCAGCGATGCTCCTGTAGAGAAGCAAGTTAGGGCTCCAAGCTGGCCTAGCCCAGAGCTTCCTCCACCTCTGAGCCTCATGAGCCCACAGGCTGAGCGGCAGTTCTAGCGCCTCCCCGTCCTCTGGTGGTTTCTTGGTAAAAGCGGCACACCGAGGACAGTCACCCCTTAAATGAAAGAGCTGCTGCCCCCCCCCCCCATTGAAAGTATCCTCTCAGAGTCTCTGTACAGCAGTCTCATGGTGGCAGTCAGATGCTAATATGTGTACATGCATATATTAAATGAATTGGGTAACTCGGTGCATAATGGCATTATCGGGACCCTGTTCAATTAAAGTAGATATTATCTGCAGTAATTGGGAAATGACAGCTCATAATGACAGCCTGTGCCATTTTAGGCCCAAGTGAGACAATCTAGTTAAGCCACCGCTCTCCTGGAGAAGGCAAGGCCACGGTCATTGTAACTGTAGGACCAGGAGAGCCCAGCTGCTCCTGTGGGTTGTACCAAGGCATTTGGGGGGGGGTGGTTCACAGGCCAGAGTTTTGGGCTCTCTGGCTACCCTCCACTTTCTGGAGTAACAGAAACCAGCCTTTGTACCTACTGGTCAGTGTAGGACTTCTAGTTAAAATAAAGCCACTGCCTGATGCAGGACTGTCTTCAGGTTCAAATACAGGGATTCTGCAGCTCCTGGCAGGCACTGTCTGTCACGGACATCATGGACACTTCTGGCCCGTGGCCTTTGTGTGGCCATTGTAGGGATGGAGTCCTGTCCTCAGCTGTGGCTGTGTCCACAGCTCTGCATTGGATAGGGTTAAGCACCCAGCTTCAGGCAGTGCTGGGGTGGGGGTGGGGTGGGTGAGGGGTGGGGTTTAGGAGGAGAGCAGGACAGGGAGGCAGCAACAGCTGAGGAGAAGCCATAGAAGTACCTGCTGTCAGACACTCCTGGGCTTGGGTCTTGTGCAGGGGACAAGCTGGGGACCGTGGCAGGGTCGAGGGATGGGGAGGAGAGAGGGAGAGGTCTGGGCCATGGACTCCGGGCCTGTTCACTAGAGGAGGCGGTGTGAACTTTGATTCCCCACAGAAGGCAGGCAGTGGGTGTTTCTGGCCTAGAGTTGGTGGGATGATTGGCTGAGGCCCTGAGCTTCGGCGAGGAGACTGTCTGCTGACCTGCGGCCTACGCAGGTGCCTGTCCTTCTGGGCCTCAGGCTTGTCTTGTCACTGAGCTCAAAGATCCCATTTCTCTGTCTGCACAGTGGCCATGGAGTCAGACTTGACCTTAGCCGGTTGCCCTCTCTGGCCTTTCTTTCCCCTCAGCAATCCCTCAACTCCCTCCCTGCCCTCTGGACCTGCTGTCCAGACACAAAGGTTAAACGCCAACCTCACGGCCTTTGCCCTGTGGTCCCTTCTTGGCTTCTGCTCCAGAATAGAGCAGGGCATATCACTTTCTGTTTCCCAGTAACTCCTCAGAGAAGCCTTCCCTCATGACCCTCTTCCTAAAGGGCTCCTCTGGGTACCCAACCCCCTGCAGTGCTACATGGCTTTGGGGCTGTCCGTCAACCCCAGGGTCAGCTGCACAGGCGTGTGTCTCTGAGGCACAGCAGGGCAAGGGACAGGGTAGGATCACAGGCATATTTGACTGAATGGTCCCAGCAAAAGGGAGTGCGTTCCGTGTGCCTGAGCACACTCGAGGGTCTCAGGAGCTTGGTACAAGGGCCCGAGTCCTTCCCTGTGGACTGCAGACACGGCTGCTGGCTGTCTGCCCTCGATCTGCCTCAGTGGAGCTGCATGACTGGCTCTGGGCGGGACCTGTCTCTGCCTGTCATTGATTGAGCATGTTATTTTGTGTCCTGAACCGTGGATGAAGCCCAGGAGATGTAAAGGAGCCGGTCACACGGGGCCCCTAAGGTGCCACATCCTCCCTAGCATCAGCTTTAGCGTCACTGAGACCAATATTTGTTGTAGGAACTGGAGCAGTCAGGTCAGAGTTCCTGGGGGGAGGAGGGAGTTCCCACTGTCACTGTCACCTGTAGGGCGGAAGTAGAGGACAATGGGTGCCATGTTTCCTTCTTCCTGGTTCCCATCAATATCAACCTGGGAAGTTCCTCCCTGTGTCTTCCCTATATCCTATCCCCTTCTCTCCTTCCAGACACATTTCTACAGTCACCCCCGAATCAGGCCTGTACTCTGGTAGAGCCTGAAAGCACACCTCAGGGGTATCAAAGGTGGCCTTCAGGCTTTGGTGTATTCCCAGTCTGGGAGTTTCAGCTATCTGGCTTGTGGGGCCTCCAGAGCTGGGTACCAGCACCATACCCTCCGTTCCCAGCCTGTGACTGTGGGACCCTGAGCTCCTGCTTTTTAATAGGTCTGATCAGCTGGGTGGGAAAGTTCCAGATGCTTGGATACCTTGACTCTGCCGGGCAGTCCTGTTTGCAGCCCAAAGCCCCAAGTTCCACCTCTAGGACCACGCTGTGTGTTATAGAGTCTTGTAAATGCAGCGCAGGCCCCCGGGGAGCGCTGCCGGCCCCTTTGTCCCTTCCTGGTATCTGCTGTCCACATCCAGCTGAGGGTGTATGGGTGGCACGCTGGGGTGCAGGGGCCATGGAGGACACAGCCTGCTGTTGTGTGGGAGGCTGGATGCCTGTGGGTCTGCAGTGCTGGTCTCAGGCAGGCAGGGTTGTCGTAGACTTTCTCACGGTAGGTTAGGGGAGGTTTCGAGTGACCCATGTCCAGGCATTGGCCGAATCCCTTTGGTAGGATACTGTCTCACAAACTAATCCTTTCCTGGGCGGTGGGGTTCTGGGGGTGGTGGAGAGATGCTCAGGCACCAAGAGGGGAGAGGCTCCTGGTTCCCTTTTCTCCTTGCATTTTAGGGTGTACGATGTGGGCCAAGACGTGTCTATACAGCTGAGATATAGGACAGTCCCCACTAAGTCAGTCACGGTCTCCATCTTGATGAACACTTGGCTGGCTGTGAACACAAGGCCGCTAAGCTGAGGGTCTGGAACAAGTCTCAGGAGGACTGAGGATGAGCTCTGGGCTCCAGCTCTCCCTATAGCATCCCAGCGATGGCTTGGTTCCCCCTGAGTACCCACATCTCTCCCGGGGCACACCCTCAGAGGATCGAGTCTAGTGACTCCCACCTCTGTCCCGTGCGTGACAAGGTACAAGGCCACTCCCCATCTTCTGCGCTCAATTCTGGTGTTTGGTATGTGTCTCCCTGTGTTGGTTTTGGAAGAATAGAAGTCGGTTCAATGAAAGACGGCTGGAGTTTTTGGTGGATCGTGACTCTCCATGGTTGTTGCTCCGTGGTCTGGTTCCTTCTGGATTGGACCCAGCCTTGGGAGGAGGAGTTGAAGTCAGAAAGGCAATGGAGGACCTGCTTGAGGGGACTTTGCGTTGCCAATGTGACAGCTTCCCGAGCCCTGCCACACCACCCTCGGGTGACACAACCCTCCGAGGCCTCTCCCCTCCCAGATTGCAGCCCATCCCAAGGTCCCTTTACAAGCTCATCTGTGAAGAGTACACTCTGGAACATGCTATACCGTTGGCTTGTGAGCGCATGCTATGCCGGGAAGGCAGGGAAGGCAAAGGTTACTGTTCCTCCTCTGTGCTGTCCTGTCCACCGTGGGCAGGATTAGGGAGGAGGGCCAAGGCAGGGGCAGTGGGAGGGGAACAGGAGGACAGGAGGGAGACGCCACGCCATCCTGGGGGTCCTTCTGGCGAGAGGTGGCCCTAGTTGACCTATTTGAGCTTCCAAGGCTATTTTGAAATTAGTGGGGGGAGAGAGTCTGGAGTCTGGGGAACGGACATCAAAGAGCTCCCCCTTTTCCCTGCAGGTGGAGACTGGCATCCCCAGGGCTGCTTTCTACTTCTTTTCAGGGTATTTTCACTTTCTCTTGTTCCTATTACAGCATCAAAAGACGGGGATGGGGGGGTGGAGGGGTGGGAAGGGGGGTGTTGAAGGAGGCTTGTCCGACAAACCCTTTGGAGGAGTCAGGCCTGCCCGGGGAGCCAGGGGACCTGTTATGGTCAGGGACTGGGATCCAACCCCAGGAGGCTTGTAGGAGGTTTGGCGGCTCAAGTGCCTTCAGGGCTCCTGATTCTGGCCCTGTTTGTGCTGGGCTTCTCTCCGTGCCCTGACTGCCCTGACGGTTCCCACATGTGGGCCGTGGGCCGAGCCCGTAGGAGAAGCTGTCAGCGAACCCCTGGAAAGGGCTGTAGGCTGTGTAGGTCCACCGTCACAAGCTATTTCATGCAAACTCCCTGTACCAGCTGGCCCTGAGGTAGCTCATGCTCTTGTCAGGGTGCAACCCCCTCACCGCCCCATGTGACACCCATGGAAACAGCCGTGAACTCAGAAGGCTTGAGCGGCTGCCCGTCACAGCAGTGGGGGTGACCAGACCACAGGGCAGCCTGCACATACGCTGGGTCTTTGGGCTCTGTGTGTCTCTGTAGCACTTAGTGCTACAGCTGTGACCTCTGTGGGACAGGGCTGAACACTCCGCCCAACCCCAGGGCGGTGTGTCATGTTTCTCCACCACCCCTGTTATTCTCTGAACCATTGGGTCACCCCTTGGCAGATGTATGGGATGCCCATGCCCTGGCTGTACACATACTATAATAGTGATGGCTGCAGAGGTACCTAGAGAGGCTAGCCTGGTGCTAGAGAGGCTAGCCTGGAGCCTAGAGAGGCTAGCCTGGTGCCTAGAGAGGCTAGCCTGGTGCCTAGAGAGGCTAGCCTGGTGCCTAGAGAGGCTAGCCTGGTGCCTAGAGAGGCTAGCCTGGAGCCTAGAGAGGCTAACCTGGTGCCTAGAGAGCTAGCCTGGTGCCTAGAGAGGCTAGCCTGGTGCCTAGAGAGGCTAGCCTGGTGCCTAGACTGGAGCCTCCCCCAACTTACTTATCTGAGCAAGAGACCTAGAGGAGATATGCCCACCAGGGTAGGGAAGGGCAGGGCTCTGGGACCCCCATGGTGACCCCAATCTCTTTCCAACTGCCTGTGAACTGTCTACTACCCAATCCAGCAATTCCCAGGGCATCACCCAGAAAGCGATACCTTAAAGTCATTCTCCTGAGGGGCAAGAGACCACAGACCACCAAACAGAAGTAGCCTTAAGATCACCCCGAAGACACTGGCTGTCGAAGTTCTAGTGCCAGGTCCCTGGGTCTTGAAGGTGGATCTTCCAGGTTCTCCATCGCTCTGTTTCTAGACCTGACACATCTTGATCTGCTGGGTGGCTCTGGTAGCCTCAGGTTACTAGATTGCTGGCAGAGCGATGCTAAGTGGAATTCGTCACTAGAGCCTTGGCTGTTGAGGGCCTGTTGCAGATGGACCGTTTGAGGTCTAGCCTTGGAGCTCAGTGGTGGAGCCCTTGCTTAGGCTGTGCTAGACCTTGGGTTCAATCCCTATCCCCTGCAACACTTAGTGTGAGGACCCCGAGGCCAGAGAAGCCCAGACACTGAGGCTGTAATCCTGTCTGGCATCCTTCCCTCTCCTTGGGCTTCAGTAGGAGGACTGGCAAGTTGGGGAGGGGTGGGTTCCCAGAACCCTGCTGGTCTTTGATGGAGGCAGCCCGTTTCCAGCGGGGTGCTTTCAATCCAGACCCCAGCTCCGTTTCTAGTTGCACGGGAAACCGAGGCACAGAGTAGCCAAATAGCTAGCCTGCCTTCACTTAGGACACCCGTGGAGAAAGGGGTCATGGGGTCACCTCCTAGCCCAGCCCTGACTCAGCCATCAGGCGTTCTCCTGGTGGCCTCTGAAGTAGAGGGAGGCGGCTGCTGGCTTCAGGGGGGAAGTTAGGTGGGGGAGGCAGAATCCCCAGGGGAAATTAGCCCAAATTAGCTGTGAGAATGAGGAAGAGCTTTGTTTTCTTCTCTACCCCTGCAGATAAATATTTAATCACAGCAACAATAACAACAACGATGGCAGTAATGTGCAGAGGCTCAGGCCGCAACCTGAGCCCCACTGGGGCAGACAGAGATGGAGGGAGGCCGGAGGAGGCTGAGGCAGAGGGACAGGAGGAAGGAGCCTGGCTTTGCCCTCCGCCTGGCCACTTGTGTGGCTGGGGTGAACATGTGGAAGTGGGGGACCACCTCTGAACCCCAGATTCCCCCTTTTCCCCAGCCTTTGGAGTTACAGCTTTTGGCCTGGGCACAGCCAGCACTACATACAGCCTTCCAGGGCAGGCTGCCTGCCTACCTGGGACTTCACTCCTGGATTCTAGGTTCCTCCAAACAGCTCTGTTTTTTCTTCAGAGCTATGAGCTAGGAAACCTATCTGTGGAACGGAGATCTCCCAGGGTCTCAGTCTCCTCGTTTCTCTCATGAGGTTGGACTGGCAGGGCTAGTATTCTACTACAGCTTCTGAGGGCTAGGGCCCATCTCTCTGCAGCTGTGTTTGCTGTCTCTAGGAGTATTCTCTTGGAGGTCTGGCCTCGGGGGGGGGGGGCAGTGGGCCCTGGCCAGCGAAGGTCTTCAAATGTGACCCAGTTTCTGCTTCCAGCTCTGCCATTTCCCCAGGAGCTGGGCCACAGCCCTGAAAATCAAGAAGAGATTTATGGCGGCTTTGGCGATAACCTCTGAGCTCCCTCTCCCCGGCTCCCTGAGAAATCACAACAGTTAATATCTGCTTTGGGGCTGGGTTGATGGTCTCTCTCTCTCTCTCTTTCCCAGGTTGGTAGGAGTAATCAGAGCTGTTTTCTCCTTGATGCTGAGATCCTCTACCAGGATAGCAGCGCGGCACCCTCTGTACAGCCAGACACAGAAATCTGGCCTTCAGGACATGGGGACAAAGATCTGAGACCTCCTGTAGCTCTGGTCACTGGCTGTCATCTGTGGTTTTGGCCTGTGTGGGCCACTGAGCTCTACTCAAGTATCAAAGAGGAGGGGAGATCTCTGGAATGGGCCACCTTATCGGCCCTCACCAGCCATCCTGCTGCTGAAGCCACACTGTTCATGTGTACCCAGATCATGGGACCCAGGGCCTGCTAGGGCTAGGAGTGGGGCCCACTATTCATGGGCCTCTAGGCCTTTCCGAAATGTCCGGGAAGGGAGGCTGGGCCTGGCGGTGGGCCCGGCTGCCCCTCTGCCTTCTCCTCAGCCTTTATGGCCCCTGGGTGCCTTTATCCCTAGGGAAGCCCAAGGGCCACCCCCACATGAACTCTATCCGCATTGATGGGGACATCACACTGGGAGGCCTGTTTCCGGTCCACGGCCGTGGCTCCGAGGGCAAGGCCTGCGGGGAGCTGAAGAAGGAGAAGGGTATCCACCGACTGGAGGCCATGCTCTTTGCCCTGGACCGCATCAACAACGACCCGGACCTACTGCCCAACATCACGTTGGGTGCCCGCATCCTGGACACCTGCTCAAGGGACACCCACGCCCTGGAGCAGTCCCTGACCTTTGTGCAGGCGCTCATCGAGAAGGACGGCACGGAGGTCCGCTGCGGCAGCGGGGGCCCGCCCATCATCACCAAGCCCGAACGCGTGGTGGGCGTCATCGGAGCTTCCGGGAGCTCCGTCTCCATCATGGTGGCCAACATCCTCCGCCTCTTCAAGGTTAGTGCCCTCCATGGCCCAGGGTGCCTGGTCGATGGCCCCTCTCTCCTCCTCTTTCTGACTGTGGGACAGTGTTTGAGAATGGGGCAGCTTGGCTCAGGGAACCTGACCTGGTGGTGTTCGAAGCTGGAGCCTGGAAAAGGAGGGTTGCGCGGAGGGACGGGGGGGGGGGGGGGGGGGGGGGGGGCTTGGTGCTGTCCATGGTTCTGAAGCAGAACCCGCCCGGGCTCCTCCTCCAGACCCTGAACCTGGAGGGGGCTGGAAGTGTGAAAGAACTTTAATGAGAGGCAGACAGACAGACAGACGGAAGACAGATGGATCGATGGAAGGGCAGACGGACAAGATATAGAATGGAAACCACAGCGTCACAGATTGCCAGGGGGAAGGAAAGCAAGACTTTTGTTTTGACATTGTTTTCAAATAATTGCGATTCCCAAGAAAGACGCGTTTTCTTCTGGTTAGTTGAGGAAGTCCCTGGTGCCCGCCCCCCCCGCCCCCCACCCCCCGCCCGCCCTCCAGTTCCAGCTGGGGGGGAGTGTCCTGGTTTTCAGATGGGGGCGGGGTTGTGGGTCAGGAGGATGAAGAGAGAAGGGGGTTCAGCTAAACTCCAGGCCTCCCTCGCATCCTTTCCTCTGCCCTCTGCCCTCCTCCTTTACGTCTTCCTCTTCTCCCTTCCTAGCCCCTCCCTGCCCCCTCTACCACCTCCCTTTCTTCTCTTCCCGGGGCAAGAGCTGCTGATTTGCAATTCAATTGGAGCCAAGTGCTTGCTAAGCTGCTAAAACAACTGAAAGCTACTGGGGAGAAAGGGAAAAAAAAAACGTTACAAGCATTTTACCAATAATTATGCACCAGCTGCCCCCACCCCCAAGCCTGCCTCTTTTGCTCTGTACGAGGTCTGAGTGGTGGTGGTGGTGGGGGGGAGTGGGAGGAAACGGAAGAGATCTGAAGAGGCCCTCGGTCCCCTCCTTCCCTCTGACTCTGACCTCCGGGGCCCCTTTGTTGTGGTCTCTGGAGCTTGCCGAGGTCTGGAAGAGGCTGTCTGAGCCACTAGGGGTAGGAGGAGAGGAGCTGATCCCTCTCACCTGGGGCTCATTTGTCTAACTCCAAGGATGCGTCAGAACTGGGGGTGGTGTGGTGTGGTGTGCGTGCCTCTAAGGAGGAGAATGAAAAAGAGGAAGGTCCCTGTCTGATGAGGTAGAATTAAGTCATGGCGACTCTCAGGTAACCCCCACTGCAAAGTGTACCCTGCCAGCATCTGCAGCCATTCTAAGTGTGTGTGCACATGCATTCTAAGTGTGTGTGCACATGCATTATACGTGTGCGTGCACATGCCTGTGTGCTCCTGCTGAGGCCCCAGGATGGCCGACTCCAGGGCCGTTGGCTTGACTCAGTTTGGGTGTAGGAGCAGCAGGAACTTCTGAGGAGGTGCTGTCCCCACAGTGGACATTTCAAGGAGTCTCTGGGGGTCCGAGATCTCATGGGTTGTCACTGGAGTGAGCAGCCTGACTGGGTCCTCCCATGGAGAGGAGGGGACAATGGGAAAACTGGGGCTGGCTGTCCCAGGCCTACTTCGGTGACGGTTGGGACTGCTGAGTCACCCAGGCCCTGCCAGGCCTGGGAGGGAGGCAGCCAGGGCCACCGGGGTGTGCTCCCAGTGACGTTGTCCCAGCCTCCAGCTCGAGGCAGGCGAGCCTTGCATGGGACCCTGAGACTCTTCTCTCAACGCTCTAGAATGGAGGGGCTTTCCGGTATCTACTTCATATCGGGGAGAACCCTGGTGATGGGGGTGTCATTGGCCCCCTGACATTCTGGGTGTTGAGCCCACAGGATGGCCTGTCTCAATGTTAGACTTCAAAGCCTACTCACAAGAACATGTAAACCTGGGGACAAGGGGCTCAAGGCCTCTGAGATGGGGGTGGCTAGGATTTCGGTGATATTTTACCCAAGGACAGACACAGTTGGTATGATAGGAGCCAGGGCTCAGAGGCTCCTTTCCCTCTGTCCCTCTGTCCCTCTGGTCAGATGTGAAGAGGCTTAGCTGCCTGGTCTGTGCCTCCTAGGACGGCAGGAGGGAATGGTGTGTGTTGTGAGGTAGGCAGGCTACACTCTACACTGACTGATGGTCTGGAGAGATGGGGGCGGGGAGGGCAGAAAAGGCTGTGGTCTGTGTTCCCTGGGTCCATTTTAGTGATGTTAATGGTTCAAGCTGGGGACTAGAGCCTTCTTTACTAATGAAACTGAGAGAGAGGTGAGAGACTGGACCGGAAACTCAAAAGCCATTTACAGAGGCAAGAAGGTTAACTTGGGGAGAGCAGTAAGGGAGCTGGAGAACCAGCTCTGGGGTGTGTGGATGTCTGTTCCCCTGTGAGAGTGTGTGTGTGTGTGCGTGTGTATGTGTGTGTGTGTATGTGTGTGTGTGTGAGTGTGTGTGCATGTGTATATGTGTGTGTATGTGTGTGTGTATGTGTGTGTGTGTATGTGTGTGTGTGTGCGTGTGCGTGCGTGTGTGTGTGTATATGTGTGTGTGTGTATTGTGTGTGTGTGAGTGTGTGTGCGTGTGTGTGAGTGTGTGTGCGTGTGCGTGCGTGTGTGTGTATATGTGTGTGTGTGTGTGTATGTGTGTGTGCATGTGCGTGCGTGTGTGTGTGTGTATATGTGTGTGTGGGGGGGGTGGGGTCACTGCCCAGCTCTGCCTCCCAGCCCTTATGGAGAGGAATACTTGGCAGAGGGACTGAGTTCTGCTGTTGCAATAGCTGCTTTCCTTCCCTCTGAGGGGACGGGGGTGGGGGGTGGGTGGGGGTGGTGGTGGTGGCAGAGGCACATAGCCTGCCTGGAGGATGTTATTGGGATGCAGTCAGGGCTAGGGCTGTAGCTGTCAGGGGCCAGGTCTCCTTGCTTCCTCTAGGCGGTGAGCTCACACAATCACACAATGAGCAAAGTGGATGGAACCCCAGGCCATCTTTGGGAAGCAGATGCCTGACTCAGGATCTGCATGGGCCTAGCAACCCCATCCATCCTGGTCTCATTGCCTTAGCCTGGTCTGTTCTCTCAAGAGAGGGAGGAAGAGTGTGTGGAGAACACCTTGCTGAGGATCCAGAGTCTCGGAGGAGGATGTGGCTGTGTGTGCCATGGGGTGGTGACAGCGCTAGGCACGGTCAGGCCTGAGGTTTAGTCCTGGTCCCTCCAGAGTTGTCACCACCCCACTTAGTCTCAGGTATTGGCATCCCTGTGCGAATGGACCAGTAGGATCTTTTGAGAGCAGATGTTGAGGGTGGTCCTGACAGACTGTAGGTGCCAACCTGCGCCCTTGTAAGAACTCAGTGGAAGACAGACTTCCTGAATCACTATTCCTGTTGCATGGGAGAGAGCTGAGGCCTGGAGGAGAGGCCAGCCAGAGTCCTTGGCGGGCTTGGGCTGACTGTGTGAGCTTTACTCTCTCTTAGTATCTTCGTTGGTAACTGCAATCTCCTTGGCCAGGCTAATGGATGGAACTAGGAGATGAGGTCCGAGCAAGGGCCTGGCGCACAGTCAGCCCGCAGGAAATGTCACACCCGGCTTGGAGCTGGGCCTCGAGTCAGCATGAGACACTCTACCGAGGGAGAAGAGCTGGGGCCAGGCAGGCTGCAACAGACGGTGACCTTTGAGGCTGATCCCGGAGAGTTCCCGCCATCTGCCTCTGCCGGGCCGCTCTTCCTTCCTGTGGGGGCTTCGAGCTCAGTCCTGGATAAGCAGCCAGTGTCTCCACAGGTAGTGACAGTGCTCACATTGGGCCTAGTGAAGGGGGGAGGGCCTTTGAGTTTCCCCAGCCTGGCCATCGCCTGTGGGGCTGTGTCGCCCTGGTGACTTGCCATCATTGGGCAGGTCCAAGACTCAGTCCTTAGGTCTTGCCTAGGACTCCAGGAAGTGTTGTAGCAGAGTTGAGACCAGATTTCCTGTGGAAGAAATGGTCTTGGTGTTTTTGCCACGTTTCAGGTATGGGTGAAAGGAACTTTGAGAGTCCCCCACCTTCCCAACGGTAGTTCATATCCCTGGAAGGCAGCGCCTTCCAGGCCCAAAGCTGGGACTTGCAGACATTGGACTCTTCCTTCCTCAAGAGCAGCTGCTTGGGTTTTTTTCAGAGCTCGTCCTGGACGCAGCCTCTCCCCAGCCCTCCCTCCCTCACGCTTCTCCACACGCTGCTCAGTCTTTCCCTCATGTAGCTCAGGCTGGCCTCAAACTTGCTGTGTAGCTGAACTTCCGATCCTTCTGCCTCCACCTCCCCGGTGCTGGGAGGGCAGACATCCATGATGCCTATTTTTCCCCCCTTTTTGTCATCTTGACACAAGTTAGTTGTCTGTCAAGAGGAACCTCAATTGAGGCAAGGTCTCCATCTGTGGGCAAGTCTGTGGGGAATTTCTTGATTGAAGATTGATGTGTGTGTGTGTGTGTGGGGGCACATCGTGGGCAGAGCTACCCCTTGGCTGGTGGTCCTGGGGTGTTTGAGAAAGCAGGCTGAGTAAGCTATGGGGAGCAAGCCAGGGTGCACTATGACTTTCCATCATGTCCTCTCCCTCACTCCCTGCCTTGAGGTCATGCCCTGGCGTTCCACAGTGATGGGCTGATATCTGGAAGTATAAGGTGAAATAACCCCACCCCCGCCTCCCAAGTTCCTTTTGGCCATGGTCTTTATCACAGCAATGGAAACCCAAGACACACCACGGTACCCAGCTTACGGAGTTCTGAGCATGAAATCTGGGCTTTCTGGATGCTAGGCCGCACCCGCCCACCCACCAGACCAGCCCCAACCCCTAGAGCCAAATTGAATCTCCTGCCTCAGCTACTTAAACCCAGTACAGACTTCACATTGTGCTCTGCAAGGTCAAGTCCTGCTGGAGGCCTGTGCTCTCTGATACCCCCACCCACTCCCTGCTCTCCCGGGGCACATTTTATGCCAGTCACACTGTTCTCGTCACATCCCTGAAGACATCAAGCTGTCTTCAAGTCAAGAGCCTTTGTGTCCATTATCCCCTCTGCCTGGAATCTTCTCTCTCTCTCTTATTTAGATACACCCCCCTCTATGTAGTCCTGGCTGGCCTCAAACTCACGAAGATCTGCCTGTCTTAGTCTCTTGAGTCCTGGCATTAAAGACATGTTCTTCTGGGTCCTTCTCATACAGTCCTCACAGGAGTCCTGGGCTGCTCTCTGACCTGAGATCAGTTTCTCCTCATGGCGCTCTTTATAGCCGCATTTACCATTCATGTCCTTCACATACATGTGGACTTGTCTGTCTTCTCTCACCCTTGGCTCCCCTTCTAGACCAGACATCATATCTAGCCTGTTCCTGTTATCATGTGGTCTGTGAGGTATAGAAGGTTCCTAGGTCCTTGGCCTATGGACAGATATGAATATAGCCAAACACTAAATCATAATCTTACTCAAGCTGATCGAGGGGTTAGAGAGATATTCAGGGCACAAGAGCAGTTGTTGTTTCTGTGGAGGACCTGGCTCAGTTCCTAGCACCCACAACCAGCAGCTCGGGATCACCTGAAACTCCATCTCCAAGGGACTCAACTCCCTCTTCTGGCCTCTGTGGGTACACACAGACACACAGACACAGATGCAGACACAGACGCGCGCACACACACACACACACACACACCACACCACTGACATATAAATAAGTAATAAAAATAAATTGTAAAAAATTACATTATTTTGGGCCAGTAAGATGGCTCAGTGGGTATATAGGCACCTGTGGCTACGCCTGATGTCTTGAGTTCAAATCCCCAAGGTCCACATGGTAGAAGGAAAGAACTGACTCCCACAAGCTCTGGTGTACACACACTATCACACATACATACAAACACACACACACACACACACACACAAAATAAATAAAAATAGTATAACAATTTTCTTTTTTAAATTATGAGACTGCCCAGTTACCAAGTATGAATTCTGTTGTGTTACCATGTCAAAAGTTTGGGTGTACCTGGAACTTTAATAGGGTGGGGGCAAACCGTCAAAATATAATATGTCTTTTTTTTTAAGATTTATTTATTTATTATATGTGAGTACACTGTAGCTGTCTTTAGACACCCCAGAAGAGGGCATCAGATCTCATTACAGATGGTTGTGAGCTACCATGTGGTTGCTGGGATTTGAACTCAGTACCTTCAGAAGAGCAGTCAGTACTCTTAACCGCTGAGCCATCTCTCCAGCCCCACAATGTGTCTTGATGTGAGAAAGTGGTGGGGGACACAGCCACACCTGCCTGATTCCTGCTGTTGACCTACAGCTTCAAGACCTAACCCAGCCTGTCCTGCTGGGGTTTGACTCGCTGCAGGGCTCCTGGTGGAGGCCAGAATAGAAGGCCCTCCTGAAGAGCAGGGGCAGCTGATGCGGCTGAGGTCTTGGGATCCCCTGTAAGTTTCTGCAATAGGAGGAAATGGCTGGGGTCCCCTTCCCAGTGGACCAAACCGGTGCCAGCATCTGGATGCATTCCTTTACCCAAACCCCATTACTTCCTTCCAATTCTTAGTGTCTCATCTAACACCTCCTCCCTGTGAAAGGGACTGGTGGCCATGTCATGAGAGGTTTTTGTTTTGATAGAGTTTGCTCAGCCTTAGCCTGGGGTGAGCGAGGTAGACAAAGCTCTGAGAGAGGGGAGGGGGAATGAATCAGCAGCAGGCACATTAGCCTCAACCTGGCCCTTGTCCCTGACATTCTCCTCCTGTCCCTCTAACTGAGCCTGGGGCTGCTGGGGGGGGGGTGTGCGGTGGAATCTGCAGTGTATGCGCACAGTTCGCACGCTTCCTTCAGTGCAGGAAGCGTGGCAGCAAGCAGGCATGGCAACAGGGCAGGAGCTGAGAGTTCACAACTGATGCACAAACAGGCAGCAAGTGTGACACTGGGCTCTCAAAACCTCAAAGCCCACTCCCAGTGACACACCTCCTCCCACAAGGCCACACCTTCTAATCCTTCCCAAACAGTTCCACCGACTGGCGACCAGGCATCCAACTATATGAGCCTATGGGGCTGTTCTCATTCAAACTGCAACAGTGGGTGCCCGGGCGCTTGTAAGGTTCTGCAGCAGAGCGTGAGGGGCAGGCCAGGCTGGCCTGAAGGCTGTCCTCTGTTCTTCTGAGATTCTGGTGCATGTTGCTCTCTTACTCCCAGGAAACAGGGAGTCACTTGGGCTGCGAGTCTGGGACAGGGAATCTCTGGACCAGGCGTACAGGATGTGGCTTGGGGGTGCAGCTGCAGCCCGAGGAGCTCAGGATGCCAACGCTTCCTCTGGTCCCTCCCCCTGCCACCCCTGGACTGAGAGGTTTAGTAGCCTTGTTCCACTGGGAGCATGCTAGCAAGGCAGGACACTCCTTGTAGCTAAGGAACATTCCAGTTCTGGTCCCCAGTGCCTGTAACCCTGTGTTGGGGCCATTGCGACACCTTCCTCTTAGACCCCGGTGCTGTGGGCATCTGTAGACTGAGCAGGGGTAGCCTCTGTTCCCATGTGATCTGTGCTCAGTTTGGCTGAGGGAAGGGGAAGCAAGGCCTCCTGGAGGGGCTTGTGGGGGAACCCACATGGGGAACTATCAGGACCCGAACATGCTGGAGCCCAGTAGAGGGGCTCAGGGCCCCTGCTTCTGGCTTCTAGCTCCTGCTCTGCTGGCTAGCCTCAGTTTACTCATCTGAAAGCATTTACCCACACACCGTATCTGTCATAACGTCTTGTCTAGGATGACACAGTGGCCGTTGTCTCCCTTAGCCGGGCTTTGGCACCTTGCTGGCACCTGACACCCAGGCCCTGCCCCGAGGTCTAACGTGTGTACTTCAGGTGAGCGCGCCGCTCCAAGCAGGAGCCAAACAGATGAAGCCATATCACGGGGAAGCAGGCCAGGGATGGATAGACTGCTCGAACAAGTTAGATCAGGGCTGGTGTGACCCACGGGAGAACAAAGCAAGGAGGTACCACGGAGGCTGCAGTGGCAGGGGAATGGCTGTTCTGAGAGGGGGCGTTTCTGTAGGCAGGTGGGGGAAGTGTTCTGGAGAGCTGTAATGGTGACTGAAAGGCCCTGGGCCCGCAGACTTGAAGGGTGGTGACTGAGACTCCACTCAGAGCAGGACGCCTGGGAAACCCACGTTATGTCCTTTTGGCTGTGGAGGTAGTTAGTGAGCATGGGTCAGTCTCTAAGCCTGTCAGGACCTCTATTCTCTCACTGACAAAGTGCAGTGGTATGTCCGTCTTGTGGTCTTGCCGTCTTGCGGTCTTGCCGTCTTGCGGTCTTGTACCCCAGCTGTGCCTCTGATCATGGGGCAGGTTTGTCTCTGCTCCTCATTCTCCTCATCTGTGAAAGGCTGAGTGGGTGGACGGGAAGCACCTAGGACCACAGGCTGTGGCTGAGTGTAGCCTGGACATCAGAGCCAGGCATGTCACATCTTGCTCCACACCGAGGTCAGAACCAGTGGGGGCTGGCGGGTGAGATGGACAATGGACTTAGTCGGTCTTTGGTCTCCTGCTCCCGGCCCTCACATAGGCCCCGTCGTGATGCCCCTGTTCAGGTGAGCATGTGGGTCTGAACAGGCAAGCTGAGGACTGTTGGGAATCCTGAGGCCCCTGCAAGGGGACCTGCTGACAGGGACTCTGCTGTCTTTGCCATAGTGGCTGGCCTTGTGAGGGGTTGGTGGCTTGCGAATGGGTTTTGGTCCCCTTGCCAGGGAAGCCCAGGGTGTGGAGAGGCTACCACCTCACTGTGGGTCAGCTGCTGTCTCACTAACTGAGGGTGTCGGCCTCGGTGGGCCATTACCCCGCTCCTTAGATAATCAGGGTCGGTGTTTCCCAAAACCAACCTTGGCGGTTGTCTCTTCTGCCTGAGTCCTTTCCAGGTTCATCATCCTGCTAGAATTTTCCTTCTGGCCCAGGCTATTAGGCAGCAGGGTGGAGACAGCTTCTCCTGGCTGTTCCTCATTTTCAAGCATCTGACAAGATCAGGGAGCGAGCAATGTGGAGCCGGGTGACGGGTCAGTGCCTGGCCTAGGTCTTCAAGGTTAGGTCCAGTGCCTTCCCCGCCTGCTCCCCTCTAATGAGCTACAAACGAATGTTCTGTGTCCCCAGTTTATTAAACTAGCATTTTTATGACCCACACATGCTGGAAAGAATAAGGAGCAAAGGTCTGCTTGATATAATACTTGACCTTTCCCAGTGTGCCCCTCCCTGGGGGCCTGGCGAGGTGGGGGAGATGCTCTCAGAGCATCTGAGAGATGTTTGGGAGGGGCGGGGACTCCCTCAGCCTCACCCCCTCCTCTGTGTGTCCAGGCATCATGCCCGCTCCTGCCATCCACCCCTCCCTCCCACAGGTTAAGTGGCCCAGTTCCGGTGGGCTCCTGGACTTACCTGGACCCCTCCTGTGGCTCAGGACACCCCCTGGTTCCGGTAGCTCCAGAAGGTTCCCCTGGCTGGTGCCTTTCAGACTGTCTGGATACCTGTGGGGTAATGAGGCTGTGTTGCAGCCTAGGTTTGAATCCTGGCTCTGGTACCAGGGCCATGGGCTGGGAAGGGTATTGTGGCTCACTGAGCAGGAGAGAGGGACAGACCCAGCATCCAGGTGCACAGGAGTCAGCCCAGTTGAAAGATCAGGAGGCGGGTTCCCCTGACCCCCCCTCCTTCTAGAGTTCCAGGAGCTCAGTCCTTCTCAGGCCTCAGTTTCCCTGTGGTGTTGGCTGAAGGCAAATGCTCTGTTAAGTCCATCTGACCCTGCTTAGGTGCAAGAAGGACAGGACAGGCCAGTGACAGCAGTGGCCCTTTATAGGGTGCAGACATGGAAAACAAAGGGTGAGGGAACCCACATCCCGCCAGAGATAACTGGCACTGGACGGGCAGATGCGGGGACTGCCATGCGCCTCCATGCCGTTGGGTGGGCATCTTGCTGTGAGAAGCCATGGGACCCCAGGCTGCCATTCACGGTCCAACAGCCCATTCTGTAGCCTTTCTCAAGGGCTTGGGGAATCTGAAACTCATCGTAGATAAGCAGTTCTGTAGGGGCAGGAGGCCCTGCCCCAGAGGAGAGTGACAGGATCTAGTGGGGACTGTGGGGCTGTAGACAGTACTTACCTCTTATGTCTCCAAGGTGGTCTGGGTTGAGGGACAGCACCAACCTCTGTCAGGGCCTGGAATGGCATGCGTGCTTCTAATATCTCTCTCTCTCTCTCTCTCTCTCTCTCTCTCTCTCTCTCTCTCTCTCTCTCTCTTTTCCGTGCGCGCGCGCACACACACACACACACACACACACACACACACACACACACACACAGAGGGCAGGGTCTTTCTACATAGTCCTAGCTGTCCTAGAACTCACTATGTAGACAAAACTGGCCTCGAACTCACAGAGATAAACCTGCCTCTGTCTCTGCCTCTCAAGTGCTGGGACTAAAGGCATGTGCCGCCACCAGGCTTGGCCTCTGCTCTATCCCTTTGAGCCTAGTTGTCCTCATGTGTGACAGATGACATGAGAGTTCAAGGTGTCCCCACCTGAGGGAGACTGCTTGGGCTCGGGGCGACTCTGACCATGATGCCTGGGGAACTTGGGGACACTATAGGCAGCCCTGCTCCTACCAAGGGCTCGTGGAGTCTGAAGTGTGAGGCCCGGCCGAGTACTTTGTAAGTGCTTTGATTATTTTAAATTGCTTAAGTGGCTAAGATGGCCCTGAGACGCCTGAGCGCCCGGGGACACAGACACAAAATCAATTAGGAAAGTACAACAGAGCTAGTGGGAGCCTTCAGCTGCTCCTCCCCCTCTGCCCTGTTGTCCCCACTGTCACTTCCTTGGCCCTGCCAGGGTCTCTGCTGGCCCCTGCATCTGCTTTCGGCTGCAGCACAGCAGGCCACTGGGGTAGCCTCGAGGGTCTCCTGAAAGACTATCCGGTCACCAGGCAGCTGGCTGCAGTCCATCCTGACTGTCTCTTAGAGGGCAGTATTGCTTCAGTATTCCAGTTCCACAGGAGGGGCTGGCCCCAGGGACCCTTGCTCAAAGGTCTCAGGCCCCCTGGGGGGTTGCATGGAGTCTTTCCGTGTGGTCAGGGCCTGAGGGGACTGGACCCTGCCCATTTCAACTGCGTGGTTTCTGGGCACTGGGTGTGACAGGCCCCTTTTCTTCGTGTGGCAATGTGACACTCCTGGCTTCTGTGGATTCTCTGAATAAGATTTTCTGTCATGTGTAATGGGTGGCCTTGTCTCCACTGCTGTGCCTGTTTCTGTGGGGCAGGCTCCTGTGCATAGGGTCCAGGCTGGACCAGATGGTACCCTTTGGTGGGTCTCATGTCTGCATCCAGCCAGGTGCTTCCATAGGTGCCAGTCCTGGCCTGGCCTCTGTGTGGCCAGGTCCTTATAGAATCTAGAGAGGAGAAAAGGAGACATCTGAACAGATGAGCCAGTATGGGAAATCCCGTCTGTTCTTGGAAGATTCCTGTACGGAGACAGGCTCACTCAGACTGCTGGTGGCTCCTTAGTCACAGCACGGTGGACAAGCGTCTGGTTTGGGTGGTTGTTCTCAAACACGTCTCTGAAGCTGTCCACAGACTTCGTGCTTGCTGTCGTACAAGGCTCAGACACAGCACACAGTCCTACCATGACCCCGGGGTTCACGATTTTACTTTAAAAAAAAAAAGGCAAAAAGAAACTTAATCATTATTTTAAAAAAAATTTTTTAAATTTTATTTTATATGTTCTTGAGTGTTATGTCTGTATTTCTGTTCACCGTATGTGAGCCTGGTGTCCAGGGAGCCAGAGGAGAAGGTATCAGGGTCCCTGGGACTGAAGTTAAACGTATAAGCCTCATGTGGGTGCTGGAAACCGTGCCTTGCTCTCAACCACTGAGCCATCTCTCCAGCCAGCAAGTATGTTTTTAAAAGAGCTAGTTATTTCACTTTTAATTATGTGTATGTGTGTCTGGGTCTGTGCGCACCAGAGTGTCATCTAGAGGTGTTGGATCCCCAGATCCTGGACATACCGGTTCTGTGTGCTCCCCGACGTGGGTGCTGCAAACCGACTGCAGGTCCTCAGAGAGAGCAGTATGTGCTGGTGTTGCTGAGCCATCTCTTCAGCCCAGAGCTCAGGGATCGATTGCTAATGGCTGTTATTGTTGACATCTGGGACCACTTAGGGCCTTTCTTTCTTTCTGACCACATAGGGTATTTATTTATTTATCTATTTTTATTGAGACAGGGTCTCTCTTCATATAGTTCTGGCTGTCCTGGAGTTTGCTATATAGATCAGGCTGGCCTCAAACTCAGAGACCCTTCAGCGTGCTGGGATTGAAGGTGTGCACCACCATGCTGGGAAAAATTGTTTGAGACAGAATCTCACGTACCCCAGGCTGGCCTTGAACTCACTGTTTAGTTAAGGATAACCCTGACTTTCCGAACTTTCTTCCTCCACCACCCGAGTGCTGAGATCACAGGTGTGTGCTACAGCAGCGGCTCTATGTAGTGCTGAGGACAGAACCCAGGACCTCTTGTATGCCGGGTGAACATTCCATCAGATGTGTTACATGCCAGCCCGACATGGTCACGTCTTGATCATTCCTACAACCTACAGAGCCATCAAGACACTGGCCCCATTTTACAGATGAGAAAACAGGGACCTGTAGAAAATCAGGAGGCCGTACAGCTAGTTTTAGCCACAGCTGGGCTGAGTTGTGTCCTTTCCTGCTGCTCTTCCTCTGCAAGCACAGACGTCAAGCAGCTCTGTGTAGGTGTCCCCTGAGACAGGACAGCCAGCTTAGGACCCCATGTCTGTGGATGGCTAATGTCCCCTCTCTCCTTCCTACAGGGGTTTTAAAAGCCAACATGTTTGTTGTAGGTTTGGAAGAACACAGGAACAGCATGCCAGGGAGATGCTGTTGGTGAAGTCATGGCTTGTATGAGGACCTGGGCTTGGATTGCTAGCACTCATGTAGAAAGCTGTGTGCAGCTGTGATCACATCTGTAATCCCTGCACTGGGGAGGCAGAGGCAGGAGGCTCCCTGACTGGCTGGCCAACTACTCAAGCTGAATCAGTGAGCCGTGGACTCAACAGGAGACTCTGTCTCAAAAACTTAGGCGGTGTGTCCTGAGAGATGGTCAGCAGAGCTCTGGTTGCCCTTTCAGAAGACCCAGGTTCGAGTCCCAGCACTTATAGGGTGGCCTACAACTATCCATAAATCCAGTTTCAGAGGATCTGATGCCCTCCTCTGGCCCTTGTGAGCACTGCAAGTGCTTGGTGCATAATGCATACATACATACATATATACATACATACATACATACATAAAACACTTAGATATATAAAACAAAAATAAAGCTTAAAAATCTTTTACAAATTTGGTAGAGATTGATCGAGGAAGACACCTGATATTGATCTCTGACATTTACAAGTGTGTGCTCATGCACACACACACACACACACACACACACACACACATACACACACACACGAAAATAGCATAAAGAGGCAAAGAAAGGGCTGGAGGGGCGGCTGATTGGTTTAGGACCAATTGGTTCCAGAGGGCTTGGTTCCCAGCACCCACGTGGCAGCTCACAGCCATCCATAACTCCAGCGTCAGGGTGCCCAACACCCTCGTCTGGCCGAGCAAGTATGCACAGATATCTACACAGACAAAACACTCTTACACATTAAAACACATAAAATGAAAGAGACAAATAAGAATTGCCAGTTCCCTTGCCAGGGGGCCACCTGTCTTTCCTACAGGCCTCCATTTAGCAGGGTGAGTTGTCATCGGTAGCTAGAGTTTGCACAGACCAGGGTGAGCATTTCCTAATGTCCTTAACTAATCTTCGAAACATGTCGTCTGCTGGCTACATAGTCACCACCTACTTGGGGCCCTGGCCATTCCTGGTTTGAATCCTATTGGTGGCTGACTTGATGTGTCACTGGGGGGTTGCTACATAAGTCTGTTTTTCCAGTGGGCCGTCTCTCTTCAAGGACACATGACAGAGTGGCTCCCGGGTGGCTGGGGAAAGTGGCTGAGGGAGGGTGTTTACCTCATGGGAGCTGTGAGTCTGGGAAGGACAGGGGCTCAGTGAGCTCTGGAGAGAGAGTGGTGTGGTGGAGCTTGGGAGTAGAGCATGGTGTCTCTGGCATTGCGGAGGTGGGGGAAGGGGGAGGGAGGAGGGGAGGCTGGGGGAGGAGGTGAAGGCTTGGAGGAGGGGGAGGGAGGAGGGGAGGTTGGGGCGGGGGAAGGGCGGGGGAGGGATATGAGGGCCAAGTGAGCTGGGTGAGGGATATACTCAGCTCCTCTCTCGACATGGGGGGCTGACCTTAGGCTGGTGTGAGGGAGATGAGCTGAGGGCAGGGTGTCTTGCCTGTCAGGATGGGTGAGGAGGAAGTGAGGCCCCATGGGAACCCTTCTCCAATGGGCTAATGTGTCTGGGTACCGCATCTCTAGCTCCTCCCTGTCCCCTGGCCAGCGTCTCTCTCCACTTGGCTCATCTTCTGCTGGACTTGTCTCTAAGCTTCACCTCAGCACATGCACACAGTAGGGCGTCTGCTGCTGCGTGTGTGTGTGTGTGTGTGTGTGTGAGTTGTCCATGGAGCAGGGTGTGTAAGGAATTCCCTCTTTTTTTTTTTTTTAATGGCTCTGGTACTGACTGCGTCTTTATTTGGATAATTCATAATTGATGGATCCGTTCTGCTGTTTCTGAGCATTTGGGACGAACCCAATGTTTGGTTCCTGTGAAGAACCCTGAAGGCGTTTCGTTGGACTTCAAGACTCCTTTCTCAGACTGGTTAGGTTGCTGGAAATACCAGCCGCACGTGCCGTCAGCTTTAGGGGCACCGTCCATCATTTTTCCCAAGCAGACGATGGCCTCTCACTACCTTTTATCTTCCCCTCACGTCTAGAGGCCCGTCTCAAGCGCCAGGGCGCCCACACCCCTACAGACAGCACTGGGCTCCGAGGTCAGCTCTGCGGCATGGCGTCGCGTCTGTCTTCCCCAGCTCTAACTGCTGCGGTCATCTTAGAGGGAATTGGGTTTCCGTGCTGGATGTGTTGAAACAGAAGCATCACAAGCCCTGGAGATGCCTCAGTGGTTGAAGTGCTTGTGCCCAAGAGCTCGGATCCCCAAACTTCACATTAGTGCTGAATAGGCATAATGGTAAGGGTCCCCCAGAAGAAAGTAGCTACCAAGAGTGGCCACATTGGTGAGCTCTGGGTTCCATTGGGAGGGCCTGCCAAGGAATAGGCAGGAAAGGGACAGAGAAAGAAGACACCTAGCTCCACACACACACACACACACACACACACACACACACACACACGTGTGCATGTGCACTCTCACACCCGTGCAAAGTGTGCACAAGTACATGCACACACCATACACACGTGCAAGGAAAAAAAATTAAAAAGGCAAGAAGGACCCGCGGTGTCCTTGGGGCCCGCGGCACTGCCCACAAGGCTCTCTCCCTGCTCAGCGCTCTCCCTGGGCGTTTGGTAGCTGCAGCGGCTCTTTTCTCAGCCCGCCCACTCTGATTTCACTCACTTGCCTCATGTTCTGATCTGGGGGCTAGTGAGTCGGATCTGGTGGGTGACCCAGTTAGCCTGTGGTCAGCTGCCTGGTTCCGGCTCTCGGCACCTGAGTCTCCACCCCAGAATCAGGGGTGATAAAGGTCCAGAAACCCACCTGGCACCGAGGCTGACATCTTCCCGTTTTTTGCTTGTTCAAAGTCCCTTTCCAGGGGCCTGGGATGTGGTTCAGTGGGCAGAGTGACTGCTTAACACGATGAAACCTGGGGCTCAGTTCCCCGCATCCCATAAACCAGGCTAGACTGTGCACGGTTGTGATCCCAGCACTCAGGAGACAGGAGGATCAGAAATTGGAGCTCATTCTGGCTGTAAGCCTGCAGATACAGAAATTAGGAACTATCCAAATTATGCCTTAGTGCTTAGTGGAATAGTTACAGGCCCACAAGAAAGAGCCATTTAAAGGACAGAATAAAATCTTGTTTAGGTTTTTTTTAAAGTCAATTTCCGTTGACTGTGACCACCGCTGGGTGCAGGGGATGTCGTAGCCTGGCTGTTGTCACTTGCGCCTTCTGGTGTCTGGGGTTGGTGTGTTGTGTCTGGATTCCATCTGGAGCCCCTGTCCCCTGACCACATGCAGGGGACATGCTTTAGGAGGTCCATCAGCTGAGAGTTGGATCAGCTCCACTCAAGGCTGGTCCCGGGCCCCTCTGGGAGTCGAGAAGGGCTCCCCAGAGGGAGACGGCAGAAATGTTTCAGCAGCCGGTGGGCTAAATCCAGGGCAACTCCTGAGAATGTTGTCCGGACACATCCTATGCTTCCGGACAAGCTATGGAAACAAGCTATGCTGGGAGACGGAGGCAGGGCTTCGCACGGGGCCGGGCCTCTGGCTGCAACGGAGGCTCTCTCCTGCCTGTGTTGTGGGCATGTGGCTAGGCAGACGGTGTGGGTGCCTTGATATTTTAATTGAAGCCCTGAAGACACAGTTGCTCTCTCTACTGTGCTAACAATGTACGGAATAAATAATTCAACCGTGGCTATGTTTTGCCTGCCGTCCTCGCCCATGGGGGTGGCCACACGTGAGCATGTGGGTATGGATACACACACACACACACACACACACACACACACACACACACACACACACACAGCCAGGAGTAGTCAGAACGGCTGTTAGGGGGTCAGTGGATGGACTCTAGGCTGAGCATTTCCGTGTTAACTGGGCACCGGTCAGCTCTCAACTTTAGAACAGTAGCTTCTTTCCAGGTAGCCCAAGAAGACAGGTTAGTGGTCCTGTGTGCTGTCCTCTGACAGCCTGAGGTGTCAGTGACCAGGAGACAGGGACCCTCTTAGTGGCCATACTCTCTGACTCTGTCCCTGACCTGGGCCCCTCAGATTTAGCAAATCTCACAGAGCTCCAAACTGGTGGTAGAGAGAGCGGTTCTGATGAGGCAGTACATGGCGGTAGCTTCCTAGAGAAGGTGGCCACTGTCCCTAGACAGGGATAAGGCCGTAGCATCAGGGATGAGAAAGGATGGGATGTATGGGTGCCGGCAGGGGAAAAAATTGGGCCGCCAGGGAAATCCCCAGGAAGGAACATTCAACCATAGACTCAGGGGAGGGTGGAGCTGGTGCAAAGGCCCTGTGGCAGGAAGATGCCTGACGCAGCTGAGAAGCTGTTGAGGGATGAAGGGATCTAGTGGTGGGCCTTGGGTCATCCACGACAGTAGGACCAAAGGTTTGACTTTGGGTTCTAATGGAGACTTTGGAAGTTTTAAGCACAGACTATGATCAGATTTATGTGCTCTGGCTGTTTTTTAGTTGTTTCTCTTCTTTTCATGAGTTTGTGTGTGCGGTAGGCCTGCATATGTGTGTGTGTGTGCGCGCGTGTCTGCTCCCACGCATGTGGGCACATGAGGTTGTGTGTGCCTACGTACGCATGCGGAGGCCTGAGGTTGGTATTGGAAGTCTTACCCCATCATGGTTCCACCCCATTCTTTGAGACAGGGTCTCTCAGTTAAAGCTCTCTGGTAAGTGTTGCCACCTAGGTCTAGGAGAACCTGTCTTCACCTTTAAGGCTGGAACTAGAGCAGGCTGCCGTGCCCACACGTTTTAACCACTGAGTCATCTCGCCAGCCCATGCTAGTGTTATTTACTTATTTATATTTTTGAGACAGCCTTACACTGTAGCCCAGGCTAGCCCAGAGCTCACTCTGTAGCCCAAGTACGCTTCCAGCCTGACTCTCTGATATTATGGGCATGAGCCCAAATGCCCTGCTTCAGGTCTATACTTTTATTTGGTTGGATTTTTTTTTTTTTGACACTGACCTGCTATGTAGCCCAGGCTGGCCCTGATCCCCTAGACCTCCTGCCTAGACCCCCCGAGTCCGTGGATTACAGGCACACATCCCTGCAGGGAGATCAGCTGCCTGGAGATGTTTACCTGTGCTCACCTTTCTCCTCTACTCCCCCTTTCCTTTCTCCTTCCAGGGGGTCATCTGTCCCCAAACCTGCCACACAGAATGCCCCAGAGGAGGTTGGAGGCTTTGACTCCACACAGTCCTATTCACCCTACACCCCAAAAGCTGGGCCTGCAGCTAATGACAGGAAGGCCCTGTCCAGGGCTCCTCCAAGCTGAGGTTCTCCTACACAACATGTCTTTTGAGGCTGATGTGAGGTCGGTCTGAGCTGTCAAAGTGTGGGGCAGAGGGACTGGCGGGGACAGATTGAGAGTCATTGTCGTTGGGGCACCTGTGACTCCAAAGGTGGCCGGAGGTGGGTGCGCCCAAGGCCTAGAGGGTGACACTCTGAGGGACTGGGCACTCTGGGCAGGAGAGACTGAGGCAGGGGGATTGGATTCTGGTCTGCAGGGCAGTCTCCCTTAGCTGTACTTCCCAGAAACTTCCCACCATGAGGCTGGGGTCGGAGGTGGGGTCTCATGTCACGGGTGTCTCATGGGACCTTGGTGAGCACCAGCCCTGCCTTTGATATTCCTAGGAGCAGGGTCCTCACCCCTTCCCACCCCCTTCTGACAAGCACAGCAGCAGCAAGGCCCTTCCCCATCTGTGGCAGACTGGAGTGAATTTTTTTTTCTTTTTCACTTTTGACTAAGCTATAGAGACGAACATGGGAGTATATGAGTCGGGGAGTCCCAACTCCTGCCTGGTGTCCCCCACAGTTGGCAGCCTGCACAGTTATAGAGCTGTAGAAGGGCCATTGCCTCCCTGGGGTGGGGAGAGGCGGGAACAGAGAGCCTGTTTAATTTAATTCCCTGTTTTATTGCTCGTTGGATAAATAACCTTCATTAAGACGGAAAAGCACGGGGCGGCGGGCGGGGGGGGGGCACGGACAGGGAGAAGTTTGATTAATCTCGAGCTGGTTTCTCATCTGTTAATTTTCTTCCGGTTTGGCAGGAGTATTTAAACAAATTACAGACATTACTGTCCCCTTCTTCCCCCCCTCCCCCGAACTCCACGAGGGAGTGTGGCCCCCAGGGAGGGTCCTGGCTTCTTTTTCTACCGTGGTTATTTAAGGGCAACTTGGAAGAAAGGAGGCTCCTCCATCCCACTTGCTGGTGACGGTCCCTTGTTCCTCCTGCAGCCTTTGGGGCTGGGATGGAGAGGATGCTGGGTAGGCAGGGCAGTTACACAATCTGGGCGGCCCGAGTCCACCCTGCTGCCTCCAGCCACTGCCCTCTTGGTTCTACCCTGCAGCTCGAGCCCACCCCTGCTCTCTGCTTCCTCCCTGAGTCCTTGTCCCTGCTGGGGTGCTTGTGGGAGAGAGCAGGCTGCTAGCTAGCTGCCAGGCTGGGAGGGGGAGACTGGGGAAATTAGCATCTCAACCTCTCCCTCTCCCTCCCCTCCCCCCTCCCTCCCCCTCCCTCTCCCTCCTTCTCTCTCCTCTTCCCCCTCTCCCTCTCTCCCCTCCCCTCCCCCTCCCTCTCCCCCTCCCTCTCCCTTCCCCATCTTCTTCTCTTCTTGTCTTCTCTTCTTCCCTCCCTCCAGCTCTGGGAACTGAACCCAGGGCCTTGCTCACTCTAGGCAAGTCAAGTGCTCTTCCACTGGGTTACATCCCCAGCCCCTCCCCTTCCCTGTTTTGAGGCAAGGTCTCAAAGTAATTTGCACAGACTGGCCTTGAACTGGGTCTGCCGCTCCCTCACACAGCACTTGATCTTGGAATCCCTTCTGTCTCAGACTCCTGAGTATCTGTGATTGACAGCTTATGGGCAGGTCTGTACCTCCTCCAATGGATTGTCAAGCTGCCCTGACTGAGTCTGTGTATGTGTGTGTGTGCGCGCGCTCACATGCACACCTGCATGTGTGCATGGTATATGTGCAGCACACATGCAGAGCAGAGGCGTGTTTGCATGCGTAGATTGTGTTGGTATCATCAAGGGTGCCTCACGGTGAGTCCTGTGCCCTTTGGAGAGGACAGCACATGTGGGACTCAGAGTGCTGTGTGTGTACACGCCTGTATTCTTGCATGCGTGGGGGCGGGGTCTTGGGTAACCCCATGCATATGAACCCCTGTATTGTTGCATGTATGGGGTGGTGTCTCAGGTGCTGCTATGTCCCCGGCATGTTCTCTGTCACACATGCAGGCCTGACTCCCAGGGCTGTAGCCAGGCAGGTATCAGCTGGGCTGGAGAAAGAGACGAACAGGGAGAAGAGCCAGGGAGTACCATGTCACAGGACACAGCAGTCTCAGACCTAGGACTTCTGAAAGTAAGGAGGACTCAGCTCCACGGTGGCTTAGGACGCCTGGAAGCCACCTGCTTGGACAACCCTGTCAGAGACACACGGTGGAGAAAGAGTGGCTGAGGGTCTGAGGTGAGAGGCTCTTCCCAGGGACGTGGCTGGGTCTGACGCCAGCCAGCGTGGGAACCTCAGACTGGCAGCAGGTGCTGGGAAGAGCGGAGAGACCGGACGGGGCCTTGGCTACTCTAGCTTTCGCTGTGCTGAGGAGGAACTCAGGGCCCTGTACATGCAAAGCAGACACTGACTACTCAGCTATAGGACTCTTGTTTTTGAGGTGCTGGCTAGGTAGCTCAGGCTGGCCTCAAATGCGTGATGCTCCTGTCTCAGCCTGAGTGCTGTATTGGGCTCTCGCTCCCCTGTGATTATCCCCTGAAGGTGTCCACTGTCTGCTGTCCCTGGGACACTTGTCCTGCCTGCTGTGGTGGCTCCTCACAGCTCTGCCTCCTGAGCTGGCTTCCGAGACCCACTCAAACTGTATGGGGGTTTTGGGGGCAAAGGTTCCCCCTTCTGCAGGAGGTATCAGCTCTTGTCGTTGGTTGTTGGTGCCTGGCTGGATAATTAACTGTGGGCACATCTTGCCCACTCCTGGGAGGTGCTAGTGGTCCTCACAGACTTGGGGGGTCCATGCCTCAGGGACTGCACATCTGCATTTGGTGCCTGCGGGCCCAGATTTCAGCAGCAGCTGCTGAATGGCGGCCTCGGAGCTTCTGAGTCTTGCCTTGGGGTTATCAAGTTACTGAGGGGAGATCACATCAGCCATTGCAGGGTGGGTCTCCAGGGCAGGCCTGAGATGGAGTTATGTTGAGTTACTTGGGCGGTGACCTCTGGGTGCTTGCGGAGAAGAGCCGTGTCGTGAGAAAGTGTTACCAGGGTCTTAATGAGTGAATCCCTGCGTGGGCAGTCGACTGGCCACTAAGTCCTTCTCGGCACCAGAGAGGGGCTGTTCGTCCAGTGTCTGGGGCATGGTGGGCACGTGGAATGTGGTGGCAGTGTTGAGTGTGGCACCTGTAGAGGTTTCCATAGCAAAGGTCTGGCAGCAAAAGGCTGGGGCCATCCACTCTCGCTGGCACCTGCTGTCGAGCAGCAGGAGGAGCCTCCTTAGCATTTCTGGGCTGAGGAACTTTGGAGGCTGTCCCTCTCTGGGTCCCTGGGGTTCAGAGGTGACAGAGAATCAAGCTTGTTCCCTGCGGAGGTGGCAGATTTTGCTGGCACGTAGAGTAGAAGTGGAGTTGGCTCAGCCACTCACCACCTGGGTGACATTAAACATGATCCTGTATCCTGGAGGGATGGGGAGCACCTGTCCCCTTGGAGGGGTGGGGAGCACCTGATCCCTTGGAGGGATGGGGAGCACCTGTCCCCTTGGAGGGATGGGGAGCACCTGTCTCCTTGGAGGGATGGGGAGCACCTGTCTCCTTGGAGGAATGGGGAGCACCTGATCCCTTGGAGGGATGGGGAGCACCTGTCCCCTTGGAGGGATGGGGAGCACCTGATCCCTTGGAGGGATGGGGAGCACCTGATCCCTTGGAGGGATGGGGAGCATCTGTCCCCTTGGGGGGATGGGGAGCACCTGCCCCCTTGGGGGGGTGGGGAGCACCTGTCCCCTTGGGGTGATGGGGAGCACCTGCCCCCTTGGAGGGATGGGGAGCACCTGTCTCCTTGGAGGGATGGGGAGCACCTGTCTCCTTGGAGGGATGGGGAGCACCTGATCCCTTGGAGAGATGGGGAGCACCTGATCCCTTGGAGGGATGGGGAGCATCTGCCCCCTTGGGGGGGTGGGGAGCACCTGTCCCCTTGGAGAGCTGGCAGCAGTCTGTTCTGATTATTGAATGAGCCTGTGTGAGGAAGGCCAAGGGCGTGGATACCCTGAGGGAACATGGCGAGCAGCAGAGAAGGATTCTAGTTCTTCCATGAGTAAAGGTCAGAAGAGCACCCACGGAGATGGCTTCCCTCTTTCTCTCCACTGCGTGGGTCCCAGGGATTAAACTTAGGCTGCCGGTCTTTGCAGCAGCTGCCTTTACCCACTAAACCATCTTGAGGACCCTGCATAAACTTCCCTCCGATGCAATCTTGGTGAGACCTGAGTAGGAGAAGCAGTAAACATGGGCAGCAGCTCGTTGTTACTGATCAATAGCCGTTCATTTCCGTGGTCTACATCCTGGGGCTATGGGAGGCGGGGAGAGGCAGACATGTTCTCCTCAGGGTCTGAGGGAAGTGTGTGATGTCTCAGGAGAGTCTGTGAAGTAAGGGGACACCAGAAATGAGGCCTTGGGATGCGGGAAAGCGCAGACCAGAGCTGGAGAAGAAGAAGGAAGGGAGAGGTCAGACCGGGGCAGAGCCCAGGAGGAAGAGGCTGCGCTAGCGTAGGGTTGTTATGTCCTTCCAGCTGTGGGTGTGAGTGTATAAGTGTGCAAGGGGGTAAGTGGGGGTGAGTGTGTGGGGTGAACATGTGTGTGAGTGTGTGGGGTGAACATGTGTGTGAGTGTGTGTGAGTGTGTGGGGTGAGTGTGTGTCAGTGTATAGGGTGAGTGTGTATGTGAGTGCTTAAGTGTGCAAGGGGGTGAATGTGTGTGAGTGTGTGGGGTGAACGTGTGTGAGTGTGTGTGAGTGTGTGGGGTGAGTGTGGGGGTGAGTGTGTGTGTGAATGTGTGTGAGAGTGTGTGAGTGTGGGGTGAGTGTGTGTGTATGTGTGAGTGTGTGTGAGTGTGGATGTGTGAGTGTGTGTGTGTGAGAGTGTGTGAGTGTGAGAGTGTGTGAGTGTGGGGTGAGTGTGTATGTGTGAATGTGTGTGAGAGTGTGTGAGAGTGTGTGAGTGTGGGGTGAGTGTGTGTGTATGCGTGAGTGTGTGTGTGTGAGGTGTTTGTGTATGTGTGAGTGTATGGGGTGAGTTGTATATGTGTGAGTGTGTGGGGTTAGTGTATATGTGTGAGTGTGTGAGTATGTGCATGTGAGTATATGGAGCGAGTTGTATATGTGTGAGTGTGTGTGTGAGTGTGTGGGGTTAGTGTATATGTGTGTGTGAGTATGTGCATGTGAGTGTGTGGGGTGAGTATGTGTGAGTATGTGGGGTAAGTGTGTATGTGTGAGTGTGCATGTGTGTGTGTGTGAGGTGAGTGTGTATGTGTGAGTGTATGGGGTGAGAGTATATGTGTGAGTGTGTGGGGTGAGTATGTCTGAGTATGTGGGGTGAGTGTGTCTGAGTGTGTGAGTGTGTATGCATGAGTGTGTTTGTGTGAGTGTGTATGTGTGAGAGTGTGTGGGTTCTGGATGTTTCCAGAAGGAAGCCAGCAACACCAGATGATAAGCCAGGCTCGGGCAGTGAGGATGACTCAGATCTTGAAGATTCCTGAACATAGGAGGGACTTAGTGGCTCTTCTGAGGCCCTCGTTGGTGTCCCCAGAGGAGGTCAGCTGGGTGGGATCCTGACCTTCAAGAATCATCAGAGACATAGAGATGGGGGGTGGGGGGTGGGGGGTGGGGCTAGGTGAGTGCCCTGCCCGCTGGGCTGCAGGGCTGAGGCAGGAAAGGGAAGCTGTTCTAGCTCAGGAGGTGCAGGACCCAGAAGGAGACCCCACAGGGAGATGCCACCATGGGGACAAGCACACAGTAGAGGCCAGTTTGGGGAGAGCTGCTTGGGGCTCCAGTTGGGTCCACCATGGCCCGGCTGGGCACCTGGCCTGGGAACCCCGACGCTGTGCCGGTTGTGTGATTTTTTTTCTGCTTCTGGCCGCACCTCCAGCCCCTTCTCCCAGACAAACCCCAGAGTCCCAGTGGGGCTTCCTGGCTGCCTGGCCAGTCTGACTGTGGCCCGGCTGTGGATATAAATCACGGGGAGTGTTGGTGGTGTGACTTTTATCGTCTCGCGTGTTCAATGATGTTAATACATCCCATTATATCATCTTATATTAATATGGTGCAGTCCATCACACACACACACACACACACACACAGCGTGAGAGCTCCTGATGGAAGATTGGTGGGCAGAGTGGCTCATTTCCTTGCAGGCCAGCCACGTCCCTGCCACTTGCTCTCTGCAGCTAGGAGGACCTGGGGCACCTGCGCAATGACAGCCACTTTGGGCATTGAACCGAGAGGTCCTCCTGGCCCCGCCCTCTGTTCTGAGTGGCAGCTCATTAAATGCTCACCGAACAGAGCAGGTGCAGGGGTGTGAAGCCACTGCTCAGGGGCACAGGGAAAGCGGCAAGAGCGAGCCCGACCCTTATTCACACTGCCTCCCGGGCCCGGATGCTGCCAGGGAGGGTCTGTGGGTTGAGACCACTCATCAAAGCTGGCAGACCTGGGTTCAAATCCTGGGCCTTACGATATGCTGTTTGAACTCAGGCTCTATTTCTATCACCTGAAAAAAAAAACTGGAGTTAACAAATGGTGGTCCCATTTTGTGAAGAAGTAACGAGACGGCCTCTGTGTGTGTGTGTGTGTGTGTGTGTGTGTGTGTGTGTGTGCGCGTGCAGGACAGAGTTGATTTTTAGTGTGTCACAAACCCTGAGACTTGCATCACCACAGACACCCTCCGTCGCTCACCTGTTCACAGGGCTGCCGGGCCAGGCGTAGGCAACCCTATCCGTGTGCCTTCTTCTTATACTTCCCACTCAACTCCTAGCTCAGGCCCTTGGGGTCCTGAGGCCATCCGGGCTGGCCTATGACCAGGTGGCCTGGATAAGCCCTCCCACATCTCCAAACTGGGTAAAGCCTTCTTTCCTCTGTTTAAGGGGATTAAAGCAAGAGAACAGAGAGGTCCTGCATTCAGCATTCGGCCATCCACACCCCGTACAGGATGATGGCTTCAGGCACTGAGGTCCCCTGCTTCTCCAGCTTCCTTCCTACCCATTCTCCTTGATGCCCTTCACTGTGACCGCCACAAAGACTTGATTCTCATCACGATGCCCATTTCACAGACCTAGAGACTGAGGCTCTGTTACCTGCATCTCATCCCTGGGATTGGTTCTAGCCCTCCTTGTACAGAGCACAAGACCCGTGGTCCTGAGTGTGCTGCCCTCCCCGCCCAGGCCCCAGCTGCCACCCACCTCCCCTAAGATCGACACTTGACGAGGGGCACAGTCAGCAAGCAAACCTGCTACCCCGAGTGTAGTTGATTGATCTACATTTTGCTTATGAAGTAGGGCAAGTGCTGATTTGAGGATCTCAGTTTGCTCTCGGCCCAGGGCCCGCTCCCAGCCCACTCGCTCGCTCGAACAGTCTTATCTGTCTCCAGGCCCTTCCTCCAACGCACTGGTGCGGCTCCTTTGTCAGTCGATGCCAGGGAGAGCCAGGCTCCCTCCTCCCTCTGCACCCCATCCTCCACACCCCTTTCTTCTCCGGCTCCCAAGCCTCATGGTGGGGGTGTGTACTGGGCTCCCATGAAAATATGTACTGCTTAAAAGGGCAAATGGGGACTGAGCATACACGCACCTTCCAGGGACATGTCTGCCCAGGGCCCGTTGCCTGTGCTGCCTGATTCCATCCAGGAAAACAATTCAGAACAGGAAATTAATCCAAGCGCAAGTTTCCTGTATTGATAGGATGCTGGGCAGTCAGAGTGGAGGCAGGAGTGTCAGACAGAGCGTCACCGTGGGATCAGAGAGACAAAGGTCTGGCAGAGCCCTGGAGGTGGGGGAGTCAATATTGCCCTTTTGTGGGTACTGTCATAGGTGGCCCACTTACCGCCCTGGCTGGGCATCGGGCAGAGTGAGGCCTCCCTGGCAGATTGCCTTTGCCATAAACGAGGGTGGATAGGGCGGGTGACGTGCACTGCTCTGGGGAGAGCATCCTGCAGCAGGGATGACCACTTCGAGGTCCTGAGGCATGATGTGCCTACAGGGCTCAAGGTATAGAGGAAGTCGAGCTTGGCAGGAGCTGCTGGGAAACCAAGGTGGGTATGGGAAGAGATGGGGTCAGAGGTCATGCATGTGAAAATCCTCCAAATTAGTTACTCTGATGGACTTGTCTGAGCTTCAGGGGTACCTGGTATGACTCATAGAGGAAAGCCAGTGCACATTCTTTGGGATACATGGTTTGATGCCCACCGTGAGCACCCAGACCCCAGACAGCAAGTCTCTGTGTAGCCCGGGCTGTCTCAGAACTCTCTATGTAGACCAGGTTGGCCTCCCTCTGCCTCCCAAGTGCTAGGATTAAAGTTGTGCCTACAACAGCGGCATCATCAACTCTTGCCTAACCATTCCCTCAGTACGTGGCTGTGGAGGTTTGAATGTAAATGGTCCCCAAGGGCTCTTATATTTGAATACTTGGTTTGAGAATACTTGGGAACTGTTTGAGAGGGATTAGGAGGTGTGGCCTTCTTGGAGGATGCATTCGACTGGAGGTAGGCTTTGAGATTTCAAAAGCTCAAGCCACAAACCAGGCAAGGTGGCACACTCCAGTTAATACAGCACTTGGGAGGCAGAGGCAGGTGGATCTCTGAGTTCGAGGCCAGCCTGGTCTACAGAGCGAGTTCCAGGACAGCCAGGGCTATACAGAGAAACCCTGTCTCTAAAACTAAACCAAACCAAACATCTGAGGCCATTCGCAGTTAGCTCTCTCTGCCTCATGCTCGTGGCTGAGATGTCCGCGCTCAGCCCCTGCTCGGGCGCCATGCCTGTGTGCCTGCTGCCACATTCCCAGCTAGGATAGTCATGGATTATACCCCTCTGGAACTGTAAGCCCCAACTAAACTCTTCTAGGAGTTGCCTTGGTTATGGTGTCTCATCACAGCAATAGAAAAGGAACTAATATAGTTGCTAAGGGAAAAGAGAGACCCACCCATGGCTGTGCTGTGCTGTGAGGGACAGGGTACAGCAGGGGTCCTGGTGACAGGGGCTATCCTGACCTGTGGGACACTGGCAGCTGTAGAGGTACCCACACACAGCAGGCAGGATTGTGCCCTCCTTGGGAACAGTCCCCTCTTACAGCCTGGGGGTAGGGGGGAGACAGGGTGCTGCTGAAGATCCTAATTAAAAGCTCAGATCCAAATGGCTTGATGGTGGAATTTCTAATTAAATCAATTTCATCTCGTCTGGGAAGCAGAGGTTTGCATACGATAAGCATGAAATTAATAATTACGTTTAGAAATTAGCTGTTGCTCAAAGCAGGCCGTTTGCACAGCCCTCTGGGGCCTGGGGCTAGCCTTGCCCTGTCCTTTATGTTAGAGACAGATGGACCACTTCAGTCTGTAGATAGATGGGCAGGAGAGGTGGAGCCAAACACAGGAGACACAGCTTCTCTCCTCTGCTGCCCACTCTCTAATTCAAGGGCAGCCACTTGTTGCCGGAGGCTGTGGACATCGCTCTCAATTTCTAATCAATTTTATTAATTAATTAATTTTCAAGTTCTGGTTCGATGAAACAAGGTCTCACTAGCTATGTAGACCAGGCTGGCCTAAAACTCACCGATGTCTGCCCGCCTCTGCCTCCCAAGGGCTGAGACTAAAGGCGTGCACACCTCTCTTTTATTTACTTTGTAAATTACTTATTTTTGCTCTATGTGCACGGGTGTTTGCCTGCATGCACATCTGTGTATTCCATGTGCACAGTGCCCATGGAGGCCAGTAGAGGGCACCAGACCCACCCCTGGAGTTACAGATGTTGTGAGTCGCCATGTGGGTGCTGGGAACTGAACTTGGTTCCTGCGGAAGAGCAGCCATCGCTCCAGCTCCAGCCTCAGATTCTACACGCACATGCATGTTCGCTGCGTGGGTATATGTATATAGGCACATTGTACAGAGGGGACTGAAGTTTTACATGGAAATTACTGGTAGGGGCTCTGGAGTAAGGCTCCTCGGGTTCAAATCCTGCTTCAGCCTGTCAAGAGTTGTGGGGCGTTGGATAAGTAACTTGACCTTTCTGGATTAGTTTTAGATAAGCGAAGACTTAAGTAGGTGGTTGAAGGTGTTACACTTAGAAGCCCTCTTAGGACAGAAAGATGTGTGGTGGGCTTCTAAGCGGCATTGGTTCCGATAACGCTTTTGAGTCGTGTGTTCCGGAATGAATCTAATTCAATCTAGTTCTGTCCGCTACTTGTGAGAAGTGTGCTAAAGAGTGAGCCTGACACACCCAAGTTCTGAAGCAGAGATAAACGCCAGCCATTATTAGTGTCTGAGAGTCACGTCACTGCCGACCGTACAAGTCGACCCAGGGTGAGATGGAGGGGGGGGCGGGGGGGTGTGCTTCAGTCACAACCAGCCCTCAGATCTGTCCCCTATGTCAGGTGGCACAAGCAAGGGGATGTTATGTGGGGTGCTTTGTCCTGTCACCCACGTCAGGCTGGAACCTTGCTGGTGACAATAACAGAGAGTATATATACCATGCAGTGTCCCCTACCTGCAGTGATACACTCTGGCCCAGAGGCACATGCATCTTCTCCTCCTGACTCGGTGAGCAGAGTGTATCATGTGACTTGGCCAGCACAGGGTCAGGGGGTTGTAAAGGTAACACGTAGCACAAGGGGAGAGTTGGCACCGTGGGCAGTGGCTTGGGAGCAGCGCCTGGCATTAGATCCCTGCGTGTTTGCCGCTCAAGTAATTGTCTCTGTCTCCCGTGCTGGGATCAATTTCACTGCCATCTCCATGTCTCTCAGAGCTTGGCTGGCGAAGTACCCAGCAGGGGCTCAGGAAGCCATTACTGTGTGAGTGGGTTAATGAAGAAGCCACCAGGGGGTGTGAGAGTGTGGCAGCCACAGAGGCAAAGGAACCTCTTGGCTCTTGTGGACAAAATTTTACTTTCCGTGACACGGTGGCAGTTTGAAAGTTCTCACGCGTGCTACAAGTCACTGTGGGGATCCTCTGCGGGCCCCAGAGGAGCGAAAGGCACCTGCGTGATGCAGTTCCTGGTTCCCGGGGCAGAGAAGAGGACCAGGATACCTTGGAGTTTGCGCTAGTGAGCTGAGCAGAAGAGCTTGGTGCTCTGGGTCTGGCTTCCAGGAAGTGCCTTGGAGAGAGGCCAGGCAGAGCATGTAACGGGGCCCGGAGTGGCCAGAGGCTGGGGCTGGCCTTTGTCTGTGGAGTTCACACACACACACACACACACACACACACACACACACACACACTCTGTGTGACCTGGTGTGCCAGAGCCAAGTGACCAGCCGTGCAAGACCCTCACCACAGATCCTTCAGGGGCCACCCAACAGGAATGGAGGTCTTCTGTCCCTGACTTCCAGGCCTTAAGTGTTCGCTGTTGCAGACAAGCCAGCCCCCTGTGGAGCTAACCTTGGGCGAAGACTTCATCCTATCTGCTCCAGAGACTGGGGACTGCACCTTAGTTGGGCTCTGAGATGAGGCATGTCCTAATTCAGTGGCCCTCTGGCCACCAATGGCTGCTTCCCTGGGCCTCTGAGTCTGACACTTTGGAGCCTTTTTCTTAGGCCTGAGCTGTGGCATGCTGAGCCCCCCGTGTGCTGGCCAGGGTCTGCTTGCCTAGACTATTGGGGTGAGAGCCTGCTGTAGCCCTAAGGACACATAAGCACCCCAATGTAGGCATACGTGCATGAATACCATCATGGCCCCCCCCTAGGCAGATCACCCTCCCTCAAATACACCTGCAGCTCCTTAGAATTTGACACAAATGTCACCCTGGCAGGGGCCTCAGTCTCTTCTTACACCCTGCCTTCTCATCTCCCTTTTGTAGTTGCTTCCTCCTCTTCCTCTTCCTCCTTCTCCTTCTCCTCCCCTCCTCCTCTTCTTCCTCCTCTTCCTCCTCCTCCCTCCTCCTCTCTTCTTCTTCCTCCTCCTCCTCTTCCTCCTCCTCCTCCTCTTCCTCCTCCTCCTCCTCTTCCTCCTCCTCCTCTCCTCCTCCTCCTCCTCTCCTCCTCCTCTCCTCCTCCTCCTCTCCTCCTCCTCCTCTTCGTCCTCCTCCTCCTCCTCCTCCTTCTTCTTCTTCTTCTTCTTCCTCCTCCTCCTCTTCAACAGTGTGTTGCTATGTAGCCTAGACCAACCTGGAATTCATAGCAATCCTCCTGCCTCTGCCTCCCAAGTGCTGGGATTTCAGGAATGCCTCTATGCCCAACTCTTCCCACTCCAGATCTGTGACTCCCCTGACTAGGCAGGTGACCCAGGGAAAGGTGTCCACTGACCTAGTGGCACTCTGCAGGCTACCGTGCAGTGGCTGTGTGACGTAGGGTGACACACTCATGTGCTCAGGTGACTCAGCACATGTTATGGAACACACGTGCAAGCACAGAAGTACTGGGATTCCCGCTTGATCGTTGCTGAAGCCAGCAAGCAGCTTTCTAATTGTCTCATGGGATGGACACTCCAAGAATGCAGAGGGGGCAGAGGAGAGAATTTTCACATCCTTCCTTCTCGGTCACCTGCATAAATCAGAGCTTTCTAGGGGTCAGTGGAAGACACACTGTGTGTCACCTGAGCACCCTAACCCTAAGTCTAACCGTAACTCTCAAGATCTAGCTAAGTAACACTTGGCCATGGACACCTCCTGTTTCCCAGGGAGCAGGGGCGTCCGCCAGAGCTCAAGGCTGGATGGTCACCCACCATTTCATATTTCTGATGGGACTGCATAGCAGGTGGCTTGAACAGGGGACACATGGTGCTGTGGGAGGATGAGGGGAACCTGGAGGAACCAGGAGGGCTGACTGGAAGAAGGGTTGGGTCCATGAGACGGTCCTTGAGCCACAGTGACCTGGGGGTGGAACCGGGCCAGTGATTCTGGTGGCTGTAACGCTGATCCCCACCCCAGACAAGCATCCTCTGCACACAGGACAGGGTGAACCTCATATCCAGTGGGTATTTTGTGTATGATCCCAGCAGGGGAGACTGAGGGACTGGCTGGAGTCTTTTTGGGCTGCGGTGTTGAGAAGGGTCATTGTAAGGAGAATTCTAATTGAGCATCCTCTCTGTCTAGGGTCTAAGACAGGAGCTAAGTATGAGGGCACCTGGCCGTGAATCAGCATGAATCACCTGGTGTTACTGACTCTAAGACAGGGCCCTCTGCCCCACAGGGCACCCCCGTCCCTCCTCCACTCAGGCCGGGGTCAGTGGGAGGGAGGGAACCTCAGAGGACATTCAAGGATGTCTCCCTGAGCGTGGTGGGCAGCAGAGGGAGTTGGGTTAGTACAGGCGGAGAGGGCAAATATGGGAGGGTAAAGGAGGACAGAGGAGACTGGGGGCGCAGGAGGCAGGGCAGGGGTCACACGGAGCACCTCAGGGAGCCACAGGCCTGCTCCTTGGGGCGCCAGGGGCTCCCCACATTTACCAGCAGCTCTTAATTACCCATTCTGTAAGACTGAGGCCCGGAGAGGAGAAGGAACTGGGCTCAACGCTACCAGCTAGACAGCAGCAGAGCTGGACTTGAACCCCCAAACCTCAGCCTTTCTTAGCAGGAACTTCAGAACCTGTGAGGTGGCAGGGAGAAGGGACTGGTCTCCTATCCCATCATATGCTGGTCACCAGGTGGTATCTCTCCCAGGGCCATGGTGACTGCTGGGGCAGTTCATCATGAGGCTTTCCTGCTGTACACGTGCAGGATCCCCGTGCCGATCCCCCACCTTTGTGGGAATGGGGTGCATGCGGGTGAAGGAGGCCCACACACTTGGACCAATCCTGCCTGGTGTGAAGTGGCTGACACTGGAGGAGGGACTTATGGGGGGTATCCTAGCCTAACACCAGGACACTTGGGGGTCCTCATAGCCTGGTTGGGAAGGGGTGAGTAGCAGCCTAGCTAGGCAGGTGTGAGGAAAGGGTGGGGTCCCAGGGAATGCTCACTTGGAGGGAGCATGAGCGGACGGGGCCCAGCTGACTGCACTCCAATCTAGCTCCAGATCGTGGTGTTCTGTTGGGTTGGTGATAGGTGGCAGGGATTTGATTTTATTCTGTATAGTAATCTTTTTAGGAAAATGGACATTTTCGACACGTAGGAAGGCCTCATAGAGACTAAGGCAGCAAGGCCCACAGTCCTGCTGTCACTGAACGAGGATTAGCTCTCTGCTAATTGGTTTGTTCTTCCTGTCCCATAAAGTTCCTGTGAGGCAGACCCAGATGTCATCGTATTATCTCCTCTCTAGCATCTTTACCCTACCTCAAGACAGAGTTTCTCTGTGGACCCCTGGCTGGGCTTGAACTTAGAGATTCACCTGGCTCTATCTCCCAAATGGTGGGATTAAAGGTGTACGCTGCTACCATCAGCTTCCTGGAGAGTTTCTCAACACAAATCTCTAAATATCAACCTTGAGCCGGGATAGTCACTCCTCCGGGATCTCTGACGACGTTTGGAGACATAACACTGGTCACCGTGGGTGGAGGTGCTTCTGGCACATGGGGTGCAGGCTGGGTATGGAGGACATCCACAGAGCATCTCTGTCTAGCAGCCTTCCTTCCCTAGCCTGTCTGTGTGGTGGCTGCAAGCCCCGATTAGCAGGGGGAGGGGCTGTGGCTTTCATGGTGTTGGAGAGGAGACAGTGATGAGGGTCACACAGCTGCATTATTGTGCCTTTAAACAACTGCAGGAGGCTGATGCTGTTTAATGGTACAGGGTTATGTTACTCCATGACTGGGAGGGTAGGGGCAGGAGCAGAGGCCTAGGGTGCCCTGTGAGGTGGCTTTGCCTCTCCAGGTTCTGTATCCCAAACAATGGAGAGAAAGGACCTCTCAGAGGATGCTCTGACCACCTGGGGGAATGGGAAAACATCTGAGGTCTGGGTTCTGGGCTGTGTCCTCCAACTAGGCAGGAGAGAGGAGACAGAGGCCACCGGGGATCATAGAGACAAAAAGTGACTAGAGGGACTTGGAAATTGAGGCTCCAGATGTGTTCCCCCATCTCCTCACCCTGTGTGACCATTAGTCGTAGATCCCATGAAGCCACTGGGAGTCTTCCCTGGGTCACAGGCAAGCTGGTTGCTGTCTTGCTAGCCAGGCCTTGCCCGGACCAGGTAGAATTGTGTGGGAGGTAGGCAGCCTCAGAATCCGACAAGAGCTGGAGGTAGGAGTGGCCACCATCAGACCTGTTCCCTTTCCTCTCAGTATCTGTCCCACCATTTCACGGGTCTTCCCTGGATGTGGTGAGGCAGTATCCACGGGAAGGGTGACTCTGGGTCTAGGGGGTCCCAGAACTGTGAATGGGTAGGAAGCAACTGCCCCATTTACGACTTTGCCCATAGATCTGCGTGTCTTCTTACCCCCAGATCCCCCAGATCAGCTACGCCTCCACGGCTCCCGATTTGAGTGACAACAACCGCTATGATTTCTTCTCCCGGGTCGTGCCCTCAGACACATACCAGGCTCAGGCCATGGTGGATATCGTCCGGGCCCTCAAGTGGAACTATGTATCCACGCTGGCCTCAGAGGGCAGCTACGGCGAGAGTGGCGTGGAAGCCTTCATCCAGAAGTCCAGAGAGAACGGTGAGTGACGTGTGGGGACGGGACCGCTGCTGCTGGGTTCTCCGATTTTTCTCTGAGCTGGGTTTGTCCGGTGTCCCTTCTCCCCAGCCCCAACATGCTGTGTGTTCCCATTGTGGGTGAAGGCCATGAGGGACATTCTGTAGACATCCCTGTCCTGTCATGGGCTGGGAGGGAGGCAACTAGAGGGTTTTATTTAGGTGGGTGGGGATCAGGGACCCAGTTGCATGGGTGATCAGTAGGAGATGTTCAGGGCTGGGGTGCCCTCCATAGTGGGTGGGCTGTGTCCCCGTGCTGCCTCACCCACTGAGCAGATAGATGGCTGTTCTCACTTGTCCCTGTGACAGGTACTCTGGAAGCGTCAGTGACACAGCAAGGGCTAACAGGATGGGGACTCCAGCTACCCATCTGAAGGGGTGTCGGGAGAGTTCAGAGGTGGCCCCTGGGGGGTGTGTGTGTGGGGACTCTGGATCCTGTGGCTTTTTAGGGTCCCCTGAACAGAGGAGTACAGGGGAGGCCTTGGTGCCCCTGACAGCCTTATCTTGTGGGCTCTAAGTAGCTCACGACTGCTCTCGACCTTGGCCAGTGTATATTTATACCCGCAGGGCCCAGACCTCTAATTGCCTTTCCTAAAACTGCAGAGTGGCCAGGGGTTGAGGGTGGTGATGGCCTGCAGGCATAACCCTGCTGCAGTTTTCAGAGAAGCCCTTTAATTATACTGGGGAGACTGCCTGGTGACCACAGCCCAGCACAGGGTCAGTGGGAAGTGGGGTCCTCTCTGACTCCTGTAGCATGTACAGGAGGGAGGCCCAGCCGGGCAGACTTGCCGGGGCCTGGAATGTTGGAGGGATGCGATGTTGGGACCTTGTCAGAGCCTGGGAGCTGAGGCCTCTCTCCTTTCTCTCTTTTTCTTGGGTGACAGATGCCACCCTGTGATGCAGGCTTCTGTAACCTCAGGGGTTGCTCCTGCCCTGAACAAATGTGCTATTAAAAGCACAAACTGTCCTCCAAGGGACTCAGGACAAGGTGTTGCTTAGGGGAAGACAGAGGGTTTAGAGTCATAGTTGTGGGCGGCCTGGAGGTGCTAGGTCATGTGCTGCACCCGCTGTCTGGGTGGCCCCTGTCTTATATGGAGAGGACACCATTTATATGAGCAGGTCAGTCTCAGAGGCATCCCCTAGAAACTCATACCCTGTCACACAGTACAGAGAGGCAGGTGTGGGGTTTGACCTCAAGTTTCAGGCCAAGTAGTGTCAACTGGCTTCCTGTCCTTACCTACTTTGTCTTCTGCCCTTGCTGGGGTCTGTAGCCAGCTGGGGTGTGACGAGGACACGTGTAAGATTGTGCGTATGGCCTGTAGGCACAGGAGAAGCTGGTGTGTGGTGTACTTAGCTGACGGCAGGACCATGGATGATTTTTTCCCAGTGTAGAGAACAGGGAAGAAGAGTGTACAGAAGATGCTTAGAAAGGACCTCAGAGTCTAGGAAAACAACAAAACCCTGGGCCCTGCCTCCTCCACCCTCCTGTCTGGCAAGGAGCCCCTCATGTGGCCACCTCTGCATTCTGTCCTGTGCCTCTGAGGTCCGGCTGTCCACACGGCCTTCAGTTCTCCTGGTTAACCTGAGACCACCATGATACTGGGTTCCCAACCTGGCCCTGTTGCTAAATGGGACTTGATTTGGAAGGCAGCGCTTGGTGGGTGAAGAAGGAGAGACACACAGAGGGAGGAGGAGGAGGAGGAGGGAGGGAGGGAGGGAGGGAGGGGAGGAGGGAGTGGAGAGTGAGAGGGATGGGAGAGAACTGCTCCAGCAGACCAAATTGAAATCAGAATTGAACACTGGGAGAAAGAGGCCATAGCACCTTATAGCCTAATCCCTGAGAAAGATTAAAGATGTTTTTGGCCGCATACTGTATTGATTTGTCCTCTGAAGTATAAGTCACCTGGGAGGTGGTGGGAGGCTTGTGGGGGAAGGAGATGGAGAGGGGAGGGTTGGGCTGTTCTTCCTCACAGGCTGGGAAGGCTCGACACGGTGGTGAGCCTGTCAGGCCTCTGCCTCGGACTTGGCTCTGGGTCCTTCAGAGGAGCATGATTTTGGCCATTTCAAAGAAAAAGAGACAGACCAGAGAGGGTAAGTGGCCTTCCCTAGGCCACACAGCTAGATTGAAGGTGCTGGGACAGGAGCTTTGTTCTGTGGTGTAGACTGTTGCCCCCCCCAACCCCCCCCCGCTAGCCCATGAGCCGCTCACCTGTTAACTCATGCTCAGGGTGGTTCCATCGTGATGGAGCCCAGGTCACATCCCACCCCTATCCCCACACCAACCATTACAAATACTTCCTCACATTGTGTAAGTGTATCTAGACACTGGCTGAAGAGTATTTAGACCCATCTCCCTCTGAGGAGGCATGGGAAGGCCTGAAGGTTACGGGAGCGGGCACCCAGAGGATGTGTGGGAGTGGGCACCCAGAGGGCATTGTAGGGCTTCATCTTTGGGTTCAGGAAGGCTATGCCTGTGTTTGGGAGCCAACTCTGGCTGCTATGTTGGGAGGTTCCATCAGGGGTAGGGGGACAGGAGGGACTGTCGTGGCTTCAGCTTAGGGTGACTGCGTATTTTTGACTTGAGCAGCTCCTGGACACCCCTGCCCCCCACTGTCTGCCTACTCCTTGGGGAGGTAGCCCAAGGCCTAGCCTGCTGTGCCCTTCTTGAAGAATTCAGGAGAAGAGGGGGCCCTGCCTCCCAAGTCCAGAAGCCCCCACAGCGGCCCCGAGCCTCAGCCCAGCCGGTTTCCCACTCAGTGTCTGGGGCCTGACACTGCCCTCGGACCACTATGAATGGCCCTGCAGAGTGACGAGGCCCACCAGGCCCCAGCTGGTATCTTTGCCAGGCTGGGGATTGGCAAGGTGTTGGCATTAATGTGACTGCTAGTGATGGCCAGGCCAATCCTGTGTGACGACGATGAGCCCCCATGTTTGCATGGCCCGCCTCGGGGACTTTGCCTGTCTGCTCTGATTTTCTCTGACGCTCTGGCTTGTGGGAGGGCGCTGACACCTCTCAGGTCGGTGAGTCACTAGAGCTAGATGTCATGAGGTAGGTGTGTGTGTGTGCGTGTGTGTGTGTGTGTGTGTGTGTGTGCACGTGTGCGCGTGCCCACGCACCTGCATGTGTGCTTGAGTGGGTCTGTATATGCATGTGTGTGTTCATGCATGTTTGGGTGTGTGCATGTGCATGCATGCGTGTGTGTGTGTGTGTGCATGCGTGTGCATGCCGCCACTTTCCCTGGCTCTCTCCGCCAGCCTCTGAGAGTACCCAGACAGCAGTAGGAAGACAGTCGGACTGTCTATCCTGCCCTTATTTGCTGCCTTCTGTCCTCTACAGGAAGCCATGTACACATTCTGAGGGCTGTACCTGAAGATGTTTTTGGGCAAAAAGAATTCCCTTTGCCTACGGCAGCCCCGTTGTGGCTCTGGCCTTTGAAACCCAGTTCTGGGTGGTTCAGAGTCCCAGTGCCGCGGGAGGAGGCTGGGCTCTAGTCCGTGTGTGCAGCCTTGAACTTGAGGCCCTGGCTCCCTCCTTAATCTAATGGGAATGTGAGTGGAGAGCACATGCCCAGCCCCCCTCCCTCCCCAAGTGCTGTGAGGTTCAACGGCTCCCAGTCAGACTGAGCTCTAGACCTGGTTGTGGGGTGCTGCCCTGAGCCTTGGCTTTTTTGCTACTGCGGAGATGCTGGGGCAGGAGACCTCTGGACTCCCATGGTTGGGTTCTTGGTGTCCCTTGGCTTTCCATCTCCCCTCAGTGTTTGGAGGCCAGGTCCCATGGTGACCCTTGGCCCCAGACCCCATTCCCCCAGCACCCTCCCATCCTCTCCACAGGTCCTTAAACCCCGACTGTTACAACTAAAGCTTCAGACCTGCCTGATTAATGGTCTTCTCCATTGCCTGTTCGTCCCTCCAGCTGCTTCCTCCATGGCCCCTGCACTGGGGCTGGGGCTAAGCATGAGCCAGCATCTCGTCCCCAGGGAGGAGTTTGCACCCAGTTTCTTTGCCAGGCTTCCATGTGGCCCTGTTCCAGGCCCCGCACTGTGCGGCGTGAACGTGTGTGAGACCCTAGTCACACCCCTCCCCAGACCTTCCAGTTCTCTGTGTGTGGGACCAGCAAGGGGCCGTGTGCCTTCCTCCATGCATTCACATGTGGATACCAAAGTCATTTCTGCCTTGTTCCGTCCATTTCGGACTTCCCTTTCAGAGTACTTGAGCATGGACAGACAGCCGCCCTGGCCAGCCCCTCCATCAGCTCCTCCACCAGCCTGCCGGTTCTAGTCCTCTGAAACTTCCTGAGACCCACCCTGACACACATTCAATTCCAGACATGGGTCATTGACAGTTGTAATGGAAACCCCTCAGTGCCAGGCCTAACTTTAGCTTTGGTACAAACCCTGTGAAAGTCGTGTGTGTGTGTGTGTGTGTGTGTGTGTGTGTGTGTGTGTGTAGGGAGGGAAAGAGGGAGAGAGGGACAGGGAGAAAGAGGGGAAAGGAGCCGGGCAAGAGGCTCACTGGGACACACTGGTCACCAGCCCCACTGCAGACTCAGTGAGGTGAGTGAGAGGGTAGAGCCAAGAGTGCTAGGGAGAGACAGGGATGGCTTCTCTGACTGTGTGCACCACACACATGCACACACACACATATATACACACACACAAATGCACACATACATACATGTCCCCACACATATATACCGCACACACAATAAAATACATACACACCACACCCACCCACTTTCCCCCATACATACACACACACCTCACGTACTCAATCACACATACACAGACTCATACACACATATACCACACATACTCTCACATAATACACATACACACACCCATACACACCACAATACACGCCATATGCACCTATGTTCCCCCACACATACATACACCACTCACACTCACATACTCACACACACAATTCACATACATACTTACATACTCACATGCACAATTTACACACACACAGTCACACATACACCTACACTCACACACACATATCACACACATATACCACACAACCACACTCACATCCATACATCCACACTCACCCACCATCTATATGTGTGTGTGTGTGTGTATACACACACACACACACACACACACACACACGGTTTTTAAGAGGTGAGGGTTTGGACCCAGGGATTCGGGTGGTGAGAAGAGAAGGGCAGGCTATAGTCTAGTTGTGAGCTCACATATCCCTGGGTTTGCGGGCTGAGGTTGTTGAGGTCAGCCCAAGCTTCAGAACCTCGGAGAGCGGCACCCTGGCCGTGCTGGGCAGCCTTGTAGGTGTCTTCCTAATCCTAGGCAGTCTGTAGTCACTGAGCCAGCCAAGCCTCCCTGAAATGCAGGCCCCTTCCCCTCTGCTTTGTTACCGATTTCTTTCTTATCCAAACACATTTATTCCTGGACACTGCTGTGACCAGGCAGGTCCGGCTCAGCTAGAAAGCAGAGATGAAAGGGTTGAGGCGTTTGTCTCCAGCAGTCAGCATGGCAGGGTGTGTGTGTGTGTGTGTGTGTGTGTGTGTGTGTGTGTGTGTGTGTGATGGGGAGGCCAGGCCAGGTCAGGAAAGATCTTCCTTTGGGAGACTTGGGAGACCTAGGATTGGGCCTGGCCCAGAGGGTGTCCTGGAGGGATCTGTTCTTGTTGCCTTTCAGAAGGCCATGTCCCTCTGAGAAGCAGGGCAGATGGAACAGTCATCCAGGCAGAGTGTGTGGTCCAGGCTTGCGTGGTGACTTCCCTGCATGAGTGGGCTGCAGGTCCTTTTGGGCTCCTAGTTCCTCTGAAGTGGAGGTAATTCTATTTTTGAGTGGTTGTTGGGAAAATGATAAAGACAGGCCAGCCAGCCTCCAGGAGACCCGTGAGGTTTGGAGGGCAGAGGACGTCCTCTGGACACACCCACCCAGGGTGAGCACTTGGCCTCCTAGACTGGGGATTCTCTTGCTCCTGGGTCTCTACCTTCGCGGACTCACAAGTGCTACATCTGGCTCTATTTGCTGTAGACACAGTGATCGTGTGGTTATTCTATGCAAATTCTATGCAAATTTTTAACGAGCCAGAAGGAAGCTAACTATGCTTTGGGACCCAAGGGAAGCCTTGGGTGTAGGAAGCAGCAAGGCATCCTTGAGAAGCAGGGGAGAGGAAGGAGGGGATTGGAGGGGACCAGGAGGGCTTGGGAAGGCCTGGAGGCCCTTGCCACTTCAGAGAACTGTCCTGCCTGACCCTGGGTCAGATTTAGGAAGATGAGGAGAGGGGCAGGATGAGTTACTAGCTATGTAGAAGATAGGAAATGGAGGTAGGGAAGGAGGAGGGATAGGAGGAAGGGGAGGAGGGAGAGGAGGAAGGGGAGGAGGGAGAGGAGGAAGGGGAGGAGGGAGGATCTGAGTCAGAGTGACAGAGGCAGCCAGGCAGGATCTGGCTCACAGGTGGCCTCAGTTTCCTCGTCTGTGAAACAGGCATGATACCCAGGATGTGATCTGGTCGGGAGGGGCCCGAGAGGCAGCAGAGGGTAAATGTTAGCTGTTTGAGGAGAGCCTTGTGGTTGTGAAGAGGGGAGAGGGAGGAGGCAGAAGACGGTGAAGGAGTAGGGAACACAGGAGGAACGGGGGAAGGGGCTGGCAACGGGGGAAGGGGTTTCAGGACTGCCGTCCTGCTCTTGGCATTCTTAGAGACACGGGCGGTTATCACAATTTGAGAAAGTCCCCCGTATCATACCTTGCATTGGTCTCACAACAGAAAATTCCAGCGCCAAACCAGAAGAGTAGAGGATTGAACACATACTACCCAGCAAGATGGGCATCTAGGAAGGATCCCCCCATTTAGGACTGAGGCTTGAAGGACCCTCCCTCCCTGCCAGGCTTGTCTCTCCCCCCTCCCCCCTCCCCCAGGGCTGGTGGCTCCGTTTGGAACTCCAAGCCTTCTTACAACAGCAGCAGGATCCATGGGCAATTTTGATGGATCAGTTCCTGACCTGGTCTATCAGTTCTTTTTTTTTTATTAACCAGAGCCCCAGGCAGCTGGGTTTCCTGGTTCCACCCACTCCAAACTGGATCTGGCTGGCTTCTGCTGCTTTTAGCCTATGTCACCCTCACTGCCACACACCAAGGCTATCTAGCAGTCCCCTTCCTGGGGCATGGGTCAACAACTCCATTTTCTGCCAGGAAGCTAACAGGGAGAGGACCATGGGGTCTGCCACAGGCCCCTAATTCTACCGGTCAGCTACTGCTGCCCTTTTCTAGCCTGGCTTGTAGAGAGGGTGGGGCTGACTGGGAGGGCCCTGGAGGACTTCTTTACCAGTGGCTGGTGTGATAGGCTGAGGGGCTGAGCCGCCTGCAGCGAGACATGCTTGGGCTGCCTGCGTAATTACATCTCAACATTTCATTTTGCTTGGCAGTTCCCACTTCCCGGGGATGTGGGCTTCTAAATATTTCATCCCCGTCTGCAGCGGCCCTCCCCGCTTCGGCCAAATCACAGACTGCTGCCAGCCCCTAACTCCCGGCTGCTTTTTCCTGCCTGAATTAGCTCCTGTAGGGAGGGGGTGGGGTGGAGTTGGCCAGGGGCACCTCGAGTCTCTCCCCACCCAGGAATCTCCAGCACCCATCTTCTGGACGGCAGCTGGAAATTAAGATGCGTTGAACCAGTGTTAACTGAGCTCCCCCTATCTGCTGGGACCCCCTGGGGGGGGGTCAGAAGAGAGGAAGATACAGCTCTTGGGGACTCTCACGGAGGAAAGCACAGGACAACACGGGGGGGGGGCAGTTTTGCTGTGTTCGAGCATCACTGTCCTGCGGCCCTTACCTAGGTTTGCTTGCTCAGTTTTGTTTGTTTTGAGATAAGAGTTTCATCATACAGGTTGGCTTCGAATTCAAGGTGATTCTCCTGCCTCAGCCTCTAATTGCTAGGATTATACCACACTCGTCTCTCTGGTCCGTTCTTATACTTTGCGATGGGCAGAATCCCGAGAGGTTTACCTTGTCCAGACTTACACAGCTTTTAGGAAGTGGCAGCTGGGGACTTGAACCCTGTTCCTCCCAGGCTCAGTCCTCTCCCTGAGACTGACAAGTTATACAGCACAAGGTAGGGGCAGTCAGAGCCATTAGAGAGCAGAGGGGTGGGACTGGGCAGTGCCCAGACTTCAGACCCGAGGCTTTTGGGGCTAGCCAGATAGGAAGGGGGTGGCTGTTTCTTGCTTCAGGACCAGAATGGCAAAGCCTTGAGGTAGTGGTGGTAGCGTGGTTTGGAGGAAGTGGTCCTGTCTAAAACGCTGGGGTGGTGGGGGTGCAGAAGACCCCGTGTGTAGCTAGAGCCCCATGTCTGCCTGTTTCTAGGGGCGGAGGCAGACAGGAGTGGAGAGAGGCATGGAGGTCTTGTTCTGCATGTGGCATACTTGGGTGCGGCTGACAGAGACAGAGCCTTGGCCAGACTGAGGGCCGTTTTATCCACAGGTAGACCAGTGGACTGGTCAGTAGGCCTGGAACTGCACTTAGCAGCTATGAGTGTGGGGGTGTGGGTCTTGGGGGAACCCTGGCTCTGTCTGCAGTGAATCCGGGGAACACGTGTGTTTCCTCCACCAACAGACAGGCTACTGAGGGAGAGGATACGGGGTCGCACAGGGGCCCCACTAATTTTTTTGCTGATATCCTGTCCTTTTAGTCCCTGCCTTGCCACCTGCCTCCAGCAATTCCCATTTCTCTAAATTTCTGGCTTCCTTGCTTTCGAAGGTGTTTTTGCTTAAATGCATCTGTGCTAGGATATTAGGGCAATCGCTCAAGAGCCCAACCTCATGGCTAATGAAACTCTAATAGCCAAGGACAGCAAGGCTTGCTCTGAGGCCCCTGTGTCCTACCTCACCTGGGGCACTTGACCTGACCCAGGATGGATATGTGTTACCTCTGGGTTACTTGGCTGTCAGTGGACGGCTGAGATGGGACCAGGACCATCGATAGCTTCTTAGTCTCCTGTGTCATGGAGACCCACTGCTTTCTAATACCTGAATTCCTCTCTGCCTCACTGTGCATTCCTAACTCCACAGATACGGGGCTTGGGGCCAACAGAGGGGACAGTGGGGATTGAAGACTTTGCTTGAGTTCCCGGGGCACTATGCAGCTGTCCAGCCGTGCTCCACCAGCAAAAGGAAAGATGGGTCTGTGAGTGTGTGGGCGGGGCCCAGAGAGCTGCTGTGACCCCCACGCCCCAGGTTCCAGAAGACCCTGCGCGTTTGGCATGGCACTTGATATGAGTTGGGTCCGCCAGCGTCACTGAACGTGCGTGGAGAGGAGCGTGGGAGACCTAGGGAAGCTTTTGAGGAACAAGCTGTGATCCTTGTGGGGGGACAGGGCATAGCTCGTGTTAGCAGGCTTATTGCCTGACTGGCTAGGGACATGTGTGTTTGTGTGGTTTATGTGACAGCCTGCTGTCTGTGTTTGCGTCTGCCGTATGTATATGAGACTAGGGCTCTGTGCTTGGGTCGAGGTCATTATAGGCACGGCTCTGTGGCCTGGTGGACTCAGCCTGTCTCCTTGTGGTGTGCACAGCTGTGTGGTGTGTTGCGGCTGCCACAGAGGTGATGTCTGGGGTGCCTGCACTTGGTTCCTATGCAAGCCATGAGCTTGCATAGCTGTGGATCGGGCAAGGGGTAGCTGCTTAGGGTGGTGTGTGACCCTGTGCAGGTGGTGGCTTTTCTTTGGGGTGGGACTGCTGTGGGCATGTCTCTGTGTGTGTGGGGGAGCGGGGGTGTCCAGGAGTGCGAGAACATGAGCACACATGTGTGCTGGCTGCTGGTACCAGCATCGCCTCAGACAGTCCCCGTGCCTCCGAGCCGTAGCCCAGGAAACAGTCCCTGTGCCTCTGAGCTGCCCTGCACCAAGTTTCCGGGGATAACTTTCGCAGAGCCCACACCCTGCTCTGCATAGCCAAGGACCCAAGGATTCTTGGGTTCTGATATAGTTGAGCAATGGTCCCGCTTCTCCCTAAGTGGCCCTTCCAGCCAAGGCTTTGCCTGTTCCTCAGGGCAGTGACTGCAGCCGCAGCACCAGACCGTCACAGACGCTCGCTCTCAGACTCCACTAACCCTACCAAGGGGGAGTTTAAGTCCCTGCCCGCCCGTCTCACAGAGAGCAGGTCAGAGAGGCTTAGTAACCTGTCCAAAAATGCACAGGAAGGAAACAGCAGCAGCAGCGGGCTCAGCCCGCCCCTCTTCGCCTCTGGTTGTTTCCTTGTGACACAGGGAATGTGGGCACACGAGGGGCCTGACTGGTCTCTTCCCAGGTGACCACTGCCCACCAGGAACTCAAGTCGCTTGCAACAGGGAGGAGGAGGATGGTGCCGCGCGCCTCTGTGTGGCCCGGCTGTCTCACCCTGAGCTTTGGGACAGGCTAGTGATGCATCATCTTGCTGTCCGGTTGCCCGTTCAGCCTGCGAATGCATGCTCCCCAGCGCTTGCTGCAAGGGTACAGAGCTGGGCAGAGCTGAAGGCAGGGTTGAAAGATGGCCCCGGGCATGTCGAGAACTCATGGCACAGACTGTTCCCGGCACCGAGTGGACATCAGGCACCACAGGGTGCGCAGAGCCTGTGCAGATCATGGTGGCCGCTCTGAGGGTTCACTGTAGGCTCTGCGGGCATAGACACCCCTGAGAGGGCATGTGCAGGCGGGATTCCTCCGAGACCTCTGTCACCTATGCTCGCCCGTGTCCCTTTGCACTCCTGTCCTGTGTGTGTCTAGCAAACACAGACAGCTGCCTGTCTTCAGTGGGCCCCTGGGGAGGAAGAATCCAGCAAGGGAAGAGGTGATGGGAAATGATGGATACCTGGCCAGTTGGTTCAGGGTCCTGCTGGCTGCGGGCAACCTGCCCAAAGGCCTATTGTGGGGCAGATGTCAGACAGGCAGATCCTGGGAGACCCGTGTGGAGGTAGCAGCTGCAAACTTGAGCAGGCAACGTAGATGTCACACGCGTTGGTGTGTGTGCGCATGTACACAGTGCAGGCACACCAGGGATTAGTAGGGTAAGAGAGTAAGGCAGGCTGCGCTGGGCCTAGTGGGGAGGAAGCCAGGACGGAGTGAGCTGTAGCCTGGCCAGACCTGGAGCTCTGGGTAGTGTTGGGCCTGGAGGTAGGGGTGGGGGAACCAAGCCTGCCTCTTCCTGCCCCTACCCCTAGCTCATCTTGAGCATCCTCAGGGGAAGATGAGATTGCTTTGGGGGGTCTGGAAGTGTTTCCCCACCCCAAACTTCACGTCAGAGCTCAATCGTTTAGGCATGGCCTTGCTTCATGACAGAACCCTGTCAGCCACCCACCCACTAAAGGGCTATTTTCCATCTCTTTTCCAGGGAGCAGGCTTGGGGCTGGGCTTGCTGACAGCCTGGCTCAGAAAAGGAGGAGGGGAAGAGAAAGTGGAGTATGCATGCGTGTGTGTGTGTGTGTGTGTCTCTGTGTGTGTGTGTGTGTGTGTGTATGAGACAGAGAGAGAGAGAGAGACCCCCCCCACACACACTGCCTCCCGCCTGCCCTGCTTCCTGCAGGGAGCCTAGCATGGCCTGGGGGACCCCTCCCGCGCTTTCCTCTCTGCAGTCTGCCATATTCTGCAGCAATATAGGTTTTTTCCACTTGACTTCCTAGGGTTTGTCTTTTCATTATTTTTTTCTCTGTTTTTACATTTAAAAGCATTTTTCAGAAAAGGAAAAAAAAAAACCAAGAAGAAGAAGAAGAGCCCATGGGCTGCTACTTGGGCTGTGAGAAATTGAGGCGGAGCCTCTGAGGCTGGGGAGGAGCCTGAGAAAGGGGGAGGAGTCTGGGCAGGTGGGGAGGAGCCTGAATAGATAGGGAGGAGCCTGAGCATGTGTGGGAGGAGCCTGAGCAGGTATGGGAGGAGCCTGAACAGGTGGGGTGGAGCCTGAATAGGTAGGGAGGCGCCTGAGCAGGAGGGGAGGAGCCTGAATAGGTAGGGAGAAGCCTGAGCAGGTAGAGAGGAGCCTGAGCAGGTATGGGAGGAGCCTGAGCAGGTATGGGAGGAGTCTGAGCAGGTGTGGGAGGAGTCTGAGCAGGTGTGGGAGGAGTCTGAGCAGGTGCGGGGGGGGGGGGGGAGCCTGAATAGGTAGGGAAGAGCCTGGGCAGATGTGGGAGGAGTCTGAGCAGGTAGGGAGGGGCCTGGGTAGATGTGGGAGGAGTCTGAGCAGGTAGGGAGGGGCCTGAGCATGTGGGGAGGAGTCTGAGCAGGTGCGGAGGAGTGGGAGGTGGGACCCCAGCCCTAGTCATTCAGAGGACACCAGGCTTCCCCCTGCTACTATGTGTCCCCAGGTAAGGTAAAGCTCCTCTCTGGCCTCAGACCCTCTGTTCTGGTGTAGACTGGGGCCTCAGGGGTCCCTTGGGATGCATGCAATCAGAGTGTGGCATCTGATCTGGCCAGCACAGAGGGGCCCTGCAGGGCAGTTGAGCCCCGACAGCGATCTGGAAGCCAGGTCCCCGGTTGGAGGTTGGGCAGGGCCTGTGAATGCTCTCTCAGGGGGACCCAGGCAGCTTGCTGGGCTTGGGAACCTTAGCTTCCGCCAGCCCGCCTAGTCCTATGTCTGCCCGGAGCCGGGGACTGGCTATTTCTTGCCTGTCTGCCAGCTTCCATTGCCCCGTATGACAGTGTGGGCAAGTGGTTCTTGATGAGGTCTATGGAGAGGCTGAGGGTACGGGGAGTAGGCAGTGCCCCAGGGAGGGTAAGAGTGCAGACCACAGGGATGGGGGCAGGGGCTAGACGCAGGAACCCCGTAGTAGCATGGGTTGTGACCATGTGCGCATGCGTGTGCGTGCGTGCGTATGTGTCCAAGGGAAGGCCGCGTGATTGGGCACATATAGTCTGGTGCGTACGCTTCCGACCATGTGCACACACGTGTGTAATCTCTACCCACCCCACCGAGGTGGGTGAGACTTTGGCAGTGGGAACCCTTCCTCTCCTTTGCAGGGGCAGCCATGGAGGGGAGGGCTTTCTGGACAAGGAGGGTTTCAGGAGAGAGGACCATGGTCTGATGGAGGCTCTAGCCTAACTTTCCCTGGCCTCTGTTAGACTGTTTGCCAGCTCTGAGCCTCAGTTTCCATGCCTGCCAGGTAGGGGTATTCGTATTTGCCCTGGGGTTGGTATGCAGACTCACGCAGGCCAGGCCTAGCCAGTGCCACCACAGAGTGGGTGCTGTGCCCCAGGGGCCACCCCGGTCGTCTCTGGCTGTGACAGGGAACTATGCCAGTCTCAGGAGCCATGCTCCTCAAGAGAGACCCTGTCCCCACCCTCACCCCAACAACTGCCTGCCATGTTGACTGTGGGCAATGAAGTCATGATGCTGTGGGTACTTGCTTTCTTGCGATGCAGAGTCACAGCGAAGGGACATTCACCCAAGTCCGTGCCTAGGCGTGTCCACACGCTCGTTCTCAGACATCCCATCTCCAGAGCCGCCCCCACCCCTCCACCCCCGCCACACACGCTATGGGCCAACAGGTGGCTCCGCAGCCTCCTCAGCCCCTCGCCCAGTTCTCTTCGCCCACTCCACCTTCTAGAGCCTCAATTTTCCCATCTGTCTGCTGGGAGTGAGGTGTGTCAGTCCTCCGAGGGGTGACTTTGAGTGGCCTTTGTTAGGTCACGATCAGCTAATGTAAGGCGCTGCATGAATATCACACCTCCAAGGCCTCACACCACACTCTGTTCCTGTGACTAACGTCCCCTCCCTGAGACATTGACACCTCTCTTCAGCGACCTGAAGTGAAGCGTGCAGAACACGGCAGGACAGCACGCGCTGGCCCAGGAGTGTGACTTAGCCTAACACCCTCTCCCTGTTGGAGGGCCATCCACTCCTCACTTCCCGCTTCTCTCCTTGAGCCAGGTGGCCTGTCCCCGTCCCCACTGCCTGGGCCAGCCTCTTCCTCTTGTCCATCTGCCTTCCCAGATGGGGACGAAGACGTGTCGCCATTGGCCCATTTTCTCACTGGAGAGAGACCATATGGCAGGAGCTGCGCGCTGCCATCATTAGAATGCCGCCAAGCAGTGAGGGCAACACGCCATTCCAGGCTCGCTGTGTGGCCGGGGGCTGGCAGGGGCGAGGCCCTGACCCGAGACCCTGAGCCTGCTTCCCTGGTCCGTGACCTAAGGATCTCCCCTGCATCCCTGTGTGTGTGTGTGTGTGTGTGTGGTGTCTATATGTTTGTGTGTTGTGTGTGCTATGTGTGTGTGTATGTGTGAGGTGTGTATGTTGTTCATGTGGGTGGTGTATGTGAGGTATGTATTGTGTGTGTTGTGTGTGTGTGTGTTTGGTGTCTATATGTATGTGTGTTGTGTGTTATGTGTGCTGTGTGTGTGTATGTGTGAGGTGTATATGTTGTGCATGTGTGTGGTGTATGTGAGGTATATATTCTGTGTGTTGTGTGTGTGTGAAGCGTGTATGTGGTGTCTATATGTGTGTATATTGTGTGTCTATATGTGTGTTGTGTGTATGTGTTTTATGTTGTGTGTGAGGTGTATGTGATGTATGTAGTATGTGTGTGTGTTTGTGTGTGTGTGAGGTCTGTGTGTATGTGTGGTGTCTATATGTGTGTATGTTGTGTGTGTATGTGGTATCTGTATTGTTGTGTGTGCTATGTGTGTGTTGTGTATGTTATGTGTGTGTTGTGTGTGTGTGGTGTGTGCGTGCATATACATGTATGTCCTGGCTGACAGAGCCATCCTCAGTGAGCGCCTTGCCCTCGTGGATGTCTCCCCATCCGGCGAGCACTTCCTGCCCTCTCACACTCGCTGTGTCCTCTCCTGAGGAAGCTTCCTGGAGCTGCCCCTGCTGCCCTGCAGTGGGATTCCCGTCCAGCACACGCTGTGAGCACCGTGCAGAGGTGGCCAGTGCCTGGGGACATTGCATCTATGTACGGAGATCAGGTGGAAGCCCAGGGGGACACAGGACAGCAGCTGTGGAATTGGCCACGATTTAAGAGAGGCCTGGGCCTAGGGGAGGATGCCCTTTTGAGCGGCACCTATAGGAGGACAGAGACCCACGGGAGGGAGTTCAGGTGGACTGTGAATCTATGCACAGGGTAGCGTTCTACCTGTGCTCACCTGAGAGACGGGTTGAAAGAGCAACTGGGCACCGTCTGGCTTCAAATGCTCCCTGGTGTCTGCTGCCCGGGGTGCATCCTGGGACCCTGAGTTCACCCTGACCCACCCCAGCAGCCACACAGGCTGCCCTCCTCCAGGACCTTTGCTGTGCAGCGTCTCTGGGACGACGGGAGCCCTGGGAGGTGTGTGGACATGGGTGTGGGACATCAGCTACCAGGATGGCCATGCTCAGGTTGATTCCTTTAAAGGACCTCCTGAGATGATCCTGATAAAAATAGCCAGAGCTTCCAGGGACTCGCTGAGCACCAGACAGGAGGTTTCTTCACAGGTTCCAGGAGAAGCCAGGGAACTAGGTCGCCCTCTTGTCTCCACTTTATAAATGTGACGTTTGAGACACAGAGAGATGGCGTGACTGACTGCCCCGAGGTTGCCCAGCGATAACTGGTAAAACTGAGATTTCAAATGGGCAGTCTGGCTCTTGCTAGCCTCAGTTAGGGAAACCGAGGTACAGAGCTGTATCGCGTCTGAGTTCTTCCGTGTTCAGGCTGTGGCTGGTGTTTGTGATCCTGGTGTGATACACTGGGATCCAAGTCACGGCCTCCTGGGGTGTGTTGGGGGAGAGGGACACTCAGGCCTGCGGCTTGGGCTGATATCGGCCCCGGCCTCTCCACAGGAGGTGTGTGCATTGCCCAGTCGGTGAAGATCCCACGCGAAGCCAAGACCGGGGAGTTTGACAAGATCATCAAACGCCTCCTGGAAACATCTAATGCCAGGGCTATCATCATCTTTGCCAATGAGGATGATATCAGGTACGGTGGCCATGACAGACAGATGTGCCCGGGCGTGTCCCACTGGATACCTTCCTTCTAGGGAGATGGGGAGGGACGGGGTGAATTAGAGTGGAGGGATTCCCAGGCTAGACCCAGCTACTATAATGGGGTTCCTTCACGCCTGTTTTCCTATATCCAACCTGCCAGCCATGGATACTTTAGGGGAAAGGCTGCTATCTCATGGACTTAAGCAAGGCGTGCTACCCAGTTCTAATCTAACCTGCTGGAGGGGGTGGCCTCAGCCAAGTTTCATAATCTCTCTCAAGCTCTTCGCTGTTTAACAAAACAAAACAATTCCTGACCAGTGGTGTTTGGGGACCAAGCATAGGAAGGTGCTCAAAGCCACAGGGCAGGACCTGGCAGGAAGCGATGCTGGGGGCAGGGGGGGGTGTAGGCCGCAGCTCACGCCTAGCCTCTGCTTTTGGTACGCTTAGGACACAGGGCTTGGGCGTGCTCTCACTGTGGGCGGCTGGTTCTTTCCTGGACCCCAGACTCTGCAAGGACCGTGGAGACTGCACGGAGGTCACAGGTCACAAGCTCAAGGGTCCTCTATGGACCACTCCTGCCCACCAGTCCCCGCTTTCCTCCTTTCTGCTTCCTTGTCACTTGACCCTCCAGGAACCCAAGTGTCAGGTCCCTGAGGGTTCCCCTTTGAGAGAGAAGTTCATGTCTGAGCAGAACTGGGGCGCTGGGTCTGTTCACAGAGGAAAGCCAGTCCCTGGCTCAGCGACTCTAAGGCCAATGCTGGTCCCTCTTCCCTCTTTTAACCCTTTCCCACATTCTACCCTGGAGTCCTGAGTTGCTGCAACACAGAGAGGCCTCAGGGGCTCACCGCAGGGACAGAGGAGAAAGGACCCACTCAGGTGGGGGTTCCAAGCAGACACAGCCTCCTATGGAGGCCCTCCGGGATGCACGGAGACAGTACGAACCTCCTCAAGGCATGAAGCTCTCCCAGATGCTGCTGCCAGAGCGCTCCATGCCCTCAGGGAAATGGCTGCTAGTGGCGTCTCTGAGCTACCCCCCTGGCTTCTCTCTCACACCCCTAGAACCAGGCCCACATCCAGTCGTACATCTCACTTTGGGTCCAGGGCTACTGAGGGTACCCCAGTTCAGATAAGCCTCCCGTTGGGAGAGAGGGTGAAGGTCCGGGTCTTTGTCCCTAGGGATGGGCCTGGATGGGACTCTTCCAGAGCCACCCGGGCAGCCGGGCAGGAGGCGGGCTGTTTCTGGAAATGCACTGTGTTTTCAGAAGCAGCCTGAGGTATAAATAAACGCAGGTGACTGGCTGGATGTGGGATGAGATCCCAGCTCCTCTTGGCTTCTCTGAGGCAGCATTAGCAGGATTGAGGCTGTGGTTCAGTGTTGCCGCCCCAGGTACCATTAGTGGTGGCCCAGGGTGGGTGGTGACCCGCTAAGGGGCCAGGAGTCGGCAGAGAGACGAGAGCTGGGGCCCAGGGTGACTACAGGCTGGCTCGGAAGCAGGTTCTGGGGCTTGGGGAAGGTAGTTTCTCTCCAGAAGTTTAGTCACTGCCTCCCCTAGGCTGCTGCCTGCCTAGGTCTAGCACCCTTGGGGTCACAGACCCTGTTCCTCACCAGAGAAGAACAGGAATGGTCCCTGGTGTCTCTGTCTCCCACCCGCAAGTTTCTGACTCTTCTAAGTCCTAGTGTTTCTCCAAGGGAGTGGGGTCATAAGAGTTGACCTTGAGGGCCATCTGTTCAAGACCAGTGGAGTGCTGTGTGGGCCCCTCAGTCATATGGTGGGCCTGGCATGTGCTCTTTGACTAAGGCCCCCACCTGGAAGACTGGAGAGGCCCCCTGCTCTGGAGCAGCTGAGGAAGGGCCTGACTTCTGGAGTAGGAGTGAGGGGGGTGGGTGGGTACCCTGTGGGCATCCATGCAGAGATGGCTTTGGTGGCCTGGTACCCGGAGAACACATCTCTGAGAGGACAGGGGTTAGTCTCTGGAACCCAAGAGGGGCAGATATGGATTTAAGGAGACATGGTGGTCTTCGCAGAGGCAGACGTGGGCCCATGAAGGCAGGCCTGGATGAGAGAGGTCACTGTGGACGTGTAGACAGGCATAGGCCAAACGGAGGGAGAGCTACAGGCCTAGAGTACTGGCAGAGGCAATTATAGGCTTGTGAGTCAGGGGGGAGGGATTCAGATACAGCCTGGGGATGGACATGGGCTGGGAGGGGTATGGGTGTGTATGGGGTTATCATCTGTGGCGGGGAGCAGGGTTAGTTATGAGTTCTGGGCTGAAGAATACAGGCAGAGGGTCCAGATACAGCCTGGGGCATAGGCACGGAGGCTGGGCAGCTGGGTAGCCATACATATCTGGACTGGGTTGCTGTGTCCCCACAGGAGGGTGCTGGAGGCAGCGCGCAGGGCCAACCAGACCGGCCACTTCTTCTGGATGGGTTCCGATAGCTGGGGCTCCAAGAGCGCCCCTGTGCTGCGCCTTGAGGAAGTGGCTGAGGGCGCAGTCACCATTCTCCCCAAGAGGATGTCCGTGCGAGGTAGGCCTAACGGGTGGCAGCCACGCCCCTCCCCCAGCGCCCCTCCAGGTTTACAGTCCACTCGTCTTGCCTCTTCGTTTGCCTACGGCCTCCTGCGTGCAGAGGCCTGTGGCATGACAGAGCTAGAGTGTAGACCTGGAATTGCCCCCCTGGCTTTGCAGCTGCTTTGGATTCTGGGATGCGAAGCCCCGTGTCACGAAAGTGTCTCCTACCGGTCTGACCCCACCCCTCTCTTATCTGGGACCTTTCTTTGCCCTGGAGAGAGCCCAATGAGGTTGAAGAGAGAGAGAGAGAGAGAGAGAGAGAGAGAGAGAGAGAGAGAGAGAGAGCGAGCGCCAACAGGGCAGCATGTTTGGGTGTGGCCAGCTCAGGGCCAACAGCAAGGGTTGGACCTCCCTGCTCTGTCCCACCTCTCTTCCTTTCTGCCTTGCCCCACACACCTTCCTCTGGAGCGAGCGAAGGCCAGTCAGCTTGGGTAGGAATAAACCTCTCTGGTCAGAGGCTTTCAGGGTGTGAGGCATGATGTCAATGTCCTAGTAATGGCCTGACTTGGCAGGTCTTGTGGAGCCGGCTCCCAGGCCCTTCCTGTTGCCTGTGTTCTAAAACTGAGTAGAACACAGGCATCGTTGAATTGACAGGCCAGGAAAGGAGCTCAGGAGTCAGCCCTCATCCCGACTTCCCATCCCTTGTCGAAGGTCACACGGAGTGTCCTCTCTTCACCTTGACGCCCAGCCAGCACAGGCAGTGGAAAATTCCATTCCACCTCAGCCACACTGAGCCAGGAGGAGCTCAGAGACGACCCTAGCAGCTGGCTGACCGGTGCAGCACGGCAGATGTCGCCCCTGCCAGCCAGGGTTCTCCTTTTTGTCTTCCCCGCTACACTCCATTGAGTCACCCATCCTATAGCATCGACCCATCCTATAGCATCGGCACAGCTGGGATTCGAACCTAAGACTTAAATACTCTTTCTCTCAGGGACACTGGGGGAGTTTTAAGGACACTGGTTCTCTCTCTCTGTCTCTGTCTCTTAATATATAGGTTTTAAAAATATTTTTTAAAGATTTATTTTTATGTACATACACTGTCGCTGTCTTCAGACACACCAGAAGAAGGCATCAGATTCCATTACAGATGGTTATGAGCCACCATGTGGGTGCTGGGAATTGAACTCAGGACCTCTAGAAGAGAAGATGGTGCTCTTAACCACTGAGCCATCTCTCCAGCCCCTAGGATACTGGTTCTCCTCTCTCTCTCTCTCTCTCTCTCTCTCTCTCTCTCTCTCTCTCTCTCTCTCTCTCTCTCTGTTTTGTTTTGTTTTTGAGACAGGGTCTCACCAAGTAGCCCTGGCTGTCCAGGAAATTACTATGGTAGACCAGGCTGGCCTTGAACTCACAGAGATCCACCTGCCTCTGCCTCCCCGATGCTGGGATTAAAGGCGTGGCCATTATACTTGGCCAGTGGTTCTCTGGAGATACGATTGTTTGTCTATCGTAATAAGTGGGTGATGTCCTTGGAGTCTGGGATGCTATTCAGCATCCCATAATAGTCCACACGACAAAGAGTTACCCAGCTCCTCCATAGGCCAGACTTCATCTCCTCTGCTCCGCCGCTGTCTCCTACAGCTTAGGCAGTTCCCTAGCTTTCATCCCGGCCCACCATGAGGTGAGCTTCAGAGGGTCTCTGGGCAGGGGAGAAGGCGCTATCCCATTAGTGCCAGCCCTGAGTCAGGGTTGCCTGGGTGAGGGAGCTGGGCAGAGCACGGAGGAGCAGATGGTATTTGCCTGCAATGGAGATGCTCTACGCTAAGGGAACAAGGTAGTTCCTGGTCTTACTGTTTGCTCTGACTCCTCGCCATTCTGACCCCTGATCCAAGAGGGTGTCTCTGCCAAGCAGGCTGTGTCCCTAAATTTTATGTGCTCCCTTGGGACCTAACCCAGCTCTTTTATTTTGCATGGCATAAAATGATACCACGTTCTGTAATTTTTTAACTGCCTAGGCCCCAGGTCAGAGGATGCCCCTTCCCTTCCTGGCCCCGGTTCTCTCCATGTTTGGGCGCGTGTGGGGAGGACAGGAGAGGAGGCTCTGACTTTCTCACTTCCTGCCAGGGTTCGACCGATACTTCTCCAGCCGCACGCTTGACAACAACAGGCGTAACATCTGGTTTGCCGAGTTCTGGGAGGACAACTTCCATTGCAAGTTGAGCCGCCATGCGCTCAAGAAGGGAAGCCACATCAAGAAGTGCACCAGTGAGCATGCGCCTGTGGCAGAGGCTGTGGAAGGCGGTGCTTGCGGAATGTGGGGTCTGGGAGGTGGGGCCTGCAGGAGGTGGGACTAAGGGGTGGGGCCTGCAGGAGGTGGGACTGAGGGGGTGGGGCCTGCAGGAGGTGGGACTAAGGGGGTGGGGCCTGCAGGAGGTGGGACTAAGGGGTGGGACCTGCAGGAGGTGGGGCCTGTGGGGGAGGAGCCACGGGAGGTGGTACCTGCAGAAAGTGGGGACTTTAGGGATGGGCCTACAGAAGGTTAGTCTTGGGGGAGTTGGGCTTTAGGGAGGCGGAGCCTGCAGAAGATAGGGCCTGTGGGGGTAGGGACCCGTGGAAGGCAGACCCTGCAGAAGGCGGGACTCTGGGGGTGCAGGAATTGCCCGTTGGCAGTGGGGCCAGGTGTTAGGCCCCTGAACTCCTGCCAATTCTGGCCACAGCCCAGTTTTCCAGCCAACTCTGGAAGAGCCAGGAGTCTAGCTAGAGGGACTGATATTCAGAAACTACCCCTCACGTCTGAGAACATGCAATACAGTGGACTTGGTCTGAGAGTGGAGTCTGTAGGGCTGAACGGACAGGGCTATAGTAGCGTGGGGTGCAGCCTGCAGTGGCCCTGGGATGACAGGGTGAGAGAGGAGCGCGCTGCACCGTGTTCTCCCCAGAGAGCCGAGCTGGAGGAGGAACCCTGGCGGCTCACCAGAGGAGTTGTCCAGTTCTGACTTGCCTTGGGGGTCGCCGTGCTCCACTGACCCTGCGTGGATGGTACTCCTGACTGAACATCATACCTCTGACCCATCAGGGGTTTCCTCCGTCCCTCAGCAGGCACTGGGCTGGCTCGGACTGCCTGGGCCCGTTCTCGTGGAGGATGAAGAACCAAAGAGTCTGAATCCTCCCGGAGTTTTTATTCTAATGGAAAGACGGATGATAAACAAGATAAATAAATCATGGGATGTGTCAGAGGGAGATGTGCTAGAAACAGAACCTATTTGAACAGGAGTGGGGGGTGTGCCGGGAGGGGGGAGGGGCAGCAGCCCTTCCCAGCCACTGGGATGCGCTGTGGGGGAAACTGAGCTCCCTGATGGAGGAGCTAGGTAGGGGGAGGTCTGAGACGGGGTCTTTTTCCCTACAGGTGCCAGGGGCTAAGGCCTGAGCTTCAGGCCCCTGAGGTTGCAGCCTGATACTTGTTTCCTGTGTGCTTGAACCCAGGTCCTGAGTGTTGTGGGTTAGTTGCTCTGCAGAGGGAATCCGCGCTATGCCGCCGGGCTCTAGGGCTGTATCCATGTGGCACCTCTCGGTGTGTGTGTGTGTGTGTGAAGACTTCTGTCCTGTGTTTTCTGGAGTAGCTTGGGCAGCGTGGGGCTGGAGACCTGCCTCAAGGAATCTCAGGCGGATTGAGGTTCCCTAGGGTAAGGCGAGAGGTAGCCAGATGAAGTAGGAGAATGAAGTCCCTCGGTGGTCACAGCCCACATGGACTAGCAGACACTGGCCAGTGGGGTCCTTGGTGTCTGGGCTGCAGAATATGTGTGTGAGTGTGTCGAGGGGCAGCGTGCATAGCTGTGTGTGTGTGCATGATGGGTGGGCCTGAGCGGGGCTGTGTGGGGGCCTCACGTGGAGGCTCGTGTGTCCAGCATGAGCCTGTTTCTCGTGTTTCTACATGTTAGGTCTCACCCTCCCAAATGTAGCAAGCGCTACAATTCAAGTGTAAGAGAGGCCATGGGGATTCAGAGAGGCTAGGGAACGTGTCAGAGACTGTACAGCACCTGCCAGGCAGTCATCACAGTGGCCATGCAAGAAGTTCAGGCCTGTGAGGTACCGGCCTTCAGGGCTGGGGAGATGGCTCAGCGGTTAAGAAAGAGCATTTGTTGCTCTTGCCAAGGACTCAAGGTCAGCTCCAAGCACCCACAGAGTAGCTCACAGTTATCTGTAACTCCAGTTCCGGGGCATCTGATGTCCTCTTCTGGCTTCCGCAAGCACTGCGTGTACGTGGTGCACAGACACACACGCAGGCAGGCACATTGCTTACACACATAAAGCCAGGCACGGCTTGCATTTGTTATCCCTGGGATGGAGAGATGGGCTGCGGAGACAGGCGGATCCTGGGGCTCACCGCACAACTGGCCCAGCCCACCGCTGAGTTCCAGACCAGCGAGAAACCCTGTCGCAAACAAAAGGTAAAAAGGTACCCGTGGAACGGCACAGAGATTGTCCCGGGACCTCTGCACACACATGTGCGTGCGTGCACCTCCCTGCAAACACGCACCCACATACACACACACACACACACACACACACACACACACACACGTACAGAGAAGTACAGACATGCCCAGTAACGGAGGCTGAGCCTTGTATCCTGTCCCCGCCCTGCACGCTCTCTGTCCCTGTGGGGGTGACACATTGTCTGAACACCCAGATCATGGCTTACCAGAGCTGGTTCCCAGGGTGGGTGGGAGAGACTGGAAACGGGGTGAGAGGGACAGTTAGGGCGTCCTGCTCTAGTGTCTGGGTGAGGACCAGAGCTTCCTGGAGTCACCTCCTGTCACAGGCTTAGCTCAGACTCTTGCTTCAGGCTAGAAGCAACTGCTTGAGGCAGTTGAAGGTGGAATCCCAGACCCGGCTGTCTGTTGGAGCAGACAGAGGTCCTCTCAGAGTGTAGAGCCTTGCAGGGTACCTGGGCCAGCTGTGTGGCCCTCTGACCTTTACTTGCTCCTCTGAGAAGTTGGATCAATGTGAGCTGTTCCCGGGGGTCTGCAGGAGGAAGTGAGGTCACTAATAAAGTTGCTCTCTGAACTGAGAAGCTCTCCAGCCTGGATGTGCATTAGAGCCACCTGGGGAGTGCTTAGGGTCTCCATCATGGATCAGAGCCCGTGGTTCAAGACCATCATGGGTGGACTTGGCCTTTTAAAGATTCCTTGGTGACTTTAATGGGAACTTGGAGTGGGGCATTGAATCTGAGGTTTAGTCCACAGGTAATAAACTAGGGAAACCCACAAGTTCTCACACTGGCTGTACTAGGGCAGTCTGGCACCTGACCACAAAAGCTTTTATCTTACTTACAGGGGCTCTTGTAGCTTGGGTTGGTCTTAGAGTCTTGATGTAGTGGAGGGTGACCTTGAACTCCTGACCCTCCTGCCTCCACCTCTCAAGTGCTAGGATTACAGGAATGCACCACCAGGTCTGACTTGCTATTTATTTGTTTGTTTGTTTGTTTGAGGCTACAAGTCTCACTCTGTAGCCCAGGCTGCACTCACACTTGCAGCAATCCTCCTGCATCAGCCACCTTAAGACTGACATAGTACCCAGAATGCTAGGGGTTGCTAAGAGTCCTGAGGGAATTGTTCCTCAACTCCCAGCAGGCACCGGGGACTTTGTCACTAAGGAGGAGGGAGGGGAAGAGGATGGCAGTCATTGGCTTAGGCACAAGTGGATGGGCAGGGTGGCGTGGGGGGGGGGAGCACCTCATGGAAGACCGTGCCCATCCCCTCACGGGGAGGAAGCATGAGCAATGGAGATAGTGTGAGGGTGCCGGGTGCTGACGGGGCTGTGGGTGTGGAGAGTCAAACAGTCTGAGTCTCTCATTATAGATTTATCTGCTGTAGAAGATGGAGAAAGGTCTGTGCCATCCCAAGGGTGGGTGTTCTAGACTGTCTCAGGGCTAGCACCCATTTTGCAGAAGAGAAAACTGAGGCCACTCTCAAGCATCACGGCGCTAAAGTTGGCAGGATGCAGCTTAAGTATCACGGCCTTGGAGCTGAAGCAGGAGCCCTGTCTTCCGCCATTCCCCCGTTCCCCATCTCCCTCTTCTTCTTCCTTCCCCTAACCCCAAGGCATCGTCCAGCTTTATCTAGCGCAGACAGCCAGAAGCTGGGCAGGAGTTGTGCCCCCATTGTCCTGAAGTCTGGATTCTAGTACTGTCCCTCACCAACACTGCTCCGCTCCTGGAAGTGTAGCCTGTCTGGGTTCCATGGCCCTGCCCGCCCTGCCCCTGGTCTCACGGGGAACATGGACCACTCTAGCTGTGTCCAGTCTATGCCCTTCCTGTCCTGGCCAACGTGGGCGATGGGCAAGAGGCTGCAGGAGGACGCTTAGTCCCAAGGCTTAGGATGGGGCGAGTCCTTGTGGCTTGGGGGGGGGGGGAGGGGGAAGGAGGGGACAGGTTTGTTCAGGATAAGATGGAGAAGAGGCAGTGGCCAGAAGGCCTCCTTGGGGACTGTGGAGCTCAGTCCTGGGTATATGGAGGACAGAGAGAAGCAGCCCTCATTCCCTGGGCGTCTGTCAAAGTGGTGGGAGCCTTGCGGGGGGGTGCTCAGAGGTCTCAGCGTCTCCGTCACTAAAGGCTGTGCAGAGAGGGCCTGGCATGCAGGGACGGGGCTGGGTGAGGATGCAGGTGAGACCGGCCGTGTGGTCTGGTATTTTCCCAATGCAGCTGAGGGAGCTTGTAGACCCGGTGTGTGTCACGCCGCCAGTGTGACCTTGAGCAGGTCCTCATTTGTAACTGGCACCCTGCCACCCTGCTCAGTCTCCAGAGCCCCGGGACGGGAATGGCCCTCCCTCACAGCCTCCCCGGGACAGGACGATGGGAGCTGCTTCACTGTTGGCCCGTGGGCTGCTCACACTGAGCTAGGAGGGTCACAGAGAGGGGCTGCTCTGCGGCTGTCGGGGCCCCGGAGGGCAATGGCTGCCACCTGCTTCCTGCGCGCCCAGCCCCTCCCCAAGAGTGCACTGAGCAGACTTGGGAATTAAAGTCATAAACAAAGCAGATGTGGCATCCGTCTTTTTGACAGCGCTGCCAGCCAGGTGATGGCTGAGCGGAGGAAGGCTCGGTTTATGAGGAGATAGGAAAAATTTACTGTTGGCTGCTCCCAGGGGTTGAAGTCCGGAGAGGGAGGGCAGGACGGGACGGCTGAGGCTGTGTTAGGGAGGGCTAGTTACCCACAGTGCTGGCTGCAGTTAGAACGGTCCCAGCTCTCCCAGCAGCTAGTTTAAACTGCATCCATTCGTGTTTTATCAAGATCTGCCCTGGGATTTTACATTTCATCTTTATGGTAACCCATTTTACAGATGAGGAACTGAGGCTGAGCGAGGTTAAGGACTTCCTTAAGGTCATACAGGTAGTAGCTGATGGAGCTAGGATTTGACTCAGGGCTCTAGAGGTGTCCTGCCCCGGGGTTTCCTCAGCCTTCTTGGAGGATCTTTCTACTATCTCCTCCATAGAGGGACCAAGGAAGTCTTCCTTCTGGGAAAGAGGGAAAGGGCAGTATTTTGGGAGCACCTACTGTGTACCAGCCTTGCACCCATTAGAAGCTCCTAGTTGTTCGGCTGTTTGGTAGCCAGGGGTTGCTGGGTCCCTTTTCCAAACCTTTCCTTGTTTTTTCTATCAGGAAATCATGGCTTTTATTTAGATGTTAAATGTGAGGTTGACTTAGTCAGTAAAGTGTTTGCCTTGCTAGCATGAGGAACTGAGTTTGATCCAGAATCCATTTAAAGAAGCCAGATGTGTTTGTGCCCACAATGCCAGGTCTGGGGAGGTGGAGACAGGCAGATCCTGTGCTCAGTGGCCAATCGGTGAATTTAGGCCAGTGGGAGACCCTGTCTCAAAGCAGGAACAAAGATAAAAAATCCCAATGTGGATGGCTCCCTGAGGGATGACATCTGAAGGCGATCTCTGGCTTACACAGACACATTCACACACACACACACACACACACACACACACACACACGCACATAGACACACTCACACAGAGACACGCTCACACACAGACACACTCATACACACTCATACACAGACACATACACAGACACATTCACACACAGACACACACATTTACACACCAACACAGATACACTAACACACACAAACACACATTCACAGACACGCAGACGCACTCATACTCACACACAGACACACTCATATTCACACACATTCACACACTGACACATACAAACACATAGACTCACAAACACAGACACATACACACACTCACACATAGACACACACACTCATACTCATACACACACAGACACAGACACTCACAAACACAGACACATACACTCACACACAGACACACACACACAAACACATATGGACACATACACACATACGCAGTCACTCACGTGAGCATGCACACTCATATACTCATGGACACACAAATGTACATGCACACACATACACATGCTGGGTGGGAAAGGAGAGGGAGAGGGAGAGGCTGAATGTGTGCCCAGCATGTGCTAGTTCCACTGGTTGCAGACCCTCCTCAGAGCTCTCTGGCAGCCTGGTCAGGGGAGTGGTGTAGCCACAGCTCCAGAGAGGAGGGAACCCATCCTGAGGGGCTTTGGAGGGAAGTTGGGAGTTCTGGGAGCCTAGGCAGGTTGCACACTTAACTGAGAAGGTGTCCCTGAGACAGCCGGTGACACTCAGGCACACACCCGAGGAGGGAGAGGGGGCACCACGTGGAGAGAGAGCTGGGAGAGCCCATGCCAGGGAGGGGGCAGTGTGTGCAAAGGCCCTGAGGCGGGTTCAAGCCCGACCCGTGCTAGGAAGTCATGGGACTCTCCCACAGTGCGGAAGCGGGGCAAGAGGAGGGGGATGAGGCTAGAGAGGTGAGGAGGGGTAGCCTGGGTCACTTGGTGACTAGCAGAGCCTTGACAAGGAGAGTAGTGGGACCCACCCGGTGCTCTAACTGTCCCTTCTGTCTGCTGTCTGGGAAGGAACTGCTGGATGGATGGCAGAGATGGCCGTAACCCAGGAAGACGGTGACAGGGTCAGTGGCGAGCAGGGGTCGTGCAGGGGTCAGACTGTTGGCAGTCTTTCAGAATGGCTGGAGAGCTTGCTGAGGGACCCCAGGATGGGAAGGAGGCCAAGAAGCCAAGAATGGAACCCGAAGGCCAATGGCTGAACTCACCTCATCTGGGAGGGGCAGGGCGGCAGAGGAGTGGGCGGAGGATGGGCAGGAGCTCGGTCTTGGTCTCCGGATCCCAGGGAGGGGTCAGCACAGAAGCTCTGAGCGTCACGAGTGGGGAGAGCCCTGCCAGGAAGTGAGGGAGTGGCCTCACCATGGGATAGCTTGGGGTACAACGACCCCTGACCCCTGAACTCAGCCAGCCTTAGCAGGATGCCCGCAGTGTCCTGGAGGTCTCCAGGGAGACAGGCCCCACACTTTTCCTTTCCACTGCCATACTTTGCGTCCCCTCCCTGACTCCTGCCCACTCCAGTTCTGCCTTACCCTCTCCCGGATTGCTTCTCTGCACAAACTGCCCCTGCCTGGCATGGTGGAGCACATCTGTATTTTCAGCACTTGGGAGACAGAGGCAGGAGGATCAGAGGCTGGCCTGGGCTATAGAGTGAGACCCTATTCCCCCCAAACAAACCAACCCCCCCAACTAACCAAACAGAAACACGGATAACAGGTATGGAGTCAGGTGTGAGGCCTGGTCAACCTGGGAGGACTGAGGGGGACATGGAAGTGAGTCTTGTCAGCTTCTCCTAGTGGGATGCGTCAGCCCAGGATTCGGGGATGCTGAATAGCCCATATGTACTGTCTTGTAGCGGTGTGTGTGTTGTATGTGTCTGTGTATGTGTGTGTGTGTGTGTGTGTGTGTGTGTATATGCACGTGCACACACAAACATGTGAATCTGCATGATGTCTGGGGCTGGCAAGGGAACCGTTTCAATCCTGAAGACGTCTCCGGGAGTGGAATTCAGGTGGCAGGGTGGGGCACGTAGGGGAGTGGAGAGAGCTTCGGACTCTGATTATTTCAACCTTGAAAACTCATTCCGATTACAATTTACAACCTGGCGACAAAGGCTGCAGTCTCCGCAGTAACTACCGCTCAGGGCTTTGGGAGAGAAAATCCTCCCTCCGTTCCCAGCTGCCTGTCACCCGTGGCTGAGCCGAATGCATCTCTGCCTCGTGGTGCCCCGGGACACAATTAGGACATCTTCAAACTGTTGCTGCTGTCACCGCACCATGTGTCTGGAATTTATCTCCTCCCAAGGCTCCTTGCAAGCACGTGTGCCTTACCTCCTCCCAGAGCTGTGAGGCTTCTTCTGGGCCTGGGGTTCCGCTTACCTGTGAGAGGGGACGCTGACCCCCCCAAGACCCCTCCCCCACCCACCCACCCCTGCCACCTCCCTGCTTTAGACCTGCAGACAGGGAGTCTCTAATGATGTCTTGTGCCTGGGGCAGGGAGAAAGAACAGTCTGGAGACCCCCAGAGCGAGAGACTAGGGTTCAGATCACCATCTATTGAAGGGTGCTTTGTCCTGTCATTATTGCCTTGGGAAGGGAAGAGACAGAGAGAAGGGGAGAGATATAGAAGATAAAGGCATAGAAGGCTCATTCACTCACTCTTGGTAAGGGATCTCCCTATGCATCATCTGTAGCTGGGCTAGTGTATTGAGGAGTCAGTGGCCGGCTCTGTGATTTGCTAGCTGGAGAGTCGGGGGTGGGGGGGTGGGGGGCGGGTCTGCCTCTAGATCCTTTCCACAAACGCTCTAGCAGAGACAGGCTTTCCTGCTTAGGCAGCTTCCGGAGATATCATCGCCCTTAGCATCTCTTTCCCCAGTGACTTTTGACCCCAGTGGAAACCCGACTGGGATATCTAGGACAGGCTATCTGGGAGTCGAGCCCAACCCCCTCTGCTGACTTCTCTCCTTCTTGGCTCTCAGTGCCCCATGGTGGAAGCTCTGACAAGAAGACAGGATGGGCGAGCTGGAAGATCTGCCTTCTGCTGCTCCAGCTGTTTGCGACTTGACCTAGAACTGGCAGAGCTGTTAGGAGATTAGACAGGGAGGCTCAGAGGTGGCACGGGCCAAGTGTGGTGGGAGAGGTGTGCAGGCTAGCTCTGGAGGTTGAGGTACTTGCCCTGCCACCCAGAGGCCCTACCGTGTCTGCGTAGCTGGAGTACCCCTCTTCTGGCCTCTGCTTTCGTATTTGTGACAAGATGGTAGAGGCAGATAACCAACAGCCCAGTCCCAGGATATTGCTGTTTGACATCTCCTATGTCCACTCTCAAACAATGAATACCTACTCTGGGTGAGCCTAGGCTAGTCCTGGCCAACAGGGCGACCCCTAGTGACAAGTGCCACAGCCATCAGCCCCACCTCCCAGGTCCGGGGGACTGTGAGTGGTCTTTCCTGGTGTGAAGGGTTTGGATAGTGAGGCACACACTAGAGATGGACACTGAGCTCTCCCTGCCCCAGGTCTGCTTCTGAGGTGCCCTGGGCAGGAGGATGGGTATGTTGACTTCCTGAGTTCCCAGGGAGCAGGGGCTGAGTGCTAACCCAGCCCACCTGGTCTCTGTATGTGATCTCACCTTAGGACTATCCTTCCCAACAGGGCTTATGCCCTTGGGCAGGGATCTGGGAGTGCAGCTGAGACACAGCCAGTGCCCTTTTCTGTTTTGTGGCAAGGCAGCATGTAGGACTATGGCTCGCAAGCACACTGGACTTCCTGAGGTCTCTGCCCGTTTTCTCTCTCCTTCTACGGACACCTCTGGGCCCTGGACCCTCTTTCCAGTCCAGCTAGGACCCTGCTCATTGCCTGACATTTCTGTGCCTTAGTCTCTGCAAAGGAACTGGTTAGTCATGTCAGCGAGGTAAGGATTCACTGATGTCCTGAGACTCACATGGTGGAAACGGAAACCTGACCCCTCCAAGTTGTCCTCTGCGCTTCCCCCTCACATGTGGGCTGTGGCAGATGAGGTTACACAATAATAATTTATTATTATCAATTTAATAATAAATTATTAAAACACATTTATTTTAATAATAAATAAATAGAAACATTCAAGAAGAATTAAGGGGGATGGAGAGATGGCTCAGTGATTAAGAGCTATCGCTTCCCCCCACCGTCCCCCGCCCTGAGAACCCAGGCCAGTTTCTAGCTCCCACCCGGTGGCTCACAGTCATGTTTAACTCCAGGGGATGTGATTCCTTCTCGCCCCTACCAGCACACCCATGGTGCAATGCATACATGTAGACAAAACACTCATATACATAAATTAAAATAGTCTAAAACAATAAATGTAATAAAGAATTCAATGAGCGGATCCCGCAAAGCCCAGCACATACAGGGCTCAGCACAGCACCTAGTTTACAGGAATCCAGCAGATATTGGAAGACATAGTTGTAGAAGTCATCACTATCACATAGTACCTAGGCCAAGAGCTGCTGCTTCTAGGGAGACTTCCCGGATGTCACAGTCCAGGGGTTCCTGCTGCCACTTCAAAAGCCCCCATTCTGGCCACTAACCTGTGCCTCACCGCCCCACAATCTCACAACCATTGGAGCAGGGTTGGTAGGCCCCTGCCAGTTGAGGGCGCCCAGACCCCTGGAAGCCCAGGGGCTTGCACAGGGCTGCTGAACAAGGGCAGGTGGCCATCCGGGTGAGTGTCGTAAGAAGCCTTTCCTGGATTGTGCAAGCGTCTGCCTCCTCGTGAGGTCCCAGGGAAGTTTGAGTCCACCTCAGTTCATCTAGGATGAATTTTAATAACTCTGTCTCAGAGAGTCTCAGTCAAGGGCACAAGCCATGTCGTGAAGGACAGTCCTAAGGTGACAGGGAGATCACATACAGGGACCAGGTACACTGCGTTTACTTGTAGAGTATGGGTGAGGGGTTGCAGGCAGGAGTGTGGGTGACCTAAAGTAACCACTCTGGAAGGTCTGCACTTACACTGACTGAATGATGGCTCCTTTCTGGCCACACCAGTGGGGCTCCTTCTATTTATGTCCCCCCAGCTTGTAGAACCTCCTTGTAACCATGGATAACAAGGGAAGAATTGCATCCAAGTAGCTTGGAGGAGTGTCTAGAAACACACATGAGGATCCCGTGACCCTGGCCTCCCTCCCTTCTGTGAAGGGATCCAGCTGTTGCACATAGGCACAGCTGGACTGTTGGAGATGGCAGATGTTTTGCTGGAAGGGTAGCACCACAAACAGGAGGTTTGTGGAGGAGGTGGGGGACACTTCAGTCACTAGTGAGAAGGCTACTGGGTGAGTTCACTCACCCTGGGTGGTTGGAAAGGCTGCTACTGAAGCAGGGAGACATGGTGGGCATGATGCTGACGTCTGGTGCCAGGAAGCCACTGAGAACCTCAGGAGGCCATATTTAGCTTCTTTGGGCCTCCTTTATCTGTCTCCTTGGAAGAGGGTGTCTCTTTCTGGTGTGGCAGCCCATGGTGAGCTGCTTTCGGGACACCACGACCCTCGGGAGAGACACAGCTCCTGGCACGGCTGTTCCCAAGCCTGTGGGCACAACTGTGTCCTTGGTGATTGCCCGTCAGCCGAGAGAGGGCTAGCAGATACCCTAGTCCTAAGGATGTTAGCTCGTCTCTGCCTGCTGACTGTGGCGGTACCAAGGGGCTTGTCCTGGCTGTTCTGGAGCCTTGTGGAAGGGCTGAGGACTCTCCCTTTTATGCTCTGGGGTCACCCTCTCCATACACACATCAGGCTTCAAATCAGGAGATCTAGCTGTGCCTAGGAGGGGTAGGCTCAGGTTCACGCTGTCCTGCTCAGCTCAGAGGGCCTCATGGGTGCCCGACGTGGTGTTCTCTCACAGACCGAGAGCGCATCGGGCAGGACTCGGCCTATGAGCAGGAGGGGAAGGTGCAGTTCGTGATTGACGCTGTGTACGCCATGGGCCACGCGCTGCACGCCATGCATCGTGATCTGTGTCCCGGCCGTGTAGGACTCTGCCCTCGCATGGACCCCGTGGATGGCACCCAGCTGCTTAAGTACATCAGGAACGTCAACTTCTCAGGTAGGGGTTGTGGAACAGGATAGTACTTAACTCTAGGGGTAGCCTGGGTCATGCAATTGCAGGGTATAAAAGTCTGGACTCTCTGGGTGGGAACAGCGTCTTCTTCAGATGTCCTGTGCAGGAATCATCCCAGAGACATCTCTGTCTTCAGTCTGTAAGCCTCCCTGTGCCTGGGTAAAGGCTCAGTGAAGCCCCCCCCCTTTCCCCCCACCATGCAGGCATTGCCGGGAACCCCGTGACCTTCAATGAGAACGGAGACGCGCCAGGGCGTTATGACATCTACCAGTACCAACTGCGCAACGGCTCTGCCGAGTACAAGGTCATCGGCTCGTGGACAGATCACCTGCACCTCAGAGTAAGCATGAGGACAGGACGTGGGGGACAGAGTGCAGACACCCGGCTGGGCTGGGGGGTCACTGGCTGATGCCAGGCTCTCTGAGGGCGAGTCTCTGGCTGTGCAGGCTTCACTAGAGAAGGTGCCATTTTTTTCCAGGTGTTGCTTATCACGGCCTCTGGGTTTACCTAAGAGATGCCACGGCTTTCCTTCTTGCTCTTGGGGTGGTACCCCAAGCTGTGAGACATTTGTTGTTGTTGAGAGAAAGCACCCACCGTGAGTTGTTGGGGGCTTGGTCTCTGCATTGCAAGGATGAAGAGGAGACAGATGTTCTCTTCCAGGCAAGGAGCCCCAGCAGCCCTGCCCCAGCAGAGATCCCCTTATTCTGGGTCCCAGAGCCTCCTCAGTGGAGCAAATGTCTCGGGACACTCTCCATAGGGAGGGGGCTCTCCTGAGGTCACACAGCTTGGAGGGATAGAACCTGTTCTTGTAACAAGATTTTCCAGATGCTGGGTAGAAGGCAGCCGGATCAGGGTGTGCTCTGTGCAGGAGACAGAGGCCCATTCATGGCGGCAATCTAGCCTGTGTACATGCGTGCCTCTCTGTGCTAGCCTGTGTACATGCGTGTCCCTCTGTGCTAGCCTGTGTACATGTGTGCCCCTCCGTGCTGCTGCAGTTCTAACCATGTGTCTTGCTGAGAGGCGGGTAGCTCTGTGAGGCAGCCATTGTCCTGTTTCTCTTTCAGAGATGCTGGGCCGAAAGGCTGGGTCGGTGTGGGTGTGTAGTTCTGAAGGTTCCCTCTTCCCTCCCTGCCAGCCTGTCTGCTCACACTTCCCAGCTTGGCCCAGCCCAGATCAGGGTGTCCTGATCCGTAAGGAAAGGGACTAAGTCACAATGGTGGGGTGAGGTGAGGAGGACTGGGCCTTCCAGTTCGCTCCCTGGATGGTTGGCTTTAGGTTGCCCAAGGAGCCACTGCAGGCAGGCTTCCGGGAGCTGGAGAGGACTCAGGGTAGCAGGCTACCTGAGGGGATCTGCAGACAAAGGAAGCTGCCCTGGTGAGGTGCTATAGTATTCCCTGTGGGGCCACAGTAGCTTCGTCCCAGCTGCCCTTGGAACCCGTGGAGAACAGAGGTTCGTTAGGTCAGGTATTCTCTCAAGCCCCCCCTACCCTAGGACTGGACTATCTTCATGGGGGACCAGGCTTTTTCAGAATATCCATCATCTTCCTTCAGGACCGCTACATAGCCTCTGCTCCCTTTGGCTGCTAGGGTGACACATCCCATAATACCCAGAGCCCAAGACGACTTCGTCATTAGGCGTCCTCCACACTCCGCCCTTCCCTACTCCCTTCTCAGTTCAGGAGCTCTGTGGTCAGCCTCGACCAGCCACGCACATTCCTGCAGGAGAGAGAACTCAGTAAACACATAGACCAATACATGGACACACAGATACATAGACAAAGACAGACAGACAGACAGACAGACAGACAGACACATAGGTAAAGACAGACACATAGGTAGACACAATACAGAGGCACAGAAACAGACACCTACAGACATACATACAGATACACACACCTACACACAGACAGAGATACACACACACAGACACAGAGACACAGATACACACAGACATAGATACAGACACAGACACACACATACAAAGACACACACACACACACACATAGACACACACAGGTACACCCACAGATATACAGAAACATAGACACATACACAGAGATATGCACACATGTAGACACAGACACACAGGCACATACTCACACATACAAACACACACGCTCACACATACACAGACATAGATACACACACATAGACACACACACACACACACACATACACACACAAACACTGTCCCATTAGGCCAGGCTTGCCACTTTGAGAGCAAACTGACTGCCTGGTGGCCCTTAGCACACTCCCCAGGTTAACCAGGCTCCCTGGTCTGGCACCTGCAGCTCTCTGAGCCGCTGGGTTAGTCCCTGTAATGTGAGGAATTCAGCAGAGCATAACAATTCTTCCCTGGCTGGCTCTACATCCACCAACTGCATCTTCAGAGCCCTGGGGCAGCGCTCTTGCTCTCGTTTTGAGCCAGATGTAAAGGAATGCTAACCCCTAGGCGCTCATTAGATGTCTTCTGATTAAATCTTTGTTCCTTGCTTTTAGCAGAGCAGGACTCCGGAGTCGCTGGGCAGAAGCTCGGGTGGGGACTGAGCTGTGAGGCAGTCTGTCTCCCACTTCCCCGTGCATGGGAGCCACACGGGAGGGGCTCGCTCACAGGCAGGGGTCTAGGCAGATAGAAATGGGCAATTCTAACTCGCTCCTGGCAACACAGTCTCCAGTCCCGGGGCTTGGAAGTCCGGGACTCCTGTGTCTTTGCGTGGGGTACTTAGTGTGACTCAAGGAGTCATCTCTATGCTCTAGACTCAGTTTCTCCAGATGAGTGATGAGTTTGGAATTTCCCCCAGGTCACATGGTAAGTTGTCCGATTCCAACTCTCCGTCAGTCAGCTCTGGTGAGGTCCAGGTAGCTGGGCCTTTGGCCAACGTCGGGCCTATTCAGGTGTGGAGCCAGAGAGATCTCGGGGGAGGAGGAGGGGGTGAGGTCTAGGCCCTGCCCGCGTGTCCCGAGGCCAGCTGTGCGATGCTGTCATTTCCAGATGGAACGGATGCAGTGGCCAGCAAGTGGCCAGCAGCTGCCGCGCTCCATCTGCAGTCTGCCCTGTCAGCCGGGCGAGCGGAAGAAGACGGTGAAGGGCATGGCGTGCTGCTGGCACTGTGAGCCCTGCACGGGGTACCAGTACCAGGTGGACCGCTACACCTGCAAGACCTGCCCCTACGACATGCGGCCCACGGAGAACCGCACGAGCTGCCAGCCCATTCCCATCGTCAAACTGGAGTGGGACTCGCCCTGGGCCGTGCTTCCCCTCTTCCTGGCCGTGGTGGGCATCGCCGCCACGTTGTTCGTGGTGGTCACTTTCGTGCGCTACAACGATACCCCCATCGTCAAGGCCTCGGGCCGTGAGCTGAGCTACGTGCTGCTGGCGGGCATCTTTCTGTGCTACGCCACCACCTTCCTCATGATCGCGGAGCCTGACCTGGGGACCTGTTCACTCCGCCGCATCTTCCTGGGACTCGGCATGAGCATCAGCTACGCGGCCCTGCTGACCAAGACCAATCGCATTTACCGCATCTTTGAGCAGGGCAAGCGGTCGGTCAGCGCGCCGCGGTTCATCAGCCCGGCCTCGCAGCTGGCCATCACCTTCATCCTCATCTCTCTGCAGCTGCTTGGCATCTGCGTGTGGTTTGTGGTGGACCCCTCCCACTCGGTGGTGGACTTCCAGGACCAACGGACACTTGACCCCCGCTTTGCCAGGGGCGTGCTCAAGTGCGACATCTCGGACCTGTCTCTCATCTGCCTGCTGGGCTACAGCATGCTCCTGATGGTCACGTGTACTGTGTATGCCATCAAGACCCGGGGCGTGCCCGAGACCTTCAACGAGGCCAAGCCCATCGGCTTCACCATGTACACCACCTGCATTGTCTGGCTGGCCTTTATTCCCATCTTCTTTGGCACCTCACAGTCGGCCGACAAGGTGGGTGGTCCAGGAACATAGCAGAGCGGGGGAGTGAGAACCCAGGAGCCGGTTGCAAGCCCCGCCCCCTGCTGCTGAGGGCGGTACAGGCAGAGGCCCCACCCCTCTACGGGGTGTCCTTGGGGTATATGACCCCACACTCCAGGAAGCTGGCAGCTTGAGAAATTGCTTTTGGCCTCACCTGGGGGTCACCCCTGGGAGTCCCCTCCTGTGTGTCTTACAGGGGCATCTGGGTCTGTAGCTGCTAGACCACGACATGGTGGCCCAGATCCTCTCATCCTGTCATCTTGGATTCCTCCTTCTAAGGGGCTCTTCTTGGCATCTGGAAGGGTGTAACCCCCTTGGAGTAGCCGCTTTGGAATCCAGAGATGGGTAGGGGCATATCCCGAGCTCTATACTGGGCTGGGCTGCCTTCACCAATGTGTGGCCATGCTAACTGGTGCTAGCCCTCCCCCAGCCTCCAAATGGAGTCAGAGAGCAGAGATTGAATTTTGAATCACTTGGGACACCAGCCTCCTTAGAGAGAGAGAGAGAGAGAGAGAGAGAATATGTATGTGTGTGTGTGTAAGTGTGTGTGTACTCGCAGACGTATGCTTGGCCTTTTGCATGCATGTATGCTCAACAGTAGATGAGCTATGTGTGAGGTACACAGGGACTGGACATGAGGCACCGATGTGCTGAGGGATTCGCAGCTTCCTGCATGGAGCAGACTGTGTGCACACAGGGGTTCAGGTGCCGGTGGGTACATACGGGTGGGTGGTCATGCAGTCGTCTGAATGGGTCTGTGTATATTCGTGTGCACCCAGCTGTAGGGGCAGTATGTGTAGGCTGGGTGTGCACGGGAGGTCAGGTAGATGTGTGCAGGTGTTAGCAGGAGTGCATGGCTCCCCTGGGTGTTGTGTGAGGCAGTCCGGGCCGTTCTGGTGAGCCAGGGATGGCTCTCCTGCCTTAACCAGGATTCTCAGGGCTTAACAGCTGTGAGGAATTGCTGTGAGCCATCTACCTCGGTAATTCTCTTTTATGTGAGGTCACTGCTCAGCCAGCCTTGGGCAGGATGTGGCTGTGGAGTCAGCCAGGATAGAGGAGGCTCCTGGGCTTGTAGAGATTCTAAGCCTGAGTGAAAGTCAAAGTGGGTGGAACTCAGATCCCCAGGGCTTCTCACAGCCTTGTCACAGAGGCAGGGGACTATGGTCCATGCGTACAACTATTGCTCTATGCTTTGTCCCCTGTCAAATCCCATTCATTACTGGACAGTGGTGGCTGTGGCCGACAGAGAGGACTCCACAAAGAAGCTGCATTGCTGGCTGGGCTGGTCTACCTGAGGACAGGATGGTGGCAGGCTGACCCCGAGGCCAGATGGTTAGGCGGCGAGGTCACATTGCAGGATGGCCCTCACTTAGATCTTAGACTGTCCCAAGGTCTCCCTCCCACACTCCCTCCTTACCCTGACTCAGGTGCCACCTGACCATGGCTTCTCTAGAAGGGCTCACCAGCTACCCCTTCCGGGAGCCACATACACCTGTACACAGGGGACACCCGAGGGTGCTGGAGCCAGAGGCCAGCTCCAGGGCTGGAGGGGAACTCCGGGTCCTGGGCCAGGGAGAGGATCTAGGTGGGCAGCCTGAGGTGGCGAGGAACCCCAGAGAGCTTCAGGGCAGATCTTTAGCAGCTTTTACTCCAGGCTGAGCTGCCCTTGACCCTTCTGTGTCATGAGAAGGGCTCCTGGGCTGAAAAATGAAAACCCAGCAACAGTGACTCTGTTCAGCTTTCGGTGCCACTTATAACCTGGGGCAAAGGCACACAAGGTTCCTGTGCACATATTATTTAGAGTCCAAAATGTTGCGGATTCTGCCTGTGTTCGTGAATAGTGGGGGCTGTAAGCCCAAAGAGGGGAGCAGGCTTGCCCAGCAATTTGCTACAGGCCAGGGTAGATAGCCTCTACTCTTTTAGGACCCGTGTATCTTCAGAAAGAAGCATAGACTTGTGCCCCACACAGCAGAGAGAAATACAGGATGCTTTTGGGAGTCAGGGCGGTCTTAGAATAACGGGGCATCAGCCACACTAGGGCAGGAACCCAGGCTTGGGTGGATTTCCTGTCTTCTCCGCACTGGAGCCCCAGCTGAGCCAAGAGGGAGGGGCAGCTGGGGTCTGGATCACCAGCCACAAAGAAGGAGATGGGAGGGACCCGGGCAGGGCGGTGGCAATTGCTGGGCTCCGTTTGGAGGGCTTCCGCCATTGAAGAATGGATTATCCGACACCCAGATTAATGGGCTCCCATTTTGCTAAGCATCTGTCACCGTTAGTGCTGGTGAACAAGCATGAAATGAGCATCGACAGCATTGGTGCCACAGCCATCTTCCACCGGGTGTCGTGGGTCCCCAGTCGGGGCCATGCTCTACATGGGAAGCACATGGTGGGTGGGGGTGGGGGGGATAGTCGCTGGATGAGGAGCTGCTGGGAGCTGTTCCAAGGCACAGTGTGCTTCCTGTACACTTAACACTGTAAACTCTGCCCTCACCACAGCTCTGTGAGGTAGGTACTGCCTTTGCCAGGCCTGTTTTGTATATAAGGAAACAGGCACAAAGACTGACCTGTCCGAGTTCACATGCGAGGATGTGAGTGTTAGGAATTCTGACTTCCACCTGCGCGAAGCTATCGGGTGCAGAATAGTTCTGTATCAGCCGTGTGTGTTCCTAAATGGATGCTAGACAGATCGGGCCCTCCAGGATGAGAATTAGCTGAGCAGAGGGGGGTGGAGCCAGAAGGGGTGGGGCTGCAGCCAGGTGGGTGGAGTCTTGTTAGAATGGGGCGGAGCTGAGGGGCATGAAGGCGGAGCCGGCTCTGACCCCTCCCTGCGGCCACCCACAGCTGTATATCCAGACAACCACACTGACGGTCTCTGTGAGTCTGAGCGCTTCAGTGTCCCTGGGGATGCTCTACATGCCCAAAGTCTACATCATCCTCTTCCACCCGGAGCAGAACGTGCCCAAGCGCAAGCGCAGCCTCAAAGCCGTGGTCACCGCCGCCACCATGTCCAACAAGTTCACACAGAAGGGCAACTTCAGACCCAATGGGGAAGCCAAGTCAGAGCTGTGTGAGAACCTGGAGGCCCCAGGTGAGTGTGTACGGCTGCTTTCCTTTGTCTCACAGGCCCCGCCCCACCCGTTTGCACAGGCTGCCGAAGAAGGCCTTATTACTACCTGCTGTCTGGGAGGAGACAGTAGGTTGCAGGGCCTCACAGTTGTCCTGTTAGGCTCTTCCTGGCAGCTGGAGAGAACTTCAGAGACCCCGGGAGTGTTGTGGGCCGTTGAACTCTTTCCTGCAGGGTGATGAGACTCCATTATCCTTGTTCCGGCCTGTGTCTATCCGTTCTTCTGGGGGAAGGGGCTGCTGCAGAGGCCCAGTTCCTGGAGTAACCCAGGAGGGACCTTTGGCTTTGTCTCTAACGGGTCTGGAAGATGGGGACCCTAGGACATAGCCATCCTGGGACAGGCGGGTGAGGCTAGAGTGGGCTGGGACATCAGTTGATGTCCCCATGGGACAGTATTTTCTTCCCGTCTTGTCCGGGGCCCCAGCAGAGGTCCCTGGTCTGCAGACTTGGCATACAGAGCCAACTGGTGGCAGCAGGGACGGGCCCGACCGGGGCTGGATGTCCAGTTGAGACCCAGAGGAGGCGAGGGCCCTTTCCGATATTATATGACCACAACATGGAGACTTTCTCCGTGCTATGACCTCCCTGTCTCTGCAGTGCCCATCCTCTGTGTGGGGTGTTATATATATGATTTTTGATGTGTCCCAACAGCTTCCCACACAATTTACTTCCCTGTTCTTGTTCCTCCTCCCGGAAAACCACGTGACCCCTGTCCTCCAGCCCTGGCCCTTCCTTCAGGTACCGCCTTAGGATAGATAGAGGCAAAGGGTCCTCACAGGACACCCGCTCTGGCTTCCATGTTCACTCGAATGCCAGGAATCCTCAGGGTAGCTGTATCTATATTTCTGGCTTGAGCACTGGGACCCCTTGCTCCTTCCTAGGGTCATGTGTCCATTCCAGCCCACTTCCTCCAAGGCCCCTGAACACTGGTACAGAAACAGCTCTGCACACAGCTCCACACACAAATAGGCAGGTATCCACACATACACACATATGCACACACATGAGCACATATGCACACACGTGCACACATGCATATAATATACACATGCACATACATGCAGTACATGTGCACATACATGCAAACACATGCACATGCTGTCTGTGGAGAGTAGGAAGTATCCATGATATAACCCAGGAGGGTTATTACTACATTACGATTACACTCATCAACCAGTGGGGACCTGAGGGTAAGGAGCTTTGCAGAGTCTTGATGGCCCCACGGACATTGTCCCTTTGTCCTGTTCAGACTCATCACAAGGTCAGAAAAGGAAGTGTAGTAGGTGGAGGGGAGACAGATCCTCAACCCTGCTCCTGCAAGGGTGGGCCCGGCACCCCCTGCAGTCAGAGCCAGAGGTGTCAGCTTCCTTTGTCCCCTGTCTTTCTCAGTGACAGGGCTCCATGGTGATCAATTCTAGGGACAGCCCAGCTGAGGGGGTGTGAGAGGGAGGAGTGGGGAGGTGTCACTCCCGTGGAACAGGAACATTTTTCACCCTGTCAAGTTCAGGTCAACCTATCTTTAAACAAACAACAGAATAAATAATTTAGAACGCTGATTGCTGGCCGATTGGTGCAGAATCACGGGGCGACAAGCTGCGACCGTTAGCCTCGCGCCTCAAGCTGTCTTGCAAATTGCTGTATGGTTGGCTGGTGACTGAGAACCCCTGGGGGAGGGGTTCCACCACATCTTCATGCCTCCATTCACAAAGAGAACTGGTGTCAAGTCACACCCCCACCCCACCCCCACCCCACTGCTGGAGCAGAGCACCGTTCTGCCCAGCTTCTCAGAGCTGAGGGTTTTCAGTTGCCTCTGGTCCAAGAGTCAGCTGCTGTGTAGCTTACAGGGAGGGAGACCGGTGTCACCTGGTTTATAGTAGAGAGAACTGTGTTGACTGTCACTGGTTTAGAGGGACTGAGCACCTTTGTTCTGAGAAGGCTTGTCTGTTAGCAGATTACAGGTAGTTGCTGAGGAGGCGCAGATTGTGTCCCAGGCCCCCTCCCGGCTCGCCGATTCTTTCAGTGTGCAAATCAACTTGCTGTACCCATTTTCCAGATGGTGAGACAGGCAAAAGGCTGGGGGGGGGCTCCCTGGCTTGCAGCTGAGGGCCGAGACTCCCATCCCACAAGCTCTGGAGTCTGATCCAGACAGTTCAGAGGAAGCAAGCCGCTCCGGCTGGGCTAGTGGCACAGGACCCAGACGTCCCCTGCCATGCGCTTCTTTCTTGTCCCCTTATAGCTCCCGATGATGCAGCAGGGCCCCGGGGGCTGATGTCCTCCTGCAGGGAGTTGGCAACCTTTCCATCACCAGACCCCAGCCCTAGGAAACAGTTCTCATTGGTTTACACGGGGATGGTGGAGTGTGGGGAACCGGATTGTGGCAGCTTGGATCCTCATCTGCAGTGTGGCTCTGCTGGGACACTGGGGTTTAGCTGGTGGAGGTGTTGGAAGTTTTGGTGGTCCTTTGAGAAAAGAAGTCTAGGCACCAAGGGCCACCTTGCTTGCTTATTCTAACTATAGGTGGGGAAACAGAGGCCCAGTAGGAAAAGGAGGGAGCCTCCTGAGGTCACCCAGGAAGAAGGAGGCTCCCACCTACTAGAATGCAGCACACCTGCCATCCTGAGTCCCAGCCTCTTCTGAGTTCACCCAGTCCATCCCAGGCCCAGGATGCCTCCTGGTTCTATGGCATCATCCCACCATCCTGTCACCCAGCTCCCTGGAGAGATGCCTGGATAAAGATACCGCTGTTTCTATCTTTCCCTGAAGGCCGGGGCGTGTTTCTTTCCATCACACCCAGCTTCACTTTGAATACTTCTGTGGACAGGGAGCTCACTACCACGTAATGTCCCTTGTCCACACTCTCCACCGGCCAGGAGAAAGTCACTTCTTTAGCCGAACTGAACTCTGGTCTTGGTACCTCCCGAGGTCCCAGAAGGAAACCAAGAGGCTCAAATCAGATGGGTCTCTAATATCAAAGAAAGTGCTAGGTGGATAGGCATGAAGTACGGGCCCAGGTTCCTTCCATCTTGTTGCTCCTTCGGTTCCCTAGGGAATCGACGCTGGCTATCCCCAGCGTCTGCAGATGCGCAGGGGCAACAACCGTCTTTCTGACTCAGACTGTGGTGGAAGTTGTGCGACATCTCTCCTAGTTTGCCTTCTAGAGTTATGATAAACACCGTGGCCAAAAGCAGCTTGGGGCCCATGGGGGAGGTGGTTAGTTCATCTTAAAGGTTACATAGTCCATCATTGAGCTAAAGCAGGAATAGAAGACAGGAGCTTGAAGCAGAAGCCGCAGAGGATGGCTCCTCAATACCTTGTTCTCCAGCCCTTGCTTAGTTAGCTTTTCTACACAGCTCAGACCCACCCGCATGAAGATGGTGGAGCCTACGGCGGGCTGGGCCCTTCTGAATCACTCATTAAGACAATTCCTCACAGACGTGACCGCAGGCCAATCTGATCTGACTAATCCCCCAACTGAGACTCCTTCAAACGACTCCAGGTTGATAACTGACCCTAACTAGGCCACCGTCCCTCCCTTGGATTTAATTAACAAGATTTACCATAGAGCCTGCTCAGCTGCAAAACATTGACCTTAACTTGGCAGCCATGTGCCCAGTGTGACAGGGAGGGAGTCAGGGAGGTAGCCTGTAGACCTTCATGCTGCCCTGCCCCACTTCCTCTCTTCTAGGTCACATGTCCCTGGCCCAACCCAACGGGCGTACCTCCTTTTCAGAGCTGAAGGACTCCCAAGGGAGATGAGGCAGTTCCAGATGGGGACAGCATTTTTCCCCTCCCAACCTCTCTATACCCCCACCCCAGGCACTGTCACTGCCACTGAGGGAGCTCCTCAAACCTGTCAAGGCAGGACAGAACCAAGGGTGTGGCCAGCCTCCTTACGCCTCTAGTCTCAGCTCACTGACAGCTGGGGAAGCCTCTTTCAGTCTTACTGGGTCTGAACTCTGGTTGGTAGGGGAGCTCACATTGCTTATGGGAGTTGATACTGTCACATGAATGAGAGCCCAAGTGACCAGGGCAGAGAAAGCCTGGTCGGAGGCCTCCCAGAGGAGGGGGATGGGCAGGTTACCAGGAATAGACAGGATGGGTGACCCAGCATCTCTGGGATGAGGGATTTGTGTTTCCCTTGTGTAAGCCCACTGTGTGTCTCAGCTGCTTGCCTACCAAGGTTCCTCTATGACAGTTTCCTCTCAGTCCCCGTCTCCTCTTCTGGGCCGCTATCCTAACATGCTGAGAGCTTTCTCTTTCAAAATATCAGGGGCTGAACCTCTGAAAGATTTCCCCTGGAGAGCGTTTTAAGAGTCTGCGATTGTATCATACATCCAAAGAACTATTTAAGGCATGGATAGATTTAGGAGGTGACAAGGTTTCTTCTATAGGGGGAGGTGCTCAAAGGTGGGGGTTGCATCCGGGTAACATCGTGAGGAGGAGGGATCATTCAGGTAATGGTTCCCAGGGGCAAAGATGTGGTGGTGGGAAATTCTGTGTGGGACGCGGGGTCTGGGGACCACAAGAGAGGCAGCTTTGGGGGAGGCAGGCCCTGCACCCAGTTGGGGTGCCCTGGGTTGGGAGCCCTAATGGAGTTCTGTGCTGGGCAGCACCTCTAGTGGGAAAAATGGTCCTGGAGGAGGTAGTGCTGATTCCCCAAATCTTCTGGTCTCTCCCCAGCACTGGCCACCAAACAGACCTACGTCACTTATACCAACCATGCAATCTAGCCGGGCTGCGGAGCCACGCAGGCTGAAGAGTCACAACCTCTGAGGATGGTGCATCGGGCCCCGGGCCATTCCCAAGGGCCCTGCTGATGTCTGCCTGCCTCGTGGGCATCCACGAATGTGGTTTGGTGCTGAGGACAGTAGAAGCCCCGGCCATCGCTGCTGGGCGAGCCATGGTGGGCAACCGGAGGAGGCTGAGTGGCTGGGGCAGCTCCAGGTTGTGCCACGCGGGGCCTTCTTTCTGGACCGATGTTGTGCCCCGCCCCAAAGCACAGGGGTTCGGTCTCGAGAGCCCAGCCCTGGCTTTTTCTCCCTCCGTCTGTCTTGTTGGTGACCCCAGTTGGTCCCCACCCCGTCTTTGCGTTTCTCCTCCGTCTCTGCTCTGCATGTGTTGTCTGTTTTGGGCTCTCTGCTTCCGGATTTTCCTTTCCGTTCCCGCCCTTCCCTGCCATCTGCCCTGGCCCCTCCCCCCTTCCCTGAGTTGCCCCACCCCCACCACGTCATTTTCTCTTCTGCCCCACTCCTCCTTATTTCCTTCCAGCCTCTCCCCCCCAACCCTTTGCTTCATCCACCAACTCACATCGCAAAAGAGAAAACAAGGGGGGGGGATCAAGCCCCCCCCCAACAAAAGCCCAAACGAAAACTAATCTTGAGTGTGTTTCAAAGTGCTGCGTCCTCCTGGTGGCCTGTGTGTCCCTGTGGCCTGCAGCCTGCTCGCCCGCCCTACCCGTCTGCAGTGTGTCCTGCCCGCCTGCCCGCCTTGCCCTTCCTGCCAACGACACGGAGTTCAGTGCCTGGGTGTTTGGTGATGGTCTCTGATGTGTAGCATGACTGTTTTTATACCGAGAACATTTCTAATAAAGATAAACACATGGTTTTGCACCCGGCCTGCGTGTCCACTGAGGGCCCAATGCTCAGCCACGGCTGGGGCCAGCGGCCAGAGGTCAGCAGGGGCTGCTGGGGGCGGGGCTCTGCGGAGGCTTTAGACTTGGATTGCTGGTACCACAAGCGAAAGGAACAGGACGCTGCAGACTATCGCAGTGCCTAAGGAGATTGGAGAGATGGCTTGGTGGTTAAATGTCTTATAGAAGACCCAAGTTCGATTCCCAGCATCCACATCAGGCATAGCTCCAGGGCATCGCCTGCTCTCATCTGGGATTCTTGGGTACCTGTGCTCACCTGGGCACACACCTACACACACGTATAATTAAAAATAAATCTTTAAAGAAAGAAACCAGCACCTCTTCTAGCGCCTCACCAGCCAAGGGTGTCCCTTACAGAATTTGACCCAGAATACTAGGGTCCCCAGTCCAGCACTGCTTTCACATGCTAGGGTCCCTGGGACCCACGTGTCAGCACATGGATGGCACTGTAGGGGTATGATTCCTTGTGGGTCTTTGTGTGTCTCTCTTTTGTGTGTGAGCGGTTGTCTACCCCGTATATATCTGCCCTAGCTAGTTGCAAGCATGTTTGGCAGGCTTGTAAGCGTGTGTTGTTGGCAGCCGGTTCCCTTGACAGGTTGGGAGGTAGGCAGGGGGCGTGGCTAAGAGGCTGGGCTCTGCCAGGAGAGGCCACAGCTGGCAGTGGGACCTGACTCTGGTTCTTGGCACTGCCCCCCCCCCCCAATTTGTCCACCCAACAGCCAATGGCAGGGCTGTGGGCGTCACAGCCAAAGGGAGGATCAGGGACCAAGTGTGAGATGCAGATGACATCACTGGGTGGCATCAGGTATTGAGGTCCCCTCGGTCCATTGAGCCAGGCCTTACTGCTACTCAGCCTCTCGCATCACCAGGTTTCCGAGTGGTACCCAGAACGTGCTAGGAAGAGAGAAGAGGTTGTTTGGTAGGATGGTCCCAAGACCACTCAGATTAGGTTTTGGCCAGCACGGTGCTAGAACTAGGCTCATTCAGGCAAAGCTAGATCAGATTTCCGGAAGCTTCCAGGTGAATAGGTATACGGGGGGGGGGGGGGAAGGATTGACTTCAAGGGAGAAAGGCATCCTATGGGGGAATCCCTGCAGCACCCTGCCTTGCCCCTCCTCAGCTCTGAGGCTCAAGGCTTCCCAGGGAGAAGGCCTGGCTCACAGCTATAATGCCACACTTGGCAGCCCATTCCCACAGTGCGTGGTGACCTCACTTTTGTTCTAGGGTGGAATCATCATCACCCAGTGGGGCCGTGTTCCTCTCACACTCAGGAGGGGATGGTGGGATAGGGCCCCAGTCTTCCCCTGTGTGAGCAGGTGAAGGCTGAGGAGACCCGGCTGCCAGGGAGCCGCCCTCGGGAAGCCATATTAACTCTGAAACATTGATTCCCGAGGAAAGGTGACAGTCACATACTGACCTTGGACTGGGTGCGTCTGAACCCCTGAACCAGAATGTGGGTACTGAAAAGTAGGGGCCCATGGGCCCAAGGCTGGCAGGAGTAACCTGCAAGTAAGGGCTGCCTAGTGACATAGGAAAGTAGAGAAGGGTCCCGTATGTACTGCTGGGAGACGGAGCGGATGAAGCGCCGGTGTGAGCCACTCTGAGGTGAGGGAAGCTCTGCCCCAGCCGGCTGGCAGCTCCCATCCTAGGTTATAAGTTAAATTTTATTATCATTTCCTGTCGCTGTATGGGGAATGGTATCTCAGGCCTCTTGCACACTGGGCACACACTCTAACCACTGAGCTTACCTCCAGTTTCCTTCTTGTTTTTATTTTCTGTTCTGAGATAGGTTTTCTCTACGTTGAACTTTTTAGTTCTGCTGCTCCAGCTTCAGGGGTAGCTGGGATAGTGGGTCTGCAAGCACCCCCCAGCCACACAGACAGGTCTGTACCTAACACCCCCCCAGCCACACAGACAGGTCTGTACCTAACCCCCCCCAGCCACACAGACAGGTCTGTACCTAACCCCCCCCCAGCCACACAGACAGGTCTGTACCTAACACCCCCAGCCACACAGACAGGTCTGTACCTAACCCCCACCCCCAGCCACATGGACAGGTCTGTACCTAACCCCCCCAGCCACACAGACAGGTCTGTACCTAACCCCCGCCCCCAGCCACACAGACAGGTCTGTACCTAACCCCCCCAGCCACATGGACAGGTCTGTACCTAACCCCCCCAGCCACACAGACAGGTCTGTACCTAACCCCCCCCCAGCCACACAGACAGGTCTGTACCTAAACCCCCCCAGCCACATGGACAGGTCTGTACCTAACCCCCCCCCAGCCACACAGACAGGTCTGTACCTAACCCCCCCCCAGCCACATGGACAGGTCTGTACCTAACCCCCCCCCCAGCCACATGGACAGGTCTGTACCTACCCCCCCCAGCCACACAGACAGGTCTGTAACTAACCCCCCCCCAGCCACACAGACAGGTCTATACCTAACCTCCCACAGCCACATGGACAGGTCTGTACCCCACCCTTCAGCCACACAGACAGGTCTGTACCTAACCCCCCCCAGCCACACAGACAGGTCTGTACCTAACCCCCCCCCCAGCCACATGGACAGGTCTGTACCTACCCCCCCCCAGCCACACAGACAGGTCTGTACCTAACCCCCCCCCAGCCACACAGACAGGTCTGTACCTAACCCCCCAGCCACACAGACAGGTCTGTACCTAACCTCCCACAGCCACATGGACAGGTCTGTACCCCACCCTTCAGCCACACAGACAGGTCTGTACCTACCCTCCCCCAGCCACACAGACAGGTCTGTACCTAACCCCCCCCCAGCCACACAGACTGGTCTTTACCTAACCTCCCCCCCCCCAGCCACATGGACAGGTCTGTACCTACCCCCCCCAGCCACACAGACAGGTCTGTACCTAACCCCCCCCCAGCCACACAGACAGGTCTGTACCTAACCCCCCCCAGCCACATGGACAGGTCTGTACCCCACCCTTCAGCCACACAGACAGGTCTGTACCCCCCCCAGCCACACAGACAGGTCTGTACCTACCCTCCCCCAGCCACACAGACAGGTCTGTACCTACCCCCCCCAGCCACACAGACAGGTCTGTACCTAACCCCCCCCAGCCACACAGACAGGTCTGTACCTAACCCCCCAGCCACACAGACAGGTCTGTACCTAACACCCCCAGCCACACAGACAGGTCTGTACCTAACCCCCACCCCCAGCCACATGGACAGGTCTGTACCTAACCCCCCCCCCCCCAGCCACACAGACAGGTCTGTACCTAACACCCCCAGCCACACAGACAGGTCTGTACCTAACCCCCACCCCCAGCCACATGGACAGGTCTGTACCTAACCCCCCCAGCCCCACAGACAGGTCTGTACCTAACCCCCGCCCCCAGCCACACAGACAGGTCTGTACCTAAACCCCCCCAGCCACATGGACAGGTCTGTACCTAACCCCCCCAGCCACACAGACAGGTCTGTACCTAACCCCCCCCAGCCACACAGACAGGTCTGTACCTAAACCCCCCCAGCCACATGGACAGGTCTGTACCTAACCCCCCCCCCAGGCACACAGACAGGTCTGTACCTAACCCCCCCCAGCCACATGGACAGGTCTGTACCTAACCCCCCCCCCCAGCCACATGGACAGGTCTGTACCTAACCCCCCCCCAGCCACATGGACAGGTCTGTACCTACCCCCCCCAGCCACACAGACAGGTCTGTAACTAACCCCCCCCCCCCAGCCACACAGACAGGTCTGTACCTAACCTCCCACAGCCACATGGACAGGTCTGTACCTAACCCCCCCCAGCCACACAGACAGGTCTGTTACCTAACCCCCCCCCCCAGCCACATGGACAGGTCTGTACCTAACCCCCCCCCAGCCACACAGACAGGTCTGTACCTAACCCCCCCCCAGCCACACAGACAGGTCTGTACCTAACCCCCCCCAGCCACATGGACAGGTCTGTACCCCACCCTTCAGCCACACAGACAGGTCTGTACCCCCCCCAGCCACACTGACAGGTCTGTACCTACCCCCCCCAGCCACACAGACAGGTCTGTACCTAACCCCCCCCCAGCCACACAGACAGGTCTGTACCTAACCCCCCCCAGCCACACAGACAGGTCTGTACCAACCCCCCCCCCAGCCACATGGACAGGTCTGTACCCCACCCTCAAGCCACACAGACAGGTCTTTCCCCCCCCCCCCAGCCACATGGACAGGTCTGTACCCCACCCTCCAGCCACACAGACAGGTCTGTACACCCCCCCCCCAGCCACATGGACAGGTCTGTACCCCACCCTCCAGCCACACAGACAGGTCTGTACACCCCCCCCCCCGCAGCCACATGAACAGGTCTGCACACACCCCCCAGCCACATGAACAGGTTTGCACACCCCCCCCCCCAGCCATACAGACAGGTCTGTACACCCCCCACCCCCAGCCACATGGACAGGTCTGTACACCCCCCCCCAGCCACATGAACAGGTCTGCACACACACCCTCAGCCACACAGACAGGTCTATACACCACCACCACCACCCCCAGCCACATGGACAGGTCTGTACACCCCCCCCAACCCAGTCACATGGACAGGTCTGTACTACACTGCCCCCGTCCATACAGACGAGTCTGTAACACAACCCCCCAGTCACATGGACAGGTCTGCACCCCACCCCCTAATTCATAAGGGACACTGAGCCACACAGATAGGTGCTGGAGATGCCTAGGATTTTATATTTCAGGAAGACATGAAGATGGAATCTCCGTAGGGCCTGGAATCTTCTCCTGAGGTCTCAGTCTTGAGGAGGTTAAATGGGTAGATCCAGCCCCAGTACCTTCTCTGTCCTTGTTTACACAGCACAGCCTAAGGCACTCCCAGGCCACAGATCTGCACTAGCCTGGGAAGGCCAAGCAACTCTCACAACCGCCCAGGGATGGCTGAGGTGCTATGGGCCTGTCATGGACCTGGTCCTGGAGTCAGTGAAGCAAGGGGGACCAACAGTGCCCACCTACAAGTCTATGGTTCAAGGACAGACAGACAGCTGCTCCTGCCTGGGCCAGGGCCAAGAGCTGCCAGGTGACATGGACAGACACATGACACCTTCCCCTCCCTTTCAGGACCTGTCGAAGCCAGCTTTGGAATGCCAAACCTGAGGCCTTGTCCTTCCAGCTCCAAGCCCGGCTCTAACCACTTCTCAGCCCTTGGCAATTGGAGACAGGAAGCCAGGGGGGCTAGAGCTAGAATAGAGGGGACACCAATTATCACAGTGCCAGCTGTCCCTGAACCACCTCTGCCCTCAGGACCACCAAGGAGCTATGGAGCCCTAAGGAAGGATTCTGAAGGACCTGGACCCCTTTATAGCCTCATGAATGTCTCAAAGCACAGATGTCCCCTGGGCGTCCAGGGTAGACTCAGGCACCTCCCTGGCTTCTGTCAGCCTCTCTGTAGTACCCTGGCCATGCCCCAAGCCTCAGTCCTGGCCCCAGAGCATCACCAGGCCTGTTCCCCAGACAGCATTCCGTGCTGAACAGCACACGCGCCAGGATCTCACTTCAGTTGGCAAAAGTAGCAATTAGCATCTAATGAGCCTTCTTGCTTTATTTTTAGGTAACCTCTGAGGCCCTGCCCGTGGAATTCAGCCCGCCATCGCTGGCACATAATTAAAGCATGTCACCATAATTTGCCTTTTTTTCCCCCCTTACAAAGCCGTAATTATGTTTTTATTGCAAGTGAAGGGGGGAGAGCACAGGAAAAAGAAACAAAGAGAGGCGGGGCCGGGGTGGTTAGGCGGGGCGGGGCCGGGTGGGCGGGGCCGGGGCAGGAACCCGGGCTAGGTTCCCTTAGCCAGGGACTCCCTGCCTTCCGGGGCCACTTCCCTCTGAACTTCCCTGGGAACTCCCTCTAGCCCTTCCCTATGACAGTGACGGCCTGCCCAGGCGAGAGCAGAAACTGTGTCCGAATGGAGGATTCCTAAGTCGGGGGCTCGGCACGAGGGAGCCCCCGCATGTTGGAAATTTTCCATAATAAAAAGTTAAATGGGATTCTGCTCCCAGGAAAGAGGCTGCCGACTGCTCTCCGGGCCCACATGGCTCTGTCTAACCATGTGGTGTGGAGCTGTCTTTACAGAGAGCACAGGGTCTTTCCATCATTAATTGGTATTACTGAGTGTGAGTGTGAGTGTGTGAGTGTGATTTTGTGTGTGTGTGTGTGTGTGTGTGTGTGTGTGTGTGTGTATGGGTGGTGGTGGTGAATGTCTCTTCCTGATGGGAACCAGACGCTCCCATCCCCCACCCCATCCACAACAATGTCTCAGGTGCCCCCCATTCACCCAAATCATTCTGATCACCCGGCAGCCATGCTGGAGCCCAGCCTGGAGACGGCAGCCATGACGGTGAGGGACAGGGAGCTGCTTATGTTTTCAGAGGGCTTTCCAGGGACATTCTCCCCTCCTCAGGGTTCCTTCCCTGTGGGGGTGGGCGAGCCTAGGAAAGTGTGGACCAGCGGGACCACTGTCCAGCGTCTTCCCAGGATGCACTGGGAATGAGGAGAGCAGGATTCGGGATGAGACCCTGCTACTGACCGTGCTGGGTGTCCTTGGACAAGCTGCTCTCCTTTTCTGGGCCAGTTTCTTCACCCTGAAGATGAGGAGGTGAGCTCTGAGCTCAAAGCTGAGCAAGCATCCAGAATTCCTACAGGATGGAAAGGGGAGGAAGAGACTGGAGAGGTTTGGGAGACAATGACTGTGGTAACTGTGCCCCTAATAAGGGGGCAGGGGAGGAAACTGAACTTACAAATGAGACCACCCTCTCCTTCCCCAGCTTTGGTGGATTGGCTGAGGCAGATAGAGGCCTTTTGAGTGAGAGGGAGGGAGCCATGGAATGGGGTGGAAGAAAGGGATAGATTAGTTTCGTGAGGCCCAGAGGAGATCTGCCCAGGGTGATGCTCTGCCTGCCGTGGAAGAAGATAGAGAACTTGAAGGCTGAGCTGGACCAGGTGGCCGGGCCCATCCCCTGCCCGTCACACACAGGAATAAGACCCCCGGGGTCTCCCAGATTTTGCTTTTTAAGTCTTAATTTTCTTTTTGCATTTATTTATCTACTGTGGTTGCACACGTGCCATAGCATATGTGTGTGGGGTCTACGGACAACTTGTGGGAGTTGGTCCTTCCACCATGTGGGGTCTGGGGATTGAACCTAGGTCCCTAAGCTTGGTGGCGAGCTCCTTTACCTGATGAACCATCGCAGCAGCCCCTGTGCTCAGCCTTTACTTCACTCTGCACAGAGCTCCCGAGTTGTGAATGGCAGCGTCTCCAAGGAGCATCCCCCTCTGCTGCCATCCTCATCCCTCCTCCGTGTCATCTGTCCTGTGTTTCTTACCACTGGCGGTGCTCCCCTCCTTTAGTATGGTGCTCCCTTCCTCTAGCGCAGTTCTCCTCTCTAGTATGGTACTCCCCTCCTCTAGTGTGGTGCTCCCTTCTAGTGTGGTGCTCCCCTCTAGTTTGATGCTCCTCTCCTCTAGTGCAGTTCTCCTCTCTAGTGTGGTACTCCCCTTTGGTGTGGTGCTCCCCTCTAGTGTGATGTTCTCTTCCTCTACTACAGTGCTTCCCTCCTCTACTGCAGTTCTCTCTAGTGTGATATTCCCTCTAGTGTGGTGCTCCCCTCCAGTGTGATGCTCTCCTCCTCTAGTACAGTGCTTCCCTCCTCTAGTGCAGTTCTCCTCTCTAGTGTGTTGCTCTCCTTTAGTGCAATGCTCCCCTCCCCTAATGTGTTGCTCTCCTCTAGTGTAGTGCTCCCCTCCCCTAGTGTGATGCTACTCTCCTCTAATACAGTGCTCCCCTCCCCTAGTGCAGTGCTCCCCTCTAGTCTTGAACAGTTTGGTAATTAGTGTGCCACGGGGAGGCGTTCTTCACGCTGTTTGCGCTTGCTGCGTTTCTTAGGCGTTTTAAATATTGTTTGCGCGCACAGGCCCATGTGTGGAGGTCAGAGGACACTTTGTGGAGTTGTGTTTCTCCACCTGCCCTTATGTGAGTCTAAGGGTCAAACTCGGGTTGCCAGCTTGCACAGCAAGCTCCTTTACCCCATTAGCCATCTCGCCAGTCTAGGTGCTGGGGTTTACACTTGAAAAGTCTGGGGCCATTATCTCTTCAAACATGTTTCAGTGGCATCTTTCACATCCTCTGTTCTGGAGACCTCTGTCACATCCCCAGGGTCTGATTGTCCCCGTGCCACAGAGTTTCTTTATTCTTTTTAAAATCTTTTTTTTATTACTTTGTTTATTTGGGGTGACGTGCTTGTGAAGATGAGCAGACAACTCGTGAGAGTCCGTTCTCTACTACTAGGTGGGTTCCAGGAATGGAAATCAGGTGCTTAAGGTTGGCAGCAAGAACTTTACCTCAGAGAAATCCTGATAGCCTCCTCTTCTTGATTCTTTGTCTATCTTTCTGTGTGTCTGTCTGTCTGTTTCCCTGTCTCCCTATCTTTCTGTCTGTCTGTCTGTCTCTCAGACACAGTCTCATTTAGCCCAGGCTGAACTCCTACTATGTAGCCAAGGATGTCCTCATCTTCAGACATGTGTAACCACAACTGGTTCCTTTGTGGTCCCTGCTGTCATCATGGTCACCTTTGTGTTGGTCTGCTGCGGATCACATCCAGCATAATAGCTTCAGCGTAGGCGCATCCCTACTCTGTCCGCCATGGCTCTAGTTACAGATTCATCTCTGACCTTTTCGAGCACACGTGTGTGATGATCGGACCGTTGAGCTATTGTTGGCTATCCACTGTCAGGCCAGTCCTGGCGGCTCTCTCAGACGATGCTCTCTCATCACGGCCAAACCTTCCGTGCCTTTGTCTCCTGACGCCAGACTTGACCCCAGATCCAGACACGGTGGATGGCCTCCTCTGGCACCAGGTATTTTTGTCTACAAAGAAGTCATCTGACTTTATGGGTATGCGCAGTTACTTGGAAACAGCCAGATGCTTTCAAGTCAGGCTTCAGAGCGCCGGGAGATGCTGGGAGAAGCAGCCTGCCCAGGGTCCTGTGCACCAGGCAGGGAGGCCAGGTCTGTTTGTCCCACATGCTGGGACAGTCTCTGGGGACCCATGGGAGCTACATTTGGTGTCTTCATCTTGTGGGGACCCAGCTTCTCTCCACTCCACCAGCCCCTCTCTGGGCCCTTACTCCGTGCCCCCTCCCCCAGCCTGCAGACGGTCTTACTGGGCTCCAACAGGGTTTCTGTGACCTGGAGCTCCCTGAGTTCTCTATGGGACCACTGTAAGCTCTGCAGCTCTGTCCTATCTCAGGCTGCCTCGTGTGAGCGTCTTAAAGTCTCAGGAACCGTGACTTCGTGTATTTTATGTTCCCACTCTTTAGTTATTTCAGAAGAGAAATCTGGTCCCTTGTTATAGACTGAATATGTATTCAGATGCAGGAGTTCAAGACCAGCCTCTCCTGGGTAGTGAGCTTGAGGCCAGCCTTACCGACACGAGACATATCACACAAAACTGGAGCCAAGGGGCTGGAGAGATGGCTTGGCAGGTAAGAGCCCAGGCTGCTGTTGGAGAGGACATGAGTTCAGTTCCCCGGGCTGGCAGGTAACAAGTGTGAGTCCAGGTAACCCTGCAGTTACACATATGCACACACGGATGAATAAAAATAAAAATAAATATTTAAAAATGAAGGAATGGGAGCTGGAGAGCTGACTCTGGTTGTGAGCACTGGCTGCTCTTCCAGAAGACCCAGGTTCAATTCCCAGCACCCACAAGGCAGCTCACAACCATCTACGACTCCAGTTCCATAGGGTCTTGTCCTCAGAGGGTACCAGACACACATGTGGTGTGTGATGTGTGTGATGTATGAGCCGCTAAAACATCCATTCACATAAAATAATAAAATACTTCAAAAAAATTTTTTAAGAAAGAAGGAAGATTTATCTCCAAGTCCAAATTATGTGCATATTTACTTAAAAGGCTGAGTTTAAAGCACACATAAGTCTGCTCTGAAGATGGTTGGATACCTGAATTACTTATCTTATTGCCTCTGATAAAATAACCAACTGTTTTAGTTACTGCCCTATTGCTGTGAAGAGACACCTTGGCCAAGGTAACTCTTAAAAAGAAAGCATTATGGGGACTGGAGAGATGACTCAGTGGTTAAGAGCACGGGCTGCTCTTCTCAAGGTCTTGAGTTCAATTCCCAACACCCATACCGTGGTTAACAACCATCTGTTATGGGATCCAATGCCTTCTTCTTGTGTGTCTGAAGACAGCATCAGTGTACTCCTATACATGCAATAAATACATAAATCTTAAAAAAATAAAATAAAAAAAAGAAAGCATTTAATTGGGGGTGCCTGACCCCGAGGCAGCAGGCAGAGAGAGACAGAGAGGCTGAGGTGGGGGATGGGGTGTGTGCTGAGAGAGACTGGACTTGGTATGGGGGTTTTGAAACCTCAAAGTCCACCCTTGGTGACACATCTCCTCCAACAAGGCCACACCTCCTAATCCTTCCCAAATTAGCTGGGGACCAAGCCTTCAAACCTATGAGCCTTTGGGGGCCATTCTCATTCTAACCCCAACAATGACCGAAGCCATTTATGGAAGGAGGGGATGTTTTTCTGACTAACAGTTCAGGTGGAGAAATCACAGAGGAGGGAGCGTGGGCCAGTCAGTCACACTACACCCCCAGTCAGGGAGAAGCGGCAGACTTCAGGGAGAAGCGTTGTTGCTTACTTCACTCTCTCCTTTTCTGTCTTTATTTATTCAGACCCTGGCGCACGGGGTGGTGCTGTGTACATTCACAGTGGGTCTTCTCAGTGAAACCTCTCTAGAAACGCTGTCACAGATCAACTCAGAGATGGGTCTCCTAGGTAATTCCAAGCCCCACCCAGGTTGATAAAGGTAGATAATCACTCTAGGCAAATCTGGAAGGGAACCAAGAGACTTGGAAACAAATATGATAACGTTGAAGCTGAAAACCCTGTCAAAGGGCTAAACTGCATATTAGATACAGTCAAAGAGACAGTTGGTGGACTGGAAAATAGATCTGAAGAAGTGATTAGCCGTAACAGAGCACACGCAGAGAGACAGAGACAAGGGAGAGTCACGGGGGCAGAGAATGCGGTGTTCTAAGGAGACCCCAACAGAATCACGAGATTTAATATATTTTTTTAAAGATTTTATTTATTTATTTATTATATGTGAGTACACTATAGCTGTATTCAGACACACCAGAAGAGGGCGTCAGATCTCTTTATGGATGGTTATGAGCCACCATTTGGGTACTGGGATTCGAACTTAGCACCTCTGGGAGAGCAGTGCTCTTACCCGCTGAGCCATCTCTCCATCCCCGAGATTTAATATTTAATGATGTATAGTGATGAGGAATTTTTCAATGATGATGGTGATGATGATAAATACTGAGAAGGAGGCAGAGAGATTCTTAGAGTAAATAAAAGAAACCCGCTCATCACTGTGAGCTACAGAATCCCAAGATGCTCTCTCTCTCTCTCTCTCTCTCTCACACACACACACACACACACACACACACACACACAGAGCTCACATGTACACACATGCCCCACAATGTGGATGTAGAGGTCAGACGACAACTAGGGCAGTCGATTCCTTCACCATGAGACTCAGAGCCATCCCACAGGCCCCCAAGAAGAGTATCTTACAAACCAGGCAGTGAGTTACACCTCGCAGGGATATCAGGAGTTTAAGTTCATCCTTGGCTAGGAGTTCTCAAGTCAGTGCACACAGGACATAGTCCCCATGTGCAGAGAATCAGGTCACCCACGCAGCCCTGCCATACTGCTCTGGGTACCAGAGTTGGCTCTGGCGGACAGAGGAAGCTCCAGGACTTTAGGTCTCTTGGAGACTCTGCTGTCAGGGACTCTGAAGGATGGTGGGGCTGCCTGTCTGATCCTCAAAGGCTCCAAGGAGCAGACAAGAGAAAAAGCTGTAGGGGTTGAAGGGGAGTGGGGCGTGGGCATGGGGGGTGGGAGTAGGGGGAGGTGGAGGAGGAAACAGAAGCAGAAAACCCAAGGCAATCCCTTACTTCTGGGTATGGACAGCATCTCTTGCCCCCAACACACGCACACACACTCCCACAAGCACCTACACACATTCACACAATCACCCACACACACACACACTCACACAAACACCCATACACATTCACAGTCATACACACATGCACACACATACTCACACATGCACACTCACTCACACACACACTCATACATTCCCACACTCCCACAAGCACCCACACACATTCATACATTCGCGCGCGCGCGCACGCACACACACACACACTCCTTAGTGACAATATTGAAACTTTGGTTTCTTTTAGAACCACAGAGCTATTATAAGAATGTGCTTTCATTTTAATCCCAGGTGTGGAGTATGGGGCCGCTTCAGACTGTCCGCAGCAGCGGACTATGATTTGTCTCGTGCTCTCAGAGGTGTGGTTTTGCCTGGTGCAGATAGTTTCTGCGGTTGTGTGATGTTTGGAATTCTGGGAACTTTTCAGAGGGTAGCTAGATGCCAGAGCCCCTCGAGGCAGGGTAGGTGATGCAGGGTGTGTGTGTGAGGGGAGGGAGGTTGGTTGTGGTTTGTTAGTAGCCATGGTCAAAGAAGAAATGAGAGGAAGGAAATTAGATCCCAGGCTTGCTCTCTCTCTCTCTCTCTCTCTCTCTCTCTCTCTCTCTCTCTCTCTCTCTCTCTCTCTTCTCTCCTATCTAGTGATGAGGGTGAGACTGGGGGTTAAAGGATGGGAGAAAGAACCCACAAAGCAGCTAAGACCAGCTATGTGCACACACGCGCACACCGCCCTGTTCTCCATTCTTGCTACGAGTTTCTCACAAACAGGCTTCATTAATCGTCTAATAACCGGATTAATTAAGGACGCTGAAAGTAAACAGCAAGAAGGTAATTTGCTCCTGATTACTGTGTAATTGCGGGAGGACAAGCTCATTTGCATATGCAAAGAAGGCTGCAGACACAGAGAGTGACAATGGAGGGAAGGCTGTCATCTGACCTTACCCCTGTAGAGCCTAGCTGGCCTCAGCTTCAGCCTCCCTGGACGGCTGCAGAGGCCGCCTTCTCCCCAAGGCTGGCAGTCAGCTCCTTCAGAAGAAGGGGATCTCAAAATATGGACTGGAGAGTCTGGCCTTAGCCATGTCTGGTTGGTCCTGGGCAACAGGTGTCCCAAACACAGGGCGATGTGCCACCAGGGCCTGACTGCATCTCCACTCCGAAGACTGAACTCCTCTGCATCTCCATTTTGGAGCAGAGATGGGGTCATTTCCCAAAGGCTTTCAGGCATCGCCAACTCCGGGATGCTTCCCGGAATTGCCCTGTCCCAGAAGCCTGCTCTCTTCTGGGTGGAAAGTTTGCTCATTTCTCTAGCAGAGCCATCCACAACTCCGTGCAGTGTGACCTAATGACCCTCCTTGACCCCGCCCAAGATGACCTCAGGCTTTCGGGGGTGTTACCCACGCTGGACGACCTGGCCCACTGGGCCTTTCGACGCCAAATTGTTTTCTGATGGCGGCGTCTGTCTTTTCTTGAACTCAATTTGTGTTTTAAAGCAGCTATTAGACGCATTAAAAAATCCATTTTCGCTCGCGATTGAATCTGACTGAGCCGGATCAATCCGCAGATGCTCCCACCGCCCTTGCACGTAGCCATGGAGACTGCGAGGCCGCTCACCCAAGCCCACAGCAGACCCCTCAGGGTATGGTTCAACCCTGGGAGGACCCCATTCCCTGCTCACAGAATGACTCTCGTCCACAGCGCGTGGCTTGCCTCATCTGCATCCCATGTGAATCCTCTTCCAAGCGCCCCTGAACCTCAAGGTTCCCAAGGTAGGTGCGTCATTCGTTGTGTGGCTTAAGATCTATCTTCGACTTGCAGTTCTGCGCATGCTCAGCAGGTGCATATACTTGGCAATTGTGTTGAGAGGGACAGCAGGGCTAGGGTTCAAGTCGTCGGAGCAACATCTTTGTAACTGTGCTCTGTAACCAAAATGCTGGCGCCTCCTTGCAGGACTGGGTGAGGTTGGGAGGTCCCCTTTGGATTAGCAGCGATAAACACGTGAGCTCTGGCCTCTCTGGGAGCTTTTCCCGAAGTCCCTCCACGCAAGCCAGTGGCTTCCCTACTGCTCAATATTGGGAGCCCCCTACTCTGTGTGCTGGGAGACAGGTTTGCCTGGTGTCTGCAGATTCCCAACGTGGGAGCTCTAGCAGCTGCCCCTTGGTGAGAAGCCAGATTGCTGTCTTTGGTAGGAGGCCACTGCAGGGCCCCTTCTATATAACTTGTCACTGTTGTCCCAGGGTGATCATCCTCAGCCATTTTCAGATGGCAGATGTACCTGGGACTGTCAATCATGGGGTCTGAAGTCGAAGAGCCAATGGGAGCACTGGCCTGTGGCTTAGAGTCTTGAGTGAGAGGGGCTGGGCAATAGGGTGTTGAAGCGTCCGGGGCCATCCTAGGAACAGGAAACGAATACACACTGAGGGATTTGTTGGTTTGTTGACAGGCTCTCAGGTATCCCAGGCTGGTCCTAAACACTCTCTGCATAGCTAAGGATGATTTAGAACTTCTGATTTTTTGGTGCCCTCCCTCAAGTCTGGGTTACAGGCCCGCACCTCCACGCGGGTTTCCGTGGTGTGCCTTTCCGTGGTCGTCTTGACTCTCTGCGGCCCTTTCCACGTCCAGGCGGGTTTCATTATGCAGTCCGGTCCCATCTCCATGCTAAACCGTTGTTCTTTGCCCACGCAGCCCCGATGTCAAACAGGCTACCCAGAAGACAGCAGGATGCGGCTTCCGGTTCAGCTGCTGCTGGAAACTCTCCGGACACTTTGTTCTCCTGGTTGGGTTTTTGTGCCACAGATCTTATTACTTAGCCTTGGCTGTCCTGGAACTTGCAGCCATCCCCTTGCCTCAGCTCCCAGGGTCCTGGGGTCACTCACAGGAGCACACACCTCACCTGGCAACAGATCATTTTGGCGAGAAATGACGCCTGTCAATACAGGCTCTTCCGGTCTGGAGGAGAGTAGCGCCCTCTCTTTCCTTCCTTCCTCCTGTTTCGTTTTGTTTGGGACGGAGTCTCCCTCTGTCGCCCAAGCTTGACTGATGGAATTTTTAGAGATGCACTACCCTAACTAACATTTAAAAACATTTAAATCCTTTTTATTTATTTTGTGGTCGTGGTGGGTGGGCGTGATCAAGCAGCAGCAGCCCAGATGTGGGGGTCAGAAGCTAGCCTGCAGGAGTTGACCTGAGCTTTCCTTCCACCACAGGGGACCTGAGGGTGGAAGTCACGTTATCAGACTTGCTTTTACTGAGCCATCTCACTGTGCCCTGCCCCCAATCCTTTCTTTTCCTTTTGGATTTTTTTTTTTTTTGAGATAGCTTCTTACAGTGTAGCCCAAGCTAGTCGAGAGTTCATTATGTAGCCCACGCCTCAAACTCCCATGATTCTCTTGCCTGTGCCTCCTGAGCCACGAGATGACAGATGTGAGTCGCAGTGCTTGCTAGCTGCCTGCTGACTTTAAACTGTCCTGCTGTCACTCACCTGTCCTTTCTCCCAGTGGCCTGGTATTTTCTCTGCCCTTTTTTTTTTTGCTTTCTGACCTTGGTCACTTGTACCCTACACTGTGTTGGGTCAGATGCCGACAGGACAAGACTGAGACTCTTGCCGCACCTCCCCCACCCCAACTTCCTCAGCTTGGGAGGGCCAGCCTGGGGTAGGGGAGATCCAGCCTGGGGTGGGGGAGATCCAAGTGGTGCCCCCAATTAGGGCCACCTGCTCAGGCCTCTTGGCTGGGCTAATTAAACCCTTGGCCATCCCAGCTTTGTCTCCCAATCTTGGCTTTGTGCTGACAGAGGCAGTTTCTTCTCAGTCATTCTTAAAGAGGGCAGGCCCTTTCCCAGGGAACATTTTAAATACAATTACAGGGGCGACAGTGATTCTAAAACACACTTTACTAAGCACTTTGCTTTTTATTTAAAAACACCCGGATGGCGCTTGTCAGGGGCTAAGCACCTTGCAGATCTCATTTCATCTCGTTCACGAACTAACCAGGTCACCGTGACCATGTGGGGGGGGGAACACCAGCGATGGTGGCACATGGGTGACAGGCCCTCAGAAATGACAGAGCTGGCTAGTGGGCCTTGGAGCACAGCTGCACAGCCTGGCTATGCTGGTGGCCTGGGCTCCCTGGAATGGGAATTCTTTGCAGGGCCCTCATTTGGCCAGCTGTGGGGCAGAGGTGGAACATCTGCAGAGGGTGGGCAAGGCCTTTCCTACCATGATGGAGGGCAACCCCAACCTCAGGTCCAAGCTCAGGCAAGTCTGGCACTCTTTGGATTTTGGGTCTGCACTTTGGGGACTTGGTTATGGAATGCAGTGATGTTCTGGCATGCTGGTTACCTGCTAAGTAGAGAGGTGCCAGGCTTGGCATCATGCTCTGTGTGTGTGTGTGTGTGTGTGTGTGCGTGTAAGTGCGTGCGTGTGGGTGCATACATGTGTGCATATGTGTGCACATGTGTGCCTGTGTATGTGTGTGCCTGTGTGTGTGTGCGCGTGCATGCTTGTGTGTGTGTGCGCGTGCCTGTGTGTGTGTGTGTGTGTGTGTGTGTGTGTGTGTGTGAGAGAGAGAGAGAGAGAGAGAGAGAGAGGCTTTTAAGAGGTCCCAGGTGCAGCCCCTTGAACCTGATCCAACATAATACTTTTTCTGTGGTGCTGGGAGGGGGTTAGAGAGGGAGGGTAGTGGGGAGAGGAGACCCCTCTGACTCACTCTGTCCCTCCCTTCCAGCCTGAGACTTGCCACCTCCTCTTCGCTGGTCCCTTTAAGACAGCACACACTCCCGAGCTCCTGAACTCGCTCACCTGTCTGTCGCTCAGTCATCCCTGCCAGTCTGACTCCTTCACAGTCCATAGGGTGGGACAGTGACGTCACTGTGCCCTCAGCCCTTCCCACACAGCAGGTGGGTGCTGAGTGCCTGACTGATGGGGGAGTGTCTCCAGGCCTGTGTGCTGGTCCTGTCTCCAAGGCTCTCTGCTGTGGCTCTCATGAGCCAGAAGGTTTCCTCTAACCACTCTCCCGAGGGGACCTCAACTCAGGAAAACCAGGATTTGATGTAGAAAAGAATTCCAGGCGTCTCCTGTTCCAAGCAGAGCTGGAGGCTTCTTTAAAAGTAATAGAACTGGGCACACATTCTTCTCGCTTGCCTGCTCCCTCCCACGCCTAGCTGCTACCCGGCCTCCAACACTGGTTCCATCCCCAGCTTTCAGGATCCAGTTCATCTTTCAAGATATCTCCAGGGCCCCGGCAGAGCCTCAGCACCTTCTTCTGTGGAGAGGGGCTCACCCGGGAGGTCCTCAGGCGAGATTAGAGAACTCAGAGGGGACAGAGATGGGGGTTAGTGCTCTGCGGCCGCTTGTCTTCACGGTCAACATGACTGGACTTAGAGTCACTAGAAATTGGTGAGTGCACCTTGGTATGTGTGTGTGCGTGTGTGTGTCTGTGAGGGTGCTCCCACAGGATGTGTGTATCTGTGAGGGTGCTCCCACAGGATGTATGTGTTTGTGAAGGTCCTCCCACAGGACATGGGTCTCTGTGAGGGTGCTCCTACAGGAGCTGAGTTGTAATGCCCGTCTTGAACACAGGGCAGTAGCATCCCTGAGATCACTGTAAAAGGATGCTCACAGTTTGGAAGGTGTCAGTCAATTCAGAGCCTGCTGGTCCACCTGTGGCAGGGCAGCAGAGCATGCTGGGAGCTTGTGGAAGAGGAAGCTGCTCCCTTTGTGGCTGGCAGGAGGCAGAGCAAAGGAGGAAGGACCATAGTCCCAATCTCCTCCTCACAGATGTCTGCCCTCTCTAACTTCTTCCCAGTGCTTCTCTGCCGGCAGTGCTGGGGTCTGGGGAATCACACACACCCTTGCGGAATGTCTGGGAGTCAGACTCTTACAGACCCAATCCTGAGTGTAGGGGAGTGTAGGGGAGAGGAGGGCAGAGGGGCCAGCATCCATCCAAAGACTGGGGCAGCTCCTCCACTGTGACATCCTGGAGGCCATGATCAAGAGCTCACTCAGCGGAGGGACAAGAAGTGTAGGAAGCACATGGCCACGTGGCTCCTGGAAGACAAAGGTGGCCTGCTGTACTGCTTTTAACACCTTGATACCTACTAATGTCACCAGCCAATGGCATCAGAGACTGGGAGGAGAATGGAGAGGAGACAGGGAGACTGTTCTTTCCCCCAGACTCACTTTACCATGCCTAATTTCAGACGAGCTGGTTAGAGAAGCCACCCCGTGCCCTGGACCTCACCGTGAGCATTGGTAGCCAGGGCTCTCAGAATTTGCTTGTGGTTCTCTGTGTGTTTGTTTAGAGATGTGTTTATACAGATGAAATTCACAGACTTAGGTGGAGTGTTTTGGAAGATCTGAAGAGCGATACATCTGGATAATCCAGTCTCAACCACAATATAGAACATTACCCACATTCTAGAAATTTCTTTCATGCTACTTGCTAAGGAATTATTCCTGCGCATCTTGTGTTGTTCATGCATGTGTGTATCTATGCGTGTACACGTATGCCATGGGACACTTACAGGGGTGAGTCAGTTCCCCCCTTTTACCACATGGGTGCTGGGGATTGAATTCGGGGAGGTCAGGCTTGGCAGCAAGTGCCTTTACTCACTGAGCCATCTCTACAACCCTACATTGTCTTTGGAGTCAGCACCACTCACTGAAACTGGAGCTTGCTCATAGGGAAGACATGGCTACGTCAAGTCTGAGGACAGGAGTTCAATCCCACGGACTGGCATGGAGGGAGGAGAGAACCCGCTTCCGTGGATTCTCCTCTAAATTCCACATTCTTGCCACAGCACACACTCTAAATAAGTATAGGTTTTAAAAGATCCAACAAACATAATATGTCTTGGTGGGGACTCGTGCTTGCTGCCACCATCCAGGGGCAGGTAGCACCATGTCATGAAATGCTGGCTAGCACAGGGTCTGTGTCACATGGCGGGGACCCACATTAACTGTGACTGAAACATCCGTGGGAGCCAGGCCAGCCACGCCACAACTTAGTCACTCGACTCCCAGCTACCTTGGAGGCTGTCCGATGAACACAGTTTCTGAATATGATTCATGACCTGGGCCTCACTTAAGACGGGTCAGGGACAATGACAGCCTCTGGTCATCTCTGTGGCACTGAGCTGTGGACACTTAAGGATGTTCTGTAGCCCAAGACAGAGCTGTCCACACATGGTGGGCTCCTAGTACGGGAGCTCTCAGGGTTGGCCCCGGTCCCCGACTTAACGTTAGTTCCCTGGCTCCAGGTTGTCATCTCTGTGCCCACACAACCCCTTCTAGCCCTCGGGGCTCTCTGCTGGGGCCAGGGGATTTAGAGACAAGGTCTTATCTGGGTCTTCAGCAGGAGACACATGGTCTTTTACTCTCTAGGTGAAATCACAACTTGACACTCCATGTCTTAATCCTCTTAGGCTGGACTGACTCCTTTGCCACCGTGACTCTGATCCCAGCTGTCACATTCCCAGTGCGGCCCTCGTTCTCCAGTCAAGTCACAAGAGTCTGAGCCTCTGCTCACATCCTGGGGTCCAAGGGTGTCTGGATTTGGGACTGGCATCGGCCACTACCACACTGACAACAGTGTGGTAACCGTTGTTACGCAGAGCCTCTGCCTTCTGGCACGTGCTGAGTGACAGGTGTCCTTACAGTTCTCTGCATCTACTGATGCAGAAAACTGACTCTCAGCTCAAGGGGAGTAAATGCTAGTTTATTCTGGAAACATGAGTGACCATGCCCAGGAGCACAGGTTTATGCTACTTTAAAACCATGCTCCAACCACAGAGTCATAAAGGGGAGTGAGAAATAATAAGTAAAATAGAATGGAATTAGGCTCTGGACCTGCAACATTCCAACTCTCCACAATCACACCTTTAGAGTCTTAACACAGGTGTGAGCCCCGCCCCACTTTATAGGTGAAGTGTAATAGTCTTTTCGGAGGGTTTTCTATGCCTCCTTTGCTGCTACGTAACTACAGGGTGTTTCTACACCCTATTTAGCCCATTTTAGCTCTTGAATAAAGCCACAGACACCTTATGAATAAGCTGCCGGCACTACGCTGGGCCGGTCCTAAGCTATTCTAACCCTGGAAGGCTGCCTATTTCCCAACCACTTGGCCCTATACCTTCAATCTGAGTCTCACCCTGGCTCGCTCTGCTCTGCGTGTGTCCTCACGGCTGCTCTCTCATCGAGGCCTCATGGTGAATCCTTCTGGTCCATCCACATGGTCCCTCCACACCTCTTCCTTCTCTCCTCCTGGTCCTTCTTTCTCTCCTCCCCCCCCAACCCCTGGCTGGGGTGTGAATTCTAGTCTTTCTATCTCCTCTGCCAGTCATGTGCTGAATCAGGTCTTTTTTTTTAATATTTATTTATTATATGTAAGTACACTGTAGCTGTTTTCAGACACCCCAGAAGAGGGCATCTGATCTCATTCCAGATGGTTGTGAGCCACCATGTGGTTGCTGGGATTTGAACTCAGGATCTTTGGAAGAAAAGCCAGTGCTCTTAACTGATGAGCCATCTCTCCAGTCCCAAATCAGGTCTTTATTGACCAATCAGAGGTGATGGAAAACAATTTTTATATAACATGGAGACTGGAGATGCGTGGCCACAACACCATCTGGAGTGTAGACAGATGCCTGGGTACAGAAACCAGATCTCGGGACACAGAATTCTGCATCTGTGTACACAGTACACAAGATCATCCCCCAACAACGAAGACACTGAGGCTCACAGTTGTTAACCCGTTCCGAGACCACACAGCCCAGCTGAAGCCTGACTCCTTCAGTCCTCTGCAGCTGTCTCACCAGAGCCCTTCAAAGATCTGGAGTTCAGTGGCCCAGTGTGGCCATTGCATCATCCTGCGTGGGGACACAGAGTCCTTTCCCACAGTGCAATGACCTGTGTCTTTCCTGCATCCTAAGCTCTAGAGACAGCGCACCCCTTGGGTCCTGGCCTTGCCCCAGAGCCCCCAGGACTTGGACAGCACCAGCCAAGGCAGTTCAAGGAGGTGGTGGTGGGGACAGCCTGTGAGTGTGTAGAGTAGAGGCTGGAGTAGAGTCAGGCAGCAGAGAGGAGGACCTGCAAGGCACAGTGTGCAGTAAAAAGACAGGACCCAGGCTGACAGCAGGATTTGGCACCTGTTAAAACGCCTCCTGGCAGAAGGTCCCCAGTACCCGGCTGGCCCTAGTCACATCTGTCCCCATTGTATACATCGAGGCCAATTTGCTCCTCTGGGCACTGGTCCCACTCTCTTCAGGCCTCAGGAAGCCTCTGACTCTGCGTCAGGAGTCTGGCTGGAGCCTCTTCCGACACCCTGGGCCCATAAGCTTCCCTACCTGCTATAGGGTATGGCAGCTGGTTCACTATGGGAACCAGGGAGTCGGGAAGGAGAAAGGCACCACAGAAGAATCTGCTATCCTCAGCTGCTGCCTGGGCGTGGGATGATAGCAACTTCAGGACAAATTCCGGGCTGTTATACATGGGCTCTGCTCCCAAGTGTTGTTTTCTGCAAAGGTGGGAGGGGAAAGGAGCAGGAGCCTAGAGGGCCCTCAGCTCATGCCAGGGAGTCACCAGTGTTGACTGATTCAGCGGACTGACAGCCCAGAGGCTATTGGCATGCGCCACGAGGCGGGTGGGCAGGAGACTTGGTTACACATGAGGGTGGGGCTCTCTAGCACAGTGTAGAGAAGCCATGCTACCACCTGCCACCCAGAGTCCAGCCCAGTCAGGTGAGGCCCTTTCACAAGGCCCAAGGGCCAGTACCAGGAGAAAGAACATGGGCGAAGGGACGACTAACCCTTCAGGGTCATGGGGTCATGGGGGTCAGGGCCAGGATGAGCCTTGCTGCTGGGGATACCAGCTACTCCTCAATTATCTGGGACTTCTGGGGTTCAAGACTAAGCAGACCTTGGGTCTGTCCCTACTGAGCTCTTAACTTTGAGTTCCTGTCTCTCTGACCACAGGGCAAGTGTCTGTCTTTTCTATTGCTGTGAATGGACACCACGGCTAAGGCAACTTATAGAAGAGTTTATTTGCAGCTCATGCTTCCAGAGGGTCAGAGTCCATGACATAGCAGGGAGCAGGGCAGCAGGTAGGCAGACATGACGCTGGAGCAGAAGCTGTGAACTTATATCTGATTCACAAGCACAAGGCAGAGAGCTAACTGGGAATGGTGTGGGGTTTTTGAAGCCTTAAAGCCTGTCTCTCAGTGACATACCTCCTCCAACAGGGCCACACCTCCTAATCCTTCCCGAAGAGTGCCACCAGCTAGGAACCCAGCATTCAAACCTGTGAGCCCACAGGGTCCGTTCTTATTCAAGGCACTGCAGAAGGGCACAAAATACCTGCTGTCTTTGTTTTGTTTTGTTTTGTTTTGTTTTTTGAGACAGGGTTTCTGTGTATCCCTGGTTGTCCTGGAACTTACTCTGTAGACTAGGCTGGCCTCCAAATCAGAAATCCGCCTGCCTCTGCCTCCCTAGTGCTGGGATTAAAGGTGTGAGCCACCACTGCCCAGCACCTGTCTTTCAAAGGCCACCAGAAGGCTCATGTCTCTGCCTTAAACTCCTTAAGTTGGAAGCAGCCCATTTCCTCCCTCTCTTCTGGAGGTCAGCATGATTTTCCCTCTCAGAGAGTAGATGGTCCAGGCCCTCACCTGTGAACTGGGTGATCATAACGTACCCACCTCAGACAGTATCTCGAGGGAGAACAGATGCTCTCGGTAGTAGGGAGCACACTACAGGTTCATGTAACACCATCTCTACCCCAAAAGCTTATGGCTTGGCATGAAGGGAGTGTGAGGCAGATGGTGCTGATGGCCATGGGGCCTCACAACCACACACCTGCCAGGAAGAAAGGACAATCTTACGAAGGAAACCTCTGATGAGCTGACCTAAAACACAGGCTTGATTAAATCTGTCTCCTTTGGTATCTGGATCTTTTAAATTCTAAAAATCACAAGACCATGAGGAGGCCGTCACTGAACAGGAGGGAAATGGAGCTACCCTCCCTGTGGACACCATTTTCACAGGGCAAGGGGCACGGCAGGACCTGCAAGATGGGTCAGCATGTAAGGGCACCTGTGGCCAAGCCTGATGACCACAGTTCAATCCCTGGAACCCATGTGGTGAAAGGAGAGAAACGACTCTAGCAAGCTGTCCTCTGACCTTTACACACGGGCTGCGGCATATGCACCCTCCCCCCTCCCACACACACGCACACACACTGCACAGACAAACCGGACTCACTCCATCTTGGATGTTTGGCACATCTGTTCCTGACAGAAATGAATGAGTATGTTTCTTTGAGCGAAAAAAAAAAGCCACTAGGATTTGCTGCCAGTGATAAAGTTTGAGTTTTCAAGCTATAATTTGAATTCAGGAAACAGCTGGGCCTTTCGGCTTCCCAACCCTTTAAAGCCTTTCTCACAAGTGGCCGGGCACGCATGGTTACCACAGGAAGAGACGGCACACGTGAGCTGCATGAGGACATTAATATTCTGGAGCGTGGAGCCCATGGTTGCATTTGTAAGGTTTCAGGCTGTAAGCAAACCTCCAGGATCTACCATATGTTAAGGTTTGGTGTTCAATACCCCGAGCCACCGATGGGTTCCTGATGTGGGAGAGGTTAGAGTTTCTCAATCTCCTTCAACCAAAACAACATATTGTGTGAGAGTTAGTGCAGAAGCAGATAAGAACCCAGCCATCTGCTCTGAAGCCAGACTCTGGACCACCACAAAAACTGTAAAACTGAAAGCAATGTGGCGCATACTGGTTTGTTACTTTTCTCAGTGCTGTGGAGGATTCCTGGTGGAAGCAACTTAAGAGAGGAGGGTTTGCCAGTTTGTTTGGCTCACAGTATGAGGGGACACAGTCCGCTGCACTGGGACTGCGTGGTGGCAGGAGCGCGAGGAGGCTCACACCCACAGTTACCAAGAGGAGATTCGTGCTGATGTTCAGTTCATCATCATCTTATTCAGTCCAGGATCCCAGGCACAGGGTGATGTCACCCACATTCAGGGTGAGCCTTCCCTCCTCGGGTAAACACCCTCATAGTTAATCCCAGAGGCGAGAGATGTTTCCAAGATGCCTCAAAATTCATGCACGTTGATAATGGAGGTTAATTATCACTCCTCTTCCCTCTTGCCTTGAAAATAGTTATCTTTCACAAAAACATTATTTTATTAATACGAACTTGGGTCATTATTTTTTTTATCTTAAATGAGTTAATTCATTGGGTATTTTAAACATTTATCTATTTCACGGTTTTGCCTGCATGTGTCTGGACACCATGTACATTCTGTACAGAGGCCAGAAGAGGGCATTGGACCCCTTGGGACCTGAGTTACAGATGGTTGTGAGTCACCATATGGGTTCTGGGAATCAAACCTGGGTCCTCTGGAAGGGCAGCCAGTATCCTTACTGCTGAGCCACCCGTGAATCAAATATTTAAGAGTTCTCTGCTCTAAGTTTCAGACATAACAAGAGCTGCTGAAGCCGTACGGCTCAGCACTGGAAGGCTTCATTCAGTGCATTTCAGTTTTGGGGCAGGGTCTCACTACGTAGCTCTGTTTGACCTAGAACTTGCTATATTGACCAGGCTGACATCCAACTTGCTGACATTCACCTGCCTCTGCCTCCCGAGTTCTTCAGTCAAAGGCATGTTCTATCATGCCCACTGCAGTAAGGTTTGTGGACAAGATCTCACGCGGCCTAGGCTGGTCTCAAACTTTATTTTTATTAAAGGCCTTGACCTTCTGACCCTGCTGTGATAGCGCATGAGTGACATCACTTCCCGTTTCGTGAGGTGCTGAGGAAGGAATACTGGGCTTTGTGTATGTTATACAAGCACGCTACCAACCAAGTTACATATTCAACCCAGTTTTTAAGATCACAAAGAGTCCTGGCATTTCAGAGTCTGAGAATGGGCTAGCTGGGCCTGTAGAGAAGGAAGAAAACAGGCGTATTGTAGCCTAGTAAAGGCAGGTGGGGGGTGTCCTGATAACATGGAAAAACATGATTGGCAGGAGCTTGTCCCTATCACTGGGACTGAAAGACTGTCAGGGAGCTCCCCGTATACAGGGAAACCCTCCCATACACAGGGAGACCCCATACAAGAGAGAGACCAGCATACAGCAAGGACACCCCTATATATCAGAGAGAGCCCCATACACAGGGAGACCCTCATACACAGACCCCTATACAGCATGGAGATCCCCATACAGCAGGGAGACCCCCCCATACAGCAGAGGCCCCCAGATAACAGGGAGACTCCCGGGGACTGCAAGAGAGGCAAAGACCGTGGGTACCTCTGTACAACAGACAAAATCCTGTGTTCCAGAAGCCATGTCCTTATGCCCCATGTCCAGAGGCCTCAGCATGATTAATACCCGAGACTCTGCCTGCCCATCATAGAATGGGTAGCAGGTGGGTAACATCTTTCAGAGAACTCTGCCCTAGGATCCCCTCCAAGGCTGACTTCTCTTACATCGGTTCGAGTCACCATGTCAGGGCTGGAAATGACATTACACAGCCTGGTCCAGTCTTACCTTCCTTCCCTTCAAGCCTCAGTTCAAACCTAGTTTCATTTCCAAGCCAATGTCCCTGCAGTGTCTCAGCTGCCTGAGGTGCAAACAACCCCTCTGTCCCGACATCCTGCCATGCCTCTGTTGTAGCTCTAGGCCTGCCTCTCTCTGTCTCCTGTCCTAGTGAAGCCTCTTCCCTGCAGTGACCTCTCCTCACACTGGGCCCCAGCCGTCAAAGACGGCTATCTGATTCACGTTTGTAGACAGTTGGGGCTCCCTGCTTTGCCTTGACCTCTTAGCAGCCAGATATGCTGATCCTCTAGTCTCCAAACCTACAAGGGGGCTTGGCACACATCTCATTGCAGGAAATATTAAAAAGAGTGCAATTCCAGCACTCAGGAGGCAGAGGAAGGCGGATTTCTGAGTTCGAGGCCAGCCTGGTCTACAGAGCGAGTTCCAGGACAGCCAGGGCTACACAGAGAAACCCTGTCTCAAAAAACCAAGAAAAAAAAAGAGTGCCGGCACATTCCCACGCTAGTGCCGGCATGGCAACCAGCGAGAAGCAGAGCTCACACCGGGCCACAGGGCTTCTGCCCCAGGCGTCTGTGGTCCTCTGCCTGCCATCTCTCTGGCGAGGAACCCTAAGTTCCTCTCACTACCACGTAACGCCCCACACACCCCACGATCTGCCACCTCATCACCTAATTACCTGGTGGAATCAAGACTCTTAAGGCTTAATTAACCAATCAGATTTATGAATAAATAATATCACAATTTACAAGATGTCAATACAATAATTTCAGAGCCAGAGCTTTATCCCAACGTTTCTAACCTTGTGAAAACTTAGCTACTTGTGACTGGAAATTGCCACGCGGGTTCACGTTCACAGCGTCCGCGGCCATGATTCTTCCTTCCTTCTCTCTGGCACGCGCCCGCCTGCTCTGCCCTAGTCCAAGTGGACCACTCTAGGTCCATCCTGGGCTCTGCTGTTCCGACTCAGAGTCCCTTACCACTCAGGTCTCTAGTGACTGACAGGAGCCTGCCCAGCCTCCATCGCCATGACCGCGGGCATAAGGTATCCTTGCTACACTGTAGGGCGCTGCCGTAGCTTATAATGCGTGCAGCATGGGGAAAGAGGGAAGGGGGCTGGCACTGGGGGGGCAGACGTGGGAAACTGTCACGTGACCCCGTGGGCCGCCGTGGGATGGGCATCCAGGCCGTGTGAGGCCGATGGACCCATTCTGGGGGGGGGGAGGAAAGCGCAGTCTTGGGGCCCCTAGGCCTCACGGAGGCCAGGGACGACAGGTTCTAGCTCTCGGGCATTGCAGGACACCATTGGATATTGGTGGAAGAGCGGAGAATGGGCCCTGGGGGCAGTTTGTTCAGTCCCAGGGCCAAAGGAGAAAGGGAGCAGGGGGAGGCATGCTGGGGTGGCTCCTTGGTGCGGGCCAGTTCTTGGTCTGGTCTGGCGGCTGGAAATGCTGGGAGCCCTTTCATGATTTTACAGCTTTATTGTAGAAGAGTAGAGTGAGAGAGGGAAGGTAGAGAAGTAGAAGCCGGCCATGGGCACATGGAGAGAAGGGGAAGGGAATGGGGAGAGAGGGGGAGCAGGGGACAATAGACAGAACAAGAGAGCTGGAAAGTAAGAGAGAGTAAGAGAGAAAAGAGAGAGAGGAGGGGCAAACAGTCCCTCTTATAGTGGGCTGGGCTACCTGGCTGTTGCCAGGTAACTGTGGGGGTGGAGTCCAGCCAGAATACTAGGGGCTTGGGGCATTGCCCTACATGACTGATGGCCACAGAATTTTAGAGTTGATGGCCTCATGGTGTCAGGAGCCTAGTGTCTGGGAGCGTAGCTAATGGGGTCCGTCCCTTGTAGATTAATCTACTGGATCTCTGGAAGCTAAGCCTCGCTCAACCAGAACACAGACTGCCTTTCACGGACCAACGCTACTTTTGCTTCCAAAGGGGCTGGGGCAGGCTGGGAGCCAGGGGCCTGTTCGTCCAATAATCTTTGCAATGGTCCTGTCTCTCAAAGACCCTGCTCTCTTGAGAGCCACTTCAAGTATTCCTAGGAAGCAGCATGGACTCACCTCTACCTCCGGAGGCCAGGAGGCCACAGTTTGGGTCTCACCATGCACACATCAGGACATCTTGCTGTGGCTTATATTTTGGCATCTGCACAGCCTGTGGGTCTGCGTTTCCACCTCACCCCTGGGGTGTTGGAGCACCACTGATACGCTGCGTTTCTTCCCTGCCGCTGGGTGTTAGCTGCGGACACACGCTCGGGGGGGCAAAATTTTGAATAAGAGGGGTCCCAGCTTGTGCTTCTCTGGTGAGAAACGGCAGGGGCTGGGACAAAGGCTGTGGTTCTCAAACTCCTGTGCACCCGGATGCCACTGGGAACCTCAAAGAGTTGAGAATGGGGGCTCCCATCCTCCCATGTAACCAGATGCTGCTGGAGACCGCAAAGAGTTGGGAACAGGGCCCAAGGGCCTGTGATGAGCCCGGGATGGGGGAACCAGGCTTATCTCAGAGTGTCAGGAGTGTGGAGGGGCTGGAAGAGAGCCCTCTGAGAGACTTAGGCTCTATATGACAGGCCTCCTCCTATGGTGGCCCTTAATGAAGGAGACAGTCCTTGCTTGTCCAAACTGCTTTACTCCATGTCAGATGAAGATGCATATGACATACTCAAGGTGGACTAGGGGTTAAATACCTTTGGCAGGAAGGGATGCCAGGAAAGGGAAGCTCAGCTCGTTGGCTAAACACTCAGGGCCTATCTAGATACCTCATTAGCATGGAGAACTTTAGTTCTAGGCTATGTGACTGGTTGCCATGGTCACCTGCTCCAGGACAGGAACCTGGTAAGCAGCCAGTTCGAACTCCTGCCGTTATCAATTTCAAGTTTTACCGGGGTTCTGAACTTTGATACGACCTTACCAGTTCCACTGCCCCCCCAGGTCCCCCCCCGCCCCCATGCCGCAAGATGATGGTGCAGGTGAATATAGCCAATGTTGGTGGCAGTGACATCATCATCGCTCTCTTGGGGAGCGGCCCCAGCCTTCCCACTGGGTAGCTTCTCATGGGGTCCCCTGGAGCAGAGCCTGAGCTGAGAAAGGATTTGTTCTTTCTGAGGTGAACCCCAGGGACAAAGATGGGACAGACTGAGCAGGAAGAGGGAAAAGCCAGTCAGCGCTGAGCTAAGCTAGCTGCCCTGGGCACTGTGGCTCCGTCTCCTGAGAGCCTGAGGAGACCACACCTCAGAACTGTCTACTGGAAGTAGGAAATTGTGGCTGTGGTCTACCAGCTTTGTCCTCTACCAGCTATGGGCAGCCAGGGCATGGCCCGGCCTGGGACCCCCTGTCTGCCCAGCAAAGAGCTTATTGGACCGAAGTCCTGAGGCAGGAAGTGGAACACAGAGATGGACACTCACCTCTGACTCCTGCCCAGCTTCAGTTTCCCGTAGCTGCCATTCAGGAGTGGTTGTCTTTTGGGGGAGACCCTGCAGAGTCGAGGGGCTCTTCAGTATTCACCACAGTCCCTGTGTAGTACCAACACCCCCACCCCCATGCCTCAACTTCTTTCAGAGGGCTCTGAGGCCATGCAGCCATCGCCCAGGTCCCACAGCTGTGTGTGTGTCAGACCAGCACCACCTGCCATTGCTGCCCCACCCCCAACTCAGGGATTCAGATCTTGTCGTCTTCTGCCTTAAGAGCGAGGCCTTTAGAGCCCGTTCTGGATGGCGCTGTCCAGGCCCCTTCCCCTTCTGTAGCCAGCTCAGGACAGAATCCAGTAAATAACGTGCTATCCATTGATCGGGAGGTCACCAGGGCCAGGGCCAATCGATGGCCGCAGACAGCTGGGCAGGCCTGTAATGAAGTCCCAGCTCCTCAGCGGGGTGCGGGCCAGCCTGAACTTAATCCCCTCACCACCTCCGCCAGGCTTTGTGACAGGAAAGAAGGAGGGAAGATGGATGGATGAGGCTCCAGGGCGTTGGAGGGAGAGGAATGAGGAGTGGGGAGCCCTTTGAGTCCCACTGTGTCGCCCACCCTTAGGGCTTTGGTCCAATTCTGCCTCCTCAGCAAGCTCTCTTAGGGACCCAGGGACACAAGTTCCCCTCAGCTCTGTCCACAAAGGCACAGCACATCCCCACCACAGCTTCAGTCTATGGGCGTGAGCCCAAACCTGTGACAGGATAGAGCATGGGGAGGGGACAGGGCTGGGGACAGGGGACAGGGGACAGGAGACAGGGCTGGGGGCAGGGGACAGGGCTGGGGACAGGGGACAGGGCTGGGGGCAGGGGACAGGGGACAGGGCTGGGGACAGGGGACAGGGCTGGGGGCAGGGGACAGGGGACAGGGCTGGGGACAGGGCTGGGGACAGGGGACAGGGCTGGGGACGGGGGACAGGGGACAGGGCACAGGGCTGGGGACAGGGGACAGGGGACAGGGCTGGGGGCAGGCTGGGGACAGGAGACAGGGGACAGGAGACAGGGACAGGGGACAGGGCTGGGGACAGGAACAGCACACAGGGATAGGGGACAGGGGACAGGGTTGGGGACAGGAAAGGGGAACAGGAACAGAGGACAGGAACAGGGGACAGGCTGAGGACAGGAGCAGGGCACAGGGGCAGGGGACAGGGGACAGGGCTGGGGACAGGAACAGCGCACAGGAGTAGGGGACAGGGGACAGGGTTGGGGACAGAAACAGGGCACAGGGACAGAGGACAGGAACAGGGGACAGGCTGAGGATAGGAGCAGGGCACAGGGACAGGGGACAGGAGACAGGGACAGGGGACAGGGCTGGGGACAGGAACAGTGCACAGGGATAGGGGACAGGAACAGGGCACAGGGCACAGGGACAGGGGACAGGAACAGGGGACAGGAGACAGAGATAGGGGACAGGGGACAGGGCTGGGGACAGGGTCTAAACATAGTTGAACTGCATCTAGGGACTTTGAGCATCTTTTTTTGAACAACTTAAAAATTTCATTTATGTGAAAGAATATTCTATCTGTATGTATATCTGTGCACTACACACATGCCTGGTGCCCATGGAGGCCAGAAGATGGCAGCAGGTCCCCTGGAACTAGAGTTATTGATGATTGTGAGCTGCCATGTGGGTGCTGGGAACCAAGCCTGGGTCCCCTGCAAGAGCAACAGTGTCCTTAACTGCTGAGCTAACTCTCCAGCCCCTTCTTTGAACTCTTACAAATCAGCAGAGGGTGGCCTTGAACTCTTGATCCTCCATTGTTATTGGCTATTCAATAACTCCATCTGATAGTTATCTATCATTATCTATTTAATAACCCTATTAGCTGATCAGCCCCCCAATAATTGAGACAGAGTTCTATTGATTTTTTTAAAGATTTATTTTATTTATTTTATGTATATGAGTATGCTGTAGCTATCTTCAGACACACCAGAAGAGGGCATCAGATCCCATTACAGATGGTTGTGAGCCACCATGTGGTTGCTGGGATTTGAACTCAGGACCTCTGGAAGAGCAGTTAGTGCTCTTAACTGCTGAGCCATTTCTCCAGGTCCCAGAGTTCTATCTGATTTATTTAATCAGCTTTAGCACAACAGGACCTAGGCGATTACCCTGAAACTATTTTTCTACACTAGACTGGCTGTTTCCCAGCTGGGCTCCCAAAATTACTCACCAATCATTGTCCTATCTGTGCTGGATTCGCTCTATCAGGCCATTTCCTGGTTCTCCATCTCCCCCCCCCCCCGCCCCTTTACTCTACTTCATGGTCCCTACCTGCGACCTCACCCCCAGCCCGGTAACCAAAGCCTGGCCTACCTCTATTTTCCCCAGTAATTGGGATTACAGGTATGCCCTCCTAAGGCCTGGCTTGTGGTTCTTGGGATCAAACCCAGGCTTCATGCGTAATAGGAAGCCCTCTTGGCTTCACAGCTTGGTGTAGTCAGCCTTATCGAGCTATCCCACAGACAAGGTTAGATACCAAGAGAAGAAATGTCTGGGAGTCACCCAACTACAGACCAGGCAGGGTAGCCTCCTATGGTGGTGAGATCCCCGTCACCCTAGGTATCCAATCAGAGCCAAGGGACTTGCTGTCAGAAGGAAATGGAAGAGTCAGGGCAGCAGGTGGGCTTCAAGCCACACAGCCCCAGGACCTCTCTCTGCATCTGCTGTAGTCTCCAGGGAGGCAGAAATAAGCCCCAGGAGATGTGACAGGGCCCAGTCCCTGGGGAGAAATCACTGAGTGAGATGTGGCTTCCTCAGGCCCCCCTGGGTGTAGCTCAGAGTCCACACGCTTGGCCCCAAGTTCACTGTCGGCACTGGTGTTTGAGACAAGCACAGCCGGAGGACCGCATAGCCCTCAGCACACTGGAAACCACTAGGAGGGGCAGTGGGAGGGTCCCAGGCTAAGATCATCCCATAGCTGATTTTGATTTGTTCTCTTTGTGTTGCTGGGGATGAACCAGGGACCATAGGGATGCTGAGGCTGGCTCCCAGTCCCTCGCTGGGGGACACTAGGCAGGTGCTCTACCTCTGAGCCATGCCCCCAGCCCTTCCTTGGTAGGTTCTAGGCAGGCCCCCCCCACTACTGATCCATACCCCCCCAGCCTTCTTGCATCTGTATTTGGTTGGAAAGCATTGCAAGAAGGGATAGGCAGAAGAAATGAGAAGCGCCCCCCCCCCTTTAGCTTGCAAGCAGTTATCTATACGAGTGAGCAAAAGTACTCAGCACAGATGTAGAGTGGAAGCGTCGGGGGCTGCAGGGAACACAGGAGGGAGCTGTCTCTGCTAATCCCGTGTTTCTGTTTTATATTCCCCGAAGCAGCCCTGTTCCCATCTTATCTGATGTGTTCGTAATTGCTCTCTCCCATTATAAGAAGGACGGACGCGGCACACGCGTGAACATGCCAAGGGCGTCTGTCCTCGAGGAGCACAGCTCTGATTTGTGGCGCGTGGCGCACGTGTCTCTCTCTGGATTTCATTATTTGCAAGAGAGCTCAAGTCGAGGGTGCCAGCCACCACCGTGGTGGGTGATCCAGATGATCCAGGTTGCCACCCCTAGGCTTCTTCTAGGTAAGGTGGGGGAGCAACAGGGGGAGATTGGGGGTCACAGCGCTCCGTCTTCACACTCAGGCCCGGCTTGTGGTTCCTAGCTGGAGAGGTCCAACACTTTCAGTGGAGGAACAGGAACCAGGAGCTCTTGGTTGCTCCTCCTCTGTGATGGTGAGCAACAGCAGGATGATGACAGCCAGGGACCCACCAAGGCCAGCCATAGCCCCACACCCGACCCAGGAGGCCACATGTGCATCAGGATAAAGACGGAGGCCCTGAAGGGCTCGTTTGGCCAACACTGGGATTAAATGGGCAAATGGCCAGTCTCCAGAACGGGACTGCGATCTTGTTGTAGGTCCTGTCAAAGTAACCCAGAGGCTAACTGTGACTTGGGCCCTGAACCTCCCCTACCTCCATGGTACAGGGAAGCTGAGGCAACTTCTGAACTGTGAAGCTGTTTGTTAGCCTGGCAACAAAAGAACCTGTCCACCCCACCCCCAGCAAACTCAAGAGCTTCCTCAAACAGGCCTGGGGTTGACCCTGCCAGGGCCAAAGGGTTAAGGGGTCAGAATGCCAGCCATAGATAGCTTCTGTCACTCAGTCATCTTTCACAGTCCTTCTGTGAGCCTCTCTAGCTAGCCAGGTACTTCCTACATTTGCACATGGTGCTAAGATCTTCACTAGAACATTCCTTCTGGGACAGCTGAGGGTACCATCTTAGCCTCAGGTGTCGCTTCCTTGAACAACCTTGGCGGGCGACCCTCCCCGTCCAGGATTCTCTTCACTGCCCACGACCACACTGTTTACCTCTTGTTTATTTCTCCACATCTGGAATAACAGCTCGAGGAAAAGGGCCTTGTCCTCTTAGCTGGGTCTGCGGTCCCTAGCGCCATACCTGCACATAGCAGGGGCCCAACAGACATTAGTGGGCGCTGGGGGTTCTTTGGAAATGTATATGCCTCTCCAAGGTGTTTGGCTGAGGAATGAGCTGTGGGAACCCAGCCCAAGAGTGGATGGATCCAGCTGAGGGGAATTCTGGGTGCTTGTGAGAAAACAAGACGAGAGTCTTGTGACCTCAATTTCTTCCAAACCGCAGAACTGTCTTCGGGATGCGCTTCGGGCTTCCTCCCAGGTCCTGCGGATAGGAGTGGGTTTACTTCAGTTCACTCACACGGCTGGCTATTACTTGTTTATATGCCTCTATGGAAAAGCATGTTTTTGCCACGTGCTGTCCGCCTGCCTCGTGCATCTTAACCTTGTGCACGAACGCTTTACCCACAGGAGCCTTAACCATCAGAGTACAGATCGTCCGCCACTCTGGCTAAAGTTGGCTATTTGGTGAGACTGTAATCGGCCTGCTCTTTTGTTTTTTTTTTTTGTTTTTCTTTTGTTTTTCTGAGACAGGGTTTCTCTGTGTAGCCCTGGCTGTCCTGGAACTCACTCTGTAGACCAGGCTGGCCTCGAACTCAGAAATCCTCCTGCCTCTGCCTCCCAAGTGCTAGGATTAAAGGCGTGCGCCACCACCGCCCGGCTGCTTGTTTGTTTTTTAAGGCTCCACTCTCCCAGGTTCATTCCGCCAACTAGAGCGGCAAATGATGGGCAGCCTTAGTCTTAAGCGCATCCGTTGAGTGTGGACAGGAGCACAGATCAAGGGCAGGAAGAGAGGGGAGGAGGCAGACGGGCCGAAACATGGTGGCGGGAGGTCTGAAGAACCTGGAGACTCACCCTGGTTTTTTTTGGGGGGGGAAGCCAGACTGAGGGGGACGGGGCTCACTAGTGAGAACCAGAGGAGGGGAGAAGGCAGGCCTAGCTCTGCCGCTGCTCTCTGTGGCTCCGTGATCAACTGGAAGGCAGGGACTAGTGATTATGTCAGGAAGGGAAAAATCGATGAGAGATCTCTCCTGACTGCAGAAGGTTTTGGGGCCCGGTAGCATATACCCACATTCCCAGCACTCGAAGGCAGGAGAGTGACTGCAAGTGGAGGGCTAGCCAGGGCAGCACGTGTCTTAAAACAGTGACGGAGAGGCAACCTCAGAACCATACTCGAGCTTGCTTTTGTGTGAGCTTCTGTTCCGGGGGGCCTCATCTGAGGATGGTAGGTTGTACCTGCAGGTCTGAAGAGGTCAGGCTGGTGTAGGAAGGAGTTGTGAGAGGTGAGAGGTGCAGAGGCCTCTGGGAGCCTGGCCCCGTGGGGGCAGCTCAGGCTGTGTGCTTTACAGCTGACAGGGTTTCATTCTCTACCTCCTCCCTGGCTCAGTGACAGCCGTCCCCCAACCCTCAGTCCTCTCCCCTCCTGGTTCCACCTGCCCACCTCTCCGATGTAATCTTGTTTGGCAGCAATTAAATTTTAAAGTCCCATCATCGCGCATGCCAGCCTTCTCCCAGACAGCATTATTTAATACACTGGACTGAGACTCTAGGGCCCCGCTTGGGGCGGCAGACTCACATTGGTAGGATATTAATAAATGCCACCACCTTCCTACTGCCTCTCCTGGGTTTCCCTTGGGGTCAGTGGCGGTGGCCCGCAGTAAGGCTGAAAAACCTGGGGACCTTGACAGTGACCTGAGGACCCCGGGTCTGCTGCCATGATTAGCTGAATGAGGACGGACACCCAGGTAGTCTCTGCTCTCTGGCCAGCACAATGGGGTCAGGATAGGGTCACAGAGGTGAGATGTGAGGGACCCTGGGGCTGAAGCTCAGTACACAGCATTCCCTCCTCTTCCACACACAGTGTTGCTTGTGTGTAGTTACATATGACCCTAGGTGTGACCAGGGTCCATGGTTGGGTAAGCTCCTGGGATTTAGGTATGGGGCATCAACACGTGTCCCCAAGGCTCATGGACTTGGGTGAGGATGTTACTCCCCCATACTTTGCAGCGTGCCACTTAGCTTTTCGGCCCGTTTCCGAAGCCAGGTAGCAGCTTGTGACCTTGATGAGATGGTCACGTGACTTTGCCCAGACCCTGCCCCAGAAGTAGATGCCACAATCCTCATGCTGTCTCAGGGTGTCCCCTGGTGCTGGTCCTTTGTAATCTCTTTCCCACACTCATCCCCGGCGACCACGAATCCGTTCTCAAATGCCGTTCTCAGAGTGCAACCATGAAGTTTAAACTTGACATTGGCGCCCATCACTTGGCGCACCTTTGAGAGTCGGGAAGGTCGATGTGTTGGCACTCCGTCTTTGTGGCTGAGCAGTATTCCACAGCGAGTGCTTCCTGCCGGTTTCCCTGAGTGTGACCGATGGTGGATAGAGCTGCTGTCACCAGCCATCTTTGTCTGTAGTGTCTATTTTCCCACCACACAGAACACACTCTTTTCTCTGGGGTCAGCACCTGGAGAGGAGTCACAGATACATACATTCTACTTTACAGGAAACTGGACCTGGATGTGGTGGCGGCATACCCCTGTAGTCCCAGCACTCGGGGAGCAGAGGCAGGTAGATCTATGTGAGTTCGAGGCCAGCCTGGGCTACAGGGTGAGAGAGAGCCTGTCTCAACTAACTAACTAACTAACTAACTAACTAACTAACTAACTAGCTAACTATTAAAAGCAAATAAGTAGTGAAAGAAAGAAAGGAAAGAAAGCCAGGATACTCTCCCCAGAGTCTGGGCAGTTTGCTTCCTGCATGTGTGAGCAGTTCACTTTTGAGCCAGTTCCAGCACCAGGCATTTACATTTTTTTAGAATGACATCCTTTTTTCCTTTTGTCTGTGTACCACAGTGAGAGGGTGGGGGCCAGAGGATAACCTGAGGGGATGGCGCTCTCATTCCACCACACGGGCCCAGGGATTGAACTCAGGTTGACAGCCTGGCAGCAGCAATTGCCTCCACTGGCTGAGCCGCTTTTCCGGCCTGAGTTTTACAGTATTAGACCCACGTATTTCCCATGAGTCAACCCGTGCACTGTGTCGGGTATGGGCTGAGATTAACCTTTCTTCACAACGCCGTTTTTTTGGGAAGATGAACCTTTCTCCATCAGCTCCTGCTGTACTTTTTCGAAGGACAATGGGCAACGTGCAGTTGAGAGAGTCTATTTCTGGCCTTTCTCTCTGCCCTGCAAACCTGATGTTTATCTCTTTGCTGCAATGCTTCCTCTTTACCAGGGGGTTTACTCCGTCTTATCCTCCTGCCTCAGCGTACTGGGTGCTAGGTGACAGGCCTGTGCTACCACGCTCGGGTGACCTCTCCTTTTACAGAAGTGTTCTTGATCATCTTATCCCGTTGTTTCTCCACACAGATTCTAGAATCGCTTCGAGTCTACACAAGGGCCTGCTGGGACTTAGGTTGGTAGTGGATCGTTTCTGCTCTCACGTGTGAGTCTCCTATCCCGTGCCTGTGCTGTGTCTCTCTGTATGTTTGGGTCTTTTCAATCTAGGAGCATGGTCTGCGTCTATTTGAGTCTTTGATTTCTTACTCCAGCGTTCATTTTATTTTATTGAAACAGGGTCTCTCTGGGTAGCTCTGGAGGGCTTGGAACTTACTCTGTAAAGCTGGCCTCGAACTCCCAGAGGTCTGCCCGCCTCTACCCGCTGAGTGCTGGAGCTTAAGACATGCACCACTATCTAATATTGCTTTAGGAGTCTCCATCTCCAGGCACACATGCCTGTCTGTGGACATGGGTGGATTTCTGTGTGTTGACCTGTGTTCTGTGACCGACCTTGCTAACCCTTTACAGCTGTGAGGGGCTCTTAGAGGAAGGTTATACACATGGGATCTAGATAATCGCGTAAGCAGACGGTTCTGCATTAGAGCCCAGGCTACCACTCCTTGTTGTGCGTGGTGAGAGGAAGGGGAATTAACAGCCCCGCCCTGCCCTTAGAGGAAAGCATCCGCCTGCTTTTCTTCCTGCATAAAATGGCTATAGAAAACTTCTACCTGATCCGTTCAGAGTAAGTTATCGACATAAACAGCTCCTTCATCTTCCAGACTATACGGCTCTTCCTCCTGCTGCTCCCTTCAAGGTGAGCTCAGCACAGGTGGGCCTGCATTGTCCCCCACATAGGAAGCCGGGTTCTCCTCTGATGTCTGGGGACTGACCATTCCTGTACCGCCCAGGCTCCCGTCCTGGCCAGCCAGGCCTTTGTCCCCACCCTCAGTGCTGTGCTGTCCCCACTGCTGATCCTGACTCTCCAAGGGAAGTTTCTGCCTGTCCACACTGCTCCACAGTATGACTTTATTGTGCTGTTTTATTGAAGGCCATTTTAAATTGCAGTCGTGGCCTTGGGCCACTCCTGGCTGGTGACTGCAGCTCCAATTCCCAGAGGTTCCAATGGAAGAGCGGAAGATGCGGTAGACGTTCCTGGGCATCTGGAGAGCAGCACAGGCTAGCGGGGTCTGTCCCTGCCCACATCATCTGTCCGCCCCACACCCCCAGTCCATCTGCACCCCACCCTTGCTGACCCTGCCAGGTAACCCTCTCTTCCCTTTACTTGGAACCCCTCCCTCTGGCACCAGATCTCCCCCCAATCCCCTGTGGGACCTACAGGGAGTGGCAGCTACTTTACCCCCTGACCCTCCGTCCAAGAGACTCTCCTGAGGACCAGTCCCTTGCCAGCACTGTCCCAAGCCTGCTTCAGCCTGTCTTCTTTCTCTGCCTAAGATTTACTTTTTATTTTATTTTAATTAATCTATTTATTTATTTATTTTGAGTGCGGCTGTTTTGCCTGCACATGTGGTTTAACCATAAGGCTGAGGTCTAAAGAGGGGACAGGATTTTGGTGTCCCTAGGGTTCAGCATATATCCCTGGTACCCTGGAATCACAGTGTCCTATGCCGAGGATACTAAGAGACAGTCATGGAGGCTATCAGGTTGGGGGCACATTGGCAATCTTGGGGAAGGGGTCTTGGAGTTATGGCCCGAAGTCTAGGAGGAGGCAGAGACGCGCTAAGGATCCTGGCTCTTTCCAGGGACACAGCAGTGGGGGGATTAGCTATGCAGGAAAGCCGCTTGTAGATGACATCAGCCTTGGGAAGCTTGGGAAGCACTTTATGCTTGGGACAACAGGGGCCAGGACTTAAGCCACAGGGAGCCCCTGAAGTGTTGCACACAGACATGATCTGATGATTTGTAATTGAGAAAGATCTCAGCAGCTGGTGTGCAGGGGGAGAGCCAGGAGGGAGCCTGAGACCAGCCAGAGGGACTGCAGAATGTCACCGTCAGCAGTCTGGGAGAGGGCCGGGCAGGATAGAGGTGGGGGAGGGAGGGGTGGAACTGTGAATGGACCACAAAGGGAATATGAGGAGGCGTGGGGGGGATGTCTTGTTGGGGTGGGGTGGGGTGGGGAGCTCCTGCCTGAGCAGGTGAGGGGTCCTGGAGTTTGGGTCTGAAAAGCTTTGGGTGATGTCACTCACATAGGAACATTGAAATTTCTTTCTATATTTATTTATTTGTTTGTTTATTGCATGCAGCATATATGTGTGCAAGTGGAGGTCAGAGGACAACTTGGAGGACTTGGTGCTCTCCCTTCGTATGAATCCCAGGGATCAAACTCGAATCCATCTTACTGGGTTGCAGGGTGTCCGCAGCAGAGCTCAGCCCCACAGGCCAAATCACAAGGGAGGGAGGGGCTTGGGTTTCCCAATCCACGGTTAGCAGAGGAATCTAGGCCAGGAAGTTCAGATTCTTTCTCAGACCTCGCAGCAGCCCGACCTAAAAAGCAGAGATGCCCAGGACTTGCTTGGGTCCAGCTCCACTTCAGCCCCTGCGGCCAAGCGGTCTTGGGGAGGCTGGATTAGGGCAGAGTCATAGAGGCAAGGCAAGGGAGTGTGCTGGGTACAGGGGGAGGAGCTGGGAGGTGTCTTACTGCAGAGAGGGTCTCTCCCTGCCCCCTGGGGGTGGGTTAGCTGGGTCTGTGCTATCAGGATTTGATTTGATTCAAGATGCCTGTGACCATTCACAGAATGGTGGAGGCCCAGGAATTCCTTAGGGGTTGCTCTGGTATTCCTAAACTACACCCTAACTGCAAACACTAACCCTAACCTCCAGCACTAGCTGTGCCCTCTAGCCTTGTGATGGTTTTAATTGTGAACCTCAGACAATCTAGAATCACCCGGGAGAGGTGGTTCTTCCCATAAGGAATTGTCCAAATCAGCGGACTTGTCTGAGGGTGGACGTTGTCTTGATTATGTTGATTAATTATGTTGCTTGCATTCATTGCTCTCTGGACTGTGGGTGTATACGTAACGCTGCCGACTTCTTCGAGTTCCTGTCCCTCTGACCCCTCGATGATGACCACGGAAGCAAATACGCTTCTTCCCTCTTCAGTTGCTTTTGTCAGGGTGTTTTATCCCAGTCACAGGAAGTGGAATGAAGATGCCTTGTCCAGAGTCATAAATTCTAACCCTAACCACACCTTACCCTCACAACTTACCCCGAAAGCTAACTCGAACCCTAAGTCCTAACTCTAAGACTATCATAGACCCTAACCTTAAATCTGAATGTAGCCTGGAGCCACTCACCCTGTGTGTGTGTGTGTGTGTGTGTGTGTGTGTGTGTGACCCCCGTCTCCTATGGGAGCTGGGCAGGGGCATGGGAACCATTTCAAGCAGAGTCTTAAGCATATGGCTGAGCTTTCTCACTCCTCCCCTCTGCCAGTGTCACCAGAGGGACTTTGGTGGTGGAGACACAGTGAGGGCCATGAAGATAGTGGTGGGGTATTGGAAACTCTGCTCCCAAAGTCGAAGTCTGACATTACCAGAAAGCCCTGAGCTTGGTGCAAAATGGCCGACTCCCTTTGTCAGCGGGACTTCCTCTTCTTTACCTGGGGATCCTGGACTTCACGCCCCCTTCCTGAGGAATGTCACGCTGCCCTTAGGAAAATTACAGGTCCAACTCCATTTCTCCTGATAAGAAACCCATTCAGCAAGCACCTGAGATTCCTGGATATGCCGTCCCACAACAATGAGGTACTTAGCCTTTAGCCAATGACCTTTGCCCATCCTAGATATTCTTACCCCCTCCCCAAAGTTTTATATAAGCATCGTTCACCCCGAATCAAATTGATCTCTCTTTCCGAAGCTGATCCCGGAGCATCATCGTTCAGATAGTACTCACGGGGCCTCTGAACTCCCTGTCTGTCTTCCCTGCTCCATCTGCCCACAGGGAAAGCAAAGCAACAAGACAGCAAGAACCTGGGCCCCGCGTGAGCGCACAGTAGGACATACCTGCACAGTAGGCTGTAGGTCTGGACTGCACTATGAGAGAAAACTGACACCAAGCTTGTGCTGTACTTTGAATCTGTTACATACATTGCCAGTCTCCTAATGCACAGCAGGGAAACTGAGGCACCAGACGGGGAGTAACTGCCTAGGGTCACACAGAATGTAGATGTCCAGGGTGCTCCTGAAGTGAGAAGGCTGCCATGTCTGATGGCGGCGAGAGCTGGGAACCAGGCTGCTGGGATCTGCAGCTGACCTGGAGGGTCTGCAGAGGCCTGAGAAACAGGCCCAGGCCAGGCCGAGCTGGTGAGGGATGCACCCGAGGGGCAGAAGAAGGAAGGTAGTTGGGAGAAAGGCAGGAGCAGATGGGAGGGGCGAGAGAGCTGAGGCAGCTGCTCTGTGGGGCAGGCCATATGGAGCCAACCATAGCTCTTGAGGGAGTCGTGCAAATATGTTGCCTAGAGTCATGTGCTGGGTGACCTTGGCAGCCCAGCCCCTTTGAGGAGGGAGCTTGTGAGCCTGGTTCAGTGGCTTGCTAGAAGCCCAGCCAGTGTCTTTCTACTTACTGTAGTAGACATCTCGTGAGGTGAGGTGCGTGATCAGCCTGACCCACATCTGGAGCGTGGGGATCCCCAGGGCAACCCGTTCCCACAGCTGGCTCATGCTGCCAACCCCCCTCGCCATTATCTCAGCCCTCACTTTCCGAGAGATCCTGCCAGCATGTTAAAGACCCTGCTCGTTAATTAACCAGGCGCTTCATTGAGAGTCAACGGCATAATTGTTGTTCGCGGTGGATAAATACTAATTGAATATTAAGAGCATATTTGTGCAGAAGGAGCGGCGTCGGGGGCGAGCCGTGCCCTCTGTCAGCCAGATGTTTGGCTGGTTGGTGGGTAGAGTCGTGAGCGAGCGAGCGAGCGAGCGGCCTGGCATTTGGGCCGAGCTGCTCAGCTTCTGAGAAGAGAGGAGGGGTAGCCATGGGGAAGATGGCTGCCAGGCGGTGGAGGGCCATCTCCTGGGACAAGCAGCCGATTGTGCATGTGATGAACTGACTTGGGCAAAGCAAGGCCTGCAGAATTCCTTGTCCCAGGATTAAAACTTCACACGGCTGGTTTTAATCCTGGCTGGTGCAGGAGGCAACTGACCCTGTCCTCCTGTTTAACAGCATGACACACTCACTTCCCAGGGGGCCAGGTGACTGCTCAGGACAGTTAGCAATGTGGCCAGCATTCTTTCTGAGCTGAGACCAACCAACCACCTGAGGGACTGAGGGACTGTGGGTCTGAGGCTAGCCCAAACACCTGTGTCCTGAGGAACTGTGGGTCTGAGGTTAGTTAGCCCAACCACCTGTGTACCAAGGGACTGTGGGTCTGAGGTTAGCTCACTGCCCGTGTGCTAAGGGACTGCGACAAGTTGCTTGTGTTCTGTGTCTCACTCACACAATAGGCTCAGGGATTGCTTCATAAGCAACTTGGTGGGTGTGTACACTAGGTTTTAAAACAAACCAAGAAAAGTGTTTTGAATGAGTATGGCCCCAGTGGGCTCCTATGTCTGGATGCCTGGTTGCTAGTTAGTGGAACTGTTTGGGAAGGATTAGGAGGTGTGGCCTTGTTGGAGGAGGTGTGTCACTGGGGGTGAGACTTGGGGTTTCAAAAGCCCACACTATGCCCATTTAGCTTTCTCTGCCTGGTTGTCTTAAGAAGGGAGTTCCAGCTACTGTTCCAGATGCCCACCCGTCTGCGGCTAGGCTCCCAATCACGGCGGCCATGGACTAACCAACCCTCTGAATCTGTGAGTTCCCAGCAAGCTAGTTCTTTCATAAGCTGGTCATGGTGTCTTATCACAGTGATTGAGAAGTAACAGCTCCCCTCTCCTCCCCACTGAAGGATGACTAAGTTCCAGGGACACAGTTGGTGGCAGGAGCATAGCTGTCTGCCGATCCTCTTACCTGGAGATCCTCGGACATCCTGACTGACTGCTGCCCTGTCTATGGAGGGGCTTTGTAGACCTCAGCGGTAGCCATGCTTGTTCGTCCTCACCTCTAAATTTCTATGTGACTGACGGCTGCCTCTTCTAGAAAATGAGCTTAGCGGGTGTGCACAATGGTCTGTGCCTACAGTCCCAGCACGCTGGAGGCAGAGGCAGGAAGATGGCCAGATTGAAGTCAGTTTGGGCAGCACAAGATCTGTTCTTGAAAAGCAATAAGACAAACAAAAAAACAAAAACCAAGCAAGCCACACCGACAAACGGACAAGAACACTCTTGTCACAGCATTAAAGGCAGTGAGGGTCTGCTGACCTTGTGGAGAAGGTGTCTCCCTAGGGCTGGGGTTGGGGCTCAGTGGTTAGACTGCCTGGTACAAAGTTGGTACAGAGCCTGAACTCCAACACCCAGCACCACAGATGTCTGTAATCCCAACCCTGGAGAAGAGCAGCCTGGAGTATCAGAGGTTCAAGGTCATATTCAGCCACAGAGTGAGTCTGAGGCTAGCCTGAGCTACATGAAGCCAGCCTGGGCTACATGAAGCCATGTCTCAAAAAGAAAACAAAAACAAAATCTCTCGCCCTGCTCTTGATTGCCTCCTTCTGAGTGCCCATGGGTGCCATCAGAATACTTTTGGGCAAGAGAGGACTGTTGCCATAGGTCAGTGCTGAGATTTGTCACCCTGTCCCGTCCAGTCCTTCAGGCTTAGGAAGGGACCACAGGGAGTCATCTGCTTGGCCCCCCGATGCTCTGCCTTCCCTCCCTGGGTTCCACAGAACCTATAGGGTGAGGGAGGCTCCTATGCAGCTGCCCAGTCCCACCACAGAGCCCCCAGAGAGATCACCAGCAGTCCTCTCTGTGTGTGTGTGTGTGTGTGTGTGTGTGTGTGTGTGTGCACGAGGAGGGGGGTATGCGCAGCCTCCCAGGACCTCGGCTCATGAGGGAAGCTCAGCTCTACTACTGGAGGTAGCTGTGTGCTCCACTTTCTGGATGGGGTGGATACTGCAGTCTAAACCAGCTAGAGCAACACAGGCAACCTGACACCTGGCCCGCTGTGTTGTCCTTCCAGGATGCCCAGGAAGAGAGCGCCCCTCACTTACAGGCAGGGAGCAGAGCTGAACCCAGGGGGTCTGTAGCTAGGACCACCCCAGGGGCTGTGCTCTGGCTGAGTGGTCTGTGGGTGTTACAAAAATGAACCCTTTGTGTAGGTAATTCAGTGGGGCTCAAGCCCCAGCCACCAACATGTGCTGGAGAGGCCACACACAGCTGGCCAAGGAGACCCCAGGCATGTCAAGGTGACCTCTTGTAGCTCGGCCCCACAGCCTCGGGACTTCACCCGCCCCAGGGTGACAGACAGACTGGGGAAGAATGCCTGCAGCCTCTCACCTCCACTCGGAGCTGCCCCCGCTTCCCCGTTGGGGCTCCTCCTTGTGGCTGCTGCAGCCTATATTAGGAGCGAGGCAGATGGAAGCGAAGCAGCGCGACCCTCCCCCAGGCTCAGGCGCCGGGCTCGTGCCGCCCCCTCGCAGCACGCGAGCGCCTGGCCCGCCACCCTTGCCACCCTTCCGGAGCACCCTTCCAGCAACAGCCTGGCTCCAAGGAACCAGCTGGGGAATCCACAGAAGAGAGGGTACTTGGGTGTGGGGTAGTGGAGAAGGGAGTGGGGGGAGCGAAGCTCCCAGACCTCGGGACTTTGGAGCTGCAATGGGAGGTAGGAGTTGAGAGCGAGGTGCGCAGCAGCAGGGAGGAGCCTGGGACCTTAGCCCCGCCCCCCAACCTGGGACCTTAGCCCCGCCCCCAGCCTCAACAGGTAGAGTCGATCAAAGACATATCCCCTGCCACTGAATAGATTGGAAAAAGACTGCTGTCCATAGTAGCTGTGTGAAGAAAGCTACCCTTCCAACACACGATGTGGCTCCACACCAGGCCATGTCACTGTCTCTCCGTGGAGCTGGCCTGAGCCCTGTGGAGAGTGTAGGTGCTGAAGCTGGGGTGCTTCAAGCCGCAGCGGGCATGGGTCTAACCTAAGGCGGCTGAGGGCGCCACGCTGACCCACCCGAGCGGAGAGTCCAGAAAGCCTGGCAGTGCCAACTTTGTTGGGTCGCACTCCCCTCCCCCGCCAACTGTCTCAGGGTCTCACTGCCTTCTCTGGTCACCTTTCTTTTCAAGGTCTTTGAGGGGAGACTCTTCACCCTGTGGGGTGCTCCAGCTGCCTCCTGTCTCGGTTCCAGGCGGTGCTCCCTGACTTGGGTGCTCGGAAGATGCGTGAGACCAAAGCACAATTTGCATTTTGATAAAGAAAGTTGGATTTCAGTCATTTGCATTTAAATAAGCTGCAGTCTCCCTCCTTCTCTGCTTGTCAGCACCTTTGGGAGAAGGCTCCCAGGCTTCCCCGGGGAGCTGGGTACAGCCTCCTCACCCAGCCAGCTCCAGGGCAGGGGCAGGAAGGCAGCAGTACACAGCTTTGACTCTCTACAGAGATATCATCCAAGTGTGCACACGCACACTCACCCACACGCTCAGGTGTATACCCACAAACGTGCTTGCATCCACACTCAATGCGCATGCACACCCGTGCACATGTACACATCTGTGTGCTCACTAATGTGCACGGACGTGCAGACACACATGGACCCACACGTGCAGACACACGTGGGTCTGTCTGCATATTTATGTGGCTATGCACACAGAGGCACAAGGAAAGCCTGTGAGGCTACGACAGGACAAGATCCCAAGTTCTTGATCCCGATGACCGATGACTGATCTTACTGGAGACAATAGCAATGGCTCCCTGAGCCCGGGGCAGCTCTGGTCCTAGATGCTCCCTTTGAGGCCAGTGGAAGGAGTCAGGAGGGCTGATGGGCTTCTGAGGCAGTGTGGCAGCGGAGGGACAGCCAGCCACTGTGGTCCCTTCCTTCCTGTGCAGGCTTGGCTGAGCAGGCCCAGGTGTGTGCCCTGTGGTCACTTGAGTGCCAGTTGCCAGCTCCCTGCTTCCTTGGTAACAGGGTTTGCCAGCCTGACTCCCTGTGTTTCCTCAATGCTGAGTGCTCTTAATCAAGAGCGTGCTTCTAAAAGGGGGTCCTAGGATTGGAGGCATTCATGGCCGTGATGGTACCAGGAAGGAGCCTGGGACAGTGGTCAGCATGGGGCTGGCATGGCTGCTGCCCTCTTGCTTTTCTCAGCTCAGCTCTGTCTTCTGTGGCAGCAGCCCAGTCTGCCCGCTTCCAGTAACTCTCCCTGTCCCTAATACGCTTCTACCCAGGGTGCTATGGGACAGCTATGGCCATGTAGAGCAGACCAGGCTGGACTCAGTCCACACTGGGGCACTGGTCCTCAGCTTCCCTTATTATTCCCTGGACCTCTCACAGGTGGAAACTCACAGGTCAGAGTCACACTTGGCGTGAAGTGTCCCTGCAGAACCCCAAAATCCACAGCTTGTGGTCCCGGCAGAGCCTCAGAACCCGTGTAAGTCTGCTCCAGCAGACACTGCCAAACAAGGCTGAGCATAGCTTGGGACCTGCGAAGAAGTTTGAGGCCTCTGCGCAGTGAGAGGACCTAGTGCAGAGCCACCGAATCCCTGGGACCTGGGATTCTTTACTTGTAAAATGACAACACCAGCTGGGACCTGACACTTGGGAAATTGCATGTGGGTTTCATCCCCTTGAGACCCAGAGACAACCCGCCCCCCCCCCCCCGCTGGGCGGACATCTGATCGAGGACAACAGGTGTGTCTGTCCCTGGAAGTCAGGGTTCTCTAACAGAGCAGTGCTTGGCCTTAGTCTTAGGTTCCTGTCATGTTCAGCCTTGCCTGAGACCTGGGAAGGGATAGGCAGGGACCACTGCGGAGCACCCAGCAGGACAGACCCAAGGTCACTGAGGTTCTCAGAGCTGCCGCTCCCATCTACTGACTCGCTATGCCAAAGCCCAGGGAGCCCCTCGCACAGTTCTTTTGCAGCTCCACCATCACGGACATCTGAAGTAGAAACTTAAGGGTTCTTTGGAAAGTCAGTTGTGTGGGATGGTGTTTTGCTGGGGCAGACATGTGAAGGAGTGTTTTCCTGAAGTGGACAGAGGTGTGAAAGGCTAAGGCTGACTCGTGAAGGAATGTTTAGCTGAAGCAGACACAGGAGAGAGGACGTTCTACTAAAGCAAGCACGTGAAAGGACACATGATGAAGGATTCTTCGCTAACAATACGCGTGTATTGGTTCGCCTTACATTGCATAGTTGAGCTGCATTTGTCAGGACTCCAAATTGAGAAACGGCAACAAAAATGTCTGGTGGCGTGCTGCAGTTTCTCGCTGCTTCCTCGGACTCGGGTGATTACCAGAGTGATGTCACCTGAGACAGACGCATGCGCTGAGGCAAAAACCCTTGGAGGACATGTGATGTTTGGAGAGTATAAAAAGGACTTAATGGCCAATGATGGAGGGGGAGCTAGGCTTGCTTACAGAGCCGGCTATGCGAGGCTTGTTGGTCTCGCTGAGAGAGGCACCTCTCCTGCCTGTTCCTCCAGGTCGCTCCTGCTGCGGGCTGCTTCTGCTTGGTAGTGCCATCACTGCCGATTCGTGTTTGCTATCCTGACTCTACCAAACCAGACTGCTGCTGTGTTCGTGGGTGGATCGAGCTGCCGCTCCTGACCTGTGAATTGAACTGCCAATTTCTAGACAACACAGACAGGAGTTGCTCCAAGAACCTTTCTAAACGGATCCATTCCCCCACCCCCCACCCCCCGTATCCTTTCTTTCCCACCACCTCTGGTGGGTGGTGGGCTACAAGGGAGGTTAAAGCATTTAAGAACCATCATTAAAAATAGGCATTTGAAAAAAATTAAAAGTTACAGACATCCTCCGTACTCACTTTGCATCCTCCATACTTACTTCCCAGGAGGCTCTGAAACATCTTTGGTAACCCACGACAACACTGCTCTCTTCCAGGGACAGTTCCACGGACAGCTAAAAGACCAGGAGCTTTGGTCTCAGGCACAGGCCACAGTTGGAGGAACAAGCTTATGGACTGAGTGAGGCATAAAGACCTTCTGAGCCTCCTTGCATCCGGCTCCTGCATTTGCTTAGACAACCCGGGGTTGTTAAAATGTGTGTCATAAAAGCAGAAGTCCCTGAATTTTTGTCCCCTGCACTGACCCATGTGCAAAAAAGCAAGGATGCAGAGACTGGTGTACCCTGGGCTTGCTTGCAATTGAGTTCCAGGCCAGTGAGACACCCAACCTAAAACACAAACACCAAGATGATGTTGGTACATGCCTTTCTCTCTGCTTGAGAGACAGATACAGGCAGATCTCTGTGAACTCGAGGCCAGCTTATCCTACATAGTGAGTTCTAGCCCGCAGAGGTGGCACAGAACTCCGGAGCAGAGACAGGCAGGCAGTCTCCGAGTTTGAGATCAGCTTGGTCTACAGAATGAGTCCCCTTGAAAATCAACCAACCAACCAACCAAAATAAAAACAACAATAAAACCAACCAAAACTTAACACAAGAATACCATAGTGAGTCCCAGGCTAGCCAGGGCTACATCAAAAACCCTGTCTTGCCAGGCAGTGGTGGTGCACACCTTTAATCCCAGCACTTGGGAGGCAGAGGCAGGTGGATTTCTGAGTTCGAGGCCAACCTGGTCTACAGAGTGAGTTCCAGGACAGCCAGAGCTACACAGAAAAACCCTGTCTCGAAAAAACAAACAAACAAACAAACAAAAAACAAAAAACAAAAAAAAAGAAAAGAAAAAAGAAAACCCTCTCTCAAACAAATAAACACTAAGATAAGTAGCTGCTAAGGAATAACATGTACACACACACACACACACACACACACACACACCCCACCCCTACCTATAGACACAGGCCCATAAAATACAAAATTTTAAAGGGGAAAAGTCTCAAGCAGCAGATATAGCCACGTCCCAGGTGAGTGTCTGAGCTGTCCTGGGTGCTGCTATTTTGCATGGTCTGGGCCTCCTACCCAGCCTCTGAGCTATCCCTCCATCCCCCGTGGACCATGTGGCCTGGCCAACTGGGCTCTCTCCAAAGCAGGACTCCACAGGAGACTCGAACTCTCCTTCCAGGAGAAGCCATCTCCCAGGAGAGTTCCCTTCCAAAGCCCCACAGATCCCTCAGGTCCAGACCCCACATCTGAACTAAGCTCGTGGGCCACAGCCAACCCTTACTCAGTTTTGAGCCATTCTTGAGCTGAGAATGGCTTCCGCGTTTGTACACAGTTGACCAAGAGTTCCACTGAGCGTATTTGTGACTTGTGAAATTATATGAAATCTGGATCTCAGGGCCATAAATAAAGTTTTATTGGCACACGGCCATGCTCATTTCATGCCAGGCGCCTGTAGTTGCTCCCATAGTTACTTGCTCAGCAGCGTGGGGTTGGAGGACCTGCAGGCTGGGGTGGGCCAGGCTCAGACACACTCTCTGCTCCCTACGTGGAGCACGGTGGCCTTTGGAGGCAAGGCGCTAGAGTCAAGGGTAGGTCCACCATCAGCTTGCCACCTATGGGAACGTCTCCGGCCCTTCCTAGCACGAGGGTCTCTATAGCATGCCTCCTGCTAAGATCACCTGAGGCCTTCATGAGTTTGGTCCTGGCGACGTCTGACATGTGTGGGCCATGGTGGTGCTTTCTAGTCCCTGGAGGGTGCTCTCAGCAGACACTGCTACTCCAGGCAGCTGCAGCACCCTTTGCCGGGGAAAGTAAGTCACAGGGACCACGGTGGGTGGGGGGTGGGGGGCTGTGTGTGGGAAGCCTGGCAAGGCAACCATGTCCTGGTGTCCGTCCTAAGAAGCGCGGTGCATGGTGAAGACCTCCGAGCCTTACATCAGTGGACACTCAGCAGGCTGGGCTGCTCTCTGCCCAAGGGCACAGATGATGAGGCAAAGGGAGCTCACCAGGTGTCTGGTGCAGCCTTGCTGACATCAATGGAACAGGTACAGCTGGTCCCCCTGCGGGTCTGCACCTTGGTGGGCCCCAGCTCTCTCCCTTTGTGTCTCTCTGGGGTCCACTTTCTGACCCCCACCCTGTAGGCTGCCCTAGGAGCCAGCCAGTGCGCCCTGTGGGAGATGGCACCCCTCCCTCTACCTCCCAGCGTGCCTTTATTAATTGTTTATATTGCAGTCTGTTAATTGGCAATAAGCAGCATGCTGAAGTGTCTTTTAATCACCCTCTCTCAGCCCCTAAGGCTGCGAGGGATTGGTGGATTCAATAAACTGAGGAGGAATTAGCAACCCCCCTACTCTTCATTATCACAGTTAGAGAAACTGCCAACACCTGTCAGCAAAGGCAGGGGCAGAGCCAGGCCCTCCCCAGGCTCGCCCCCCCCCGCACCCCCTCCCCTGCCCCAGACTCCCAGGCCCCAGGCTCCCCCGATAGGCTCCCCCCTCAGGCCCCCACCCCACCCCCACCCCCCACCCCCCACCCCCGCTCCAGGCTTCTCCACCCCAGGTTCACCTACCCCACTCCTACAGGCCAGGAGCCTATGTGACTCAAAGCAGACTAACCTGGGAAACAAACAGGAAAGCCAGATGCATAACTGTGCATGCGGGCTACAAATGCACATGGCTACACAAGAACTCTCATGGGGACACACAGTCAGGTGCGTGCCCATGTGTACACACTCAGCACACATAGGGACTCTGACTCTGAGCAGCTCTGGGGATATTATACAGCTGGAGCACGCACACTGGGATCTGTCTGCTATAGAGAAACTGCAGCCCTGGAAGGGACAGGCTGGACAGGACTGCACAGTCACATCAGGACCACAGCAGAGATGGCCACAGGTGACCCAGGGAGGAGCTGAGGACACTGGGACCAGAGTCGGTTCCAGGCAGCTAGCTGACTGCCTCTCTCCATGCTCCTGTTCTGTGGATGCACCAGGCAGCTAGAGGTGGGGCTCCTGGAAAAGGGGTGCACCTACTGCACTTTCTGGTCATAACTTACCAAGTCCCAGAGGTAAATGTCTGTCCAGACCAGGTACTGGGGGCAAGGGCACCCGAGGGCCTGCAGATAAGTATCTGTGCTCCAGCGCTTTCCTGGAGAGCTTGGCTGTGTCTGCCACAGGGCTCCTGCTCTCTCCAGCCTGGGTCCCTCTAAGCCTGCCCTCTGCCCTCCCCCACTCTGGCCCTGCCCTCCCCAGCTCCGGCTGCTCCAGCCCCCACCCTGACTGAGTCTTGCCTTCCTTCCTGACCCTGGCCTCTCATGAGGTTTCCAGCCTCTACCCTTCCCTATGCTGCCTCCAAGCCTGGCTGCCAGGTCTCCCCAGTGGCTCCTCCCTGAGACCCTCACAGCCAAGGTCATTAAAAGTCCCTGGGTGGGATGCTCTTCTCTCAGCCTCTCAAAGAGCTTAGCTCTCTTCATTCATTCATTCATTCATTCATTCACTTGTCTTGTTTTGGGGTAGGCCCCACCTTCTGTCCTCCTGTGGGGAACAGGCATTCCTTGGAGACTCCACTTTCAGTGTATGGAATCTGTGATGTCAGCCTTTCCTTTGGCTCCCTAGGGACACCTGGCCTCAGACCTCCAGTTCATCTACATTTGTGTGGGAGAGGTGTGTCTCTCCATAGCAGCTTTCCAGCTCATAGAAAGAATCCCTGGATCTGCCTGGAGCCACCTCTGCCAGCCTGAGAGCGAAGCTAGCCAAAGGAGGATTGAGGAAGACACCTGGATCCAGCCGTACCTGAAGCTTTTCATCAACTCACACCCCCTCCCCTCAGATATTTTGACTTCAGATTTGCTTGATACAGGGTTAGAGTATCACTAACCAGTGTAAAAGAAATGCGGGGATGGAGACAAGTTTAAAGCCCACTGCAATAACACACTGGAAGGTGTGATTTAGGACCCCGGGGATCTCCAGCCACCAGCTCTATCCCCCAGCCTCATCTCACCTTGGATCTGCTCTCACTCAACCCAGATCCCATTCCTGCCCTGAGTCACATACTCCATCTGACTTTCCACTGGCACGTGGGCACCCACCCCAACACAGCCAGAAGCCTCTCCCCCCACTCTGGCCCTGCCCTCCCCAGCTCCGGCTGCTCCAGCCCCCACCCTGACTGAGTCTTGCCTTCCTTCCTGACCCTGGCCTCTCATGAGGTTTCCAGCCTCTACCCTTCCCTATGCTGCCTCCAAGCCTGGCTGCCAGGTCTCCTCAGTCCTGCAGATCTGGCAAAGCCTGTGCCTATGGGCTGAAATCATAAGACAGAGTGGGCCTCGGTGAGGCCTGAGGGCCCAGTGTCCTGGGGTGGGCAGGGAAATGCAGTTCCACATCAGAGCCCCCTGAGGGTGGGACATTCCAAAGAGAACACCTCATCCTACCCACTGCGGATCGATTGGACCAGGGCCTGCTTACCTCTCTTTCCTGAGGGGTTGGTCCCATGGGGAGCATGATAGAAGCATGTGGATCTCCTTCTGACCTCAGGAGTCAGTCAGGTCGGCTGGAGACAGAGCTGCCTCCAAGGAGCTGCAGGAAGGGCATGCTTAATAAAACCCGAGTCCATACCTGTTCCTCCCTCGGCAAGCCCATTAATCCCTGAAAGTCCTGCCCCTAAATGAAAAGCCATTAAGGGAAGAAATATTTTCATTAATTTTAATGAAAAAATTACTGAGAATTCAATCCCAGGCCATGACAGCCAATTTCTCAGACACAGGAAAAACATTGCCACGGAACAAGGAAAACACGATTATGTTAGTGATCAACAGCTGCTGCCTGAAATTCAGGACCCTGGCCTTGGGATTGACACGGAACTGAATCAGTCTCTGTTCTCACAGAGGAAGAGCCACCAGCTCCCAGAGCATCAGTTTCCAGGCAGGGCCTCTGGGAGCTCACTGGGCCTTGCTCTCAAATAGAGTTATAGCATAGAGCAATACCTTTGGGGCAGAGTGAAGGGAGAGATGGAGAGCGGAGGAGATCTCATAGATCTGTGACTTGCTGTTCTTGCAGAGGACCCTGGTTCCGGTCCCAGCACCCATATGGTGGCTCACAACTATCTCCAGTTCCAGTGGATCTGATGCCCTCCTCTGACCTTCATGGGCACTACATGTACATGGTGTGCATACATACAGGTAGAGAAGACACTCATATACAAGATTCAAATAAATCAATATTTTTTTAGGAAGCACCTTCTAGTCTGCATTTGGTGGCAAGTAGTTTGTCTGCTCAAGTCTGGTGTGACTTAGAGCCACGGTGTGGATGGGAGGGGCCCATCTATGAAGTGGAAACTTGAGGGTTCTTTGGAAAGTCGGTTGGATGGTGTTTTGCTGGGACAAACACTCGAAGGAATGTTTCATTAAAGTGGACACAGGTGTGAAAGACTAAGTCAGACTCATGAAGGAACATTTCACTGAAGCAGACACAGAGAGAATGTTCTGCTAAAGCAAGCACACGAAAGGACACATGATGAAGGATTCTTTGCTAACAACTTGCATGTATTGGTCTGCCTTACATTGCATAGTTGAGCTCCATTTGTCGGGACTCCATTGAGAGAAACGCACCAAAAATCTTCTGGTGGTGTGCTGCAGTTTCTTGCTGCTTCTGTCTACTCCGGCTGACTGGATGCACCACGGGGATGACACTTCATGTTTGCAGGGTATAAATAGGACTCCATGGAGTGATGGAGACAGAGCTTGGCTTGCTGGTACAGTTTGCTGTGCAAGGCTTGTGGGTCTCTGTCTTATGCATCTGGACCCTGAGGATCCTTGCTGATATTGAATCCACGGCTGTGTCCCTGTCTCTCTCACAGGACCATTCTCCCTGGAGGTCACTTGTGACTTCTTCCATTTTACTAGACTCAGTTATGGTGAAACTTATCAGCATGCCTGAAATTAGCCTCAAAGACACTCCCAGAGGTACATTTCCATGGCGATTTTGTTTGCAGCAAGTTTTAACAGGAGGGAAGAGCCACTCTGAATATGGATGACACCAGCCCGTGGGGTCTTAGACTGAGGAAAAGGGACAAAGCCAACATTCATCCTTCTCTGCGGACTGGGAGTGTCATGTGACCAGCTGACTGTGGGTGTCATGTGACCAGTTGCCTCCCACTCCTGCCTTCATGACTTCCCTATCAAGATGGACTGTGTCCCAGAGATCTGTGAGCCAGACCAAACCCTTTCTCCTTTAAGTTGAGTCTGTCAGGCAGTCCGTCACAGCAATGAGACAAGTAACTCAGATAGGCACTTAGTGCGGTGCTGTTAATAGGCGACCCTCAGTTTCCCATGGCTTGGCTTGTGATCTTTCGGCTTCCTGGTGCTGTGAAAGCCACATGGGTTCGATAGAGACAGCCTCGAGCTTTGAACGTGGACATTTTTCCAGGTGAGCAGTGGCAGTATCGTCCTCTCCTGCTGTGCTGGGCAGCGGGAACCTGGCATAGCACTGAGCCAGCCCTGTGACCCGGAGGCAAGCAAGATGCTGGGGTGGGTGTATGGGGTCTACGTAGGTTCCGACCTGTGCTGGACTCCTAAGGAGGACCCCATGGTTAGTTGAGGAGCCTCTGCAGCAAGCAGAAATCTTCGCTGAATTAAAGCCAAGGGTCCGGGAGTTGGCTTGGGCTGCAAGAGGAGCCCACAGGCTAAGAGTCTCCCCTATCTCTGGCCCAATTGTAAGCAAAATCACTCCTGGCACATTTTGTCACACTCTCCATTTTCTAAACAAACAGCAAACAGACTCGGGCCACAGTGTCTGAAGCTTGCAGGACCAAAGCAATTGAGGGGTCAGGCACTGCCGGAGGGGCAGCTCTGAAGCGTCAGGGCCACTGTGACAAACTCGCTGACCCACACTGGCCAACCCATGGGTCAGAACTGTCATGAAGACATTTCTGTGGTTTGGGGGTGACACTCAGTTTCCCGGTCCCTAGGGGTAGTGGGTCACTTCCAGTTCATAGTACTTGTAGTTTTAAGAGCATGCCTGGTTTCATGGCTCTCCCTAATAGGCCATGGTCCTGTGGTTCGGAAGCCTGTGGGTTTTCTCTCCCCAACAACAGTTTCTATTTCCTCTGACTGCAAGAGTAACTTCTGGAAGGAGTTGAGGTCTGTGACCTAATGCAGAGGGAAGTCACATGGGAGTTGTCTGAGCACCTGGGTGCCGGACTCCTCTCCAGCACAGCCTTAGTCCTGTCCACTGGAGGGACAGAGATAGCACAGATGACCGTCCAGTTGCCTGCTTCCCATGTGCATAGTGGCCCAGGTGAAGCTGGAGGAGCAGACATCATGTCCTGGGTGTCACTGTATAGGCTCAACTCAAAGGCTGTCCCCGTCCCGCCTTTGAGAAGGCCTGGGTCTGCCACTGCCTAGGCTGGAGTCCCAGGTGACAGGCGGGCAGGCTCGTCAGTACATTCCAAGCCAGAGATGCTGTGGTATAGCTTCAGTCTGGGTCACACCCTCACAGGCCACCATGTCTGGGGACAACCAAGTCCTCTGTGTGGTGCAGACTCCTTCCCCAGGCCTGGTGACTCAGGGCTCCCTTGAGACTGGCTGACACTTTTGCAAAGCCACCCGAGGTCTGAAACTATCCTGGCCTGGGCTTCCATTCACTCTCCCCAATCCTCTGGACTCTCTGCCCTTCACAGTGTCCGGGCCTGGTGCTGAGAGACAGGCTAACTCCCAGCCTCTACCACAGCCATGTGTCCCCTACAGACATTTGCTCTCCAGGGGTTATGCTAACAGAGCTCTCATCTTTAAAAGGAAAGGAAACATGATTGTGGCGGTCACTGCTGGTGTCCTCCAAGCAGGGTGGAGTGGGGGATGGCCTCTTGATCGACACAGCCTGGCAGACCCTTCAGCGGCCCTGGCCTTGGCTATTTGAGCTTTATTTATGTCACAGTGCCAAGGACTTTCCAGTCCCTTTCTGCCAATTAGCGCAGATCATCATTTGGTTCTGGTTCTCATTAGTGAGTTCTGCAGAGTGTCAGAGCTTCTGCCAACTGCCTGAGAGAACACCCTGAACATGGAATCTCCTGTTACTACACCGTTATGGATAAACAACAGCCAAGCTCACGGTCATGTTCCCACCTGGACTGAGACAGCATTCCATGCTCCTCCTCCGTACATTAGCATTAGGAAAAAAAAATATATATATATGTATATACACACACACAATTTATTTATTTTTGGAGAAAGGGTCTCACTGTGTAGCCCTGGCTGTTCTCAACCTGGCTATGGCTATGCTATGTCAACCAGGTTGGCTTTGAATTCACAGAGGTTTGCCTGTCTCTACTTCTGTGGGTTGAGATTGAAGGTGTGTGCTACCATATACAACTTGCCATTCTGAGTATAATTCTTATTTTCCCCCACTCCACATCAGCATTTTTGCATGTGGACCGCACTGAACTGAGTTCAGATCCTGAATATTCTAGAAGAAACCATGAGAGTTAGGCAGGAGGAAACCAAGGTGGAACCCAGGGGCTCAGGTTCCTTGGTGGTGGGAGGTGTGGGGGTGGGGTGGGGGGCACTAGATCTTTCCAGACAGCGTTGTTGCAATAGGATATTAACATCTCCTGGCCTGTTGGTTCCCTTTCACAGGCAAAGCTTCAAGTCCAGCCAACACTGTAATTCAGTAACTTCCAAACCCATCTCTAAATTCAGTCGTGAGCAGTTTCAATTCCATGGCTATATGCAATAAAAGACTTGCTCAGCATGCCCATGTAATGGTCCTAAATTTCATTCTGTGCCTCGAGGTGAACATTTTGATTTGAGCTCGTCATTTTCTCGCTTTAAATTATACAGCGTCCAATGGGAACAGACTCCTCATCCTTTATAAACTGCCCCGTGGCTACTGCTACTCACCCTCACTTTTGACTGCCACCTAGTCCCAAGTGACTGGAGGGTGTAACATGATTATCTCAGGACTGCCTATTGTTGGCAACTGCTTTCCTGCCCAGTAATATAAACCTGAGCCCATCACTTCTGTCCTGTATCCCTCGGGGGTTTTGTGTGAATCCTGCTCCTGGTACCAGTTTCCACATCAGGATTATTTGATTACAAGCACCGAAAAATGGCTGAGAAGGTCAGCCGTGAGCAGGGCCGGCTGAAGGGGTGGGAGAGCAGGACGTGGCATAGAAGGGAAAGCTCAGCTATGAGGATACATAATATAAGAGATTAGCATTTCCTGGCCTGTGGTCGAGCACGTGGCGGTAGCAATGTGGACTGTGTCTTCTAGGACAGGGCCACGAGTCACCTCAACTCTTACCGCCGGTAAACTCTGTGTTTCCACCAGAGATCCTGATTCTTGAGAGTAGCACAGAGAGTAGCACTCAGCCGCACTGGGCCTCAGGTGTTCACAGGAAGGAAAAAGCAGTGTCCCCTTGGCTGGCCACACCTCAGAGCTGAGGGAGCTGTGGGCCTCAGGAAACAGTGATAATACTGAAGTATAAGTTCAAGTTCCACGGACCAGTTGTCCCCTCTGGGTCAGGATCCCCCACCCCCATCCCTGGCTCTCTTCCTGGAGGGCTCTGGCCTCCTGCCTTGATGCGGCTGTCCCCTCCTCTAAGTTTCATGCGTCTCTATTGGTGTTCCAACAGGGCCACAGCACTGGTCTCAAACGTTCTCATTGTTTCCTGCCTCTCTCTGTCCCTGGGTTGTGACAGTGACAATGGAGATTCTGTCTCCTTGTTCACAGCTGTAACCCCACATGGCATAGTTGGTGGGACACACTTGACCCCGATAGCCACTGGTTGCATGAACAAAGGATGGAGACCTGGCCCTGGCCCTGGCCCTAACCTGATGTGGTATAGGGAGTGGCCCGCCATGGCCCCAGGCTCCAGTCTTGCTCACTTAGCACAGGGTGGCTGTATTTGAAGATGGTCGGGTAGTGAGGAATAGCTTAACCAAAGGCATGTTACCGGTATCTGCAGAACGCATGGGTTGGGAGGAGCCAACCAGTAGCTGGAGAAAACACTGGAATCTCCATGGATGCTGGGTTCACCTCCCCTGGAGCCAACTGGCCCCCAATGCCTCCATCTTCCTACTCTCTAGGTCTCTGCCTCTCTGCAGACTGAATGTCCCAGTACCTGGGGGCTGAGCTGGGTCCCTTAGATGCAGGCTCAGTTGGAGTCTCTTGAGAGGCTGTTTCACACTCAACCCCATGCAAGAACAGGCAAGGGTACAGGAATGTACCAGGTGGGCGATGTGTGTGATGTCATCCCCAAATTTGGCCCCGGCCTCACCTCAGTACCTTGGGTAGTGAGAGGGACCGGGCCTTCGTGAGCCCCTCCTGTTGGTTTTTGGCTGTGGGCATCCCTAGAAAGAGGCCTTGGGTGAAGGGGATGACCTCTGCTGAGGCAGCTCTCCAAAGAGCTGGAAGTGGGAACATCTGGAGTCAGAGTATTTTCAGCAGCTGGGTTGGGTGTGCCCCTCATTCCTCCTGTGGACTCGGGCAGCATGTCTCCATGTCCTGTGCATCTCATCCTAGCAGGATCTGACTGCCCTGGATGCTGGTCAAGCACCCACATGCTGGGCTCAGGCAGCTGCCATGTGATCAGGACAAGTGGCCAGCCTTTCAGTGAGGAACGGAGGGATGGAAGAGCGTGAGTGCCCTAGTGCTGAGGAGACTCCTCCTCTGCCTCTGGGAGTGTAGAATGGCACAACCTTCAGGAGACTCTCCGGTGTAGCAGCCACGTTCAGCCGCAGACACTGGAGATGCACCCACAGTGAGACCTGCACACTGTGTTTGGAGCAGCACTACTGAGTCACTGAACTTGGGAGCAAGACGGTCCTGTGAGGAGGTAGATAAAATAGCTGTGGTATGTTCAGAAGATGGAATATTACTCTGTGCTGAAAAAGAGCTGTCAAGGGGTTCCAGTTTGCATATAAGATGTCCCCCATGGACTAGTGTGTTTGAACCTGGCCCCTAGCTACTGGTGCTATTTAGGTTGTGGAACCTGAAGGAAGTAGATCCCAGGAAAGGCTCACTATGAAGATGATGTGACCAAACTTCCACTTCCATGACCTCCCCGCCATGATGAAATGCATTTCTTGAGATTGTAAGGCAGATGCTATCTCCTCCAACTTGCTCCTTTCAGGTCTTTTATCATAGCAACAAGAAAAGTATATGATACACAAGACGTAACAGGACACGACACGGGTCTGAGAGGTCTCAGTGCTGTGGGATCCTTGGGGATTCTAGGTGAGCAAATGCTTCAAGTGCCTCAGTGACACAGCTGTCCACCATTGTTAGAAGGAACCCCACCAAAGTGAGACCAAGAGCAAGCAAGGACTTTGGGTGGTGAGCACACATGTGTGTAGCATCCTACCATTGGGCCATGGCTTTGGTAGTGGATGGTGGGTGTGGGGTGAGGTGGATGGGCTGGAAGTATGTGGGAATCAAACCATACTTTCAATTTTGATGTCTTACTGTCCTGTTTTTGTGAAGACAGATCATGACTAAGGCAAATTTTAAAGCATTTAATTGGGGTTTTCCTTATGGTTTCAGAGAATTAGTCCATGACCATCATGGCAGGAAGCCTGGCCCCAGGCAGGCAGGCAGGCAGGCATGGCGTTGGAGGGGTGTCCGAGAGCTTACATCCTGATCTGCAAGTTAGAAGCAGGGAAAGACTGGGTATTGCGTGAGCTTTGGAAACCTCAAGGCTGTTCCTAGTGATGCCTCTTCCGACAAGACCAGACCCCAAGTCCTTCCCAAACAGTTCCACTAACTGGGGACCAAGTTTTCAAACGTATGAGCCTAGGGAGGCCGTTCTCATTCAAATCACAGCACTATACAAACCTAAGACTACTCCCCCTTGCTGAGTATGTCTGTGAACATGTGCATAGACAAGTGGATACATGCGGATTTGAGAACTCGTGTGTCTTCCTCAGGTGCTCTCCCGTGCAGTGTGCTTGTATATGTACAAATGCGCATGTGTGAGTGTGTGTGTGCCTATAGAGGCCAAAGAACCTGTCTTCCCCAATTGCTTCTCACCACTGAAACTGAAACTCATCAATTTCAGCTGATTGGTTAGCAAACCAGCTTCAGGGACCCGCCTGCCTGCCCCAAGCCCCTCACACCTCAGCTGCGCCCCCTCCGGCCCAGCACTGGGATTACAAGCACATTCCATAATGCTCAGCCCTTTAAAAAATATTTTTATGATTTTTAAACCATGCGTGTGGATGCTTGAGTCTCTGCCCTGTGTGCACAGGTACTCAAGGACTCTAAAGGAGGGTGTCGTATCCCCCAGAGCTGGATACAGATGCAGCCAACCACTGTGGGTGTTAGGAATCAAACTCTGGTCCTCTAGAAGAGCAGGAAGCACTCTCCAACCACTGAGCCTTCTCGAACACAGGCTTGGCTAGAGATCCAGACTCAGGTCCTCACGTTGGTAAGGCAAGTGCTTTGCTAAGTCATCTAGCCCCTAAAACTACTAAAAATATTAAGTCTTTTTGCTTTGAAATGGTGTCTGGCTGTGTAGCTCAGGGTCACCTTGAACTCTTGGCAATTCTTAGTGCTGGGATCACAGATGTGTATTCCCTCTGTCAGTTTAAAAGTCTTTTAAAAAAAAAGGTGTGTGTGCAGGGGCAGGGGTGTGTGTGAGCACTACTTACAAACCTTCACAAAGTGATAGGCGCTGTCTTAGGGTTTTACTGCTGTGAAGAAACACTATGACCAAGGCAACTCATTGACATTTCACTGGAGCTGGCTTACAGGTCCAGAGGTTTAGTCCATTATCACTAAGGTGGAATACGACAGGCATGGTGCAGGGGGAGCTGAGGGTTCTACATCTTTATCCAAAGGAAGCCAGGGATAGACTGGCTACCATGTGGTTAGGAGGAGGGTCTCATTGTTCACACCCACAGGGACACACGTCCTCCAACAAGGCCACACCTCCTAAAAGTGCCACTCCCTTGGCCGAGCATATTTAGACCACCAGGGGAGCAGACTGCCAAGGGGCTCTGGAGTCAAATGCTTGTGTCTGAATCTTATCAGCTGGGAAAGCCTCAGAGAGTAATGGGAAATGCCAGCAGAGGCCTTGACAAAGGCAGGTTCTCCTTGACTAATCCAGTTAGAAGTCTAGACTGGTTAGTAGCTTGGAGACCTGGGACGGTGCCATCCTCCTGTTCCTTTGTTTGATGTTACGGTCCTGCGGTGGTGGCCGGGTTTGCTCCCCTCACCCCACACCCACCACCCACTACCAAAGCCATGGCCCAATGGTAGGATGCTACACACATGTGTGCTCACCACCCAAAGCCCTTGCTTGCTCTTGGTCTCACTTTGGTGGGGTTCCTTCTAACAATGCTGGACAGCTGTGTCACTGAGGCACTTGAAGCATTTGCTCACCTAGAATCCCCAAAAAGCTGAGAAGGAAAAGGTGGTTTTGTGCTGCCATTTGGGAGTGACTAATCCCAGGCTTTTCCTGACCCATCTGCGGCTAGCAACAGTGTGGGGAACAGACCCGGGGTGTGACGATGGCCTGGTGGCTCCTCTGTCATGGATGCCACTGTCATTTGCCGCCTGTCATCTGGGGCAGGTCCCTTGACCCCCTTCAGCCTTGGTGCCTGGAGGAAAGATGCTCATGGGACCTGAGCTAGATAGAGAGTCCAGGCCTGAGATGGACGGAGGGAGGACGCTCTCGCCGCTGCGCACCGCTGCTCTTAGTCGAGGGTTGTGGGTGTCGCCGTAGGCAGTGGCAGAGTCAGGTCACTAGCTTTATTCTGAAGGATTTAGGTCAGATTGACCTTTCTCCCTAGGGGTCAGGGCGCACCGGGTGTGCGGCAGGAGAGAGGGGCTGCTGCGCCCCCTCTGGCTCGGAGGACTCATTGCAGCGGGTGAATGTGGCCTGGGACAGAAGCCTCATTTCACTGTGTGTGTGGGGGGGTGGGGGTGGGGGGGGAATCAGAAACAACTGATTAGAGGAGCAACTCTAGTTCATTCAGTTTGGGAAACAAAACAAAACGGGGGACTGTATATTGGTCAGAGCCGCAGCACCAGTGGTTAATCTTAGCTTCACAACCATCCCCACGGCGGCTTAAATAATTCAGCAGAGTAAAGGAGACTAAATTATGTGCCCGCTCCCCTGAGATAGCTAGTGTCCGGTGGCTCATGTCACTTGGTCCACTCTGCTTCCCAGGCAGGCAGTGTCTTGGGAGTGGGCTCAGGCTGGGGCCCAGATAAGCTCAGAGCAAACATAACCCCCACCCCCCAGCCCCCACCCCCAACCCCCCGACCCCGACCTGCACCCCTGAGTTCTTGGCCCACTTGTGACTGGCATGCTCTCTTGAACACACATGTGCGTTACATCGGGGCTTGCAGCAAGGAGAGACTCCTTCCCCACCCACCCCGCCCCATACCCCACACATCTGCAACCTCACGTGCGGGCTCACCCCTAGCTCGTAACTACAGGGGCTTGGCAAGTTGCCTGCAACCCCTTGGTATGCCCAGACTCAGTTTCCCCATGAATGGCCTGGGCATCAGTATGGATCTTGAAAGCCCGCTGGCAAGGACAGAGCGTTCTCTGAGCCTCGGCCTCCACGTTGCTTCCTTCCTTCACGGCTCCTGCTCCTCAGGGTGAGTGGTTGCTCTTTGGGAAGAGAGCTTGGCTGTGGTCTGGTTTCTCAGGCATCATATCCGCTGAGCTGCTAAGCGCCCAGCCTCTGCTCCGTGTCTGTGTATAAGCAACTCATTCCACCTCTGCCTGGGTTTCTTCCGCTCTAACCCTGGCCAAGGCGGGTGACTCAGAGCTGGAGGGGATGGCACATGTGAAAATTCTGCCTTCCCCGGGGGAAACAGAGACGGGGGGGGTTGGGATGGCGAGGGCTCCTAGGTGGGCAGGGCTGGGGGTGGGGAGCTGTGTAGGTGCCCGGGGACCTACACAGACACTAGTGTCCAGCAAGGGTCCCCTCGCTGCAGGCTGCTGGCACTCCCTAGGGGACTCTGTGCTGTCAGGGCACAGAGTGAAGCTTCAGGCCCGACAGTCACAGAGTGGGCAGGCTCTGTCACAGGCACAAAGGGACAGGCTGCAGCCCAGGAGAAACTTCCTGAAGTGGCAGAGAGTAGAGGGGGCAGGTCAGAGGCCGAGTGAGGCTGAGAGGCCCAGGGCCTGGCCTCTCTGTCTGTCACGCCTGCCAGGGCCTGGTGCTGGCTGGTTGCATCACAGCAACCTGGGGGTGGGGGGCTCCCCAGCTGGCACTGCCTTGTTGCTGCTCAGCTGGTCCCCAGCGCTCCTGACGGGACCATTAATATTGCAAGGAAGATTAAGTCCCACCTCTGACAGATCTAATAGAACCAAGATGGCGGCATGGGGCAGGCTGCTGAGCGGTCTCCTGGATAAGAGACACCTCCCAGATCCCACCAGAGAGAATGAGGGGTGACTGGGAGAGGAGAGGAAGGAGGACGGGAGGGAAAGGAGGGTGTTAAACAGGGTGGTAGGAAGTTGGCTTTCTGTCACACAGGCAGAGGGAGGCAAGATCGGGAGCCCCCTTCCCCGCCCCCCCAGGTGCCTCCCATCTCCACAGGCAGTCCTCCTGAGTGGCCGGGTCACTGAAGGTGGCAGGGAGGGACCTGAGGAGGGAAATCTTTGGCAGCAGAGGGGCCAGGAGAGACACGAACTTTAAAGTCACAGTGGGCCCTGGGGTGCAACTGAGTCTCTGCCCCTCAAGCTTCAGAGGCTACCCCTCATACGATCATACAACATGCATACACTCTACACGTCACATACTAGCACACTCCAGTGTCTGCCCACAAAGGTTGCCCAGAACTCACCCTTTTATGGAGTGTGTGCAATGGTCACTTCAGCTCTGTGGCTGGGGTGCTGGCCTGTGCTTGGTACTTCTGTGTATGGATGAGGTGATTAGGGGACTGAGGAGTCTTTGAGAGTAGTTCCAGACCCAGGTAGGACTGGGGACCAGGGCTGCCTGCCTTGCACTGCCCGGTGAGGGAGTGGGCCAGAGGATAAGTTCTATCATCTGTGGTGATGACTACATAAAAGCCATCCAAAAATACTCCTGAATGGAGACATGGGGCTGCTGAGGCGGAGGCGCTGGCGTGGGGGACACCTGAGGGGACACGCCTAGCCCCGTGTGGCTGTGCCCATATTACAGCCAGCAATGACAGAACTACCCTAGACAATCTATGCCAGGACCTGAGACCATGGAGACAGCGCTGACCGGAGCCTTGGCTGGCTCCAGAATCCTGTGGGTACAGTCATGAGGCAGCCCCTGAACCCCACCTAGTGAGCTGCCCAGTGTGGTGAAATATAACACCTGGTGGGCCCATGCCAAGGTGTCACGCCATGCTACGGATCTGGTATGACGGGGTTATTTGGGGAAGGGTAAGGACCTGGAGAAGGGGTAGAGGCAGAGGGACAAGAGCAGAGAAAGTCGCAAGGACCGAGGAGAGGATGGGGCACAGAGAAGGACAGGAAGGGGGAGAGAGACCAGCTGGGAACACGTGGGGACAGAAAATTGGGATGGGAAGCAGTCTTTTTTTTTTTTAATGTCCATGAAACAGATTTTCATGAAATTTATTTATTCATTCACTTTACAACCCAATATCAGCTCTTCCTCTTCTCCCCCAATTCCCCTTAAAAGGGGAAGCCCCCCTCTGGGTGTCAACCCCACATCCCCCCACCCCAGCCCGTACATCAAGTTGCTGTGGGACTAGACACATCCTCACTGAGGCCAGTCAAGACTGTCCATTTAGGGGTGCGGGACCCCCAGGCTGCCAGGTAGGCATTAGGCTCAGGGACAGCCTGGCTCCAGTTGGTTGAGAGAACCACACAAAGACCTAGTGAGCAGTCCTTTTGTAAGCCGCCCATGCCTGGCAGAGGCAAGTGATGACGATGACATAAGCCGTTGCTAGGTGGCTGGGAGGAGTCTAGTGTGACCACCCTAAGCTAACACCTGGGTCTTCTCACCCAGCTTCTTCTACAGGTCTCAGAATCCCTTGCCACAGGGAATGAGTTGGCTCCCATTTCACAGTCACAAAGGTTAAGACATTTACCCAGCATTCCTGAGGCTAAGAGTTCATAGGCAAGTCAGCCCCACTTTAGTCTGCTGCCTGGCATTTGTGTCCCACGGAGTCCTTGTCCCTCACATTCACCCCACCCGTCACAGTGCAGATCCTGTCATCCCTACGGATGTCATCATCGCCAGGTCCTCTCGGGAGCCTCATTGCTGATCTTACCAGTCTTCTGAGTCCTCCGGCAACCACTTTGTGAGACCTCAGGTGTGAGTTCGCTCCTGCTGTGGCGGCGGCGGCGGTGGCGGCGGTGGCGGCGGTGGCGGTGGTGGAGGTGGTGGTGGTGGTGGTGGCGGTGGTGGTGGTGCTGCTGCTATTGCTGCTGCTGCTGCTGCTGCTGCTTCCAGTGTATCCCAGACTTCTTACTGTTCTCTGCTTGGCTGACCACTTCCCATCTGTGAGGTCTCCTCTTGAATGCCACTTTGCCAGAGAATGTAAAATGGGAGAGGGCTTTAGAAAACTGTGCAGCTGGGATTTTGTTATTTGTTTTGGTATTTTTGTTTTGATTCTGCTTTGGGTTTTTGTTTGTTTGTGAGAGGATCTTATGTAGTAGCCCAGGCTGACCCTGGGACTCCCGATTCTCCCCAAGTGCTGGGAGTACAGGTGTGTGTCATGCTGCCTGGTTGTGTGGTCATTTTAAAAATTGTTAACTACAGTATGTGATGAGTATTTCGCTCCTGGGCATCTATCCCAGAGAGGGGAGGATGCACGCCCCCACCCTGCGTGCTCACTGGACGCACAGGCCACGTCCTGTCCATCTATCAGACACTGGGGTACTTACCTCTGTGCTGCATCACCCGGCATCGGAAGGAAGCTGTATATACAGCAACTTTCAGTTCTTGTGGGCTTCCACCAAGGGGTGGGATTGCTCAGCCTGTGGCCGTTCTGGGACTTCCAGAGGTCTCGTCAAACTCCACCCAAGGAGTGAGGTTCAGATCTTCTTCTTCACCAGTCCTTCTAGAAGGCTCAGGATTGGCTGCCCCCATGTAAGGTGGCATCTCACTGAGGCTTGGATTTCACTCCCCTGGGGGCTAATGACGCTTCACAGCCGACCAGACACTTACTGCCATTTAGATGTTGAAGAAATTTCTGCTCATCTCATTTGTCCCTTGTCTTTTCCGAGTCCTCAGAGTCCTTGATATCAGACAGAGTCCACGGCTGAGATGTGTAATTTTCAGAGAGTGTCACCTTTTCTGCACGTTGTCTTCACGTTCTTGAATCTTTGAAGCACACGTTCCATTTTTAATTCCCACACTGTTGGCTTTGCCTCTTTTCTTGGGTGCTAGTGCCGTCGTGCACCCTCACAACTGAGATTCCATTGTCAGATCTGAGGCTGTCAGCCAGCTTCCTGCCATTCCGACAAATACCCGCGGGGTACAGCCGACTTATAAAAAGTTTCAAGTTGAGTGTGATGGTACAATTCTGTGATCCCAGCACTCAGGAAGAAGAGACAGGCGAGTAAGAAGCTCAAGGCTTGTTTTTCTAAATAAGAACGGATCAACTTTTATTTTTACACCTAGAGAGACTGGAACCTCCAGCTAGGTGGGTGTGTGGTTTTTAGACCTCTGCTGGCTGGCCGACTCGTCATGCGTTGGGAGCATGCTGTGGAGAGAAACCATCCCCTCAAGGCCCAGACGTGCAGAAGGACTGAGTCTTACACTGTCCTGGAGGGAGCACCCACAACGACTCAAAGCCCCCCCTCGCCCCAGGCTCATCAGTCTTACCACCACCAGGACTAGAGGCAGGCTGGGACCAAGCGTTTAACATGTTACCCTTTGAGGGACCTTCCAGGAGGAACAAGAGCAGACAGCACGGAGTCTCCATGACGTTTCTAGCTTTGGCTCTTACGTCTGTCTTTGTTTAATCTTTTCCCCTCCCTTTAATCAGTACTGAGGATTGAACCTGGGGCCTTACTCAGGTTTGGTGGGTACTCTTCCACCAACTTTTATCCCTGCCTGACTTAAGAGCTAATTTTTGCCTATGGTGCGACTGGTTGTCAACTGCATGTGTCAATTTGCGTCTCCCAGAAGTGACGCAGGTTCCGCTGTCCTAGTGTACGACACTTCCCATCTTTCTGCAGGACCTGGGAAGAGAGGCTGTGCCACCAGAGTGTGGCAGGGCAAGAGCCTGGATGGGCTAATCCCTGTGTAAAGCTTGGGATAGCCTGGGCATTCTAAGTCCTGTGTAAAGTTTGGGATAGCCTGGGCATTCTAATCCCTGTGTAAGGCTTGGGCATTCTAATCCCTGTGTAAGGCTTGGGATGCTTCTCTCCCTGGCTGAGCCTCAGTTTCTATAGTGACAGTTTTGGCATTTTGTGAAAATGTTTTTGTTTTAGTCCCAGGTGTGGGAAAGTATGGCTACTTTCAGACTGTCCACAGCAGCTGACTTGAATTTGCCTCGTACTCTAGCAGGGGAGTGATTTTGCCAGCTACAGATATGTTTCTGCAATCGTGTGACATTTGGAATTTTGGAGACGTTTTAGAGGGTCTATAGATGCTATGGCCCCTGAGAGGCAGGGTGGTTTGTTGGTTGGTTGCTGATGGTTTCTGTTTGTAAGTAGCTGTGCATAAAGAAGAACCAATGACAAGAAGAAATTAGCTATCCGGATGGTGAAGATCAAACTTGCCCCAAGTTGTTCAACACTCAACTCCTAATCCACAAAAGGACTCTAACAATCACCCCTTCCTTTCTATCCTTTTTTCCCCTCCAATCTACTGTTAGGGGGTTGAAAGGGTGGAAAAAGGAAGAACCCACAAAGTAGCAACACACTGCTGCGAGTTTCCTCATGGTAAGACAGCAAGTTGGACTGGATGGCCCCCACGGCTCCGCATAGTTCTTTATCTATGTTCAGTTCTCACCATGGGAAACACGTCTGTCAATAAATATCCATATCTCACAAGCCGCCTCCCCCCCTCCCACACACAGTCATCCTCCGTGAATACAGCTGTATAGCTATGACTCACTCCGCCTCAAGTTCCTGACTCAGCCGTTTAGCGTAACCGTCCCAGACACTTGGATTTCATCCCCTGGCAAAAAATCTCCAAAAGATATTTTCAGGACCAACATAGGGTTGCCAATGTTTTATTTTGTCAAATAGGACATTCAAAATAGCAAGCCCGGCCACCTGCTGTGAGCGATGCGTATAAGGACGGACAGTGGCTGCCCGCCGTGCTGCCCTCATCCTCGGATGAGGGGGCATGGACAACTTCCCTTCTTACTATGCTCAGAAATGGCTGCTGCCTCTTGTGGTTTTATCTCTGATAAAATGCAGATTTCATCAAGAGCCACCCCAGTGGTCGGCACAGGGGTGGGGGTGGGGATGAGGAACAGGCAGAAGCAGCTCAGGGAAGGGCTTGCAGGGTTGCTCAGAGCAGCACATCTCTGGTAGCCTGTTTCTCCTGGCAGGACCTGTGCCCAGATGGTAGCATCTTGGCAGCACCCCCCCACACACACACACACAAACCCCTATGTGTTTCCTGAAACAAAAAGTGCTGGGGATCTAGATGCCTGGCTTTGCAGCTGAGTCCTTTCCACACTTGCCACCTTCTCTGTGGGGCCACGCCACTTTACACGAGTGTGCCTCAAGGCTGTGGGAAATGCTTACTCCACCTCAAATGTGTTCCCTCTCAAGGCTGTGAGGAATACTGGGTCCACCTTAAATGTGTGCCCTCAAGTCTGAGAAATACTGTGCTCCCCAAGTCTGTTTGGGTCCTGAGACACTTGGCATTGGTGGGTCATTCTGTCTGAACTGTTGAGAGCTGCATTTAAGGAGAGATTCCCACCCATTGCCCTTCCACACCCATTCATTCTTCCAGAGTCTGGGCACGCACTGTGCTACTGTTCCTTTAAGAAGCACTTTTGTGCTTCTGGGGGGAACCAATCAGAAAGCAGAGGGAGAAGTGTGACTGCTAGCTGTGCCAATAAAGTAATAGTCTGTTGGACCCTTCCAAGAACCAGAACCTCCTGGGGCCAGCCTATTTAAAGAGACAGTGTTGTGTACTTGGGCCACTGCATGGATGTTCATTCAGAAGCCTTAGACTGACCAGTACCCTCACATTGCTGCTGGTCTATCTACATCATGGGAATTTGCTCAGAAAGATGAGTGATTTAGCTGACTAATTGGTCTTTTGTTTGCGCTTTAAATCATGCTCTTTTGCTAAACTAATGGACCCCCTATATATAGATGACTCCAACACAAAGTGACTACTAATTACTACAATTAATATCACGTTAAGGGCTTGCCAGCCAACTTCACAGCAACTTGTGTCGCCTACTCATTTTCAATTAAGGCACACTGACGGGGGAATACTGGTTATTAAGATGGACCCTGGGGTGTAATTACTGCTCACAAGGTCATTAAACTGCTCCCCCGCAGGGCTGGCCCATGGTGCCCAGGGCTTGGGAGCTGGTATCCATGTTATACCTGGAGGCCACAAAGGCTCAGAGCCCCAGGCTTCCCACAGAGAGTGAGCCCGGCCCCAAGGTGCTAGAGGAGGAGCAGGTAAAGTCAGGATGTGCAGCGACTGGCAGCGGGCACACCCAGGCAGGGGTGCTGTGGCAGCTGAGGGGGCTGAGGGACAGTCCTTTCTTCAAAACAGTTATTGTGGCAAAGATGGGGGAGCTGACAGGACCACAGCCTCCTTTGGGTGACGGTGGCAGCAGCAGCAGCAGCAACACTTGGAGCCTCCTCTGAGAGGTAGTCACTGTTCAATAAGAATCTAAGAGGAGACAGCTGCAGGGTACACAGGACAGCATCCCACAAGACAGAGGAGGCCTAGATCCAGGAGCCTGGGGAACACAAGGTGCCAGGCTGGGGGACACCCTCTGTTCTGGCCTCCTTTCCTCAGAGAACCTTCTCAGAGGGCCATTGTCCCACACCCTTCTGCAGGTCAGGGATGCACCTCAAGGGACATTGGGTTCTGAAGAGCTAGAAAGCGGGGTGGGGGGTGCCCTTCAGTCTCCAGGGGACAATGGGGTGAGAGGGGATATGTGGGTGTTACGTGGAAACCGAGGTCATAGTTGTGGGAGGCAAACAACTGTATCAATACAGTGTAGGCAAAAGACTGATTCACTGTTCACTGACAGAGGAGATGTAGGTATTGGTCAGCACTAAACCTGAAAATCTTGAGGAGAAAAGACGAAATCCACAACTGTTCAAATAAAACAAGCCATATTTTGGGGTGGACCCTGGTCTGGGCAGTGGCTGTCTTACCCTGATTCAGCCCACTGACTCAAGGGACCCCACTGGCCTCTTGAGGTCCCTTTTATAGGAGAGATAAGGTGTTCACAGGGGAGGGAGAATCGCCTATTACATATCATTAGAAAGATACCAGGAAAGGGAAGGAACTGAGTAATTACATCCAGTGAACAGGGTCCTAAGTTTAGTGTAGGTAGAAAATTGCGTTTTGTACTTTACATCAGATCTAAGAAATGGAACTTACTAATTACAAACAGAAACTTCGACTTGCAAGGACCTAACGTAGAACAGAAACTTATTCTTTAACTACAAACAGAAATCTTAGCCTGCGAACTATTTTGTTCCTGTTTAGGTCTCAGAAACTCATTAGGGGCTACACAGGCGCTGTGTCTATCAGAGGGGGGAGGGGCATTGTGTGAGGCTAGCAGTCAGACAGCAAGTCACCTAGAAATACTTTTGAAGTTGGTCAGAGTTCTTGAAAGTTCTCACAGTCTCCCCCCCACACACACACACCCCAAACCCCTCCTTTTGTTTCGTCTCCTTTTGTCCTAGGACAAAGTATCTCTTGTTCTTTGTTCCGCACTTGCACATTTGTCCAGCGAACTCACTGAGCAGTCACAGCTACTTTGTAACCAAGAATCGGAGAAAACAGGGTTAAGAGAGGAGGGGAGCGGCTCTGCACCACCCACCTGACCCTTTCAGTGACCTCACCCTCATCTGCCTGCTTCCTGCTCGCATCCCTGCTTTCTGGAAAGCTCTGCCCCCGCCCCCGCCCCTGCCCCCCCCCCCCCCGTCCCGCACTAGCAAGCACTCCCAATGCTCTTTGCTCGCACCCTTACATCCCTTGCCTGGATCATTGGCACCCTTGCCCTTCCTAAAGAGCCGCTAGAGGCTTTGGCTTCTGTGGGCCTCCCATAGAACATCAGCACGGTAGACAGAAGGGGTCGTATCTCTGTGTCAGAATCAAATTTGCCTGTAGCCCCCCACCACCTACACACCTAGGAAAAAGAAAAAGAATAAAATGGCGGGGGTGGGGTGGGGAATAAAAAGAAGTGTTGGCTTCCCTTGTGGTGTGGGAAAATCCAGCCCTGGTGCTGGGATGTCTGATGCCTGGTCCCTTCACGATTCTCATTATGCAACTTCTTCCTTCTGGTACAAGACAGCAGCCATCACTCTGCCTGTCTCCAGCTAGAGACTATAGGGCGGAGGAACCTGAGGGCCAGCCACTTGCCACAGCCCAGGTGGGCATAGGCACCCTGCGGGCAGCCCAGTCAGAGAGGCCCACACTGGCCCTGTAGGCTTGACCCTAGTTCCCTTTTACCTGACAAGGCACTGCCACAGGCTCAGAGTGGCTCCCTTTGCTTCCAGGGCCAGCAGTGGTCCCAAGAAGGCGGCATAAATTAGCAGGGTACCCTGGCAGGCCTTGGCCGGGGCAGCCAGGGGGCTGTGTGTGTTGGGGGCAGTTTGCCTTGCTGACACCAAAAGGGAACTGTCCAGAGAAGCATGAAAAACTCCAGTATCAGCAGTGAAGTCACAACTTTGTAGGAGGTGTGCTGACGAACCCAAGGCTTCTTCCCTCAGGCCAGAGGTCAGGGGTGGAGCCGGAATAGGAAGTACATTATCCAACAGGTAGAACGTGTGTTCATTTGGTTCCCCGTGCTTGGCAGACTGCTGGCCCTGCCGGCCTTTCTGCTTCTCTGCTTTCTTTTCCTTTCCTTCAGGAGATACTGAAAACAGGATGGGGGAGTGAGGGAGTTATTCTAGTGTTAAGTTCTGAGAACTGGGGAAGGCAGGGCACCCACAGAGTCTGTCCCTACCAGCTGGGCAGACACCACCTGCCCCTCTGAGAAGCTGGGATCTCGGCCGGACCACACAGGTGTACGTGACTGAGGACACCAGGAGTGGGTGATGGCCTTCCTTATCCCTGGGACTGTTCTGTGGGTGGGTAGGAGACAGATGGGAACAGGCACCGGGAGTCATGGAGCCTCAGCGGAGAGGGGAGAGGCGAGCAGTAAGGCATGTCAGATCTACAAAATGAAGCTAAGGAGAGCGCAGGTATCTGCAGAAAATCTGGGAACAGGGTTGCCCCAGGAGCTTGGCTCTGGGCAGGCAACCCAGGCTGGAATGACAGGTTAAAGGTCATCTATGTTCCCTCTACACTAAACCCTGCAGGTGCCACTCACTTTTATCGAGCACTTACTATGTAGCAGGCATTAGGCTCAGGATCTAAAATGTTATATCCATTTCTAAGTGCTATCCCCCCCCACCCCCACCCCCCAAAGATCCCACGAGGTGCATGCTGCTTTTGTCTAAATATGGATGGTGTCCCTAAAAGTCCAAGTGTTAAAGGCTAGGAGCTCAGGAGAGCAAGATTGGACGGTGCTATCAGACGGTTGGGAGTTGGGCCTGTGGGAGCAGCTACATATGGGGGCGGGGCATCCTCAGAGAAGAGAAGCAGGCCTGGTAGGATTTCTTTCTGCTTTCTGGCTAGAGATTAACTGCTCACCCTCCCATGAGCCCTGCCCCCTATACTGTACTGCCCTTCAGAGAGGCCCAAACCACTGAGGCTACCCAACCTTGAACTTCAACTTCCAGATCCACGAGCCAAAACAAACCTCTTTGCTTCCCAAGTGCTTCCCTGTGCCAGGCTTTATGTGACTACAATACAGCTCTGACTCAGAAGGCGTTCATTTCATAGTGGAGCTGAGAAGCTGGAGGCATGGCGGGGTCTGTTCCTGCCACGCTGGTTGGCTGCCAGCGGTGGGGATGACAGTGACCCGCTGCTGTCACCTGCTCATGTGACAGCAGCGGGTCACGCCTACTCAGGGTTCAGAAACCCCTGATAGAGCTCATATGGGAAGTGCCACAGAAGGTGGGGGGTGGGGTGGCTAGGAAGTTAGGGAGCTGAATAGCTCCACAGGGCACATTCCAGCTCCTAAAGCCAGGAACAACCACCCACCCAGGATTGTCCCAGACTCCCCTGTGTCCTCTCCTCCTAGGAGATAGCCCTCTCTGCCTTCAAGACTAGCATCTGTGCCTCAGTGCACCAGGATAGTGAGCCCAGGGGGGCGCATTAGAACTGCAGTTGACTATGTCCTCAGGCGCCCACCCACCATCCTGCTTCTCTCCTCCCTATAAACACCATACTGGGCCTATATCCCTGCTTTGGCTCAGCTGGAGCAGCAGGGGACACACCAGAGTCACACACTATCTACTTCTGTACCCAGCTACTGCCAAGGTTGTCTCTAAACAAATTGTATATTCCATGGCGGCTTACCCCCCTTGAACAGGGTGAGCTGTCCACTCAATGGCCCAGAAGTAATGGGTAGGGCATAGACTGTTGGTAGCCACCAGTGGAAAGAGGGTACACAGTAGGCACTAAATAAGTGCTTCTTATTCTTCCCCAGCAGCACAAGTGCCTTGTGGGAATTCCTGGTTGCTGATGAAGAAGCTACAGTGACTATATCTCATATCATGTCTGTTCAAGCAAACACAAACATTTTGCGTCTCCCAGTTTCCTTTTGGGATACTAATATCCATTAAAGACAAGGTATTGGTGCCCACAACAGGACTGGCCAAGCATCTGGGGTTTAGGTAGCTGGAGTAGTGAGGCACACAGCCACCCACCAGGACAGTGTTTAGTGGACATCACCAAGCAAGTGTCACCATAGCCAGCCTATCCTGGGTCCCTTCTTTCCCTCTGGACCAGGTTCCTAGTTTCTCCTCCTCTGGGCCTTGGGCTACTGGGCCTGCTTTCTCTTTCACCTTCTTGGCCCTATCACCCTGTCTATCTAGTCAGTAGTCTCGGGCCAAGTCTCAGCTACCCACCAAGCTACCTTGCTGGCCCCTGCCCCTGGGCTGCTAGCTAGTACTGGGAAACCCCAAGGGAAACCATAGCATGCCATGAGTTCCAGCAAACCAGAGTTAGTTGCTGGGGAGCTACTAGTGTTCCTTCTAGTCCTCAGAACCCCTCTATTCCACAGAGAAGAGACCAGCTACCAGACCTGTCTCTGTCCCTGCTCACTCCCATCCTCTACCTACCTCCGCTACAACCTCCCCCTCCCCACCAGCAGCTTGTACCCCCGAGTCTCTGCCTTCTGCTTGGGAGACTGAGCCCTCCCAGGGCCTGACTGGGCTAGAGGCTGACTAGAGGTCTAAGTTCATCATTTCCCTGTCTCTAACACACCCTCGATAACCAGGCCGTGAGGCCGAAGCTTGCATCCTGTCATCCCCTCTGCCTGGCTGCTTCTCTCACACTCACATGGCTGCCCTCTGCCTCCTGGTCCAGTTCAGTGTGGAGGAGGCCTGTCCAAGCTCCAAGGCAGCAGCTGCCTCCTCCTCCCCCTCCTCCCCCTTCTCCCTGTCACAGTATCCTTCTACCCCCTTTCCCTGTGCCACGCCCAAGCTCTTAGATGTCATATTGACTAGCTGTACATTAATTTTGTTCCTCGCTCTCTCAGCTGGACATCTGGTACAAGAGTATGAGCTCTGCTTTCTTCTTGCTTGTGGGTTCCCAAGGCTGTAGGCGTGCCCTTCTGTCTCACAAGATACAAGTTCCGCGAGTGGATGTGTGAACAAATTACTGGCTACCCTGATTTTACAGGTGAAGAAACTAAACTGGCCCTTGTTTGCCCTCCCCTGACCCTCTGGGCCATCTGTTTCTGTCTAGTACACCATGGTGTTCTGGACTTCTGTCTTCAGTTCCAGGAAGCATTGCCTACTCTAGGCTACAGCCTATTGGGCAAGCAAGCTACTGGGCCTGCCTTCTCTTGGACCCCATGGACCTCATGGACCCAGGGGGAGCCTCATTCCACACCCCCACCGGACCACACATGAACCAGAATGAAAGCACTTGGATTAGTTTACAAGAAGGGGATTTCTTAAGGGGAATCTGGCAGGGCAGGGGCTCACTATGGACAGGCCACGCACAGCAGCCACCCTGAACAAGTTCAGAGGTGGACCCTCCTCCCTCTTGGGTGTCTGGGATAGATGCAAGGCTAAATTTCTGAAACTCTATCTGCTCTCTACCCCCAACAGTGTCAGGGAGGCCCCTTGTTTTGGCTACAGTAGCTTTGGAAAGAACCCTAGGCCAGGAAAGAATCTGATGGGGCTTCCCTATCTCATGTGGGAACGCTCAGCTTCCGCGAGAGTAGGCTGCTCCAGAAGTACTCCACAGACGTCCACTGCCACAAATGGAAACTGCCTTGACCTGTGAGTTAGCTGGGGAAAATTTACCTGCCTTCCCCTAGAAACCCTTGAAACCTCATATCTGGAAACTGCCCACAGGACCTTGCCAGGGCAGGCAGCAGGAGAACAAGACACAGGAGGGTGTGCTCCCTCCCAGGGGCTGAAGGTAGCCCAAAGGAAAGCAAAGACTTTTCTTTCCTTTGTCTGTCACCTGCTGTCCTCATTGTCAAGGACACTCTTGTCTCTGGTCATGGTCTCTGCGCATGTGACATCCCAGGGTGGCCGCTGGGTCTTTATGGCAGACAGCTAACTGTCTGCCCTCTCCTCAGGCTACACTGCCTCTGCAGTGGCCTCTGTGGTGGCCTCTCCCACCCCCTCCCTGCATGTGAGAGAGCTCTGCTTCGCAGTCTATCTTTATCTCTCTCTGAAGGCTTCCCCGTCTGTACCTTTTCTGAGCTGGGGCCTAGTTTCCCATGCTGGCTGGTCTTGCCTTTTGTCAACTAGACTGGAATGAGAGGTACCTGGGACCTGGACAGCAGCCACGCCTCCAGTGTGCCCAAGTGGAGGCATTTTCAGAGAGAATCGACAAGTGGGACACCACTGAGCAAAAAGACCCATCCTGAATGTGAGCGGCATTGTCCAAGGGACTGCAGCCGGGATGGAAAAAAAGTTGGAAGAAAAGGAAGTCAGCCTGGGCACGCAGCTCTGTGCCAGCACCTGTCATGACTGCCGCCAATCACCTGCCCGCGTATTCAGACTCTAGCTTCTTCTGGATCCAAGGAGCCCCAGGCCTTGGTGTCGGAGAGACAACTGAGCCATCCAGCTTCTTGGACTGAGAAGCTGCTGGGTTCTCTATCCTTCCATTGTACACGCTGTAGTGGCTGGACCCTACAGTTCTCAACTGTGGGAACCGCCCGTCTCCTACGCGTGTTGACTCTGTCCCTCTAGAAGGCAGCCTTTGTCACAACTATAGTCTCTTACTGGTCCTTTGCTTTCTACCCATCCGGTGTCTCAGCCTTGCAGCGGCCAGCTCAGAGGCCGCCTTGTGCCCCACTCTGACCCACTTCCTCTCCAGCCACAGGTTCCCGTTTGCCCCCGTCTCAGCCCCACGGCACAACTCCTGTGTGCAGCCTCTGGCTCCCTGACTCTTCTCTGGCTTGATCTAATGGGTCCTTTGGGCCTGGATTCAGATGTCTCTGGGAGTCACCTGTCTGGTTTTCCTCCTCCTAGCCATTTCTCCCTTGGTGTCCTTCCCAACACCTGTGCTGCCCTGCTCAATAATCTTGAAATAAACATGGCTACTCCATGGTGGCAGATGTGAGTCACCCTGCTGACTGCCAACCCCCCCCAGGTGTTGTCTGAACACCTATGCATGACCCTGGCTGTACCTCAGAAAGACAAGAGTCCAGACCCAGCCCTCAACATGGAGGGAGGCCTAAGCAGGAGGGAACTGTTGGCCAGGGACTCGACAGTATGAGAAGGCTCTGGCTGCATACCAGGCCCTCCCTCCTCTCTGGCCACCTGCAGTGGCTGCATATGGAAGTGGCCTGGCATCAGTTCTGGCTGATGAGACGGAAGTAGAAGGTTCTAGGTCAAGAGCCCTGCCTTTCAACCAGGCCTGTGTCTCCTTCCTCTGCAAGATGCCTAGAGACACATTGGTACACTGTGAGCATGAGGTGACATGCTAAGAATGGCAGAAAGATATGCGAGGGCCTGAAGGGCAGCACTGGGTCTCAGCTGACTCTCTCCACATAGCAGGAGAACAGGCAACTAGGCTTGGCTCACCATGTAAGACCCTGAGAAGACCTCCACCCACCCTCCTAGGACATCCTGGCTGCCTCCTGGGAACAGAAATACCCTGCTGGGCCACGAGCCCCATAAAACCTTCCTCAGCTTTACCTTTCCTGTGAGGAGTTGGGACTTGCTCAAGCCTCTCCATTCTTGAAGAAGGTGCTCATGTGCTGCTGGGCTCCCTGTGTACCCCAGAGACTCCCCACCGGTAATGAGGGACTCCCTGATCACACCTCCAAGTGAGGAACACCAAGGGCAGGCCCACTGTGCCCCTTGAAGGCAGAGTCCTGGCTGGCTGGCTGATTGATGCTATACCATTTTGCAGGACAGAAAATTTTCAGGACAAGGCGTGGCAGGGGCCACGTGGGCCTGGCCACGTGTCAGCTACAGCAGTTTGTTCCTGTTGCTCAGAGCAAATATCTCTGGCAAATTAAAGACCAGAAACTATGGTGGCCAGGCTGCTTCTGTGTCTCCTGACACCCAGGGCAGCTGCCAGGGCAGCCGGGGCCCCAACATTTAACCAGCACAGTGACTGGACAGACACAATGACATATCTTTCTTTGATCTACAGCTTAAAAAAATGTGGCCCTAAGCCTGATTTGGATCAAAGTTTAGCCCCATGTAGGAAGAGGAGTCTCTCCTACAAGGGCTCATTATCAGATGGAGTTTAGGGTAGCCCTTCCTTTGGTCCTGAGCTGCGTGCCTTCTGCCTCTCTTGGGCAGGTTGAATCTTCTCTGGTCATCACCTGGCCTTCACACTGGAGTGATACTTGATACCAGGCACTCTCGTGGCCGGCGGCCAAACCCCTTCTGTGTCCTGTCTCTAGCATGTGGGAACAAGGACAGCTCCAGCTTGGTAATCGCCATGAGAAACTTGGGACGGACCAAGAAAGGAGCAAAGATTTATTTTGGCTCAAGTTTCAAAGGTTTCAGCCCATAGTGGCTTGGCCCTTGCCCCGCCCCCAGACTTGTGCTGGTTCAAATCATCATGGCAAGGGAGTGCAAGGTGGCACAAAGTTTTGTGGAAGCCAAGAGGCAAAGAGGGCTTGCTCTTTTTATATAGCAACTGCTTCTCCCAAACCCACCAAACTATGAGTCCATCAGTGGATTAATCCATAGGGCAGGACAGACTTCTCAGGAACCAGTTGCCTCACCTCTAAAAACTTGGGTCCTTGGGACAGAACTTCCAACACATGTGACATTGAGGGACATTTAAGATCCAAACCATGACAGTTAGGAAAACCAAGCCTTCCTCGCTCTGATTGTGCAGGTGGCCATGTCCAGGTAACCATGCCCAAGTTGCTGTGAGGATCTGCAGGCTTTATGCTGACCTGGCCCCAGTGCCTTCTTCCTGACCAGAGCTGCACTCGGAAGCAGGTTTTCTGTGCAATCCTCCTTCCCCTTCCCCACCTCAGGGCCTCAGCCCGAGCCTGGCTCTCAACACGCTTCTGATGGGGAGGGAGGAATCAGTTTTCCTTCAGAACCAAAGCCAGGTGTGCCCCATCATGGGATGGGGTGTAGCTAGCACATTTGAGGGCTCTGGGTTCTCTCCCTGGCCACTTTCACTGTCTCCAGAATGACATCTCTCGCGTCTCCATCTGGGTTTGACTCCTGGACTTGCTCTCAGGTGGCCATTTTGATGTGGAAACTAACTGGTTGCTGATTCCCCCAGTACCAGCCCCAGCACGAGGCCCCAAACAGCTTGTCACCCCTGCTCTTGTACAATCTCTCTTCACAAGGAGATTAGGTGAGGAGACTGCAAGTCCTCTGTAGAGACCAAGAAGTCTGGCCATCCCAGCCGAATCTGAAGCCATGCTATGATCGCCAGGAACCTGCCAACCAGTCTCCCCTCCCAGGCTTCCAATTTCTTTTGCTAGGGACAGCTCAGCAAGTCCATCCCACTTCCCAAAGCAGGCTCTTGCCTTCTCTGCTGCCCCCCGCCCCCACTTCACTATGCTAACTGGGAGTCTTTCTACACTGCAAGGGTAGGGCTCCAAGCACCGCTGGGTGAGTTTAACCTTAGTGACAATTTTTAGCCACCCTTCTCTTCTGTCCCACCACGTCCCCGACTTTCACTTAATTGAGCGCTCCTAAAGCATATAGATCCCCAGAAACTAGAACAACAGTGATGTTGCACTTTGGAAAACCCACTTCCCAGTTTCTTAACAAAACGGCCATTGCTGGCTTATGTTCTGCCACTGTGGACAGACCCTCAGGCAGGGTTAGCCTCCAGGGTGGGTGTCTCTCCTTGAATATAGTTTGAGGTAGTCCTTCCAATTTAGAAAGCCCCTCTCCTCTAGTCAAGGCTTCTGTAAGCCTCTCGCTAAGTCTTCTCTAACCTGTGGAGGTCCCGGGCCTCACAGTTGCTGACATATGCAGCCACCAAGTTCTTTGCCTCAGGCTTCTGCCATCTGACAGCTGGCTTCCCTGCCTCCTGCCCCGGCCCCTACCCGGCCCCTGCAACTTCTTGCAGCTTGTGAGCCCACATACAATATTCAGGACAAACTTGATCTCAGGTGTCCTGAGGTCAAGAAAATCCAGAGAAGTGGGGGCTGTCAGACCCGTGAAGAACTCAGCTAGGGTCGTCTCCCCAACCATGGGCTTCTCTGCTCAAGGATACATATTCAAAATCCCTTTTGAGACTTGTCCGAGTCCTGTCGATCCTCAAATTCTCATGTCCTTTATGGTCCTCTGATCTCAGCACAGAGAAGTTTTCAGATTGGGAAAAATTTCACCCTCGTTTATCAGGGGAAACCAAGTCACAGCTCTCCGCAGCAGCCATGACAGGGAAGCTGAAAGATGGGAGGCAGCTTGGGAGGTGGCGTAGGTGGTTGCAGTTGTGAAGGAAAAGAGGGAGCCGGTCTGAGAACTCTAGGCCCAGGCCCCTGGGAGGTGCATGGAAGACCCAAGGCCTGGAAGCAGGAAACCTAATCTGTTAGATCCTGTTACACAGCAGGGGACAGAAAGCCCTGTCTGTCAAAGCCTGTGCCAAAGCCATGGGCCATGCCCCAGATGCTCTGAGAAGACAGCGATATGGTGACTGCAGACACGAGTCCACACCTGACAGGCACCCTGTCAGGGGTGTCCAAAGCTGCGGCACCCTGTGCTCTGAGCACCCGTGTCAAGGCATAGAGGCGACTGAGGCTCCAGCCTGGGTGCTCTTTGGATATGCCACAGGGTGTGTGGCTGGTCTTTCCACACAGAGTAGATAGACCCAGACATTCACATCTGGATGAGGGGTGGTCCTTTCTCTCCTTTGTAGAGTTGTGCCTAGCAGATACATTCTGGCCTAAATGTTCCTGGCCAGGCCAGGCCTGTATGAGATCTTTCCCAAATTCAAAGTTCCCTAACTGAGAGGGAGAATCAGTGAATGTATCGCTCACCAATCTTTGGAAACCACCTTTGGAATAAAAGCGTTTACCCCTACTTCGTCTTTGCATTCCCCTCCGTTGTCCTACATCCCCTCCCCCTTCCCTGTGCTACCCCCTGCTGCCACCCACCGCTGCCACCCACCACTGCCGGGCCGGTCCCTATTGTCCTATGTCCCCCGAACTCAGACAGTGGAACCCCCCAGAGACAGTGGAAACTTGGGGGCTGGAGGGAGGATCTTGGAATGGCTTAGGTGCCGCTGACCTCCCCATCCTGACTGGGTGGGACTTTGGAGATGGTGGTGACGGTACTGTTACTTTGAGCTAGAACTGGTCACTGCATGCTGGAAAGAGGGGCCATTGTCCATCCCAAACACCCCAAAATCAGGGCAGGGACAGAGTAGGATCGTTGGACTTGTTCCTGCACCTGACACAAAGCTCTATCTTTGGGCGCTGTACTGCCCAGTGCAGGGCTAGCCTCTGTCCCTGTGAGCTCACTGTGCAGAGTATTACTCCTCCCACTCCAGTGGGCAGCCCAGAGACCAAGCTTTCTCTGCTGCCTCTGAAGCCCTTTCTCCACTTGTTGGCACTTAGCCCGGGGAAAGGGAGAATAAACCCATTTTGGGGTAACCTTCTCTACCTTCGAGGCTCACGCCCAAATGAAACAGGAGAAGCAATCCCAACTCATAACCTTGCAGCTCGCCATTTGTCAGGGAGCAAGTAGGGCCAGGCTTGGCCTAGAACATTCTCTACTAGATCTCGGCAGACCCCCCTCTCCCAAGCCAGCCTCAATGCCAGAGTCCTGGGATGTGAATCAAGGAGGTTTGATCAGGGCCTGTTCCTCCTGAGCCCTGCCTGCCTGAGGGCTCCATCTGGTGTCATCCACCCATTCATCCATTCAACAAATACTCATTGAGCCCTCCTGTGCAGCTCCTGACCTAGAAATCTGCCTGCCTGCGGGGAGCTTGCAGGGGGGAGGCGGGACGGACAACCAGCAAGGGGGAGAGGTAGGGGTGAATCCGGATAATGATAAGTGCTATGAAGAAAACAAGGAGACTGGGGCGGTAAGCAGTCACGTTGGAGGGCAGCCAGAGTGGGGCCAAACAGTCACCGTGGAAGGATGGCAGAGCCACACAAACGGGACAGCACGAGGGACAGTTTTTTATTCTGGGAACTGATCTGTAGTTCTCAGGGTTGGAGGAACATAAGATCTCACAAGAAGATAGGGAGATCACAAGAACAGGTCCCAAAGAAACGGGAGCAGGTGTGTGTGTGTGGGGGAGGGGGTCCCCAGGGAACAGTAGCTGGCCATGCAGACTCCTCCGGCAGCCTTTACAGGGAGGCTGTCTCCTATGCCTTGGCCTCTGATGGGAGCCTCTCCTCATTCCCCATTACTGTGAGCCTAGTCCCGGATTAAGCAGAGCTCAACTGGGAATGCACATGACCCCCCACCCCGGTCCCAACAGAGTCCTCCCCACTCCCCACTGTACTCCTCCCTAAGGTACAGAAAAGATGAAGGCAGAAGGAGTCCTCCTGGAGCCTGGCTGTGGACCCTGGGAGGAGCCTGGGGAGGAATCTCCTTTTCTTCCAATAGCCTATTTTAACTACTTCGATAGACATATGTAGGGGCTAAGCTGGTGAGGTAGGGGTGGGCTTGGGGGTCTCTACAGTCCCCTAAGGCAAAGTCCCACAGTCCAGCCTGCCTGCTGCCTCAGAGACCAGTTAAGGCATCGTCGTCGTCTTGGCCTGCTTCTCTCTCCTGTCCGTAGGCTTCCACTGCAGTCCTGCCATGCGTGGTGGTCTCCTTTGCCCGGCTTCTGACCCCACCTCTGGGTATCTTGAGCCCTTCTCACATCCTATGGTCCCCTGAGGGTCCAAGGTACCAGGCTTCACCTTCCAGCCCCTGTGAGCTGTCTGTTGCCTGTCACTACTGTCCCTATTAGACAAGCTTATTCGGCCTAATCATTCCTGAGCCAACAGCCTCCCATGCCAGGCAGGTAGTGTTTAGGCCGGTATATCCCTCATTGAATTTCTTTGTGTATGTCCCAGGAGGTGGGGGGTAAGGAGAGGGTCCAGCCTTGTCCTCAAGGCTCGGGTCTATCATCTTGCTAGAAACAGAAGATTACCTGAGGAGTTCTTCAAGAGATCAGAACAGTTGGTGCCCTAAATGGGGTGCAAAAAATTGGTACCTAAAATAGGGGCCCAGTGCAGCCAAGGCTTATGAGGTGGGGGCTGCGAACTACTAGTAAAGGGGACAGGTGGGAAGTGACAGATACCAAGAGAACCAAGTTCCAAATGACCACAGCACTCATGAACGATGTCCCCGAGCTTCCCAGGGCTCAGGGCAAATGAGGACCTTCTGTATTCCACTGTAGTTTTCCAGAAAGAGGCCTGGTCAGTCTGAGTCTCTCTGGTGAGGCCACACCAGCTGAGGACTGGGCACATCTGGAGAGAGTCTTCTAGGATGAAGAGGCAAGCAGGGAGATGCCCTCTCAGCAAGGAATGGGGGCAGTGCATGCCCATAGTCTGCCTGGGCAAGAGACTTCTGCTGGCACAGGCAGGTGGTGGGAACTTGAGAGGTGCACACAAGAGGCAGGAGCTGAAGCACATCAGGAGACAAGTGCAAGCCCCGTGCTGCACCGAGAGCTGTGAGTAACCTAGATGGAGGTTTCCACCAGGCTGCCCAGTGTGAGCTACAGTGATCCAAAAGGATGGCTCTCATCTCCCAGCCTCATCTTCCTGCTACTGAGACCCAATACCTCCTCCTCCTCCTCCTCCTCCTCCTCCTCCTCCTCCACAGCACCCCATGGAGATGTGCAGCCCCATCAGTCTCTCATGTCTCCCTCTTTCTCCAGAGTGTGCTTGGATGCCTCACTCCATACATTCTCTTCAGCTCTTAGTTCCATTCCAGCTGTTCCAACCTCCAGATCCATCCACACATGGCAAAGGTCTGCCCACCCTGGCCACCTCTCAGCCTGCACCCCCCCCACACACACACACACTAATATTGGAAAAAGACTCCTTGGCCTCAAACTGTATCACCAGCCACCAGTGAGTAAGAGAGGGAGCAGGGGAAACCCTGGGCTGACAATGGGTGTAAGCCACTGAACCTGACAGTCAGGTTCACAAGTGGCAGAGAAACAGATAAAAAGCCTGCAGGGTTTAGGACAGCATGGAGGGTCTAACACATGCACAGGACTGTGGCGGGGATGCTGAGTGAGTGTGGCCAGATTGGAAATTCTATAGGAAGGAAGAGTCCTAGAGAGCCCCTCCCCAGACCCCAGTGGCTTAGCCAACACCACAGCCATCCAGAGATAAGCAAACACTTGTAACAGAACCACAAGTCACTGTTTTCAACAGCAGGGTCTTTCTTATTTTACCCATTGTCCTCAAATGTCCCCAGGGCTTTCTAGAACTTTCTCTTCTCCAGTTGTACTTGTCTGGAGCTCAATGAACTCAATATGCTGTCCACACTATTGCCATTTAACCTGAGAGGGATGAGAGACACTCCCATCACCCTCAGCAAGTGAAGCGAGGGGCAGCTCTTAGGCTACTTCCTCAAGGCTACACAGAAAGGGCATCAGCTGCGTTCTTTCTCCAAAGTGATTAATCTAGGGCATATCGGTCCTTGGGTGGCACTTCGGGTGTTAACTCCAAGGGGTACCAGGTATTAACGGTAATAAATCTGGCAGGAGAGGAAAGACCCCCCAAACACACCCTTCGCAGGTTCCTGCTGTTAGGCAAGGGGAACCATGATGAAATGGGGCCCACTAATGACAGGAAATATCAAAAGACACTGTTTAAAGAACAAAGTCCCCATAGGAAGCCCCAGTATTTAAAAGTGGGTGTACAGGCTGGTTTTATATGTCAACTTGGCACAAGCTAGAGTCATCAGAGAGGAAGGAGCCTCAGTTGAGAAAATGCCTCCATGAGATTTGGCTGTAAGACATTTTCTCAATTACTGACTCATGGAAGAAGGCCCAACTCATTGTGGGTGGTGCTACCCCTGGGCTGGTGGTCCTAGGTTCTGTGAAAAAGCAGGCTGAACAAGCCAGGGGGAGCAAGTCAGTAAGTAACATCCCTCCATGGCCTCTGCATCAGCTCCTGCTTCCTGACCTGCCTGAGTTCCAGTCCTGACTTCCTTTGGTGATGAACAGCAATGTGGAAGCGTAAGCTGAATAAACCCTTTCCTCCCCAACTTGCTTCTTGGTCATGGGGTTTTGTCACAGCAACAGAAACCTAATAAAGACAATGGGGAGAACAAAATATCCCACAGATCACAAAGACCAGGCCCATGGTGGGGCTTAACAGGCAGCTCAATGAAAAGTCACAGTGGCCGCCATGAGTGTAGAGCTTGCTGGGATAGCACACACGCATGTGCGTGTGCGTGTGCGTGTGTGTGTGTGTGTGTGTGAGAGAGAGAGAGAGAGAGAGAGAGAGAGAGAGAGAGAGAGAGAGAGAGACAGAGAGACAGAGAGACAGAGACAGAGAGAGAGAGAGAGAGAGAGAGAGAGAGAGAGAGAGAGAGAGGGAGGGAGAGAGAGAGAGGTAGGGCGCACATGTGCTCACTGCTCCCGGCACCAAGGAAGTGACGTCTCCACGTAAGGGATCCCAAAGGGCCTCAGGACCAGACGGGGTAAGGTCTAGGCACATTCCAAGTGTATGGATATTATAACCAAATGGCCAACATCTGACGGTCTGGATTGCTCATGACACAGAGCTGAGGGAGAAGGTGGCACTATCTTAACCCCCCGAATGGCACCTCCACTTCAGGCAGGTTGCGTCTGCCCTTTGTGGCAGACTGTCCTTGCTCAGTCACAGCTAAGCAATTGGGAACAGATAGTTCTAGAACCACCCCAAACTATTGACTGTTGGTTGTCAAACCTTCAAATGTCTGTTTTTCTGATTCTTCTTGTTAGACCACAAGAAGGTCTGATTAATCCTCCTGGCAGGGTGATTGAGAACCAAGGTGCTACTGGGTACCTTGGGGATTATTGGAAAAAGACATCCTCCATTGGGATGTATCCCAGGGAATAGGATGTGCTCCATTACAGAGCTGCCCACCATGTGCAGGGCAGAAGCTAGGAGCCAGTTCTCGGCCAGAAAGAGCACGGGCTCAGGAGGGCCTTCAGTAGTTCCCACGTGGTTGGTTACTTGTGTGTGAAGGCAATGGCCAAGGAAAGCAAGGGACAGGAAGCTTTGCTGGCCCCCTGGTGTTTGCTGTGTCTGGCTGGTTAGAGCAGTGGGACAATATTGGTTGGAGGTGACATCAGATGCAACTGAAGCATTGCTTTAAAAATCAACTTTTAATGGAAGTAAAGAAAGGAAGAGAATCCTTGGGTCCTACTTGTCCAGGCCAAAGCATTCCAGACATACAACTGACATCTAGACCCACAAACACAATGCTGCCAGTCCCGAGGTCCTTGCCAGGAATCTCCCACCTGTCCCAAGGGTGGTCACTCTCCTGAACTCATCCCCCACCCCCGCCCCCTTCCCCCACTACCACTCAACTGTGCCTCCATTTTGGACTTGTCATAATGGTTGCCAACACTGTCTTGTAGTCCTTTTACGTCTGACTTCTTTTGCTCAATGGTTATACAACACTTGAACTGTCCACCTTGGGCTTCCATTCTACAAACATTCTTCAAATCATTCATCCACTATGTTGCTAATGGACTTTCAGGATTATTTGTCCCCGCCCCCCCCCCCCTGCAGCCCTTGGTAATTACAAAACTTCATTGCTGAGTGTGGAGCTCTGATACCTCTTTACTTCCTTCCTGAACTCCTTATGCCTGCCCCCCCCCATTTGGGATGTTGTCTCGTCACAGTTTCTCTGCCCGGAAACAACACCTTCCTGACACCCAAGCTCTTTGGCTCTCGGGAAGGCTGCTGCTACCAGGGAACACTGGGGACTCCTATTTCCCACCAGTGCTGGCCTATGGGGACTGCCTTTCCTTGGCTGGAATGGGGACACCTCAGACCTTGACTTGCCTTCTCTAAATTTCTTGAAACCACAAGCGAAGACTCAGAAAAAAACGCCCTCTGTGCCTGGTCCTCTGAGGGAAGTTGAGGCCTAAAGTTTGATGACTTTGGTCTTCCTCCCTCTTCCCCTACATGCCACAGATGGGTCCCCACTGCTCCCTCATCCAGAAGTCCTCAGGCCCTCCCTCTCTAAAGCACCCCCCCCAGGCCAACCCCTTCACTACAGCAGCAGCCCATCCTTTTGGGGTGGTAGCATTTGCTCAGGCTCCTCCTCTGGGTTTGGGAATGTATTTTTCTGAACCCTATTCTATCCCCTCCCTACTACTTTCTTCATCCCCTTTGCTGACTGACTACAGCCCAGAGCCGATTAATCACAGATGGGAGGAGAAAGACCACCGACCCAGACCACTGTCACCAAATTAATTAAAGTAAGCAATTAAAATAAGCTTTTTGTTTGTGTATAGTGCAGTGCCTTCTTCTAAGGCTGGGTTAGAGAGATCAGCACTGGATTCAAGGAAGACAAGACTTTTATACCTCAAGGGTATTTGGCAGGCAAAGTAGGTGGGGTGACAGGAGCAGAACACGAGCAATGACACCTTAGTTCTTCCTGAAACAAAGGCCTGGCTGCAAGATGGGCAAAGCCAGGCAGTCCTAAGTGGTCACATAACCTTTAGGAACAAAGGTAGGGTTGCAAGATGGTTATAAACAACTTTCTGAAACAAAGACATTGTCATTCCTGGAGCAGGCACTACAGAACCGTTTGTAGTTAAGGATATAGGTGGGGCATAGCCCAATCCTTGAGAAATAGATTTAATCACAAGCAGGAATGAACCTAGTTTGTCTTTACTATAAGATGGCCTTAGCCCTAAGATGGAGGCAGGCTGGTTCTTCCAGCCCACCCTTGAAATGGCAGCTCATCCCTGAGTCCTGGGCCCATCTCCTCTGGGTCTCTTCCAGATGTAATGCTTAAGGCTGGGGGAGGGGGTGCCATCTCCCCCAAGCCCAAGACCATTCCACTTTCTCTTCATTTTCAGACTTCCTATGTGGCTACTGCCTCCAGACACCTTGGGCCAACTTTGGCATCTCAGATGTCTTTTGAGTAAGGACATCTTTATAATTAAAGTTCATATTTAGAAAACAAATGAAGTGTTTGCTCTTCCAAACCCGGTCTCACTGAGGAACTCAGTAGGCTCTTTACATGGACGCCACCATGGGCACTGGAGGGGAGGGCCCCATGTTCCCCAAAAAGTGAAGCAAAATTCCCAGAGAGTCAAGGTCTCTTAGCAGGAAGACTTTCTGCGTTTTAGAAGTCCAGAAACCACACCAGAGACAAGGGCTGTGTCGGTGCCAAGGGCCTGGCAAGCCGTGCGGTGGGTGGGGGGTGGGGTCTCGTCCTGGGCAGTCTGATACAGCTGGACCACGGCTCCCTACTGCCACAGGCTAGTCATGCTTCAGTAAGAAACAGAAGACCTGAGAGCACTGAGAGAAGGGCAATGCCCAAGAGAGCAGAATCCAAAGAGGAGAGTCGAGCCGCACAGGGGCCGACCAGACCTGTGCTCAAGGACTCAGCCGAGCAGGTCAGAGGAGGTGGAGAACCCTGGCAGGAGTGCTCACTGGGGAGAGGCCCTGGAGAAGAATGTGAGACGGAGCAGAAGGGGGGCAGCTGGTTAGCTCCAACTGGGACACAAAAGACTTTCTCAGTTTTGTGGGCAACGTGTCACGGAAGAACAGGAAGTAAGCCAGGCTGGGCGTGAGAGCCAGGGCCTTTTCAGAGTCCTTGTCCCATGCCTTATTTCTCCTCCTCCTGTATTTGTCCGCAATGTTTGTTGCTTCAGGCCTCAATACAGAAAGCCATAATGCCTGTTCCAGTGAAAGGAACGTCTGTGATTGGTGTCAGGGGCAAGATGGAGTCGGCCTGCCTTTCCCTCCTGGGATCCGGAGCCTGTCCTCTCCACCCCCAGCCCCGCCCGCCCAGGCAGAAAAGGGGTAAAGAAGAAACAAGTGGATCACTCAGAACCAGGTTTTGAGGAAGAAATCTGTGATGGAAAGATGTGGGAGAGGAGATGTCACCAAAAGGACACTCTGGAAGCAGTGCTCACTATAGAGTTCACACAGCGGAGGACTGTCACCAGATGTGGCCCGAGGAGCCATGGTGGAGCTGCCTTATTTCATACTTAAATGAGGAATTGGTAGACCAGAGAGAGATACTCCGTGTGCTCGCTCCCTGCCCCCAGCCCTCCCGTCACAGTGGGAGGGGTACAGAAGGGACAGCCTAGGGAGAAGGCAGAGCCTGGCACCTAGTGTGGCCTATGATCGGGAGAGAGGGGACCTGTGTAAACCCTGAGCACATGGGACCAAGAAAGGTGGAGAGGCCGTCAATGAATCGTGTGTCTTCAGACATTGCCACCGTGAATGGTCTTGCTCTCCTATCCTGAGCAAGGCCCCACCATTGATTCCTGTAATCCTGAGAAACTTAGGGGCTGCAGTGGCAGCAGGGCTAGGTGGGTGTGTCTTTATAAAGAAGATTGGCTGAACTGGTCCAACCAGCACATCCACCTGCTCCTGGGGGGGGGGGGGTCAGAACCCGAGCTCCAGGGGCTGTGGTATTTCTTTCCCTGGGTCCTAGGACTCTCCGAAGAAAGCCGGGAGGCTCTCTCTGTGGTGAGAGCATCTGAACTTGGGTCCCAGGTGCGTGCTGGTGAAAGTGACGAAGGACCCTGTCAGGGATGGTGGTGCTCCGTCCAGGTGGCCCAGCCCTGCACCGAGCCTTGTGCCTTGTTACAGCCTCCACACTGCTGCCCTCAGTATGAGGCCTGGGGGCCGAAGCACTTGCATTTCAGACTACTGTGGACAACACAGTGCCCTGGGAGGAGTTCGTCCTCATAAGGAGGGGTCCAGAAGAAACCTGAGCCTGACAGGCTGGGCTGGCTCAACAGAGAGCCAGTTCTCTGAAGAGCTGAGGCTGGGGAATGGCCTTCACCAAGGCCAAGCCTGATGTGTGGGAGGGTTTCAGGTAGGAAGTAGCTGGCCTCAGAACACTCCCAGGAATGCAGAGGAGAGAGAGCTGGCGGGGTTCTTCCTCTCCCTTCTTCAGGGAGCCACCATGGAGGTTAAAGGCAGGTGTTCCACCTACTGACCCGGAAGCAGATCACGTCAGGACTTCTTTTCCACACTGCCTCCCCTTTGTCAGAACTTTCCAACTTCCTGACCCTGGCCACTGTTCAGAGTGAGGAGCAAGACAGGTCCCCTTCCCAAGACTGTTTCCCGTCCCAGCTTTGTGGTTTGTTTTTTTCTGGAAGAGGCCTCAGGGGCTGAAGAGAGGGCAAGCCTTGGCCGCCTGCTGGTGGGCCACTGAGGTCACTCACCAGTCCCTCCCTGAGCCTCCCAAAGACTCTTGAGGGCAAAAGGAGGAAAAAGATATCCAGTAGGGATTCCAGCCCAAACCACTCTGCAAACACCCCCAGCCGCCATTCCAGAAAGACCATTCCAGATTCAGAGACGCGCCCCCCCTTCCCGTGGAAGCAGAACATTCCTGGGCTCAAGGAAGCAGACCTTTCGAAAGGCTGCCTTGGAGCAGCATCTGGAAATCAAAAGAGTATAATTTGGTTGTTGCTGTCATGGCAATGAGCAGGTCGTGAGTGTGGCAAGGCCATCTTGGGGTGGGGGCAGAGCTTAAGGTGACCACTGTTAAAAGTAGAACCCGTGTGGAAGAGAGTCAGGGTTGCTCGTGCTCCCAGAAGGCTGTGGGGTTACCTGGGGTCATTGAGTTGTCACTATGGTCCTTACTGTAGCAGGCCCCTGGTGCCACCACTGGCTCCAGAACGCCCCACACCCCCTGCCCAAGGCTTCCAGGAAGCCACCAGAAGAACCTTGCCTGGTTAACAGAATCCTTGAGACATCATGAAACCAGATAAAGCAGGGCCTCTCTTGTTTGAAGTCCCATTTCTCCTGTGTGTATCCATCTGGCCTCCAGCCGGCCTCCAGTCCTCTTCCCAGGAACGCCCCCTGGTCTCCTCTGTCTCCTCCTGGCCTGCCCCTCCGTCCTCCCCTTGCCCAGGCAGTCTTCTTCCTAGCTCTTCCTGGATGTTCTTGTCTCTCTCCACTTTCATACTGCAGGTAAGCACTGAACCCCAGGGCTGTTCATGCCGTTCTGTGACTAGGAGCTGCAGGGTGTTTGAGATGGGCAGACATACCCTCTTCACCCTTCTTGCGAGGCCACAGTCTGTGTCCTTCTGTGAGAACCAAGGTGTTTGGAAGGCAGACTAGGTTGCGAGAAGGAAGCTGCCCTGTTCTTCCTATCACCTCCCATCTTGTTCAGAACCTGACTCCCCCTCCTGTTGGTCCTCCTACACCTGACCCCAGAGAAAGAAGCTATTCTTTGTCCTGTCCATCCCAGACTCCCTAGACCTCAGGCAAGGCCCCAGGGCGAGAAAGCCTCCAACCTCTTGGCTGCATGGCCATTCTAGGCTCTCCCCCCTCAGACCCATCCCCCCCTGCTCTAGAACCCTCTTCTTCCCACCCCCATCTCTCAGAATGCGAGTGGACTCCCATAGGCACCACTGGGCAAAGGCGGACGATGCCTGGCACATCGTAGGTGCTCAATAAATATTTGTGGAATGAATGGCCGGAGAACCCGAACTTCCGGCTCACTGGCTTAATCTCTATCCTAACAGCACCGTGCCCAGGCCCAACCAGCAGGGAACTTGACTCTTTACCTGACTTCTGCAGGCCCCCACCCTGCCCACAGAGCCCAAGCGTCTACCCCAGTAGCTCTCCCAAGAGTTGCACATGAGATGCAGCCCATACAGGGCTCTGTTATCGCCCTTGCCCACGGAGCCGCACAGTTAGAGCAGCGTTCCAGCTGAACAAAGTCGCTGACCTGGAATGTCTCCTCAGATCAAAAATGTGGATCCTGTTAAGTATCCCACCAAACCAAACCAACCAAACAAAACAGTACAAACAAGAACTGCTCTGGGCCTGGGCAGCCCCCACACTGCAGATGTGTAAATGAGCCTCTGTGTGTGGGGCCCTGATAATGGGTCCTTTATGGTTGTCTTCAAACTCTGCTTCCCCGCCCCCCTCCCGCCCCACTCTGAAGGTTGTTTCCTAAACCCGGCCTGCTCTGAACTCAGTTTCCCCAGGAGCTCAAGATCCCCTCTGAGTCTCTGCCTTCTCTCTGCGACCCAGTCTCGCCCAAGCTGAGCAACGAGAAGGCAGCTACACAACTTAAGGCCTAGCACCCAGTGAAGGAGGGTCGCCCAGGCTGAGGGGGCAGAGGACAGGGACCCTTTATTCATGCATTCTACAAATATTTATTGAGTAACTAGTAAGTGCCACCAAGGCCGTTGAGCCCAACCAGGTCAAGTCAGCCTTGGGAGAGGCTGAGCAGATGGTCCTGCCCAGGTCCGTGCTTGGCTTTCAGGCTATGCTGATTTTCACAACACAGTGCCTTTGGGCACAGGGGGACTGTTAACACTAGAGATAGACAATCTTGAAGACAGGGTCATCACAATCCCTCCTCTAGATTGAGGCTCCTGACTCCTGCTCCACCATCCGAGAAGAACGAGCTCATCCCCATGACGAAGGGAGGTGTCGTGTCAACACTAAGGATATCTATCCCCTTTTGTGGACTTTTCCTCAACTATACATGAAGCTCAAAGATGTATTGAACCTTTTCAAAATGCTGACTGTGGGACTGTGATTCTAGTCACAGGAAAACCAGCACTTACGGGTGCCCGAGAGGGCCAACTAAGCTATCAACACAAAAATCTTGTTCTGGACTCTTGTAGTTATGAACTACGTTGTTTGATGACCACAACAGAATCTCCTGCACCAGATCAATAGAGGATTTAATGCGTAGCACTTGACTATTAAACCAGGAAATCAACTGACCTGGGCCAAGCACGACAGAAGGAGATTCCATCACACAGCTTAGTAGCCCCCCCTCCCCCTCCACAGTTTGGACAGCAGAATGCTGTTGGTGCTTTTGAATGCAGAGGCTGACAGCAGTGTTGGACCAACTGGAAAAACTTTCATTAATAAGTCACCTCAGGTCTGTAGCCATGTATGCTGAACTGACCTCTAAAAAAGTCATGAGCTGTCTCAGGAAACAGTGCTGTCCGAAGCTGTTGCAGAGGCTGCCGCCTCCCCATTCACGCCTGGAGTTAGAGCAGTGCGGATCTCGGACCACTCACTCAGGCTTGAGAGTCGCTCGGTGACTGCACCTGACAACATCCCAGGCTTCACAAAGCTGCAAACATAAGAAAACAAAAGTTTGACGGGACTTATAGGGACAGTCGGTCAAACAAGGGATCATTGTCTGTCAGACAGGGACATTGAGGATATGCCTCGGGCAGCCACCGCTAAAGAAGAAAGGCCTGTCAGGGCAAGATGCTGTTGGACTCAAGGAAGTATTTGGCACCACTGATCCAGGACCTTCAAGCTGTTTGGATGAACCATCCCTGGAGGCAAGCCTTCTTCAAAAGCAGATGAGTTTAAAATAAAAATAAAAAAACAAAAAACAAAACCTGCTTCCCACATGTCCCCTGACCCCAGCTGTCTGGCCTGGAGGGTCAGAGAGCATGTTCCCCAATGGAATGTCATTAGAACGGAGTGGAACAGAGGTCTGGATGATGGCCGGGTTGTGATCAAGCAGTGGGGACAGCACAGCCGGCTGGAGCCCAGAGTGAGGGACATGCAAAACTGAGAATAAAGGATAGGCCTGCGGGTGGCGAGCGGCCAGCGTGGAGGTGTGCTTTATGCCGCTCCTGCCTAGCCGTGGGGAAAAATGAAAATGAAAGACACTCATCTAACTGCCTGCCCCGCCCCCCCAAAGCCTCTGAGCCATGGGACAGTGTCTCCTGTCACTTCCCTCTATCACCTCAGCTAAGTCCCTATAGACCTTCTGCAGGTTTGGGGTCTCACTTGGCCTGACCTCAAAAATCTTCTTACAAGTCATTGGTGAGAGAAAGTTTCTGGGTTCAGCATCCGTGGGCGCCCAGGGAGAGGCAGCAGAACCTGGAGGCCTTGGCTCTGCTACGAGAAATCTGTCCCTTGAGTCCTGGGAATCGGAGTACTGCCTCTGGGACCTGCGCTGGGCAGTGCTTGCCCGCTGTGCACGTTGTTACCCATTGGGTCATTTCTGCTTCTGGAGTCTAGGTGTCTCTCAGTAGAGCCCAAGAAATGTTGATTTCTTTTCATCAGAGAGGTGTTGCCAAAAATGCTCAGAAAAAATATCACCACCAAACATGAAACCTCGGCTTCTGGACCCTTCATCTGTGTAACTTAAGTTTCTCCAGAGGCTGGTTTGTCTGTTAGCTGCCCCATCTGGCTACCCTAAGAGCGTCCATGGGCATAGTCCATATGTTGAGGCAGGCGACACCAGCTTTGGAGACCCACATGATAGACATCCTTGGCTTCCAGCCGAGAACTACCTCACTGATCCCAGAGAAGCCACCTTAAGAACTCTCTTCACCCTAGGAAGGTGGCTTTGGAGATGCAATATTGTAGTCCCTCTATGATTGAGATTAGTCATTTGCTGGCACCTAGCTGCCCCATTTAGACACCTCCAACCTGAACCTTTCTACTGACCCCCATAGGAAGTTCCAGGGCCCTTAGCACTTCCCCTCAGCATCCCAACCCTTTGTTTGCAGCCCCAAGGGCCTGAAGTATGAAGATTTGAGAGTTCTCTCTAGAGTGGAGCCTCTAGCTTCCGCCCTCAGGCCATGGCGGCCCTCCAGGCCTATAGCTTCCCGTGGCACTCTGGTATCCATCCACACAGATTACCAACCACTAAGCCGTGGACCTCAACTCACTGAGCCAGGGTCAGGTCCCTGCTGTCAATCTTGGAAAAAAAAAGGGGGGGTCACCTGGAAGGAAGTAAGTTTCTGTCTGGGGTGCCACTCTCTCTCAGGGAATTGTTTTGCTCTGAATATGTGACGAACCCAGCAGCTATTATACCTCTCAACTGAGGTGGAGTGGGGTTCCATGTGGTGCCGCTCCATTTCAAAGCCCTCTGTTCAGAGGCAAAAAGATTGCTTGCTGCAGTAACAGTGAGAGATTCTCAGAGGAAGGCAACCTTGTGAAGAATTAATGCATGCCTCTAGTTAACTCACGCACGGAAGGGATGATCTGGCTGGAGCAGGCTCCCACCTAACCACACCTGATGCCTTGCCCCTCCTCCATCCTCCCTTCCCCCTCCAAACCATCCAGCCAGGAAATTTTGTCTCAGCTCAGTTTGGGATTTTTCCGTCTGAGGTCCCCAGCTAATGTGCCAGCTGAGCCTGCCGCACCTGCCAGTGCCTCTTGGCCTGAGGGTACAGTCCCCAACGCCAGCACCCGCTGAGGGCCAGTGCAAAGGGCTGGGCCTGCCCCAGGGCCTTCTCTAGCTCTCTTCCAGATAGCTGATAGGGTAAGTAACTGTCCTGACATCTTTGCCTGGCCCAGTTGGTCGGTCAGACCGAGATGCACCGCATTGATCTAGAGGCGGTAGAAGGCCACTCCAGGGGTAGAAGGCCACTCCAGGGGTAGAAGGCCACTCCAGGGGTAGAAGGCCACTGCAGGGGTAGAAGGCCACTGCAGGGGTAGAAGGCCACTGCAGGGGTAGAAGGCCACTCCAGGGGTAGAAGGCCACTCCAGGGGTAGAAGGCCACTGCAGGGGAGCAGGCTGTAGCACACCCTACCTGGGAAGCAAAGCCACTCTGTCCAGGAATGTACTTAAAAGCCTCCCTGGTGAGAGTCCCACTCCTGCTAGAAATGAAAGCAAGGATGATATGCAAAAGAAGCCACACACTGCCAAAGGGAATTGCTGAGGAAGCAGGGGGCTTGGAAGCCCCCGAAGTGAAGCGGGGGAGTGTGTTTGCCAGGAAGAAAAATGGGCATCTCCTAAGAGGTGGTCTACCATGGCCCAGTTTCTGACACTCCTTTTCAAGGCGTGTGTGTGTGTGTGTGTGTGTGTGTGTGTCCTCTGCAAGGGCCCTGGGAGGGTGGGCTCCTTGGTTTCCAGACTGCCTACTGGGGATTAGAGTAGAGGGTACAGGCTGTGACACAGGACAGAACAAGGGAAGCAATGGCTCTCCTGTGCCCGGGCGTGGGGCACAGTGGGTATGCATATTCTTGACACCTGGCTCCTCTCCCAAGCTTCTGAGTATTTACTACACAACTTATTTCCTGGCAACAGGCAGAGTTCAAGGATCGCTGGGCCCAAGTCCTCTTGCTTATCAACTCATATAATCAGCTTTTATTGATTTCCCCTGCCATGGGGAAACCTCTTTCTTCCAAGCCTGTATTGTAGGCACTTCCGGCTCGCTGCAAGCTTGCCGCAGTCTACAATTTAGGTCCATCCGGTCCCGCCTAGGTGCCTTCTGCTGCTAGTATTCCAATGGATCTGGAAAAGTCTAATTGGAATTAGACTTCCTGTCCAAAAAAGGGTGTTGTGTCCCCCACCCACAGTGACATGTGGCCACCTTTGCTTAGGTTGTGCTGTTGAAATATTCCTGGACACCAAAAGACTTCCTGACACCCTAAATGAAGAAAAGGCTCAGGCCACTAGGTCCTGCCTCCAATTCTCCCCAGAGCTTTTCTGGAACGGGACTGGAGAGAAGCAGCTTGGGAATTCCACCCAGCACAGTGCCAAGTCTTTAGCACATGGCTGTGCTGAGTGCCAGGTAGCTTAGGACAAGCCGCATGGAGAGAGAGCTTGGCGGGCCCTGCACAGGCCTTAATTTCCACAAGTACCCACAAGGCCAGAGGAAAGGCAGGCTCTGCCTCAGAGCCCTCTTCTTCCTGGCCCACTCCCCCCACCCCCGCTAGTCCCACCCAACCCCCACCTCCCTACCCCTCCCCCCCAACCACCTGGCCTCTGGATTTGCCCATAGCAAGGGAAGGACAAGCTAAGGGTGTGTCCAAGTTCATAGGGAGGCCGGCCCACTGCTACCTTAGCCAACTTTATAGCCCAGAGGCCACTGTGTACCTCCAAGTATGTTCCAGCACAAATGACCTGGGCCAGAAAAGACCAGGGCTCCAAGAAGCCAAACTGCTCTGGTTGGTGGCTTGTCACAGTCCTCTGCCAGCTCTCCAACCTCAGTCCCACCACAGCCACACACCCCCACTCACTCCCCCCCCCCCGCCACCCCCTCCCCCCCGGGGGCTGAGTCTCTGTGGTGCTTGGTTAAGGTCTTCTCCTTGGAGTCTCATCTTGTATCCAACAAGGGTTTGCTCTTGCCTAGACCACTGGTGATATCATTTGCCCCTTAGCCCCCTGGTGTTGTGTCTCAACCTGAGGCAGGACTGCCTCTGGACTTACTAGCTGGTGACAGAGGCGGAGCCTATGTGGGATAAAGGTCAGCCTAGCAAAAATGGGTGTCTGAGCTCATGAAAGCCCCACAGAGTCCTACATCTAAAGGAGGGGAATCTCTCAAGGTCTGTTTTACCCAACATACAAGGAAGGAGCGAGCCATCAAGCTCCTTTTCTTGCCCCCCCCCCCAGCCAATGTGGTTTGGGTCCCTACGTCTAGCAACAGTTCTGAGACTGTAACTACCACCCCAGATACCAGTGTGTCTCCTGAAGCTTTGGCCAGTCATCATTTGTCAAGCTCCTAAGTCCTTAACACTGACATGACAGTGCCCCCCGTCTAGAATTCTCACAGACCCACTCCTATCTCTCGTCTGATATTCTGTTGAGAGGACTCCTTTTGTTTCTTTAGGGTGGGCAAAGCCAGGAGCTATTGTTCAAGTGCATCTGGTGCTACTGTGTGCTTGGTTGGCGGGGGGAGCCTCCCCATCTGGACTCACTAGCTGGTGACAGGGGCTGTCTGTGCATGCGTGAGGCGAGAGAGGTCGGCCTAGCAGGAGCGGCCCCTCCAGGGAAGTTGAGTCAACCACAAAGTGTCTGAGCAGTTCTCCATTGTGTATACAAACTTCGCATCACCTCCTGTGACCAGTCTACATTAGAGCCTCACAACCTCACGGGGGACAGTGATGGCTCTTACGGGTTCTTGGAGCATCACACTGCCCAAGGTCCCCTGCTGGCCTACAGAGGCTCTAATTCTGGGGGTTTGGTTAGAACCAGGTTTTCTGCCACAGCCAATGAAACAAGCTCAAATGAAGACTACCAAAACCGTCCTGGGACAATGGAGTTGGGGTAGGGACACAAAAGCCCCTGGAAGTCCCAACAAAGAGGCATGATCATCGCGATGTTCCCTCCAAAAGCTAGTGAAAGGGTTAGTTAACTCAGGAACTTTGGAAAGGTCATGGAACACTTGCCCCTCCCAGAAGGGCAAGTGTTCCCCCTCCCGGGAGAGAGAGGCTTAAATTACATTCCTCAGACCACAGGGTGGTCCCTGCGTCTAGGAAAGGCCCAGAGTCCATTGGCCACTGGCCTCATCCCTTAACAACCAATTAGCTTAAAGGTAACATTGTTCTGCCAATCACATTGTGCCTAATGGTGGCTGCCCCGAGAACTGTATAAAAGGTCACACGGAGCCCTTCTGTCTCCATGTGCAGGGGGGCCCCACCCAGCATGCTAGATATTAAATAAAAATCCTCTTGCATTTTGTATCAATTTCCATCTCCGTGTGGTCCACTCAGGGGGATCTCCGGTTAAGTTAAGACTAGCCCAGTCTTACACTGGGATCCCACGCACTGCTGGGCTGCTGGGCCCCCTTTAATCCAGGCACCCCCACCTCAAAAGTAGGTCCCCTTTTGATCTGGTCTCTTGGGGCCTCCATGGTTCTTTATTTATTTACATTAGTCCTTTTTATTTAGGCTGATCAGGCAAGAATAATAAAACTCCATACAGTAATTTTGGGGAGCAGGAAGGTATAGTACCTATCCAGAAGTCCCTTGTGGTGAGTGAGGAAGTCAACCTCTAGAAAGTATTAATTCTCCTGAAAGGAGAGCCAAGAGGATGGGACCTGCCCAGGCTGTGTTCCCCCTAAGTCAAAATCCAAAATGGCCCCAGATTCTCGGGTGCACAGCACCTCGCCCTCGGGCCACCCGACAGTCCACGGTTGTGGATCTTACCACCTGTGCCTGTGGTTTTGGCCTCTAAGGTCCAGTATGTAAGTCACAAGTACAACACTCATTTTGTTAGTTCAGTGGCAGAGCGGGGGAGAGGGGGGGACGAACTGTCCCGGGGGAGTCTGCCCCCTCAAGGTCAAGAAACTGGTAAATACTAGGGGAAAGGCAAGCCCTGGCAAGCTTACACAGGTTCACATCTGTCACCCCAGTAAAGCCTTAAAAAACGTAGCGCCTCAAGTTCATCCTCGGCCTGAGGCCTGCCTGGTAAACCCCCTTCTCAGAACACCCAAGAAAGGAAAGGGGCTTGCCAAGTGGCTGATCTGAGACCCTCCTCCCCCCCTTGGCTCCTTCTTCCCAGGGGAGATTGACACAGTATCTTATTACCCTCTGGGTTCTAGGCAGAGAATGCTGGAATGAAAGGTCTCCCTTTCCAGGTGAAAACGGGGAATGCTCTATACCCAAACTTTTGGAACTCAAAAGAGTCCCAAAGATTTTCCTCTTATCTGTGAAAGGTATTTCTGAGTATCTAAGCAGTTAGAAAAAGCCTCAAATCTCCCCCACACACACACACACACACACTTCACGGACAAACTCATCGCATGGTCGGGAAATATTCCCCAAATGTAGTGGGTAATCACCCCACTAAGGATCCTCCATTCTAATTATCCAAAGATTCCCCAGTCCTCCTTGAGAGCCCCGGTTGGCGTGTGCGCATCGTCTTCTACGGCATGTGTTCTGTTCGCTGATCTGAGTCCCTATACCTTTGGGCAAAGGGAGCGAATGCTTGTCCCCTAGATCCCTGGTGAGCTGCCTCCACCCGCGACATACTCCATCTATCGTGATGGCCCTGCAATGTCTGCCCTGCACTTAGTTTCGATGTCTGCAAGCCTTGTCTTTCCTGGATCTTGCTTTGCCACTGCCCGCCCCCCCACTATGATCAGAGGCTTGGGATAGCAGCAGGTTTGAGGAAAAGGTATTTTCAATCTCTTCTCTGGTCGTAAGCGGGAAGCGGCCTACAGACAAGTGTCCTCGGATCCCCCACTTTCTCCTGCGCCCTCCTGAACGGTCTCTACTGGGGACGAGCACTAGTTTCCACTATCAGGGAAACCTTAAACGGCCGTGTGAAGAAGGGGCGCAGAGGAGAGCGCGGAGACAGATCCCCACTGCACAGAGATGTGAAAGCTACCAGGTCTTCAACGACTTGTCTTAGACCAACTGTAGCAAACGTGAAGAAAAACCACTGTGGGTGTGGCCACATGTATCCCCGCCCCTCATAGCCACCAACCGCTGCGCGCCGTGGGACTGGAGGTGTGGTCAAACCTGTTGTGCCACGCCCCTCACTGCCTCCCAGTTGGGGGAGTACGGTCAAGCCGCCCACACCACGCCTGATGCTGCCCCGCCAAACTCCGCTTTAAGATCGGAGGTGGGGGGTTGGGGAGTGTCAGTCAGCCTCGATCGAGCACTAGCCACGCCTATAACTGTCTCCAACCGTCTTAGGCTAGAAAGCCTGGGGGTGGAGCTAACCAAACCCAGGACTCTACCCTTTTTCCTACAGCTCCATCAACCTCGGGGTCACTCTGCTTGCGGTCCCAGGGAGAGTACCTACAGACCTCCGCCAGCCCGGACTCCCGGGCTAGGGGCAAGGACCAACTTAGAGAGTTTCCCGAGACATCCCTGATTTCAAATATCCTGTCCTGTTGTCAGACAGAGTAGCCCCTCTGAACTTTGGAGAATGCCCTTATGCACTTTGAGAGGGTTAAACTGTGCAGAAATTATTGAGGGCCTCCGGTGGAAGTCTCAGCTAAATCGGATGTCTTGACATTTGGAGGTTACCTTCTAAAGTCTTGAACTGGAATTGACAATTGCCTGGTCTATGGCATTGAGTGAGGAGAGAGATGGGAATAGGGTGGTCCCAGGAGCTGCTGTCATTTCAACCAATTAGACTGAAAGCCCTGGCCAGAAGTTTTGAGTACTTTTAGGCTCTATTGCCATCTACCTGAAAGTCAGAAGATCTTGCCCTCTCCACCAGCAGCCTCTGGACACAAGGAATGGATGGGCTGCCTGACTTTAATGGTCCTGGTCCAGAGAGGCCTCTCCTGTACAGGATCATCTGTCCCCTCCTAGGATGTGCTTCTCTCCCGCCCGCCCACTCTGCCCTTCCCACCCAACAAGCTCCCAGTGACAGGAGAGGAGGCAAACCAGGAGTGCTCTCATGGGACTTCTTGGAAGTGCTATCATTCAGTCTATCACCCATCTCTGCCTCCCTTCCCTGTTCCCAAAGCATCTCTTCTAAATAAAATGTTTCAAAGACCACGAGGTGAATGGGCAGGTTTAGAGGCAAAGGGAGATTATTAGCTTTGAAACGATCATATAGATAGTGTTAGTGTCCATCCCTGCAGAAAGTTTTTGGTCATGTTTGTGTTAGGAGTCAAAGCTTGGTCCCTGGCCACCCTCATAAGCTAAGCTAGGTCCATCCACCTGTCCTCAATGGGTCAAATAAATCACAACAACAAAGTAGAAAATGATTTATTCAATGTGGCCACACTGGGAAGAGGAAAGGTCCTGTGACCTTTAAGGCCATCTTCAGGGTCCTGACATGAGGTTTGGGTTTAAATAGAGGGCAAGAAATGTGCATAGCTAAGCAGTCCTTGTTGAGTTTTGTCATCTCGATAACCCTGGAATGCAGCAGGTCTTGCAGCTTGTTGGTTAGCCTAGGCTAGCCTCCTGCATGGAAGAGACGGGCAGGCTTGTGTTTTGGTCATCTTGCTTCTCTGGGCCTTAAAAGGACTGTACTCCCAACAATTCAACAAGAAGCTAGGAGAAGCCAAGACCCACGGAGGTGAAGAGTTTGTATCTTATTTGTGCTATTCCGATTTTGGTCAACTGCTTGGTCTTCCCTATAGTTCAAACCCTGAAACAGCTTGGAAGTAGGAAGCAGAAAGACCACACAGACAGTGACTGGTTTCCGAGAAGCCCAGATCTATAGCTGGTCTCTGCTGTTTTGTGGGTTCTCCTTTTTCCCACCCTTTATTGTCCTCCCCCCGCCCCCGGTTTTACCTCCCTAGCACTAGATAAGAAAGAAAGACAGAGGGGAAAGAAGAGAGAGGATAGAGATGGAAAGAAATCCCCACATCTAATTTTTGTTTCTGCTTTTACCACGGCTACAAACAAACCACTACCAACCTCCCTAAGCAACCAACGACCACCTCAACCAATAACTACATAACCTCCGCCTCTTGGGGGGGGGCTCCCTAGCATTTATGCAGTGCCCTCTGAAAAGTCTCCCAGAATTCCAAAGGTCACACCATCACAGAAGCTATCTGAAATTGGCGAAACCATACCTCTGCTAAGAGCACGAGGCAAATCAAGGTTAGCTACTGCAGACAGACAGTCCCATACCCCCACACCTGGGATTAAAAATGAAAGCACATTCTCATATTTCTGTCTGTGTGTGTTTTTTTAAGGAAACCAAAGTCCTAGAATTCTCAAAAAAAAAAAAATCGGCGCTACACAGATTACACAGATCCCTTCCAAAAAGGGGGTGAGGTCTCGGGGCTTCTGAAATACATGGAAACGATTGGTGAGATGGACTAGAGAGCAGGTCAAAGACTGGAAGGGTTGTGTGCCCTTGTTAGTGCATTCAGAATGGTCTTGCAGTAGTATGAATGTGCTCGGGACCAGAGGGGCCTGGCGGCTGCTGAAAGATCAGGGAGGGAATGGGGGAATTGACCGAGATCCCAATGGAGCACACAGCTGGTCACATGTCTCAGACCCCTTCCATGAATTTTGGGGACATAGTGATCTCCCCAGCCAGCCTGCATTTGACTCAGGAGCTGCGCCTGTCTTTTTCCCCAAGAGCATTCAGGTACACAACACTAAACAGCATATTTACAGGCGCATCCTTGCAGCTCTTGGCTCATTCTTCAGGACCTGGTTGAGGAATTCTCCAAGAACCTCTATAGTAAGCAAGGGTCTCGTGCCCTGGAATCCGCCTTCCAGAATTGTTAGGGAATGGGACTTTGCTGACTTAGTAAGCTATTGAAATATATTTCAGATTAACCTTGCCTCACAAGGGGTGTGTGTGTGTGTGTGTGTGTGTGGGGGAGAGAGAGAGAGAGAGAGAGAGAGAGAGAGAGAGAGAGAGAGAGAGAGAGAGAGAGATTTGGCCATGGTTATTCTCCCCCAAAATCTGGAACAGCTAAATGAAGGCTGGTTGCTAAAAGCTGGAGAAACCCAGAGAGCTGAACTGGAGTTTTGCTAGAAACTTCAGCTAGGGATGGAAGGAGGCTTTGGGGGGTAAGCAGAGTCCAGTCACCTCCTGTCAAAGCTGCACTGCCTAGCTGTCTCTGGAGGTAGACCCTTGCCCCTCTCCAGCCTCCATCCAAATGAGTTGTCAATAACAAGCACATCTGGGGTCTTCTGCAGTCCCCGGTCACACCTGAAGACCCTGAGCCGATCCCACATTGACTATTTGGATTGTTCTCCTAGCGATGGACCTGCTCCAGGATGGCCACTAAGGCACAGCTGACAAATTTAAGAATCTTACTGTTGGGGGTGGCGGGAGAGGGACCTGTACTCAAGTTCAAATCTTCACGATTGTAAAATGTCTCCCTATATCATCTCCCCAGTCCTATAGCTGCAGCTGCCCTTCAGTCCCCTGCGACCTCTGTCACAAAAATCCTGGAAAGAAATGAAAATGAAAGGTGCCACCACATCTCGGTGCCCCCTCCCCCACCCGAGTCGAGCATGCCAAGGTAGTAATGGCGCTCACACACACCCCAGAGCACTAAGTGAAGGACGGTCACCAGCCCCATCGCTCGCCGTGGGAATTGTCTCTCTTCCGTTTTAGTTTAGTTTTTTTTAAAAACATTAAACCCTGAGAGTAGCAGTTAAATCTGTTTATTGATAAGACCGAGTGTAGATTCTACTCTGTTCTCTGTAGTTAGGGATGTTCTCTGAGGTACTGCGAAGCCCAGGAATTCCCCACCGCCACCCCTATTTCCTCTGTCCCCTCTTTCCTAACCTGAGTGTGAGTTGGCTGGGCGGCTTGGACACTCTTGAAGCGGTAGGACGGTACATGGAGGGCAGGCAGAGCGTGTCGAGCCCAGCGCTATTCCAGGGGCGAGCAGACTGAAGCCCAGAGAGGGACGGCCCTTTCTCCAGCCTCAATCTCGGTCTCTCCTCTCTCACCCAAGACCCACCTGTCCACCCGTCCCGTCCTGCACAGCTCTCAAGATGGACTGTGTAGACAACCAGCTCCTGCCTTCTGTTTGGCATGGTGAAAGGCAGACCTCTCCTTGTCTTAGCTCCACTCTGCCCGCCAGGCCCCGTCCCCTGTCTGGTCCCTCCTGCTCATCACCAGTTTGGTGTGTCGGGCTCTCTCCTTTAGGCCACTTCTGGGAGTGACTGACAGATAGAGAGGCTGTGGGCTGCCAGGCCTCGGTGGAGGAGGGTCTCTGTACTGGACAGACAGGAGAGGCGGCTTCACTTTTGCCTTCATCGGGGCGTTCTCCCAGCCCTGGCTCACTGCTCAGGCCTTCCCGGAGCCGCCACCCTCAGGAAAAGTCAAAGCTTTAAGAATGAGAAGGCTGTGCTTGGCTGTTGATGGTTCTTGGTCATGGTACCCATCACTTGGCAGAAGACGAGCAGCAGTGAGTGGTACTGGGTGTGGCCGTACCGGCATGCCAGGATCAACCCCTTCTCTTTACAAATGAGGAGACTGGCAGCCGGTCAGCAGAAGGGATTTGCAGGGGGCCTTGACCAGTGGTGGCCAAAACAGAAGTAGAATAGAAAGCAAGGCCTCAGACCCCTGGGCAGGCAACAACACCTCACAGATTGTTGACAATGAGACCTAGCAGTCTATCTCTCCTGACAGACACCTCCTCCCAATCTGGTAGCTGGCTACCCTGAAGCCCTGGCTGCCTTTCCAGGAGGAGAGGCCCTGCTGCAGAAGCAGGGGTGTGTAATCCCATGCAGTGCCTAGCTAGTCACTCGAAGGATACAGACCGGATATCCTATCTCCTGGTGTCACTCTTGAATTTCTGACCCTGATGCTTTTGCCAACAGGTGGCCACGGAAGCTGCCCTCCAGTTGCTGCTGGGTCAGTCGCCAAGTGTCAACAGAGAAAGATAAAGATAAAGACCAGGAAACCGTTGCTAACACAGTTGGCCCAGAGCAGAGAGTAAATCGCCAGAAATGGCCTGGAAGAGGCTATAAAAGGAAAATAAAAGAGGATAGTAATTTATGGCACACAGTAAAAGATCTGGGGGAAGCCTTGCGGCCAGTGAGGCTCCGTTTCCCACACTCAGAGAGGCCCCCTCACCACACTGAACAGTTCTTAGCCAGACAGGCAGCCCCGGAATTTTGGAGTCCCCTGTCCCCACATTGAGGTAGGACAGTAGAGAAAACTGGTCTTTTAGCCTTTCTCTTCATATGTGTTCCTTGTAGAAGCACCCACCCCCCTTAAAGCCTCCAGACCTTAAACCCACTGTCAAACACCGTATGGCGGTGCCTTGGAGATCCTGATCTCATTTGATCCTTATGGAAACTCTGAGGGCAAGGGTGTGTGTGTGTGTGCGCGCACGCGTCTAGGGGTTGTTAGAAGACTGACTCAAGGTCACACAGCTAGTCAGTGGCAAATCCAAGACCTAGGTCTAGGACAACCTATTTCAAGATCAAAGTCTTTCTCAAACCCATCTCTTTATTCTTGCTAGGTCTAGAAGACTTTGAAATTCAATCCATTGGCACTCACACATCCAATGTCCTCCTCAGTCAGGAGATCCCAGAAGGCTGAAGATTCCCAGGCCAAAGGGCATCCACTGGCCTAGAACTGACCTAAAGGCCCTGACATGGAGCTATGAAACCCCAGAGGTGGGGTAGTAGGGTCCCGATTTCAGAATCTATGCCTGGGCTTGCAGGACCTACCCACTCCGTCTGGCTCACCAGTACCGGAAGCAGCCCCCACAGTCAATTCTGAAGAACAGCTGTCCGACAGGCCTCCCCTTCCCTCCTGGTAGCCTGAGGCACATCCAGTGCCTCTCTCTCCCATCTCCAAAGTTCAAAGGTAAAAGCAAGTAGCAAGATGGCAAGGGTTCCTGTCATGTCCTTCCAGACTACCTGTGTACAGCGTGTAGGGGTACAGAGGGTGGTGCCTGGGAATGAGCAGTCCCAGACGGCCTCAGTCTTGGGACTCTTTGGTTGACTTGAGGCATGTCCTTGGGGACTATCCCCTTGTAGCTTGGCGCAGGAAGAGGTGAGATTTGAGCCCAGAGGCAGTTCTCCCAGGCAATGAGGAGTCCCAGTCTAAGACCCAGTGGTACCCTTGGGTACCACAGCACCAACAAGAATGATGGGCGTGGCACTGCTTAGGAAATTCCCACATGCTCTTGGCTTGTGGGGTGCTGTGGTGACTGCTGGCTGAGCGGAGTGCTCTCCAAGAACCTTCTCCCAGTCGCCTTAGTCTTGAGGTCTATGGTCTCCTGATACCCACCTCTCTAGATCAAGGGTCTATAGGCAAAGCAAGACTAAAACTGAGAGGAAAAAAGGCCAACTCCATATAGACCAAGGTAGAGATCTAAGGACTATGGCAAACCCTGTAGGGTCACAGAGGTTCTCAGTCCCCACAGCATCTTAATTTAACTCTTCTCTTCCCTAACAAATCCCCCCCGGGGGGGGACTCTCTGCTCAGAGCTCCGTTCTGCTCCGTGCTCATCTGACCCAAGCCCAACTGCTTGGCCCCCGACTCCCTCTGAGCCTGGGCACCCACCGAGCACCCACCCATCTGCACTAAAGATCTGTGGTCTCCGAGCACCGTTGGCAGGCCTATCTTGCAACTTTGAAATTTCTGGTCGCCGGGCTGGTAGCTCTGACTCCTAGGCTAACTTCCACATCTGTCGAAGGAAGGCTGCTTTGAGAGCATCTGTTGCCACCCAGAGCACAGGGTTTGCAAAGGGACTTTGCAAGGGTGAGGCTTGTCCCATCTTACAGGAGCAGTTTCTAGAAATTGCTTCTTTTTCTTGTCTTTCACACTGTAACACCTTCCCCGCCCCCAACAGAGGTTTTTGTATTCTTTGAGTATGGGTTGACCTAAGCTAGATATTGGCTCTAAAGGAATCAGATTTTGAAGTGATTTACACAAGAGTTTAAGGATTCAGGGAACTTCCCAGAGCAGTGTGGTGGCCCCTTTGAAAAAGCCATGTTATGTCTTATCCTGTACTCCTCGAGAGTGGCCACCGGTCTGTCCCTTCTTCTGCATTCCTGAGAATAACTAGGGATACTTGAGAGGGAACGAACGAGGCCACCTGGTCCTGTCACCCACAGAGAGCCTTCCCCCTAGGAAACTCTAATTGTCACTTTGCTGGCTGAGCTGGGTGTCCCCAGACTCCTCGAGGAACTGAATGGAGCTTTCTGTAGCCCGAGTACCGAGACTCTGCTGGCGTTCCTGCCAAGCTGCCACATCCCTGCCAAATTCTGCAAACAAGACCCCCACCAAGTGTTTCCCTTGGTGGTGGGGGTCAGGTGGGTGAAGGTCCCCAGAACGACACATGGTTTATTTGAACCAGAGTTACTGTCACTCAAGTTTGACAGGGACATTGGACCACTGGGCTCCCCGTGAAGCCATTAGTTCTCCCTTGGGGTCCAAGGACTCTGCCGCTACTATTTCTCTGCTGGTTAACCGCTAGGATCTGAGCCTAGGCAGCCAGCTCCTCTGACCTTGGCTGTGTGCTCTGGGCAGGCCTCCCACACTGAGCGCCTGTCCTCAGAGGGTTTGAGAGCTGCTAAAGTGAGAATAACACCCCAGACAGTGTCTCAGAGAGTGGCTGCCATTCCCAGCCTCTGTCCTCAGAGCTTGTGAACGGGCAAGGTAGGAGGACAGACTGGACACCTCGCGAGGAGAGAGGGGCCTGGAGTCTTGCCCTTCAGTGAGGCCAAGTGCTGATGAACACTTAAGTCTGCTTTCAGGTGGCTTACGCTGGGGGGCCTCCGGGCCTCTGTAAAAGCCTTTCAGCAGGCCAGAAAGTAAGGCCAAGTCAGGCAAGGGGAACCGTGACCATGGTTTTTTAGTAGCTGACCTGGGTCATGACTCTTTCTCCCCATGTTGACGAGGCCAGTGGCTCCAGACAGAGCTGTCTGCCTCCTTTTCTCCCAGCCCCCTCTCACCAACCAAGATCCTTCTGTTGATTCGTTGCTTCGTTGACTCGTGTGCTGCTGCAAGTGTGCTGACTTCCATTGGCACGTTTGATCTCTGGGGCCGGCTGAGGAGCCTTTCTGGGAAGGGTGCACTCTGCTCTTTAAGACCAGTGGACCAGGAGCAGAGGGAGCCAGGGCCATGGCCTCAGGTCTGTGGGCAGTAAGGAGAGAGGAATGCGGGTATTGGGAAGCCTTGGAATGACTACCTCTAGGGACCAAACTGGTCAGAGCAGGCTTCTGGACCACAGGGCTTTTGGCCTTCCATGGCTGCCCCTGGGAGCTGTGACTCCCCCTGTAGGATCCTGGAGTACCCTCTGACTGGAGTACCCACTGGTTGGAGCACTTCCCTCCCCTTGACTGGTAACTAGGCCTGAGGGAACCCACATAGGTGACCCTTTTGCTTTGCTCTCCTATCTATGTTTAAGAGGCACAAAGTCACCTGAGCTGGCGACCGCTGCCCTTCTGGCCACCTCTCACTCTGTACACCTGCTTTTGTGGCCTGTCCTCAACACCTGCAGTCTCTCCTCTCAGGAGCCTCTTGTGACGAGGAAGGGGTCATCTCTTATAATGCCCTGAGATACTCTGTTAATTTGTACTTGATACTGTCTGGTAGTCTGGCCCATTCACAAAAATCACCTGGCAAGTCTTTTTCTGATTGCTAAAGATCTTGATAGAGAATGAATAGGGCAGGGCCTCGGACCTAACCTCAGCTCTCAGTGGAGGAGAGTTCCTCAAGGGCTCCAGCCCTTGGTTTCCCCCAAGGCTGGATTCCAGGGCATTCAAAGAGTCTTATCTTTGGCCCTGACTTTCTAGGGGAAAGTTCTCGAGAAATTTTGTAGTTTGTCAAGAACACTGTGGACCCTGTCTGTCACATTTCAGGCCGACTTCACAAAGAATCTTCTAATCAGAACAAACCTCAGAGGGCTGGCTTACCTAATGCAGCAACCCTCTTCATTGTCCAGAACCCTGAAAAATAACTGACCAGGTCAGCAAGAAGAGCACAAATAGTCTGTCACTAGCTTGGGAGGGCAGAGAAGTGCTGACCTGGACCCCACCCTGCTGCTGCCGCCTGCACACACCCTTGACTGGGCACTTGATCCATCCACACAGGTTCCCGCACACACCCTTGACTGGGCACTAGATCCATCCACACAGGTTCCCGCACACACCCTTGACTGGGCACTAGATCCATCCACACAGGTTCCCGCACACACCCTTGACTGGGCACTAGATCCATCCACACAGGTTCCCGCACACACCCTTGACTGGGCACTAGATCCATCCACACAGGTTCCCGCACACACCCTTGACTGGGCACTAGATCCATCCACACAGGTTCCCGCACACACCCTTGACTGGGCACTAGATCCATCCACACAGGTTCCCGCACACACCCTTGACTGGGCACTAGATCCATCCACACAGGTTCCCGCACACACCCTTGACTGGGCACTAGATCCATCCACACAGGTTCCCGCACACACCCTTGACTGGGCACTAGATCCATCCACACAGGTTCCCGCACACACCCTTGACTGGGCACTAGATCCATCCACACAGGTTCCCGCACACACCCTTGACTGGGCACTAGATCCATCCACACAGGTTCCCGCACACACCCTTGACTGGGCACTAGATCCATCCACACAGGTTCCCGCACACACCCTTGACTGGGCACTAGATCCATCCACACAGGTTCCTGCACACACCCTTGACTGAGTGAGCACTAGATCCATCCACACAGGTTCCTGACCTCTATTTGCCTCCTGAAGCCTCCATGACTCTCCCCAAAGAACCAGTTGAACTTTGTTCTGCACACTGGCACCCAAGAGGCACACCTACCTGCACACTACATCTGCACCTTTTCTCCATGGGAGACAATCCTCAGGGTGGCCAGACAGAGAGACACCCCCACCCCCACCCCCACCCCTAGGACTCTTCTCTCAAATGAACACCTGCTGATGAGAGGTCTGAGTAAAGGTCCGCTGTACTACGGGTCTGGGCAGGTGGGATGGAAGTCAGCCTTCCTCGTCCTCGCCCCACCAGCTTCCTCATCCCTTACGCCCCTTCTGCCCCAGCATCATGTCTGGAAGCCTGCTCCCTAGCCCTTCCTTCCCAGGCTAGGCTCCAGAACCCATTCCAAGCCCATCCTACAACAGTGAGGCCATTCTTAGTTGGACGGTAAGCTCTAGAGACTCCAAAAAGCCTAGGAGCTGCAGGAAGGCACTCCTGGGGAGCCAATAGCTGAGCTCCACATAGGTTGTACCAGGGTTGGGGGGAGTCCTGGGCTTTGAGTCCTGGTGCCCAGGGAGGTAGTTACCTTGAGCTTGTGGGTAACTCTAAGCAGAGAGGCAGAGTGGAGACTGAGTACAGTTGGGGATTGGACAGTGACTACTTTGTAATCTCTTGCAAGGGATAGTCTTTTGAGGGAGTGGCTGGCTTTGTCTGAGAGGGAAGCCAAGCAAGTCTTCCTGAGAGGCTTCGGCTTAGATGCAGGGGGTCCGCCAGTGGTTGGTGAGGAGCATGGGGCTAGCAAACTTTTAAATTCTGAGGTAGCTCCACTGTTCCCCCAGCTCCTCCTCTCTTCCTGGGGTGCCCTGATATTTTCTTTTCTTTCTTTTTAATTAAAAGATGTATTTATTGTTTTATGTAAGTACACTATAGCTGTCTTCAGACACCCCAGAAGAGAGCATCAGATCTTGTTAGGATGGTTGTGAGCCGCCATGTGGTTGCTGGGATTTGAACTCAGGACCTTCAAAAGAGCAGTCAGTGCTCTTTACCGCTGAGCTATCTCACCAGCCCCACCCTAATATTTTCAGATCATCAGAATTCTTGCAACTCAGCCAGTAGTGGCTGGGGGTGGGGGTGGGGAAAGGGCTCAGAACTTAAGAGTGGAACACCACTCCAGATGTGGTGGTGACAGCCAGGATGTGGCCCTGTAGGGGGATGGAAGGAGCAGATGACTGGAGCCTGGAGCCTTGGCTGAGGAGGCAGAAGTGACAGACACCCACAGAAAGCCAGTGGTGTGTCTCCCTTCCTCTCTCAGTGCTTGCAGCCCCTCCCCAGTCTGGAAGAAGCTGCACTTCGCCTGTACACAGAAGGCAATTTTCAGCTTTCTCTAGCAGTCCCAGACTGTCACTAACTGACCCCTCTCGCCAACATTTCATAAGGCCTTCCTAGTGATACCAACATATATAAAAATAGTATTGGGGGCGGGGGGACAGGGAGGGAAGCACTGTTCCTTTTGAGGAAAAGCCCTGGACTGAAGAAGAAAAGGAACTACTGACTGACCCAACGTAGCCTAAGTTGTGCATGACTGTGCTGGGGGAGGGGCCATCACAGGCCACTGGCATGCAGAAACTGAAGCTGGCCTTATGTCCAGCACACATGCTTCCTTCCTGTCCACTGCCCTGCCTTCCCTGGGTAGAAGTAGGATGGGATGGGGGTAGGGTGTATGATGACAGAGGCTTTATCTGTGGTCAAGAAGGACTTAAGAGAGTCTCACCCTGGTCCTCGGAGGCCCATGTCATGCTTGGCTCTTTTTCTGTTCTCCTTAGCTTTCCTGGCTGCATGTTTGCTGAATATTTTCTTGACTAGGTGAAAGTCCACATGGCCGGAGGGAGAAAACGGCAGGCACGCATGCACGCGCCACTAAGATGTGGTATCCTAAGAAGTGACAAAGAGGGCACCACGGAAGTATCTAGCCACCTTTCCTCCTACATGAGAAGGCACTCTCATTGACCCCTGGGGCTTTGGGGGGGGGGCAGTGTCTCTTTTCCAGGCCAACCCCACTCCTTTCCCACTGCACCAGGCCAGAGCCTCTCGTGAAGCCTTGTTTGGCCTCCCCAGCCAGAGCCCCAAGAGAGAAGAACTCCCTCGACACCCAAGCCCTAGTTCAGATGAACCACACACCACTCTTTCCCGGTGAGCTTTAGCTTTTGAAGTTGGCACATTCTGTTTTCTGGGTTGGAATAAGAATGTGTTTCCCGCTCCTACTTCAATCCTGACCCCTTGAGCATGCTACAATGAAAACAAAGGCTAATCCCCAGGAGAAACTTTCGTCCAGTCCAGGAGCTCAGAGGAGGCCTCTGCAGGAAAGCTGGCTTCTGCCTGGGCAATTGGGTTTCTTGTCCCTTCAGGCCTGGGCGGCCAGCACCGCCCTTGAGCTCATGGTCCCTCTTGCTTCAATCCTCCTTACCTACTTGGCCACTTCTTGGCCAATTGTTCTTTTCCACTTCAACCCCCACTGTTAGTGACCTTGTGCCCTGAGTTGTTTCCAGATCAGCCTCTGAGGAGGAGACTCGTCGGCCATACTATTTCTTCACCCCAGGCCTCCCCTGGCTGTGGATATATATATATGGCAGCCCTCAGGTCAGCTGGGACCAGACAAGACAAGAGTACCTACAGCACTCTACTCTCAGCCAGGCTAAATGGCTTTAGAAGAAGTCACAAGCATGGTGAGGCAGTAGCTGGTGTGTTTTATTAGACAGTCATGGGTCTGACAGACATGGACGGAGGCACTGTCCTAGCTAGACCCTGGGGACCATATGTCATGAAGATTGGTCAGAGCCAAACTGGTCCTCTGCCACCTAGTGGGCTCTTTTCTAAGAAACAGGAGAAGTGTGTCTGCAGAACAGAGGAGACTGCACAGGGACCTGGCAGAGCCTGGGGACTCAGCAGGGGTCCCACGCAGAGGAGATGGATCACAGAGAGGAGGCTTGACAAGTGTAACCTGGGGGGCTGATCCCACTGAGGAAAGTCAGGCTGAAGGTGCTGGTTCTGGTGCTGCTGAGCATGCCCGCACCTCTGTTTGTGTTTCTGAGATTGGATCTTTAAAGAAAGGGAAGCTACGATCTGATTCTGCAATTCTTCTGCCCTTGCACCATTGTCCCTGGCCACGCCCCCACTCCAAGGCTGCATCCAGCCTCAGCTCGTGCACTGGCGCAGGGAGGAGACAGCACTTGACCATCGGAGCCCCAGGGGACCTGCCTACCAGCCCAGAAGCCCATAGCCAACCCATCAGCTCTCTGGGTAGCCAGAAAGCTGGGCTTGGCATATAACCTCAAAGGTTAAACTCCTTCCGGTCACCATATTCTGACAACTGAGTCTAGGACTTCTGAGTGGGGTTTCCTAAAAGAGGGTAACAGTGAACCCCCTGAACAGAGGTGCTCAAAGATGGCCACTCCAGGTAGGCAGATTCCCTCCTCCAGGGGTTGGGTGGCTTATGTACAGAAGTGCTTCGTAGTGAGTCTGCACACCTTTAAATTCCCAAGCCTCGGGCTTGGTTCCAGCCTCGCCGCTATTTTCTTTTTTCTGTCCTTAAAGTCCAATCCTCTGCGCCTTTTTGTTCTTACCCCTCCAGTTGCGCCTCTCGCACTCCTTGCAGGTCAGTCCCCCACACTTCCTGGCCTGGCCCCCAGTGACCACCCTGGTGTAGCCACCTGTGGCAGTCTGCGGGATGGATCTCGTGGGGCATGGAAGATGAAAGAGAAGAGGGCCACCCCTCCCCCCAGCCATGTGTAGACCTGGTCTTCCTAAAAGCCTGCCTGAGCTACCCTGTGGGGGTGACCCCAGGGCTACTGTCCCCTGCAGCAGATTGCAGGGTGGGGGTGGGAGAGGCCTGCCCCCCAGCAATTTGCTCGCAGCCACAAAATAGTGGAAACAAGCACAAAAACAGAGGCACAGGGTTGGGGTGGGTGTCGCATTTGGGGACAGTCACCTGGAATTGTTACTAAACTTTTGAAACACAAAAACAACAAAGGAATAAAAGCAGTTGATAATTAAGTACACAATTGTACACACCACTTGTTAATTAAGCTTTTTCTCCTAAAACCTGACAGAATCTGCTTACAAGGTGATAGCTGAGGGGAGGTGACATATGGCAAGCCATCTGTGACGTGTGAAAGTGTTGCAAGGAGAGCTTCCTGCCCCCACAGAAGGGGAGGGGGGAGGGAAGCAGGTGCCGTACAGAGGTTTCTGGAGTGGAGCTATTTATCTTCATTCTCTGCAGAAAATGTGTTGATAGTACACGGTGAAGACAAGACTACTGGGAAGAGGCAAGTGGTTCCTCTCTGCTCCACTGTCCGCCCTGGCGTGGCAGCTGGACACTGCACCCCGCAGTCCGTGTTCTGGCTCTGTGTGTCTCTGCTTGTGTGACACTTATGTGTCGCTGGTGCTCAGCTCTGAACTCTGGCAGGGAACAAAAAAAGCAGGACAGAAACGGAGACTGCTCTTCAGAGAAGGAGAGCAAAAGGGACCATGGCCCTGCCCTCACTCCCAACCAGACCCATGCTGGCCTTCCCCATTAGCACGTGGGCCTCTGAGCCCATCTCCCCTTGAGGACCATGTCCTCACTGTAAAATGGAGATATATTACCTGCCTTGGCAATGGCCTGGACGGATGGATGATCTGATGTGATGCTAGAAAACACTTATGGAACAGATAGGAGGCTTTGAATATGTATGGAGTTATCAATAAGCACTCAAACTCTATATGTGATTTTTGAGCTATGTTTACTGAGCTCCTGGCCTGTCGCTAGAGCTACGTGGCAGGCCAAGCCTAGCGTCATGGGCTCCAGGGTCCCTGGGGAGGACAGGCTGATCACTTCGAAGAGGTACTCCACCTGATACCTGATACCCACTTTCTCCTCTTGGGAAGGGGGAGGGAACATTTTGCTAAACAATACCCACACACAGATACCGAAATGATCTGGCTGCTGCTGCTGCCCAACCTAGAGCAGACAATTTCTGGTCTCTTCTCTGTGGCCTCTTAGTTGAGTGACATAGTACAAGGCATGGTGGTCTGTGCGTGGGGAAGCCCTGCCTGCCCCCTTGTGCTGTCCCCACAGGCCCTCAGCCCCAGTCACAGGTCTTGGGGACCTCAGTGAAAGGAACTGTGAAACTCCTGTCAGAAACAGCAGGCCAGCTCCCCACGACCAAGGATGGGGGCTCACAGCCAGACTGGACCTTTCCAACCCACCCAGGACTGCCTGGGGGAGGACAGATAAGGAAATTGCCTAAACAGAGAACCACCCTGCCTAGAGAGAGGACAGAGAAGGAAGTGACTCAAAAAAGGCAATGCCAGGAAATACCACAAATACCACAAGGTGGGCAGGACAGGGCCAAATGGAGGAGACAACCTCTCTATTCAAGTTGACCAAAAATGTTAAATGTTGCTCAGGGTAACCAATAGCAGTCGTCTAACTCAGGTGACAGCTGAACTCCCCACCAAAATGTTTATAAAAAGTGTATGATTTGGGAGCTCAGGGTCTCCTCTTGCCTGCGTGCTGGGGGACCCCAACATACGTTGGAACAATAAACCTCTTGCAGATTGCAACGATTCCGGTCTCTGGCCTTATGGAGTGGGGGTCTTCCGATGGACTCTTACAGAACAAACATACATGGTTTCTCTCTTGCTTTAAGCCCTGTCTTTCTTTGAGTCTTGGATGAGTGGAAAGGTGCTCCTTTTGCATCCTGGGACATCTGTCCCAGAGTTGGCTGAGCCACATAAGGGACAAACGGGATGTCAGCAGCCACAGCAGTACCCTTGAGGCTAGCCTTCACTGCCCATCTCATGCCCCCTCCCCGCCTTTTCTTTCACAGGAATGCCCCCCTTCTGTGGGGGTGTAACCCATGGCTTCCCACGCACAAGTCCTCAGGGCACCTCGACCAGAGGAAGGGCCGCCTAAAGGTCCAGTTCCTCTGCCAGGGTCTGTGGAGCCCCTGAAATTTCCTCAAAACACTTGTTTCTCTGCAGGAAACCCAGGCAGCTCCTGACCCATGAGGAGGGCACAGGGCAGACCCTCCCTAGAAGTCAGGGGACAGTCCCGGTAGCCAGTACTACTGAGTGTACACAGACAGACAGTATCTGAGTATCTTCTAGGGCCTTCTCCACTGAGCATCTGGGATTTCTTACCTAACTTTTAAAGGAAGGAGTAGATGGTTCTGGAGCCCTGTGTCCCAAACAGGGATGTGTCACACAAGCATACATTGGTGCCACATCCTCAGCCAAGTCACCCCAGGACGGAAAGGGGATGCTACTGCCCTATTACCTTCCATATGAACAGGTTTTCAAAAAGGATTGGGGGGTCTGACATCCCCGACTAACTTCTACTTTACAGAGGGAGAATCAGGCCCTTCTTCAGGAGGAACAAACTGGAAATTAGAGGGAGCAAGAGGTCTTTGGTCTTGGAGCCACACCCTCCTCTACACACTCAGAATCCTAACTCACACTACCTGGTTCTATGAATTCCAATCACATGAACGAGGTGCCTCCAGCAGGTCGGTTGCAAGAGAGGAAAAGCCAACATCTGATGCTTTGGACCAGGATGGAGCCGAGGTGTTTCCAGGAGCTCATAAATGACTGCTGTTGTATCTCTTAAGGACAAGTTAAACTGTCAAGACTGACATCTCCTTTTGGACATGCTTTTCTTGGGAGAAAAGGGGTCAGATTAGGACTTAGTTGGGGGTTAGGGGATGGGAAGTGGAGGCCAGAGGAGGGCTCAGAACCACTCCAGGTGGGTGCTCATGATGTAACCCCAGAGAGGAACCGAACAGAGACTCTCAAGGGTGCCTGGTGCTAGGTAGGATTTGCCAGCACAGCTCTGTCTCAGGGCTGCCCCGTGGCGTGGCGGTGCTGAGGTTGAATCAGCACAGATCTTGGGCCAGAGAAGGCAGGATCTGTGGAGGAGGCCAGTAATGAGGGGCGTGGCCTAGAGTGGGGATGGAGAGAGTGCCCTGTTCAGGCTTTCAAGGGAGGGCAGTGGCTGCAGAGGCAAAGGAGAGTAATGTGTGAGTGGGCAGGTAGCATTCCTGAAAGGTGTCCTCAGGCAAGGAAGCCTCTGTAGGCTCGGCTGGCCCAGTGGGGGAGGGGCTCCCAGCTCTAGGCTAGAAGCGTTCTTCTCTACTGGCTGCCCAGAGGAGGGGATGGCCCAGTGAAGGCCTGGGAGAGACGGCTGACAAAGGCACAGGATCTGCCCCAGACTACAGAGCAAGCACCTTCCCTCATCCTGGGGGGGCCTACAGCCTAACATGGCCAACCTATAGCCGCCTGGCACCAGGCATCTCTGGGAAGCTCCAAAAGTCAGGAGAATCTCACAAGAGACAGCTGGTGCTCTCACACCATGCCTACCCCCGGACAAGTGGGGGTGAAGGTTCACTTACACATGGCTGTAATCCAGACACCCCTTCCCATAGCCAACTGATGTTGGCAAGACCAAGCTGTAAGGAGTTCTGTCTCTCTGGAGTACACAGACCAGGTCCCACTCCCTCTCCCCAGCTCCTCATTGGACACCACTGCCCAGCAGTCCCTCTGAGCTAGGCCTAGGCCAGAGAGAAGCGCTGACCTGGGAAGCAACCCTTGTATGGAGAAGTGTAGGGGAGGAGTCAAGGACCTCATTCTGAGAACCAGGCAGCCCTTCCAACTATCTTGACCACCCATTCTATCTTGGCTCCTTTCACAAGCCAGCTTAGACACAAAAATTATCCTTGCAGTCTGCCAGCCCCAGCCTGACCCCATCCCCAACCCACTGTCCCAAGCGAGGCACAGCCTCGATCCCTCCACACTCCATATCTTTGCTGTGGCCCTCCTCAGTTTCCTCCTCTTCACATATATCCTGCAATCCAGTCACACCTTCATGCTGGAAACTTCTAGATGTGCAGGAGCTTGGGGAAGGGAGGGGGCGAAGGTTGAGGGCCGCTCTGTTCTGGTACTGGGACCAAGGGTAAAGCTGGGATTGGCTGGTGAGCTGTTGAGAGGAAACTTCTCAGGGAGAGCCAGGTCAGTGCAAACATTGTTTAGTGTAGCACACGTGGCGCCATGGCGACACAACTAAAGGAACTTGTCTTGTTAGAAGGAATGAAATTGGAAAGAAGGGCCCTCGAAGTCCCTGCCTTCCTCTTCCCACATAAAGGGACAAGAATTGGACTCCTTTATTTGCTCCCTTACGATGAAGTGTGGGGTTGTTGGGCCTTGTCTGGTGTTCTTTCACCGATTTTGTTTCTACTCAAATCTATGGTAGTTACTCTCAGCAAGCTGTACCAAGCTAAGCTTGGTGGCCGACCCACAGCGCCGGCCCGCGATAACAGCCGACGTTTTTAAACGTGAGCTGCACACAGAAGGCAAACTCTCCCTGGAGTCACTAAGGTGCTTGCTCACGGATGAAGTGGGTGTAGCTGAGAGGGATGAGTGTGGTGCGTGCGTGCACGCTTTCCTATGTGCCCTACTTGTGTGTATGCTGGGGGGGGTGTCTGGGTGTGTGTTGGGGTGTGAGGTTTCTAGACGGCCATGTGGGCAACCACTAAGGAGGCTGGGAGTATGTGGACACTCTTCTGGGGGAAGAGACATTATATTTAGCCTACCCTGTTGGGCAGCAAAGCTAGGCATGATTTGGGGATCACGTACATGACCCTCGGTGCTAAAGTGTCACATCCCCAGCCCCAGGCTCTGAGCTGGCAACCACACAGAACAAGAAAACGAGCACTTGGCAACAATTAATTGCTAAGATGTGAAGAAAAATTGTTTTGAATATTAAAATTATAGATGTAATGCTATTAGAAATATGATTCAGGGTTTATGAAAACATTATTTATATTGATTTATTCCAGAGCCATCAAGACTCCTTGAAAATAATTACAGTTGACATTTCCATCGGTGAGACCAAATGCTGGTCTCACATAGTGAAAATGGCAGGCTTGCGATAGACTGTGCTCTAGAAAGCATCCAACAAAGAATCGGTTTCCACAGACCCCCCAGAGCCTGACCCGGGGCCAAGGGGCAGTCTCTGGGCAATTCACAAGAGTCTTCTCTACTAGATGCTCTCTGACATCAGCAACTGTCTCAGATCTGACAGGGCCAGCAAGGACTGTCACCTTGTGGTTGGAGCTAGAGTGGAGTTCAGTCAGGGCATGGGCGGGGGGGGGGGGCTTGAGACCCAGCAGTGAGGTGAGTTTGGCTGCTAGGGTGGAGACTTGAGGAACTTGGTTGTGGGAGGTGGTGATGGAGGGAGAGAAAAGGAAATGAAGAGACCTCCCTTCTTTGAGAAAGAAAGCCCTTTTCCTGAGATGACCTGGCACGGATTGTTTGCCAGCTTTGGCTTTACAAGCGCTGTAGTCTCCTCTCAGGGGCCAGATTACAGCTGGATCTTCTGGCCTGGCTAGTCTCAAGCATACAGAATGAGTGGCTTCTCGTGGTCACCCTGATACAATCCTGGGATCAAGGGGTGGTGGTCTCCATGGGATCCTTTCCACACAGCAGGCTCAGCAGGATGATGGTGGGTAGTGAAATCAATTTCATGGGCTGCAACCAGCACAGGCGGAGGGAGTCTGTCGAGTAGACCCCATCCCAACAGATGGTACGTACGTGAGCCACGCCCTGGTGTTTGTTGGCTGTGGGGACTGTGTGACTTATTTTTTTATAGATATATAATTCTAGTGCTGATGGATTTTCACTATTAAACACAGAGTGCAAGACAATTTCCAATCCAGTGTGGCCCCAAGAAACCAAAAGGTTGGACACCCTGCTCGGGGTTTTTGTCTGGGTTCTTGGATTCCCATCCCTTTCTTTCTTTTTTTTTTTTTAAAGATTTACTTATTATATGTGAGTACACTTTCGCTGTCTTCAGACACACCAGACGAGGGCATCAGATCCCTTTACAGATGGTTGTGAGCCATCATGTGGTTGCTGGGATTTGAACTCAGGACCTCTGGAAGAGCAGTCAGTGCTCTTAACCACTGAGCCATCTCTCCAGCCCTCCCATCCCTTTCTGAGGTGCTGGGACTGAGGGAGTGTGTATTATACAACCTTCATAGTCACATTTGTTTCTGTGACAAAATACCCAACAAGAAGCAATGCAATTTTCCTTTTTTTTTTTTGGCTTACAGTTCTAAGGGATACAGTGCATGGTGGTAGGGGAGGCAGGGCAGCCACATGAGGCAGCCGGTCCCTCAGGACTCAGTCAGGAAGCAGATGAATGCCAATGTTCAGCTTACTTTCTCCTTTTTATACAGCCTGGAACCGCAGCCTATCGGGTGGTGCCACCACACTCAGGGTGGACTTTCCCTCCTCAGCTAAACCTTTCCAGGAACACTCTCAAAAGAACACTCAGAGGCGTGTTTCCGTGGCGATTTTAAGCCCAGTCAAAGAGACAATGATTTACCACCACAACTTTTACTCCTGACGAGTTGTATTTTGATTCCAGATGTGTTCCCAAGTGCTGGAGCAAATGGGTCAGGCAGGAGGAGCACTGGGAACAGGCCAGATGTCCCCCAAGCTGAGTCCTTAAGACTGAAGGAAGCCCTCACTTCCTTCCCTCAGAGTGCTTTTCTCTGCCTTGCACAATCCTACAGGAGAAGCTGGTTGCCAGATCAATCAACACATACCACACACACACAGTCTTATGCTCTTGAAACACCTGCACCAGAATTTCTCTCTCAGGGAGCTTCTACAGGCAGGAAAACCTGGCACCCTGGCCATGTCAGGTGTGTGCAATGCAGTTGCAGCCTTGCAGGAATAATGGTGGCGTTCCTCAGGGATGAGACGACAGGTTCCAAAGTGGTCCCAAAGAAGCCCGCCACAGGCAGGGCCATGACCCATTGAGAGAACTCTGGTCCCACCTCAAGCTTTCTTACCTCCTAGCACTTCAAACCTGTTCTTCCACATCACAGAGAGCCCTGTCAGACCCTCGTGGGATCAAGGTCTTGGGCAGCTGTCTGTGCCCAGTCTCCAGCCAGGGCAGACAGCTGATGGGAATAGTGAGGAGGTACCTTACCCTAGCAAAAGTAGGCTGAAGGGTTTTCTCTCTGGGAATCTGGACTCCCAACTCAGAGGAGAGTCCAGGGAGCCCCAGAGAGTCACCCGAGGGCACCCATGGCCAGCACTTATTTTATTTATTCTTCAGCTCTCTGTTGCCTGTTTTCTCTTTCTCAAGATCCCCTGCTCCCTTATGGAGGTCTAGACAGACACCTACCCTCCTAGGATAGAATATGAGACCTGACTGGAACACTCGCCACCCAGAGCAGTGGTTGATTCTAGAGCAGTCATGTGACCTGTTCAACCTGTTGAATTAGGGTGTGTCCTCCTTCTCTTGATTAGGATTGTGTGGAGTTAGGAGCTTTAGTCTCTTACTAGAGCTGATGCACTGAAGAAAATGTCTCTCTCCTCCTGGCAACCATTAACTGCCTATAAATTCTCAAGGAATGGCAGGGCCGCAGGACGAAATCTTGGAAGCACAGCCCTAGAGTTTCAGTCCCTGGAAGCACAGTCCCTAGAGCTTCAGGTGACATCTTTGCATCTGCAATACAACCTGCACCTCATCCACACCAGGAAGCACGGGGAGAAAGTTTTTTTCAGGACTATCCACAGCCCTGGGGAAGGCTGGCCACTCGGAGGCACCTGGCGGCTAAGGCCTGGCTCTCATTCCCCCAGGCCAGGAGTCAGACATAAATCACTGTATGTCTCCCGTTTGTTCCCAAGGATGGGAGTGGGGACAAGATGCTTGCCCTTGCAGGATTAACATCTGTCCTACTATTGCCCCGTACAGGACAGCTCCGCCTCCCTCAGCACCTTGGGGCAGGTGGGAAGTCCAAGGTGCAAGAGGGCGGCCAGCGGCCCCAGGTCTTCCCAGTTTGGGCAGGAGGAGGTGTGTGATCCTCCCAAGGGGGCCCCATAGAAGCACGGGAGAGCCTTATGCTGCTGGTCACCATGACCTTGAACTCCCAGGTCTCTTCCCCTCAGGAAAGGATTTGCTGGCCCTCTAACATCTTTGTGTGTTGCTTAAAAAATGTTAAAGTTTTTTTAAAAGATTTTTTTTTTAAAAAGGGGCTCTGGGCGTGGCTTAAGGTCATTAAGAGATATCTAACTAATAAGCCCTGTGTGGGGAAAAAAGTACCTACCTATAGGGCCCCCCACTTCAGTGTGAGCACTGAGCCAGCCACTAAGGTTCAGCTCTGATGCAACAGGTGGTTTCCAGCCATGGCAGCTAGGGAAGCTTCTAGACATAAAATGAGAGAGGCTGCAGGACATGTAGAGAGCCCTGAAGTCCCCATGAGCCCTGGGGACAGAGTGGCTATACAAAAAGGACACTTTGGAACAGGGCCACGATGGGCCCCACCCCATTCTCCCAGCTGCAGTCAACCTGAGGAGTGAGGTGCCTCACCCCAACAGCTGTTCTTCCTATGGGTCCCCACCTCAGTGGGATGAGAGTCAGAAGCCCCTGCCTGGCCACAGAGGCTTCTGAAAAAGCCATAGTGGGGCCAGGAATGAACGAACGCATGAGGGGGGTTGCTAACTTCCTTAAGTATGGGTTACCAAAAGAATGACAGACTTGATATCAAACTTGATATTCAAGTCACAGACTAGGAGGGAGAGAAAAGCTTTGGTGCCTGGGTGGGGTGGAGGGCGGGGCCTGCGCTTACTCAGCCCCCCACCCCCAGCCCCCTCAGACACTCCTCTGGGCCCAGGCTGCAGTATGTCCACCGCCTTCTCTGTCTGCCTCTTTCTACTTCTTAGTGCCAACATGCTGACTGGCACCTCCTAGGTGTTGGCTAAATGTTTGCAGATTAAGCCGAGCTGTCTGCATGGCATCTGCATCTGCCTGTCTCCCTGTCACCAGGACTTGGCATTTGCTGGGCATTTGCTGGCAGGGTCTGGCTTCTTTTTCTTTTTCTTTTTTTTTTCTTCTAAACGTGTTGACATTAAGAATGAAGTGTATTTAAATGGGTTTGAATAATCCCAGCCTCAGGTGGAGAGAAGAATCGACTGTGGTCTCAATGTCTTCATTGGTTGGGAGGACCAAACACCTCCCTTGCCTGTTCCATGTGGTCTCCACATTCTTCTCTCCTCCCTCTGTGGAGGTTGCTGGAGAGGTTGATCCTCTATTTCTCTGCCTAGAGTGTTTGGTCTTTTGTGTCTTCATATTTGCACCTTTATGGGGCCTCAGGAATGTACAGGCACTAATTCCTCGTGTCCCCAATCTTGCACCATAGCTATTCTGGTAATTCAGCTGCCTCTTCCCCGACCCCTGGGAACATGGCAGCGTAAGGTCATCCATTCTCCACGAAAGCCTGAATTGTGATATGTTGAGAATATCTCAGCGTATGTGGCAAAGCCCACTAAAGGCATGGCCGACCGGCCGAGCCCACAGCTGGCCTGGGATCCAGTGCCAGGGCATTGTCCAAAGCTCTCAGCCGGAGCCCATGGTGGGACAAGCTGTGGATGGCACATTAGAAGCCCTCTGCAGAGATAGGGTCGAGGTTGGCCGGGAAGGTTGGGTCCCTGGCTTCACTGTGGCATATGGAACACTGAACCATCTTGTTTGTTGCTGAAGAGAGTTTTGCTGTGCTCATTGGATGACATGATACAGGGCACCAAGAACTGTCCATCTCCACAAGGTCTCGATGCCTGGGTGTTGTTAGTTAAAGTGCTGTTTGATGCTCAAGAGCGGGTCTCCCAGTTTGCCTAATGCCATTGTCCCTGTCTGCTAGAATAAGAGACAGGAGTACATCTCATAAGCAAGTGTGCAACTGAGAGCTGCCCACAGAGAGGTTACCCCGCCTCTTGTCATGGGTATGATGAGGATATTGGTGATTTAAAACAGCTAAGCACGAAACAAGTTCCTGACTATGAACTGTGGCCTGATCGTCACGATGTCTGATTTCTTAAGTGCTTGACATATCTTCTGCCTGGCCTCTGTACCAGAAACACTGTGGGGGCCAACACCAAGACCTGCTATACCAGCTTCTGTTAGACTGGAGGTAGTCTGGTGTTGGGCGGGAGGAGAGGGGAGAGAAATAGTGATGTAATACCAATAGCAGCTGCTGTATGTCGGGTGCAGGAGAGTGGCCGAGGTTACCTCCTCTACAACTCAGTCCTAGGCGAGACCTCCATCCACAGTGAGGAGAGAAGTGACACACAGCAAAACTTACTTGAGCAACACTTAAGTCAAGGGAAGCCCGCGGAGCGGGGCCTGGCACGGTAGACCGCGGGGCAGCGCTGCACACCCTCTTTAAGCTTCACACCTGTCTGGAAGGCAAGTTCAATGACATTTCTCAATGGCTCAAAGGAAAGTCATGTCCCTGCTGTCACAGCCAACAAGTGGTAGAAGTAGGATTTGAACCCAGAAGGCTCTTGCCCAAAAGCCCAGATGAAAGGACCCAGGCTCAGACTGAGCCTGTCTTCTGCAATTAGACACACGATATTCTCTGTCCAGCAATCCTGGAAGGCAAGGGGGGGTTGATGAACCCCATAGACTGGACAGGCAGTGAGAATGGGCATGTCTGAGTGACAAGGCAGTGGGCCTCCCCACAGTGGCAGCTTCCTGAAGGTGACAGAACAGGACTGAACTCTAACAGAAGTTCACTTGTAACGGAAGGTCACTTGACAAACTATAACGCTAAGAAAAGTAAACGCTCCTATCTCACCTGCTCACCTGTCTTTAGAATTTGTCATTCCTGGTGGCTGATCATCACCCCCATCAAGATACAGAACACTTCCATTGCCCCCCAAAAGTTCCCTCCTGAAAGGTTTCCAGCCAGTAGTACCCCTCCTCCCTCCCCCCCCTACACACACAGACACACATCCCATTCCAAATCGCCACCACGGGCTGAGTTTTAAAGGATTAGTGAGAACTACTAACAAGGAGAAGGAGATGTCTAAGGCAACAAGGAGGAGGAGCGTCACACCAGCCGGAGCACCTGCCTGTTACTGGGAATGGAGCAGAGCAGTGGCCACTGAGGTCAGTCATGACATCAGAGACTATGTCAGGAAAGAGCCTGCAGCCTTGGGAGAAGCTGTGAGTTCATGCCAAAGGATCGGGAAGCCCAGCGGCCAAGAAGCCCACTGCGAGGAAGTCACAGTGTCGGGTGGGTGAAGAGCAGAGAAAAGCCAGGCTATGAGGCTGCAGGGAGTCGAGGCGATCTCAGCTCAGGCGCCCCCACTCGGCCCCTTTAGACTACTGCCCACATGCGCGGGGCCCTGCTGATTTTTTTGTTTGTTTTTCAAGCAAAAGAAGTCTACATTCCTAAGGGTCATTTTTGGATTTGAAAAATTGAAAAATAGACTTAAATCTCTCTGAAATAGGGGCTCCTGCAAAGTTCCAGGTGGAGGATCCTGTAGTGGGGGTGGGGGTGGGGGGGCACTTTAACCAAGAGAAGGGCGGGTTTCTCCCAGGAAATGTACTCTCTGAGTGCTGAGTTTTCCTCAAACATGTACAAACACATCTGGGTAGTCACCGCCCCTGTGAAGACACGAGTCTGCCTGGCGGCTCAGAGGACGGCTGCACGGGGACTGGAGGCGGCCGAGAGAGGAGCAAGGAGTGAGGGAGAGGAAAGGCCAGTCGGCTGGGCCTAAAGGATGTACTCTTTCCCATGCCCACAGGACCCTGTGTGTGACATGTGACCTTCCGGAATGTGTGGGAGCTGCCCTGGTAGACAGACCATTCTCCAGAGGGTCAGGACAGCCCTCCCTCCACCCCTTGATATTCTCCCACCTCGCACAGCACCCAGCATACACTGGATGGCTCCGGATGTGAGGCCCACTAGGGCAGACATCCTCAAAGCCACATGCAAATGTGGAGCTTCTCCCAGTCCAACATGAATGACCGGAGCAGCCACTCCTGGGACAGCTAGGAATAGGCCTCATCAAGGAGAGTCTCCCCTGAGGTAAATGACTTAGGTTTAGCACCCTCGAAGCCTCTGTGCTACAGGGCAGGGTGGGGGTGGGGGGCGCCATAGATAGGACTTGTCAAAAAGGCAAAGGTCAGGCGTGAAACAGTGTGGCCGAGGCTGGAGATGGCCGGGAAGGCCAGGGATGTCACAAGGAGGAGGGTTGAAGGCGGTGTGAGCGTGCCACCTGAGCGATAAGTAGAAGAGAGCGGCCAAAGCAGAGAGCAAAGTGTGGAGGAGACCCAGAGGGGCCGAGCTGGGGCCCTCCATCACCCTGCTGTCACCCTGGGGACCATGACTAAGACTTCAAGTATGAACTTCACTTCTGAAGAGGAGAGCCACGGTGAGGGTTAGAGGAGAGTGTGTCCCAAAGCCTTCAGTGCCTCCGTCTCTGAGGAGATGAGGAAAGGAGTTGTGAGGCCACTTAGCAGCTGCAGCCCTTCAGGAGGCTATGGCCCAGTCCCATGAGGGCCAGCAAGGGCGAGAGGTGGTGGGCAGCCTGGCGTGGCCTGCTCTCAACTCGTCTTGAAGGTGGAGGGGGGAGGGGCTAACTGATAGGTAGCCTGTGGGCCGCAAAAGCTGCACAAAGACCGGGAAGGAAGGCTGCCGGTGCCTGTGTCAGCCCAAGCAAATCCTCTGGTGGTGCACTGGGTTGCACATTGACCCTTTGTCCCTGTGCCACGCCCGCCTCACCTCCTCCTCCTCTTCCCGGGCCCCTTGTCTCACTGAGGCTCTTCAGGCGCTTGGTAGTGAAAGAGGGTGAAGCAGGGTGGGGCAGGGTGGAGTGGGGCAGCCCATTACCTTACAGCCTATTTTCTTTCCCCTTTTCACCGTGCGTGCATGTGCAGACCTGTTCTTGTTCACCATGAAGACTGAACTCTGTTGCTCACACCCTGGATCTTTCTACTTTCCCAGTGCTTCCACCTCTAGTCGCAAACTCTCTCCATGCAGTGCCACCTCCGCCATCCTTTCTATCAGAAGAGAATCGAGTGAACCTTCTGAGTTTTCAGATTTCCCTCCAAACTTTTTCAAAATAGAATATATGAACACTGCAAAGAAAAACCAGAACAACCCCACCCCCCAGGGAGCACAGTAGGAGACCACCTAGCAGCAGTAGCTGTCATTTTGCCAAACTCCTTAAGCGACATTGCTAATCCCTCATCATCTTCTTCTAACCACATTAGAAGCAGAGTTACCCGAGATGCCTAAACCATGTTGGGCGCCACCTGTAGGCATACATTTTTTGCAACCTACTTTTTAATAAGGGTTCAACCTCTCCTCTAGCCCACCACCCAGCAGAGTCAGTGGAAGGGAAAAGTTATTAGGATTTGGGGGAAGTGGACCTGTTCAGCAATAGTTCTTTGGGGGTGAGCTTGATCTTCTTTGGCAATAGGGCTGTGCGGAGAGATGGAGAAGTGTTGGGTTGCTTGTGCGAGGAGAAGCAGAGAAGGGCAGGAGTGGAGCCGGACAGCTCAGCAGGACAGATCAGATGAAAGGAGGTCCCACTCCAGTGGGGATCACCTCTCGGGGCTCGGCTATTTAATCCTTGCAAGAACATGAGAGGGGTTCAATCCTCCCATGGAGAGAACACTGGGGCCTCTTAGCCCATCCATCCCTTTTGCCCTGCTTCCTGCACTCCACTCCCTTCACAGTTCTAAAACCCCTGGTAGCCAGGACTCAGGAAGCAGACTCGGAGCGCGGAAGTCACTGGGAAACTTGGGCTTCCCTACGTTGACTTCTCAGAGCTCGGGGCTCAGTGATGACAGGGATCGAAGAGGGGGAAGCGGCTGTGTGGCAGATGCTGTTGCCAGGCTGCCAGGGCCCCTCGAGGCCCTCTGAGCTCCAAAGTAGCAAAGCACACGGGGACACTAGGCCACCCAGCCGGGAGGTCCCCGAAGAGTCCTAAGGTGGCACAGCAACCAGATTATTCTAGCTGTGACAGAGAGGAAAGCTGGACAGAGTGGGCAGCAGGGACACAGGCGCTGATTGATGCGGACTTCACACAGGAGCTGCAGGGATCCAACATGCGGGGACTATGTACGCATCAGGATCAACAGACTCATGCAGCAGGGCCCTCTTCTCCCCCGAGGGCCTCTTGTTGAACCCTTCCCCCAGAGTGTATGTGGTGTTTATTGGCCGCCACCCTGGGCTATCCAGGGAAGGGCTGACTGAGATGTCTCAAATGTTCTGGTCAGTGGCAGCAAGGGTGAGGGGAGGCAGTTCTTCACACCTCCAAGCTCCCACCTGTATCCTGAGGAGATCCCCATGATTTCTGAGGGACCTCCACTAAGGTAAAACTGGGTCCTTGGCCTCAGAAAAGAAATTGAGGATGAGCCAGTATGAATCCTTATTAAGATGGGACAGGCTCTCAGGAGGAGACTCCCACTTGCAAGCACAAGTGTGGGCTTCTCACAGGTCACACCTCAGCGTCGTGGTCTCAGACATATAGAATATTTTGGTGGCTTTGGTTACATTTCAAAAGATTTCTAAGAAACTTTTCCCCTCAATAATGAGATTATTGGAGAGGTTGAATCGGGTGTGTGTGTGCTGGGATAGATGGTTGGAGGACAGGAAGTTTATTAGAAGACTTATTGACACTATGGACAGACAGCCACACAGAGAGGCTCTGAGGAGGAGGCAAACCCATGAGGCAAATTGCAGGGAGGGGGCCTTATAGTTCTGAGGAAGACTCTCTGATTCTCCAGCAGGCTACAGGGAAGGTGTGTGAGCACCGCGCTCCTTTGATGCTTCTGAGCCTGCAAACTCACTTCCCCAGGTGAGAGACCTGGGCATCTGTACGTCCATTAGCTCTTAAAAGGGTGCCCTGTCAGTGTCTGTGAGCTGGGGGGAGCACAGCAGCCTAGCCTGGGCTCTGGGGACTGTAGCACAGCTCCAGAGGTCCCTTGGGTGAGATTGCAGTCATAAGGAAGCCAGGGTTACCCGAGGGGGTTGGCGCACATCCTCAACTTATTGGAAATGGAGTTTCTATGCCAACGGTGGGCTTCTAGCTGGGAGGAAGAAAAGCGCGCATGTCATGTCAGTCTTTGAGCAAGATTAGCCGCTGTCTTGACATTGTCTCTTGAAATATCTGTGGGGCTGAGGAGAAGACTCGGGGAGTAAAAGTGCTCATCCTGTAAGCTTGAGGGTCTGAGTCCAAATCCTGTATAAGCAAAGCTCTTGGGAGATAGAGATGGGCAGCTTTCTGGGACTTGGTGACCCCCAAATCACCATGAGACCCATTTTGGAAGGGGTCCAGCATAGTGGTCCATGCCTTTAATCCCAGAACTCAAGCAGAAAGGGCAGGAGGATCCGTGTGAGTTGAAGGCCAGCCCTGTTTACAAATCGAGTTCCAGAACAGCCAGGGTTTCATAGAAAGACCTGGTCTACTTGTCTCGACAAAACAAGCAAACAAACAAAAAGCAAGAGAAGGAGAGAGAGAAGAGGGAGGGAGGAATGGAGGGAGGGAGGGAGGGAGACAGACAGACAGACAGACAGACAGACAGACAGACAGACAGACACTAAGGCAGAGCTTGAGGAAGACACTCATGGCCTGCTCTGGCTTCCCCATGCCTGCATACACAGTGCACACATGTGAACACAGATTTTAAAAGTCCACATTTTTCTGGGCATGATGGTGCACACCTTTAAATCCAGCACCCATCAGACAGGAAGGAATCTGGAAGAGATGGTGTCATCACGGGGATATCAAAACTTCACATGCAAAACCGCACACACCATACTTTGTAAAAGTAACTTTTTCTTCATAAGATGTAATTGTCTCAGAGGCTTACTGCTGAATAAGCTCACCCTTTGTAGTTCTTTCTGAACTCTGGCTGGCTGACTGGCTCAACTCAGCTACTCTTGCTCAAACTCCTCTCCAAGTTGACTGATTCAAAATGACTTCTCTCAACTTCTCACTGAATTGCTTGGCTTGGCTTCAAACTCACTCTGGCAATTTGTTCTAATCTTCTGGCTCTTTCTTATTCTCTGGCTTCAACTGCTTCTGCTGACCTGCACCAAACTGACTCCCAACACTCACTCACTCTCTCTCTCTCTCTCTCTCTCTCTCTCTCTCTCTCTCTCTCTCCCTCCTCCCCTCCCCTCCCCCTCCCTCCCTCCCTCCCTGTGCTGTTCTTAAATAGCTTTTCTCCTGAAAGTTGGGTGTATCCTCATTTTGTCAAATCTTTCTCTGATTCGCCCCTTTGTCTACCCCTTAATTAGACATCATTGTTTGGGATTAAAGGTGTGTACTAAAGGAGTCCAGCCAGAGGGATTGAAGGTGTGTGCCCAGGGCATGTCTACATTTCAGCAGGGTCACAGACCTAGAAGGTCTTTAGATGTGATCAGAGCAGCCATTTTGCAGAATTAAAATTCCTTTACAGTTCTTATGTCTGAGCTGTGCTCCAAAAGCAGCCAGGGTAGGTGAGGGGCCTATTTGACTGACCATGATGCTGGCAAGACATTAAATTCTAATGACTTCCTTTAATGATTAATACCTGAGCAGAACTGGACATAGGTTTCATTTGGATACAGGATTCTCAGTGGAGCAAGAATGTGCTGCCCCAGGTATCAGGCGTAGACACAGCACTTCGAGATGGCGGTGGTCTCCTGCTCTGCTGCTGTCAGTATACCAAGGGTGTCAGGTCTTGTAGCATGATCACCCTAACTGTTGGATCTCAGAGTGTGATCCCACAGAACGCGGATGGAACGTCTGGCAGGTGCGGAGAGTGAGGCAAAACAGCAGAGAACACTCTTGAGAAGGAATCCAGTGGTGATCAAACAGAAGATGGTGCGAGGTTGCTCTTGGTGTGGGGACACCAGCAGCATCAAAAACAAACAATCGAGTAAGTTGGCCGCCGCTATGAAGACTAGGAATGGAACTTCTAAATCCATTTTCCCCAGTTTGTAGTAGCGCATGCCTTTAATCCCAGCGTTCTGGAGTCGGAGGCAGGTGGATCTCTGAGTTTGAGGCCAGCCTGGTCTACAAAGCGAGTTCTGGGCCAGTCAGGGCTACATTAGTGAGACCCTGCCTCAAGATTAGGGGAGGGGGGAGTCCTTTTCTATGAAGAGAACAAAGTCTCAGTGGCTTAGTCAGCCATGTCTGGACACTGGGGAAGGAAGTTCTATTATAGAGAGTTCGTTTGCTGATGTTTTAGTCAGAATGGGACCAGCCTTTGTATAACCTGAAGAAAATCAGTGATGTAAACTTGATGCTACAGCTGGAGGGGGAGGGGGTCTGAGGGAAGTGACGAAGCAGAAAAGCTTAGTACCATGTACTGGGAATTCTTCCTCTCCTGCTCACTTGCTACCCTCCCTCCCTCCCTCCCCCTTTCTCCCCTGCCCTTCCCTCTCCTCCCCTCTTCCCTTCTGGAATTCCTCCTGTATTTCTTTCCTGGCCTCTCCCTCCCTCCCTTTCTCCTTCCTTCCCTCCCTCTTTCCTCTGAAGCAGAATGCAAACATAGAAAATAGATTGCAGATGATGGGTCTGCTTGACATGTGGAACCGGGGACTGGGTCTAGTGTGCTCAGCTCAACCTCACCCCAGGCTCCAGGCCTCTCACAGCTGCACGCGCATAGAGCAGCTGCCCCTTTGTCATTGCTTGGAGTCTGGAACACAGTCAAAAGTTCTTGCTGAAAGTCCAGTCCCCAATTCCACACTGCTCAGGGGTGCTGCCTTTGGGGCAATTGGCTCATGAGGGCTCTGCCCGGTCAACAAAGCTATCTATAAGCAATGGCTTCATGGGCCATTGGAAGGCGGTAGAGACCTCTGTTGGAGCTGGATCGTTTGCCATGCCCTTAAAGGTATATTTTGTCCTCACCCCCTTCTTCCTCTTGGGGCGGAGGGGGGTGTGTGTCTCACTGTGTGGCCCAAATTGTCCTTAAACTTAAGGGTCTTCCTGCATCTGCCTCTTAAATGCTGGGATTATAGGCATATACAACTGGTGGCAATGATGACAGCTCCTCAGAGGGCCCCTCCCTCCCCCTCCCCCTTCTCCCCTTTTCCCTCCAGTTACCACTGTGGCTTCCTGGTGCTGCTTCCTCTCCAGCCTCCCTCCAGCAGCAATTCTCCCACCCCCTGTAATGATCTGCTTTGCCACAGGTCTGTAGCAATGAAACCAAAGGGACAGTGGACTAAAAACCCAATAGACAAAAATAAACCTTTTCTCCTCTTACAATGTTTGTTCCTGGGGCATTTTGTCACAACGGCAGAAAACTAACACACCATCAGTAACCCCTCATACTCTCTGCCCCCCCACCACCACCACCGCCGAGGGCTCCCTGCCACTGCATGGTCAGCCCTGGGCCACAAGTCACTGGAAAAGGCCCATAGCCCACCTCCTCCAGGCCCCGGAACAGCCTGCGCCCGGGTTTGTCAGCCCCTTCCCTGAAGCCTCAGCTCACCAAGCACCCAGAAGTCACTGGACAGGTAGAGGATAGGGACCAGGAGGAAATGAGCAGAGGTTAGGGGGTGCCGTTAGGGGATGTCACTTCCCTTCTGCACTCTCCTTCCCAGGTCGCCCTGACTTCTAGGCATTTGTCCTGAGGGAAGGATGTTCTGGGGTGGCAACAACACAGGCTCTGCTTTGGGGTACACCACATCTCTAATGCTCTTCTCTCTAACCCTCTGGGGTTCCTCCTGCCTGCTTCCAAGGGAGGCCCGTACCCTATAGCTGAGCTGGGCCCTTCCACTTGACCTCTAAGCAGCTGTACTGCACAGACAGACTTCAGCCTCTTTGAGCCCAATCATGGCTTCACACAATAGGATCACAGTCCTGGCTCTGCTGACCTTAGAGCCTGATATTCAGGTGAAATGTTAGCTAGGGAAGGACCATGTGCGAGAGGCCCTGCAGATGGGCACTGGAGCCTTGAATGAGTCCAGAGTCTCATTTTCTTGAGACAGGGTCTCATGTAGCTCAGGTTGGCCTAGAACACACTACAGAGCTGAGGATGACCCTGAATTTCTGAACTCCCTGCTTTTACCTTCCAGTACTGGGATTGCGGGCATGCATTACCACAGTGGGTTTCTATGTTGGGGGAGCAAAGGCCTGGCTTCGGATGTTCCTGGCAAGCGCCCTACCAATTGAGCCACATCCTCAGATTTGAGAGGTCAGACAAGCTTACAGTTATAGCTGGGGTCTACTGTATGCCTGAGCCCATGTGTACCATGGGGCAGGACAGTTACTGGCCAGGGCATCATAGATCCACCCCAGCAGCATCTGACCCTGAATTTGGTGGGCTCAGTCTTCCCACCTGGAGGCTTCTGGATTCTCTCCAGACAGACCAAACAGCTGATGTCATTTGGAGCACAAATCTGCTAGGGGCCAGCCTGGCCACCATTCAGTGCCCCATACTAGCCTAGGGGGCCGAGGTAGGAAGAGCCCCAGGTGCTGCCACCAGAACTGGCAGGTTGGCTCAGGCCCTGAAGCATCTGTGCCTTCTTCCAACTCCTCCTGCCTGGCCCTCCTCTGCACCTTCCTGCTCGCCTCAGACCTCAGAGAATATTTAACCACCTGTTAAATGATTTATCCCATATAGGCCCCTGAGCTCAGGGCATCTCACGGGCCTCCTCCAGAATTAACTAGAGCCATAAATCAAAGCGACATGTGAGAATTTTCAGCTGCCTCAGACAGCAGGCAGCGGTGTGCCCAGATGGGAAAATGACATTTAGAAGGGAAACGCGTACACCAGCCTGGTCCAGAATCGCCCAGACTAACCTAGGAGATAGGGGGAGGTGAGTCAAGGACACTGGACTTTCCGAGCACTGATGGAGGTGTGGGGAGGGGGGCCCAGCATGGTGTTCTTTGAGCTTCTAAGGCAGGCACTTCTTTCTATAGCTGACAAAGAACTAGGCCTCTGTGGTCTCATCTGACTACAGAACAGTCTGGGAGACACTGGGGCATCGGTGGTGGCAAAATGCAGTCCTGAGCTCTTGGCATCAGGAGACAGGATGGGGAGGGCCTGATTAGTGGTAGGCCGGGACTGGACATGTGTGACTGAACCCAGGAACTAGACCACAACTTGGGCTGGGCACTGTGACAAGAGGATACCATGTGAGGCTACATTCAGATTCTGGGTGGCACGGAGGTTCAGAGGGGAGCAGATGAAGTGGCCAGGCCTCACAGCCTGGAGCTGGACCCCGAGTGCCCCCTACCTGGTCACCCAGACCTAAGAAGGAGATAGCCCCGCTGCTCAAGCTGCTGGCTTTCTGCACCTGCCTTCCCGTTTGGCTTCTGTAATTTCTCCAGGCAGCTGAGGGGCTGGTTACCTAGCCACAGTGCTAGCTAGGCTTACTTCAGCCTCTTGGAACCTCCCTAGTCTCCTAGTGGTGTTCTACTTTAGGCTGAGAGTCCAGGAAAGTGTGTCCGCAGAGGGGCATAAGCCAGGGACCTAGGCAGCCACACTTAGCTCATCTCCTACAAGGTGGTCTGTCATTGTGTTGAAGAAAAAGGTTAACACGGGAGGGGCAGGGCCAGCCACCGATGACAACCCAAGGCCAAGGAGGAAGCATACTTTTCTATCAGAGATAGATATTTTTCTGACAAAGAAATGTACTTTTCTATCTAGCCTGCCAAGGGCAAGTCCCGCACCGTGAAAAAGAGAGTGGAAGGAAGAGAGTGGAAGGTGCTGGAGAGATGGCTCAGCAGTTAAGAGCACTGACTACTCTTCCAGAGGTCCTGAGTTCAATTCCCAGCAACCACATGGTATCTCACAACCATCTGTAATGGGATCCGATGCCCTCTTACAGCAATAGTGTACTCATACACAGAAATAAATCTTTAAAAAGAAGAAAAGTAAACTCGAATCTGTTTCTAAGGTGGTTTTGTATGTGTGCCTGTATTTGGGTTTTTTTTTTTTTTCGTTGTTGTTGTTTGCTGAGATAGGGTTTCTCTGTGTAGCCCTGACTATCCTGGAACTTGAATTGTAGACCAGGTTGGCCTTGACCTGCTTCTGCCTCCCGAGTGCCAGGATCAGAGGTGAAGCTTTTAATCTCCCACAACCCATTAAAACTTTTGTTCCCACCAAAGTCCTGCTGTATTCCTAGAAGTTGGTACCCAGGGTGGCTGGCTTCTCCCCCTTCATTTCTTTCCTGTGCTCTCCAAAAAAAATTAACCAGTCAAGAGTAGACTATAAGGCTGGGCCCGAGAGGAGCAGCCTAGGCTCCTCGCATTAGGCACAAAAGCGAGGAGCCACCATCTGGCTGTGTGCTCCTCGCTTGCTGGCTTGGGTCACGGGGCAGCTGTTTTGCAAAATCAAATCACCTTGATGGGTTACTGTTCATCCCAAAGATGGGAGGAGAAAGACCACCAACCCAAATCATCATGGCCACAGCAATTAATTAAAGCAAGCAATTAATTAAAGCAAGCTTTTTAAAATTCATGTCCTTGGGCTGTGGTCCCCATAAGGCGGGGTCTGAAAGATCAGCACTTGGTGGGAGGAACAGAAGGCTTTTATAGCTCAGAGGTCTGGGGGGCGGGTTCTAAGTGGAGGACTTGGTGGGCAAAATAGACGGGGTTACAGGAGCAGAACATAAGCCTGACGAGTTAGTCCCTCCTGAGACACAAGGTGGCCCCAGCAAGGTAGTTTTGACAATAGGTGGTCATAAGAAGGCAGTCCTAGGTGGTCACATAACCTTTGGGAACAAAGGTAGAGTTACAAGATGGTTACAAACAACTTTTTGAAACAAGGACATGATTGTCATTCCCAGAGCAGGCATTACAGAATGGTTTGTAGTTAAGGTTACGGGGGAGGTGTGGCCCAGTCCTTGAGAAAGAGATTTAATCATAAGCAGGAGTGAACCTAGTCTGTCTTTACTATAGGATGGCCTTAGCCCAGGATGGAGGCAGGCTGGCCCATTACTCTCACTTTGTTGTTCTGGTATTTGTTCATGTTATACTGAGGCTGTTCTTTCCCAGTGGCTGATGCTCTGAAGCCGTGTGGGGCCCGAGTTAGAGCATAATGACTCTTGCTCCTGGAGCAGGAGACTGAGGTCCCCAGGACCTGGCAGCGGCCCACAGAGTGTCCCATGGGTGGGTAAGGGCACAGGCAGGCAGACAGGCAGGATGCAGAGCCACCGGGGACTCCACGGCAAGCAGAGGGTACCACGCCAGGAGCCGATAAATGGCCAGATGGTAGAGGAAGGCACCGCCTGCAGCCTCCACTGGGAAAATTAATTAAGCCCTCAATTAGCACAGTCCTGCCCCTGTCGGCTATGAAGGACACTCAGGGTCCTGGCTGCCCTGCCCAAGCCAGGAGTTAATAACGTATGTGATGTACTCAGCAGAGAATCACCCAGAAGCACCTGTTGTCCTCCACCCGCCTACCCAGCTTCCAGCCCCCCACAGCCGACAGCCGGGACCCCAGGGGATCCCTCAGAAAAGGAAGAACCGAGGGCCCAGATGTCAGGGCGAGGGACCTAAAGAGTCGCTGACCAGTGGACAGCCTGTGGTGCAGGGGGCAGCAGAGCCCAGGAGAGGATGGGAGAGCATCTCCTGGGGTACCACTCAGAGGAGCAGCCCAGAGGTGAGACCCACCCATCACTGCTCCATGGGAGAGAGGACCATGACCCCAGAGCACACGCGGACCACGAGCTCAGAGCGAGGGCTGGAACCCTGCAGAGAGCACAGATCCCAGCATGTCCTGGGCTGGATCTCTGACATCTCCAGCCTGGCCTGCTCAACACAGTAGTTCCATCTCCACCATGACTAAGGAAGGAAAACAGAGGCCCAGAGTCGCTTGGGACAGTGAAAGGGGCCCTCTTGGTACCCTGCCCAGGGGACAGTCAGCTCCCAAGAGCCGCCTCTATCCTCAGCTCAGCTCCAGTCTGCACCCAGGTCTCTCCTGGTGGACGAGCCGCAGGCAGCTCCCGACACCTGCACTTTCACCTCCTTGCTCAGGACCCCTAGCCGTCCCTCCAGCACCAAGAAGGCCAGCCTCTGGACTCAGGATGCCTGTGCAGGACAGACAGACAAGGTCCTACTGGACCCACTGAGTCTGCCCCCAAGGTCTTCAGTTTAGTTTTTTGCAAATTCTACATCTGTTCACACCAGAACCAAAAACAGACTTTACTTGTTTTAATCACTTTTTTCTCCTGACTTTTGAAAGAGGGTCTGATTCTACAGCCCTGGCTGACCTGGGTCTCTCTCCAGCCTCCTGCCTCAGTCTACGCGTGCTGGGGTTATAGATAGGTTTGAATTATGCATCGTTATCCCTCGTCCTAGACTGAGATGACCTTCTCAGACTGTCCTGGCCCCTCCTATCTATCCTCAGCCCTACCCATCAGGCCACCATCCTGAAATCCACCACTGTGCTCGCTTAGCCCCGTCTGCCTTGGAAAGGCATGTGGGTGAAACTATATAGGCTTCTGGCACTCAACCGGACTGGTTCATTAGTGCGCCCTTGGGGTCAGGGCCTAGAATCATCCTGGAATTCTCATGTGCTGCTTTGTTGATAGGCAAGGGGCTGACTGCCTGGGGAGAAGAGGAGGGCTGCCAGGGGGAATCCCAGTGTCTCTGTGGACATTTCTGTAGTGTGTGTGTGTGTGTGTGTGTGTGTGTGTGGTTTGTCTGCATGTATGGTTGTGCACTGCATACCTACAATGCTTGTAAAGGCAAGAAGAGGGCGTTGGATCCCCTGGAACTGGAGTTACAGGAAGTTGTGAGCTGCCCTGTGTATAGTGGTTCATATGTGTGCCACTTGGAAAGTGGAGGCAGGAGGATCAGAAGTTCAGGGTCTGCTCTGGCTATATAGCAAGTTCAAAGCCAGCCAGAGCTACAAGTGACCCTGACCAAAACAAAAACAAAAAAAACTAAACAAGATATTGGATTCCCGCCCCAGTGTGGGGTTCACTGCTCCCACACACAGATAGGACTGAAGTGGAAATTTAAGGGTTCTTTGGAAAGTCAGTTGTGTTGGATGGTGTTTTGCTGGGGCAGACAGGTAAAGGAGGGTTTTTCTGAAGTGAACACAGGTGAAAGACCAAGGCATAATCACGAAGTCTCATTTCGCTGAAGCAGACACAGGAGAGAGGATGTTCTGCTAAAGCAAGCACGTGGAAGGACACGTGATGAAGGATTCTTTGCTAACGACACACATGTAGTGGGTTCACCTTACGTTGTGTAGTTGAGCTGCGCTTGTCGGAACTCCATAGAGAGAAATGCACCAAAGAACTTCTGGCGGCGTGCGGCAGTATGTTGTGCTTCTGTGGACTCTGGCTGATTGGCAGAGTGACATCGGCTGAGATAGACACACACCGTGCTGAGACAGACCCATGGAGGAAAGGAGTGTAAAAAAGACTCAGCAGACAGTGACGGGCTGAGATTGGCTTGCTTGCACCGCTAACTGCTTCTTGGTCTCGAGTCTTCTCTGATCTTCACTTCACTGAGAGAGGCACAGCCAAGGACTTCTCCTGGCATCCCTCCGGGTCCCTCCTGCTGACTTGTGCCTAGGCTGAGGCCTGGATGTCTCTGCTAGGTCCTGCCACCACTGCTGACTCAAGCTATCCAGACTACCGAACTGGAATGCCGGCGGATGAAGCGTTTACTAATGGATCGAGCTGCCACTACCTGCTCACCTGTAAACTGAACCGCCGATTTCCAGACAACAGAAATTGCTGCAAAGAACAATTTCTAAACAGGTCTACTTTCCCTCAACCCCCGTCCCCGTATCCTTTCTTTCCCACTACCTCTGGTGGGTGGTGGGCTAAAAGGGAGGTTAAAGCATTTAAGAGCCATCATTAAAAGGAGGCTTTGAAAAACATTAAAAGTTACAGAGGACACTCTTAGTAAACGGATTTTCAGAGCCTTTGATTGAATAGAACCTAGTGTGAACCTGTGCACACAATTGCTTGTGGAAAAGCTGTGGGGCTCACACTGCCCCTCCCCATCCCTGGGGTCTTCCCAGAAGACTGCACACCCAGAGTAAATTACTCAGAATGCCCAAGCCTTGGGGCATGGGCCTCCCAGGTCAGCCAAGGTATGCAAATCTTTTTCCTGAGGGTTGGGCTAGCCTGAGGCAGCTCCCCTGGGCTGGTGTGTCTGTGGCTGAGTCTACAGTCACTGAGAAAAACTCAGTTCCTGGGGTTCCAGCCCCCAGGGACGCTATCACAACAGGAAGCCTTGTCCCTAATCAGCAGGTTCCCCACTCAGGAGGATGGGGGACCAGAAAAGACAAAGACAAAGGCACCTGGGCAGAAGAGGTGAAGGGAAAGGAAGCCTTGTAGAAAAGCAGAGGGTGGGTGGGGAGTGGGGACAGACCGCCCCTGGAGTGTGGTATAAAGGGTATCTAGTGAAGGAGCTCTTTGCCAAACGTGTACACTGGAGTCTGAAATGCCAGGAAGAGCCCAGGTGACCCCGAGCCTAGTGGGCACAGTAGGGACGAATGTGGCTAGGCGTCAATGGGAGGTCTGAACCAAGGGCACCCCACCCCACCCCACCCCACCAGGGGTCTCCATAGTTCAGCTCCATGTAGAGCAGTATGGGGTCGCACAAGCACACTTTCAAACAGAGGAGGTGAGGCAAGGGACACAGTTCAGAACAAGGAGGTTTCCAGAAGCCGTAGGAAGCAAGCGAAGCAAAGTGGGAGAGGAGGAATACTCAGTCTGATGGAAAGGTGGCAGGGAGGGACCTTGACGTGTGAAGAGAGGAGCCTGTGGGGTCCCACAGCTCCAACCACAGTAACTCTGAAAATGGCCAGCCCTAGAGGCGGCCCTATAAGTCCCCCAACCCACTCTGCCTGTACCAGTCAGATGTTACCAGCTAAGCAGCCTTCTGACGCACACAGTCCTCCCCTTCCACAGCTGTGGAGCCTGGAACACAGGGGTGGGGTGCAGGGCGTGGATCAGTGTAGGCGGAGGAGCCTTTCTTGAGCTCCACAGGAGACTGGGAGACCCTGCTAAGGATCTTGGAGTCGACACCTCTCACAGAGAGCACCCATCTGTCTAAAGGTAATGGAGAGTCCAGAGTGGGCCCTTAAGCCTGGGCGGTGATAGCACACACACACACTACAGGAGTTCAAGGCCAGCCTCAGCTACATTGTGAGTGTAAGGCTAAGCTATAGAAAAAACTAGAAGAGGAGGAGGCAGGAGAACTGACCAATCCTGGCCTGAATCTCCAGGATTTCAAACCTTCCATCGGGATGGGCTGGGGAGGTCCTGCCCAACTGTGGGGATGATGGCATCTCTGCCTCCCAGGCCTGAAACGTAAGGGTTCTTTGCAAAGTCAGTTGTGTTGGATGGTGTTTCGCTAAAGCAAAACACATGAAGGGATGTTTCCCTGAAGCAGACACAGGTGAAAGAATGTTCTGCTAAAGCAAGCACTTGTGAAAGGACTCGTGGTGTAAGATTTTTCTGCTAATGACACGCATTGTATTGGTCTGCCTTACATTGTGTAGTTGAGCTGCATTTGTTGGGACTCCATAGAGAGAAACACACCACAAATCTTTTAGTGGTGTGCTGCAGTTTCTTGTCGCTTTCTCGGACTCGGCTGATTGGCAGAGTGATGTCAGCTGAGACGGACTCTTTGGCTGAGGCAAGACCCATGGAGGACATGTGATGTTTGGAGAGACTATAAAAAGAACTCAGTGGACAGTGATAGCCACTGGGCTAGGCTTGCTTCTAGAGCTAGCTGTGCAAGGCTTCTTGGTCTCAAGCCTTTGCTGATCTTTGCTTTGTTGAGAGAGGCACGGCCAAGAACTTCTCCTGGTGTTTCTGGTGATCCAGATCCCTCCTGCTGACTCGTGCCGATTCGGCTGAGGCCTGGTTGTTCCTGCTGGGTTGTGCCATGGCTGGTGCTGTCTCGACACTACCAAACTGGACTGCTGGTGTATCCATGAAGTGTCTGCAAGTGGATCGAGCTGCTGCCGCCTGCTGACCTGTGACCTGGACTGTCAATTTACAGACAGCATGGATGGGAGTTGTTCTGAAGAACCTTTCTAAACCGGTCCACTCCCCACCCCCATCTTTTCTGTTCCACTACCTCTGGTGGGTGGTGGGCTAGAAGGGAGGTTAAAGCATTTATTGAAAAAAATTAAAGTTACACAGGCCCAGAGAAGATCGCCAGAACTCCCCCTCCCCCTCTGCCTCCCTGGAAGGAGGGAAGTGTGGTACCTTGACCCATTCTGCACAGAGGTAAACTGAGGGTGCTGAGGACTAGTTCCTCAGCAGAGTGCCGGCAGGCCTAATGGGCACAGAGCCCTGGTCTGGCCTGTGCATTAAACACAAAATGACCTCGCCAGCCGGTAGTCACCGAGTCCTCCACTCTCCAGCTCCTGAGCCTTGCCCTCAGCCACATTCCAAGGCCTTCCTTGACTGGGGCCAAGAGAGAGGACACTTCTGGGACACTGCTCCAAGGGACAGCAGCTTCTTTCAGCCAGGTCAAGCCAGTAGCACAGCTGCCAGGCAGGGAGAGTGATGCCCGTGACTCGGTCATCCTTCACGGTCCATGGCAGCTTGTGTAGACCACTGCTGCTCCCTCCTCCATCACCATTAGCAGAGAGTGGACGAGAGGGTCGGTCACGGGAGCAGCAGTGGTGGCAGGGGAAGTGCTCTTACCCCTAGACAAAAGTAATGTGCCTGTTTGACGTGAGCTGGAGGGGGGAGGATGGGGGGAAATATCACATCACTATGACCTCTGGACCCAAGTGTGGGGGAACAGGGAAAGGGAGCTCCAGCCCTGGGCAGGGAAGGCTCCCAGAAAGGAAAAACACCTAGGCACATGCCAGGGACCCAACGCCACGTGTCCACCGGTGGGCTTTGATGAGAGGTGAGCCTTCGCAAAGCTGTGAAGGACAGAAGAGAGGCTGTCTCTGCTGCGGGCCTCCTCTGCTCCTCCAGCTATGGCCTCTTCTGCGTGGTCGTTCCTTATGTCTCCTGCGACTTGTGTGCACGATGGCTTTGCTCACTGCCGCGACATAACAAATGTTCCATTTGTACATTTGTAGAGAACGAATGAATAGGCAAGTGACTGGGAGGCTGGCTTCCCCTAACTCTGAGTATGGGCGGGGAGGGGGTCAGCCCCAAGACAGAGCAGGAAACATGGACGAGCCTAAGTCTCTAAGAGCCCAGAGGGGTTGCAGAAGTGCTCGTCGTAAGACACACACACACACCCCCGGCTTCTGAGGGATGAAAAGGGGCCTAGAAGGGGGCACGCCTGCCTGGGTAGAGTGTCATTGAGATCCTGGGCTGGCCAGGGCTAGCGGGAGCAGGCCTGGTGGGAGGGAGCACCTAGGACAGAGTCCCTGTACTGTGCCTCAGCAGTCCCACAGGCCTGCTCCCCAGCCTGGGGTCCCCCCTACAGCCCGGGGTCCCCCCACAGCCCGGGGTCCCATTCTTCTGGGGCTTCTCTAATCCCTAAGTCTGGTTGTCCACAGTGATTTGTGGCCCTGACAAGGTGAATTGTGGGTAAAGCGGCTGTCCAAATTGGGAACAAATTGGAACAGCAGCTCTGGCCGCCGCCATCCATCACTGGGAGAATGGCCGCAGCAGCAGTGCCGGCAGCCTGGGCTCGCCTGTTCCGGAGGCGGAGGAAACAGCCCTCTTTCCACCCACAGTGGGGTAGCCTTGGGGTGCCTGGGCGTTGGGGAGGCACGGGAGAGGCTGAGCTCCCTCAATCTTGGCCTTTCTTGGTCTGTCTTCCCTACTGATCTCACCGCACATCCAGGCACCTCCTGAAATCCTTGTGGCACCAGCAGAAATCAGACATGGAACTGGCCACCCAAATACCTAGAATTCTCTGTAATTATTATCATTTTCTTAACCTTACTTGATAGCTCAGTCTGGCCTCAAACTCTGGATTCTCCTGCCTCAGCCCCCTGAGTACTAGGATTATTTATATATATATATATATATATATATATATATATATATATATATATATAATATATATATTATATATATAATATATTATATATATAATATATATAATATATATTATAATAATATAATATATAATAATATAATATATTATATAATATATAATATATTATATATATATTCTTATATATATTCCTATATATAAGCCAGCGTGCCAGATGTCTTCATTTTCTCATTTTTATGAAATATTTAGAGTGAAGTTCATTTAAACCCATCGTCAACAGATAGTAATCTAGACTTTGTGCCCACTTCTATAATATATAACCCACTTCAACCCTGAGGGGGCACAGACAGGAAGATTGCTCAAAGTTCAAGGGCAACCTAAGCTACAAAGACAGATCTTGTCTCAGTAAAAAATAAATCAACAGGCTGGAGAAAAGACCCACTGGGTAAAGTGTGCAAGCTGTATGAGGATTAGGACCTGAGATAAGATCCCAATGTCCACATAAAAGAGATTTGGTGCAAGTGCTTGTGACCTCAGTGCTGAAGGGAAGACAGGCTGGGCAGTGGTGGTGCACGCCTTTATTCACAGCACTTAGGGGGCAGAGGCAGGCAGATCTCTGTGAGTTCGAGACTAGCCTGGTCTACAGAGCGTGTTTCAGGACAGCCAGGGCTACAGAGAGAAAACCCCCGTAACAAAACAGAAGGATCCCTAGGTTTACTGGCCAGTGGATCTACCAATCGTTACACAAGGGTGCACATACTGGCACATACAATAAAGTTCAGTGTTATAAATCTACAATACAAAATGCTGGACAGTGGACAGTTACAAAAGCAGAAGTCCCTGGTGACATAGAAGAATCCATTACCAAATAAAAATTGCATGTGGCACAAACCCCAGCTCCCAAGAGTGGCTTCCGACTCTGTGAGGCCAAAGAGCCACCAGCAAGCACAGTGGCAGCCTTGGTCTTTCTGTCACTCATCCTTTGTCTAAGAGTGCGCCCTGGAACTGCAGAGCACCAAGACTGGGCGTGGGGGGAGGGGCAGCACAGAGCTTGAGTCAACATTTGGACATGTTCTGCTCCCCAGGAACCCCAAGATGTGCAGCATCAGTAAGGGAGGCAGGACAGAAAGATGGGAAAGGAGGTGGGAGGCAGCTTGGCCTGTGAAGTGTTTGTGATGCAAGCAGAGGGGCCTGCATTTGACCCTAAACCCAGGTAAGAAGACAGCCAGCGGCAGCATGGGGCAGGAGAGACGCTCACTCAGCCATTAAGAGTACTCGTGGACTAGCTTGGTTCCTAGCAGACATCAGGTGACTCACAGCCCTGTGTACCTCCAGTCCCACGGATCTCAGTGCCCTCCTCTGTCCTCCACAGGCACCTGCACACACACACACACACACACACACACACACAAGTGTGCATAGGAACAGACAGACCTCAGGGTGGGGGGCAGAGGGGAGAGGAAAACATTTTAAAAGACAAGTGAAATTATCGGGGCATGGAGAGGAAGGCCCCACACCCAGGAGGCTTGTCTGAGCCTCTCGCCTTCTGAGACTCAACAGTTCAGCACAGACATTTGCTGGTCCTGCCCTGTGATATCTCTCGGGTGCTACCCATCTTTGAGATGTAACTCCAGGTGCCACCAACACCGTGAGGTACGGCCACTGTAGACACTGCTGTGTGCTTCTCTGAGAAGCCCATGCCTAGCCTCTTGGGCCCTCTCCCTCCTCTCTCTCTCTCTCTCTCTCTCTCTCTCTCTCTCTCTCTCTCTCTCTCTCTCTCTCTCTCTCAGATTTCAACTCCAAATTTGCTTCACACTGGCTTCTCCTGAAATCCTTTTCTATAGTAAACTGAAGACTGCTTTTGGCTGATGGAGGACCTTAGTTCAAGCCACGTGGAGGAAGGAGAGAAAGAGCTGAACCCTGCACACTGGCCTCTGACTTACACATACACAGTAAATAAGAGTTAGGAAAACTCCTCAGGCTGGGGGCCACAACATGGGCTCTCTGTTCCAGCTGCAGTCTACTGCGTGCGTGCGTGCATGCGTACGTGCATGCGTGTGTGTGTGTGTGTGTGTGTGTGTGTGTGTGTGTGTGTGTGTGTGTGTGTACTGGGCCCTCCCTCCCTGCAGGCCTCTCTGATCTCTCTCATTCTCCACAAAAGTCTCCCCTGAACAAATCCCCTCCCTCCCAAAGATGCATTCACTGCCTAAACCCAGACCCCATAAGTACAGCCTACTCAGATAAGGATCTTAAAAAGACAGGTTCATACTGGTTTTCTCAAATCTGCCCTAAGTGCTGGCAGACACCCTGATTAGAGCTCTGGCAGTCCAGAGATACTGCAAGAGACATCGCTGCAAGCCAGGAAACGCTGCTGGTTGTTAGCAGTTGAGGAGACAAGTGTGTGAAGGGGGCCCAGCCACGCTAACACCCTGATAGGACTTCTGGCCTCCCGAGTCGTGAGAGATTTTTCTGGTGTTTGGAAACACCAAACACCAGATTATAATTTATTATTACAGCACTAGGGAAATAACAGGGGCATGAGCGCTAACCTCCTCCTCATGCCCTGTGGAGAAAGCATACTCACATCGATGAGGAGGTGGGGAGGCAGGATGGGCAGCACCCTGAGGACCCTGAGTGCCTCTAGAGACAGCCTCCCTCAGCCTGTTCACATAAGTCAGGGCTTTCCCCATCAGACCAATGTGGACTGAGTTCCCATCACTCGAAACTCAAAAGTGTTCGACTGACAGCCTCACCTGACAGTGGTAAACACCTGCAATCCTAGCACTCAGAGACACTGAGGCAGGAGGATCTCCAGTTTGCGATCAGACTGAATGCTGGCCAGCCTGGCTTTGCAGTTGATAGTTAATGGTTTGGTTATTCTGCTTTATCATGTCCTAATCCTTTTTATTTTTCTTTTGTTCTTTGCTGATTTCATATTTGTCTACAATGAAATTTCCTACTAATCTTCTGTTTTGTTCTTGTTTTTATTTTGGGTTTGGGTCTGTTTTAGGCAGGGTTGCTGGTCCTCACTCCCTATGTAGCTGAGGATGACCTTGAACTCCTGAGCCTCCTGTCTCTGCTTCTCAGACATTGAGGATACAGGAGAGAGCAACCTCATAAAGTTTATCAGGTGCTGCCGAAGATGAAAGTCAAGGTCTCGGGCATGCTTAGCAAGGGCTCTGCCGACCGGACCATGTCACCAGTCACAGCTAACCTTGATTGTTACCTTGATAGGATTTAGAGTCGTCTAAATGGCCCATCTCTGCTCACATGCTTGAAGGGGCTTTAGAGTCTGCCTGAGGTTGGGAGGCCCAACCTGACCGTGAGCTATTCCACCCGTGGGCTGTATAACGGCATTTGTCTGCCATCCCCACCACAAAGGACTGAAACCACAGTGAAGATGGAGCCCTCACCGCTTCAGCCACCCTGTCAGGCACTTTGTCACAGCGATAAGGAGGTGGGGAGCAGAGAGACAGCTCAGAGGTCATGAGCATTTGCTGCTCTTGCAAAGGATGGGGTTTGGGTCCCAGGACTTGTATCAGGTGGTTCACAGCTCTCCGTAACTCCAGTCCCAGGGGACCCCACACCCTCTTCTGACCTCTGTGGCTACCCATATATAAGTGGCAGACACACAGGGATAGACATGAAAAAGAAAGTCCAGTGTGGTGGCGCAGGCCTTTAATACCAGGGCTCAAGAGGCAGAGGCAGGAGGATCCCTGAGTTCAAGGGCAGCCTGGTCTACACCGTGAGTTCCAGGACAGCCAGGGTAATACGGAGGAGGGGGTGGGAATGGGGGGGGAGGAGGGAGGAGGGGGAGAAGGAGGAGGAGGAGGGAGGAGGGAGGAGAATAAATCTTTGAAAGAAAAGAAACAGAAAGATCAGACGTCTGACTCCACAATCCAGCTTTCTGTGCCGAGAAAATCACCTGGATTTATACAGACAGTGAGAAAGGAGAGGAACAGAGAGCGTATGACAACAAGAGGTGTGCTCGTAAATCACAGCACGTCCATACCGGGGACGCTGTCATCGTTGCAAGCCACATTCCCTCACTCATTATAAAATAGTAAGTGAAAGGCTAGCCATTAAATAGATATGCATGTATACAGTATACATATATTTATGGGCTCTCGCGAACGGGGGCTCCAAGCATCGCGCTCGTGAAGGCAGCCCTTTGCTCCTCTCCCCAGGCAGGCAGCCCCTCCCTCTCGGGTGGTAGCCACTCAGTATTATTCCCCTGTGTGCTTTTAAATATTTACTACCTATGTATGCATCCATAAGCAGTGCCTAATGCTACCGGTACATTTTTACATCTTAATAAACAGGAGGCAGCTTGGTGGGACCCACTCCTCCTCAGCCAACACCGGGTGTGAGCATTTAATCTATCTTGATAACTTGCGTTGTGAGTTCATTAATTTTAACTGCTGTCAAGAATTCCATTTCCGAGAGTGCCCCCCATTTTATTTCCTCTCCCTCTGGCTGGTAAAAGCTGAGATTATTGGCAATGCTGTCGGCTCTGACATGCCGGATCCCTCGGCTTCCCTTGTGTACTCAAGTGAGGCTGTCTCTGGGGATCTGAACCCCGGCACACAGCAGCCAGGGTCCCCTCCCTCTGGGATGTCGCTTTGTGTTCCTAAGTCAGGGTCTGAGTGGAGTGTAGGCCTCCCATTTGCTTTCCAGGCTGAGAGGACACTGTCTCCAGACGAGGATCTGCAGGCCATTCTCCTCCCCTGTCCTGTGACAGTGCAGTGCCCTGCACTCTGTCAGAAGAAGATCCTTGTGGACACACCACTGGGAAGGGGCATCAGCAGCCAGGCAGAGCTGGGTGGACACACCACTAGATCCTTGGACCCTGCACCTCCCCCTCTGATCCAAATTGGAATGTCCACTGGGACAAAAGGAAGCCTCCTGCCTGTAACTCCCAAAGTGTGGTTCTTGCTCTTCCCAACAGAAGGCAGCCTAAGACATTAAGTGGGGTGTAGGCAGGACTGGGGGCGGGGAATGGGGGCACTCTGGTCCACGAGGTGAGCACTGCAGACTGCAGCAAATGCAAGCACCTCCAGGGGGCCTCAGTGAGCTCCAGGGACTTGGGGGAGGAGGCTGGCTGACACTGTGGGGTGCAAGCCCAAGTCTGCAGAGTTTCCTGGTTCTGACTCCGATGCAGGTCTGGGAGATGCCCCTCTCTGATTTTTGGAATGGCAGCATTCACTGGTCTGTTGGAACTAGGAGGCCCCGAGCAGGTTCCTGTCTCCTGAGGTCTGCCACCTCCCTGTCTCAGTGAGAGGGATGCAGGAGACTTAAAATGAGAAGCCTGTTTCAGAGCATGTGACTTATGGGAAAGCTTTGGCCAAATCAATTAATGATAACCCTTGAGCAAATACGGCCACTTTTAATATTTTTTTTAAAAATGTTCTGATTTAGATGGCAAAGGAAATTAAATTAAGAACTGAGACTCCAGGTCAGCGCCCGGCTGCTTGCACTGGTTTTTAATCTCCCATTAAATGATATTTTTTCTGATAGCTTTAGTCAGCTTGTTCAATGTAATGACCCAGGACATGCAGCCTGCTGACCCCTCACTCCTTCCCCATGCACATGAGTGTAAGGTGTGTGCACATTAGTGTAAGGTGTGTGCACGAGTGTAAGGTGTGTGCATATGAGTGTAAAGTGTGTGCACATGAGTGTAAGGTGTGTGCACATGAGTGTAAGGTGTGTGCACTCTTATCCATGTGTAAGACATCGGGTGTCCTCTGCCGCCCTCCAGCTTATTGCCTTGACACAGGTTCTCTGGCTAAGCGGGAATCTCATCATACGGGCTCTCTGGCTGTGCAGTGAGCTCTTGGGCTTCTCCAGTCCTCACGCCTTCAAGACCAGAGTTACAGGCACAGCCGCACCTGGCTCTTTATGTGAGTGTCTGAATCCACACTCAGGCCCTGGTGGATACAGAACAAGCATCTTGCCCACTGTTCCATCTCCCCGGGCCCCTGTCTGGTGGTCCATCGTCCCTTGCCTATGTCTGACATATCACCCTGTCTGCTAGGACTGGCCTCAGCTCCAGGCACCAGCTTCTGTTTCCCCCTCTGAGAGCCAGGGGCTAAGGGAGCATCTTCTGCTGAGGTCTGGCATCATCTTTGAGCCTTGGGGAGTGAGGAGGCCAGTACTCCGCTTGCTGGTTCTTAGAGACTGAGTTAGTGGGACATCGGCTGGGCTGGGATATGGCTTCAGGGCATCCACGTGCACTGAGCCGACAGGTCAGCAGGCCCCCTGGGAAGGAGTGCCCGATCCCATTCCTGCACAGCCAGCTTCTGTGGACACACCACTGCTTGCTGATGGTCTTCTAACTCATCCCTGGGGAGATGGACGCCCTCGGCCTATGGATTCTGAGCAAACCCTGCTTCCTTTCTGCTCTGGGAAACAAATCTGAGAGCCACAAAAGGATGGATTCCAGGGAAGGGGAGGAGCCCCTAGGCTGCCACCCCCCTCCTAGCTTCATACCCAGGTTACCCAGCTCTGCCTGGCTGCTGACTGCTCCTTCCCAGGTGAACCCCAACATCCCCACCTTTAAGATGACTGAAAGAACAGCTTCTGCTTAAAACCTTGCTACCTGAGATCTGATGGGATGTGCATTTTGGACCCAGGGCTGCTCCCAGCTTGTCCACCTCACGTTCATCTGTACACCTTCAGTGTCTAAGCCTCCTGCAGCAAGACAAAGAGAAGGATCCGTGTCCTGGAGCTAAACTGAGAATTATTTTTGGAGACTCAGGGGCCAAGGTTTACCTTTAGTGGCCAGCAGACACAGGGCGGCAGCCACAGCCTGCCTTCTGAAGTCCAAATCAAAGTGGCTGGAAGCTGGGCTCACTCCCAGCAGGGATGCCAGAGGCTCAGCCTTGATGGGGAGAAAGGCATGAGGGAGTGGAGCCAGGGAACACATTTTAAAGTATCGTTGGGGGCTTGGGATGCGGCTCAACGGTGGAGTGCTTGCCTAGAACCACAAAGCCCTGGCTTCTACCCCCAGCACTGTGTGAACCGGGCATGGTGGTACACGCCCGTCATCCCAGAGCTCAGGAGGGGAAGCAAGAACATTAGAAGTGCAATAGCATCCTTTGCCCAGGATCCATAAATAGAACCGGGTATGGTGGTGCAGGCCCTTAATTGCAACCCAAGTAGGCAGACCTCAGAGGTGGAAGCCAGTCAGGGCTACACAGTGATACCTTGTCTCAAACTAAAGTGTTGTGAGGACTGCCCATGGGGTGACCAAATGCAAGAAGCCTCAGAATTCAGGATAAATTCGGTACTGAGTGGGTGGGGCTCTGAGTTGCAAGTGGAGCATCCAGGGACCAGGCCTCACTTCCAAGAACTTAAGCCAGGTTCCCTGGCATGGTTTCCCTGCCCCACCCGCACGGTACACCCAGGCCTCCCCTCTCTGCTCCTAAGGGGACTTGGCAAGTTTAGATGCCCAGTGTGCAGAATCTGTGTGGAAGAAATGATGGGAGGTCACTGAACTAAGAGCCTCTCCGAGGTGCAAGGGACCACGGCAGGTAGGTAGGAGGGAGACAGCCAATGTGGAGGAGCCTGGGAGCTGCGGACCACTGCAGCCTGTGCCCCCAGCCCCGGGCCTACCTCAGGAGACTGTGAGAGTTATAGTCTGCAGGACAGCAAGCCAAACTTGGCAGCCATGCAAGATTGCAGCCAGCCCTGAGCAGCCCCCATGCCTACCTCCGCTCCTCCCACCATCAGCTCAGCGCCCACTTCAGGACATGTGCTGAGGGCCATGCTTAGAGCTTCCCAGCTGAGCAAGCACCAGAAACTCTGTTGTCCCAGCGCCTAACTTCTATATGGAAAACCATGTAAGTATATGTCTATCTGTGTGTGAGTGTGTGTGCACGTGTGTGGTGTGTACACATGCATGCATGCGTATGTGTGTGTGCATGTGCATGAAAGTGAATGTGTGCATATGAGTGTGTGTGTGAGTGTGTGCGTGGTGTGTATACATGCATGCATGAGTACGTGAGTGTGTGTGTGTGTGTGTGTGTGTGCGCGCGCACGCGCATGTAAAGGCCGGAGGACAATCATAGATGCCTAGCACACAAAAGCCACATTTAAAATTGTTATCTTTGTGAATTTGTGTAAATATGCTTATATGTGTGCAGATGCAGATGCCGGGGGAAGCCGGAAGAGGATGGCGAATCTCCTCGAGCTGGAGTTCCAGACTTTGATTTTGAGTCACTCGGTGTGGGTGAAAGTTCACTTGATTGCTCTGCCAGGGCCACAGGCATCGCTAACCACTAAGCTTCTTTTCAGTCCTCCGTCATCTTTGAAAACATTATTTCATGTACATGAGTGTTTTGCCTGCCCATGTGTGCGTACCACATGAGTTCAAGCGCCTGCAGAGGCCAGAAGAGGGTGTCAGGTCCCCTGAAACTACAGTATAGTAGATAGTTGAATTGTGAGTTTTCTTGTGGGTGCTGGGAAACAAACCCAGGTCCTCTGGAAGAGCAGCAAGTGCTCTAAACAGCTGTGTGTTCTCTACACCCCCACTCCACCCCACACACACACACATCCCCACCCCACCACCCCCAACCCCACTCCCACTGGCCTGGAGCTCACTAGATAGGCTAGACTGACTGGCTAGCAAGTCTGTCTCTGTTCCCCAGGTTGGTTGGTTGTTTTTATGTCAGAACTGGGATTATAACACAGCCTGGATTCTCTTTCTGTGGATCCTTCATGCGTGTTGCATGCATTCTACCAGCTACCCTCCCCCCAGCCTGGAGGTCTGTGTTGACAGAGACAATAAACACTATGAGAAGAGCTATATCACACTCCAGCTTTGGCCATGACCAAGGGTAGAAAGACAAGGTAAACGCAACAGAGAAAACCACAGAACAAGGGAGGGAGTCGGGAGGAGAGCCACCAGGAAGTCCTTCTAGGGAGATTTGACCAGGTTGGCCTGAAGCTCAGAAGCTGGCTGTGGGCTCAGTTGGCAGTAGGTGCAAAGGGCCCTGGGCAGCAGTGAACTTGGAATGGTCCAGAGCTCACCATGAGGCTGAAGGAGGAGCAGGGGACGAGGGCGGGGAGGCAAGGACCCAACTGTGCTCACACAGTTTGAGTGACAGGGAGCTGGGTGGACAGATGGGGTCTGACGGGGTCTTCACAGGAGCAAACGGTCAGGCAAGGCTTGGGTGCTGGCCAGGACGCTGGACTCCCACAGCGGACGGGCAGTTGGGTGAGCAGGGCAGTGATGGGAGTGTGGGTGTATTTAGAAGGTGGAGCTGACAAGCTCTGCTGACAGTCTGGCTTTGCAAAGCGGCTGTTGCTACATAACAATCCACCCCCAGTCCTTGGTGGCTTAAAATGACCACATCCTGCTCGGGAATCTGCAGGCTCAGCGAGGCTCTACAGCACCCCACATGACATCAGGGGTCTCCCTGGAAGTAGCCACCCTCCCAGGACTGGCTGCCCACCTGCTGGCAGGCATGTGCAGATGCTGCCTGGCCTGCCTGGGACCTGTGAACCTGGGCCTCTCTTCACTGCGTCTCGGAAGGTGTCCCTTGAGCATTTCATGTCACAGTAGATGACTTCCAACAGGTATCCCAGGAAACCAGGGGCAGAACAAGGCTTCCTATGGCCTTGCTTTGAAAGTCTAGGAGCAGGGCTTCCACCACCTCCTTTTGATCCAGAGTATCACTGGGCTGGGCTGGGGCAGGGACGATGTCCACCATTCAACAGGAAGACTCGCCTTGGGTCTAAGGGAAGAAGCTGATGGGCAACTGTAGGACTCTCACCCAGTGATGTCACCTGCAGCTGTCACCGTAGCCTCCACAGACAACTATGCAACTTGGTCCAAGGCCACCTCCCTCACTGGGAAGGGACC